>JAXDDX010000028.1:2370000-3722500 GCA_034670405.1 Hoplostethus atlanticus | reverse complement strand
AACATGACCAGTGAATTAACTCATCAAAAATCATTTGTATTACATTCAGAACTAAAGTTTCATTATTCAGGCGTAGCTCATCTTGTTTAATCTCACTTCCATCCCTCAGTCCAACATTATTATTGCCTTCCTCTTTATTTCTGTGGTTTTGAATGTGTTGCTGGTTCTGTTTGAGTGTTCGGCTTGTGTTCATATACAGCAGTTAAGTCTGATGAAGGGTTCCTCTAGCCGTGCCAGGCAGTACCGGTACATCCCATAGATTTCAATGTAAAAATCAAGAACATGGATCCCTCACTTTCTAGACTCCATATACTGGGGTGCTGTGTGTGTGCTGTGTGCTGTTATATACCATTTATTTGAGTCCATGAATGTAAATGTTTTGTGAGTGTGTGTATGTATTCAGTCTACGTTGTATGAGAACACGTTGCAGTGTGTTTCTGTGTGTGTGTGTGTGTAAAGAGGGGTCACTGCCCAATCCAGGGTGTGATTTCAGCTCGGAGGCTAAGTGAGTCGTCCCAAGACCTCAAATCCCCCACACATACAGAGCTATCGGCTGAGGAGGAGAGCGGGTGTCTTGATTCCTAGACAGACACACTCATGCACTTTTAATGGGATCCCTCTCTAAAATGGGATTCCTCCACCAACCCCTACCCTTTTTCACTGAATGTGTGTGTGTGTGTGTGCGTGTGCAGGAGGTGTGGATAAGGGTCATCCACTGGCCCAGGGGTGCGATTTCAGCCTGCCGGAGGGAAGGTAAGTGAGTGGTCCCAAGACCCCAAACCCCAAGGCTTGAAATCAAGACTCATTGCACTCATTGTACATTCAGCTCTATACAACATGGCAAACGTGAAAATATTATCTGTTTGTTCAAACCGCAGCAGGCTACGTTTTTTATGTGGCAAAATAATGCATTCTGATATGGTTAACACTTATATTTGTTTATTTCTACTAATGCATTATATTTGCCAGCATCCCTTTTTTTTTTTTTTTTAATAAATTGGGATGTCTGCCAGATGTGTCCATATGTCATATTTGAAAAGCTTCACTTGTGTATACTTTGTGCAAAATATTGTTTATCGTTCTCTTGCATTATGTGTAGGATTTGTGGAAATACTAAGCCTCGCAGAAGGCGATCTAATAAAAGATGAAATAATACAGAGTAGCTGTTCCATATTTATTACATTGAGAGCACTCACCCTCTGAACACTCTGGGTGTAAGAGGAATCTGTGCGTGTGTCGCTGTGCATGTATTACATGTCTGAGCACGCCGGGCTGTACGAATGTTTGTGGTTTTTGCTTTGCTTTATTTATTTATTTATTCTTGGTGGACAGGATTACCTCTGAATTATGGAACAGTCCCCTTTCTCTCCTTAAGTAAAAAATAACATCTGTCCGGCAAATGGAGAGCTTAGTGTTTCTCTATAATTAATGGTAAAAGCCTCCAGAGCCGCACATAAAATATACATCCTCCAGGACCTCCATAACAAAGAGAGCGAGAGAACGCAGAGCAGAGGGGGGGCGGGAGGAGGGGAGGGGGGGGTGGGTGAGAGAAAAGAAAGAAAACACAGAACCAGAAAGTAGATTAAAGAAAACAGTCTGAGTCCGTTCATCTGAGGGAGATGTGTGTGGTCACAGTCAGACTGTTGAAGATAAATCTCTTTATAAACACAGACTAAGTATTAGATTGGCAATTTATTCTTAAATCCAGTGTTGGGAGTACTTTCACTACCTATAATTAAACTAGTTTAACTACATTTTGCAGTAGCTTGGTGGTAATTCAACTGAATTTTAATTTGGATAGTGTTTTAATTGAATACTTTTTGTAATTTTCAGTGTAGTTAATTACTATTAACTATTAACTATTAACTATTGTTAGGAAATAAAAGAGGAGAATTGCATGCTTTCCTTTTTCATTTACTCCTTTACTTGTCAAGGTTGTACACGGCAGATCTTACAAAGATGCTTTTATTTCTTCTTTTTAAGTTTATATACAACAAAAAATAAACATTCCTTCTGCTTTTTTTCTGTGAAGAAACAAAATTGGGTTGTTTGGTTTGGATTTAGGTCCAGACTGTAGACAGGTATCAGATAGGTATCAGACAGGTATCAGACAGGTATCAGACGGAGTGAAAATGTAGCAGCTGTGGGCATTACATCGAAAAGAAAGTTCCTTATGAACAGCCCAGACAGGGTTATTTGTGTTGACGTCCAAACTCTAGTTTTTGTCAGGAACCTGTCAGAGTTTTGGAATCATAAACACAGTGAATATTTCTTTACTTTATTTCAAATAAAATACATTTGTAGTTTTTGACCTCATGCGATTTTGTTTTATATGATATTGCAAATGTAGATCATTCTTTAGTTTGAACTAGTTTTTTCCAAATTAAGTTAACAAAACAATATTTCCTTTAAATATAGCTTTACTGTAGTTCAGCGTCTTGAGATGCTGATTAATTTAATCCCACATATCAACTCACAAAATGTTTCACTGTTAATTCCTGTGTGTTGTCCGCCTGAGGAGGTGGAGCCAGGGTGTGAGAGCTGACCTCCACTAGGCGATCAAACGGAAGGACATTGGTTCCGGATCAATGTATAACTATTAGAACCGCCCCGACTCCCCGCCATGCTCCTGCATCAACACAGCTTGTGATTGGCTGTGGGACTTACCCTGGAAGATAGGGTGGCGGTCCTTCGCTGAGGGTAGCATAATGTGACCCTCACCTGTAGGGTCACATTGTGTGACACAAACACACACACACAAACACACACATTACAGAAAAGTGATGTTGCACATCATAGGCAACCACTGAAAAACAGTGAAGTCCATGACTGGGGCTTAGTTTTCATATCAGTGCTGTTAAATGATATACAGTTGACTTCTGTACCAACATTACTTTTGGCGAGACAGGAGATAAAACAAATGTGAAGTCATTTTTTTCAGGTTCACTATTCATACAGTTACATACTAGTTATTTGGCAGAATTATTTCCATACTGAACCAGGATATACAGCAATACATTTGTAATCACAGATACATTTATGACACTGATTTTTGTTGCCATGTTTATCTAGGATACCATTTGAACATTATTCACATGAGTCACACGTTTTTAGGATGACTTTTCTCAGACGCAAAATGATAACTGATAATAATGGTGTCCTAAAACGATTCAACTCACAGCTGCTTCATCGTAATATAAACTGCATCTGACCCAGCATTGATCTATCAGTGTTTGTGCCTTTCTTGCAATAACAGCTTCTCCATATGAGTCCCCTGGCTGGGCTTGAGGGTGCATTGTAAACCACTTTCGCTTTAATGGCGACCGGCTCTCTGTTATGTCTCCCTGCCTCCTCCTCCCTGGCTTCGGTCTTTAGGAGCATTTTCTCTCAGATGTTCAGGATATTATTTCTCCACACATGACTGTCTCGTCCAGCTGGTCTCTGATGCTCTTCGGTAACTTCCGTCTGCTCTGAGGATCTCTGAGTAACGTCCACATTCATCAGTCTTGCTTACTAGCCATTTACAGCGTTGCCAATCAGATCTCGGCTCTGGGAGGAACCGACAATAAAACTGGTAGAACCGTTCCGGTCACCCTGCCAATAGGGAAACCACTAGCTGCATGTGAAATGCTTTCATTCATTTCATTAAATTTAATCCAAGGTTTGAAAATAGTAATCTGCCTGTGAGAAAGAGATGTCTGCTGTATCTTAACTTGACCACTGATATCTGATGAGTCGACTACACTCACCTGACAACCTAAAAAACATTGTGAACTGTAGAAACAAAAACCCTCAAGCAGCTGTAAGCACAATGCACTTTACAGTAAAAAAGCAATTGGCTTCATGGAATTACATCAATTGACCTACGCACATTAGCTGTAATAATGTAGAAATATTGACTTCAACTTCAACAGAACCCATTTTATTCTGACTAGATATCGTTACAAGAAGAGCCAATAGATGGCTGTCCAGGGGTAAACCTCTATACCTCTTTCTACAATAGAAAAAGGTGACTCGGTTGCATTGTGGATGTATGTTAGTGGGAAATAAAGAAAAAAAAGGGTTGGTTGGTTTGATGGGGTTAAGAATATAGAATTTGCTGAATAATGAAAATAACTAACACAAGCACTGCTCTCTGATCAGTGAGCAGCTCTGTCTGTCATCAGAGGTAATTCTTGTTCATTTCTTTCTTCATTTCTTCTAAAGAGACGAGGTTGAATCATCAATTAAAAAAAAAGAAAATGCTATGCTGGGCAATCTTCTGTAGCAGGACTCCATGTCAGGTGTTTCAAGCCTCCATCAAGGGGACATGGACTCTCCGTCTTGTCACAAACACACCTGTCAGCCAATCAATCACCTTTGTTCCTCCCAAGTAACTTGATTTCATGCTAACCCTATTCCAACCAATGATATTTAGAGAAGAAGTTAGAGAAGCAGGCCTACCTGACAGATGGGGATGTATGCTTGTGAATCCAACCGGAAATGACAATGTGATAGAATACTGTAACTGGATACCTGGATAACTGGATCCCGTTATTTTCATGTCAATCACAGATCAAATCAATGAGTTGAATAATATACTTAAGATATATAAAGACGCTCTCTGTCCTGTCTCCGCCTGCACAATGCCCACCTTGGTTTTGGCAGTTCTCTGGTCCCCTTTGCCATTTTGATACATGCAACGATGCATTTTGGCATTTGGCAGCAGTGGGTTGACTTCAAAAAGGAGGGCCAAAATAGCTGGTTAGCAGAAACAAAAGCAGGGTGGTATCGCCCACATTTTTGGTGTCAGCTGCACAGAATTACATCAAAGCTCCAAAGAGATGTGCACCCTTAGAGGAGGCAAAAAGTTGTGACTTTTCTAGATAAATAATTGATGAGCAAGAATGACAGGATTTTGAACAGGAGGTGTTGGTGTCACAGCGTGGACAAAACACATGTTCTGCCATAAAATGTACTCTATGTTTATCTGAAAGGGGTGAGGGGTCTCACACTGCAAGGGATCAAACACTGCAAGATATGCTAACAAGCTAACAGAAAGTTCACAGCCACATGAGCTGTTGTAAGGTCTAACAACTACACACATCTAAATACATCATCTAGAAATACAATAATAAAACACATCATTCCGAAATCTCTCTCTTGGGAAACCATTAAAATAGATTTTAAATTTTGAGAAAAGTCACCATTAACTATTCCTGTGTATCACATAGTATTTACTGACATTATCCATGAAGCACTGTAAACAGCTGCCACACACACATTAGAGCCCAGCATCATCTGGTGCCGGGCTCCAGTCAATACCTCCCAGCTGCTTTGTTTATTGATTACTGATTGAGAAATGATTGTCTGTGGAAAGTAAACACAGGAGCACTCCTCCAGAGGGTCATGGGGGAACACACATCTCATTACATTTACAGCCAGCACAGCGGCCTCTCTGTGTTTGTGTGTGTGCATACATACACACAAGGGGTTGCACTGAGGAATAAACATCACTGTGGATTTAAGTGACTCAGAAGAGTTGCAGGGGATTGCCTATTTATCTACTCATTTAATTAGTCATCTATCTGGAGCTGTTGGAGGAGGAAGATAGCCCTAATGTCCTACCAATGTTCAGATACCACTGACAAGTCTCTAATATAACAATCATTCCATTTTTGCTCCTGCAGTATGGTAAGGCCGTTCTCAATAAAAGGTTACAGCGACCCCTGTTGGTCGCAACATATCAGAACAACATTGGACCATATTTCCCAAAGAAATGTTCATTATTCACTTTTATTGTATTTACACATGAAAAAAAATACTGTGCAAATCCCCAAAAAGAGTAATTAGGGATGGTCAGAATTTTCAGACAAACTGAGAGAGACGAAACAACAATTTCTCTTAAAGCACAAACAGCACATTCACTCACTCACACATATACAGACACAAAGTAGAAATGACACCCATGGCCATGACCACCATGGCACAAAAGTTGTACAAACAGGACCAAAAATACACATCATGGCAAAGCACATGGCATTCGTTTGAGTTGGACCAAACAATGTGCTTCAATTCTCACAATTGTAGTTGTATCAAAATCTTTCAAATATAAAAGCCCAAACAACATTAGCTAAAAACAAACTTTTTCCCCCCCACTAACAGCCTTAGTTATACTTCCTACTATTAGCTAATAGTAACATACAGTGGTTGGACTCCAACAACCTTTCCTATTCTCACAAACCATCACGAACATGATAAACATAAGAAATACAAAACTCCTCAGAATGCAACATTGTGTACACGGGTGATATTACGTCACATCCAGGGTCATTCTGTACACAAATATCATTTCAGTACCACATGTCATAATAAAGACACAATCTCTCATCGCGAGTGTTAAATGTTCAGCATTGCAGCATTAAGTCACTGAACAGCAACATTACATTATTAACGAGAATAGATTTGTTCTCTTCAATAGAGTCACAGTGCATTAGAATATACAAAACATGAGCAGAATTAAGAAAAAAAAAAGATCTCAAACTTCTGAAGTGCTTTTTGGGTAATCCTATGCCATCTAGAGATGACAGAAACAAACAAAGCCTACAGTATTATACCAAAAACACTGATCTGAGGATGGAATCCAACCCTGTACTTATTTGTTAGTTAAATACAGGGTAAAGTGTCAGCGGAAGAAGGAACTAATCCAAATCCACAGACAAGCTACAGGATGGTCTCTCTCTGGTGGTGAATACATATGGTACGCTTCGCTGGGTAAACAGATGGCTGTTACAGCGTTCTGTAACCACAGAGGCCAGGGCAATGTGTCAGGATCATAAGTGGTGCTTGGTTGTTCAATTCTACATTAACATTACTTAACATTATGTGAATGACATAGCCTAGTGGAAGGAGCTTTGAGTGATGCCCTCCTCCATGACAAGTTCCATAACCTGGATGAGGGCTGCCCCCTTTTGTCAATTAAATTATCATGTGTTGGGTTTGTCGTTGACTATGAGTTTTCTAGTCAACTAGTTGTTTGCTATTTTCTAAATGTTGCTTTCAGTTGTTTCCTCACAAAAAGCTTTGTCCTCACAATATTCAAAATCATGATTAGTCTGACCATCCGTGGCTCGCTGTGGTGATATGTGCTCTTACAACCAGCTCCACTGCTGTGATTCCCTGAGTGGTTCCTCTGTGCAGTCGTGTTTCAGTACATCGCTTCAGTGTCTCGGATGCTTCCAAACGACAGACTGAAAGTGCTTTCTAGTCTCTTAGTGACCCCACCCCCTTCCCTCTTCTTCTTCCTGTTCCAGTTGAGCAGGGAGGCGGAGCTCTGGCCCTTAGCTCCGCCCAGCAGACGCTGCCGAGTGTTTTCTTTATCATTGCTGTGGGAGTGCATGACAGCTCTCCTCTCCACCTGTTAACACACACACAATTACTGGCTTGGATTCCACACACATATCTACACACATACACACACCTAACCAGCAACCATGGAAATCCCACACACACACACACACACACACACACACACACACACACACACACACACATCCTTGCCTGTGTATCATGTGAGTGCAGTGTGACAACACTGAGCTCTGCTCCTCTCTCACTGCAGCTCTTGAGCATGTGGACCACCTCCCCATGCTTGGCCCACTTACAGTCCTCTCCATCCACCGCCACAATGTAGTCTCCCTCCCTCAGTCCTGCCTCCTGAACACAACAACAATTTAAAATGTCACCTAGTGTAAGACACTTACATAGGGAAGTACGCGCAGGGACAAAAATTCTAGTTTATGCCACCGCCTCGGCATAGACTAATAAATCAGAGATCGTCAGTTTATGGGATGATGGCTGGTTGACAGGAGGATGTAGTTGTATGTATGTCTGTGGGTAAAAGGCTAGAGGAGTCTGTCTCACCGCCGCACAGCCCCCAGGCACCACTCCTGCCACTAGGACAGGGGAGTCTCCTCTTAGCGTGAGGCCCAGACCACCCTCTCTTCTCTGCAGACAGATCACACGCACTGGACCCCAACGCGCCCGTGCACAAAACACCGACAGAGGACCCTGCAGCACAAGGAACCTCATCACCTCATCATCATCATCATCATCATCATCATCATCATCATCATCATCATCATCAAAATACACCTCACTGATCTAAAATGAACAATGCAGCAGTGTGTTTGCTAGGTGTTGTGGTTTAAGAATGGCTCTTATTTTGGTATTTATATCATGGTACATGGACAGTTGTGTTGTGAGACACTTTGTAGTTCAAATGAGATCAAATTAATTTGATCTGTATTTACTTGCTGTGGGGGCACTGAAGTTAATTAATATAAAGGAACACTGCAACTGTCTCTCACCAGCCTTTGGAAGATGTCAGTAACTTGGACTGTAGAGAAGTTGGGCAGGATAATGTCTGGTTTCTGATGGGTTTGAGCTGTCAATAGGAGAAACCACAATCACTTAGTGCCATTTAATCATGCAGTCATACTGTTGATGTGGTTTTACATGGGCTATAGAAGAAACTCACACTGTATCTCCGGAGCCTCGGCGGTTTCGTCAAAGTCGTCCTCTTGGTCCAGCTCAGAGTACTTGTCCAAAGAGCGTTTGTGCATGAAAGACAGCACGTCCTGCAGGATGTCCATCTTCCTCAGGATCTTACACAGACTGTGGATGCGCATGGCCTCCTCGTGTCTGATCACTGCACGCCGCAAGTGAGCTTTACCTACACGCATGCACACAGACGCCACCTTAAATATCTGTGTTTTTACACTATTTTTACACATCTTTTTACACATTGTTTTTTTAAATGACACCAATGCCTCTATGGAAAACCTTTTGACCCACTCCTAGTGCACGAGCGCTCACCTAGCTTTCGCCTTTCTTCTGGGTCTCGTAGAACCTGGCTGAGTTGTGGACCTGCAGGTGCACTGACATGAAACTGGAGGAAAGCCTTCTCTGCTTCCTCGTCACCCTCCTCCTCAGCAGACTCTGCAGAACACGATATACAAAACACACATATATGCAACTTTAACACATTCAGTGCACACAATTCTCCTGAATAAGAACCATCCTTTGGCCCAGTGTACTTCACAGGGTTGCAATGGGATGGTTGAATCTTGTGAATGCCACAGAGAAAATGTACATGGTACTTAATGTCTGTAATTTCTAAAATATATGGTCGTCAGTCTGAAAAAGAGAATGTTTTTTATAATCATGGGAAAATTGTGAAAGTGAAAAGAGTGAGAAGCTCAAATAAAGGCTCAAACTGCCATCACCTTTTTTTTTTTGAAAAACTCTCACAGGAGGAGATATTTTAACAATGCACAATTCTGGTGACATTTGAGAGAAAAATAGGAATAGTGTGAAAACATCCTAAGTAACACAATTCACTGAGTGGTTTGGTGTACTCACGTGTGTGGTCACAGAGTGCAACAGCAGCGTAGTAGTGGGAGAGTGCGCGGAAGTGTTCAGATTTGACCTGAACCATGGACGCCCAGGAGAATGGCACGTAGTCCTTCACCAGCGGCTGGGACATAGTCTGCTGCACTAACGAGTAGACGTCTGACACCTGCAAGAGCCACGTGCACACACAGTTAGTATCATACAACATGAACAGTACCAATATAACCCAAGCTTCAACCGCATTGTGCTCACCCGTGCAGCCTCTTGTGCCAGGCGGAGTTGCGAGGTGAAGTGTGTGTCCTGCGTGGTGAGTGTGACACGCTCAAACACACACTCCTGCACCTGGGCGACCATCAGCCGCACCAGCATGCAGAGCGACGGCCCGCTCATGTCCAGACTCGGGGCGTTGGAGAAGTTCTCTTTGAGGTAATTAAACGCGCCTAGACACACACAATACATAGAAAATATATAAATGAAAAAAATATATACAAAATATAGAAACTAGGTACACATGAAACCCATTTCAAGCAGCAGAAAAGGTGAATAGTTATTGTGCAAAACAGGAGTTCTTGAGTAAACCATGTAAGCTTGTGCCACACATATCTATTAGTATTTACTGTTATCTAGTATTTACTGTGTGTGTGCTGTTTCAGTACCTGCAGCTCTCTGAAAGGCGTCTATAGCTCGGTCTATGCCAGCAGCGGCAGAGCGGTCCTGCCGTGCCCCAATCTGTGTGTAGAGAGCACCTATGTTGAACAACACGCTACCCTTCTCAAAGGCCAAAGCACGCTGGCCCGACGGGACGCCAGTCAGAGAGTCATACCTGGGGGATGGATAGGAATCGCATTGGAATTACTACATTCTGTGTCTGTCAGTAACTACGCCTAATGAATCACTGGTTTTTGTTTTCACTTGTCTTCGCTTGTTAAATTACATCACCAGTTACATTTCTCAAGTCAAGGGACTGGCATGGCAGATTAATCATCTGCATTCCCGAATTCATCATTGCATGAACCAATGATATTTCGAATCAGCTAAGATCGTCCCTCACAAATCACAGAGCTGCTTTTGTCGTCCCTTGAGTCACAAAATTCAAATGGTTAAGTGGTTAACGAGTGAATGCAGAAAGAGAGTCCCTGTACACATTCATACTGCATTACTGTTTGTGCAGAAATTCTGCAACTGAAGCTCTATTATGTTACGGAGGAAATGTGTGTATGTCTGACCAGTGGAAGTGCACCCCCAGGTTCCTGTATGGGGGGAAGAAGCGCTGGTCCAGGTAGTAGAGCTGGTTGTAGTACTCCATTAGTAGCTCCAGGCCAGCCTGGTTACGACTGGGGGTACGCATGGCCTGGCCAAAACAACAACACAATGTAAACACTCATCCAATATAAACAGACGGAGAACCAAGACCACTATACAAACGTATGGTGCTTAACTAGTGGGAATTACAGTTTTATGTTGAAATCTATGACACTTGTGATTTTGTTAATTGTTGTTGGGACTGTCACTTTTTCCCAAAATTGAGGATGGATGGCACGAATGTGACTGTGTTTGTTTGTCTATGATGGGCTGGCGACCTGTCCGGGGTGTTTCCCTGCATTCTGCCCAATGCATGCTGGGATAGGCCCTGTGACCAGGAATAAGCGTTTATGGAAAACGGAAAATGAAAGCTGTTGTTTATGGGACCACGCCGGCATCAACGCATCTTTATTGCACAGTTTAAATCTGTGTATCTGGTTGTGTGGTGTGCTCTACGATAATGAGGACTATACAGGAATTATAAAGCTAAATATGATTTCTCATCACCAGACTTATTTTGTGTGTGTGCATTTTTGCAGCTGTGTATTTGTGTGTGTGTGTATGTGTAGGCCGTGTGTGAAATACAGGTTTAAAAAAACACTAGGTGACTGGCTGTGATTTTAGGTGAGTTTTTCAGCCATGCCTCCTTCTACTGTGAATGTTTCTCTTTCCACTTCTCCACATCTCCTCTGCAGTTCCTTCACAGCCCCTATGGTTTGCCAATACTGAACTAGATGATTGTTTATTCTTTCTGTGGTTGAATGAATGTGTTTATTAACCTGTCTGATTTCCATCAGCTCTTTGATCTCCTTGTCATAGACAGAGCTGTCCTCTCCATAGTGCTCACAGATGAAGTCCTAGAGGGGAGACAGAGGGTGCGACATAACGAGAAAGTTGTTACACAACAGTAGAACATACAAAACCTATATTGAGAATTATTTTCTGACTGAGTGCTTCATTAAGCTTCCAATGCCCTGAAGTAGCCTCACACCCATTCCTAACACTCAGTAATGCAAGAAATGAATGGCAAAAACAATCTATTGTTTGATGTGGCTGTCTTGACCTGTGTCATGCATCCACAAACCCAGCCAGCAGCTCTACACAGCCGTGGGAAATCATTTGCTTTATCTTTATTCCAGGGACTTCTCATGGTTCAGAACCTTAAACGTTCATTGGCCCCATGTGTGCTTTTGTGGGTTGAAAATCTAGCTTTGACACATATTACACAGATAAAAGGTTCATGAACTGCATTCATGCCATAATTATTCACTCGAGGAAACAGCACACAACAGACTTGTCAAAACTTAATATGGCTTTTTTGTGATACAGGACGGATCAGGTTTATCAAATGTTCTTGCCTTGAATTCATACCTTTGCCTAGTTTGGTGTCAAAGGCGGAGACACTGCTTGTAAAATATGGTATTGACAGTGTTGCTTGTTTACTTTGTAAAGTAAACACTTTGTTTACTTTTTATTAGCACATTTGTCCAAAGAATGAAGTAGAGAAGGAAGCCAAGGGAGATGAACAGGACAACAGGTGGACAGATAGACGTTCTTCACCTGTATAGAAACGGTGAAGTCCACCTCTTTGGTTTCTTTCAAGCCGAGCGGGATCATGGGAACGTTGACTGCCTCACTGGGAAAATAAATTATTAGTGTACACTACATGTACATCTACATGTACACTACTGGCACATATACACATACATGCACATATCCACAGTCAAAGTCTGATATGCCATCTGCTCGTCCACAAATCCAGCAGTCCTTCATCCGCCTAATAAGCAAAGCCAAAGCCTAAGCCGCCCCCCTACCCCACCCAATTCCACAACATACACAAACATGCACACACTCCATGGGGTCATTAAGGACACTCTAGTCAGAGGATTTATCCCTCCTGTGACCCACGGGTGGAGAGGGAAAAATCTCTGAGCTGTGCCTGGCTAAAACACACACACACAGGAAACCACCCAGAGCCTCTCACCCACACACACAAACCCATCCATATGCACTCCTACATTCATGACCACCCATGTGCACACACACACATACACAGGTTGGAGAGTGTGAAAAAATGCAATGGATGCTTGTTTTCTATAATTATAGTTCTCGTTAGTCTAATGAGGGTGGCCTGGAATGCAAAACAAGAAATAGTAATGAGGCACAGTTTTGTGTGTGTGTGTGTGTGTGTGTGTGTGTGTGTGTGTGTGTGTGCTGCCTACTTGTCAGTCTGGTAGACCTCCATGTTGCTGTTAAGCTCCTCTAGTTCCTCTTTGAGTAGCTGCAGGTTGGAGTTGACGAAGCTGAGCTCCAGAGCCACGGTCTCCTTCACCTTGTTGTTGGTTGTGGCCCTGGAAAACAGCAGAGCATCCATCTGACTCAATCCATCATTCATTCTAACAGATACTACTAAAAGCCCCTGTGACGTGAAAAACAAATCCCTTAAGCAGCGTATCTAACCATAATGTACATAATGATACAAACCAGCAAAAAATAAATAAATAAATACATAAATGAATTAAATTAAAATAATCCAATCAGATATTCTTGTTAAAAACCCTTCATTGTTTCTGAAAATGTGGTGTCAAATGTGAAGATTCAACCTGCACTCAGGGGCAACACACTTTGATCTCTCAACAAGCTCTTGGTGCTACACTGGGACTTTGTTTCCAAGATGTATACGGCTGTGTTGACTTCACCACAAATCACACATCCATCATGAACTGAGCTCTGATATGGTGTACATCTCATTGGACTCGTATAATATTTACTTGTCATACTGTCAGTTCTTGTGCCGAAGAAAAAGCAACAGATGCCCACACCTCAAGTCATATCAACTAAAACCTGTCTGTACTCCTGCCTGCTTTATCAGCAGCTTGATATCTATCACAAATGACATAATACACCATGAAAGTTGAACTGAGGGTTTCATGTGCATTCATGAATGTAGGCACGTAGCTGTAAGTCTTGCTGACATTATGCATGTATTGTTACTCAAGAAGCCACACAAAACAACCCCTTGTTTTATTATGTTTTATTCATGCAGTTATCCACCCTCTCTTCAATCATCCTCTATTCATTCATCCCCTGCTCTCCACTCCTCTTCAAAACATAGGGGAGGAGCTTTTTTGGTGAGTAAAGCCCAGTCACATTGCTGATGGCAACACACGATGTTCCTGGAACTCTGAGGCATCACTGGGTTTCCATGGTAACTGATGCTACACACTTAGCTGTTGAAGAGGCCTGGGTAATCCCCCCAGTTACGCAATCATAAAAATTCATTGGCTCCTTGATATGAGAAGTCGCTGGGCCAAATCAGTAGCACACTGTGTGTATGTGTGTGTGTGTGTGTGTGTGTGTGTGTGTATGCCACATACATAAACATGTCCTACATAGCATGTACAAATCAGACCAGGACCTTCATTTATCAGTGTTGTGGAGAAAAGGTCCTAAAGTCTGTCTTATGATTTTTTTTTAATACGTACAACAAAATTGTTGTTCATCAAATGTGTGTATGCACACCTGTAAGTAATCTGCCTTGATACACACTTTGCAAACCACCATCGTGCACAGCCACTCACTAGCATAGAAATATGACACTAATTAGCCATATATGGTAACAACCTTTCTTTTAAATGCTGCAGGAAATGTCATTGATGTCTCTCCTACACTGAACATGGCTCAGATGAAGAGAAGCAAGAAGAATTTTGCTGATGCAGAAATGCTAACTGAGGTTGAGGCACACAAAGAAATACTTTTTGCAAACCTCAGTGGTGGACTGACATAGCGGATGAACTATAAAGTTCAATCAAGCGAATCTTGTCATTGGTCAACCTGTGAAAAAAGGAAAAATGTGAATCCTTAACACACACACACACACACACACACACACACACCTCACCAAGCTCACCATTGAGCCCCCCTTAAATTAATGTTAAGCTGTCCTGTTAGACCACCTCACCTTCACCTCTCTCTTGATCTCTCTCCCTCCTTTCCTTCCACACACACACACACACACACACACACACACACACACACACACACACAAACACCTCTAGGGTCAAGCCAAGGACAATCTGATTAGTCAGCTTTAAATGGGCTGCCAAATATCCCCTTCACACACACCCACTTGCACGCACATTGTACAACACACTGCAGCAAATGAGGAAACAAAAGGTCTTGCCAGTTCTGTGTGTGGACTGGCTGAAAGAGAAGACAAGTACATTTTGAACTGAACTGACTGGTGTCAGCCACCAGCCCAGGATTACAGCTAGTTAGTCAGCTCAGTTCCCACAGATAACACACCCTGTAGCACATGCCAGCACATAATATGACGTCTTTATAAGCCAATCAAAAGCTCTGATGAGTTACAACCCCCGCCCCCCCCCCCCCCCCCCCTTTCATCGCTCATTACCGTCTTAAGCCCCCCCCATACTCATACCAGGACCCAGTTCCACAGCAGAGTGGAGTGCTCTGTGTATAAATATGTTTGGGTGTGTGTGTGTGTGTGTGTGTGTGTGTGTGTGTGTGTGGACTATTTCTGTTGACCAGAAAGAAAAGAAAAATGGCTGACAACGGCAGACAAATAAGCAGGGGATGAGCTTCCCGGGGCTCTGGTGGGAATCTGCATGGGAACGGGAGGGGAGGCGGACACAAAGCCTGTTGATTAGAGGCAGCCTGTGTGGGGGTCCTCTTTGTCTCTGTGACCTGCCATCCCAATGGAAAGGGGAGGAGCGGGAGTTGTTTTATTTCCCCTACTTTTGAGTCATCAAGTAAAAAAAAAAAAATAGACAAAAGGTCCATAAAATCCCTGCTAATTCAATAACTAGCCCGATGTGATCTTTTTTTCTCCCTGAGTAAGCTCTTCTCCAAACTTAATTAGTTGTAGCCAAACAAGTGTGGTGGGTGGGGGAGGTGGGAGGTGGGGGTGTGGGAGGCTGGTGGTTGTCTTTTAATTAAAGGCAGTGTTGTTTTCTGTGTTGATCTTAAGATTCTGACACAGCAACAATAAAGAGACAGAAAGTAGCGCCTAGCCTTAATTAAGTGATCCACATCTCCACCTCTACCGCCTCCTTCCACTTTCAAGTGAACATGGATCTTTAGGAGAGAGAGAGAGAGAGAGAGAGAGAGAGAGAGAGAGAGAGAGACAGGCAGACAGAGAGCCAGCTCAGCTAAAAACAATAATAAACAATACACACAGAAATGTCATAACAAATGTGTATGCCTCTAAAACCGAGGTAGAGTTTTGCACTAAACCCATCCATATTAGGAATATAAATCTACTCACAACTGCAAGACGCTTCAGATAAAAGCGTCTAGCAAATGTATGTATGCGCATTAGCAGCGTGCTTATACTAACTCACTGCAACAATAAACAGCGTGGCCCCAGTAATAGTTGAGGAGAGAGAAAGAGAAGAGACAGAAGGAAGACGCTGGGAGACTAGAGGGGATAAAGATGACACTAATGTTTTCGGAGCGAACACTTTGATCTTCTGCCACCGTTTCTTTTTTATTTCCCCATTTCTTCACCAATAAAACTCGTGCTGCATTGTGTGAATGACAGCTGGCTGCTTTAAAACACGAGGCAAGCGTATCTCTTCTGCGGTGAGGCAAGGTGGTCTCCAGGCTATAAATCCATGCCGCTGTCAAGATCTTGCAAGTAATACATGTTATGGGGTGAGTAAATATGAACGAAAACAAAAACAAAACACAGGTGTGGGCAAAAACACACAAAAATGACATCAGAGAAGACACACAGACAGATAGATGGACACACACACACACACACACAATGGAACACAAACAGCGCTATAAAACTGGGTGGTGCTGGTGTGCGTGTTTGGAGGGAGTGATCCCTGACCTTTTCCCACCACAGGGCTGGGGGTTGGCCTGGGAGCCTTTGGGACCAGAGAGCCACAACACAGGACTCTACCACATATATGACAGAGCTGGCACAGGACAGCAAGTTAACAGAGAGCAATTAAAACAGAGGGATCAGCATTTATCCTTATGTCTCAGAGAAGGAGAGCTGGTCTAGGAGAAGGTTTTGCCTTTCACATCAAAATGGATGATGTGAGCAAGGGGTGGTCCAACTTGCTAAAGCCCACTTTACAAGTCGTGTCTAGTATTGAGTCTTAAAAACCTGTTTTTCTTGAAATTAGATTTCCCATGAAAATCAACTTGTTTCAAGAATGTTCTTGACTCGAGCGACATCATCTTGATACCGGTCAAGTAATCAGCCTTATTCAAGATATTGATGCTTCAAGGAAAACTCTCAAAACAAGCAAAATCATCTTGCCCCATTGGCAGATTCTTTCATGTGGTTTGAGGAAATTCCTAAAACTAAACTGAGTAGTAAAGTTAAGCCCATTCTACAGCTTGGATCAGTCTTGAAGTTTCTACAACAGCTCCAGCCAGGCCAAATGACGGGCCCATCAGCCAGTCCAGCTGTGCTTTATGATCTTGTAAAGCACATCTAGCTGTACTAACTAGTGTGGCAACAAGACAACCAGTTAACCCACATTTACTGACATTAAAGAGTCTTGTGTCCACACTGAAAATGAACTTCTCTTTTCCCACTTCCCCTCAAATATTAACATCTTTTAGAAATAACGTAAGCTAAGTGCTTGTGTTGTTATACGCAGTTCCACGTCTCAAAATAGAGGAAAAGGTTGTCTTATATAGCAGGTATACAGTAGACAATAACTGTGGAGAAGAAGGTTTTATGCTATTGACATTACTATTAATAGCTTCGTCACACCAAATAGAGTGCAGACATCTACCAGGTATCATGAGTATCCCTTCTGATAAGTTACAATCTTCAATACTCCTGGCTAGTTTGAAGTTACTATCCCACCGTTAGACTAGTTCACCACCCAGACAGAGGAGAAACAACAGGAAAGATTTGCAGAAGTTTAGGTGCTACCGCTTTGTCAGCCATCAGGAAGTTTGAGGACAGTAACCAAAGACTGTATATAATTGAGGCATTCAAATGTTAATTTATGTTTTAGTTGTATCCAAATACAATCTGAAAACCCAAGGCAGATGTTCATGCTAGGTGTAAAAGAGCTCATTGTACCTCAGTGATGCCAATGGTAAATGTCTCATACAAAATCACTCACCAAGCCACAATAGTAAAGAAGACCCTCTTGAGTATTCTTCCTCTATTATGCAACTGGCCCCCAAGCATGTAGCCCTCCTCTGACCCAACCCAGGCACCTCACCTGAAGAGGTTCTCCGCCCCGGCTCTCATGCGCATCTCCTTGTTGATCTGCTGGTTGATGCGAGCTCGCCGGTGCTGCAGCTTACTGCGCTGAGTCTGGGCAAAGGGATCACATCCCTGGAGAGAAAGAGAAGAGAAAAAGAAATAGTGTTGCACAATATTCCCAGACGACAACACAAGTTTCAAAGAGCAACTGGTGTCACATCAACACACGTCCAACTCTCACAAGACTGAGAATGAGCACGACACTAGACTGCTGTAGTCCATTGGTCTGTGGCTGCAATGGCCAAATAATCAGTTAGCCTATTTACCGTTTGATGACTTTTATGAGCTGTTTGTAATCAGTTTATGTTTCTAATTGTGGAACACAGGAATATTTTATTTGTTTTTGTTTTTACAGCAAATCATATTCTTAATACTCAAGCTAAAAGTTTGAAGAGAGAAAGTCTGAATAAGACAAAACATCTAACAATTTATAGATGTTATATATATGTTATAGATGGCTATTAAACACCGGGCCCAACTGTTTCTACCAAACACACACAAACACTTCTGGACAACCACAACAATTAGCACCATGTATCATCTGTAACTGGCAGAAAAAATACATTTCCTGTTAATTATGACTGCATGTCAGATGCGGGGCATGTTAAAGAGCATGTCAGTGATGTGGGAAAATGTAAGGCTCATAAAGATGATAACAGCCAGGCATGGTACAGTAGGAGGTGAGCAACCATTAGGCCTTCTCCCTAAAAGGAGAATATTTTAATAGAAAATGGACCCAATAATGTGGTAGAGCCTTATAGCTGTCTTAAGATTTATAGACCTCTTAAATCTCGCTCCTAAAGGAATTGCGCCAACACGAGAACAGCTACCATGCAGCTGATTATTGTTAAATGCCTGCTCACTAAAATCATCTATCTATCATATAATACACCACTGCTTCATGCTTAAAGGGTAAACAAATGTACTGTAGCATGACAGATGGAGTGGCCGTACTGTAAACATGCTGGTTACTCCCTCTCCTTATCCCGTTGGTTCCTTCCATCACCTCTTCCATCCCTCTCTCAGCCTCTTCTTCCGACCCACTTTTCTCTCATTTTCTCTGACTCTCTATCTTTATCTTTCTCTTTCCCTCTCACCCAGTTAAGGTGTTTGTTTAGTAAGCGTACGTCAAGTAATCCTCAGAGTGCCTGTGTGGATTAGGTTTCTGGCCGTACTCCTGCCTCTGCTCTGCCATCAGGAAGGCAGGAAGGGTTGGAGGATGGAGGCACTCACTGCTCGACATCTGTGAGGATGAAGTCTGCAGTCTGTATGCGTGTGCTTTTATTAAAACCTTTATGTATCCATGTAATGTTGACTTTTCTTTTCCAGCAACACCCTGCTTCACATTCACACAGTTACACACAATCACACCTGGGAGCTCTACGAGATGAGCGTTATGTGCCTTGCTTGAGGGCACCCCGACTGTAGTTGTTTAGGGGAGTGTTACTCATTCACTTTCTCCAACCACATTTTCCCAACCATTCAGAGGTTTCAAACCAGCAACCTTGCACTTCTCTAACCTCGAGGCCAGGGGTTTCATGTTGCAGACTCCAATAGCCACACATTAGGACATATCCCCCAGCTTTGTCCCAGCAAGCCCCATATGGGAAGAGTTTTCTTGTTTATTTAGTATTGAATGGTATAACTGTCTACAGTACATGGAGCTATAATAGTGGAGGGGGCGAAACCTATGATTAGAATAGTCATTCTTATACATTCTCCAATTGGGATAATTTCTAGTGAATTATAGAGTAAATTAAACTATTCCTCATCTTGCTGGGGGCCCACTGGAACCATCTCAAGGACCCATGGTAGTCGCGAGCGTGTGTGTGTGTGTGTGTGTGTGTGTGTGTGTGTATGTGTGTGTGTGTGTCAGTTCGCGACAGTACTGCAGTGTGTCTCTAGGTGTCTCACCTTTCGGATGCTCCCGCTGTGGCTGCCCTCCTCTGTGGGTAACGCTAAGGGCATCTCGTCGTCCGAGGCGGCGTCTGACAGGGACATCTCAAACTCTCTGCGGGGAATGTCGATGTCGGCGTGGTGCCATTAATTTCTTCATTGTGAAAAGTGTGATTATTAAGACAACCTGGTCTGAGATTACCGTGAAGTAGCCAGACAACTAGCATCTTTAAAAGCTCACAAATTAGATGGCTTCCTTCGCTATCTTTCCATTGTCAAACCCAAGCGCTAGCTACCTAGTCGTGCATTAGTTACCACTTGCCTTGTCGCAGGTTCCCCCATCGTGAACCAAGGAGACTGGCGGCGAAGAACTTGCTACATTTCGTGAACAATCTTTTCTCGCCAGGTTTAAGTAATCCCACACGAATAAAGAGCCCCGAAAGTCGTACGGATATCCAGAAAACTTTTACTGCACAAGACACTTCCACACATTACATTATGATATCACCTCCTCCGCTCGCTTTCTTCCACTTCTGCGAGCTTATTCAGTGAGGCGGGCTGCAAAAGTCGAAGCTACCCAATCACGGCGCAGTCTACAAGAGCGACACCAAGAATAACAAATCAAAATGAAGATTATTTCCAAATGACAGGCTAATCTGACCAATTGCAAGTCTCGTAAGAAACACTCCGCCCTCCGCGAGGCCGTTTCTATGGCAACGTCAGGGCTGTGGCTTGTGTGTGGGCTGCTTTGGGCGTATTGTGCATAGTCAAAACATTTTAGAGGCTTCACCTCTCCCTAGGATTGATAACTTTAATAAAGGTAAAAGGAATAAAAGGAAAATAAGGAACACTTTTGGGAGCTGGGTGTTTGTTGCGATTGTGGAGCTGATCAATAGACAATAAGTAGCATCTACAAATGGTTGTTTGACTTATTACACTCAAATGATCTTTATTCCATAGTAGTATCAGTCCTGAGCCCTCATTCACCACAGACAACCTCCCCTGTGCTCACTTTTATACTTTTATATGATGTTATCACGATTTAAAAGCTTAATTGGGAAATATGCTGATTCATTCATTCATTCATTAGTCTTATTTCTTCTTTTATTTCTTCAAGAATCTCTGTTTCTTGGCTTTGGGCGAGAGTTGTTCATGTTCACAATATTGATTGGACATGTATTTAGTTTCCAACTAACTACACTTAAATAAAGAGAGCCATTTTCAGGAGTCTTGTCAAATATAGTCGTTGGTGTCTATCAGAATACCATTCAGTCCATTTAAGACAATAAATACTTCATCCCATAAAATATATCATTCCTAAAACATGATACATCTACTGTAGTTGCTGTAATTAAGTAGCTTATATATACAGCTTGTACTTGTACATCTTGAAAGTAAGTAATCTTACTTTTACTTAAGTATGTTTTGACTGAAGTATTACTTCACTACATTTATACCACATGCATTATATAGTACTAATGTTGTAGGCATGTAAGTATTGCATCAGAAACTAGTCAACAGTAAATTTCATCTGTATCAAATCTGCAAAAACTATGTTAACTAATGTTAACTAACATTAATGCTCAAATTTATCCATGATAGTAGCTTAGTTAACCTTAGTCAAGACACCATAAATCCAGCTATAGTATTATTGGTTTCAGTTTGCCTGGTTGTTGTCAAGCTAGTTCACTAGCTTGCTGGATAGCTAGTAGCAGAAACATCGCAGTGCCTGTATGTTATTAAATGTTATTGAATAATGGGGATGGGCATTTTTATTTTTTTAATCACTGAGGTACTATAATCCTATCACACAATAAATGGTTGTGCTGATTCATGCTTTACTTAACACATTTTTTCTTAGTTTGAACTTGAACTTGTCCTGTCATCCTTTTAGCATTACATGGAAAATAATATATATAATCATTGTCTTCTCTTCACTAATTGGTACTTTTACAAGAGCCTTAATTGTACTCTTAGTTTCTTTCAATGGACACAAGTTCCCTCCGGGCCTAGGAGGTGATGGAAAATAAGGGGAAGCTTGCAACATAAGGAGGGGACTGTGTTTCGTAGCCTTAGTCTTGATTATGGTCCACAGGAGCTGGGTTCTCCAAAAGGGCACCACACTGGTGTACGTCAGAGTAGCCCTAGAAACTGTGAGCCTGATTCTTCCTGGATTGTCCCAAGTCTCAAAGCTCGCCTTTTGTTTTATGAGTCTTCAGTTTCCAGCCTGAGGCTCTCCTCTCCAACGTTCTCGCGTGTTTTCTTCATCACAATGCCACCATTTTGTCCAGCAAGACTTGGTCTTTGTTATTCAGTATCTCAGCAATGTTTGCCAAACTCTCCCAGAATTCTTGACTAACCTATTCATCGTGATCCAATTAATTTTGGTTCCATGAGAATGGATGAAATTGGATTGGTTCAGGGTGGCATGGACATAATGAAATTAAGTGACCTCCTTCTCCCATTCTTTTTGTGCTTTGTTGCTTCTGACAGGGGCTTGTGCTCATCCTTGGTGCTCCTCATATTGTTTGGATGCATCTCCATGTGGCTGATCCTCCTGTCCTGGTCCTGGGCCAGCCAGTTAAATATAGCTCTTTCCCAGAAATCTATGACTTTGTCCATGCTGGCAGCTGGTCAGCTTGTTGTGAAACGTGGTGAGCAGAGGCCTTCTTCCATTATACCCTCAGCTGCCACCCTGAACTGAGACCACTCACTTACAGGCATTTTCTTGGGACAAAGGTCCTGTACGGGACATTGATTAGTGGTGGGTTGTGGATCAGTTGATATCTTGAATTCAGTTTAGGAGAAAGTGAAACTGGAAGTTTTCTTAGTTTCAATGCTCATGCTCATGAGAAAATATGAGTAATGTGTTGGCATCATCTTGTAAACTTATGCAAGTTTTTCCATTTCACTGCAATCTTGTTTTTTCTTGCTGTCAGACACTATATTCTCATCAAATCATTTCTTAATAATCAGAAATTTTACAAAGCAACCACAAGTTAACATAACTCTCTCTCTCTCTCTCTCTCTCTCTCTCTCTCGCTCTCTGTCTGTGTATGTGTGTGTGTGTGCGCTGAACATAGGGGGACTTACAGGTTGTTCATTGCGTCGTCTTCAATTTGTTAATATCTATTTACAATTTTCTACTGTTTCTTTTTTTTTTTTTAACGTGTCTATGAATTTTCCTCAACAAACTTTCATTGCAAGCATTCTACTATTTGGCCACTTGAGGACACCTTTGCCCTTCTAATAACCAAGTGACTGATATCTCTGTTTACATAAGATTAAGTTTCAAGTACATTTAAAGGGGTTTCAAATATTTAACACATATTTTGAATGCATGTTTAGCATTTTAACATATTTTAAATATTACAATAACTGTGCAAGCTGGGGAAGAGGAAATGCTTTTGTTGGTTTAGAATAAATGAAAGCACTAATGTAATACAAATAGTGAACCAATAAACCTAGAAAAGATATCATATCTGTGATATGAATGAAGTACCCAGACCTAGAGGTTCCTTCCATCGTCATGGTCACTAATAAACACTACTAATTGAACTGTATTGACTGTATTGTCAATGTTCTCTCTCACTCTTCATAGTTTGTTGAAGCCTGAATTAATATGGGTCATCATGCCAAAATGAGTAGCAAGAGAGAACATGTCCTACAAAAAAGAAGTCCAGAGGTAAATATCTAATCAATCATTAATCACAGACAGTCAATAAGATACAACTCTACAGAGATACATGCAGTATTCACTATGTGCATTTGGTATGTATGGTGCCAGTATGGTTGCAGCTGTAGAGGAAAGTGCAGAGAGTGTCCAGTAGTGATCCAGTGGTTCAGTGAGATAGTTATAGTGCACATAAAATAAACTATTATCCTTGGAGAACATACATTCCTTACGCTGAAAAGTGTTGTAGTGTGTAAAGTTTGAAATTACACTGTACACTGTCATTGTACAGACAAGATTGTGCAAATACTAAGATTGGCTAACAATAATTGGTGTGGTAATAAATGGTAACAGGTGGTTCTGTTGAGGAGGAGTCCAGAGAGGGCTGGCACTGGGTGAGCAGTGGTGGCAAGGCAAGGTGACAGCTCTTGGGAAGAAGCTGTTGAGGTGACAGGTAGTCTTACTGAGCTACCAACTCCCAGAGGAAGGGTTTTGGAACAGATGGTTACCTGGGTAGGCAGGGTCAGTGGCAGTCCCCCCCCTGCCCTTTTCTTAGCCCTGGTGTCATGCAGTTCTTTAATGGGGGGAAGCTGACAGCCAGTGACCCTCTCAGCAGTTTGAACAACGCACCGGAGCTTGTCCTTAGAACGGAAAAAGGCAGAGTTATGTCAGACAGGGACAGTGCTTTAAATTAATGATCTACAAATTTAGATCAGGATTGGCTGTCATATGTTGAGCTGCCACGGGAAGAATATCTGCTTGGCATTCTTGATTAAGCAAGAAATGTTCCATCCGAGAGTGTTGGTACAAAGATATCATAATTGGAGATGAGGCTCACCAGGGTAGATCTTCACTAAGATTGAGGTTGCTGCCACTGGCCTGAAGTCACTGAGGCAGGTAACTGTATCCCTTTATGAACAGAGGGTGGTTACTGGAGCTAGCTGGTTGGCACAGTGCCCGAGGGTTCAAGGTGAGACTCCTTCAGCACTCCTGATGTTTTGCTACAGGAAAACAATTTGTACTTTCTCCTGGTGGTGAGGAAGGGGCAAGTGGAAAGCCTGAAGACTATTAGGTAGTTGGGGGAAGGATGGAGGACCATATGATTTAGATACATAATATAGCATGTATTTGTTGGAAACATCAAATTGTACATCAGTATTTTCTACCATAGTCAATGATTTAAGGAAATGTAATTTTAAAGCTTTGCTGCTTCAGGAGAATTCCACTGAATTTCAGCTTGTATGCTATTATCCCTTTGACCTTAAATAGCTAACATAGCATTTTAGACTGCCATTCGTTGTCTATTTCTCCCAGCTTTTGGTTCAACTGAATAAATGTCTAACTATACTGTTTGGTTTAAAATTTTAAAAATGAAAAAAACCATACCACATTCATAACCTATCAATATCATTATGTTTGTACATGTCAGATGGGAGTGTAGGGTATGAGCGGTATGGTCACTGTACAGCTTCATGATTTTAGAATAAACTGTCCAAAAAAAGAAAATGTATAAAAAAACAAAACAAAAATATTGTCATCAAATACCATTGGATTGAACTTTACCATTTAATAATGATGTTATTTGCAAATGAATAAATAGATAATGATAAAAGGGAATTGGAATCAACACATTCAAGTAATGATTTTTTATGGTGGCCTTCATACTTGAAGTGAACATTACCCAATAAAGTAAGCGTAGTATCCATCCATTTATTTTCATGAATCTTTCTGAAATTGTTTAATTGCTGTTGAGTAAGTAAAAGGTTTGTAACTTTGAATAGTAAAATGCTTGGCACACCTGACAGAACGTGTAAAATCATCATTACTAATCAGTCAGTCTCGTTTGATTTATTGCATCTAATGCAAAGTGTTAATAAAGAGCTGTAAAGATGAATCAGCAAATGTACACAACCTCACATGCACACAGGGCCATGTGCACATACACACAAAGACTTGATAACTGAGGTCAGGTGGCTATTTGGCAAAGCAAGGAGAGGCAGCTAGGTTCACTGATTCCAAGAAAAAAAACTCTGACTAGAGGGTGATACTTATTGTTATACTGCTTTCAATGAAAAAGCTCAAATTACTTAATCATAAAGAGGATTAAGGATTACTTTACATGTAAGTTTCTGCCCATTACTTAAAGTCAATGGCACTGACAGCAAAATGAGGGATATTCTGTACTCCTCTGTAATAATCCCTCAGCATATACTTTAAATAAATACAATAAATTAAATTGTCATAAAACACTATGAAATGAAAAACAGTATGGTTCTAAATGTGTGCCTAAATGAGGTGATCAGCCAGTAAAGGTACAGTACTTAGGAACAAGAAGAAACGTCACACCAAGGAATTATTAGTTCAAACATACCCAGAGTTCAAAGTCTATAATGCACATTCCTATTGGAAAAAAAAAACAATTAACAACAACACTGCGAATGATTATTTATTAGGTGACTAGAAAAGAAACCAGTGAATGACAGTATCCGATTGTGTTAAAGTATTGATTCTGTTAAACCAATAATTTCAATCCTCTCCACTTAATGTTTGGAAAACAACCTCCCATAGAGAATACTGCTGCTACCAACCACTGTCTTTATCATGTTGAGAAAGGTACTCTAGTCTCCACCAGTACCACTTCACCATATTCTGTTTCAAATGTGTGTTAGTGTCTGTGCGTATCTGTGAGGACATGAAAGCATAGTACAAACATTAATAATTTCAGCTATCAGTGTAACAGACTACATATTCTATTTTATTTTGAGATTATAGTCTATTTTCCTTTGCCCCAGAAAGTGTAATGTTTCATCTTTACCTGTGCATTGCCTGAATAATGCAGTCCAACATTTCTCTCCCAAATGCATACCGTAGTTGTGTGGGCAGTGGCAGTATAGCAAGCGGAGCATGCGCAGAAAGAAAGCGTTTTGTTGTAACTTTGACTGGTGTCACAGATTCATCAGCAGCAGTACATAGCCCTTGACAGTGAGGTAATAAAGGTAAACAAAGGCTTTGGAAAAAGCCATTTTACAATACATATTAAACATTAAAAAAAACAACAAGCACTGAACACTTTTGAGATGCATCAATGGTGGAACAATATTCAGACATTTAACCAATGAATACCAAGATAAATGTCCATAACCCTTAGATTAATTTGCTCTTCAAAGCAACACTGAAATTAATCAGTTATATTCACTTTTTTTCCCATAATGGCTTTGACACTTTACTGATTATTTTTTTGCATTCAAGTGCAATTTGTGAACTATGTGATTTATCATATCAAGCTATTAACATGAAACTACAAAATACAATTGCATTATTACATAATCAAATTAAGAAAATAAATGTAGCCTCAGTAATTACAGCATCACTACACAAAAAGCAACTATCATAAGGTGTTACTACCAGTGTCGTTTGAGGTGCTTGATACAAACTGTAAGATAACCTCTGTTGTGTTATTCATGTCTTACATTGTCCAGGGAAATAAAATGGTGTTCTTAACATTGCTAGTAGCATTATTACAACAAGCTCTGACCACTGCATTGTATATTTAGAGTGATTACATACTGGTTGTAGAAGAGTGGTTATGTGTCACATTAACAGAGTGGTACTTTCACATTAGAGGCTTACCATGAACAGGCCACGTGAAAGAGGGGCGTGGTGATGACAAATCATTTAAAAAATACTCCATTTTAATTTGACTGCTCTTCCAAAAAAAGCTGCCCTCTGCTCCAGTCAACAGCACAGTAAGGAGTCCAGTCAAACGCAGATCAATAGCATCTGATGTTTCAGAGAATCCAGCACCTTAAGACCTTGCCCAATATTACACAGGTACTACAGCACACCTGGAAGTGATGAAACAGACTGGCTCATTCATAACAGACTGGTTAATCCACTTGTACAAGAAACACAAGCAAATACGTTGCTTTATTTCTCTCAGGTCAGGTCAACAGCAGTGGGCGTATCAAGCGGTGAAGTCCCAGAGTGTGCATCCGGAGGTCGCTGCTGCAGAGTCTCATCAATGGTAACGACTAGCTCCTCTGGTTTGTTGGAATCCAGGCAATTGGTGTGGTTCAAAGCTATGTAGTTCATTTCCACCAGTCGTGGCCTTTCGCTCAACTCACTCATCTCATTCATGCTGTTCGTGATACAGTTTATGTCACTCTTGCTGCGGGTGGCAACTCGACGTGAGCCAAATACCCAATCTAAAGGGAGACAAAGGGACATTATTGGTGTTACCTGTCTTACTAAGATGAAAATCATTGTTTCAGTCAAGAATGTTTAGACAAGGCTTATCACAAGCATTCACAACTCAGGCCTTGGGCGAGTGGAGGTGTACACGACCAGATACATACTACAACATTCATGCACCGGGCTAAAACGAGCAAGAAAAGTATTTATAACATGAACAGAACAAGACTGCAAACTTAATTTGACACCAAGTTATGATGGGTTCAGGCTCCATAATTCCATTAGAGGCAAAGCACCATAAAATTGTTTCTGGGGAGATGTCTGCCGCACAGCAACCCCATCATGTGTGGTGGAGCCTTTTGAATTGGGACACATCAATCATTGTTCTGTCAGATAAGGAGCCGAGATTAAGGCTGACAGACGTGAGTGTGAAGAACAGACAGAAGGCGCCGTGGATGGAGGACTTGTGTTCCTTAACGCGGTCAACCACTCACAGAGCAGACCCACAGAACTGATACATTGCCAGATTGTACAGTGTCCAGCATTCACTCTGCTTTAGTTTGTGATAAAGCAAGTGGCTGCATTCAAGGGTTTGGTATGAAAAGTGACATTTTGGCCAAAAATTAGTATTATACTGTATATCACCAGAAAGCACTTGTTGAGCTCTATTTGATGTTCAAATGAACGCTTTTGTAATCATAAACAAAATTAAAATAAAGGAGATTATCCCAAAAAGTCTCCAAGACTCAAACGATTAAATTTGGTGCAAAATGGGTGTTACTACATTTAATAATTTTATAGAATATCACTTTTCTAAATCTTAGTAAATGGTTTTCACTTAAACGTTAGTTTTTGCTCTGCTATAAAATTAGAAAAGCGATTTACCCCCCTTCTGCTCAAAACCCTCATATTACTGTATAAAACAAGACCACAACGATACTACAACTATTATTATTTTGGAAGAGAATTTAAAAAAGGAGTATCCCCCCAGTACCCAATCCTGATGTCATGCTATGTTTTGTTATGAAATCAGAAACTAGGCATACAGCTTCCAGTTCTTCTTCATATGTAGACAATGTGTGTAGACCAATCCGGCCTATAGTGTTGCACCATGTCAGAAGAGTGAAGCATCACGCTGGAACCAGGAGACTAGAGACAGTCTCTCCAGCCTGCCCTCGGGAGGAGGAAACAGCCACACCACACACATCCTCCACATTTACACTTCAACAAAATGCCCAGGTACCCGAACGTTGTGTATGTGTGTATGTGTGTGTGTGTGTGTGTGTGTGTGTGTGTGTGTGTGTGTGTGTGTGTGTGTTGTATGTGTGTGGGGGTTGGGGGGGTGGGGTGGGTACTTATGCCTGAGAGTATGTGTGCATTTGAGGGTGGGAAGGTCAGGGGTACTACAGTAGAGGTAGACAGATAAGCTCTAACAGTTGACTGGGAGGAAGGGGGTGGGTTGTGTGTGTGTGTGTGTGTGTGTGTGTTTGTGTGTGTGTGTGTGTGTGTGTGTGTCCCTGTGGCAAAGCTAAGTGCTGCAGACTCTGTTCCACATGGACATTTTTACCTGGTTCGCTGGGTTCACCACCACCACCTTCAGCAACAATAGGCCTGCCTCCACCTACACGCAGTGAGCAAGTGAACAGGGATGTTAGGCACTCTCCACAGAGATTTCCTTTATGTCTTATTCACTGACAAGGACAGAGCAAAATGACAGAACCAAAAGTTGCTTAAACAAGGTGAGACAAGGTCAGATGTGGTCATGTTCGTATTAATAAAAGCACCAGTAGCAACATTTCTGGGTGAAATATGTCATTTGTTGCTCTTCCAAATGCGGCCCACCTGATATAATGACTTGGTATTACGTGGTGGTTATCTCTAGTTTGTGGGATAACATGTGGCATAAAAATGTCCTAAACATAATTTCATAAAAACATCCATTCTTTATGTATAATGTATCATTCTACTCATACATAGCATTTCAAATAAAAAAGAAGAGTACATGCCCTCTCTTATCCTTTTCTCATACAGACACTTGCTAATAGTGTAGTTTGTCAGGATGTCTCTCTCACAAGGTCATTGTCTGATATGAGAGGTAGGCCTACTGTACATCTGGTATTTTTAGGATGATACATTACAAGCGCCACTGCTGAGGACACTTAATGGATAGTACAGAAACAACCGCCGATGGACACATTTTGAAGGAACCCCAATGCATGGATTCTGTGTCTCAGTTTCAACCAGGGAGCGACACAGTTGCTCTGCTTTTTTTTTTCAGAATATCCCTCATTTTCCTTTTAAATTAAATACATACAATTTAGGTCCCAGAGTGAATAAATGCATGTTATCCACTCACACACACGCGCGCGCACACACACACACACACACACACACACACACACACACACACACACACACACAGAGGGAGTCACATACCGACAAAGTCATTAACCACATCTTTGACCAGGTGTCCTACTATAGCATACGCCACTGCCACCACCACCAGAGCTGCCATGACCAGGTAGAGGACCGCTTTGGGCAAAGGAATAGAGTCCCGGGCTGGTGTCCGGTAGTCCGTATACAGAAGGTCACTCTCCGAATAAGAGTACTGAAAGACATGCTCCATGCCTGAGGTATGATTGGAGTTCAGAGGCGGGTTACTTGCGCTCATCCCGCTATCCGGCTGGAGAGCTGTCACCATGGTGGTCGTCACAACCTCCGCTTTGTCGATGCCCTGGTTGACCAAGCCTGTTGTTTTGTTCATAAGAGGCAAAATCTGAGATAGAAAATAGCTCCAGTCTTTTATAGCACTGGTGTTGCATAAAAACATGGTTTCTTGAGTTTATCCACAATAAGGGTTGAAACTGCTACGACATTAATGATAGGTCACCAAGGCGCAAAATCCCGCAATACAGACAGAAGAAACGCCAGAGTCTCCAAAGTTGTTGTTGTCCTTGACAGTGACAGATTGTGTCTTGGATAAATCCAACAGGTTCCCTCGGATGCCAAACACAGCGTCCGACAGCAGCTCATCAGCGCTTCTTAAAACTTACCCTGCTCTCATTGATAAAACGCAGAACGCGTCATTCATTGACGGGCTACATGGTTTTACGCACGGATAAATGTTGATTTCACCCGTCGACTCTTTGTTGTTTCCATAGGAAGGAGACGGGCTAGGATGTCATCACGTCGCTCATCCTGGGAAAGAAACATGCCAGAAACTGTCTCAGCATTTCCCTCACGGTCTCAAACACGTGTACGATTTGTATGCGTGAGCATCTCTGACAAGGTTGCGCGAAATTGTGAATTCCTTCTCGCCTGTCAAAACGATGCTGGTAATTACACGGAAATCTGAAAAAGTCCTGAAAGAGCGTGTGCACGGAGGACGGTCAGGTCCAGTAAAGGTAGTCACGACGCGCGTACCGAGCTGCACCGAGCGCTGTCCAGTGCTGAAATGGGCTGCTGTTATTATAGGGACACCACGGGCCACTTGTCCGCCCTTCCTCTCGACTTCCAGACCCTGCAGTCTGAGGTGAGTTGATTTGTCTTTTTCTTTATTCTATAGCTTGATGTTTGATGTTCAACCGGCTTGTTTTGAACAAATGAAACGGCGAGTGGCCTGTTTGTTGAAGTAGGCTTCACTAAACTAAATGTGGGCAGCAAGGTGAGCCAGCAGCAAGGTTACTAGACCTATAGTGAGTAATCAACCAAAACTAAGACTATGCCTGAAATTAAACACCGTTTTTGTTTTTTTTAAATCATCAAAACTAAACTGAAACTTAAAGCTGCCCTCCAAACTACTAACTAAAGAACTAAACTACCACAACTAACTAACTAAAATCCAAATAATCAATGATTATTCCAGTTACAGTTTATTGGTCAAAGCCTAAACAAAAAGAATGTAGTAAAGGAGAGAGCCCTCTACAAAAGAAATACCCACATCCACTGTAAATGCATTGCAAAACTATGACAATTCTCCAACTATGTTTGTTTTTCTTCATTAAAAATATTCATCACATAAACATAACTACTTTATCTTGACCTTAAATGACCTTAAATGAAATGGAACTCACTCACTCACTCACACACACTTGACACCCACCCACCAGTACTCTTACAGGCCTATTGATGGGGACTCCTAATCCTGTCTTGTGCATCATATCAGAAACTGTCAATTTCAACAATCATGATTTTTCAATTCCAGTCACAGTGTTTATAATCAATAACTGTTTGACTACCTACAAAAATGAGTTTGCCGTGAAGGCTCATTATTTACAGCCGTCAGACTGTGTGCCACAGTATGGCACAAACAAGTGTAAATGTGAAGACATAAAGCCCTTTATCACTTTAACCTTGAAGCCTCCAGAATTCTGCTATGGAAACTTTCCCTGATGGATGCTGTTTTAAGGCTGCCTTTTTCTATACATAATCCTCTCAAGTACTGACGTGCACACACAGAACAATCTGTATGGTGTATTTAGCATCCGATGCTTGACCTGTTTTCTGTGTTGAATGGCTGCTTTGGCAAGAGGAGGAAGGATAAGCTGAATGGTTGCAGGACTTATCTCAGGCTCTCACCGCTCACCCCTCTGATATGTATGACTTGTTTTGTATGCCGTCATTGACCTCTCACTTCAAAGTGAGCAGAAGGTGACAATCACTGTTGATACAGGGGCCATGACAGGTGACACCCCCCCCCCCCCCTTTTTTTCTCCCTTTTTTTGTGGAGGAAGTCACTTTTATATCTTTTTGATATTCCCTATACCGCCGTGGCTCTGAGGACTATATCTCCTTTCTTTCTCTCTTTCTCTCTTTTTTTCTCTCTCTTTTCCTGGGAAGATGAACTAGACTCAATTAAGATCACATCAGCCGTTTCAAAGACCTGCTCTGAGGAAATGTATTGGACTCACTGACCCTTAAATAAATCATGGCATCCAATGAGTCATTCAGGGTGCCACCATGGCTTTAAGTAGTGCAGCTAACTGGACCGACGGGATAGACACCAGATTTTCAACATTATCCAGCAGCTATCTGACAGTTGATGTTTTTTGTAGCTTTCCCAAGGCATTGGCATGGTTATCAAATGAGAGATTAATCGGTTGTGGTTGCTATGCTTTCTATTTGTCCAGACTTGAAAGAGAATGTGATCTTTACTATTCCTCTGATTGGATTCCTCTCAGACACACACTTTGAGTCTCTTTCAACTCCTGTTGTTTTCTTGTCAGTAGAGCAGTCATACATGCTTAATCTTAAATCAGGATACTGAACAGTTTGGTTTAACAGTGTTTTGGTGGTGATGAATTCGAAGGTGTGTGTGTGTGTATGTGCATGCTTGTCTGTCTGTATGCTCTTGTGTGTGCAGGCTTGAGTGTCCATACGTGTGTGTATGCATTTGCAGGCATGTTTAGGTCGGTGAGTAGGTGTGTTTCTCACATACAATATGCATGTTTCATGTTTCAGGTCGGGGCTGCATTAACAGGTCGTATCACCAAGAACATGACAAGCAGAGAGGACCACTGTCCATGAAACCGATCAAGCAGGGACTCCCTCGTTGAGCCTTTAAATGCTAAAACGGGATATGCTTTCTTATCAGAGCAATTACTTAAAAGGTATTTGCTGCAACGAGGGGGTTATTTTAGTCTGATAATCCACTGGGAATATGAGAGTGGTTTATGCAAAAATCGAAATCCCCTGAAAACTGTGCTAATTTGTCCCTAGGGCTTCACGTATCTCTGGCTGCTGTGTGCTCAGGTAAGATAAAACACTCCGTAGGTATTATAGTTATAGTGAACCTCTTTTTTTTTTTTGTTCCTAATAATTGTCTGAGAAAGATGAAACATGATATACAATAATTACGTATAGTTGTTGCTGTCAATTCTCTATTACACATATTCCCACACGTAAACAATGATTTAAAAAAAAATTAGCAGTTACGTTTAAGAGAGACAGACAGAGAGAGAGAGGGAAGGAGGGAGACAGACAGACAGACAGACAGAGGAAAATAACATCATCTCTATTTCTTAGCTAATCAGGCAGGATTCTGGTGGCACTGGAGGACACACGCTTGCGATCGAGTCCAGCTGCATAGCAAACAATCACGGTCTGTGTGGCTCTGGCTTATCTGGCTGCCTGATGAAAATTACCCCTCACTCTGGACTCATATACTTTAATCAGATATGACCCAAGCCAGACAAATGCTTGATTCCACCTCTCTGCTCATCCATTTCCTGTATCCCCCCACCCCCCCTCCCTCCACCAGGTTGAATTAAGCTCTCTTGTGTCACACCTCTCTTGTTCCCCTCATCCGCAGGCTGTGTGCTTGGAAAGTCATTTTCTCTCCCTAAGACCATCACGGTCAGACTCCTCTCTCTCTCGTGTCTGATCCTAATCCTCACCAACCCTTAGGTTAGCTCAGTCCCAGGAAGTGGATTCACTTTCAATACACACTCTCTCAGATCCTTATCCAAAACCTTCGCCCTTTCCATGGCTGACCTAGAAAGCCAAATGAGTGTTACGTGGATCTCAGCGGCTCTGCTGTTTTACATCTTCACGTTTCCTATTTCAAGACATCCAGTGTTTGTGGTGAAAGGGAGGTATATTGTTTCGTTGTCATCACACCTCTAATGGATGGGAATCTTGTCACTCCTCAGAAATATAAAGCATTACTGGCATTTAATCACCCGTACAAAAAAGTCACATGTGGAAATGACGTGGAAAACAACATGTGAGTGTTGTCATGTGTTTTTTGCACACGTGTTTTAGTTTTTCACATGTGAATAAAGCCAATCACATGTGGAAATGTCAAATTCACATGTGAGTAAAGCATATCATATGTGAAAGTGCAGGTTTCACATGTGATATGGAAGATTTCACATGTGACTTTTTTGTAAGGGCAGTGGCATTGTTACCAATAATAATAATCAAGTATCAGCCTCAATACAGATATATCAATGAAGAGAATACATAAAGGGACTGAGACTAAAACATGTATCCTCTAACATCATCGGAGCTTCTCAATCATCTGTAGCCTCTATTATTCTCAGATGGGAATGAATTAACTCCTCTGAAGTGCAAAATTGTGATAGGGCAATTGAATGCGTGATCTGAGTGAGTTTCAAAGCTCTCAAAGTCATTGGCAGCAGAAAGACGGCAGGACCAGCATACAACAAAGATAATTCAAGGATCCACAGCGAATGTAATGCACCTGCTAATTCACATCATATTGTTTGATCCCGTCAACTAAGAAGCTGCCCTCCAATTTTTGTTCACAGTCATGTGAACTCAATACCCGCATCTATCAAAAGCTTTATCATGAATTACCTTCAGCTCCGGTGTTATATTTGGATTTATGGCAGCGGTGTTGTGCCGCTATGTCACATTTTATTGCTGCCACTGAGGTTATGAGGCTGGTAAATTCTTGATCAGGCCAGCAGGCACAATGAAGCTCCTAGGCAGTAACGACAGGACGGTAGGTAGAGAGATCCAGGTGATAGTTTCTCACTTGGAGGACTTTGGGAGCTACAACAACAATGTGTGACGCAATAACCTTAGTCAAAAGCTTTCAAAGCAGTAATCTCTTACTGGTGAAAGTTCTCTTTGCATTGCAGTCTTATACATTAACAATTTGCAGCTAATAGTGTAATAATCCTGTTGACATCATTTCCCATTAATGTTTTTCAGTATTTCAGTTTCCCTCTGCTTTGAATTTCCTGTGCTCCTCTTCCTCTTCAGCAAGCTGACCACCCTGTTCCTCAGCTCCTCGTCACCCCTGAAGTACCTCAGTCCCACCTCCTTCTTTTCAGTTCTTATCCTCTCATGGCAAACACCTTCGCCCATAATAGTGTAGTTTTTTCGTGACATTAACTGAGCATAGTTATTTTGCAAACAGTTCATTCATTTCCATACATTTTGCACAAATATGTCTACAACTTTACCCTAATTTCAACCATATAGCCGGATTTCTTCCAAATAATAATAATATACCCTATATATTATCTGTAGGTGACATAAAATAACCATATACTGATACTACATACTAATAATATATAGATAATGATATCCTCCAAATAGTTATCCCAAATTCATATAGCACAGCATCCAGAAAGATGGAAAAAAAAAGGTTATATAGTCAGATACATTCAAGTTCAGTAGCTTCAAATGTCAGACTCAGTAAGTCTCACTGAGTATCTAAATAATATGTTACCCCAGAAGTTTTATGGTATGATGTGCACTCAAAACTATGTTTTAAGATTGCTCTCTTTGCTGCCATTAAAGCATTTAAGAAAAGAAGCTTATACATAGTTGTAAGAGAGAAATTGCATGAGCCATAGTCACCAACAGAAACTTGCTTGTGACATATTGATGAATTGATACCTTAAAAGATTAGTCATGCAGACGGTGACAAATGCCCATATGTCTGTAACCAAAGGGAAGTCCCAAAACATGCAGGTGTAGGGAGCAAACCATGCAATAATTTGAATCTGTCAATTTCAACTGAAAATAGGCAAGTAGGGGTAAGGTAGACCTATGAATAAACTTATTATATATCTATTGGTGGGATTTGACGATCATGAAATGTTGTTCCATATCACCTTTCAGTTCAAAGCTTTGTTGCTCATCTGAAGCTCTCGGCTCCACAATGATATCACAGCAGGGCTGGACTGGGACAGTAATTCAGGCTGGGAGTTGTACACCCATCCAGGCCACCATGCCTTCACACCGGCAGCGGAGGCTTTGAAAGCTGTCTCCACTGAATACATAACAGTGAATCAATGGGATTTCCATGAATTCCTGTTGACTCTTATAACGATTCACACCAACAAACATGGTAAAAGTGCTGCCATTTTATCAATTCATATACCCATCAATAGTGTAGTAATCAATTCTAGTCTACAAACAAAAATCACCTGATATTTGCCTCTTTGAACACACACACACACACACACACACACACACACACACACACACACACACACACTGAAACACACAACCAGTCACAGATTCAATTTTGGTTGAGAAGTTGCACATAGGCAGAGTCATCACACGTCTTTATTCCATATAGGCTAACAGTCACAACAGCACTCACAAGGCTATGGCATGCTGAGCGAACTGAACAGCATGGTTGTATCTTGTATCAATGTGCATCACTCGTTTACTCATTCTCTCTCCACTCCACCTTTTCTTTTCTTCTGAGCTAAACAAACCAATTGCATTAAAATATACATTCACTGATAATTGTGACCAATCACCAAGGTCAAAATTGTGTCAAATCTAGGGATCTTTCACCCCACCTGCCAGATTACCTAGGTTCAACTCTTCTGACCGCTGACTGTCCTCCCTACTCAGCTCAACTGACTCAGTCTTTATGCTGTACTTTCATCACTGGCTGTAGCTGCAGGCCAAATCAGTGACCAGGGCCACTGGGAGTCGTCCCTAACACTTTTTATTTTCATAGCTAAGCAAAGCCTCAAATAAAGGAAATAAGTGCTTCCTCAGACATGATATACTTATTTAAGCTTGGAAGGAGCGCAATTTATGAATCTCAAAAACATTCAGAATGTTTGTTGTTTTCCCACATGGGAAATGCAGCAGGTTCGGACCGGACATGACGTGATTATTGCTCCAGACAGGAGTATGTTTATGGAAGAGATTAGACATTTTTAAGTGCCTGCTTGCTTCCAGACCTCTAGAGCATTAGGGATTATGAAACCCAGACGTTTGCACAGGTTTAGCCAGAGCTTCCTCCGACAGGACAGCATGATGCACGAGTAGTTGGGTTTAGCCAGACTTCAAAGGATCTTAGACGGAATGACCAATAGTGTAATTTAAAATTAGGAAATGCTAATCCGCAGTCTGGCAGTCTTTTGACATTTGCTTTTTGTCTTTTTTTTTAGAAGAAATGTAATGAGGGCTTTTCATGGTGGAAGTACTCTAACTTGAGCGACTAGTTGGTGAAAATGAGTGTAATGAGATCCCACACAGCTATAAATAGTGCTGGTGGAAAGTCATCCGGCCCGGGAGCTTTATTTTTTTTTTACATAGTGTTAGATGTGATACTGTCAGATTTCAACTTGAGAAATTGGGGCATCCAAAAGTTCTGCTTGTTGTTGTGGAAGGCGAGGCAAAGTCAACATATTTCAAACCTGGTAAACAGATTCTGAATTTTTGTACGTGAAATTTTGTACAAGTATTATTGACCTCAGAGGGAGAGATTTGCCATGATGATCCTACACCAACTCTGGATTACTAAAAGGTGCTAGTTGTCTATGGGCACAGAGATACGTGTCTACCAGATTGATTTTGGTGGTTCTCCTATTGTAACAGTCCTTTAAATAAGAAAAACTGTCACTGAAAAAGATAAATTCACTCACAGTGGGGTCACCAGAGTCAAAGTCAAGTGTATATATACACCCATCCACCACCCTGACTCCCACACCCTTACTCTCCACCGTTATTTCAGACTACTGCCTGTTCCATCATATAAAATTACGGTACATTACTTTTCATATTATTAACTACGAGAACAAGCTAAGGATGACAAACCTCAGCAATGAAGATGAAACAAACATATAACATCTAAGCCTGAATAGGTTTTATGCCTTGCAGAACAATAGGAGCAATATCTAGGGGGTGTTTTCAAAATCTTGAACAAGATTAAGCTGCCTCCCCCTCACAACACACACATGTACAACACGGCACACACACACACACTGAGTTAACTTCATGGGACATTTTGTCAGGTATTGGTAGATTCTTTTAGAGACTAACCATGTATATCCCAGACTCCACAGCCATTCTGGAGGATGCTCATGTAATCATGTCTGGATCAAGTCAACCTTCTGCTACTGCTCCGTTTCTCACTAGATATTTTGGAGGTAAATAAGACAGTCAGCCATATTGATTTTCCACCAATGAAATGAAATTGGCTTGATGCATGTATTCACTTTTGAGGCCCTCTATCCAATCCACCTCATCCTCTTCAAACTTAACTCTAGGTCAAAGACACAGACATCATTTAAGTCATATTTGCACTGCCCTAAAAGCTGCCTCTATAATTTGACCAGTACAATATCCTACAATATTATTGTAGGATAAAAGGGAGTAAGACAAGGAAATAACATTGGGTGAAGACCAAATTTATAAAAATTTCAGTCAAAATTTTGTTTGCAGCTGTGGGTTTGGGTTGAGGTGGAATAATCACCATCCGATTACCAGATGTATGGGGGCAATGGATAGTAGTTCCTGATACCCAAATAGTCCAAAATAGTTCTCTGTGTCAACACTTTCCCTCTCACAGTCAAATTTCGAAATTCTGGGTAACCTTACTGTAGCAATGCTCCCTACTACCGGGGCCGAACCGACAGGGACAAAGGCAGGAAGGCAGAGTTAACGGGCCAGCAGGCCGCTTTATTACATACTTTTATACATAAATTCGTCCCGATCTTGACAGCTGCTCTCAGCGCCGTCTCCATCAGCTGGCGCACCTCCCTCTGTCCCGGCAGGTCAGCAGTGGAGCACCAAGCATACCAGCTCCAACCCGGACCAGCCAGCTCTTCCAGGTCTGCCCCCGGGAACAGTTTGGTTGCCGCTGCTGGTCACGCTAAAGTAAAGCACATTATGAATTATAACTCCTGGTTATTAAAGTTCTGAGTAATCTTAAGAGTTGAAATATTGACTGATTGATTTGGTGTCAAATTGTTCCTAAATGGATATACAGTAGAGCATTTTGTCACCCTTCATTTGAAACACTTCTTATGTTCTTGAAGAGTTTGACTTGAACTTTCTTGACCAATCACAACTCATACAGATCTGTTCTACTCCCGTGTTTACAAGCATTAGAAAATGTAAACAAACCTTATACATTCTCAAAATACATAAACTAAACCCCATCTTTATCATCAAAAGTTCACAATGAAATTCAGAGTTTAAAAATAAATCCTTAGTTAAATAAATGACTATGTAATCCGAGTCAATAGTGGGACAACAGCATTTCAACAGGGATTCATTTGCCCCACTGTGATGGCAGGTTGGGTGTGTAAAACAACACGTTCGATATGCACTAATTTGAATTCTATCTGTGGCCTGCGTTGCTTAGGATGGAAATTGCAAAGCTATCAATTGAAAGCTAGGCTTTGCGTGGCCCTGAAACTATGAGACAATTGACATCCTTATCCTGGCACGGAGTAGATGGTGGCCAAAGCAGCTAGTCTCCTTCCCTGCTCCCTTCCTTCCTTCCTTCCAAATCTAAGACTAAATACATCAGTGGAATGAATTGGATTTTTTGACATCTGTTGACAAAAGAATATTTATATTCTTTGAGTATGTCCATAATGCTTATTTGTGTGTCTTTGTGACAGCAGGTCTGAACTGATAAGAGCGCAGGGCCAGCTACAGGCGACACAAAATTTGAGTTGTTATCTTCATCCTCTTTCCTGACGAGCAGGAACCATCTCTAATACATTAAGCACATCAAAGCAGATATCCCTATTCAAAAGAAGATTCATCTCAAAATGGATATATTTCTAAGCCACATCTCGTATGAGCTCAATATTCAAAATGAAAAAAGAAAAGTGAATCATGGTTATATTTTACTTCCAGATGAATACACTGTTTAGTGGAATGTAGTTTCCTAACAAACCCATGTCATGGTGCCTTTGTATTTCATTCAGGCCTGCATGGGAAATGATATTTTCAACCTGAGGCTTTGCAATGTTCTTGTACAATCTTGTACCTGTGCACCTTTGAACTTTTGCATTGCTGTTACCACTTCCAACCTCATGCCAGGCTGCAATGGCTATACTGAGGTTTCAGCTAAAAAGCACCTACATATCAGTCATAACTGAGCCAATGTTTGCACTCAGGGTTTCTATTTCAATGATTAGACATTCATCAATATCATACACATCTCAATAATCAAGAGGATTATAGGATTATCCATTCTTAAATCTGCTGAGCGAGGATATATTCAATTCGGCTGCACAGACTTGTCAAAAGCGTCTGCCTTCTGACACACTAGGCTTTCATTGCAGCTTCATAAAGTAGTATCACATGAGCATGATAATGATGATGACATTATATAATAGTCTAGAGGGAGAGCAGAGGCGTGTGAGTAGTATCTGTTTTAAAGTGGGGGAGTAGTTTAGACTGTGGCTAGTTTTTGCTCTGGCTTAATAATTGAAAGTTGGAGATAAAAAAGTTGACAATGCAAATATCACAAGGGGGTGCAAAATCTTATGTTTGCTCCCTGTAATTTAATATTAGGGGAACAACTTCTTCGTTTAGGATCTAGCATAGATCAGACAGGATTGTTTTTAACTGAACATTCATTTTGCACACAGTATATTTTCCCATAGGGTTTCCATGGAGCTGGAGCTAATTACCAGCAGCGATGAGCAATCCAGAGACGCCATCAGTGTCTGAGTTAATGTTTGGATGTCTGTCCCAGTGTTGAACCAGAGGCACATCACATCTGGCGCAGGGAGTCCCCCTCAGCAAGCCTAATGATCCAAACCATTTGTGTTGAATAACAGATCTGTAGCACGCAGTTATTTTTTCTTCTGAGTAATTCTACAGTGCACAATATTTGTGTGTTCGCTTTGGTTTGAATAAAAATGCGATAGGTCTAGGGAGCTGACAATCTTCATGGAACCCCTTAATTTCCTGCCAGCTTGCGACTGGGGATGAACAAGCGTAAGACTCTATTAAAAATGTTTCTTTTATTGTGGCATTAAAATATGACATTGTCACAAGGTCCTGTATCAGATATGCAACCAACAACAACAACAACCATTGTGGAATTTAGTGTTTGCACCTACCAATATATGAAGATCAAGCACCTAATAATAAGGAGCAAGGTGACCTTTTACCTTGGATATTAGACCATTTATAGGTTGACCATGTTTAACTGTTGGGTTGAAGGCATCCATCATAAACCTTTCTGGATGTAGGATAAAGAATGACAGACAACTTATTGACCATATTACTTTTTAATTGTGTGCTAGCGCCGGCATGTACCGTCATGATTTTCAGGACTGCTCCTCTTGCACTCTGTTAGTTGTCTTATGTTGCTCTGAAGTGGTGATTGTCAGACCTCTTTTAAGGCTGACACATGATGCTAGCTGGCATTCAACCTAATATGACTTATGTAGCTGCCTTTGTAATTGTGATTTAGTTGTTTCAAAGTACAAGTCCTTTTTCATGTGGTGTTTCTGTTATTTTGTCCACCCTTGTAAATAATTATTGTTATCCCCTGTGTTCAGATTAATTATGCCTGTCTAAACATAAGGAACAGTTTTTAATGGAAAGAGAAAGACCGTTGTGTCTCTTCATCGCCACTGAGGTAGCAGCCCTACTCCTGTTCTTTGAGCTGATGTTTTTTTTTCCTCTCGTCAGCTTTTCTTGTCATGAAACAAATTCCACCAAGGACAGTATTGTAAGAGGAATTAGTTCAAAACTATGCACAGCTTGCCTTCTCACAAAAGGCACACGGGGCATTTTAAAATACAGTATGTATGCGTATAGGTTTCACATTGAGTATGTTACAATTCAGTCATTTAAAAGTTTCACTGGTTTTAATAACTTCCATTGAAGTTCAGGAGCTAGGCTGGCAGGTTCACACCTTCTTTAGGAAAAGGTTTTCCATTACTGTGCTGCAGAGAACTGGATTCACACGACTATAACAGGTCACGAGTTTCTTCAAATCTTTTACAGTCAAAACTTTTTCATAAAGTTTAGTCTGCAGCTTGCATCTCACAGATATTCTCCTCTCCTCTCTTTAATAAGACACTTTCCTCAATGCTGAGCAAGACTGCTGCTGTCTTCAGTGAGATCAATCGAATCACTTTTCTGATCCTTTCACAGCGTGTGATATATTTTATCGAGGTGATCAAAAAAGAAGAGCTGGATTTTGGAAAAAAGTGAGATGATTTGAGATAACTAACTCTGAACAGCATGGGGCGTAATTTGTAATTGAGTGCATCAATATATGCACTGAATGGTTTGGACTTTGCTTCTCCTGACACATGCAGAATACTGAGATGTCGAGTTTGATTGTAGCGATAATTTTAGGTACAGGATCGTAGCTCATGGAGAATTTGATCTGGTTATTCAATTAAATCCAACGCTCTCGATCAGCGTGGGAGAGCTGGACATACGAGGTAAAGTCAGAGTGAGTGACTGTGACCTTTCTGTTCGTCTCAGCTGATAGTAATGTCACTGTGATCAATACCGCGTTAATGCATTCCCCTTGTGCTCTCTCCTAAGAGTAGACTCCAAGGGTACCTGTCTCAGCCCATTCAGCAAAGTCATTCTGTGTCTTCAGTCACCACAGTCATGAATCATTAAACACTCAATCATTCCTCTGCCGTATCCACTACAAGAGAGCAAAAAATATGTTGGGGCTTCCCTGACATCACCGGCGATGGGGTCAGTTCAGTTTTAATTCAATGACTTCAAATTGGAAGTAACCCACTGAGCACAAGATTTCAACGTTGTGTCTGTGCTTTGGCTCTCATACAGCCCAGGATATTATTGGCTGTGTGTTGACCAGTTTTACATGAATTGGTACATACATATTTATTGGTACATACATTGGTACATACATAAATATTTTACATATTTAAACAATGCATAAACTGTAAATGTCAAAAATAAGCCCTGGAAGTCCATTGGTACAAGATAATCCTTTGATTTTCGTGGCTACTAAACTTTCATCTTTAAACTCTATGTAGCCTCATTTTTAGCCTTGATGCTATAAACCATTTACACGTCTTTTAAACGGATAATCAACGTAAAATTGATCAGTGGGAATTAAATTAAATGATCTCAGCTATTCTTTTTATTATCAATTTGACATGAGAACCTTTTTAACGTTTCTCAATATTTGATTGATATAGTGGAAGAGATACACCTCCTGAATTGATGAAATCGAGTGAACTGACCTCGACCTTGGTCTTAACACAGACATTGCAAATGGCCGCTGAGTGTCAATAGGAATGAAATCAAGTCTAGGCTGTGTTCACTAGCTGGAAATGAGAATAAAAGCACAGCGTTTCAAAACATTTTGATAGAAGAACATGAAACAAACTATTCCACTTTTTCCATCCCTAACCCTTTTAGAGATAAGTAAATGTTTTTTTGGAATATCTTTGTCCTCTCATGTGGTTGTGGTTGATAAAAGGGTTATTTTGCTTTTCGTGATCTTCCCTCCCCTCCCAGTATTATGATTATGGGGAGCTCTAACAAATGGAGTTGTTTTGAATCGCCATTCCAGGCTGTCCTTTCCCTGATGAAACACATTTGTTTCTGCGGTTTTCATCCTCAGACATCCTCACAGGGAAATGGTCTTTTCACAGCTTTCTCTCTGGTGTCAAGAGAGACAAAATCTGCTCTCTGAAATTTAATTATCACAAATGGACGACTGGAGGAGCCGGGCATGCAGGGACACGGCCACCCTGTCCAGTCACTCAGGGTGATTCCCCCCTTATCTGAGCACACAAAGACATCATTACGCTAACCGATCTCAATACATTGTGTAGGCTGGAGTCCTCTGCTTGCAGAGTGGCTGTAACCTAGAGAACGGCAGATGTGCCAGAACCTGTACAGTAGATTGAGCTATAAGCAAGGTCACCAGACAACCCGGATTGTTTCCCAAGGAGTCTACTCTAAACGCGAGCATGGATTGATGCTATTAATTCAACTTTCCCAGAACCCCACCTTCACCCCCCCCACCCACCCCTCATTCCCACCCATGAAATGTGATGAACCATGTAAGAGCATGTGGTTAGGATGGAGATGGGACAGTCATTACTGGATCATCTATAGGGAGGAGGTGAATGAGGAAAGAGAAAATACATTTTAAATGAATCATATGGAGAAGATTTCTGTGTTCATAATGTGAATCCAATCTACTCTATATAATGACGCTATTCATCAATGTCTGCAGGGTGGGAGTGTTGCAGTTGTGCATCACGTATGTTTGTGTATATCTGTGTAGCTGTGGGGTCAATAATTATGATCATGGCAATTTCACAGGAGTTTAACTTTACACTTATATTTGAGTTCACATTTGCTACTATGTATGTGGTGCATGACTTCTATGCTCTCTGTGGTTGTCATCCTTCCTGTCTTGTTTAAATGGGGTTTCCTCTAAGCAAAACAGTAAGCTTCTCTGTGGCCGTGTTTTGTCCCCTGCCATTTACCATGCCATCTATGTAAGATGTGCAGCCTACAAACTGATGTAGGATAATGATGAGAGAGACTGAAATAGCTGGTGCACAGAATGGGATGTCAGGACGGTAAAAAATTATGTCCAATAATGTGGATTTACTTACAGCAATCACATTCATTTAATTTTATTACAGTGACACTGATGGAAAAAGCTGGCAGCCTGCATGAAAATGACTGGCAATGCCATTGACCTCCCAACTAGGAATATAAACAAAATTGGATCTCTCTCTCTCTCTCTCCCTCCCCTCTCTCTCTCTCTCAGATGCGTGTCTGAGCAGAAAGGCAATAATAATTACTGCTTCATAGTAATGATGTCACAGCCATAGATGGCAATGGTTTATCTGTCCAACAAGCAATATCATCTCAATGTAATGTATTTGGTGTTGAGCTGGCACGATGTTTGTGTTTTTGTTTGCATCTTTGCTAACATGTGTGTATGTGAGTGAATGTGTGTGTGTGTGTGTGTGTGTGTGTGTGTGTGTGGGTGGGCGGAATGATGTCATGAGACAACTGATGTTTTACTATCCCCGCCACATCACATTGCATCAATATTATATGATTCATCATATTGTAAAGGGGAACATTTTCTTTACCACTTTTGAAATGACCACAGTCCAGTATGGTCAGTGGGAGTCTGCAAGTGGAGCCTCTAAAACACTGATGAACTCTTAGGGGGAAAAAATAGTCAGGAAATTGTTTGATCTCTGCTGCCTCTGAGAAGAAACTCCACTGCTATCTCGTCTCTGGATCTCCTTTTGTTTTTAAGGGAAGGCTGGTGGAGTGAGGGAGGATATCAAGAGTGATGGAGTCAGCCATCAGGGTTTGGCAGGGCCGGGGAGCCCTATCTCTCTCTGACAAGGCCTTAAATGTCTTCTTGTCCAAAGGTTGTGGTTTCAATTTTCCTCTCTCTCCTGTACTATTGGGGACAGAATACAGCCGCCACAACTAACAGCCACAGATTCCAATCTAAACTCTAATGAACTAAACTTGCACCGTGTGTGTGTGTGTGTGTGTGTGTGTGTGTGTGTGTTTGTGTCCAATATCGAAGTGGAAGTTACTATAAATTTCTGAAAGGAACAACAAATAAATATCTTTTTAATCTAATTTGTTAGAAGCAGCTGAAAAAAAATTGTTTATTCAGTCAAGATAATCTGCAGAATCTCAGATTGCAGGAAGTGGATAGTGAATTTTTTAGACCTGTTAGGAAGGCACACAATTGATTTTCTTTTTTTTTTGTAATGAAATGCAAAGACGAATTTTCTCAGCCGCAAGAATTGATTCTGAGAGCGTGGTTTGCCTACAGCTGGGGGAGAAAACACAGATCAGAAGTGTTACTGATGCTATCTTTTCTTCCAGAGCAAGGTGACCAGTCTCGTGATACTGATACGACGAAGGAGAAATCAAGGCGTAGTAATAGTGGCAGCTCTGTTCCTCCGGCTGCTGTCACTTCAACGCTACTGCCTGGCTCGGCGCCACCAGCTCACCGCTCTGGAGTGCTGTAAAGAAGAGTTACAATGTTATTGAAGACCTTCACTCGTGTGCTGCTTCCCATTGACTCTCACCTCTAACGCAGTTGTAAAAATCACTCCCACTGAGGGAAATCACAAAGTCAAGCTTGTACAAACCTTTCTAAATGGAATATCTCTTTTATGTGTCTAAACATCCGGAGAATATTAGTGTATTAAATGCATTGGCACACGACAGTCCCTCAGATTTCGCACTTCCCTCTTGATAGCGTTTCAGACGAGTCAGATGTCGGCTGCTGAACAGACGAGACTGCGCTCAGAAATCCAGGTGTCATCATCTCATCATGACAGAGATCACACCCCCATATTCACACAAATAATGTGTCATCTACTGTGTGTGTGTATGTGTGTGTGTATGTGTGCGTATGTGTGTGTGTGAGTGAGTCATCACATTTGCACATGGCTGGCTGAAGCTGAGGTAGAATGTATTAGTTGATTGTTGTATGTGTGTGTGTGTGTGTGTGTGTGTGTGTGTGTGTGTGTGTGCATGGGGTTAGGGTTTGTTTACCATTGGCGCTGGGTTAGCACTGTGCATTGTACACTGTGCATTGTGTGTGCACAACAATGAGAAAGGGAGGGTACAAAGTGTCACCTGCGTCCTTATAATACACAAAAGCCTGCAGCAGCAACCACTTTCATAATGGACATCAGACCTGAGTATTATTAATCCATATTTAAACTCGTCGGCCCAATTAATAAATACAAGACATCTGATCACCCAACTGACGAGCAGACTGACACTAAATTCACTAACAACTGACAAAAGAGAATATATGTGGGATAGATGAGGACGCGGCATCTGGCCCTTTCACGGCTCATTGAGTTGATGGAATACTAATAAAAGCCATATGACAACAGCATACTAAGTGTGCAATTAATATTCTAAAATATTCCTGCGCCGCATGTGGTGAAGACCGGTTCGAGACTCCCTCATTGGCAAAGTGACGGCGCTGTCTCTCCGGTAAAGGGGAGATGTCCTTATTAACCTTTTTCCCTGTGCTCCCCCTCCAACAAACCAGCCGTGGCACATGGCAGATTGGTCAGTTCGCTGTGGGCCCTACTGGATATTCAGGGTGCACGTAGCAACCGTTTGTCTTCCTCTTCGCTGACAACCATTGTGTCAGTAAATAAATAACCTCACATGGAGACACAAAGCAGGGCATTTTCCCCTTTAAGCTGAATGGGCAGAAGGAGCTACTTGATTCATTTTGAGATCAATCAAAGCCTTGAGTGAAATTTCACACCACAATTAAAAACAGGAAGAAATATTAGGAAGCAAATTTGTGCATCTGGGATCTGAGTGCCAGATGATATAGACTGGAAGATGCAAAGACAAAATGGTAAACCCAAAGCTAAGAAAAGGCCTCCAATGGCAATATCATAAAAGAGGAATGTGGCGAGCCGTTCTCCATGCCATGTATTTGAATTTCATTTTATCCTGTCTTTACTTTTTCATTCGTCTGGAATAACTCTTCTGTGTTTGCCACACATCATCCGAGGATGGCTTTGTTGTGCAGTTGCATGGGGATAGTCTCCTGAGACATTCGTCTCACACGTTTATTATACTGGTCTGTCTCCTGGGTATGCTCAGGTAGGCAGCAGGCAGAAGGAGCCCAGAAAAGCCCTCTGCTGCAGATGATTGTCATCTCCAGAAATTCAGGCCAGCTTTACATCAGCCTCACCCCAGCTGCTGTGAATAGGAGCCATCCTCAAGGCTGAGCCTATTGTTAAACCATGCCGTATTGTAATATTTCATCATACAATTTGAGTTGGATCCATGCTGCAGGATGACTTCATAAGTGAAGTGCAGGCACTATGCTGCCTATTTCAGAGTTATAAGTAATAAGTCAGGTCTGCAGATACACGGTCTGCACTTCATTACAATGCTAACAGGCCTGGCACCACTTAACCCATGTAATCATGTGAAGACATTTCACTGTCACAATGCTGGGAAGGAGCAGCCATTTGCAATATTCATTCTTTTCAGAATCTGTGGAGTGCAGTGTGTAGATGTTGCAAATATTCATATTACTTCAATACAAAATCTTGTCTCTTCACTAGAAGCACACTGCTGGACCTCTCAGCAGGCAAAAAAGACTACAACTCCTTCCCTATAGATTTAGCAAACCTTCATCTTCTGTTTTGAAAGACAATAACAGAATGACCAGCTTGTTTCCATGTCTTTGATAAAAAAAATAAAAAGATAAAGCAGCAAAGACAGAAAAAAACATCTATTCACATGCTGAGCATCTAAAGCATCTAAATATCTGCTTTTAGAGCTCGTTGTAGAGGGAGAGTTTTAAAGACGTCCTATATGGTAATATAACTTTGTGTTTACTTCTGGTTTGCTTGCTGCTCCATTGCCATGGACGATATTATCTGCTAAGCTGCCTCACCCTGTCAGCGCCTGGTGCATCATAGTGTGCGGCCTTTAAAAGCAAAAAGCAGGTCACTTTGAGCGCTACAGGCCCTCCCTGGCCACTGTGCAGGGGTCAGGAAAAAGCAATTTGCATTTTAACACGGAGGCCACTGTTTGGAGTGGCGATGAGCAAAGCAGCGCTCCTGCTCCAGGCTCCCTGAAGGGCGGGCACTCTCCGATCACTTTTGACACCCCCTTAATAGAGAGGCATTGCCACGCTGTAGCTTGCCAACTGACAAACCAGATTTATAATCCCACACATACTGATAACTGCCTCTGATTTATTTGACTTTTTACTGTTCATTAACACAAACACAGTCAAATCATTCTTATTCAACGGTGATGATATTGAGACAGACTTTCACCAATTATTAATATTTCAACTAAAGTTTGGCCAAAATATAATATAATATATGTTTTTGTGAATAGTTGAGAGAAGTATCTCCAGTGACCTTCAGCAAGATGGCAGTTGTATGCCTCAGCAGCTCCAATGAAGGCTCAAGTCTTGCTGCATCGGATATTTTCTGTCCGAGCCTGGGATTGTAAATGGATGATTGCTGCCATTTGCGAAGGTTACACACAATGTTCTGTGAATAATGATACTGCCATCAGCCTGTTTAGGCTTCTCAGAGCCAATGTTGTTAAACCATCAACACCTTGACTCAAACAAACATCCCCTCGTGGCATGAATGTTTGTTTTATGTGTCCAGATCTCGTCCATTTTCACACAAGCAATAGTGACATATAATTGTTACAGTAAATGTGAGAATATGCTAAATGAATACAATTGTCGATAAAGGTGTACATTTATCACCTTTGTGGTAAATGTACACATCTCCCAAGGCAAATCTGGTAAATGTGTACATTAGTGATGCATGGCTCGGCTCTGCAATCACTCTCACCCGCTAGTCACCCACCCGCAACCAGTTCCCTAAATTCCTTAATTCCCTTTTCTGTCGTTCCTTTCTCTTGATATTTAACTCCAAAAACATTTCAAAGTTTTTCCTCAATCTTTTCCAAGCCTATGACAATTTTTCACATTTATCTTTGCTAGCTAGCTTCCTCCTGGTAGCAGTTCAGTGAGTGGGACACCCACAAGAGGTCGTCACACTGCCTGAGAGAAAAATATGGGAACTATGATAATTTAAATTATGTCTTCAGATTGGCTTCTGTAGTAAACTAAGATCTTTGTGTAACACTACAACATCACAAGGTAAAATTAGCTAGCTTTTCTAGCTAAAGTTATCAAAAGCCTCCCCGGATAAAGATGAACAAGACCGACATCTTCACAGAGAAACTTGACCATTCTGTCTCAAACCAAAATGGAAAATAGTGACATTCAGTCGCAACACCTACAATGTAATGATAGCGTTCCAGGAAGGTAAGAAGCCAAAATGGAATCAAGGGTACAATGGAAGCAAAGGTATTATGTTATCGATTGTACTGGTGTAGAGAAAATCATCTTAGTGTCTTAGAAACTATTCTTGGAGCAAAGCAGGATTTCTACAATGTAAACAGGACACAAGGGGTTGTGATGTGATAAGTAGCTGCATCTTATTGGAGTAGCTGCGTCTTATTGCAATCTCACTGTTGAGGCAATTCACTTCTACCTCCACCTGGGTGAAAACCATCAGCTTAAACACAAAACAGTCAGGAGGAGTGTTGTTGTAAAGCCTGTGGTATCCGATGCGATGAACTCGTGGACCTTATTGAGACGGAAAGCAGAGCTGACTGGGACTGCCGCTTTAAAATGGTCTATCAGGATCCCCTCACTAAGTTCCTCTGTCCGTTCCACTGGAAACGAAAGCTGCTGAAGAACTTTCTCACCATCTGCTTCATCGTGTTGCGAATATGTGATGGGCACACAAGGACTGTGTGTGTGAGAGAGAGAGAGAGAGAGAGAGAGAGAGAGAGAGCGTTTTCCACTCACTTATATAAAATATACATTTTTACCAGATTTACCAAGGGACAGGTTTACATTTACTGTTCTTTACTCAGAGATGGTACATACATTCATAATTTTCCAATGTGTATCGTAATATGATCAAAAGCTTTGTCTCGTAATACTATTCAGTCTCAACAGGAGAATTGTTTCTCCTGTTGTCCTTTTGGAGTCCCAAACGTGTGACCATTAGACTCTTGAAGGACATTAGGATGTGCCATAATTTCTGGGCAGGTATACCGAGCACAAGGCATTTATAAAAATGTTAAATGACACTGCCCTCTGAACCAGAGGAGGGACTGGTGATGGATGACCCAGAGCGCAGCAGGAGTGTTGGAGATCCTGGACGTGACGCTTTGATCAATGTGTCTCTCCCCATAGCCAGTCAGGAGATGTAGTGCCTGCCATGTTCAGACCCCATTGTTTAATCCAACGCATCATTTGCACGCAGACAAAGGTTAACGAGAGAGAGATAACCCATTAAATTATCAATTAATCACTCTAACATTTATCTCCAATTTTGTCCTTTTCTCTCCCAAAAATCACATTCGCACACGAACAAAGAGGTGCACCTACGTACGTACACATGCAGGTATACACAAACACCACTGATAAAAACCTGCAGGATTATTTAAGCTCCTTGTACTTTCCTCCTTGTATAATTTGTCTGCTTTATCTCGGCTGAGGGATTGAGCTGGCTTTTGGGTGCATGTTTAGATAGCCCGGACATCCATTATCAGTCTGAGGCAAACCCAATTTAGACCCTCAGTAAAATAATTACTCAGGAGGAGAGGAGAGCGCTGTGATTCTGTCACCTTCTCTTCCACCCCGGGCCCCCATCGTTGCTGTTTAATTGGGCTGCTAATCAATTAAACCCTGTGCACACAGATCCCCTCAGCCAAGCGCATAAATGAGGCCAACAGTGAGAATCAAAGCACGTTACACAACAGGACTGCTGTAGCATAGATCTGACAAATCAGGTCTTGTTTAGTCATTCTTGGTTAAACAAATATGTGCACTCTACGGTTTCAGTAGTTTGAGATTTTTCGGGGATTTCAGTTCACAGACTGAAGGTTTTCCTCCCTGGAGATAATAACGGCACCAGATCAATACTGATTAGGCAGAGCCAGAGTGAAAATGCACACTGAGAATTGTCAATGAGTATGCCAAAAAAAATGTCACATATGTAACTTGTTGAATTTGATCATGAAACGCTTCAGTCATTTTCCTGTTAAAAAGTCTTCAACCTCTCCAATAAAACTATTAGAGTCTAAATTATTGTTAAAACCTATCCATCATATTATAATCCATCATATTCTAAACTTTAGCAATTGGATTAAAATTTTAAATTACTTCAGAAGCTGTGTGTGAGATGTACTGCTCATGTTTACACCCAAACAGTGATGTCAGAAGAAATTTGTGTGTGTGTGAAAAGGTGAACGAAACGGATTAAAACCCACCGTTCATCTTAAGTCTTTGTGCGCCCGCCACCCTGGACTTCTGTTAATAGCATTAAGCAGCATGTGAGCGCAGGCTCTGCGGCCCTTTTTCGGAAGGTAAATAATTTCACAGCATCACCAGATGGACCTTTGAGGATTCCACTGTCAGTCCTTGGGCCCTCGGTTGGTATCAGATGCCTCTCTCTTTACAGCTGCAAACATCCCGGAGCCGTTTTGTTGCTGCCCATTTGATCATTAAGATTGGGACTTTGTGTTTGACTTTCACACTTCGGCCGTATTAGGACATTTAATGTAGTCTGTCACGTGTGGAGACTCACAATGCACTGAAGAATGAACAGTCATTTCCACAGTCATTAGGACCGTTTAATAGCTTAATTCCTGCAAATCAAACCAAGAGAGGGCTAGCTTCATCTCTCTTTAGGGGTATATCTGGCCTTATGCCAGATGTGGGCCTCGCTGTGGTCCACCTAGTGTTTTTTTCTTCTATGAAAAGATTACAGGGTTGCAGGAACTTATTGGCTCGGAGAGATCTCCTCAAGGTATAGGGTAATTAATGTAATTAGACCCTCTATCTCTGCTCAGGCCTCTTATCACGCAGCATTTCCTTATCGCCTGTGGAAATGTAATTAGAACATTTAGAACATTAATGATTTTATGAATTTAAAGTTAACTTAGTTTCCTCAACCAGTTGATTCCCTTGTTAATTGTTGGCCAGAAGCTCATAAAGAGAGTGCAGACTTAGGACAGCTCGCTCTGACACACACACACACACACACACACAGAGACACACAATCATACAGAATTTAGGACCATTTGTATTTTCCTTTCCATTACCATTCATTTAGATGTCAGATCTGTTCAACCGGGCCATCATGTGGATTTGCCTTTAACTTTTGGCCAAAGTAGTCTCTGTTCTGTCGTCTGCCACGTCTCTCCCCTCCCAGTTTTATCATGTTGTAGCGATGCAGACTGACTCAATAAAAACACACAGCCATAAATCACAACTATCTGTATGCTTACAAGCTCCCAGTCCTCTGCAGAGTGCTGTGGGGTTTATGTTGCAGCCCAGGGGTGGGAAACCCGATAGGTAACCATGGTGCAGAAAGCATACAGACAAACCCGACACCTTGGGAGACACAGCACAACCCGACAGGATCCACTTGGTTAAGATATCTGTGTGTCAACAAACCTACAAACTCATTCGGGAATGGAATGATAATACATGTAAGTAACAAATATAGAATTTAATTTTGACTCAGGGCGAATGGGAGATAACCTCTAATCTGTGTATAATGATCTTTATTGTAGGTGCTGTGGTCCCATCAAGCTTGCTGTAATGGATTCATGTGAAAAAGGGGAAAAAGAGATCTTCCCGATATACAGAGCATTTTATTACAGCTCTTATCACTTGAATGAAGATTGGAGCCAGCCCTCGTCTACTGATTGATGTATCCTCTGTCTCTGTGTGAGTCTCTCTCTCCCTGTCTCCCCCTAGGGAATCCCAATCACATCACCTGTATCATGGCTCAGAGAAACGCGTCTGGAACAAATGCAATTCCCAGACTTGTCGTCAAGATCATAGGCGGCAAACAAGTCAAGCAATTCGTTGAGGAGCCAGAGGGGTGAGTGCAACAAATTTGATAACGATCCTGCTTGAATCACTGCATAAGGTATGTATGTAATCTGTTACAGATCACGGATTACCTGCTAAGAAATTGCAATCCATGAAATGATCAATTGGATTACTTAAGGGCAGTGATTTGTAATCTGTAATCTGATTACTTTCAGTTAATTTTAGACTCTATAAATCTATATGATGTTGAATTTATTCCAGTTTATTCCATCTCACAATAAAAAGGTCTGTTTATCCTTAAAGCGTGTATCTGTGTAATCACACTAGTAATCACTAATGTTTTTAAAGAATATCTGACATCTGATCACATCGTTTTTTTCAGTAACTACAACATATTACACTACGTTTCATTCGCACATTCAAACGAAGCAGCTTTCTGTCTCACCAGACTCTTACCAAAAGCCGTAAATCACCATGTCTTGATGTGTTTTACGTGAACAGAGACGCAAAAGACAGCAGTTCCATATCAAAGAAAGCAGATAGTCCCCTTGATGTGGATAATACGTTAAAGGAAACCCCAGCCAAGTACCCCAGACTTCTAGAGGACCGAGTGGACTCTCTGCTTCAGGCTGTGCTCCATGCGGTAAAATGTGTAATGTGTGTGAGGCTTTGTCAATACTTAGAGAAATTCTCTTTTGGCTTGCCTCCTCCAGGGAGGTCAGATGAAAGGGTAGGGTCAGCTAGAGAACAGCTGGTACTGTCTTGCTCAAGGACACTTCAGCAGGGAAGGTGTTGAAGTATGCACAAATGCAGACATAGGCATGGAGATAGCTACATGCAAAGGGATTTCACTGTCCTCTTGGATTGTGGCTGTCTCTCCTCAGGCCCCTAACAGGATATGTGTGACAGCGCCATCTGGTGATCGATCTCTGTCCTACATTCATCAAAAGACTCTCCAAAGGACAGAACCCAAAGAAGCAAGGGCAACAGAGGATACAGACCAGGTCAGTTCTAAGATGAAATATCTCTACCTGAAGATGCTACGTTATTCAGAAAGATAGATAGATTTAAACTTAGAACTGCTATAAATCTGAAGATATAATCATATTTCTTGTGTTTTCCCAGAAAGGTCTGCCTGAGGAGGAGAAAGATAACAAAGACCTCTCCTTGGCTGTCAGCGAGGAACTGTCTGATTGGCAGCCTTCCTCCTTGAGATCAACTGAGGAGGAAGTGGTTGCACTTGATCCCACCTTTAGAGGGACGCTAAACCAATCTGGGATCACTGACGTGTTTCTGAAAAATAAAGTCCCGTTGAAATTACCGACATTCTATCTGCTCCTCCGAAGGTTTTCTGATAAAAATGATCCAGACCAGGTGAGGCAGCAACAAGAGCCCGCCATGTGGTCATATTGTTAACTCATATGGGTCAATAATATGACACCAAGCACTTTCACCACAAAAATATCCATCTACAAGTCATTCAGTCGAGTATTGAGTTCTAAATCTAAAATCTAAAACAAGTGAAAGAAATCTACCAGTGGTGTGAGATAATTTCACTGATGTCCAATGTAAATCATCTTGTTTCACGAACTTTGAATCATGTCATCTTGACATTAATGGAGTGATCCGGCTTATTTCCAGATGTTGTCACGTGTTTGAAAAAAAATCTCAAAAATCTCATAACTGCAATAAAAACAAGTGACATTATCTGACCCCATTGGCAGACTTTCACTTGTGTTAAGGGAAACAAGATTTAAGAGTCGATATTAGATTAAATGACTTGTTAAGATGGATAATTTGCATCCTAATTGTTGGCATCATCATGCAAAACATGTAAACCATCTTCATAACTGTTATGAATCAGTGTTGGAGATGAGATTGCACACTGTTTTTGAGTAATGTATCAATATCAGTGTTATTTACAATGGGACTTCATATTTTGGGGGCTTTTGTTCTCATAGATTCATTACAGAAGCCTCTTACATTTCATAAGAGGTGTTGTGTTCCCTGAGGAACTACACAACGGCAGCAAGGTAAATTCACATGATTTTCAGGTGCAAAATAAATTCACAAAGCAAATTCTCTTTTTAATCACATAATCCAGAATGAATGATTTTGACTTTTCAAAGGCAGCAGCTAGGTGCATGTTGGAAACATCAGTCGTCCAGAAACCTGGCTCCAGCGGTTCCAGAGGCTGGAGCGAGCCATGCACTTAAGTGATACCCAGAAGACAGGTAATAGAAAAATAAAACACATTAAACTGACAATGCTGAGAGCAGTGTTAAACTGTTAAACATGTATTATTTCCCTTTTCAACTTTTTTTTTCCCCAAATATTTAGGATACGTGGATAAGGACAAAGCAAAGCGGCTGATTCAAAACTATAACCACATCCTGAATCTGAACGCTGAAAATGAGTGAGGCAACCCATTCAGCAAGGAACCAGAGCCAAATTCACTTGGTCACGGCTCTGCAACGCCTCAAAGAACTATAATTGTGTATAAAAGAACTTATTGTGTATGCATGAGCAGATTTGACTCTCTATATTAACGTTAGTGAAAACAGGCAGGGGGAGATAAAGGGAATGACTACCCCTGCCTTTTTCTGTCCTAGGTGCCCTTTTCAAATCATCTGATGAGCTATAAGCTAAAAGGGCCATTTAACTTTTATACCATAGTATTCCCACTTGTAGGTTATTGTGCCCTGGTGCACATGCCTTACCTCTCTTCAAGAACTTACATTGGTCAGCAGTGAGAATTTAAGGCCCCATGAATGTTTTGATCTTCTCTATTAAATCATGAGACACTCGACCGCTTGTCTCAGAGAGATGCTGAACTGCATTGAGAAGCAACTATTAGCTGGCCTGTAAACCTGTTTTACCCCTATAGGCCTTCATCTGTTTCACTTGTTTCATTTTCACACTGTTAACTGCGTAGCTGCTTTTGGACTGGATATGGGCCGTCTTTTCAAAACAGCATGCCTATCAAACTATCAATAAAGTGACTATCAAAATGCTTCTTCACTTTCAGCAGCCTAGTGCAGTTTCACCGGGAATTCCTAAAAGCCAAAAGAGTTGTGCATTGACTTTGGATGAAGGTGGAAATTTCAATTACTAAATCCCAACACTAGATATAGTGTATAAACCAAGAATAATCCAGAAATATTAATATTGGTTGCTGGAAAATGGAAATGGGAACAAATTGCTTTGGTAGGGTCCTAGTTGCTATTTCAAACATAAGTGGACATGTAACATATATCCACTTTGATCTATCTCATAGTCACTCAGCTGTTAAAGAAATCACCAACAATGCAAGACGTTAATAAATACTTGAATTCACACTGTCACTAGTACACTCTCTCGTCCTTATTTCAACCCCTTAGGGACGTGCTCGGCCTGCTATCTAGTCTCTTTTTTTCTTGGTTTGCCCTGGAGCTTTTTCCTTCGTCACCTTCGCTTCCATTGGAACAAAACCAGATAAAACAATACATTACTATTGGCTGGTGAGTCTCAGAGCCTAAAACGTGAGTTGATGTTTTACCAGTTTGAGCACGTCCGAGTGGGAGACAGCCTTACAGAATACAGAACTGTTGAACACTTTCTTTCACTGTATTAGCATCTCTGTCTGTCTCATGTCTTTGGATTGTGAGCGGAAACCGGAGCAAAAATGACATGAAAATTAGGAAAACATGCAAACTCCACACTGAGAAGGCCTGGGGCAGGAACTGAACCCTTGTTGCTCTGAGGTGATGGTGCTGGAGGAGGAGGAACAGACCAAGGATAGACAGGTGGATTAAAGAAGTGATCATTGGAAAAGAGAACTTACATCCTGAGAGGTAAACATAATGTTTTTGAGGAAATATGGAGTCCTTTTGTTTATTCCTTAAAACACAGGGATATGAACAACTGTTTGATAGAAGGGGAAGATTCTGAGGACCTAATCTCTAATCTATACAGCCATTGTAAACCAATACATTTGGCAGAGTATGTTTAATCCAATATAAACGCAAGCTGGGAACTTAACTTGGTCTTGCTGTTGCAATACATGGTAACAGCTTTTCACTGCTCCTCCTGCAAAGCCTCTTCAGATCCCCATGAGAATGAATAGAGCCTCCATTTCAAGGATGCCCATCCTTTTCTGATGCAATACCTGACTTTGGCTGTGCCCAACTTTTTGACCCAGTGTAGCGAAAACAGTAATTTTTCTGGCGCACCAGGGACATCCTGCCATGCACTGTAGATCTCACCTCTTCTCTCTCTTCCTACAGGCCCCTGAAATTGAATAATTCTGTTCCAGCTACAACAATTCTGCCCCCTGCTCGTCCATCACAAGGTCCTGAGTCCTGACGCTCCCAGAGATTAGCAGACGTAATAGGCCTAGTGCCTACTAATGAAATGGGTCAGAGAGGTTGCCAGTAGACTTGCACAACCCAATTCCTTGCTGAGTCCAGATTGGGCCTAAGATATGACTGTCATCCTCCAATTTATTAAACAGCATCCTGGAAGATACTGGACATGTCTGGCATTTGCTCAGTCTTGTTTAGTAGAACAAGAATCCAACAGAGGGAAGATGAGCGCTTGGAGCCTGATGACACAAGCTTTGACGTCCAAAGCTTTGACTGATGCGGCTGCACCAATTTACTCGTGTAGCAATGAGCATTTGATATTAAGAAAACATGGAAAGGATGATTATGATACAAACCATTTTTTATTCATGATTAAACACAGTAATAAAATGACTTTACAATGAGATTACACTTTTTGTTAATACAGGATAACATTGTTTATCTAAGCCAAACATTAGAATTAAAAACTGAGCAGCTGAGTAAATACTAATAAAGAACAATATGTGTTGATGCAGAAGTCATTATATTTGTTTGTTTATTGGAAGGTCCTCCATGGAAGGCTTTTCAACTTAAAATCATTACATGGTGCACATTAGAATGGTGTGCACAGTACACCTTTCATATATTACTCTGCATTTTAATGTGTTTCAGCAATACAACTTTCACTGGTTCAAATGAAATCGATTTGTGTTCGGGAGCCTCTATTCTATTATACTGTACAGTAAGTATTGACCTTAGGTTTATAGGTAAGCATGGCATTGGAGTAACAGAATAAGGTTGATCAAGTGTTACACAGGAATCCCAGGTCATAAACTACACCTAGATTTTAATCAAAGTAGCATATTATTGTGAAGTTTATAGTCTTATTAAGAAAACGTTGAAATAACACAGCAGCCCAGAGAGAATTTACCATTAATTATGAAGATTCATTGTCCGGTGAAGTGTTTGGGTTAGGCAAATCTGGCTTTCACTGAGGTTGCTATCTGTTGTGCAAAGTATACTGTACACACATAATGATGGATTCATCAGGACAGCTACCATTAACTCAGTGTTTTCCCCTCCCAGCATACCTTTCACACAACAACTTAAGGAGCCAAGCCCTTCTTCCTAGGGATCAAATACATCCATCACTATTCCTGTCTAAAGGGATTCATTTATACACATTCTGTAACAGTGTGAAGTTCGTCATCCCACCTCTTACAAACATTAATAATGTCCAGATTTTAAGATGGACGATGTTTTCCAATCTCATGTTCAGTTTAAAAAGGAGAGGCTGTGTAGTTTTGGGAGATGTATAACACTTACACAACAAATGAGATGTATTGAGGATCTTCAACTGCAAGAACGCTAGCTGTTGGTTCTTGGCAGAATTGGCAGGACATGTGTAGACATGTGGCTGCATGCTAGTTACAATCCTGTTACTCTCAACCTCATTACTGTCATTTTGTCTGAATGTTTGGACAATATCATTTCTGTATTTCATTCATGTATTTAAGAGGGAATTATTGTCATAATACCAATAATTCAACAAATATATCAAACAAAGAGGGTTAGAATTAGGTTTAGTTTAGGGTCTAATATACACAAACATGCACACCAAACTATACAATTGATTTTAGGCTACTCAGTATTTAAGCCTGATTATTTTTATTTCAGTTTAGTGAAATGTTTTTCCACGGCCTGGTTTAATCTTAGTTTTAGTTTTGCATGATAGTTCACCAAGGTTTCAACCATGTTCTACATTTCTAATGAAAATAGCATTACATTTTTTTTTTTGGAGGTATATGCCTATCAAATTGTTAAAACTTTCCGATTCTAGATTTAAAAAAGAATGTGTCTCTTTATGTAATACATAAAATACATGACAAAGGATGGGAAAATGTCTTCAATTTATTCAGGAATGTTGGTATTTCTTAAGAAGAAGCATCTTATTTACAAGAAGATAATAGAAGAAAGAAAAAAAAATTTCTATTTAAAACAGTTTTAAATTTTGTTCAAGCGATCACCTATACAGGTAACAGGGTTGAGCTAAAAGCAGTGCATTTCAGGTTAAACAGTATGTCTGTATAAAATACATTTATCTGTAACACCTTCTTTCTTTGATGCAATGTTGACAAAAGAGAAAAAGTTAATTTTGTAGGACTTTCAAGGCCCCAATAGCACCCCAACCATGGAATCACTCCGATATACTGTATGGAGTAAAATTGCTTCTCATCATTCATTCATTTTCTTTACGTTTCTTATTCCTATTCAGGGGCTGGAGTCTGCAACATATATTAGCTGGAAAGCAGGGGAAAACCCTGGAGTGCAAATCGTAGCTAAGATGTGATTTATAGTGGAAGTTAAATGTAATCTTAATTAGAGACTGTTCAATAATGAAAATGAGTTTGATGGTGCCCAGCTAAAGGAGTTAAGTCTCTCTCAGCGCTGCAGTAAAACAGCTCATTGTACTTACTGTAAACTCACTACTATAATGATCTCTCAGGTAGGTGAGATTTCCCCTTCTCTGGCTGAGCACCGTACATGGTTTAGGACTGTGCACTGTATCAAAGGTGCCCTTCATGTCAGTGGGTTCAGCGCCAGGAGGCCAGGGAAAGTAGATGGTCTAGGTGAGCTCCACTCTGGCAAGCTGCTCCCCAAGACACACAGGGGAACCTGCAGAGAGGGGTGAGAGAGGAGGAGGGCAGACAGGAAGAATCCTCTGGGAAACTTCCATTTACTGCTCGTTAGGGTCGTTATGAAATCACAATCACACTAGTTACCAAAATAGACTGTATCTCTGTTTCTTCCTTTTAATCAGTGGTGTATGAGGACAAAGTGATATATCCTACAATGTGGGAAATGTGTGCAGGGCTGAGAACAGTAAAGCCTTATGATAAATATTGCATTTAGAATGCTTAGGAGCCTTAGGGCGGTCTCACTATTACACAAAGGTAGGCAACTGCCCTCTGGCTGCAGGGGACCAGGCTGGGGCCAGTAGTTATTTTGGGGGTAGCAGTTATATTGTGCATAACTTTCACCTAGATTATTAGCAGTTAGTTTTAATCACACTGGGAATCAAGATATTTTGTAGTAAATTGAATACAAAATAAAGGCAAGTTTTGAAATATGTTTCTGATATTTGTATTGAGTCACATTTATTTTTGTTCCGCTTTGCAAAAATTCAACCACTGTATTATGCCCCTCAGTCAGGGGGGCCACTGGGGCGGGGGGGAGGGTCCAAACTTGATGTCAAAGGGGCACTGGCTGCTCCCAGCCCCTCCATGATGCTCCACATCACTCTTCCTTAGAATCAAAAACATTTTTTAATCTTAATCACCCTCGGGGGAAGTTTATCTTACCACATATGGAGAGGTACCAGTAAATCTAACAGAGGACGAAGAAAAGCAGACAAAACAGTAGGGGAGGACCCACAGCGACCCAGATGAGCTGCCTATGACCATGTTGATGCAGCTTCAACTGGGGTAAGAATGCAGGCTGCTGCACTACATACATAACCTACAGGCAAAGGAGCCAATTACTATTGAATGATGCACTTTTTCCTCAGCAGATCTGTGCTAACAGGTCCTTCTGTTGTCATGAACATATGGGATACACTCAAATCCATGTATCAAAAGAAGTTGGTGATGAAACGCTGATCTATACACATCTCTCAAATAATTATGAGGCTGAGTGAATGTTTGTATACATTTTAAGGCACAACTGATAACAGCATTTTAGAAAGCATAACAACCAATTTCTGTTTTATCTGGTGATATTGACTTGATGACAGCCTATTTGCTATACTCACTGCCTTTTGGCTTTCAAAGAAAGGCTGTAATGCCCTGTAATAGTTGTAACAAGAAACGTCTTGCTATTGAACAACAAATGTATTTCTCTATCAGTTATTATCTACTCACTGCACCTCCTGGTTGTTGAGGGATTAAATGTCTTTTATGTTCCAAGGTCAAACCATACTGCCCTGGAATGTGGACATGCCGTCAACCAAAACAGACACACAACAAAGTTGTTTGCTTTTCTTTATTTTTTTAGGGTTTCAGATTTTTCCCTTTTTTTCTTGCTATCCATGTTTTTGGCACTACATACTTAGGGGTGACATGTTAGGTTGTTTTTAAAACAAACGTCTATTCAAAGCCTTCATCTTGTGGCAAGCAAAGTATGAATACAGCTAATAAAAATAAAGGTTTACATTTTCCTCCTTACTTTACACATAAAATAAAAACACTTTTTGGACCCCCTCAAAAATGGGGGTATTAAAATATTTGACATTTGTATCACAAATCAATGTAATGAGACAAAAAAAACATAAAAACTGTACAAAAATGATAAAATTCATTTTAAAAATCCTCGTGACCAAATGATGCAAAGTTAAGATTACATTATTTTTCTTTGTTATGGTAAAGACCATAAGCCTAATTAAATGGAGATGAAAGTTCACTTCTTCTGCTGGATGAAATTCAGATTTACATGATGCCGGACGTGGGGTACCAGTGGGAAATTCTGATTGGGGTGCACCACAGTCCCTGATGGAAAAAAACAAAACATTAAGTCAAAGTCAATACACACGTAGGGATCGTTTGAAGTCAGTTCAAATAATTTCATAATAGCAGTAAGAAAACAAGAGCTTGGCCTCTACGGTCTCTCACCTTGGGCCATGAAGGGCTTGCCGGCTTGGTAGCCTCCATTGCCCTGCTGGATGAAGTTCTGGGGCATGCGGTACGGCCAGGATGGGGGGAGAGAGTACTGGGGTGTGTTATTGTGCTCCCAGGACCGAGAGCCTTGGGTTACACCCCCAAACTGGGCCGGATAGCCTGGCTCTGTAGAGACAAGAACAAGAAGCATTTGATAATTCACTGATGATTTAAAACTTTGTCTTTCAAACTATGACACATTATATATTTTTCCCAGTTTGTGTAAACATAATTAATGTGTCCCATCACTAATGGTGTAATGAACCATTATCGATGCCCCAAACAACTGGTGCATCGTACCTCATTCTACTATAGACTGACAGACAATCTGTCTAGAGTTATCAAGTCTGATCAGTTTTGAGAACCAGTGAGCTGAACGACAGACAGGCTTTGAAGAGACGTAGAAAGATAAAAAGTAATAAACAGAATCACAGACAGAGACCGTGCCAAAGTTCACCCAAGTGAGTACCTGACTTGCCTACAGTGCCATTGCCCACAAGTGCCCCCGGTTGTGTCAGGTGGTTGTGCCAGTGCCCTTCCCGTCCTGGCCCACCCATGCCCAGCTGCCTCCCTGCTGGCTGGGCAAAGATGATACTAGGGTCGTTAAGATTCATGGGGCTGGGGTTGCCCCCCGAGCCTGTGGGGTTCCCATTCCCAGAGGCCGGACGCAGGGGGAATTTTAGACCAGGCGGGGAGGGGGCAGTGGGTGAGGAAGTCGAGAGGACTGGCCCGTGGATGGGCCAGGAGGTGGATGGGAGATGTACTGGGTGATGAGGTTGCCCCTGGGACTGGTGCTGGTGGGAGGGAAGAAGCCCCAGTGCAGTGAGTGTCCCTGGGTGGTACTGGCCTGGGTGGGAGGTGGGGAAGCTAAAGAGAGACAGGGGGACCTGGGTATGGACCGGCTGCTTAGGAAGACCAGCACTGGTCTTAGTCTGGGAAGATTGGGGGGAGCTGGAGGACTGGGAGGAACTCTGAGAGAACAGGGTAGGCTGGGGAGAGTAGGGTGGAGTCTGGCGACTATCCGACTATCAACAGGGAGAAAAGAGACACAAAAAATAATATTAGAATCAATAATAGGACAAAGCCACTTTTGTTTTACTACATTCAAATTATTCATTCAATGAGGTAAACATTACAACATTTTTGTATACATTTTTGCAGCAGTTGATGTCTATCTGTTCCACTCACACATTCAGAAGGTTGTCTTGTCCTTCCAGGACGGTCTGGAGTTGCCTGGGGAATGGGGATGGACTGGGAGCTCACCATGGTTCGCACCATGTGGGGAGCTATGGGAAAATTAAATGAATTAGGCAGCCATATAAACAGCCTTATTCTGAAGCCCTACTGGTCAGAAGATTAGTTGTGACCTACTTCGTAACTTTAAAGTTAACCTTGGTTTATACAGTCCCTTTCTTAACTTGAACAACTAGAGTTAGGACGTTCAAAGAAACAAGTGATTTGGATATTTAAGTAACATTTTGTCTGCTTGAAGATTCTACTCTAGAAATGTCTATGTAACTTAACTCCTGAGTGATGCATAGGTAGACTAATTGTTTTGTCCTTGAGTATACCTGGTCCCCCGGTAGTCCTCTGTCTGAGATGGCGGTACTCAGGGCAGTCCCTCCGTACGTGACCCATGTCTCCACATTGGAAACAACGCCTTTCCCTTGGCTCCCGCTCCTCCTCCTTTATGTCTTCCTCTTTGTCGTTTTCCTTCTTCTTCATCCTAGCAGGCAAAAAGTACATGACAAAACAAGAAGGGATGAATAAATCTAACACATGTAAATGCACATACAAAGAAAATGAGACAAAAGGTACATACTTGTCTACTAATCAAATACACTTGAGTGTTGCCCATATACCTGCGTCTCTTGGGACAGTCCTTCATGTAATGTCCAATCTTGCCACAGATCCGGCAGCATCTGTCATTGGGCGCCAGCTCCCCATCTGTGAGCACCTTGGAGTCAAAGAAGTAGTCCTGACACAGGAAACAATGGAAACAAACATTTCAGGAGAAGAATATAGTTGCAGAACAGAAAGCAGAAAACTTTCAAATCTCAGCCCCCCCCCCATTTTGTGCATGCACAGCAATCATGTTATGAGTGTCCTACCGCCTCCGTGCCAGGTTGGGGATAGAATGGAGTACCAAACAACTTTCTCCCATTGATAAAGGCCTTCATGATGAAGTTTGTCACTAAAGGAGGAAAAGCCAGTCAAATAGGTCAAACAGGTTGTTCCAGGCATCAATACAACACACAAGAGCACACTTAGCAATTGCATGAAGGTCTATCCCCCCACATCAACTTGCCAAACCAGCCAAACCCCATTGTGTGTGGCATGATGACATCAAGACCGAATGATCATATTTATACCAAAAATCTCAAAAAGGCTCTTAGAGAGTTCAAAGAATATATATCTGGTTGTAATTGAGCATTATGGACTAAAGGACTTACTTTTGCGAGAAACTCCAGCACCAAGATTATGGTTCAGATCAAAGGGATCTGAAGAGAAGAACAGATGAGTGAGTGAGTGGGTGGAAGGAATACAGAGCACTGGCTATAACATTATCAAGTAGGTAAACAGAAAGTAGCCGAGCAGTCTTGCATGAGCACCTTCAATAGCGATGCATTTGCTGGTCCACTGTTTCTCAAAGGTAGTGAGGCGTTTCCTTTGGCGGATGCTGATGACATGCTCTTTGAAGTCAAATTCTTCTGTATAAAAGCGCAGAAGGCCGAGCCATAGCTCCCCTACTGATTCCTTGGTCTGCTGCAGCTCTGGGAGACGTCGACGCTGTGTCAACAGGAGAAATACATTTTCCAGGACGATTTGGAGTGGAAACATAAGATTTGGAGCGCATTTAGCCCCCATTATACAATGCCACACCAAGTTAAAAGGCAGTCAAACAGATAAAAGTTGCCCAGAAAGGTAATTTTGCCATTTTAACATGCTGGATCCATCTTTTTAAATAATTTCCAATAAACTCACCAGCTCCTCAAGGTTATCAAAAAAGAAGGCATTCCAGCCATCCACCATCCGCTGTGGAACGTTCTTCTCATCGTAGATCTAAGACATCATACAGAGCTGTGATTTTCTCAGAAAAATATGTCATTCATGTTTTCATATTTTAGTATGAGGTATGAGTCATTTGTATTCAGGCTTTAGGAGGTCTCCCATCACTGATATGTACCTCCTGGAGGACAGGGATGACTGGGGGCTGCCTCTGCTGCAGGAAGTAAAGCACCATCAGTATATAAGCATAAGACGAGAGACTTCCTCTGGATGCATCCCCAATGTCACAGCGCTGTAGGCACATAAAAGGCAAATCAGATACACAGCAAGCAACACCACAGTAACTAGAAGATAAAACTATAAAATTAACCGATCAAAGAAATCCCTTACAACTAGCATCTGTTTGTAATGGTTACACACCTTTGCAAAAACTTTCATTGTGTATCCCAGATACTGCACGCGTGGATCTAAAGCTGCGTAAGTAGCCAGCATCCTGGTGTTATGTTGAGCCTACGGGGATGATCCATCCACATTAATTAATATAGCATTTTGGTGGTGGGAGGGATGGGTTGACAATGCTTAGGTCTATATCTATATTTGGAGATTCTGTCATGTACAACTGCAAATGGAAATTCAATACAAATATTGACAAAAAATATATATATAGTGCTTTTAACAAAGTACATCAATAAGCCCTGTACAGAGTAAACAAATAAATCAATAAAATGAAGGCGGGTTCTGGTACAAAGGCCTCCCTCACCAGGGTGTTGTAGAGGCTGATGTCTCCCTCCAAGCCACTTTGTCTGTGTTCAAACTTCACAATAGGCACTTTAGCTGTTGTGATAGGCAAGATGTTCCTCAACCCTACGACCGGGGAAAAACAGGCAATCACAACCAGCCACAAATTCCATGCTTGATAAAAACAAATCTTCACTTACTAAGATATTATGAGCAGAACCTATTTACCTGTATGCTTCTTTAGCACTTTGGCAAGGCCTTCAATGATCTCTTTGCAGTTGAGTTTCTGTTTAGATAGATTCAAATTAACATTGACAGTGAATGAATGCCCGAGCAAGAGATCGGTTAGATCTCTTATCCCACTGAGGAAGTGTCAGAATCACATCAAATGGCAGTGTGCTTAGTCCACCTACCTCTGCCGTCTCATGACCCTCCAGAGTCATGCAGATGTCAAGGTCACTGTCGCGGAAACCAAAACCATTCTTCGAGGAACCAAACAAGCATAGCTGAGCTTTGTCTGTGGGTCCAAACAAAGTGTTATTCAAGTTTCATATTTCGTTTTCTCTCCGAATGTGAACTACATGTGCTATATTGTTTGCTTAGGCTTCATACACACCATTGTACTCCTTTCGTATGAACCTCTCCAAGCTGGCAAGGATCTGCTCTCTCTTCTGCTGCTCAGGCAGAGAGGGGGACAGCTCATCTACAAACACAACAGATATTAGGAACACCTCCAAAAAGGAATTTGATCCAATTATTATCACTACATTTGGCTGATATCTATGCAATACTGAGCAGTGTGAGAAACAGATCCAAAACCATCTGTCCAATTATTTTTTTTGTCATGCAATCTCTTACCACAGAATCTCTCATCTAAAAATCATTGTGCAGTTTCCCCCTAGAAAAGACCACAATGAAACTAAAGGTTGAACTGCACTGATGAAAACGTACGATAGCAGAGTCTGCAAAGCCCGTCAAGGATATCTCGGAAGTGGTCAGTCATTGGGGGCAAAGGCTTGAGCTCTATCTTCTTGAAGTCTTCAGGACAGTCGTCCTTGAGGTGACCATCTCTTTTGCAGATGCTGCACACAACAGTTGGAGGCTGGAGAGAAGAAATTTAAAGACCACAAACAATGAGCTATTTGACAAGAGGGTCTTTCCCAACATGTTTAAAGACAGCAAAGTAATTGCAAGATATGCAAGAATCATATAAATAAGAATTAAATGTTGTAAAAGCAAGAGTCAAAAGTAATTTTACCATTGTCTGAGTAAAAATTGTATTTCAACATTCAATTCAAAAGTTGTGGAAATGTCCAGGTTGATATAATTCTTCATCCTATGAGGTCACTGATTTTCTGAAATGACAAATGAATGAATGTGTTCATTTGAATTACCTTCCCACCAGTGAAAATCATCCTATCAAATATGTAGTGCAGATCCTCTGATGTAACAAGCCCCTCCTTCTCTGAAACGTTGTTTTCCTTTTCGTCCTCCTCCCCCTCTTTGTCACTGTCCAGCAGGCCATTTGGGGAAAAGGAAGCACTTGTGGGGCTGTCTCCCTCACTGAGGGCCATGTCCATAAGGCTGACATCCAATGTCTTCTCATCCTTCTTTCTGGACGGATCTGAACCATCCTCTTCATCACTCTCATACTCTTCATCCTCTCTCAACTCCTGGTGTCCTCTTCCAGCACTTTTTCCATCTTTTCCATCATCCTCTCCTGTGTTTAAAAACACAGCTTCCTTCTTCGCCACGTCTTCCAACTTCATGTCTTGTTTTCCAGCCTTCTTGCCTCTCTGGCGCCCCCCAGTGCCCCTGCTCTGAGGGCAAGCAAAGTATTTGTAGGCGGTACGGAATCGTTCCTGGATGTACTCGAAGACCATTTGACTGTTCAAGCTTCGTGCAACATTTCTCTTCAGGGCAAAAGGATCTAAAAACAAGGGAAGAAAAAAACATAAGGACCCATAGAGTAACTTACTGGTATCTATTCAGACCTGTAAAGCCACAGTGTTTTTAGAGTGGTCTCTTACCCTCAATGGCAAGCCTGCGGCGAGGCCAGTTCTTCACTTCCCTAGAGAGGAGCTTTCTCACGCGGATGCTGATGATGTATTCTTCCAGGGCAAACTCCAGTGTGTAAAAGCGTAACAGCTCCAACCATAGCTGCCCCAGTGAAACACCTTTACCGAGATCCAGGGTCAAGCGGGTCTTTATGGAAAAGTCACAGGGGAATGTTAAGTTATACAGGCGTATTTCATTCGTGTGAGTAGCAGGTTTTGTTTTTTGCAGTTTGGAGCACCCTAAGTGCCTTCCACCTTTTACCCCCTGCCCTCCATAAAGTGCTGGACTTTGAAATCTGAATTACAGAAGGAGATCTAGATTATTTTTCTAGTCGTTTTGATACAAAAAACAAACAAACAAATAATTTCCTTGAACTGCTGATGAGCCTGTGTCAGAAGCATGCCAGTGTTACTCACCAAGCCCTCTCCATACTGATTGTCATTAGGTTTATTCTGCTCTGCCTTGGGTTTGCCTTCTCCCCTGGCCTCGCCTCTACCCTCCCCTCGTCCCTCTGTCGAGCTGTGAGGTCTGTGTTCCCATCTGACAAATATGTCCAACTTGATTCCAGTCAAATGATACTCATCCACACGTTTCACATCAAAGCCTTCAATCTGAAAGAAACAAAAAAGAAGTCAAATACAACAGAAAGGACAGCTAACAGGGCGTTCACATAGCGAGTGACTTGGTTGATGGGTTGCTCTATTCTGAGTAATTGTGGGCAGTGGGAGAGGCTCCCATTGCATCTGTGCAATGGTCTTGTGCAGCTACAAAGTTTTGAACAGGCAAGGCATGCATGTTCATACTGGTAATACCATTTTGAAAACTTCACCTACCCAGTGGCCCAGGTAGACTGGGAGGATGGGCTGTTTCCTCTGCTGTAGGAAGAAGATGACCATGAGGGCAAAGGAGTAGGAGGGGATGCCACCTTCGGCCTGGCAGTCAATGTGGCACAACTGCACGGGTAAACATGCAAAAAAAAACAATTCATTAATTACTTGAAGTAATCAAAATAGTATAAAAATCAAATTAGTTAAATTACCATAACCTCACACATTCAACAGTCTATCCATTAAATCTTCTATTATGTGGAAAGGCAAATGTATACCATGTCATTTGTTTTTTCTATTTGTTTTATATGAGGTATTGTATGTCTTTGTAGCTATAAAAATGCTTTCCAAAGACTAACCTAACTAAATTAAAAAAATAATAATAAAAAAAATAATTCTCAAGCCCCAAGTGCTGAGCTTTCAGCAGCAGCCTTACCTTTGCCCAATAGCGGAAAGCTAGGACCAGAGGAACCAATCTGGGCTCCAGTTTAGCCAGGGCAGCCAGGTGATTGGTGGTGAGGCATGCAACATCATTGCCTGCACTAACTTTGCAGATCAGCCCACTGGGGGAGGAGGGGGAGGGGGGTGCACAGAAACAAAGGACTTTGGCACCATGAACAGTATTACTATGTGTCCATTACTATGAACAGTAATGGACACTTGATACTGAATCACTCAAAAACAATAATCATGCCTGCTGCTGTCTTGCATCAGTGCCACTGTGTAGAGCTGTGTGTAATAAAAGCATAAAGTTATCCTTATCTGTTCCCACGACAAGCACCACCTATGGCTCTACCCAGAATGTCATGCACGCTCTTTCTACTTTGTTTGCGGTTATTTTGTCATCGTCGGTGCATGACTGCTAATTAGTGGTGGAACTGATGAGCTGAAAAATCAAATAAGTAGGAGGTGATATGTACTGTAAAAATGTTCATCCCACGTAAGAGGAGATTATCTAACTCAGTTGACTTCATGTTGGCTGTGAAGGCACAATCCGCTGTAGCACAGGTATACAACATAAGAATTCCCTCTTCTGATCTCTGATGTAAGCAAGCCACAAGAAAACAATTATCATAAACTAAAAAAAACATAAATTCTAGATACCTATGGCACATTATTTCAAAATCAATCAGGATAAACTGTCCTAAGTAGAAAAAAGGGTGGCAATTATGTTTAGGCTGACACTAACCTGCTGATATCCCGACAGAACACGACAGGAACTTTGGCATGAAAGTCTGACTCAACCTCAGAATATCCAGCTAGAGAAAAAGATTGAAGAATCGAGTAAAATCACAAATAAGCAAGCATCTACTCTATGATAGTGTGTTGTCATTTTCTGTTTTTAAATTACATAGCAAATAACTGGTCAGTTCACAAAAACCTGTGATGCAAAGAAAAAGGGTTAAAACAACTTCAGGCCATTTGAACTCGTGGAAAGTGTGAGATGTACTAGGCAAGACTTACGACTGTTCTTTAGGATTTCCAGCACTTGAATCAACACATCTGGTTGCGTCATCTGAACAGACAAAAGAGCAAGAGAAAGTGAAAACATCAACAATAACTCCAAACATCACTGCTGATCGTGCAAATGGAGCAAGTACCAAAGGGATTTATGGGAAATGTGGTCTTGTCTTCATTTTTGAGAAACATTTGCACTAACAACACCACTGGCGTGAGAGAGGCCACCAATCCTCTCAGCCATGGTTTCATTTGTTTGCAGGAATTATGTCAACGTATCAGAATTAATTTGACAATGATATATTGATGTTTATAACTGCTACACACACACCTTTACATGATGTCCTGGATAATCAAGGTTAAGACGGAGAAAATAATGAACACAAATGTAATGGATAAGCCCACATGCACCACTATTTTGCTTTGTCAGTGACTGTATAAACAAGCAGACTTACTGAAGAAGGGTAGGTGACATCAATGTTGATATCACTTGTCTTGAAGGCAAATCGGGTAAGACATGATCCATAAAGACGGAGGGAACAAGCTGAAAAACCAAAGCAGTGACATTTATATAAATGTATATATTATTAGACACACACTTCATACTGTAACCCCCCAAGCTGAAAACTAGTAGGATTATAGACTTGCCACTAAGCGGTGGAAGTTAGACACTGCAGATCTTCAAGGCCTGGGCCCACATAACTATCCAAACTTCAGTACGACTTGAAAATTAAACTTTTCAGCTCTCTTCTGAGCAACTCTCCTCTTCTACAGTACTTGTTGAATAACACCCTAGACCATTTTGAGTAGTGTTAGGGAAAATTAACCTGAGAGGTGCTTCTGGATGGTCTCTTCCATCCTGTTGACCACTGCCTGCCGATTCTGGAAGTCCTCTTCCGAGATCCCATGTTGTTTGGCTGTGTCCAGGACAGCTGCATCCACTGCCCTGAGCTGGGCAGGGGAGGGGGGCGGCAGGGCACGCAGTTCATTCTCCTCCTGTTTTTCCTGCAATAGTAGAACCAATATGAAATACTCAATTCAAAACGCTTTACTCTTACACTTTTCCTGGGATGTCCCAGTCCTGGGATGAGTGAAAAGACAAACTTAGCTTTCCCATACCATTATGTTCTTCTTGTGTCTCTTTTCCTTGATGTGTTTGTGTGCTCCCTGTATGTTCTCAATGTGCACGGAACAGAGCTTGCATAAGTACTGAAAGTTTGGGTACTCAGGGGACTGCTGTGAAAACAAAACAGAGGCAAAACCAATCAATTTAAATATTTTACAACTGTCTAATCATTTACGAATAGCCACCCTTTACTAAATAGATACGCAAATTAGTGTAACCAAAAGACATCAGACAGAAACTAATTTGAAAACCATTCACTCCTCCCAGCCATTCATTTTGATTGCGAATGGGTCGTCTCCTTACCTTCACCAGTCTGTAGATGTAGTCTCGGTACAGGCGCTCCTCTGCTTGCCGGAGGCCCAGCTGTTGCTCTGTCAGAGCCCCTTCCTCCTGGACAGCCCCCACCTCTGTACCCTCTTTAAAAGACTGACTCATCAATGCCATAGCCTTCACACCTGCACACAATAAACCAGACAAATCATTCCACCAGTAAGACATGTTTGGTAGGTATTCTTGATTCAAGAAGTTTATTTGTCACATACACACACACGAGGTGTGCAGTGAAATGTAAAGTGGCAATGCTCAGCAGAAATGTGCAAAGGGCAAATAACAGGTTCACACTATTTACAATAAAAAAAACAACACAATATTTACAATGTCACAGTAAGAGCTCTATATAAAAAACAACACAATATTTACAATAAGAGCACTTTATAAAAATATAGTAAAAAAGGGAAATTGTATGTATAATATAATATAAATTATAAATTATGTGTAGTCTTTACCTAAGTGTGTGTGTGCATAAGAGGGGCAGTGTGTGTGTCTTGGTGGGGGCCCTGGTGAGGTCAGAGTTCACAGTCCTGATGGCCTGAGGAAAGAAACTCCGTCTCAGTCTCTCTGTTTTGGCAGCGTGACTACGGAGGCACTTGCCTGACCGCAGCAGCTGAAACAGTCCATTGTTAGGGTGGTGAGGATCCTTCATGATCCTGCAGGCTCTGGTTCTGCACCTCCTGGTGTATAAGGTGCAGAACCAGAGCCTGCAGGCAAGGCAAGCGCCTCCGTAGTCATGCTGCCAAATGCTGAACAAATAAAGATTTCACACAAGATTTATACACAGAAGTATTTGACATGGAAAGTAGGCTAACAGGCTACAGCCCTAGCTGTAGCTAAACCCACCGTGCGATTTCTCCTTCATTGGAGCAGCCTTGGTGGACTTGGTCTGCTCTTTCTCAGGTGTACTAGGCACTACAGCAGAACTGGTGTCTCTGCTTCCTGAAGGGCTCCTGCCTGCAGACAGAGACACCCTGGAGTCAGGAGCTTGCGCTGCCAGCTGCTGCTGTGGGCCTGCCCCTTTTGTTTTGCCTCTCTCCCCAGAGCTAGTTCTCCCCGTCAGCCTACGAGGCCTTCCTCTTCCCTTATCCTGGGGGCTGTCGGTGGAGGTCTTGCCTGGCCCACGACTTCCCTGGCTGCTTGTATTATGGTCATCTTTTGTTGTAGCAAGGCTTTCCTTACAGCGACTGGCAGACTTGGCGCCCTCTCTCTGTGCTGGAGCCTCTTTATTTGGCTTGGTGGACAAAGCTTTGGCTCCTCTTGCCTCGCTGTGAGATGGCTTGACTGTTTTTATTGGGCTTGTGGATTCATCCATGCCTCCTGTCCTCCTATTCTTATCCCCGGTGGAGTCAACAACACCACGTTGAGGATGACCAGGGAAACAAGCCAAATAAAATCTAGAAAGACAGACATGTCATAGCCATTATTTTATCTAGCCAGCTTACACAATACAGAATATTGAGCTGTATTTTCCCATATTACTTGATCAAAACACGTCATGTTGAACGAGCAAATCCATGAATAAACCTATTTATCAAATATTTTATCTCAGACAAAAGCTAACGAGCTACTTATAACGAATGTAACACACACTCAAATATCACCACATCATATAAAGAGAGCCCAGCCAGACAGTGCAGTGATGCTGCTGCTAGCAAGCTAAACTTCCAAAACACAAACGAAAAACGGCCATCACCCACTCAGTGCCACTCGCAGTTAAACATCAGATACTGCCGTCGGCTTATCGAAATGCTCAACAGTAAAACCAAAATTACTTTCCTATGTTCTGGCAAGGTTGCACGTTGACTTGCTGGGGTCTTTTTGCTTGGCTTAGTTTGGTGTTAGCTGCCTCTGTTAGCTAGCTAGCTAACGTGAGATAAATAATACTGGCACCCTGTTACCACACAACCGGAAGCTATTAAAGACAGTGAAAACCGACTTAGACCATTACAACAAGGAAAACACGAATTAACTTACTTTAATACTTAAAATTGAATTTCCAGTTATTGTGTAGCAGGTCTCCATATTCCTGTTAAGCATATTGTTTTTCAAACCCCACGGCCCTGGTCAAAACAACAACCATTGACGCCATGTTAATACATTCCCCCACTGCATTATGGGAGTGCCAGTGATGATGAAGAGGGGCGTGTCAAACTTGCCCTCATGTGCTTCCTGTACACTCGCAAGTCCGCCCACTGAGAAAGTCGTACTTGGAAGGTTTACAGCTGTACAGTAATGTTTACAGTAGAGGTTTACAGTAAGCCATATCAGCAATTGCCTCCTACAAGGCTGCCAATCACCGGCACCTCTCTTGCAATGAGCCAACTACAAGTGATGAGCACACTGCACCACATGATAGTCCTGAGCCAATGAAAAGGCTGCATTCTTATGAAATCTAATAAACTCCAAAAACTTCCCTAAACTTGCAGATTCCAAAGGTTTGTAACTTTACATACTTTCAGACAGCTATAATCCTTTTTTTATTTCACTGAATGCAATTCTCCTATCATTTGATAAATGAAGCTGAACTTGACTGATTTGAAGGCTTGTGAGCTGGCTCACTATAACCTACCTTGGTGGTAGAAGTGCTGATAATTAACACAATTCCTTCTTGAAAATAGGTATTGTCGCATCACTAACTACAGTGATTATGTACAAGAACACACATTTCAGTGATGTTCTGCCACTGCTACACTATTAACAATTGGCATTGTTGTAGCATTGGCCTGCCAGACTGCTTTTCACATCTGATTTCTCAAAGGCAGCAGGTACACAGTGATACTAGCTACAGGCTGCTAAACAATACAGGCAGTCTGTTAGAATGACAGTTTAAGACTCCCAGGAAGCCAAGCGAGAGTAGGTAGGTGCCAGGCAGCCTAAAGATTACTAGACAATGTCAGATGCCTGACAGGAAGCAAAGCAATACGGGTGCAGTCTGTCAGCCAGCTAGAGATGCCTTTAGCCTACCAGGCAGCCAAGTGATAGTAGATTGCCTTGTACACTGCTTAACCATGCTTTGCATACATTTAATGTGAATGATTTTTTATAGGTTCTAATGCATATATTATTTCTAATGTTTGGGTGTATGGTATTGTTTTTTGTGTGTGGCCCTATATGTAGTACTTCGCATTATGACAAACAGGTGAGATAGTTGTAGCAAACAGGTGGGATAGTTGTAACAAACAGATGGGATAGTTGTAACGAACAGATGGAATAGTTGTAACAAACAGAGGTGAGGATAGTTGTAACAAACAAATGTGTTACAAATTAACCCAGATAACACACAGGCATGTGTTATCAGAGGTTCGATCCCCAGCTCCTCCAGTCCACATGTCGAAGTGTCCTTGGGCAAGATACTGAACCCCAAATTGCTCACGATGGTCAGGCCAGCACCTTGCATGGTAGCTCACTGCCATCGGTGTGTGAGTGTGTGTGTGAATGGGTGAATGAGAGGCATATACTGTAAAGCGCTTTGGATAAAAAGCGCTATATAAATGCAACCATTTACCATTTACACGTTCACACATACAAACACACAGTTCTGTTCAAAAATGAAGTTATATTATGTGCACATTACATTTGTTTGTTGAAAATTATAAACTTAAACTCTTACTCACTCACTCACTCACTCACACACGCAGAATCTTATTTCAAATAGAATAGTTTGGATCCAACATGGATCATTGGATCATTCCCACTAACCCAAGTTGTGGGGTAGGATGTGACATTTCTCTCCCATTCCTTCAGACAAAATAAGATAATAATAATACGTTTTTTTTTTTTTTTTTGTTTTTTAGAAAGATTTAACTCAAATGGGCAAGCAGATATGGACAGAAATGTCAAAAATGTTACAGCCATTCCCAGTCCTCCCCCTAAAATCGCTTCATTCTTTATTTTTGGCATCTATCTATTTTCTTCTAGAAAAGTAGGCCATGGTGTGTGCCTTCCTTAGCCTAATGAGCTGATACTGGAGATGCGCTTCATGAAATCACTGTACTGGGGCAAATAAACTCCACCCACCCAGAGGCTGTAGAGTTTACCGGCGATTATTGCCTTCAAAATAAAAGCGTGAAATGCATCACCTTTGCAAAAAAAATAATAAATAAGTATTGGGGTGTACACAACAACAAAATCGTATCAATGGAATCATGAGCCTACAGTAAATACGGAGTGAAATGTTATAAATGTAGTATCTTGCAAAAAACTACGTGACCATGAATATATGGTGTGAAAAGGAATTTTTGGAAAAAATAAACAAACTGTATTTTTTATTAAGTCCAGATTCGTCCGTAAAATTATTCGTCATTTTCACGTTGGTTTATATTGCTCCAAAACGTTGCAACACATGTTCGTAAATAATGGTTTCATTTAGGAAATTATGACCGGTACCGGAAGTCGTTTTTGTTCTGGCTGGCTTGATGGATCACACTGACGGGACGAAGAACCACTGAAGTTTGAAGAAGTTTGCCCACTTGACCTGGCTGTTTCACTTGAACAATGCTTCCCGGGGCGCTAGCTGTGTTGGTCACTTTATTCAGCGTCATCGAGACCAAACAAAAAGATTTTTATACTTTCAAAATAGTTAACAGCAGAGGGAGATTAGTGTCCCTTGAAAAATACCGGGGTTCGGTAAGTCTGAGGTTTAAGCGTCAGCAGCTGGCTATAACCTGCGATGTACCAGTGTCTTTGCATGCAGTCTCCTTTTGCATGTCGACCTGCTGCATGCATGTCTGTTGGATGGGAATGTTTGTTTTTATACAAAATAAAACTTGTTAGACTAACTCAGTGATGTGGAGCAATTTGACTGCAGGATATTCTAGCTGTCCATCATGTAGTCCATGCTAGCCTACGTGGCAAGAGGCCTAGAGCCCCTGGAGCATCCTAGATTTTCATTCAAACCAAGTAATGGCTTAGTAGACCTTTTATATGGTATTTGGCATCATGTTTAGTCTTGTTCTAATGGGATGGATGTATCTATCCCGATATAACCTGGAACATCTCTTCTATTAGTATATATCAGTTATTTGAATGGTTTGGCCATAAGTTATTTCGTTTGCAGGTAAGATTCTACATAGGCCTGTTTTATTGTTATTGTTACTGTTTTATTCTTTTTCCTCATTTTTGCAGTCTCACATTGTTTATTATGTATTATTATTTAGTAGTAGTAGTAGTAGTAGTAGTATTGTTGTTGTTGATGATGATGATGATGATGATGATGTTTTAATTGTAAATAATGAGTATTATAGGGATTTTGTTTCTGTTTGGTCTTCATAGCCTACATGACTTTATAAGGGTTTCAGATAGAGCACTTGTGATTACATCATCATGACACTAGATGTCCACACTGCATAATGGGCTCACCAAAAGTTATTGTGTGACATCAGTCATTGAGTCAGTTTGCAATGAATGGATCCTCTGCATGCTAGTACTGTTGTAACAGTTGAACCCTACCAGGAATCTATTGAAAAAGGGTCAGTTCCCTGAACAACTTGCAAGATTGAATAAGTACTTTTTTTTTTGCTAGTATTGCATATGTATGGTCTTATATGTACATTTTTAAATTTTTAAATTTTTAGATTACATGTTGGTGGAGGCTCAACAAGTCATTACAGAGCCAATACAGCATGTTTTTTTCCCCCAAATGACATAGAAAAGTAGTATTAGAGACTGTTGGAAAATGGAATTAACAAATGCAGTGTTATCATTTATGAGTTTATTTTCTATGTTCATTTTATTAGCCTGTTCTTAGCATAATCTGTTAGCCAGAGTGGAATGCAGCAGGCACTCACACACAACATTTTATTAGTTTAAACAACATCAGTTTTTGTCAAAAAATAAATAAAACCACTCCTATGACACACACACACACACTAATAAAAACAATAATTACTCAATGTTTTGGCTTGCTATTGAATAAAACCCTCATAACAGTGTTTTTCTTTTTGTCCTTTTAAATCCAACATTTTAATTGAATACTTCCATGAGTGGGAAGTCAAACCAGGAAATTCTGTGTATTCTGATTCAATGGTTGAACGAATCCTTTGGTTGGAGAGCCTTCACTCTCTAGTGTAACAAGGTGATGGATAATCAGGTAGGCATCCGCTGAAGATTCAGTCTCTCGTTTCACACATGATCTTCCCTGAAATCCCCGCTATTCACTGCATACATCGTCTCTAGCAATACTAACAGAGGGCGTGCATGGCGCATTCACTCTTCTTTCATGCAGGGTATGTTGAATGTTATAAGCTGTTTTCATTCTCAGAGTTAATGTTGATTGTAACAGTGTCACTACTACCATATAATAAATTCCCTTTATTGTGTGTTTGCTTTAGCATCTTTACAGTGTATTCCTGTGGTTTCAGGTGTCCTTGGTGGTGAATGTAGCCAGTGAATGTGGCTTCACTGAGGAACACTACACAGACCTACAGCAGCTCCAGCGGGACTATGGGCCCTACCACTTTAATGTGCTGGCCTTCCCCTGCAACCAGTTTGGCCAGCAAGAGCCTGGCAGCGACAAGGAGATTGACAATTTTGTGCGCAGAGTCTATGAAGTCTCCTTTCCTCTGTTCAGTAAAATTGCTGTGGTCGGAACTGGAGCCAATAATGCCTACAAGTATCTCACTGGTGAGTCCTGGTGTTGTAGAGCATTGACCTTTGTGGCCTCATAAACAAATGAATGTATCTGACCATGCGTAAGTGTGTGTGTGCATGTGTTCATGCAAGCCAATGAGTGTTTTGTTTATTGTGAGTGTGGGCTGTAATGAAAAACATTTTACTACATAAAATGTTTTGTTCTTTTTAATTCTTTACAGAGTCATCTGGAAAGGAGCCTGACTGGAACTTCTGGAAGTATCTTATTGATGTAAATGGAAAAGTACTTGATGCATGGGGGCCAAGTGTTTCCATCAAAGAAATCAAACCCAAAATAGCTGAAATGGTACGGCAAATAATCTTAAAGAAGAAAGAGGAGCTTTGACGTCATTCCTCAAGGCAACACACAAGAACACTGCACTACACAGTGTTCCATGTGATTTGAATTCACTGTACCCTTGGGATAAATTGGGATTTGTTAACACAAAGGATAACAGATAATTCAGTCTCTCTTTTTTTGTGATTCACATTTTTATTGGCATTTCAAGATAGTATACATGTACAAGCATAGTTCACATGGCGTGAGGTGGATCAGCCAGCAACATTGGTAAATACTTGTTCATGAAAATAATAATAGTAATAATAATAGCAATAATGATGGAGAAGACACAACAGAGAGCAAACAAAAAAACAGCAAAGCACCACTATGTTGCTAAATGCGATGTCTGGTGTTATCACAGACACATGACTTTTGTAGCTAATACTATTGTTAGCTATAATGTACGGCCAAAGAGTATGCCTGCTGTGTGCCTCTTGTGTGTGTTTTTTTTTGTTCATTCAGGCTCTTAGTTGAATAAACCCTGACTGTGATGAAAGTGGTATCTTGCTGTTTTATATTATATTTTTTCAGCAAATCGCATCAACAGAATCTTCTTACTTTTTTTTTTTTGGTTTAGGCTATTGGAGTTCAAAAATTACATTATTGTTGCCCAATTGTCCATAATGACATTTGGCCAAATGGACGTAATTTTTACAATTTACATCTGGAAATATTTTTATCGTAATTCATGTCTCAGAATATATGTCCATGTACTACACGTTTCCCTCCTTTCATTTTGTGATAAGAACAAATGAGGGGTAGTAAACAATGTAATTGACAATTAGAACAATTTATTAGAATATAAGAATAGAAAGTATGAAATATCATGTGTGAGGTGTGTAGATAAACAGCAGTAGGACATACTAAGAAATAAGTCAACAATATGTACAATATGAGAATATGCAATGTAAATATCAATAAATTCACTTTACTAGTATAGATGGCTTATGTACAGGATGTGCAAATGTTCATAGCTGCTCACCTTCAAAAACACACATGTGCACATGTGTATTTACCTCCCCATTATGTGTCCCCATAACAAATGTGACTCTGAGCTGAGAATGCACTGAATGTCCAAGCTGATGTATGAGTCAGCTATTAGTATTAGCATAAAAACTGTATTACATGTACTTCACAGCACTATACCTATTTTTTTTTGTTCACTGAGGAGCATAGACCTAATATTGTAGGACTACATTGTATTGTACTGTGATGCAGAATGATGTGCAACAATTACATAGGTACAGTCTAGTGTAGAAAGTTGAAGACATACCTGTTCTCCAGTCTAAATGTCCTAATTATGGATGCTACCATGTAGCGCCTCAGGTCGGGCTGGACTCTCTGCCCAGCCTCCCTCATCGTCAGGCCATGACTGATGACATGGTCCACCAAAGTGGCCCTAATGTCATCGGAAATCAGTTTTTTCTACTTTGTCATATCAACATATGATTCTACACATTTTCTAAATGTAGCACACTCACTGTGACTTGGCTTTAAACAGGTATTTTCAGACTGTGGTATGCATGTTGGAGAAATATTTTGAATTTGCTTTTGGAAAGACTAGAGTACAGGCTTTTCTGCAAGTTCTAGGCCTTCATTCTTGCTTAGTTGTTGCTGATATGTGAGTTGTTCGGTTCTAAGCCTTATCTATTGTCAAAAACAAACTATCAAGTGTCATTTGATTGACAGAAAAATTATTTTCATGCAGTATACAATTGAAATCAAGCTGATTTAAAGAAGGACAGGCTGATGGGCTGAAGGTTATCAAGAACATTTAATTAATGTGAGTAGGCCTTTGCCAAATATTAAATATGTCTTCCTTCAACAAGCATAACAACGACATAATAACAATAACAACAATAAGAACTGTATAGCTCTTTTCTAAAACAACATTTCAAAGAGCTTCTCAAACAAGACAAGCAATAGACACAGAAACAAGCAGGCCATGGATCCTGGTTATGGATCCCGGTTATAGAGGAACAACAGTGGAAAGAGAAATCATTACATAAAAGTGCATCTACAGAAATAGCTCTTGAGAAGTGACTTGGCAGAAGATTCTGCCATCCTGATCTCCTTGGAGAAGGCACGGTCTCTTTTAGTCTTAAGTCTACAGTTAGAAATGACCAAAAGGTCCGTGCCCAGGTATCTCAGGATGCATTCAGACTCATAGGAGGTTAAAAGAGAGCTTCAGTAGCCTAGGTGAGAGGAAATACAAGAATTAAACACCAGGTTGCTGAACGATTAAAACGGCTCAAGGTGATTCTTAACTGAATGAAACAGAACTGCACTGGCTTTATATCAGCTGGTAGAGCTCCAAGTTCCAAATATACTATATGTACCAAATATTACTAGTTTTGATTTGTCTTCATTAAGACATCACTTGTCAGCAAGGCATTCTTGAGTGGCTGGTTTTCACAGTGTCTACAGATAACGTGGCCAAGAGTATTATGCAGTATTATTTTTTTTCATTATGCTTTTTTGGAAACTGATAGTATGAAAATCAATCTAGGCTGTTTAATACAATGATAATACAATAACTGAAGTCAGCCTATTCATCCAAGCACCTTTCAGCTTTGTCTCAAGATCTCTTGTTTTTCAGGTTTGGGGGACTTGTTCATGTCATGGTTCATAATTCATGTAGATATGTGAAATATATTTTAGGAAGGATTTACCTTTTAAGAGATTTTCAACACAAACAGCTGTTATTCAGCTCCTCTTGTCTTGATAATATCGACAGCACTGCGACAACACATTCCACCAAGAAGCTGCTGGTTAAGTGAGTACCCACCAGAACAGGCACAGGTTACAAAATGTGATTCCAGGAACTCAACAAGTCTGTGTGTGAATAGGGTGAACTCACTGCCCCCAGTTTCAGGCAATGGTAGGCAGACAGTCAAACGTGTCTCACTCTGTCTCTCTGGTTCAGTGACGAAACTTCTTTGCTGCCAATTCATCCATTAACTGAAGAACATAATGAGTTTGTCCTCAGTGATTCTAGTTGTGAAAGCAAAGGATGCATTCTACTTATTTCCTTTTTTTCTTTCAAAAATAATATACGTTCTAAAAGCATAGCATCTGGCCTGTTTGGTTGTTTGGACATAAGCTCTATCTCAAGGCACAACATTCCTCAGAACAAAACTTGTAATTCTGCATCTTGTAATTCTGCAATCATTCTATTTTTTGGCATCAAGTATAACTCATTTTACAATCAGTTTTGTATCAGTTTGCACTGATACAACACAAAGTAAAGCAACTCAGTAAAGGTTAATTCTCTCAGTGCAGATCATGATGGACATATATTGTATGTTGATATACAGGAACAAGAGCACTTATGTGTTGCTTTGATGCTTTGAACCACACATATCACATGATCACATATGAGAATGAATCACTTACATTACTCCCCGAACCACACATTAAAAATCATATAAAAATGTAAAACAATTATATTGAGGTCACATCACATCAAGTATCAGTCTGCCAGTCTATGTGGGACCCTCTACGTTGATGGTTGTAACAGTAGCCATGAAACAACGCTGGAAAAGGCGATCAGGGTCTGGTGGCTGGTTGTCACAGTCCAGCTTGCCCCTCAAGAAGTGTTTCCTAAACCCTTGAGGACCAGCAGGGGCACTCGGTTGGCTTGGTGCCTCTTGTGGACTGGATGCAGTGCCTGGAATGCGGAAAAGGTGTTGAGGATCTTATATCTTATATTTGAAAGTGCTGAACAGGCTGCAAAGCCAATGAAGAAACTGGAAGAAATAGCTTCCCTCAAAAGTACAAAACTGGAAAATGCTAATTTCTAATGCCTTCAGAAATGTTGCATTAGTGAGATGACCTCAACTCTGCTGTTTATTATAAATTATCCCACCCACCCACACTTCATACCAACATTCTCATATTTCTTGTAGCTGCAAAAGAATAAAAATGAGACAGACTTTACAACTACACCATCTGATGGCAATGTTGAGCACAGGTCAAGTACCCTCAATCTTCTGTCCAAGGTGCTCTGTATTGACTAACAATAACAGGGCCTATGGCACACTTAGAGAACAGCTTCAACAGGGTTGGAACTTTAAAATCCAGCTCTGCTCCTCATTTAAAATCCAGACCCACTTTTTACTTAAAGCAGATACCAATTTATTTTGAATCAATTATCTTTCTTTTCCCTTTTAAAAGTCTTAAAAGCCAGTACAAGGACTACAGTATAAAGTGTTAACTTCCCTCATGTACAGATACACTCCAAGTTTGAAAACCTGCATGCTCTCTGCCCTCCATGACACATAGTTGCAATCATTCTATGGCACTATACTGCTTAGACAGTGTGGGACTCCTCCCATTCTCTCTTGGATATCACAACTTGCCTTGAAACAATGACCTCTTCATTCACTCTAAAGCTCTTACCACACCCTGCCTTAACCCCTAAATCTCTCTGAATCGTGTCTGTAATGCTATCTTCCTAAAGCGTTGGCAGACTTCTTCAGTTTTATTGGAATTTCCTCTATGTCAACCTTGCCTGAGAATTCCCTCTTGACAATAAAGCTGATAATCTCTACTGCCACAGTGTATGCTAGAGCGGAGATTGTGCAGTCTGCCATGATACAAATGTACAGGCACTGCTGGGTTAAAATCTATGAAGAACATGACATCAAGCATATGACAATGAAGTAGTCTTTCATCAGATTTTTGATTGAAAAAAAAATATTGCTTTAAAGTAATAGTCTCTCAGAAGTCAGCTTAAGAAAAATATCAGGAAAGTTCCAGATAACACATGGAGATGGTGAAGCAATACCGTGCAAAATCATGTTACTGTATGTCAAATAAGGAGTTCTGTATTGCTATGATGAAAAAAGTCAAACTTTATCTTCTATATGTTCTATTTGTTGTAAAAGGACCTTTCAGAAAGGTCTAGCATACTAAGCTAATGCTATATGAAATATCCACAGCATTTTATCACATTAACAAAGAGTTTTGTAATTATTCTCATGAAAACAGAAAACATCCTACAAACTTACTGGTTAGTACTCAGCACCAGAAATGTAAACAATCTCTTTAAATTTCTGTTTGGTTCAGGGAGAATATGACATTTGTTTAAAGTGATATTCCACTTTGGTAAACAATTTTGACTTTGAGATCATGATGAATTGTAATCAGGTTAAATTACATTACAGTGTAATTTTAACTTCAGTTTAAAGTTATTTTGTTTTAACAGCCAGTCAATACTGGTGGTTTAAAGTTCATTAAGTCTGATAGAGATATGCAGGCTAATACATGAAAATAGTTATACTTTAACATGATTTAACCTATTTTATAGATATTTTAGTGGCATTTTCCCCACAACCAAGAGAGCTGTACTCAGTACCTGGTGCTTGAAGGGGCAGACCGTTGTCAAAACCTCTGGGTTTAGTGGCGATGAACAAATAGCATAGGACACAGAGAGTGATTATGAACGCGAGGAGAACCACAGCTGCTATGGAGAGGCCCACAAGTGCTCCAACACTAGAAGACAGAAGGCAGAGAAAGACAGAACAGTAGTTGTATCACTTTACCTATCTTCTCAACAAACTCCAAACATGTAATATAGTCCTCTTTACTCGTTATTCATTTCAAAGGTAATAATAATACTTTACTTGTTACTCCCTGGGAGAAGTAATTTCTTACACTACTGGTTATATTACTTTTACATTCATGCTGGTTAAAGCATTTACGCATTATTATGTTGCTAAACACTGGTGTTTAAAAATGATTATTATGATTAAATGAGCACCTCCCGAACACCTTGAGCACCCCAGTAACAGTAGTGTGTTTCAGTGTAGTCTTATGACTCATAATGATACATAATGACACATAATATCCAGTTACATGGTGTGCAGAGTAGTGCAATTTCAATGGCCTAAAAATCCTACAGAGATTATTCAGTAAGTATTCGGTGGTTTAAATGCATTGTGATGCATTATAAGAAGATTGTAAGACCACTGGAAGCACAGTTAAACTTTGCCAAAAATGGTGGCTATCACTCATATTGTGCTAGATGTTGAAAACTCAATAAAGTAAAGCTAGTTAAAAAAAAAGTATTGGTTAATCCTTGTGTATGACATATCAAACAACAGCAAATATGGTGGGGGTAAACTTGACCTTTGGCTGACATTGAAATAGATGCTTGTAGTGATATAAAATACACCATTAAGGAAATGCCAGACTGGGGCTCAGTTAATAATAATAATAATAATAATAATAATAATAATAAATGATGATGATAATAATAATAATAATAATAATAATAATAATAATAATAATAATAAATAATAATAATAACAACAACAATAATAACAATAATAATAATAATAATAATAATAATAATTTAAGAGCGCCTTTCATGGCATCCAAGGCACTTAACAATGGAAAAGAGAAGAACTAGATAAGGTGAGAAAAATAACAATTAGGCTAAAAGGTAGGAAGACAATAAGACAAACAAAGGACAAAAAGGCAAAAAAAGGACAGGGCACAATTCAGCAGCTAAGGCCTGGCTGAAGAGGAAGGTCTTCAGAGGAAGGTCTTCAGCCGCTGTTTAAAAACTTCAATGGTCCCAGCATTGCGGATCTCCACAGGGAGTGACTGTGGAGTGCCTTCACTCTGAAGGCTCTGTCCCCGCGAGCCCGCAACCTGGGGTTGGGGGTGGTGAGCAGTCCCGTGTCAGAGGAACGGAAATTTCGGGAAGGGGTGTAGAGAGAAGGTCCGACAGGTACTGAGGAGCAAGGGCGTGAAGGGACTTGTAGGTGAGGATACATACAACTTTGGTTACAACTTTGAACACATTGGTTAGTCCTATTGATGATAAAAGAAAACGATTTATACATACATTATACATACAAACGTACAGAAAGGTTTTTAGTGTGCATTAGGTGTACAGGTTTCAGTATCAGTGTCTACATTGGAAGAAATGTAAAGCCATTTGAGAGCTTTGAGATTAGGTGCGTTGAACCTCCACTACTACATCTCTGACAATTAGCGTCTACCCTGACTGAACATGACAAGCAACAGTTGCATTTGCCTTACCTCAGCCACCACATGTATCCATATTCGTAGGGGAAAAAGCTGTTGGGGTCATCACAACAATACTTGACGTCGTTGAAACCGCAGCAGAAAAGCGCCGTGGTGTCACCGTCCGGTTTAGGACACGTGAAGCCTTCTACAAACAGGTTTTCGGCGCTGTAATAACTCTTGCAGTCTGAGCTCATACTCAGAAATTGACCCCGCAGTCAGATGAGAGCCTTACAATTACTCATATGAGGCAAAATCACAATCCATCCATTTCGTATCAGATCGTCCGTGAAAGAGCTGCAGGACTCTGACTTGATTGGTCTCATTACACAGTCCATCTCTCTCTCTCTCTCTCTCTCTCTCTCTTGTAGAGAAAGACTTGGGGTGGCGGCAGAGCTGCAGCCAGCATGGTCTGCATTGTACAAGATTTGCTTTAATTAATCCATCAGTGATGAGTGGTTGCCCTTTTTGTAACATAAGAGAGAAGGTTTGGACTGTGAGAGGCTAGGTCCTCTCTTTGTATTGATAATTGCACTTCTGACTGCACTTGGGGTATAGGCTTCACTGAGTCCATTTTTATCTTTGGTTTCCCTTACAAGAAGAAGATCAAGAAAATGTTGAAGTCACTAGTTAGAGCCCAGATACTAGTAGTTGAATACTATAAGAGGATGCAAGATCTATCTTTCTATCTATCTATCTATATCACTAAAATATGCTAAATGTAAGATGTATAGTTTCGCCGTGATATTTGTATAGTACTCAAAATTTGTTATAGGTTTACTATAGTTCTTGTTCATTGCACTTCTCTCACTTTATTTCGTACAAATCAGAAAATAACCCTAGTACTAGTACACTTTGGTCCCACATGACTTTGGTAATTCAATTTTGTCCCTCATATTTGTTGAACAATTATCTTGCACTATCTTCTTTGGACTTGGACTTTCTATCTGTTTTTGGATTATCTATGATAATCTAATCATAATCTAATCAAATCAAAAATCAAACAGAAGACCAGCACTGATTATTTGAGCCAGTAGACTACTGATGCATGTGCTTTGAATTGAATATCCATTGTTAAAGCTTTGAGATGGAGAAATGTAATTGCTCAAGAAACATGGTGCAAGACTATGTCTATTCACTAAAATGTAGAAATACTATAAATTGATAAATCTACAAGTTGGAAAGTTTGAGTTAGAATAGTTTGCAAGAGCACGAGTATAAAAACATTACATTAAACATTACAAAACAATACATTGTTCCAGCTAATGCTATTATAGTTCACACAACAGGGGACAACAGAGCACAATATGCATTACATTACATTACAGTCATTTAGCAGACGCTTTTATCCAAAGCGACTTAAAATAAGTGCATTCAACATAGGCAGGCAACAGAACTACTAGTCACCAGAAATCGTAAGTGCATTTCCTTCCTAAACAAGCATCTAAGAGCAGAACCTGTGCACCTAGTTTTTATTTAAACAAATGAGACAAATGTGTTGATGAGGTGGGATGATGATGAGATACATGTCTTGTTCTTTGGAAAAAGTATTTTATTTTAAGTTTGAGTGGGGGCAATAATGGTAGCACAGGTAATTGCCATGAAAGGCTGAAATCATTGTCAGAACCTCATTGTTATGTTATTTCTGAATATTTTGCGTAGATATGAGTGTGAGTTTTACAAAGCATACCTTAGTTCACCCTTCCTCCTTTTAGAATTTGCCCTCCATCTATGAATTTGGCCTCCATCTATGATGAAGTGTCCATTACTGTATCATGCTGCAGCAGTTATCATGACACTGTGCTATACAAACACTGCTTTGTTAAGGCTTTATTCCTTCATAAAAGTTGACTAGCATTTAAAATGTTGACATCAAGTTGTTTAGCCTGATCCACTGGTTCTTAAACTCCACCACGAGTATCGATACGAAAACGGCAGATTATCTATCAATGTTGCCCTGATTTCTTTCCCTTTCCCCTCCCATTCTCATTCAACTGGATTCACTACTTATACAGTTCCCTGCATACAACCATTATTAAATGAAAAAGTAATTCAAATGTTTTCTGTAACACAGAACTGTTTTCATTCGGTTGGACTGTGGTTTATGCAAACATGTATTACCCTTGATTAGCCAGACAAGCAAAATACTGATGTTCAAATTTCTTGATACATCATTTGGTAGTTGAATATTCAAGCAACATCCTAAACCCTGATCATGTAGATGTTTTTATACCAGTTTTCTGGCATCGTCTGTCAAACAACAGAGAATTCCAAAAAGTTGAAATGAATTGTTTGAATGTGTCTATGTATGTTCATTCAGAATATTTTATATATAACCCTGTGACTATGTTGTGCTTTCTGTCATTACAGTGTAAACATCATAGTATGAAATGGTTTGGTATACAGCATGCTGTAATCCTTCTGGAAGTACTTGTTAATCTTGATAGACTCCACACCTTTCAATTACACAAAGATGTAGCCAGCCTAGGGGATCACGCACTAAAGACTGATTGCCTGCTGCTCCAAGGTAAAGGGCAGGGTAAGGTCGCTAACCTACAACCGCCAAACCATTCCCATCCGGATGACATCAGGTCTCCACTCTGTCAACACACCACGTTACATAATCACAGAACACACAAGACAACACTCCTGGCAAAGCAACTATCTTTCATTAAAATAAATTTAAGAGGAATCTCACGAAAGCTGTTATAACATACGATCACGTATATTGATAGTGTAGGCCTAATTGCTGCATTTTGAATGGCTGAATGGGAGGTGTGTGAGCCACTGCATTTAGATTTTTAATGAATGAATGCATGTCAGCTTCTGGAAGGTTGTCTAATCCAGTGTAATCCCTGCCTGATGAAACCAGATAGAGTCGAAATATTGGCAAAAGAGAGGGATTAGCGACCATGGAGTCTGGCGAAACATGTGATCTCAGCACGAGCACATACACACTTACACATATGCAACTCTCCCTGGCACAAACGGAGAACACGGCAAAGCGCTTGAGTTCATTCATGATTTTTGCCTATGAAATACAAAAGATTAGGAAGTGGATGTACTTATTAAGGGCTGTGTGTGGTCTGATGTTAGATTGGTGCAGTAAAGCCACTTTTTATAGTAGAGTTGCATGCTAGGATTATTCTCCCTACTCTATGATACATGACTCACAGCTTTATAAAATATTGCATTTTCTTCCTCCTTTTACAGGTAAATAAGAATAAGAATTTATAGATTGCAATGCTTCAATGCACTGTGAAGAGAACTACCATCCCCTTGCTTCCAATTTCCTTTTCCCTCCTTTGTCAAGGCTTTGTCAGCATCTAATTTAAGCACATCTGAGGCTACATCAAATTTTGGTTCAGTCACACTGCTCTTTATCGTTCAATTATTGCATTGCATCGTCTAAATTACGGCAACATAATTTCCCCCATTTTTTATCCCAACCCCAAGCACAAATGGAGGAATGCGCTGCGAAGAACAGGAATTAAATTGTAGAGAATGGGAATCTGTGTGACCTAACCATCACAGGCACACAGTCTCATCATGACAACAGACTGTGAAGGACAAAGCGACCTGAATCACTCAAGCTTTGGGTAAACGAAAGATTAAAACTCCTCTCTGGGGGCAAAAAAATCTGTGCTGCAGACACAACAATTCAGAGCTTGACTTGTACAAATACATAGTGTGTGTGCGTGTACGTGTGTGTGAGTGTGTGTATTTGCACTGCCAACGCAGCTAGCTGTAAGCTCTCTGTCAGACAGTCAGTCACACTCATCGACCCAGAAACTAGGCTGTGTATAGAGTCCAGCCTGAGGTGTTTCTTTAGCAGACTCCATAAAGAAATCATTTTGTCGGTTAATATTAAAGAGGTAAATGCTTTTGCAAAACCAAGTACACTGTGAGACAAATTTTACAGATCTCACGTGACAAACTTTGACTACTGATCTCAGCTATCTCTGAGAGTCCACTAAAATTCATTTCTGCTAATCCCCAGTCTATTCTCATGGGCTTTCAAAGGCATTCAGGCATACATTACTGAATGGAACCATTATGAACGGTAAAGCCCTGATGCACGCCACTTCCCTGTCATCACAGAAGGGGATCGTGACCTTTAAATGTAGATTTTCACAATCAGTTGTTCTCACGTGAGATGCCACCACTGCCTGGACATTTTCCCTGTGTACTCTGCTATACAATTTTCCCTGCCTTGTTGGTCACCACGGTGGCTGTCTACATGACTCATGCTTGTCACAGGTCTCGCTGCGTTTCCATACCTGCCCTCTGCTTGTTTTATGTCCACTAAGTCTTTACATTGTCAATGATTTTCTGTCATTTTTGGTTTGGAATATCTACTGGACTCAGTAGGGTCAAAAAATGTCTCTCCATCCTAGATTATCACCCTCCTCACACTCTCAATTACAGAGAGAGTTCCAGTGACGCCCGAATGAATCAGATCTCATGGTTTCAATTCAATGTTCAATTCAATTAGGCAGAGTTGTTTCTGCGTCTGGTGTATCTTTTTGGTTTGTATTACATTTTTGGGTTTGTTCAGGGGGTCTCACAGTGTTGAATGCGTATCTGGGTTTTGTATCTCTTTTGTTGTGGCTGTTGTGTGGCTGAAAATGTTTTGAAAATGAAGAGCCTGTGATACTCTCTCTCTCTCTCTCTCTCTCTCTCTCTCTCTCTCTTTCTCTCTCTCTCACAGATACCTTCAATGGTTTCATTTTTCATCATATTCACTGAGTTTGACAAAGCAAGCAGCACAGGGGGGAGAGCTGAGGACAAATAATTGTGGCTCCAGAATTCCATATTTTCATAGCTAGAACCTTACTAACCTCATTGCATTAGAATAACAAATTGCTTAACTGAACATATATGACATGTTTACTACCCAGAGAAGAAGAATATATTCAGTTCAATGTCACTATTGAATGAAACTGAATTACATTCCAGATTTAAATGTTTTCAAAATGCTCTGCTATTCCAGCATTTGCTCAGACAGTTCTGACCAATGAAACGATTCTATGGTGAGCAGTATTAGGGAAGTTATACCTAAAAGTAAATTCACTACATATTACCTTTCAAAGAATGGAATGAAATGTGATCCTGTTAAACAATATGAGGATAGAGAGATACATTATATTGCTAGTTAATCTCTTATCTTGAGTTTGAGCTATGTCCTCAAAACACAGTCAAAGCACATGCCAACAGGACATAGTGGAAAGCAAGTTAGCAACTTGAGAGCACATTGAGTTCAATTCATTTCTATTTGCCCTCAACTAACTCAGGGTAATTTCCATTAGAACAAGAATAAACTGAGTGAATTGCAATCTTGCTTTGTGCTTTACAACAATAGAAAATGAATTAGAGCCTATTTTGAGTTAACAGCTCAGCTTTTTTAAAAAGTGCATAGATCATAGACTATTCAGTGGGAATATTAGTGGCAAAGTAATTTTGCATTAATTTACTGCAGTAAGATTTCCCAAATTTTAAAAGTTATATATTATATTATTTAATTATTCCCTGAGGCAAACCTGTAAACTATGCAGCTCAGAGTTAACTTCATCACTGATGGCCAGACTACTGTGATGATTTATCCATTAACTGATATTAATTAAATTAAGTGTTTGTGCTTTGGAGGGTGGTTCATGAAGTAACAGTATCATGATATCATTTTGTAAGTGATGGCATCACAGGTGTACAAACACAGGTCCTTCCCTTGTATCTCAATGTGCCAGGGTCAGAAGCAGCTATAGGAAGGCCTGAAAGGCCCTCTCTGAATTAGTGGCTAACCTTTACCGAATTGTTCATGGATCATTAATCCAGCCTCAGACCTCTTTAATACAGTGGCACTCTAACAGGATTGGTGATGTTAACTCCAGCGACATAGCTGCCAGCTGTTACATCCCCCTGGCGGTGGGTCAGCGATTGGTTTTGATGGGCGGAGCAGGGTGGGAGGGGATGCCTGGAAAGAATGACGATCTTCTTAGCTCAATGCAGATTGCCACGGTGAGAGAACAAGAGGGATGCTCCATCCAAAAGTGCTTTAAACGTGGAGGACAAAGGGATTTCTCACATAGCATCCATTCTTGGTGGTTTTTCATATACTCTTCTCATCCTCACACCTGGACTTTTGGTTTTGGATTGTGTATATATATGGGTTACTGATACGGCACGGACAGGTGGCTCACAATGGCTGTAGCTTTGGATGCAGTTTGGGGGAGGGTGAAGAATGTCTGCAAACAGAATGGACTCCTCATCTTGTCGGTGCTGGCTGTGGTCATTGGCTGTCTGTTGGGATTCTTCCTAAGGACACGACGCCTCACAGAGCAGGTCAGTCCTCCTCCCCTTGAAGTCATCCACGCAGGAGGTGGAATTTGGGAGATGTTACGGTTAGGAAAAGGGAACAGGCAAGCTTATCCCAGCGATAGAGAGCAGAATAATTTACCCATCCCTAACACCTGTGGAGCACAGGACCTGCTAGCGGCTATGAAAGTCCCTCCCTGTGCTCCTCCTCATCCTCATCCCTTCCCCTGCTTTCACCATTATCCACTGAGGCACAGCGGCAACCTGTGACTAGCGACTAGAACTGTCACTGTACTACTACATTTATTTGGCGGATACTGTAATCCTTTGTTGGTGTAATCAGATTACAAAATAATGTAATGTAGAGTTAAAAGAAATGGTGCAATTTGACTACAGTTACACTTCCAGTTACTTCATGAATCAGTCTCATGGATTTTCTGACTATTGTGAAAATGGGCATATATAAATATCACAATTTTCAAAGAGCACAGCAATTGAAAGCCTTTCCTACGTGCACTTTGTCAGGATTTCACATTGAGAGCAGTCCTCTCACCACTGATGAGTTACGTGCAAGAGACCGTTTTTGATGCTTGCTTAAATCAACCAAGAGTATCAAGAGGATAAACACTGGCAAATAGAATATTCCAACCATATAGAGTCATCTAAAAAGTAATCAGTACTCAGAAATCAGATTACTTCTATTTTCTGAGTAATTCCAACAACAATGCCTCTGACCTAAATAAACACTACACATAGCAGATCTCACTTCTACTGAGTAGCTAATGCTGGCTCTCGCTACCATTAGGATCCCTGGGAAATGTTGTATAACATTTAGCAAAATTAATCAAGTTCAACAAGTATCTTTCCCCGGCTTAATTGGTGAAGGGGTCATCCCTTATCAACCAGTCATACAGTTGAATGTCATGATATGTTTGTGAGTGATGTCAGTCCCGGCAAGTCACAAAACCAATCTACCCTTTCTTTGCTAGCGTCTAACACTAAGGTTTTTAGCTGCATTTATGAAAAGGCTTTGTTGTTTTCGCTGTGCAGTTTATGGATTGGATACAGCTCTTGGTATATGAACAGCATGTATTTCTAGAAGAATTTCACCTCATATTTTCTTTTTTAATTTCCTTTCTTCTTTTAATGGTCCAGCTAGAAGGTTCCTCTTGTTCCCTTGCCCACATTTCCATTTTCAAGTCAAGATTTTTCTTAAATATTGAAACACATAAAGTTGATTTTATCTCTTTAAGCATTCATTCCTCTATTTCCTCTATTTGTTAAGATTCTCCCATATTTCTGTTTTATTAGAAATACACACAATGAACTTGGTTCTGTTTAATGGGGTAATGATTTCACTTTTTGTTTCAAGTCTGGGATATGTTGGTGGATTAATACACAAATACACACTAAAAAACACAATGCTCCATACAGAGTCTGGCAGCTTTATGGAGGCGCTCCACATGCAACATGCAGCCTTTTCTTTGACATAACTCCTCTTTGACAAAAGCTCTATCATATTCTCAAATAGGCCTAAAAATAGCCAGTGGGCCTTTTACTCTCATAATAGAGGATTAGGATCCAATCAAACAAATGCTTTCTCTAATTGTACATCAAACAAGAGTGCCTCTCAGTGTGACACACTAAAAGACATTGAGACCCCTGTGTTTTCAGACAAATTATTGAGGAAGAGTTGTAGAGTTGAGGGCTAGATGGGAAAGGGGAAGTACAGTCATCCTGTTTGTTTGTGTGTGTGTGTGTGTGTGTGTGTGTGTGTGTGTGTGTGTGTGTGTGTGTGTGCGTGTGTGTGTGCGTGTGTGTGTGTGTAGTAATTTTGTGTATTGACGTTCGTGCACTTTTAGCATCTAACTTCAATTTGCTTTCCTATTTTTCTCAAATTACTTTATTGTGAACATACCGATGATTGTGCATTGACAATAAGTGCTTGAATGAACTTGTAAAACTTTACTCATCCACGTGGGTAAACCCGGCCATTACAGCAGCAAAACGTAAAAGGATACGTATAAAGAAAAACAGAATATTAATAAAAATAAAGCAAATGAGGGTTATCTAAATATGCTGAACAGACAATTTCAACATAAGAACCTATTACGTAGAAATGTATGAAGGTATAAATAAGTATGATTTGCAGCTTTAAGAGCATCTGCAAAACAACAGTAGTCAATTACTGAGGCAAAAAAGAAGGTGAAATATGTGCAGTAGGAAATAAATGAAAAATGTAAAGAATATATATGCAGTATATAACAAGTGACAAAATAATGATAATGTGAAGAAAAACAACATATGAGAATTACAGCATATATAGATGATATTCACATCAACGGGTCTACAGAGCGCCATACCCGTGTATAGGAAGTATCTAGGTGTGTAGATGTGCATTATACACCTTTATACTATATTCCCTTCACAGATGTTGATAACATGTACAAAATGTGCGGATTTGGATATGTGCATTAGCTGTCCATCACAAATACTCCAGATGGAGGTGCTGTGTGTACAGAGAAAGGGACAATGTTTTCATTGATGTCTGTTGTCATTATCCCTATCATAATCACAACATATTTATCACACCATGTACAATGTAGAACATATTCTGTTATTATCCATTCTTTCCTTATATGAGTCTACATATATATCTATTTTCATTGCATTTTTCTTCTATTTTGCTTTTTCCCCTCGTTTCATTCTGGCTAGAATACAATCCTATGTGTTTCTGTAATGCATTAGATAATACTGAACGTGCTTGTCTATTCAATGACCCAGCCATCCAATCTACCGCACAGAGAAATGACAGCAGACTTGACCAAACTCTGGTCATTATCCTATCAGAGTGACGCCTTGCATTGGACCAACGGAAAAGATATTGAGACTGAACTGTACTATTGCATCACCTACTCTGAAGTAGTAATTCACCAAACTGATAACTACTACACTATGAAAGCCATGTTAGAACACAAATCCTCATTGCCAAAGATATTAGGTGACACATGCATAAAATCTATGATGCATTATGTCAATTGCTATACTAAAATAAAGTAATAGACATGAAAAATGTGGAAATGCATCAAAATATTACCATCTTCTAAATGTAAACATATAATGATATTCCTATGCAGTTGTTTTGATAACAAAGTGTGAATGTGCTCATTGTGTTTCTGTTTTACTGGTGATCTCCAGTGAGTTTGCTGTATAATTCAATTGCTCTAAGCCTACACCCCCCTTAATGAGGAGAACTCAGGAGATGCCTATCCACTGAAAACAAAACAGCTCAAAATAATAATCTTTTTTGCGCACACGAAGGAAAGAGTGACCTTTTGAGTGGACAAAATGAGGCAAGTTTCAGGGTAGAGATGGAGCTTAAAGCTGCAGTATATCAATGAATGAATGATGCATAGATTTAATTCCAATGTTTAAAAGTATTGTACAATTATTACAGACGTATTTAGCTGTGGTATATGCATTTGTGTTTTTGGAAATGCTTTAGTGGAAAACGCACAAAAACTATTTAAACTTAATGGCTAAAAGTACTTAATAAACTAACAAGGTTTGAATTTAGTTATTGTACCACTTAATTACTGCAAAATGTAGCTGCAGCAGCTAGTAGTTGAAAACTAAATGTACAAAGGAAAAGTACAAACAGGAAGGGCAGAGGATAAGTGAGGTACAACAAAAAACATCTCTGCCTGTTCATTCGAACAACATTGTTTTCTTGACGTTTCTGTCCTTGAACATCCAGAATAGATCCATCTGTGTACTAGTGCTATTTCTGCTATTTGTGTTTTTCACTGAAAAGGATGCTTGAACACACAGAGAGAGAGAGAGGCAGGCATTAGAAAATCCACAGTGAACTCCACCAGTCTGTGTAGCTTGACCCCTGTAAGCACTGGTGGTTTCAGAGCTTCTACTCAACTCAAGAATTAGCTTACTCTGTCCTTCTACCGTGCTGGCAGGGAAGGTATGTGAAACATTGAAGAGACATACCATGATAGAAAGCAAATGCCCTTGCTAGCATGATTCACAACCTGATTCACAAATTTTTAGAAAGTTATTAGAAAGATGCAGGATCACAACATCATTGTTCAACCTTAACCCTATCTGCAGTGAATGATGCTGACAAATGAGGAAGCAATGGAGGACAAAGGAACCCATGATCGAAATTGTTCAACTTCCTTTGATCTTTGCTATAGGCAACTAGTTATTTGAGTTGCTGGTTGTGTGGCTACTGCATAACCTCCACCTGAAAAACAAAGGTAATTTGCAGTGAAAGTTGTTTAGAATAGAACCTCCCAAATGACTGAATCCCCCAAATAGTTAATCACTGATTGTGGGCTGCTTGGAAAGCATTGAGGAGCCTGTTAGAGACTTTATAGTGCAGATTATGTAACCTACAGCATCATTACCAATGGTATGACTTAAGATTACTATTTTCTTGCCAATGGAAACAACAAAACAGTGTTTTTGAGCGCAGATGTCAGATTCCCAGGTTAATATAGTAATAAATCCTTAAAGAAAGGTTCCTAAATCCATCCCATCTGCATCTGCTGGAATTTGGTTGACCATGTGACATGCTTGGTGGTATCAGCAGTTGTTGTGATACTGACATTTTTACAAAGAAAGAACAAAAAATACTCCTCTCTACATGCAAGTAAATATATTTATTTTCTGCCTGATATGTTTAAGCTAGGCTGCATGCGTTCATCAGTCTGTGATAGTGCAATAGTGATGAGTTGATAATAAGTGATAGTTCAGCAGCTCGTAAAATTACATCCAGGAGCATGACACACTTTTATGGAAAATACATACTTCATGGAAATGTACACATATACAAATGTCATGAAAAGGACCCAAATATTTTTCAGTGACTTCTTAAAGAAAAAATCTGTCATTTCAGTAAGATGCCCTCTGTTGCCCCAACAGCAGCTTTGTTTCCATTTATATTTATTGGACTGAATTCTGAAATTAATTGTCTGGCTGTTTTATATAAGGGTTGCCTCGGTTTGTGGCAGCCAAACAAGTTTTATATGTATTTGAATGTGAAAAATGTTTGTAAACATAACCTGCATTTTGAGAGTTATGATGGATTAGGAAAAATCCCTCTCCTCTCCAAGAAAACAAAAATGATTTTCCACGTACAAGTCAAGACTTTCAATAGCATACATGAAGATAATCACAATTTTGATTGCCAAATAAACAGATTATTGCACCCTCAACAATAACATCAATATCACTAATATGTTTCAGTTGCAGCATTTAAAAAACAAATCTGTTCATAGGCAATCGGTGGCAGTCAGCACTCTCGCCTCCCAGCAAGAAGGTCCTGGGTTTGATTGGAGACTCTCAACTACCCATAGGAATGATTGAATGAAATCAATGAAAATCTGTTAGTATTTTTAAGAAGTGGGTATCCGTGTTTGGTGTAAAACAGTAAAGCAGAGTGAAGTCATGCTCGGTGTAAAATCCTGACGTTTGCTGAGGACCTCGGAGATGTTTGTTTTGTCAGATTCTGGCACTCCCATGTTGTGTCACACAAACTGTCAAACTCTGGTTGCCCTGTTGACTGGTCCTTTGGAAACAGCTGCACTTGCCCCTCGTACCACACACACACAACCACGCACACAGAGAAATACACACAACTGCATACACATCAGTACAAGATGAGCACACCACGCACAAACATTCCCTGTTGGCTGTGTGCAAGTGCTGATCCTGCTCTTATACGGCAAACTAAGCTCTCTGCTTAATGCCATACAGAAAAGCTCTTTAGCTGTCATTATGCGCCAGCCTTGCCCCGTCCCTCAACCCATGGTTCTCTTCCATCTCTCCTGACATCCCTAACCTGACATCTACTTCCATCACCATGATGAATATACTATGCACTTTTATTATTCTTTATTCCGTCTTTGTATCTGTAGTTTTGTTTACTTTTTCCTGCATCTCTTTAACCCCTTGCAACCATCTCTATTTCTGTTTTTTCTCTATTTCCATCTCTCTCCATCCTCCAACCTCATTCTTTCAGGTTTTTGTTTTCCCTTTTACCAAGTAGCTCTTATTATCTTCTGTGGTTTATTCGACCTAGGGTTAAGGTTATGCAAATAAAATAGTAATGTTAAGTCAAGGTTCAAAAGCTTCCTGCGGTGATTCTGATGCAATATGTCTAGCACTCCCATCAGTTTCATGATGTAAAACAAGAATTCAGCGTGCTAATAAATGCCAAAAACATCAAATAGGAATATGAATAATAACCTGAAGGAAATCAATTAGTCTGTTGATTAGTCTGTTGATTGGTCTCTGGACTGTCCACAAGTAATCAATATGTGTTCTGCCATTTATGTGCTGGAGTTTATTTAGGGATCACCAAAGTAGACAGCCCTGCCAGGGCACACAGAGGGTGCTAGGAAATGTGATGCCAACTTCCTGAAACTTTCTGAGGCCATTCCGGTGTTGATGTACAGTAGCTGGCTTCCCTCTAGCCACTCTGCCATACATTGTCCCTCCAGCCAAGGAACTCTCTTAGTTCTGTCAGACTGATCCTTGGCTTCTTGGTCACTTCCCTGACCAAGGTCCTTCAGCTCTAATAAGAGTCTGAGTAGTTCCATACAACACCTTAGAAATTGTCGTATACCCTCCCCAGATCTATGCCTTCTCACAATTGTGTCTCTATATTCTACTGAAGTCCCTTGTACTTGGTTTTCTGCTCTGAGATGAGCATCACTGCTATACATACAGCATGTGTTTCATCCTACAGCTGTTCCAGTCAGCTGAATTGGTAGACCAAGTGGTAGAGACACTCAAAGGAATTTGGATGCACCTCAACTCAGTTTGGAGTGTCACTGCAAAGGGGTTGAATATTTATTGACTCACATTTTACAAATATAAAATGGGCTGTTGTGTGTTCAACAGTGACAACATTTTTTAATGATTATTAATGATTATTATTCCACCTTTTGATTGTGGTAGTGGCACCAACTAGCTAATGATTTTTGTGCTGTATAGCTTTGGTTTGCATGGTCTGATTTGTAGGGATTCCCAGCACAGTTAATGCAATATGATGCAAATGATTGTTATGATAACTGAGGATGCACAGTACACAGTATACACAACACAACAATGGCTAGGCTATATTCAATCACACAGGTCCATCCATCACATAGAAACAGCCTACACATCATTTGTCTAAAGGACCTGGTCCATCAATGTTGCACCCACACCCGGTGTTGCTATATTATGCTACCGCGTGTCATCATAGTTTGATGAATTGGAAAAGTTCAAGTGTCAAGTTCAAGTGTTAAGTCCCAAATAAAAAAAAAAAGTCTGAAGTCAAGTCCCAAAGTAGAAAGCAAGTCAAGTCAAAATTGGATGAATTCAAACATCAAGTCTAATTTAGTTAGAAACATTAATTTAAAAAAAGCATGCAGGCAGGAAAACGTGAAAGTATTATTGCGTATTTCATATTTTAAAATATTATATTTATTATTTTGTATATTTCAATACGTTTTTATATTTGAATAGTGTTTCATCATATCAAAAGTCAAAGTCAAGCCTTGAGTCTAAGTTATTAAATGTGACATGAGTCAAACCCCAGCACACAGATTTCAGAATGATTCAGTTTGTTTAATTAAGTTTCAGGAGTTCATGAAAATTAACACTATTAGAGTTATTGAAATCATCAAGGATGATTAAACTGAAGACTTTATCTTGTGATGTGAACCTTCTTTAACCAAGGACGGTATACTACATAGCTCTGCATCAGTCACATTTAGCCCTTGTCTTCTTTAAAATGAATGTCTGAAATACACAGACATTTAAACCTTTTATAACTAAATTGCACCTTGGACAGAAGCCAAAACATAAACTCTGTTTTATGCTCCCTGGGTGTATAAATCTATTCACACCTCAAGGGCATAATACAGCTTGTATAAACCATCATGAGGTGCATCTGATAGCTCAGTATGTCGACCATCCCTTCCCTGTCCCCTCATGCAATGCTGACAACTGCTCAGAGGATAGTTAGAGGTCTGATCTCTGGGACGGACTATCAACCATTGACTCCCGTAGCAGATTCCCTCAACCACGCTGCCACCGATGTGACAACTCAGGAGGAAAGAAGCTTTTTCAAACTGGCGATACACGGCCGAGTTCACTTTGACTGCACGGGGATATGAAGTCTGGTTGGAAGGGGAGGGACAGCACAGTTGATAGAAAACAGCTGTCCATTGGTTCTCTGGATCCAGGCCAGTGTTCAGCCCAGTGGACCTAGAGATGAGTGCAAAAAACCTTGCAAGATCTTCTGACTCCTGCCAAAAATCTGCCTTGGAAACAGATCATTGTTTTTTTATCGGCAACAATTTGTGACTGCTCATTAGAAACAGCAAAGATATACTTCACTGTCAAACCTTGTGTCGTAAAAAAGACAATTCTCATGTTTGAAACAACTGCATGGACACACACACACACACCTATCAATTCCAGCATGACTGCAATAAATGTTGTGGTGGGGAATAAGCATGAAAGCTCCCATGACAGGAACAGGATAAGGATGCAGATGAGTAATCGACATGCAGACATAACCACTACCGTTAAAGGTCATACTTTGTAAACGTTGACATATCTGACATATCTAAAAAGTCATGGTCTTAAACAATACAAAATACAAACTGTACATTTCCCTTACTCACTCTTAAAATTAATTTCATTCTTAGTTACATTCAATTTAATTCCATCCTCTAAAACACTTCTATAATAAATGAAGATGATGACCTTTCCCCTAATTGATGTCAGCACAAATTGTTCCCTCGTTTTGGTCAGTTACTGCCCTCACTTTCATTATTAACAAATTAAATACATTTTCAAGTATGTAAATTTTTTAAAGGGGCATTAAAGGGTCTTATTATTCTCTTAGTATGAGCCTTTCCCTGCCCCCCCCAACACACACACACACACACACACACCCCTTCCATCCCCTTGAGCAGTGGTGTCCAATCATGTGCCATGGAGGGCCGAGAGTCTGCAGGTTTTCACTCCAACCAAAGACTACAGCAGGTGATTTCTTTGGTTGGAGTGAAAACCTGCATACTCTCGACCCTCCATGGCACCTGATTGGACACCACTGCCCTTGAGTAATGTTATTGAAAGAAACAAACGTTTGTTTGTTTGCTTGGGGGGCATTCCAGTGGGCGGGAAGTTTTTGTTCAGAGTACTGGCTGGAAATTGAGCTTTGAAAGGCAGAAATCTCATCACCTGGCCAAGTAATAGTTGAGTCACTGGTATTGATCAACATCCCTACAGGCTTTATAGTTGATCAAGGATTTACACCAGGCACATGGAGCTCTCCAACATCACAGGAGGGGTTGGTGCAGCTGCACTGGCCCAATATGTTAACTTATTACTTGCACGCATTTTATATTTATTTGGATTTTGTTTTATGCAACTTGAGCCACATTTTATATATGCCGTGCACACAAGTTAATACTTTGTTACCACAGAAAATATGGTTCCCTACAGGACAGCCCCTCTTGACCTCTGTACTAGAGAACCAAAGCATGCAGTCCAGATTCAAGCTCTTGGACCAAAGAAATATCAGCAGTTCATTTGAATGTGATTTCGGCTTTCTGGCTCCCTAGTTAATGTCTTTAATGTATGTGACTTACATTTAATTTGAATACAAGAAGAGGATTCTGAGGATTTTGTGAAAATGTAAGATTTATACTATACTATAATGTTAAATGTTCATAATAATACATTCACTTCCTTTTATTAATAAGATACAGCTTAATGATTTGTAGAAAAGTTTCTCAAGTGCTGTACACAATGACAAAGTTTGATGGCGTTGTTGAAGCCTCATTACAGCTCCTTCCCTCCACCATAACTGTCCTCTGAAAACACATTTTTTCTTCCCCTGCTACAGGAAGTGAAGTATTTCCAGTTCCCTGGAGAGCTGCTGATGAGGATGTTGAAGATGTTGATTCTACCCCTCGTTGTGTCCAGGTACTTGTCGTCTGTCTCCTATCTCCTCCAAGTTTTACCATGGTTATGGCTTTTATAATGTATAGACTAAGGTAAATGAAAAAGCCTTTTAATTTTTAAGTGTATATATACACACACACATACTGGTGGTTTACTATGAACCAAACAGTGTGGAAACAATATGCATAATATAACACAGTTTTTGTTATTTATATATTATCAATACACTCAGCTGACAGTTTCAAGGACACTAGATGTGCAATAAAATTACTGCTCTTATCTTGGTAGACTATTAAAGAACACTGCACAGCGTTAGGCCTAGAGACACAGGCCTGAAGTACCTTTAACATATTAGACGTTGAAAAGCTCTTCATTTCATTCAGCATCAACAATTTCCTGCCAGAATGTCACAGGTCATGTGAGTGATGTTGAACCTTTGATAGCCAGATAAATGGCCTTCATTGTTGGAGGAATGTTTTTATGTCTACGTGTATGCTCACTATGTTCTGAAATCGCTTCACTGCATGCCACCTTGGTTCGAAGAGATGATCGATTGTATCCAAAGTGGACATTATGGATTTGTGCTGGTGGGCAGATGGCTTAGGGCTCCGTTTCAGTATTGACTATGCTGCACATGAAGGGACTTCGTGCATACGTTTTAAACAACTTTATTCCCTTTGGTTCTTATTGCTGGAAATTCAGGACACAAGTACGTCAGCTTTCATGGCTGCACAACACAAGCTCTACTGAATGGTTCACCCCTGATGCCCTTTGCCCAAAGTGCCTGCACGAGCATCAACCAGTTAACCAACCAAAATATTACAGTTGCTATGAGAATTAATTATATGATCAGCTTATGAATGAGTAAAAAACAAAATCAAAGTATAAGTGTCCATTTGTATGCACAATATTACTCTGAGCCTCACAACATATTGACAGCTGAGTCAGGCAAGGCAGGAGAGCAGTCAGGCGGGACAGGACCACGGCCCGCGAGCTGGCTAGAAACCACATTAGACAATCTAGTAAACAACACTGGGAGACTGACTAGTATACAGCTAGGGACTAATGAGTAATGGAGCGCAGCTGGTGCAGGGAGGAGCGAGGTTGATTTGATTGCAGATGTGGAACAGGTGAGTAGTGGCAGAACACACTGAGAAACCTGGTGGGCATGACTGGGATGACACTGTAAATACACTGTAAACTAATGTAAAGTCATTTTTCATTTAAGGTGGTATCCGGTTCATGTGCTGGATACAATGCATCAGCATGCATCTAGTCTACAGCTTTCAATACATTAAATACTTTCATGTGAAAACCTTGTAACTCCAGTTTTGGTGATTTTCATGTTTTCACTTCATTTGAAGGATTACATGTAACATACCATAACCTACCATCCTTGGACTTATAAAACCTCTCAAACCCCTTTGGATGAACTCAGAAAGGAGGCCTTTCTTAGTTTCTGAAATGTCTGAAAAGACATATTTGGTGACGATATGTTAACATTGTGTCGGCTGTACACCTATTCATAGCTTTTAATTGAGATAGCAGCTTCTCTCAGAGTGGCACTGACTGCAGTGACTTATAGCCCTTGTAAAGGTGTCCTGTGGAGCTGAAATCAGCAGGGTGACTCTTAGATGATGGCTCAGGCTATATATGTATATATATATATATATATATATTTTTTTTTATTCATTTTTTTAATTTTTTTAGTATATTCAAACATAGAGAGAGGGAGATGACATGCAACAAAGGTTCAAAGCCAGGATGTTATGGTTATGTGGTATGCACATTAGTTACCTGAGCCACCAGGATGTCATGGCTCTGGCTGTTTTTGTACTTGATCTATGCTTGTGCATAAAGATAATTCATACAAGACAACCCAATAACCAGTCAGGCCTATCGGACTACAGTAAGCTTCTGAATCAAGAGAGCATCTGCTTTCAGTATCTGTTCATCTTTTTTTCCACTCTCTTTCTCTTTCTCTCCTATACCTCCTGTTCTCTCCCTGGCTTATTTGTATGTATATGCGTGTGTGTGTGTGTGTGTGTGTTGCCATTCTGCCCCTGAACGAGAGCAGTGGGGGATTAAAGACTGGTCTTTACATTCACAATAGTCAACAGACATCAGTGGCCATATCTGCATGGCTGTGATTAAAGATATATCCATAACATCCATCCGTCATTTCTGGCATTTCTTGTGATGGTTACAGGTCATTGGTGTACCTATCTCTTATGCAGACATGTCACAAGTAAAATGAAGATACAAAAGATAGAAAATGCTTTTTTTCCCCATTTCATACAGAAATGTATATGTTTTTAATGACAGAGATGAGATGAAGATGAGATGATTGTTTTTTTTTATCCTGATGGGGTAATTAGGTTGTTGCAGCAGCAAAATGGTTAGGATTCAGCAGGGACATGAAAATATAATATAAGCACATAAGTAGAATTTAACAATAAGCAATACAAATGAAAATCATAATAATAAAATAAAAAAATGAATAATAAAATAACGTGGGGTTATGTAAGCATATGCTGCAGACGATTTCAACATGTTATATAGACTGTAAAAGGAAGGGAAGTATGTACAGGGCTTCAAACTTTCCTCAGTCTAACGTACATTCCTTCTTCCAGTTTGATGTCGGGGCTGGCGGCCCTGGACGCTAAGTGCTCCAGCCGGCTCGGCCTGATTACGGTGTCCTATTACCTGTGGACCACCTTCGTTGCTGTGGTAGTGGGTATCATCATGGTCTCCATAATCCACCCAGGTGGGGCAGCCCAGAAGGAGGACTCTGAGGACAGCGGGAAGCCAATCATGAGCTCTGCTGATGCTTTGCTTGACCTCATCCGGTAAGACCACTTGCATATGCACGTCTGTCTGTCTGTCTGTCTGTCTGTCTGTCATGGCAGGCTTTGAACACATCTCTGTGGCATTTCTTGACATTTCACAGCCGCATACAGCATCAGAAGAACACTGCGTTCTGCTATGTTGAGCATCATTTCATTCGTCAAGGATTTCAGGAGAATTACTATGTGGTGTTCTGTGACCTTTTCAGGGAGTAGATGATCAGTAGTGAACACATTTGATGTGTGAGGGTTGTAACAAGTGTCAACTTCCCTTAGAGTATCTTAATTAGATTGTGCCTGTAGGGGACTCATGGATTCAGGATTTAAAGGTGATGTGTGGGAAAAAAATGGGTTCTGAGGAGAATGATGGACAGGAGGAGATCCATGATGCCATGATGTTTTTATATGTGTATTCAACTTGTTAGAGCTTGTTAGAAGATAAACATACACTCTGTATATCAATGCATATATATTCTTGCTCAGAAACCATGCAAACGTTCAAGAAATTCATGTACTTTATTCCTATGGCCTTCCTTTTTTCTACCCAAAATTTGTTGTCCATCGACTATTGCCCTTTTTTTTTTTTACAAACACCTTGTTTATTTTTAAGGCTAAAATAAATTCCATAAAATAATTCCACAGCCATTAAACACGAAGGAGAGCCTCGTCTGTGAGCTGCAGAGTGATCATTCAACGTCTGCCTGATGTGCTCATCACAACATACCTCCAGTGTGCCTTGTACTTCAAGAGGAATACCAGCTTTGAAAGAGATTCCTCCCATCACCTATGGCAATTAAATCTGTTTCACTGAGCGTCTGTTACTGTCCCACATAGCTAAAAATAAGAGGGAGGATTCTAATCTGTGGTGCTACACGTACAGTATGTATAGCGAAATAAAGGAACAGTTGGAAAAGAGGAAAATAACGTTCTGGGTATAAGGATTCATTTTCTGGTTCGGATCGGATGGCACAAGCATAATGTCATGCACATTTGGATGTTAAAGTTTAGACAAACATTTGAGGAGTCGACAAAGTCAGAGTCTCGTTCATCATCAGTGCAGTAGCTCCCGTCTTTACACTGGCAAGACATCACAGATCAGTCTTGGTTGTTATAGCTTTAGAGGAGAATGGCTAGTGACGACAAATACTTATTGGTCTGGCCTTGGACAGTAATACTGTAATAACTATTATGGCATGAGGAGATTCCCTTTTGGTTGTTTGAGCTGGTTTAGACGTTTTTTATTGGTTTTCCATGATTTGGGGCAAATGAAGAGAGGTGCAGCAGATTGAGCGTGGATAAGATGCTGCAAACCTTAACATCTTCTTGTGAAGTAGGACATACCACCAAACTTCTTAGCATCTTTAGTTGTTCTAGTTTTTTCAACACTGATGTCAGAGCGCTTCAGACAGGATGAAACCATTGCTTGTTTTAAAGCCATTAAACATCCAATCATAGTATTGTGGGACTTATTTTTTGACTAAAGATGTTTGCTTTTCTTTAATAAGAGAATTTCCTTGATTTCTGATTAGTATCATGACAGTAGAGTTGAGTGTCATTACAATGTCATCTAGCATACTTTGTAACTGTGTGTTCATCATGCACAGGAGTACAGTGCATTTCCATCGAAGCAGGGATTTTATTTCATGCTATTAGAGGAACAGCAGGGAGCGTTCATCCCCATGCCAATTATCAAAATAACTGTGTCACAGAGCTGTTAAGATATCTGGAGTGGAACACCAGGTCCTTGAGGATGCACTTGGTTTTAAATGCACGCTTCTTCTAAAAAATGATAATGCAGAGCACGCAATCAAATAATATTAGTAGTAGTTCATATATGTATTAGAAGTACTTTAGACTTCAAGCCCATTTCAGAGTTATCCACATTGAGTTTATTCATGCATATTGTGAGCTTGAATTCATCTCAAACGTCCTCCTCAGTCTTAAGAGTTGGCCATGGGTGAAACTAAAGTAAGCTTTTGTTCTTTTGTTTTGTGCTGGTGGTGGCTGTGGTTGTTTTCAAATGGCAAATGAGCCATTTCAGAAAACAGGGCTGATGCTTCCTGTTCATATTCTAACAACTGTAGTTAACCAGGCCAGTAGTTTTACTGTTTATTCCAGCATGAAAAGCAGCATTCAGCATTTGTAAAAGAGACAGTGAAATTTCAGTGGAGCATATCAAATTACAGAATAGAAATACAGGGATTTTTAACCCTGGAACCACCATTAATCCTCTGTTGTTTTTGTAGTTTTCCCTCATTATCTTTTCTATATAAATGTATTAGTATATCCACCACCACTTGTGAAAAGCGGTTACAGAGTGAGAACCTCGCTGGGTGGTTTTTGGTCTTGGAAAGGCTCCAGGACCGTGATCTGTGTTAGCCTGTTCAAAGCCACGTGGGCTGCTGACTATGAGTCACAGTCACACAGATGTTTGCCAACTTGACATGAAAGTAAAATCCGGTAATGTTAGTGTAGTTATTATAAAACCTTTATCATTAAAGTGGTAATCCTCAAGAGCCTCATTTTTTTATTTAGTCTCCATCTTTTGTGTTCATTGCTGTGGTGTTTCTCCACTGCACTTCCCAGAGATCACAATCAAACAGTGTGTCCAGTACTGAGACGTCTTTTTCCTTTTTGCTGTCGATGAAGTTTGAGTTTCTGTAGGTGGCGCTCTTTTCTTTGTCTGTTCAGCCATGGTGGCTATCGCTGCTCATGCTAACTCCCCAGTGCTTCTTCTATGTATTCCAAACAACTGTTGCTGCTGCCAGAAACGTACAATGCATCACTTCCTGTGCCCCAGACGATTTTTCCTGTGGTATTTGCTTTCGTTCAAACTTGCGGCGCACTTGATTTGAAGGCCCAGTTAAATTTGGAAGTGGTTACAGAACACTTCCCCATCATCATCCTTTTGTATTAACAATTATAATCATAATCCAAATCATAATGCCCAAGACCTTGTACCTTATGCATGTGTTTAGGTCATGTAAACCAAGTTTATAATAATAGTCTAAATATTGCTATACAAAATAATAATAATAGTAGTAGTAGTAGTAGTGGTAATATTTCTGTGGGCGTTATTGTAACCCAGAATCTTGAATTTAATATTGAATTGTTTGTTTGCTTGCCTCCTTGTTTGTTCTACCTTTTCTATTATCACAAATAGCAGTGTGTATTCAGTGTTTGAGTATTTCCCTCTGTCTTGCAGCAACATGTTTCCATCTAATCTGGTTGAGGCCACATTTCAACAGGTGAGGCCTCATATTACACAGTGTGGCCAACACACCCCTACACCCTTGCATTATTTATTGGCAAAGCTAAACTTTGTTTAAGACTCAATACAAGTGTTTGCTGTTCTCTTCCCTGGCAACAGTATCGAACAAATAGTGAGTCAAAATTGAATCCCAAGCCTACTCAGAGCCAATCAGAGTCCACCACACGTCGAGCACTCATCTACGGTATCCAGGGAGATAATGGAACAGATATCCAGAACTTTTCCCTTGACCTGACCCCGCCTCCTGATATGCTCGTCAGCACACGTGCAGGGACAAGTGAAGGAATGAACGTCCTTGGAATTGTCATATTTTCAGCCACCATGGGTAAAAATAATACAATTGCTATTTATTTTCTTCTTCTCCTGTTCATCTCCAGACCGTTGTAAATCTGAGATGTTTTAATTGTGTTTTAGAGTTTGGGCAATTAAATCTCTGGCATTCACCCATGCTGTGCTTGCTGTGCTTTTCACAGGTATCATGCTGGGAAGGATGGGACCAAATGGCAGCGCCTTGGTCAATTTCTGCCAGAGTGTGAACGAGGCTGTCCTTAAAATCGTTGCCATTGTTATCTGGTAATTTATTTGCACATCCTATACTGCTTCAATTTTGATGTTTGCATTTGTCAGACATAACATAAACTTGAAGAAAGGTTTGACCTTTGACCATTGCTTGTCCTTTCAGGTACTTCCCATTTGGCATTGTGTTCCTGGTGGCTGGTAAGATCCTAGAGATGAGTGATCCATCAGCCATGGGGAAGAAGCTAGGCTTCTATGCTATCACTGTAGTGTTTGGTCTGGTGTTGCATGGGCTCTTCATCCTCCCAGCTATGTACTTCTTCATTACCAAGAAGAGCCCCATTGTTTACATCCGGGGAATCCTGCAGGCCCTGCTCATTGCCCTGGCAACCTCCTCCAGGTAAAGGGAAATGATTACAGGGTAAACAAACCTGTTTAATTGATGCACTCAATTAGTTTTCATTTACATTTACAAACTGCCTCACACATTACACAGAAAAGCAACACAAACAGCATATTGAGACAAGAACAGAAAGAGGAAGATATTGGAGTTTTTGAAAATGGGCAGCATCCATTACTGGATTACGTACAATGACAACTGCTCCATTTAATCTAAAACGTCAGTTTTTTTACTTTCTCATTGTCTCGTTCTCCTACACCACCTTATATCACGTCTCTTCCTGTTCCTTTTTATTTCATCATGTATAACAATTTGAGATTATTCTGGTTTTAAATTAATACATCCCTGAGTAATAATGCCACACACGGTCTTTCCCTTTCACTGGAACATTGCTGTAATAAGACTAAAAGGGAGGTGAGTAGATCAGAAAACATCTGGTGTGTGCAGTAAGAGATGGGAATATGGAGTAAAATACCACGCAGCTGGCCCCTATCCGTTTGCGTGTGTGTGTGTATAAGAGCATCTCTGCATGTGTGGAAACATGCGGTTGATACTATGTACTGTAAACTGACTCATACGTTTAAATACCCCAGATTTCCCATTTGAATTAGATGAATTTTCATTGGATTGGATAAGGCAGTATATATATAACTTCTGGTAACATGGCGTTTGCTGGTCGAGCCCGGCCGGGGTGTATGGGTGTATGTTGGCATTTAATCCTGCTCTCATTGTCCCTCTTCACAAGGAAAAGTCCACTTAGATGGCATTTACTGTATACTGAAGGTCCTGTGAAGCATTATTGCATAGTTGTTCATCAATTGTGAATCTTTCAGCAGCGTCTTCACCAAGACAGACCACACACACATAGCACCGCGGACAGCTGGTTGGAAATTGTTATTTTGCCTGACATTAGATTGTTTTCAGTTCTTTGTGTTTGTACTCTGTGTCTTCCCCAGCTCTGCCACGTTGCCTATCACCTTCAAGTGCCTCTTAGAGAACAACCACATTGACCGCCGCATCATCCGTTTTGTGCTCCCTGTGGGCGCCACCATCAACATGGATGGCACCGCTCTCTATGAGGCTGTGGCAGCGATATTCATCGCCCAGGTTAATAATTACGAACTGGACTTTGGCCAGATCATCACCATCAGGTTAGTAGTAAGCAGATAACTGAGCAGTGAATCCGCATCACGCCATCTGTGCTTCTAAGCTTATTAACATAGTAAAGATATCATGAATCATTTTTTCACTTCAAAATGGTCCAGTCCAACCTCACTAATCCAAACCCTTTGGGCCTGGACATTGTTCAAACTAATGAAGTGATTGAATAGAAAACAATACCTTTTATTCTGGTTTAGAATCATTACAAAAATTGGAAAACATAAAAACATGAGTATTATTTTCAAACTGTATCTTTTTGTGTTTTCTCCAGTGAAATTTATTATTAAAAATGTTGACTGTTTATTAATTGGGATTATGTCAGCTATTATAAATTCTTTACATTGAAGAACAGAAACATACTATATTTATAATCTTGATATGAATCTCACTGGGTTCTAAAAGGTTCAGTTTAATTTTCTGTGCTCTGATGGGGTTAGGTGCCACAAAAATGTCACATATCTGGTGTCTCCAGTCTCAAAACGCTGCAGACAACTCGGTGTTGACTCAAGAATTGATTGCTTCATTCATAATCAAAGCACTGAACTCATGTTCTGATGGGGTTAGGTGCCACAAAAATGTCACATATCTGGTGTCTCCAGTCTCAAAACGCTGCAGACAACTCGGTGTTGACTCAAGAATTGATTGCTTCATTCATAATCAAAGCACTGAACTCTTTCACTCTACAGCCGCCGATAGAACCGCATCATCCATCAAGGTTCCCTCATGTTAAAGATGTGTAATCTAGAAAATGGTCTGATTCAAAGACATCCTTTCTCTTGATAGTATGCTCCATGATAGAATCTGCCCCATAAAAGGTTATCAACACCATCATTTTACCAAAAATGATTTTGTATTTTGCCCAACAGTTGTCAAGCTCCCCTGTATTCTTTGCTATATGTTTTCTATATAATTCCAACTGTAGAAACTGCCCACTAATCTCTCTCTTAAAAGAGCCATGTGACCTTGATAAACCACCATTTCCCAGTCACGCCACCGCTGGGCTTCTGACCCCAACCTCCCACACGCTCTCTCACCATTATGTTGTGGTGAGTTGCCATGATCCAGCTGTGTGGTTTCACCCCCCTTTCAACCTCTGGATCTCCATCTCACTCCATAAGCATTCATCCCCTGCATGCTGATGCACATGTTAAATCACCCCACAATCCTAATGGCTATGCCGTCAGGTCAGATGGCTTTATCTATACTGACAGTCAAGTGGCTGCAAATGGGTTGATTACAAAAACAACAACAGATCATTACAAAGACAGTCCTATGAACTTGTCAATGATGGTTTCTGTCAGCAGTTTTCTTCGCTCCTCCAAGCAACCCTTAATTGATGACAGTTTGTTTCCACATCTGTGGAACATCAGTAATATCTTACACACGTGGTAGTTGGGACATGTGCACTTTGTGGGAGTAGATTTTCACATAACTTGAAACGTGAAATGGTTCTGCACAGATTGATAATGCACACTATGACTGTATGAAGGTGAAAGATCAAGTACTGCAGCTACACAGAGAGACATAAAGCAGGGCTGTAGCTGTGATTTAAACAAGACTGGGCCTGGTTGAGTCTGTGAAAACTCTGTGATGTTTGAGACCATAAATATGGTCCAAAAATATGGTCTTTATGTTTTCTGGTTGTGTATTGATCTGCAATCCCATGCCACAGGAACCACATGGTGTTAAAATAAAAAGGTTTCTCTGCTAAAAGTCTGTCAAAGTGTTTTTGACATAGCTACAATATCAATACAGATTTTAAATGAAAAATAATCCATTAAAAAGCCATTATTTCACCGGTTTAGTTGTTGTTGTTGCTGTTTGTTTGTTATTTCATTGAGGCAAGTTTGAGCTGTCGCAGTACAACACTAAACTCGGCTTTGCATTTATTAAATGAAACAAGTTCCTCTCTGTAATAATGCTGACCTCCTTCGTCTCCACCAGCATCACAGCCACTGCAGCCAGTATTGGTGCAGCAGGGATTCCACAAGCTGGACTGGTCACCATGGTGATAGTGCTAACATCAGTCGGGTTGCCAACCGATGACATCTCTCTCATCATTGCAGTAGACTGGGCATTGTAAGTAGTGTGTCGGTTCACATACTATCACCTAGCACCACTTTTGTGTAAAGGTTGGACTTCCAGGGACTTCCATATTTCTCTGAACATATAATGAACCCAGGGCAAAAACATACAAGGCTGTGGTCTCATCGTTCTTGGCTGGAAAGTTCAGAATGTTCTTAAGATTTCCTTTTCAGGAAATCTTCATCTCATATGAATTCCCCTTCACAGCCATCTCAAATGTGTTCTTCCTCCACAGAGACAGATTCCGTACCATGGTGAATGTAATGGGGGATGCTTTGGCCACGGGCATCATGGCACACATCTGCAGGAAAGACTTCATGAAAGAGGGAGATGGGGTGAGTTGGAAAGTGGAAAGTTTTCACATCCTAAAACTGTTCTTTTCTATGCTATAACATAGCAAAACTAGCTTTGAGACTTGTGACCTAGAATTACACACTCAAGGTTTGTCATTTTAGTTTTGTATACAAGGGTATTTCAGTATAGCAAGGACTGAGTGTACCATCCAATAATCGAAGGTTTGGTCCCCCACTGTGCTAAATTGCAGTCATACTGCTTCCTTTCAAAAAAGAGCTGAAAATCCAGTCCAATCAATCCACTTTCCCCATTTCTTTAAATATCAAAGATGTTCCTCAGCACTCCGAAATGGCAAGCTGTCAGGAAGGAAGGATAGGGATTTGTATTTTTAGTTATATGTGAGGAGGGGGGTGGGGGGGTGGTGTAAGTATGATTCAAGTAACAGCAAATATGAACGATTCCTTGACAGTGTACACTTTGTTCCAATCAAAGTGAACCATTTATGACATTATGCTCCAAACTTCACCTCCAATTGATCCATTTTACTTCTCATCTTCCTGTTATACCTACCTGCCTCCCTTTCCGTGACCCTGTTGGTCCCCAGGTGCCTTTAATCTGTGAGACCAAACCCATGATGAACACCCCACCACTGATGAACTGTCAGAACAACAATGGCAGCTACCAGCCCCCTTCCATGGGGTTCAAACGTGAGCTCATCCCTCCTGATGTGGCCCGACTCATGCAGCTAGAGGAGGGCGTCCGGCCGCCACCCCCGCCGGAGAGAAAAAAGCCTCCGATACCTCCGAGGCAACTGAAAAAGGACAAAGAACACTGCAAAATTGATATGAATGGCCTTGAGACCAATGTATAGCCTCTTCCTGCATTATAACATCAGGGTTGTCTGCATAGTTGCATTGATCGAAACCTCAGAGCAAAGGACACCATTACAGATGAAAGGAGAATGTGCCCAGGCTCATCTCAGCTTATTTGATGGGAAAAACTGAATTTCAGTGACGAGATTTCCTCCTGTGTGATGAAGAATAGTGAAGCAAGAAGAAAGCATTTCAGTGGGAGGTTCTAGGTTCGTCTTAATTGTAGCAGTGAAATGATCAGTGACAGGATACGTGACGGCAACATATAGGACAACAAATAATATGACAACGGATTTTCTGAGACAGAAAGGACAACATTATCATTTTGTTCATATCAGTTGTGTTTGACCTGCAAAAACATCCACTCTTGGGTGAGGACCTGCAGCGTGAGCTTGCACTCCGAGGAGGCGACCCGTCTGTCATGGCTGTGAGAGGAAGCACGTATTCTCAAGTTATGTACATAAGTAAGAATATTTTCATTGTTTAATTGATTTCTATTTGATACCTAATTTTTTTATATTTCTTAATTACATCTTTTATTTGTCAGTGTGCAACATATACTTGTTAATAAGGCAAGTCTTTTTTACTACTGCAAGCAGCCAATTGTTTGTGTCATATAGACCAGATAGGATAGCAAGTGTCTGATTTGAGTCGAAGTGATCTGGAGGCAAAGTGACATGCCCTCACTGTTTAATTATGCCTTAACAATGCTGGTGGTGCTAGGCTGATGATGAGAACAGGGAAGGCGGGGGCCTGAAAAACATTGGTCAAAAACACCACCTTCCCTTGTGGCCATGTTACACCATTCATTCCTGGGCAAAAATATGTTTAAATGGCTTCAAATATTTGAACAACCTCAGGAGCACTTGATTTAATTGAACTTTCCTCGCACTTGAACATCCTGAAAGATGCGTTTTTATGATTGTTTGTTTGGTTAGTGTGTTTGTTTTTTTTCTCAACTATTTGAAAAATATTCCAACAACTATTTTGTCCAGATATGACAATGTCTATATCTACATAAACTTATTTTGGGGCTTGTGGACTGCTACTGTATTCGTTTCTCATTTACAGGTTGGTTTTAAAACCAATTAAATAAACTCTAAAATGCTAACTTTGTCAAGCTAAAAAAAATAGCAATAACATTTATGTAAGGTTTGCATTGAGGACATTCTGTTGAAAGATGGGTGGATAATGGCTGTCAGCATCTTACATTTTACATTTCACTGTTGCATAATGATATAATGGGTCCAATTTGCTCTCACAAAGCCATTCATTTCATTTAGCTCATTTAATTTCATTTAGTCTCTTCATTGCCCATTTTTGTCAGATATGAGCACGTACTGCATAGTTGAAGTGTCATGCTGGGTTTATAAGATAACTTGTTCCTGTTTTTGACATGAGATAGAATATCTGGACTTACTGTGTATATCTTTAGATGAGTTCAGTTCAGTACACCGACAGTGAGTCTATCAAGTACAGAATGAAATGAAGACTTAAGCTTAATATCTACTCATGGAAAAAATAATATAATATAAAATGTATTGCCCATAGATTGTCCATAAATTTCCCTCTGGGGCTAAATCAATAGTTTTGTTTTTCATGTAAAATGTGAAGGAAAATAGCAGATCTATGGCCTTGATGAGACACTTCTAAACTAATAGCTGGATTCAATGAAAAAACCCAGTGAAGGTTTTTGTGAGTGTGCTCCGCAAGTAAAAACATTTCAAATGAGTTTTCTGATGAATGTTGTGGTTCCTCTGGGCGCTGACTGGACTACACCATTTCTGTAAAATGTTGGATTTTCCTGTGAATGTTAGGAAATGCACAATCTTCTTCAACCTTTTCAAATAATTTATTGCTGTGCTTGATGCCATGGTTGTAAATGTGACAGTACAATAATACTGTATGTGAAAGTGACACTGTATTCATAGCAATATAGTGAGTGTAATAGCATGAGTATTTTAGATGTCATATAAAAATATTTGCAATCTTTATTTCATAAAACAAGCCTGGACTACAGGGAGGCAGTAGCAGCATGGATCCAGATATGTTGAAATTGCTTTTATGCATGGAACATGTCATTCACAAGCACATGATCTAGAAGTAGCATAACAACAATGATATCCACAGTCCTCCACATCGTAGACAAATCATTGCTATTCCAACATTATTGCCATCCATTTGGGAGAACTCAAATGGTGCAGCTGCATATTCACTGTCACATTTGGAGCTTTCTGCAAAGGAATTTAAAGTTATAATAGTATTTCTTATGTACGTATTTATTATTTATAGTTTGAGAGTACTGTGCCTCTGTTGGTGAGAATCAGGCAGTTTACTTTGCTACCTCTGGTGTTAAAATAGGTTAAAAACACAAGTTGTTTCACAGTCTGTCTAATAAAATCTGTTTTTAAGTCAGGGTGACAAGGCAGCCATTAACAAGGTGACACAGCAAAGCACAGAAAGACACACATGGTATGATCAACATCAACAAATCTTTCATTTTTTTTCTATTCGGTTCAAATGCTTGAATTTTGGGTCTTGATTCTGAAACATTTAGATGAGGAAATTCACATTTTGTGAAGGTATTGAAGATGAACATTACATTACAACAGTGAAAAACAAATATTAAAGCTCAGATATAAAGAGACGCAGTGGCAATTCTAACCAGCCCAACAAAATGGAAATAAAAGCAACTTCATCCGGTATCCTGCACCAGAAATATGTAATTCTGCCATTCAATTCAATAATGCACCTGGGAAATGACCTTCTCAGCCATTCACAGGTTAATTTCCATTTAAACCCATTTTGGCCCTTGCAATGATGCAGTCCCATGACAATTTCAATGAGTATATTTCATTTATGTTTCCCGCTCCCTCTCCTCCTCCTCCATCTCCTCTCTTTTGGAGGGGAGGTCAATGCTGCCTTGCCCGAGATCCAGTACCTGCAAGTTGGTCAGGTGTGCGAAAGAGCTCTCTGTCACAGAGTTAACAGACAGGCGGTTAAACCTGAAAGGAAAAACAGAGGCAGAGGTTTGCAGTTTTTCTCAATTGATAGTTCATCAAAATAGCATGTTTTTAATATTGAGGTTTCAAAAGCCAAAGCTGAAAAACACATCTTGCAGAAAAGAGGGCCCATAGACAACAGGTGGCATTTCATCTCATCCTGACAGCAGGTAAATAAATCATAGTGTGCGTGCTCGCTGTCAGTAGGATCGATAACCTCACTCTGTTCAGGGATCAGTACCGTAGGACCCATCTGTTGAGCATCGCCTCTGTGTCACATTGAGCTGCACCTACGAGACTTAGTCATACGTGTTCGCTAGACATCAAAGTGCTTCTTCATTTTTGCAGCAAGGCCGGGCGTAAACTGTATCTACTACACTTTTCATTAATCAGTGAAAATGCTTGCATATGCCGCCCATGAACTGGAACAACGAACCAACATACAATTCATATGAACACGACGCAATTAGTAGCAAACACACATGCACACACTCGCACAAATCCCCCCCCCCCTACCCTACCCTCACTGATGCAAGCATTCCAGAAGCCCTAAATTGGCTCAGGCCAAAGGCTCCCAGCTGTGGGGGGATTTGGTGGAAAAACATTTCAAACTCATGTGGCAGCAGCTGCTATGAGCAGTACGGAGAGCACAACAGCCTGGATGGGGTCAGGGCCCATAAACACAACCCATAAAGCAGCTAAGTTGAGGTCAGACTGAAAACCAAACAGACAAAAGCCCAAAAGCACTTGAGAACTCTGCATGGTTTTACTTTGCTATGTAAGCCACTGAAATAGACGAGAAAAACTGCAATATGTGGGTGAGCAGCACTTGATAGGACCACATAGGTTGAGGGAGGTGATGAGATTACATACAACATTGAGATGAATTAATAACAGACAGCTTTCAAGAGAAGACAAGAAATCTTTTTCATTGTCCCTAAATTCACTGTCAGCCGATTGTAAGAATATAACATGTTTTGAAAAGGGAAAGAACGCCGGTGTGCGACTAGCCAACTGCAGCTGCCTCTTGTAGACTTGCAGGGCAGTCTGAACAAAACCACCATTTCCTCAGCAGAGATCAATCCAAATGGAAAAGAAACGTATGTAAGGAACTATTCACCAAATTTCTATGAAAGCCCTGGGGGTGGTGAAGACTGCCAGGTTAGGATATATGCCCTATTATATATGTCACGCAGTTACCGTGAAATAAAACGGCTCACCAAAACATTTATGTAGGATGAATGGAGTGTTGATGGGACCCAAAAGCCCATTACCTTCTCATTTGGAAACAATGTTAGGGAGCCAACACTTTCCAGTAATATGAATGTGTGTAGTAATGAAAGTTTGCAGGAATTGCTCTCTCTCTGTGTGTGTGTGTGTGTGTGTGTGTGTGTGTGTGTGTGTGTGTGTGTGTGTGTATGTTCCTTACCGGAGGAAGATGCCTTTGATGTTAGGTGTGCCTTGAAATGCTGAGGCAGCGACACTGCTGATGCGGTTACCTTGCAGGTGAAGGTACTCTAGAGACTCCGGCAGGTCAGGGGGGATGTGTGACAGCAGGTTGCCTGACAGGTCCAGCGTCTAAAGGAACAAGATACTTACTGAAACACTTCATACATGTGTGCGTGTGTGTGTGTGTATCTGTGTGTGCCTAACACCTGCACTAGCATCTCATCTGTCTCACACTCCGCCAACCACTCACTGTTAGTGCACTGAGCTCCATCCAGCCCCCCTGGTAGATGGAGTTCAGTTTCAGCTGGTTGTTGCTTAGTTTGACCTCTCGCAGCTTCACCATGCCAGTCAAGGTGCCGTCCGGTATCGTGTTCAGCTGGTTGTCCTTGATTTTGAGCACCAGCAGGCTGCGTGGAAGGCCCCGGGGCAGCGAATGAAGAGCATTCCCCGACAGGTCCAAGGTTTCCAGCATGCGCAGCTTCCTGAAGGCCTCGCGGTGCAGCTTCGGGCTGGTCAACCGGTTATAGCTGAGGTTGAGCTCCGTCAGCGTGTACAGCATGACCAGGTCGTTGCGGCTGATTTCGGAGATGGTGTTGTGGAGCAACATGAGGGTCTTGGCCCGGCGAGGCAGGCCCCTGGGAATCCGCTCCAGCAAATTGTTGTACATGTGGAGAGTGTGCAGCTTCTTCAAGCCCTGGTCAAATTACAAATTAAGATTCATGAGGCTACATGCGCAATGGATCTCACCCACTCAGCATTTTGACGTTGATTAACTGTTTAAAAGACTTTAGTTTATTTGGTTTATAGCTGTCTGGGATAAAATGAGGCTGCGTAGGATTTGAAAGTGAAAGTTTAGTCGGCGTCTACTCAAGTTAATATTGATATTTACAGTTGTTTATGCATTGTGTAAAAGCACAAGACGCAACATTGAAATCACTCAGTGGGCAAAAACATATCAGATCAAAAATGTATCAGATGCAGGCAAAAAAGCAGCTGAATGCATACCCTCTCTTATAACCAATGCTTTCAATTTTCGTTGTTTGAATATTTGAAACCATTTGAAATTTGGTTTTAGCCACAAAACGTCCTCAAGTGTATGATGTGAATCAGTGGGTGAAGGAGAGTACCTGGAAGGCGGCCGGGTGGATGGAACGTGAGCGGAGCTTGTTGTTGTGGAGCAGCAGGTATTCCAGGTTTCGGACAGAAGTAAGAACGTCTCCAGGGATGCTGCGGATTGAGTTCTTCTCGAGGTGCAGCAGCACCAGACCTCGAGGCAGACCCCCGGGGACGACGCTCAGGTTGTTGTTAGACAAGTCCAGAAACTCCAGGCTGCTCAGTTGGCTGCCAGCAGAAAACGGAGGTCATCAAATCAACTGTCCGCCCCTTCACTGTGTAATATTCTCTCTACTACTTCAATTGCTCTCCTGCCTCAAATCTATCAGCAGTTAAAAACACATAAGACATGTCCTTAAGTAATGCCAAGCTTTTCTTGTTTTATACTCAACAATAACCTGATCTTATGAAATTTTGTGAAATGAGCACAATGTCTTAAACTGCAAATAACGTGCCCTGTGCATGAAAAATCAGAGGAATATGTGTGTGTGTGTGCGTGTGTGTGTGTGTGTGTGTGTGCGTGTGTGTGTTCTGCCCACCTGAAGGTCTCGTTGTCCATGCCCTCGTTGCTGAGCAGGTTGTTCTGTAGGCACAGCTCTCTGAGGTTTGACAAGTTGTCAAAAACCCCTGCTGGGATTTTCTCCAGTTTGTTATTCTGTCAAGCAAACAACAGGACTCATTAACGTGCAGTCATCATCACCGTATCCCAAGCAGGAACTGTCCCGTCGATGCCAAGTCCTCATGATGAATGCCTATTGCCATTTTGAATCTGCGCAAACAAAAACAAAACAAAAAAGAAAAGAAGCTTGTGGTTGCAGTGTCGGGGGGCTGGGTGGTTATCACGCTGCACCTTCAGGTGAAGACGGTGAAGAGTGGAGGGCAAGTTCTTGGGGACAAGGCGCAGGAAGTTGCTGGACATGATGAGGATCTCCAAGTTGTCAGAACCGTTGAACATGTTGTCTGGGAGCCCCACATCGGCCAGCTTGTTGTTATGGAGATACACAGACCTGGGAGGGAGCGGACACAGAGATGGGGGAGATACGAAGACATGAGGGAAATGGCATGAGGGTGTAAATGGTCATACTTCCATGAGCAGCAGGTCAATTCACACACACACACACACACACACACTCTTACTTCAGTTGTGGTTTCTGGCCAAATGTATATGGGTAGATCTTTGTAAGCTGATTAGCAGCAAAATCAGCGCTGACCAAAGAGGATGGAAGGTGTTTGGGCGCTGAAGTGAGCTGCAATCAGAAAGAAATCTGAATGAATCACACATTATCACAAACTACATTCTTCACTGATGTTGGGGAATTGTATTTATTTATTTATTTATTAAAACAGCACCAATACAAATGAACACTGTCATGTGTTGTGCTGTGCTCACCGCTTCAAAGGCCTTCCTCACTTTAGTCACTCCTCCCAGAATTTACAATGTATTGTACAAAATGGCAAAGAATATAGAAATCCGAGAAACGGCAGTGGGATTATATTTCAGTGTTCAAATTGGTTTAGAGCTCTGTTCTTTTTAACATGGTTTAACATGGTTTCTTTGAGGCTAAGTGAGCCCTTAAAATCAATCTATTCTTCCCGCATCTCCCTTGGCTATTCATCCCGTTTAAGTCACAAACAAATCTGTCTCTCTCTCTCTCTCTGTCCAAAAAGGTATGAATGCCAGTAACATTGTGGCTCTGACCGGAGCAGACATACTGGAAGTGATTACGAGCATGTGAGAAGAGAGGATATCACTGAGTTCACTGCCACCTCTCCCCCTGGCAACAGACGGACAGCTGGCACAATGTCAACATATCTGAATAGAATAGAATACAATAGAAGAGAATAGAATAGAATAGAAATTTTGCATGAACTTCTTGAGATCCTACTGTGTCAGATTGATCTGCGGTCACGTCGTGTTAGCAGAGTTGGGGTTAACAGTGAAAAGAAACAATACGTGGAGGTTTTGTGTATGACTCACCTTATTATTTGCCAAGTATAAATATGTCAGCTGTTCAAGCACTTCAAACCCTTCGTCTTCCAGGCCTGTGAAGAGACAAACACACCTTTCAAAAGTACTCGATTAAACTTGTCAATGAATATACTTCATCCCAAGCCAAAAACAGGACGATTTGGTTTTAATCAAGCAAGCTAATCTTTAAATCATAAGCAGGCGGGTGTGAAACAGCTCAGCCGTTAAAAATGATGCAAGTTGACACAACCAGGGGCTCCGACGGGGTGCAGCACCAGTCAACACGGTTTCACAGCAGAGCAGACGCAACCAGAAGTTCAACAGCATTTGTTTCACGACGAGGAACAAGCTTGCCGACAACGTGTCTGCAATTTGCACCCTTGCTCTCGCTAGGTGTTTAGATTGTGTTCCTGGGTTTACCCTGTGTGGTGAGCCAGTTGTCCTGCAGGTTGAGAGTCTCTAGCTGATGCAGATGGGAAATGTGCTCCACTGTTAGCTCCTGAATTTTGTTGTTCTGGCATCAGGAGACAAAACACAGACAATGATACAATGGGAAAAATTAGTGGACACTGGTCACCTGAGAAACCAGACATTTGTCACCAACATGGGCAACATCTGTTTCATGAGTTTTGATACTGTTGAGGGATTTGAATTCACCTCATGCTTATAATTTCTCCTCAACATGTACTGTAAGTGTGTGCATTAATTTATGTGTGCGTGTGTGATCATGCATGAGAGAGAGAGAGAGAGAGAGAGAGAGAGAGAGAGACCTGCAGAGAGAGCTGGCGGGTGTTCTCCGAAAGGTCACTGGGGAACTCGGTGAGGTCGACTCCAGCACAGTCCACTGCCCCCTCTGCCGTACACCTGCACTGCGGCGGACATGCGATCTGCTCGGCTTTCGTCACCGCTGTTAAGATCTCTGTCTCCTCTATCGGCTCTTCCTCCTCCTCCTCTTCCTCTGGCTCTAGAGGGGCCTGGCAGCGGACCAACACCCAGGCCAAGAGCAGCACACTCAGGGTCTGCAAGATGGAATGCTTGGGAAAGGCCATGTTCACGATTCAGCTCTCCTGTTGCACAATTACAGACAGGAAAGCAGAGTTGAAAACATCATGTTATGGGGCATTTTGTTATTGGAGGTTTTTGTTAAAGCTACAATATGCACTTTTTAATTTTTTTTAAATTTTTTACATTAAATTAACAATAAGTAAATAGACTGTGTCTAACAGTCTGTATTTGTCTGAAATTGGCTTTTCAAAGATGATTAGGACATTATTGAGCAGATACTATTTGCAGTGAGTGTGTCGTGTGGGTGTGGCCAGTGGTGAGCTGGCTTGCGGCTATCAACCGGAAGTCATAGCAACAATAACCACGGCTGAAAGCAGTACGAAATTAAATAACAGCAAAGCTACACGCTTGGCAGACAAGACCTGTTCAAAAACACAATAAAAACCAGAGTTGCTTTATTTATTGCGGATTGGCTGCGTTCACCCTCTGCTGCTTCAACACCTGCTGTGGCTTTATGGATGTGCGGTTGCCTCAGCCTCATGATAGATGCTGTTTCAAGGTAGACAGCTCAGCACGATCAGTAACAAGAACAAGATGAGTATTGCAGCAGGAACTTGACCAACTGAGGTGGAGGAGGGTCGGACTAACGATACACTTGCACATTCTAGCTTTAAACAAAACACACTTGTAATGTGTCTTTGCTTCCCACGTTCTCACACTCCCAATAATAACACAAGATGCTATATTTCTCTGCTCCTAATGATTCATTCAGTTCATGTCAATTCCATTCAATTCAGTGAACTTTATCTACCTATATGTTAACTTAACTATCCCTGCAGGTGAATTTCTAAATGCTGTATGGACCAAACTGGTAAGTTTTGAATGTAACTGGGCCTATGGATGTAGTTATGGAGAGTTGCCATTGTTTACACACCAGGCCAATAATAAAGACAGCCGAGTTTTCTGGTCCCTCTCTCCGCTGTGTCTGAGGCTTCCGTCCTCACCAGCTGGAAGGGCTAATTTAGAGAAAGGGCATAGTCATCATCCATGACAGCTGACTCTCCTACTGCTTTCTGCCTCATAAGCATTATCATACACACACACACACACACACACACACACACACAAAATCCCCAAATCAGATCAGAGATACTACTTGATTGATGATTACTTGTTGCACTACTGAAAATGTGTTGACACTAACTTAAATTTAGATCTTTTGAAATTATGTTTGATCATCATAGATGATAATAACAACAATATTTAATTGATAGTCTGTCATTCAATTACATGTTCCATACATTTTAAAAGTAACCAAAAAGTTATTGAAAATAGCCAGATTATATTCTGTTGGATTATACTTGTCAACCAAATATATATAAATTATAACAGAATACATTTTGAAATGACCCCAATCCAGTGCGTGCGCACACACACACACACACACACACACACACACACATAGGATCCACAATACTTTAAAACATTACAGACCTTTAACAAGTGAATGTAAACCCTTCTAATAAATGGTAATGGTAAGGTAATACTGTTTGAATCGAGGGTCAGGGACAACATCCAGGAAAAAGCTCTCTAATTATCTCTGCCAGCGGTGATGGAAACTTTCCAAACAGGGCACTCAGCTCTCAATGCAAACCCTTAAAAGCCATCCATCTATCAGAACTGCCTTTCCTGTCTCTCCCACCGCAAGAACTACCAGACCGTGCACACCCACACACACAAAAAATCCATACACAAGCATACACACACCCACAGCAAATGAAAAACAAATAAGAGCCTATGCACTTGCCCATGAACACCATGCACCATTCACTCCTACACACAAGTAGATTAAGGTCCTGACTCCAGGGTAGGAGAGTCAGGGAATAGTTTTAAAAGCTTTTCTCTAAGTCAACAACTCTCTGATGTTGCCTCATAATTTACAACCTACTGTATGTACAGTGTATTATCAACATCAGATGTTCTTTTCATGGTGTGCTGCTCATCCCCAGTTGTTTACTACTATACAGCTATTAACAACAACAAGACGTGGCTTATTCTAAAAAAGCTTGGAACATTTTCAATACCACCCACACACCGCAGATGTCATGCAAGTGTGAATGAAACTGACATTGAAAGCTCAATCCAGCTCAGTCAAACATATTGCACCATCCATAAAAAAAACACCCTAGTAAACCCTAGTGAATCCTCTATTACCAATATGCTGGTCTACTTTACCCCTTCCAATCAATGTTTGCTGAAATCCAGTAAAGTCTGATGTCCAGTCCAAACACAGACTGTCCCATAGCAAGCGAGGAGTCACAACCACACCAGATACCCTCCAGATGTGAGAGAGTGGGAGTGGGAGAGGGAAAGTTAAGAAAAAGAAAGGAAGGGGAATAGGGAGAGAGAGAAGGAAGGGAGTGAGTAAGAGAGACAGCTCTGACCTGAATGGAAGCCAAAAGCACAAATTCTTTGCTTATTCCTCATATTTTTTTTCCATAATGTGGAAGGTCTTTCCAGTTTCAGTATAGAGATGCAATAATTTAATGTTGTGATTACTTTGTTTGGAAGATTTCTTTTTTTGAATGTGGCAAATTTTCCTTTGGATTCAACCAAAACTTTCCAATCCTGCATGATTCAATTGATATTATATTCATTTAGATGGGATAATAACTACTTTGAACTACTTGGATAGCCAGATCACTTCAAACAGATATGCTGGATCATGCATCTTGGATGTTCTTTGAACACTGTGCAAAGATAAACTCATGAGCAAAGCAGGGATAGAAGTCAAATCGCTACGCAGCACGTTTTCCTCAAAAGACCAAAATATAGTCTTGTTCTCCAATGTAATTCGAATCTTAGATCACTGCAGATTAAGTATGATTGATAAAAGGTGCCTCTGTTTTTGAACAGTGATATGTTTTGAGATAACTTTAATTTGGTGAAGCGGCCAGATGAGTTTCATAAATATTTCAATAATAAAGGAAGAAGTGGAAGAAGTGCCTGCCAAAAGGGGCGACAGGATGTGATCTAATGTCCCACATGTTTCTGAACTACGTCTACTTTTTCACTAAGCCTACCTCCCATAAGGCACAATGTTTAAACATCTGCTATCATAATGCACTATATATTAACCACTATATTGAAAGCACAATTCACTGTGACTTAAAGTATACAATATATATGTATTCTTGTTTGCTTTTAGAATTGCATGTTTTCATACTAGTAATTTCAACAATCTGTGTGTCTGAGTATCAATGAATTCTGGGTTTCTCATTTTGCAACCACAGTTCATTGTTTTTGGATGGAAGGCATATGAATAAAAGATTAAAAAAAAAAAAAAAAAAAAAAACATCCACAGGACTCAGGTGTCAAATATTTATCAATATGTGAAAATGGCAGTAAACAGCAATCCATACCTGCATAGGAAGAATTGCAGGTATGGATTGAATTTTTTTCTATGGATTTACTTTGTTAAAGGATTTAACTTTATTTTGAAAGTGAAAAAATGTGTTGAGCAACTGCATCTGAGCAATTGCAGTGACGTTTTATTATATTTTTCTATCTCTCTCAGAAGGATTTGAGGAGGTACTGCAACCATTGTGTGTGGAACAATCAAGACAGTGATGGGTGCTTGAACAGGAGGAGATACTGAGTCCCGTGTGGCTCGTAAGTCTGAAGGTGTTCTGGGAGTCCCACTTACTGTTCCCATGCCTGCTGAGCTGCAGCTTTCGGGCTGAGGAAGATCTCACTTTGTAGCCTTTAAGCCCCTCTCAAATGCAAAGGAAAAAATAAAGAATATATAAGAAAATAGATTATTTTCCATACTCTCTTAATTACTCATCATGTTGTCTCAGGCCTGCTCTCTCAGCTCTTTTTCCCTCCGAATGGTTCTTGTCACTGCTGAGTGTTTATAATAACAGTTTCCGCTGTTTCAGTGGAACATATTCCAACACATTCATTTTACACAGCCCTAACAACAGGTTGCATTTCCTTAGGTTTCAAATCTTTCTTCAGGCTATTTCATTACATTGGAATAGCGGGGGCAGAGATTATAAAGGCTTTCTTGGCCATCTTTCTGCAAGTTTGTGGCCCATCAGCAATATGAATCCTGGGACATTTGACTATTCATCTCTACTATTTTTGTGTGATACAAATAGATACATACATAGCCCTAGAGTACAATGTACCATGGCAGTACCTTTACAGTTTTTTTTCAATTGCTTTGACTCAATTTGCACAACAGAGTTTCAATGTGCAAAACTCTTAACACAGAATGCTATACTTCTTATTTTGGGTTCAAAATCAGGGCAAAATATAAATACCAGTGTCAAATGAGAGAATATTATATGCAAAAGTTTATCATAGCACCAGAACATTGGATATGTTCATCGTTGAAGTTTAATTATTGGTGCATTTTCAAATACAATGGCCATTATCAAATAATGCGGTCAAACACTAAATAATTGTCATCAAAAAAGACTATGCAAGGGTCATTTCCTCATAAGTACTTCAAATGAAGTACAGCAAACATCCCCTGTGATCCTTTGTGACTACAGTATATATATATATAGCTTGTGTTTTTATGTAAAACAAAATTTTAGATTACAGTAGATTACTGTATATGAAAGAAATCATACAGTAATGCAGTAAACTCAACTGAATTTTACAGTAAAAACAAAAACAACAGTAAAAGCAAAAACAACAGTAAAAGCAAAAATTACAGTAACAAAAAACAAAACCAATGCATTTCAGTGCTTAAGCAGCATTTTGCCTCTCTGCTGCATTTGGCCACAGAATCGGTCTCATCGGCTCCATGTTGTCAGAAACTGCCATTCAGGTTTCTAAGCAGCCTTTTATGTAGTGGTGATGAGATTATCAATTGTGTTGCAATGCTACTAACCTGGACAAGGTTGCTGGAAGTGATGAGACATGACTACAAACACCTGATGAACTGATTTAGTGACCTGCGTTTGTAGTAATAAGCATTTGAACATTGTTGTAATGTTAGGTGGCTGTACTCTGAGGATGGAGCAGATGATTTAGAGTTTTGCACTTTGTATGTCAGCATAGGATGTAATGTCTTAGAGTATGAATTTTGAAAGTCAGTTTGGCACTTTGCATTTAGAGTTTTGCACATTGAAAATCTGTTGTGCAAATTGAGTCAAAGCAATCAAAAAAACTGTAATAGAGAACATAATTCTATTTGGTATGTCGTTTCTATGAGTTGCAGCTGTGATTCTGGCTGTTGTTTGCACACAGCAGAAGTCCTGCCTGCTGTTTTTTTTTTTACCATAATATGCTTTTAAACTTTCATTGCGATTCCTCTATTTGAACACCCTATCACTCTTTGATGGACAACTCTCTAGTCTCGTTTACGCCCATGCAAGAGCAACAGAAAGGCTTCAAGTCCCACCTCAGTGTGTGTGTGTGTGTGTGTGTGTCTGTAAACAGCAGCCAAAGAAGCTTCTCAGCTGTTGCTCTCCAGTCTTAGTCATAACGGTTACACCAACCAATTCACTACGAATATGACCCTTATTTATTATAGCATGTTTGTCTGGTCTAATAAGCCCCTAAGCACCCTTCAATAGATACAAAATGCATTTAGGTATATTTATAGAGGCGACTACAGATATATCATCTTCATTATCAATGGTGATTTTATTCATACAATGCTCGTAAATATTAATGCACATAAAACAATGCAATTATATATCCATCCATTTTCTACTGTCATTGAGATGTATGTTGCACCTCAAATGTTCCATTTCAACCCTTTCACATACATAAAGTCCACGCATACGATACTCATACAGTACAATCATAAAATACTGAAGGGCTGCACCCTTCCTTTTGTTATTCATGACTCACAGCGTTCAAATTGTTGGGGTACTGAGTCATAGGTTATATTCTGCTACTTTCCTTAGTGCCTTTCATTTCACCCTTCCTCCACTCACACGTGCCCTACAGGTGCTAAACAGGTCCAATTGAACTGTAAAGGGATCTGGGCGGCACAGGGACACAAGTGATTCGTACTGTCACCTCACTCACAGCAAGAACGTGGGTTTCATCCCCTTCCTGTGTGGAGTTTGAATGTTCATTTTAATTGGGTTCATGGTTCAGTTATATGAAAAGTTACTTTACTGCATATTTTCCATAGATTGCCGATACCTAAGATCATTTAAGGCCTGCCTGCAATAATGTCAAGCACAATGTCACATGACTAGGAAAAGGTTGAACCCTCATAAAGTATGGACACATTTTTTAAGACTTTCCTACCAATTGTAAGTGCTTTTATCATGCAAAATAAAAAGTGAATGATTGAGCAAGTTACCGCTGTGATTTCATTTTCTTTCTGCTACTCACACCATGTGTCACCATGAGAGTATAAAAAAAATGAATTAGGATTTTTTTTTTTGGTAAGAATTATTTTGAATAAAAAAACAAATTTATACAAATGTTATTTATAGAAGCTGATGATTGTTTAGAGTACATCTAAGAACTTTAAACTTTGAATGTTAGTCTTAGATGAAAAAAAGATGAAACAAGTGAAATCTCGTTCTAAAAGCAGTCACTAGTGACCAATGAAGCAGCTCTGTTCTGACTGCTGAGTAGGATCCAGAGGAGAACTAGAAGAGCCAAGTCAATACTGCAATGGAATCTGGGTCAGAGCTCGTTAACAGATTTGTGTTTTAGCCACACTCTTCCATTTACAAGGAAAAACTACAGCGTGGCAGTCTGGAACCAGGTCATGGCAGTGTTGGAAAGTGGAAGGTCCTCCAAACCGGGAACATACATGCAGTCTCAGCCACTTGACGGTGACACCAAAGTACTGGCAGTGGGACATTGTGGAAAACCAAAATAACACAACAGATACTAAATTGTGCAAGAGGAGAAACGTTTATAGACAAAAAAAAGTCTATTTCTTGAGGAGTTTCAAACCAGGGCCAAAGATCTGGCAGGAAGAGCATACTTACCCTGAATTAAACGGCCATTTCCTGTGAACATAGTAGCACCGTTCACACTGAATAAACACTGAAGGTCATGTTAGGACATCTGGCCAATATTTCCCTTTCCTCAAAATTATCCATACATTCACCATGAACATTTGATCAAAGAAGTCTGTAAAGAATAGGGCCAGAGTTTTCAGTTTTACATGCCGTTTAATAGATAACTTGTGCTGGGGTTGGAGAGTCAAGCATGAATGAGGCCACTGTTGGGAGTACCTGTGTGGCTACTTACGTTGGACTGGGCTTTTTATTTGTCTGGAAAAATATTAGAAATACGGAGGGAATGCCAGATGCTGCCCCGAAGGTCCTAAGTGATCAAGGGTGTGTGCTAAATACAACTACTGCTTCAGAAAAACATATCCAAATCAATTCCACCAAAAGCACGTTACAGCAAAAACAACTTTATTTAGTAGAAATCGTTTTAGACTTGTACAATAATGACAGTACATCATTGTTGTTGTTCCAGCCCCATCCATTAATAAAGAGCTACAGTGAAAACAGATCCACGGTGTTGCGCTGTCTTGGCCAATAACGTTACATCAAACTGCAAACAAGACAAGGCACTTGACTGTTGTGTTTCGTTGTCTCCGTGATCAAGGGAAATGGCTCAGCAAGAATATGCCCTCTACCGTCAATCTGCTCTCACGACATTACAACACATGATTCACTTGAAGCAACAGACAAAGAAAATGTCTTATTGATAAGACATTTTCATAAGACATGTTTATTGATAAAAGCTAAAACATAAACATGGACATAATGAATACAAAGGTTTCAAAGAATTAATTAGTCAAAACAAATCACTGAATTAGTGTCACAAAGTAGGGAACACCTCTCTCTGTTGTACCTCATTATCATGAGACAAGCCTGAGACAAGGACTTTAGTAGAAAATTGATTATCCATCCATCTATCTTTTTCTCCACTGCCATATTGGCAGGGTTGACTACATCCCCAGAATTGTAAGGGCATCTTTCAGTCCACTATAAGGGTTGATGGGTGTGGTTGTTTTGGAGCAGACCCTCGATGCTTATCTGAAACCAGTCTCATACTTAAATTAGTGGTTAAGTCTGCAGTGTAGAAGCATTACCCCTGTTCAGTGCAGAGGTCTACCTACAGCTAAACCCCAGTGCCTCATCTACAACTTGGCTTTGCCCGGCTGCAATTGCAGGTTTTGAAGCTTCATGGCCAGTCCCATGTTCCCTGTGATCTTCAGCTTGCCCTGGAAAAACGCCTGTGAATCAGAATGGGTGAGAACGTCATATCAACAAACTTGACTATATATATATATATATATGTATATATATAGAAATAGGTTTGTTGTCCTCAATATTTTGGGGTGAAAAAATACCCATGGTAGGCTAGAATATTAAGAATATGTACAGTTAAGTATGTGTACTACAACTACATGGGGCTGGTTAAAAGAGTTAAAGTGAGAGATTAACTCAACCCAGGGAAAGTGGGGCAACAGCAACAACAGCTTATGAGAGGGCAGGGAATGGTGCATGGCGCACAGCAAGGGTAGCATTAGAGCAATGAAAGTATGTGGGGAAAAACAGTTTAAGAAGATAAATCAGATCGGCAATAATAATTTGAACGATCTGATTTCTCAGAATAAGAAATACGATCACTGTTCCCAGAAGGAAATGGAAGGCCTTCTCCTCCTTGACATGTAACTTTGTAACACTGAAACGGAAGGATGGAAAAGATAAATCTTGCCGTTGTATCAAAAACATCACACACAGAGAAACAACCTTTCCAAAATTCAAAATAGTCATGGATAAAGCATTGGAAAAATTCCTGATCATACTGCTGCAGCTATCCTTCATGACAGAAGACTGACTACTTTCCTGGCACTAAAGGTGCACGTAAAAGAAGCTTTCTCAGAAACCTTTATAGCTGTATATGGCCATGGCGACTCAACAGTGGTGAGGCGTGCCACCGCATCATTCATCAAATACAGGGCCTCGTGTCTTATTGCTTCACTGAAATAAGAGTCATCACTCCATTATTTTTAATGTACCAGTAAATCTTAAAAATGCACTACAGATATTGAGCAATATTTCATGCTTTATCAATGAGAAAGTTTTTTCTAGTCTAGTCTTCTTCCTATCTTCAACTATGGTGATTTTATCTACAGGGATAAAATAACGAACATCACGTGAAAAAGGACTTCAACTTTGAAGTAACAAAATCACTATCTCAACCCTAACCCCTAAAAACAGAAGCATTAGAACGTATAAGAAATCATTCACATTGAAATCCATTATTCATACCATAAAGTTACAGACTTTTATTTATCTATTTAGCAAGGCTATATCTTATGGAGCTCTTTCTTTATGGAGACAGAAAATAACTTGATTTGCCTCTCTAAGCAGGGGGCTTCTCTCCAATGACAGTGGGTCATGGTTTGAGAGATGCTTCAACTGGGAACGGGAAAAGAATAGTTCTGTAGCTTGTGTTGTTAGTACTGTAGTGTTATTATTTTGACAACTCAGCTTGAATTGGTGAGAGCTGGTAACGCTACTGTCTGGGAGCACTTCACTGTCAGTGCAGATCCAACCAAAGTGGTCTGCACTGGGGTGTAGTGAGTTAAAAGCATTCAGCAGTTCATAATGATGAAGATACAGAACTGAAATTTGATTTATAAAAGATTTATAATAAATGGCCTTTCAGTGTCCCTCGGTTATAGGGCAGAGGGCCAATGCAGTTCAAAGCATACAGTAGTTCAGCATGAGGATAAGGTATTTTGACTTTTTTCAGTTTAAAATTGCAGATGTTTATGGCTATGCTTGATTATGGTTATGTTTATAGTTACATAACATCAAGGTTATTGTTTTATTTATCGTGCACTTTTTCTACAGTAGAAAAAAAAGGGGAAAAACTTACTTCATTATTATTGATTGGTCATAGTAAAACCTCAAGTTTAATGCTTTAATAACTCAACAATAACAGTGGCAACGATCATGAGGCTGGAAGCTTTCCTTGTTTAAAAATGGGCCAATATCCCACTACACACAGACTTGTATGACAGCATTACAAGGACGATGGATGCTGTTCTGAGGGCAAAGGATGGCCATACTCCTTATTATCTACTTGATTCATATATTATTAGGTGTTGCTGTTATTTTGTCACCCCTGTATATGCATACGGCTTCAATTGTAAAGAAAATAGAAATTCATCACTCTGCCCTGCCCTGGGAATTGCAATTGCACCTGCCACTGTGAAACTGTGGACAGACATTGTTCAATCAAGAAGAGAGCAACATTGAAGTCTCCCCTAGGGGAACCTTTTAAGTTGAGTAACATTGTTGAGTATTGTACTGATCTAATTGTATAATCTGAATCTTGAGATTCACACACAGGGTGGCTAGATGTTGCACTCTTTACAGGTAATTCAGACAGACTCAGTGCATGTGTGGCGTGTTCTTCGCAACATCAGATATTTTGCACAGCTCTGTGTATGAATCATGCTTTATGGCTATGAGGAAATGAATGACTTATTAAGATGTATATCACTGAACATCTCAACTACAGACATGCAATTAAAATGACAGGTAATAGCTGGCAACTAGTGGAGGTAAACAAGATGAATTAAACCAATTAACCAAAGGGAATAACAAAAAAAAGCACGCATCCATTTAAATGGCTCCTGACACACCAAGGCTGAATACTTACAGTCTGGGGGTTCATCTTCCCTGTCATCAAGTCCAACAAATCTGCATCTGACATAGCAATGGTGCAATCTGCTTTCTTATCTGTGAGGGAGAGATACACGTGTACAATGGCTTGTAGATATTTGATGACACTTAGGCAATGCTTTAGAAATTCCTTACAAATATGAAACCAAAACATCACACTAACAGTTCAGAGGGAGAACGGCTCTGAATCTGCAGAGACCTTGAACTTTAAATGATATCAATACACTGGAATCATCTGGAGATAACTGGAAGCTCTGGTATGGTTTGCCAGCCTCTTGTGTTTTCTCACCTGTGTCATTGTGAACACAACCCTTTCCATTCTTCACGTCCACAAACCAAGTTGCCTCCTGCCCATTTGGTCCATCCCTCACTTTAAAGGCAAACACTCCTCCGATCTTTTTCACAAACTTCTCCCCATCCTGTTCAAAGTACACAAAGATTGCACGTACAGTGAGCTTTTGTTTACATAAAGCGCTGCCTTCTAAATTACCAAATGTCTACTAAATGTGCATAAAGCATGAAAATCTATTACGAGAGTTAGATTTGTTTATTTATATAACACATTTTGTACATTAAGATCCAATGCAATGCGCTGCGCTTTACATCAAATAAAAAGTGCACAGATTCAACTGGAGGAAGCAAAATTTCACAAAGAGTGAAGCCCTAGCTTTGACGTTACAAACAAGATAAAATATATTGAATGGCAAAAGGAACCTGCAGCAGTGAATGTTGTTAGTTCAGGGGCCCCGGACCCAACGAGGTTAAGAAGTGGTGTGACTTCAAGCGTGAGGCCAAGAAGCGCCTTACTGCGCACAGCGCCAGTGTGCGGGCCACTGGAGGAGGAGAGGGCACACCAGTGGTGGAGGAGAGGGGATGCAGTGGAGGAGAGGGGATGCAGTGGAGGAGAGGGGACCCCAGTGGTGGAGGAGAGGGGATGCAGTGGAGGAGAGGGGACCCCAGTGGAAGAGGAGAGGGAATGCAGTGGACCCCAGTGCTCTCTCTGCTCTCTCAAACTGCTATTAGTGGATTTGTGCCCGACTTGGGAGACACAGATCCACCTGCCCAGATGGAGCTTGGCACGTTGCCCAGTTTGGATCTCATTGTAAGGAATTAGGATATATAATCAGACTTGTTTGCACCCATTTGATCTTTATAAATTCCAAGTCCTGGGTGGAAACAGGCATACAAACACTTTTTGTGTGTACACATTGTGTATAATGTTGGCCCCCGGTGTAGAGCAAGGAGAACCTACATAGCACTGGATTATCATGGTAAGGAATACATTGTTTTGGAATAACACACTAAATCTGCCTAAAACATCCTAATGGGAAACAGAGAATTCCACTTGAGTGTCAACATTTAACTAATATGGAGAGTCAAAAGTAGGACAAGAGTCTCTCTCACAAAAGATAAGCTGCACAGCCACAATTATAACACTTTGTGTCTGATCATTGGCCTACTTTGACTGAAATCTTCCACTAAACCATGTCTATGACACGGTCCTAGATCTCCAATATACGACTATCGTATATTGTCGCAATAACACCAAATAATAGTTAGGCTATCTTTTAAAAGATCTGCAAAAAAAAGCCTCAGAGTAGGAGAAAGAAAAGAGAGAGAAAAAAACTTCTCTGACAATAAATAATGCCCTAAAAGATCAATGTCTGTGGGTGTAATATAGTATTCTCTTAGAAGTTGCACAATTACCTTGTGAAGCTTCTTGTTTATTTCCTGGAACACAGCATGTGCCTTGAACCCCTCTAATCCCTCACTAGCACTGGTGTTCACTGCTTGAATCCTCTGCCTGTTGAGAACAAAGGTAAATAAATAACATCATCGTTTTCATACAGGGATAAACAGACAAAAAGATGACAAACGTTCATGACCATCTAAAAATAAATTAGCATGTGTAGACTTTGTTTTGGTTTGCTTTATCATGTAGGCCTAAATGTCAAACACTTACTTGATCAGTAAGTGTACCCACCAGTAACCTATCTAATGGATGAGGTGCATCAAGATTGTGACTTCCATTGGACATAGTTGGTGTCTAAATGTCAACAATGGCTTTTCCAGCTGGGTGAATAGTGCACTGTGGGATAGGCCAGGCATGGCAGAAACCCAAGATGCCACCATCTTTATGTACCTGTTCCACTGCCATGTGAGAAGATGAAGGAGAGCAGTGGTAATGCTCACTGCAGAATTAACCAGAATCTAGGAGAGCAGCAGTGCATCATTGAACATCATTTAACTAGTTAGCAAAAACTGTTAGTTGTAAGATTAGCGGTGAACTTGCTGGATAGCACCATTAAATTTGCAAATAGACTTGTGTTCTAACCAAAGGTCAGTTAGCAAGATAGCTGCAGCCTTGAAGGTATATACAGATTAGCGTTGTGTAACGTTACAGATTAAACTACCACAATTTAGCTAACGTTACATGTCAGTTTAGCCTGCCTTCACACCAGGCAGGACACAGAGGGTGACCTCAACGAGTTATTCAAGAACAAGTAACGTTATGCCATCCAGAATGGCACTATTAGACTATATAACGCCAAGTACGCTCACCTTGCTGTCTGTAATTCAGGCATTTTGCTAAACCGTTAAGTAAATCGACAAGCAGTTCCTTAACAGACCGGCGAAGTCGTCGTGGCTTTTGCCTGCTGCTCTCTAACGACGCTTCCTTGTTTCTGCCTTCTGCTGATCAGACTGAACGCGTCGATGACAGATACAATGATTGTGTTTTTGGCTAACGGCGACAAATGTACCTGACCTTAATAAAATACGTTTAAATAAATAAACTTGAATACAAAGAAAAGATAAGAAGGGGCCTATGAAGCTATTTCCTGAACACAGAGGTGTTGAGGCCAGAACAACTAGGGTTGACTCCATTGCGAGGGTAAAATATATAGGCTTACATTACAATGTGTTACTGGTCGGAGGTCTTTACTTTGAGAGACATCCTGATGAGAAGGGTTTTCATTGCCTTTGAGACATGATGCAAATACGTCTCACTGAGGTCAGGCTAATTGTCCTGCCATCCAATGTTTCTGTTCCCATGGATTGAAAAGTTTGCAAAATACATCCAGACAATCCCATCCAAGTTTGCCACATTCCCAAAGCCCTTCTTGGGCCCTGGTTGTGGGCAGATGGTTGACTGCTGTACAACAGAGCATTTTCTTGTTTCTGCACAATCCTGTTCCAAACAAAAGTACAGTTGTTGGCAAAGTTCACATGGTATCCTTCAGGCTTCTTGCCTGGTTCGTGGCTACTAGAAGTATGAGATTGTGATTATTGTGTCTGGGCTCATGCCATTGGGTACGGAGAAATATAATTGTGCAATAGAAACTAGAGATAAAAAAACACATCAGAATATGCATGATTTAACACATTGTCTCAATTTAAGTGCCACACAGTTTTCATTCGCCACAGGATGTGTTTTATACAAGACTTGGAGGGAAATGGTATTGTGGGGTGCACTGATGATGGGAATTTAGTTGTTGGGTGTCATACAATCAGACAACCAGATAAGTGTAGAATAGTGTGTTTGTATGCAAAGGGGGTAGATTAGCAAATGACACTGCATTTAATGTACACGGCAGTCTTACAGGAGAGGCAAACATCAGAAAATCTCATCAGTCTAATGGAGGCAGTGAACTGTCACCCTCTTAACTCCCAGCTTGTGCTGCATTTGTGGAGCATGGAGGCTAAGGGGGGAGGTTGCTGTGGCTGGTGGCAGAGGTTATAGAGTGGGGGAGGGTTTAAGGCCAAGCATCAAACTCAAGCTGGCTTGATTACTCTCTCACCCAACAGAAATGATAGCCTGAATGCTTGCCAAGCCACACGAAGCCAGCCAATGTTGTGCTGCTGTGAGAGTCTGTCTGTTTTTCTGTAGTAGAGTTGTCGGGTTAGCATGGACCACACAGACTGATCAACAAGACACTGCTCTCTGCTGGCCAGAAGGCCTGCTGTAATAACACATTGTAAATGGAAAGTCTGCCATACCCACAACCTAGTCACATAGCCCATCACCCAGAGGGTTTAATGAAAAAGGACAAAAGTCTGTGTTTTTCCTACATATTACACACATATTTTGCTAAATGTGTAAGAAACACAATAATGGTTATAGCTTTGAGCTTTTAAATGTGATATGTTAATACTGAATGACCTATGTAATATTGCTTGGATGGGGTAAAAGGTACATAGATATAATGAACATAATTCTGGTTATAATTGTTAGCAATACTCTTCTTACCAGGTGATAGTTATATAACTATGTTATATAATCTGACTCAGATCAAATTGACATTAATTGAGTTAACAATACAAATATTTTAATGAGATTTTAATTCTGCAAGAATAAAAGTCATACAATACATTTGAAACTTTAGCCAAAATGATCCTTATAAAATAAAAACTAAAGTGATTCATGTGATCATGCAGTGGGGTTGTTCTGTTCTCTCTATGGCAATAATCAGAGAACCAAACTATGCAGTCACCGTATTCATTGAATAGACCTCTAGAGGCTCTTAGGACAAAATAACATGTGAATATTACATGAAACAATGCCATTGTCTTTAATGACCCAAATTAATCTTGAAACTGACTTCAGCCTGTATTTCTAGGTCAGGGGTTCCCAAACATTTTCATGTCATGGAACATGAAATAGATCCACATTAGGCCATGACCCCCATTTGATCAGATGAAAACAGATTGATGAAATAATCGTGAAATGTATGTATTCGTCATTTTGCTGAAGACCCATTGGAACTCCCCTCAAAGAACCCTGTGGTTCCCCCCAAGGAGGGTTTACAGAAGATTACAGATTACAGAAGAACACTTTAGGAACAATTAGGAACAATTTATATGACAATAAAGAAATAAATTAAAAAAAGACCATGCCCGGGTCAACTGCAGTATCACTGACGTATCGCGAGTTTATCACGTGACTTCCCTTGTCAGTTAAACTTCCTGTTGTCGCGTTCATTCTGAATTATACATGTTTTGTTCTCTGTGTTTTATCTGTGTCCGGTGATAAGTCTAATTTAGGAAGCACCTTTGTAACGTTGGCTAAAGGCATAGTGAATGTTGCCAAACTGATTTGGGATCAAACAGGGTAGCTAAGGCAATTAGCTAAGGCTAGTTGACGCTAACGTCAATTGTCTTATCCAGCTAAATTAAAAACTAGGATTAAGAGTGACAACAAGTGACGCGGGTGCCTTTTTAGTTTTTGCCTTTTTCCATTGCAACTTTCCAGTTCGCTGAACTCCGAGAGAATCTCATCGAGTAGTCAGGTTGCTGGCTAGTACAATGGCACATATGCTTTCAATGCAATTCAGTGCCTCTCTACGGAAATCTGGGAGTGTAATACCTTTAAGGACTGCTGCATTGGTCATCGATAAACGAAATTACAGCAGCAAAAATGTGTCTTCAGGAGAGTACTTGAACCAAAGTATAGTGCCATCAATGCATTATCAGAAGAGTTTACCAAGGTAAGGAGGAAGTACGTCGGGCTCTTGTTGAGCCCAATTTGCATTACATGACATGTTATTGTTATTGATTATTGTAATCTCAGTGAACGCAGATTACCTTGGAAATGTCAGACCCATAATCTAATGTTAAGACCCCAGAGGTGACCCATTAAGGGGAATGTAGGTGAAAGTGCACAATTGATTTGAGTTCGAGCACAGGACGGCCAGGAGGGGGCGGTGATATATTGACTGAAAACATTTGCAATTATAAGGATTATATTATTATTATATTTGTTCAGGCTACCAATACCGAAACTGGAAGATACTACCAGGAGGTATTTAGCTGCCCAGAGGCCACTATTGGATGATGACCAGTTCAGGTGAGCACAAGGAAATCAACATTTTCATTTGACTTACACTTGATTAGCTATTTGATCAGGTCAAACCTGATCTGCAACAACCTTTAATGTGCCCCAGGACAACTGAGAAACTCATAGAGGACTTCCGGAGCGGTGTGGGGAAACAGCTACATGAAGAATTGGTAACTCAGGACAAGAATAATAAGCACACCAGCTACATCTCAGGTGAATGTGCTATGCAGCAGGATATCGGCATGAAACTGGGCGTCTGTAATGCATATGAGCACATCTTCATTTGGTCTACTCACATCTTATCTTTCAGGACCATGGTTTGACATGTATCTGTCTGCACGTGACTCTGTGGTGCTGAACTTCAATCCCTTCATGTCCTTCAATCCTGATCCTAACACTGAGTATAACAACCAGCTTGTGCGGGGAACCAATATAGTGTGTTCTGCAGTGCGCTTCATGAAGACGCTGCGAGCTGGATTATTGGAGCCAGAGGTTTTCCACCTTAACCCAGCTAAAAGTGACACAGACAGCTTCAAGAGGCTCATCCGTTGGGTCCCCTCATCGCTGTCTTGGTATGGAGCCTACATGGTGAATGCATACCCCCTGGACATGTCTCAGTACTTTCGGCTCTTCAATTCCACTCGCATCCCTAAGCAAGGGCGAGACGAGCTCTTCACTGATGAGAAAGGACGGCATCTCTTAGTGATGAGGAAAGGCAACATGTATGCATTTGATGTAGTAGACAACGATGGGAATTTGGTGAGCCCTGCAGAGATCCAGTCACATTTGAAGTACATTTTGTCTGACCCAACGCCAGCACCTGCCTTTCCTCTTGGGGTCCTGACCAGCGAGAACAGGGATGTGTGGGCCGGGCTGAGGGACAAGCTATTAGCTGCTGGGAATGGAGAAGCTCTGCAGATTGTTGACAGCGCCCTCTTCTCTCTCTGTCTCGATGACGAGAGCATGAGGGACCATATTCACATCTCCCACAACATGCTGCACGGTGATGGCTGCAACCGCTGGTACGACAAGTCCTTCAGCATCATTCTATCCAAAGATGGACAGGCTGCCATCAATTTTGAGCATTCTTGGGGTGATGGTGTGGCTGTGCTCCGCTTCCAGAATGAGGTCTTTAAAGACACCACAGAGCAGCCGCTGGTAAACCCTAGCTCTGCCGCTGCTGCCGTGGATTCAGCCTCTGCTGTGCGCAGACTCCAATTCAACCTGGACAGTGAGCTGGAGAATGGCATTGTGAAAGCCAAGGAGAATTTTCACCAAGCTGTCTCGAAACTCACCATTGATGCCATGGAGTTCAAGAAGGGTGGGAAGGAACAGCTGAAGAAGAGCAAGTTAAGTCCGGATGCTATAGCCCAGCTGGCTTTTCAAATGGGCTTCCTGAGGCAATACGGAAAGACAGTGGCCACATATGAGTCCTGCAGCACTGCAGCATTCAAGCACGGCCGCACAGAGACCATCCGGCCAGCCACCATACACACAAAACGCTGTGCAAATGCCTTTGTTTGCCAGCCAGGGCAACACAGCGTGGACGAACTGCTGGCCATGCTGAGTGAATGCTCTAAATATCATGGGCAACTCACCAAGGAAGCAGCCATGGGTGAGTATCTACCATTTCTACATGTATTTTGATGACTGATTACAATTTATCACACCCTGAAATATTCAGCAGGCTGCCCCACTGCTATGGCCTTTGCAGTAATTAAGCACATCGAAGCAAATTTTCATTGCTAGCTCTGTGTTCTTGCAGTCATTATCCTGTAGCAAGAGCCTGTAGTCGGCTCTGCCAATCAGTAATGTGTTCACACGAGAGACAATCCCGGCTGAGCGAGCTAGGCCCAGCATGGTGCTGTGCCAGCAAAACCTAGTAAATTATGGTCTGCTTGCCAATTTTGAACCATTAAATTATTGGAGATGAGACGTAAAACCCCTTATAGTATCAAATGTCCATATTACATCAGAATTTAATAAATTACAACAGAGTTACAGGCATTATAGTATTAATGAGTGTTGAACCTGGCCATTACGATTGAACCCTAATTCCCCCATTCAAGACTTGGCTTCAAAACACACGACTTCCTGGCCCTCTGCATTGTGCAACTTGTGAAATCAACTATAGTTTAATGCATTTTTTAAAATTTCCCTCACCAGGCCAAGGCTTCGACCGGCATCTGTTTGCCCTGCGATACCTTGCCAACTCCAAGGGCCAGGCTCTGCACAGCTTGTACACGGATCCAGCTTACACTGCAATCAATCACAATATCCTCTCTACTAGTACCCTCACTAGTCCAGCTGTCAACCTTGGCGGCTTTGCTCCTGTGGTGCCTGATGGCTTCGGTGTGGGCTATGGCGTTCACGATGACTGGATCGGCTGCAATGTGTCTAGCTACCCAGCTCGTAATGTCCATGAGTTCTTGCAGTGTGTCCACAAGTCCTTAGAGGACATCTTCACTGTCCTAGAAGGAAAGCCTATCAGCTAAGGCCTTACCTTACAGTAAATGTGAGGACAGTCATTCTCAACCTCAGGCTTGTTGACCTTTCCAGGCAAAGATACAGAAAGTTAGCAGACTTGAGTAATGTGATTTTGGGAATAAGAAAAACCATTAAGAAATATAGCACTTGGGTGTAAATTATTTTTCAGAAATTCTAACAATAACTAAGGTTTGGGATTTGAAAGGTGTTCTTTATTACTGTAGGCCTGATCTTATCAGATTATCAAAGTTGTCATAAATAAAAATGTTATTTAAACCACAAATGGAAAACCTCTCATAATAACATTTACCTGTGGACACAAGTCATTGTATTTAATGTCTAATGACAGACTGCATCAAACATGAAATAATGTGTTAGGTTTGTACTCAAATTGATGTCATACACTGGCTTTGACAAATACATTAAGTTGAATTTACGGAGTCTTTGTAACACAGACCTGTTGTCTTCTCTGTAATGAAAATGAATATGTATAAATGTATGGACGACAGATTGTGTGCCTTATCAAAAAGAATTTCAAACAACCAGCATTTATGAATTGTCAGTGCAATACCTAAAATTGCCATCAGAATTATGTAATTGGCAGCGTTGTTGGTTGTGGTTTAATATATTTTGAAATAAAATGTGACTCAATTTTGGTTCATTAAATGTTTATGTAGCAAAAAATAACATCTTGCCAATTATGATTTCCATACAACAAAGGAAACAGTCTTGGATAAACAATTTAACAAAATTGAGAATAACAGTTACAAGCAAAGGCCTTTTTAAAGAGACTTGTTCTAGATTAAAAACTTCACAAAGTAGTGAAAGGTTTCTCTAACCCTTTATTTAAAAAAAAAAATCAAAAATCCACCATCAAAAGCAAATGTACAAATGCTGAGGAAACATGAAACGCAAGACTAAAGCAATTCCCACAAAAGTAAAGTCCATGATTTAGATAGGCTTGATCTTGAAGTGTAGACCAATGAGACTGAAGACAAGACATTTCAGATCTTGAACCAGGTAGTAGAACACGCGAAGACCTTCAGGGTCCCTGAAAAACAACAACAGTTTAAAACCCTACGCCCAGGTATTTAAGCTCTTTGCCTATGCCAAATGGATATCCCCACACCTTTTGGATGAAGTACTTACTTTGACTGGTTGACATCAATCAAAGAGCCAATTTTGGAGGTTGTGAATGAAATGTGCTCATCTCCGATGACAATCTCCAGCTCCTGTGTGAGGTAAGGGGAATAAAAACAGGCAAGTGTTTAAGAATTCAAAAACACAAATAGTTGGGCAACTTGATGAACTGAAAGTTAACTTAATGCTATTTACTAAACTAAAATTGTAAACACCTTTCTAGGTGCAAAGGGCCCTGAACAACCTCATAAGACACAAAGAACCAAAAAAAAAAGACAGTGGATCAGAGAAAATTGGTAAACAAAGCTGGCAAAGAAACTTGTGAGTGATGCTGAACAAGTGGCGGACAAACCTGTCTGCCAACTCTATCAGGGGGCGGCCACAGGGCATCATCTTCCTTGGTGATTTCACTGTCATCGATGATCCTCTTCAGCTCCTCCATCACACTCTTGTGTACATAGGCCTGAGTTGATGAAAATGTATTCAGATTTGAATGACCTGAAGATGCAATCACTGAAACATCAGGCACGACCTGAGTAAAATTTTGTTAACTTTTACACCCTTCCAAATGTTGACAGTGTCATTACGATGGCCGTGAACCTTATGACTAAAGTAGTTAGACAAAATGGTGGAAAGATCTAAACGGTAGTAAGGGCTAGTAACGCTACTGCAGTTCACGAATAAGAGAAAATGCCATTGCAACTATACCTCTTTTCTGATCATGACGTCATTCTTGTAGTTGCTGTTGTTTGCGTACCTCAATTTTCCTGCAAGAAATACAAAATTCAATTTTAAGCAAAGTTTGCCAATACAATGTGCAATCGCCTTAACCAAAACACCCATACACAACACGCAGCTACCAACGTTAACGTTAGATGCTGTAGTTAGCTGTAGTTAAGTTATCTGTGCAGTCCACATGGCGTAGCAAACGCTCCCTGGTTTGTATTCAAACATTAATCAAGTTGATGGGAATGTTTTACAGGTTCCAAACATCACAACTGTAAGGCGTATTTTTAATATAGTAGAAACAACAGTGAGAGAAAAGTGCACGCTAGCAACTCGAACAACTCCATTCCAATGCGGCCTGATGAAAAGCCACTGCCGGTAGCTAGCAGCGCTAGCTTGCGAGCAGGAAGGCTAAAACTGCAAAATTGCCGCCTAACTCACCATCTGGTCTGAATTCAAATTCCAGGAACTCATGTCCAAACTTCCCTTTGTGTCCAACATAATATCTCAAATAAAAATCACTTGTTGACATTTTAACTCCTCAGAAAGTAGCAGTCTTAGTGAGGTCTGAGGGAACAAAACTAACGTTGAAGAGCGTTCCGGAACGAGACGATCTCGCTACCTCTGTGCGCATGCGTATGGTGTCGCGAGTTGTTGAAGTTGTCGCACTCTAATGATGTCATCATTCTTCCGCACAGAAGATCAGAGCACCCATGTGGCTGGTGTTAAACGATGGCAGGCTCAGTTTCACAACAACTCGAGGAGTTATTGAATCCTTTACCTAAATTCGCGGATCCAGAGGATGACCACGATGAAGCGACAAAAGCCAAGGTCATAGAAAAGTTTAACGAAGACGATGACGAAGATGGAGTTGGCCTCAGTGTTCTGCGGAAGCACCACGCATCCATGCTCTCAGAGACAGACGGTCGGTACTTGGGAAAACCAATCTCCCGTAAACAGTTGCTGATGGATATTGATGGATCTGGAGAAGATGATGATGACAAGGACAATATAGGAGAGCAGGAAGACGATGATGACTTTTCGCAAGGGGATGATGAGGATGATGATAATGAAGAAGAAGAAGCTCGGGATAAAAATGATGAGGAAGAAGACGACGAGGACCTGGAAGCTAAAGAGAGTGTGCCGCGCAGTGATGTAGCTGACAAAAAAACGTTGGTGTCTAAAATGAAGGGCATTAACATCACCTTTCCCCAGGAGATGGACTTACACAAGCTGACAGAGGGCATGGACGATCTGGGAGAGAGTGAAGAGGATGAAAGCAGCGAGGAGAGTGAAGGGAGTGATGAAGATGATGGCTCAGAGGAGGATGAGATGGAAGATGAGGGAACTGTTAGGACATTTTCCAAAGAGAAAGTAGATGAGGAAGTGGAGAAAGGCAAGGCTGTAAAGAACCAACTTGCTCTGTGGGACCAACTGCTTGAGGGGCGAATCAAAATCCAGAAAGCTCTCGTGACAGCTAATCAGCTTCCGCAACCACAGACTTTTCCAGAGTTCAAGAAGAGAGGTGGAGCTGAGCTTGTGGGAGCATTGAAGAACAGTCACAAAGCCCTAAAGGCCCTCCAAAGGTCCCTATTGGAGCTGCAGGATCAGCTGCTAAACCAGAACCCAGACACAAGACCTATTTCCCTTGGGAAAACCTCGGGAGCAGTCACCCAAAGTCAGGATGAGGAGATAATCAGCGATGAGGAGATGCAGGACACACAGAGGTCTGCAGGGGAGGTTGGGCCACTGAAACGTAAACTGGAGATGGCAGAGTACCCAGACTTCATGGCCAAACGCTTTGCTGCTTTCCAGCCCTACCGCAATGCCACGCTGCAGAAGTGGCATGACAAAACCAGACTGACCATGGGCAAGAGCAGCAAGGGTTTCGGGGCGTTTGATAGGAACATACTGACCCAGGTGGAGCAGGTACTGATGGACAATGACAGACTGGTCCGACGCACCCAGACCCGGCGCTCAGAGTTCAGAGTCCTCGGGAATGAAGAGGCGTCTGCTCCCACTGCCGAGACCATCTCCACAGAGGCAGAGGAGGGAGAGCAACAGCTGAAAGCAAACGCACACCTCAAAGACCTGGATGAGGACATCTTCGATGACGATGATTTCTATCACCAGCTCCTGAGAGAGCTTATTGAACGCAAGACGAGCGCCACAGACCCCAATGACCAGGTGGCTATGGGCAGGCAGTGGCTGGCCATCCAGAAGTTACGCAGTAAAATCAAGAAGAAGGTAGACACCAAGGCCAGCAAGGGACGCAAAGTCAGGTTCCACATCCATAGTAAGATGGCGAACTTTATGGCTCCTATTGATCACAGTTCAATGAATGATGAGGCACGGACTGAGCTGTATCGTTGCCTGTTTGGTAAGAACTCCTCGGTAGGGGAGTAGTGAGCTGAGGTGTCACATAATGAAGTGGAGGAGATGGACACAACATGAATGCCAAGGATGAAAAGAACAGTACGTTTTACACATATTTAGAAGTGATGCCAAACAGCAGGCTGGATTAGGACGGAGAGATGCACATGCCTCCTCTTGTTTCAAAGGCATGTTCATGATGCCTGTCAAGAGAATGTACCGGGTTGGACTGCATTCGTCCATATTCTTGAGGGCTTCAAAAGAATGACGTGGACTCATAGTCAAGACAGTTTATTGATAACACACCGTGTTCAAAATTACATTTGTTTTTGGGCCTAATGCACAATTTGTGATGAAATATCTTGAAATACCTGTGATAGCCCTGGTCTTGGCAACAAAACAATTCATCCTTTGTGAACAAAAAATTATATGTATTGTACATTTAGTCATTTTTTTCTTGTCACCAAGTCTCTTGATTAATAAATGAATACATTGTTTAAATAGTTGTATTTTGTTTTACAGTGTTACAGTAAATTGTCCTAACATTCATATTACATGTAATTCCCTTCTGTGTTCACCAACACATGCTTTGGAGCCCAGTATTTCTAACTTGCTAGCAAATGAAATGTTCCACCTTTTTACTAGGATACAGCACTAAGCATTGTTGATTTTCTCTTAGTATTTAGAGTTGAGGGTAAAACAGCAGAACTGCCTGTAAAGACGGAGAATACTTTTTCCACTTAAGGCCAGTGCAACCTAAGGCTACGATCAAGAAATGATCATTTTATTATTAGTTATAAAATGAGAATGAGAAGTGGCAGATGTGTCAAGTCAAAGGATCAAAAATATTACCTGAGAACTTTATCACAAGAAAAAAAACAAAATACATTTTATAGAAACACATTTACATTGATTCTACTGCAAAACGCTGACGTACTGAGCAACAAGTGACAGTTTTTAGTATTCATTTAAATGAAACCTGCATATGTCATACTAGTATTAAAACATCAAAAGAAAAAATAAGAATTCAACAATTTGGCCACAAAGACAGTGAAGAAAACTTTATTTCTTTGGTGGTGTTGTCACACATCAAATGACTTGAGGTGAAAATTGGTTGTTCGATTTATTCTCAGTGTAATATGTCTAATTCAAATTGTCAGACTCACACAAGACAAAACAAATTGCTCAGGGCAATATACTGTACAATACAGAAAACCTCAAACCAATAATTCCATTATTTCAAAAATCTTTGTACAAGCCAAAATATGATTTTTTTACAAAGCTTGAAAAAGTTGTATTGATAAAGGGAACTAGTCAGGTTACCCAGTGAACCTTAACGGGAGTCTACAGAAATAAAGGCTCTGCCATTAAGCAGCACATTGTTACACTGCATTTGTTGCACTACTGAAGGCCAAGGATATCAAGTGATGGACACCAAAACTGTTCTGGATATCTTTAGTTAAGTTTCTCCATTTCAGTGCTGTAATAATGCAAGCAGCAATGATCATAAATTAAATTACAAGTGAGCCTAATCAAGGACTCAAGCTGAACCTCCCTGTATATCTCCCTCTTCAAATCACAGAGTAAATAAGTTAAACAAAAAAAACCTGAATACAACTCTTTCAAACCACCTCCAAAAGGGAATAGTTTCCTTTTTCCTAAAGCATCTCCTGACTCAGTCCAAACAGAATCCTATCAAAAGGAGGGTCTTTCAATTCTTGGCAATTTATTCTCCCCTGTAAGCCATGATGTGGCCCCACATGCAGTTCATCCAGATGAACTTTCCCTTCCTCTTCATTGTGGTCAGTGCGGCCGGCTGCTGGACTCTGTACTTTGCTGCTTCTGAGGTGTCCCATAGCCGTTAAGGCAGCCGTTGAGCCGTTTGGTCAAACCACCATTAAGAATGTCCTGGATGTGTTGAACTATAAGGTTTATGGCAACTGTATTGAGAGAGATGTAGGTATGTGTTCAGAGCAGGCATCTTGAATCGAGATACTGAGTATGTTTTTGATTTATATGACTTTGACTTGATAAAGAGACAATTCCCAGCTCACAGCATGAGAATAAATACAGCTTTGTCCGTCATGATAACACTGTTGAGACTAGTGCCTCAAAATATCTTGATGAATATTGTTTTAATATATAATATAAATGCAAAAATAGTCACCAAGGTTATCAGCTCCTCTGGGTATAATCACATCAGCATATTTCTTTGTCTGGATAGCATGAGTGAAGACAAAAACGTTGGACATGTCAAGGGACATAATCCCACACAGAGTATAGTGGTATATCGCATGTAGGATAGGCACTCACTGGCAGACAGAACTCCTCAAAGGCAGGCTTGACAAAAGTAATGTACTGCGCGAGGACACTTTCCAAGTCCCGTCCACGTTCATTTATGTCACGAAGCACTGGGGGGATAAGAATATGGTTGTCACTCATTTAGCATCTCTTAACCACTTGTCGCTTGTCTTTTAAAATTGCATTTGGGGAGGCCTATTGTTTTCGGTTTCCGACAGGCTTGTGCATCTCACCTCTGCGCGAGAGCCGTGTATCTGCATCCGTGTCCACAAACAGCTTCATTTGGAAGAGGTCTCGGATCTCCTGAGAATAGAACATCAGGATGCCCTCAAAGAGCACCACATCAGCTGGGTACACTGTCACCGTCTCTTCTTTCCTGCCATAGGAGAGACATTAAATACAAAAGGAGCAACATTATGCTGAAAAAAAGCTTTAAATATACTGGTCCATATTGTGTTCATCATTCATACTGTTCTCTGTATGGACTTAGAGTACAAACTCACCTGGAATGAGTAACAAAGTCATAAACAGGGATCTGCACCGTTTTGCCCTCCATGATTTCCCATAAAGTTGTAACTATGAGATCATTATCAAACGCATCTATGGTATACAGAAGGAAAGAGAGTACAAAGCAGTCAGAAACATTTCTCTATGGCAGCCAGCATTCAGGAGCTCATAGGATCCACATCTATTTCAAGCAGAAGGTGACATGCTATCACAGGATGATAAGGACACCAGACACCGACCATGCAAGCCTCATACAAAATGTAGGAATTACAGACAGGTCAGACTGCTGCAAGATATAACCACCACTCTTATCAGACTAGGCCCAAAGTATCCTAATGGGAGACATAAAGCTATAAACAGGCAAGCAGACTTTCAACATGGTTCTGGATCATACATGAATGGAATGAGGCCTGTTGGTGACCAGGTAAATGACACAAAAAAAAAAAAGACATGCCGGGATGGTCAAAGTTGAACTGTCCCTTGAGTGCCTTGGCCTTCTGTTCTTGGGTGAGGACCCTGTAGAAGCTGTCTTGGCTGAGGATGGCCACTTGCCGCTGGTGGTGGTCAATCTTGTTCTGCCCCAGCAGCTCCATAATCTTACTGCACACTGACGACTAGCCACGAAAGAGGCGAAGAAGAACAAAAGAAATAAACTATGTTAAACCACTAATTTAACAAGACTCAACACACATTCTTTCAAGTACTTTGGTGCAGGGTGAAGAGGTTGATCAGTTACCAGTCTGACCCCAGCTGACAGGCAGGTCTATCCCAGCTATAACCTGGGCCCAGTTTTTTCAAAACCTTTCTGATAGGATTTCAGTAATCGTATTGGATTAAATCTGAAACCTGGGTTTTTCTAAAACTGATTAATGAGATTCTGATTGGCAGTCAGATTGGGATTGCATAAACACAGTAACACAGAAATTGTCCCCTGGGGATTAATAAAGTACCTACCTACCTAAATGTTTTTTCTGTGTTTTTCAAAACTCAAAAGAGGTAGACATAGGATAGTCTTGATCCCACTGAAGGGTGGATTCAGGGTAGATTTGGAGATATGAATGGCATGATACATATAGGAGGATAAATATAAATTAAAAATAGTATTTAGTGTTCACGTTATTAAAAAGTGAACAAAAAGACTTCAAAACAAAGTCTCATACAAACTGCCACCAGCAGGATGAACCAGTTGAACGGTGGATGAGAGTTGCTCTTTTGTTTTTAAAGAGGGTCCTTGAGTTAATGAAAAACAGTTTGCAGAGAAAGGTTTGTTTTGGATTATTTTTGCCATCCAATAAGATTTTTGATTTTGTCTTTAAGTTCTTATACATTCTTTACTTGTGCTGATAAGTGAATAAAAGTAGCATACAAACTGTCTACTAGTTCATCGTTTGGCCTAATAACTACACTCCCCACCCTGCAGGACTTGTACACCAGGAGGTGCAGAACCAGAGCCTGCAGGATCATGAAGGATCCTCACCACCCCAACAACGGACTGTTTCAGCTGCTGCGGTCAGGCAAGCGCCTCCGTAGTCACGCTGCCAAAACAGAGAGACTGAGACGGAGTTTCTTTCCTCAGGCCATCAGGACTGTGAACTCCGACCTCACCAGGGCCCCCACCAAGACACACACACTGCCCCTCTTATGCACACACACACTTAGGTAAAGACTACACATAATTTATAATTTATATTACACATACAATTTTCCCTTTTTTTACTATATTTTTTTATAAAGTGCTCTTATTGTAAATATTGTGTTGTTTTTTTATATAGAGCTCTTAAATATTGTAAATATTGTGTTGGTCTATTGTAAATAGTGTGAACCTGTTATTTTGCACATTTCTGCTGAGCATTGCCACTTTGCATTTCACTACACACCTCGTGTGTGTATGTGACAATTAAACTCCTTGAATCTTGAATCTTGAATCTAACATAACCTGTTGTAACATCATTTGTCCAATAGATGGCAAGAGAGGCTATTTAAAAAAGGCAACTAGATTCTGTATTGATTTGATATTGTGGTATCTGGATCAGCGTGATCCTTATCCTTTATGTCAGTTATGTCTGGACCTGACAGATTTACTCACACAGACAGACGAACACACACACACACACACACACACACACACACACACACACACAGTAGAATAGTTCCCATTCAAATGGAGTGTGTGGAAGGAACAGGTGTTTCTACAAACAGTTGGGAAAGGCGCATGATAGCAGGAAGTCTAACCCACAAACAACTGTTTGGTGGGCAAACAGTTGATGCAATCACTTGGTAGACTACCTACTGCACCTTCGATTAGTTGACTAATGCTCTTTATAAAGCCTTAAACCAATAGACACTCTGTTAGTATACTGAACTTTTCCTCATCATCAAAATCAGTTAAATATATTGAACTACTCCATAACAGACTATCACAGAAGCCCAGAGTCAAGAGTCCAATTTCACTGAAGAATTTCATTCACCCTCAAAGTATCACATTTCATTGTACCATTTCCTTGTTCCTTGTACCAAAACAGAATTAATGCTTCAAATTGTGATCTTCAAAAGAGAGATGGAGTGCGATAAACTTCTTGGCAATCCTTGAAATCTAATACAGCAGTGTTTGTGGTGCTGTGCAAACCTGTTCAAGAGACACTAGAGAGAGCCTCACTCATATCATTACAATGCGAAGGGGGAAACAAAGCTTGGAGTCCCCTATACAAGCTGGATCTGAAGCTGCCCCACAAATATGAGCGCTTCAAGACAGCCCTCACTCCATCTGGCTTGACCAGATTATCTCAACACAAAAACAAATTTAACTGCCAAACCTCAAAGCTAACTGAATGTATGGAATCCCCTTCCTGCCAACAAGGCTCCCATTGAATTAAACTGAATTCAAAGAGAGAGAGAAAGGTGGATCAGTATCACAAAGGAGGAACATTTGCTGGGATATAATCAGATACTCCCAGGGTGAGATCAGCAGGTCCATCATAAGTAGATTACTGTAACAATAATGATGATCGGAATAATAAAACCACTAGGATACCATAGCTGACATATGTTACTTGATCAAGGCCATTCATAAAGCCATTAGGCCTACAGACAGCAGTGTCACATATCTTGACATAGTACAAATGTAATCGATAAGTATGTGTGTTTGGATTTATTACTGAACCTGCCCTCGAGCTGTGCCGTCAACTCGTTTATTTTTACCTGACCTGACACCGCGCAGCTGATGCTGATTCCCTTGATTGAATAGCGAATGGAAATCTCGATTTTCTTTCAACTCGGATCTTCGCCGACCTTTAAAAAGTTGAGACGTGTTAATACGTCAGACACATTTATGAAGGCTTAAACTACGAGTCCCGAGTCTGGATTCTGCCAGTACATAACATTAACCATGTAAAAAGACATATGCTTAGGCTATGCACATGTAGAATTGTGTTTTGTGCCACGGGCCTACACCACGTTCATTAGTGATCAAGGCCATTTCCGACAGATCTAGGTCAAACTGATGTAACGGAAACATGATGACATAGTGATCATTTGCCATAAGGCGTACGGGCTAAATCAAAATGTGACTCGTCACCTTAAAATTTCCTAAAAGATAAATAATTTCAATCCCATTACGTCGTTATCGGGAAGTTAATTCATAAAGAGAGAAGAAAAAAAATTCTCTAAAATCATATAAATGCCAACCTTGCCGCTGGCAGTACCCCCGGCGACACCAATGAGAAAAGGCTGCCGATTATCATGCTCGTTTTCGGCTTGGTCATCTGGCTTTGTTTCGTTGTCGCCTGCCATGCTTCATCTGCAACGCTATGCGGTCCTCTGACACTTGGGGGTGTCTGTGATCTCGGTGGGCTCCTCCCATTTGATGTGATGATGACGATGATGACACAGATGATGATGATGATGATGACACGGATGATGGTGATGTTATGGTTATAATGATGATGATATAATGATGATGATGATTATAATTATGGTGATGGTGATGGTGGTGGTGGTGGTGGTGATGATGATGATGATGATATATCCCATTATAGTTACTAGTTACCTCTTTAAAATCGTACTCAGTGACATAATCCAAGGAATTACCCAGACTGAATAATGCATTCTGATCATTTTCAATTACTTTCAGATTATTTCAGAAAGGCACAGTCAAGAAAAACTGAAAAACATACAAAGTTTTGGAAATTTATTTCAGGTTTGCATACAAACACAAAGTTCGTTCTGTCTCACATTTTATAAATACGTAGAACACCTACCCCTATTTAAATGGCCTCCTGAGTTTCACTGCTTTCACTTTAAAAGTATTCCCAGAGGTAATCCTCTAATCCTCTAGACTCCTTATGATTTAACTAAACTCTTAGCTGTATGGAGTGTGTTAATAGAATATTTTGTGTACATGTTGACACAGAAAGGTTTCCTTGGATGGTCACAGTATATTCAAAGTTGATCTGGGCCTAATCATTCATAGAGGAATCTCTGTCCACTCTCAATACGGCAATGGTTAAAAGACTAAAACTAGAAATAATACTGGCTCTTAATATATTACATACACTTATATATATGTACACTTATTGCATTCATTTGTATCAATAGTGGTCAATTTTAGAAATGTTCAAAACTTGATTGAATAGACAATGGTAACTGAAATTAAACATTTAATTACATGTGTATTGTTTTTAGTTTGTTGTATTTCAATTCACTACAACGTTTTGCCCATGCCCAGTGTTCATTTCAGTTTTAGTTTTGGGTAAATATAATCATTTTTGTTTTAATGTTTTTCACCAAGTTGATTTTTTATTCATTTCAGTTCACTAAAATGTTTCCCCTATGCACTTTGTGTCCAAAAATGCAAAATTGCAAACACCTAATTTTAACATACTGCAACGTTTTGTCGATGGAGTACGTGAACCGGAAATACACGTATGACCTTTCCACTAACGCTGACCTAGCTCTATGATAATTCAACCGTAGATTAGTGTAATGTGGTGACGGTTTACCTATTGACAGTGAATTTGCTACCTCTCGGCAGTCGGAAAAACGGGACAACTTGACCAGCTCCAACTATGAGTACTATGTTTGCAGACACGATTCTTATTGTATTCATCTCTATTTGTACAGCGCTGTTAGCCGAAGGTAAGTGTATGTGCTCGTGAGATCGACAGGCGACTTTTCACTATTGTCGCAGTATAACATTTGCCTTCCATTCTGAATAATATAGTAAAGAAACACCGTTGTCATTTGTTATCAAGATTGATCCGATTCCTAATCCTAACGTTAATGCTGATGAAGACAGGCAGTTAGCGAGCTAGCTAGCCAGCTAGCTAACATAATTTAAATTAGCTAACCTAGCGAACAGATTTCCACCGGTGTAAAGCCAGACAGGGCTTCCGGTTACATTTTCTGTAGTAAAACTCTTATTGATCAACAAAGGCTGTTTTTTGAGTAATACAATTCAACAAAGTGAAAATGAAGCTATATTTAAGTAAGAATCTGTAATAAAATGAATTGTTTTGTTTCCTCAAAAGGCCTTTCACAGAGGATTCCATAGCCATATAGGCCAGTGCAAGAGCAGAGTAAAACAAACTCAATCACAAAACCTATAGCAGACAACTTGGAAAGATGTCTACTACCTTGCAAAGTCAATTCAACCCATAGCTGTGGCACAAGCAAAAGGCTATAGAGTGCGAGCCCCATTACCTTGTGTCATTTCAGATAGAATAAGCCACCGCTCACTAAAATGCATTGTGCTTGCCATACATAATAGGTTCCTATCTCCCCATAATCTTCTTATGCTCCCAGACGCCTGCTTTTTCCTGGACTGTTAATGCTAGATGTTGAAATCCTGTGCACTGTGCTGGACATTATTAAGGCTTGTACTCTCAGTCAGAGGTGACCTGGAAATGACCATTCATAAATCATTGACTTGTTTCGTAGTCATTACAAAACTCATATATGTGTGCAAGTTATGCACTGAATTCCTCCCATCTTCAGGGTTGTTGTTCTGCAGCTGAACAGGCGCTTTCCCCTCCCTGAATGGGGACAAGCGAAAAAATAATTTTCCTATGGGGATCAATAAAGGACCACATCATTATTATATGTGTGTGTATTGTTATGCGCTAGTGACCCCCCTCAGCATTTCCTTTGAGGGAAACTGCAGCCCCATGTTGATGGTCAAACTTCACCACACAACTCTAGTGTGCCATCAGTGCACTGTAGAAGCACATGGAGAACTGCAGTTTTTTTTCCCCTCAAACAATAACATCATAACATTTTTCTCCGCAGGTATTACATGGGTTTTAGTGTATCGGACTGAAAAGTACAAGAGGCTAAAGGCTGAGGTAGAAAAACAAAGCAAAAAACGTAAGTGATTTATACTCGTACTAATATTTGCAGTGATTTTTTTTATTTTTTATAATTTATCTGCACCGTTAACATTCACTGTTTAATGTTTGATATCAGTTGAGAAAAAAAAGGAAACCATCACAGAATCTGCAGGACGTCAACAGAAGAAAAAGATTGGTAAGAAGTAATCCCATCCCAAGCACTCACTGAACTAATTGCTGTACTTTAAATGATAAGAAATGGATTGTGTTTAAGGCTAAACTGAACATTCAGGAAATCTCAAATATGCTCTGGTTTTAAGAACAGCTCTTTTCCTCAGCATGACAGTGTTTCTTGATAAGTAATATGTGCTGCTAAATTTATTACAGAAAGACAAGAAGAGAAACTGAAGAACAACAACCGAGACCTGTCTATGGTGAGACAGATGTTTACAATGCACATGCTATGTAATGATCAAATGGGATCCGTATTGACAATGGCAGTTTTTCATTTATTTATTTATTTATTTTTAGGTACGCATGAAGTCCATGTTTGCCATAGGCTTCTGTTTTACGGCACTGATGGGCATGTTCAACTCCATGTAAGTATTAGACATAGACTGACAAGAAATATTTCAATGTTCATCCTTACACTTACCTGGTGTGAGAGGGTAAAGGTTGATGGCCTTAGAGTATATAATCAGCACGATCGTTTGCTTACGACATAAGTGATGCATAAGTATTACTAATATTATCAATTATATTTTTTATACAGGTACAAGCATTTCTTCCCATAATTATAGCTAATTGTGTTTTTGTTCTCTTTTTATTTTAAAGCACCTGGTAATTTTGTTTAGAGAATTAAATAATGATAAATCTAAATGTTATTTTAAAGTGAAATATTGCTTTGAATGAACAGTGCACTTCAGGTAATACGTCTACTTTAAATTTAAGTTCAGAACTTTAAACATGTATTCTTCAAGCTCTCACAACTCTGTTTCTTGTTTTCTTTTTGTTCAGTTTTGATGGGAGGGTAGTGGCCAAATTGCCTTTTGTCCCGCTGTCGTATATCCAGGGACTGTCGCACCGCAACCTACTGGGCGAGGATTACACTGACTGCTCATTTATCTTCCTCTACATCCTTTGCACCATGTCCATTAGACAGGTAACTTTTACTGTTGTCACACCTTCAGACCTCAATTGGGGTCGATGCCTTTTCTATTCAATAAATGTAAAAGTGGATTTTCACTGAAATTCAAAATCTGAAAAACTTTTATTCCTGTATCTAATATGCAGTGGAAATGAATGGAAAAGTGAAAAAAATGAAAGAATGAATGCTCAGATATTTGGTGTAGTAATTGATTTGCTGTTTCATTTTATTTTTTGTTTACAACTGGTCCACTTGAAGCTGAGTTCATTCCAACCTTGCTTTAACCTACACATAATGGGTCGTGTTGCTATGTGCAGGTTAACCTTTAACATATAGGACAAAGTTCTATTACTTCAAACTTGTTTGACATGTTTGACAACTACTCTTCAGACATATTTTAGTTTTCATTACTTTATGGACCATTGTCTCAAGCAGGGTGTTGAAACAATGTCACATCACACTAAATTGCTGAAAAAGGTCTATAGTGTACAGTACTGTGTAAAAGTCTTAGGCACCCTAGATTTGGTCTTAGATGTTTATTTTTTGATATTTAGAAACTTTTCATTTCATTATTTTTAAAAGTATCTTCATTTAGGGATTTTTTTTATTTTTACATGTCCCTTTACATGTTTTTCACAGTATTGTATATCATACTTTGCAGAATTTAAACCTTTCTTTGGTCTGGCAGCAACTCTGATTTCCATTCTGGTCACTCAGCATCTGATCACTGTGTTTCTTATCACTCTTTGATTGGATATTTATTAGATAGATTTTGAAATCTATTTGTCAGTAATCTGGCTGTTAGTTCAAGGTAAGGTAAGTGCTGCTAAGTGGTATGACATTAGATCCTTTGATATTTTGGCTAAAACAGTTGTTTGAAATCTGATGAAATAATTGTAATCTGGAGACAAACTGAAAATGGCTTTAATTTATCTATTTACAATTCCAGTTGTAGAGCCTATTACCAGATGCATTGATGGAGTTAAAAGGATGCACATCAAGTTGTATTGAGGGCCGCTGATTCATTGGTGTTGAAGACGTAGGAAGCAAAGTCTGCCATTCTCAGTAATACATAGTTAGTGATTAAGTAATTGTTGAGCCATTGATATTAATCAGTAGCCTTATTAACACTTTGTGTTAAGGGACAGAAATAGTGATCTACCAAATTGCTACATATCTGGTATTTCTTTTTCTTTTTCTCAGTCCAGTCCAGTTCTTTTTCCTTTATACAGTGTTGAACATTGCCACATGACCTTTGGATAGCAAATCATAATGATTTGTGCTTTTTTCCTTACTGTGGGGAGGCTCATTGTCTGATTATTTGGTCATTTCTGTCTTCAGAACATTCAGAAGATGTTGGGTCTTGCACCCTCCAGAGCTGCAACAAAGCAAGCTGGAGGCTTTCTGGGACCCCCTCCCCAAGCAGCTAAGTTTTCCTAATCATCTGGGACAGTTTCAACAGTCCTGATCATACACTGTGACTGTGTGACTCAGCAGAAGTGATGGCTCCCTTATCAGAGCACAGAACTGCTCATCCTGTACTGGAATAAACCTGGTATTACCTGTTGCATCACTTGCATGCAAATTGTATCACTACAATTTGACTCTTCATTGTCTTGTTGCTTGTTTAATTTTAAGCCTTTCACTTAGAAATTAGGAGAAAAAATGTTGGTCTTAATAGTTTGTAATGAACTACCTTGTACGCAGCAGATGCAATGCATTGTTTTGGGATATTTTTATAAATTGGCAATGTAACCATTTAATTCATTCATCAGTATTATTGTATGTCATTCTCTGTATCCTCATTTCTTACAGATTAATACAATTTTATGATCCAATTTTACATGTTTTAGTTGACTTGAAGCAGCATTGTATGTAGACATAATTGTACTGTTACTATGCTTCCCATTATTGGTTTAGGACTGACAGCCACACACTCGCTATTTTTGTTATGTTCTTGTGCTTATGTACTTTCACATTGAAAGCCGGTTCAGTGTTTGGTAATAAATACATTAACCCTCTGTTTGACTCTTTGTCTAAACATTTTTGACTTTAAACCTAATCATCTTTGATTGTAGGCATAGTTTTATAGTTTTCAATGCTTAGGCTGTTTTACTTGTGGGATAGTGTAACAGTGTTGCAATTTCATTTGGATGGGTTGTTCATCAAGATTCAAGATTCAAGATTCAAGAAGTTTAATTGTCACATACACACACGAGGTGTGTAGTGAAATGCAAAGTGGCAATGCTCAGCAGAAATGTGCAAAATAACAGGTTCACACTATTTACAATAACCAGCATAATATTTACAATGTCACAGTTTTTTAAGAGATCATGTGATCATGAAGAAATGTGCAAAATAACAGGTTCACACTATTTACAATAACCAGCACAATATTTACAATGTCACAGTTTTTTAAGAGATCAAGTGATCATGGTTGTCCTTGTTTAAGAGGTGTTTTAATCCCCTGGAAATAAAATTACTGTTTTAAGTAAATTTTACTTAACGTGCATAATTTCAGAAATGGTGCAAAGGAGTTTAGGGAACAATCCAATGGACCTGGAGAAGTGTCATGGAGGAATGTCGTATTAATGTGTGAACTGCATGACCCTATCCAGAAGAAACCCACCCCCAACACCATCTGCCTTACAATACTCAAGGGCACCTCAACAGTAGTTAAGAAATGTATTGTGCTCAGTTAACCCCAATAACTGTGATCCTTAACCGAACACACCAATAAGATAAAGAGGGAATCTGAACTGTACCCGTTTTTAACATTATGTAATGTTGAAGGTTCGTGTCCTAGAGAGGGCGTGTGTCCCAACGAAGGGGCGTGTCCTAGTCAGGGGGCGTGTGTTATTCTTTATGCTTGAACCTAGATTTCAAACCCTGAAGCTATTCTGCTAGCAGGAGCGACCACGGTAACGTAGTTTATATATTTTTTTTACTTACACTATCTAACTTCTAACTATCCGTCCGTGCTAGCTTAGCGCCCTCCATGGCGCAAGTGACACGTAACTGTTAATGGTTAACGGTACATGCAGCTTTATAGATCACAACTGTCGTTTGGTTATTCATTATAACGGTGTTCTTGCAGGAACATACATTTGAAAATGGCCCAGTCTGTTCTCGACACTATGCCCGGCGCTTCGACCGGAACTGTGGTTGTCACAGACAATCTGAACTACTGGGGTGGGAGTCGAGTCAAGCCCAGGGATGACAAAAACTCAGAGCCAGTGTTTGAACCTGCAACCGGTAAATGGCGAAGATTATATTCTGATTCTCAGTTTAATGCTTCCTACTATAAATCTAAGCCTTTATTGCTATTCCTTTTTTTTGTGGGGCGTGGTGCTGATTCATGTTTTTTTAGTTGAATGACTTAACCCTCAGGCATCATTATGGACATTTTTGTCCATTTGAGCAAATTTTTCCTCTTGATCTGGCCATCATTTTGGCTGTGTTAGTGCATATGGCACAATTTTTTTTGTAAGAAAGTCTCTCTCTTGACACATTTTGGAATTCAAATTTAATTTTTCTAATAGATCAATAGAACACTGTGAAAAAAATGTACTACCCTCTTAAGTCATTAAGGACAAAAATGTCCACTTCCAAAAAACTGCTATAAAAACTTTACAGATTAATATTTTTTTCTGCTTTTTTCTGCATATATCTCTTAAACAACTTCAGCCCTGCTCAAAACTACCAAACATTCAATCATTTTGAGGATTTTAACCCTTTAAATGCCAGTTTGATTACTTGATGTCACTGTTGTTATTTTTGAAAAAAAACACAAAAATGTAATCAAACTGGCATTTAAAGGGTTAAAATCCTGATAATTATTCAATATTTGATAGTTTTGATCAGGACTGAAGTTGATCAAAAGACTTAACCCAAAAAAGCAGAAAAAAATATTATTTTTATAGCAGTTTTTGGAAGTGGACATTTATGTCCTTAATGACTTAAGAGGGTAGTAAATTAAACTGATGCCTGAGGGTTAAATTAAAAAGGTAAATCTGAATTCAGTAAAGACGTAAACTAATTCTGCTTGTCTGCAGCATTTGTTCAACTATTGTTATTAATGTAGTTAATAACATAATCTGTTCAGGCGCCAGCAGGGCCGCTCTTTTACAGTCTGTAGGCTGTTGTTTCATATTTGTGAAATCAAAATGCTGTGTCAACAGTGTGCTGCTTCCTCTGTATCTGCAGGCCGAGTCTTGTGTCAGATGGTACCTTGTGGGGCGGAGGAGGTTGAACAGGCCATACAGAGTGCCCACTCTGCCTATCTAAAATGGAGCAAGATGTCAGGCATGGAGAGGGCTCGGGTTATGCTAGAGGCTGCCCGCATTATCAGGGTAAGAGGGTCTGGTTGACAGTGTCATTCAACTGGAATGTGGAGTGGTTTCTCCTGTCATTGAGAGTAAAGCCTGTTTTTGTTTTTCCTACTGAAATTGCATCAGACTAGCCAGACAGGTCACAGTATTGCGCAACTAAATTATATTTGCAGTCTTGCAAGTATGGAGCCGACGGCTAGTTGTTGAGTAAACACACGCCACTGTTGGCCCGTATTTGCACAGAATAAAACTGTATTGTCTGTGTCCTTCTGTAACATCTGTCATGTCATGTGGGGGAGGACTTGAAACTCATTTTGACACATTGCAATACTATCAACTAGCAGTACTATCAATACTGCTACTATCAATACTATTATACTATTAATATACTGCGCCCCCCGTTTATGGAACACCCTACCAGAGGATCTGAGGGCAGCAAAAACTTCATTTCTGCATTGTATTTTTGTAGCCCTTCTTCCTTTAGTCTCATTGTTTGATTACTCATTGTGTCCCTTTGCAAAGTACTATTTTATCCTTTACTGTGTTATTGTAAAGCACTTTGAGTTGCATTCCACGCATGTAAGTAAAGGCTGATTGAATATAGAAATGTAATGTCTCTAAACTGCTTCAGTGCATTATTCTGAATAGGTACAGTTTTGCCAACATCAGATTTTCTCATCTACATCTATTTTCATCATTTTTTATAACGCTGTTGTTCATTTCAAATGTAAACAGGAGCGAAGAGACAACATTGCCAAGCTGGAAGTGATCAACAATGGCAAGTCCATTACTGAAGCGCTGGTGGATATTGATATTTCCTGGCAGTCCATAGAGTACTATGCCGGCTTGGCTGCTACGCTTTCAGGTGGGTGCACCAACATGTTTTGTCAAAAATGTATGATCACCTTATTCAATCTATGCTATCAGATGTTTGATACTTGGTTCCTCGGTTATCTTAAAGCTCTAAAGCTTAATTCGGTGGTGTGTTCTATAGTTATATACCTGGGTTGTCCTGTCATTTTCTGCAGGCCAGCATGTCCAGCTTCCTGGGGGATCATTTGCTTACACAAGAAGGGAGCCCCTTGGTGTGTGTGTGGGAATTGGTGCCTGGAACTACCCCTTCCAGATCGCTTCTCTCGCTGCTCCCGCCCTGGCATGTGGTGAGTTTCTAACAGTCATATGTGTGTATTATACATTATCCTTTATCCTAGCTTTTTCCAAGAACAAATGCCTCATGTGTCTGTTTAATCTGTCATAAACATGTAATATAGACCTTAATCTACAGTGTTACTCTCACCGTTAGGTAATGCCATGGTGTTCAAGCCCTCTCCAATGACTCCTGTGACTGTTGTCATACTGGCTGAGATCTACAAAGAGGCAGGGGCACCTGATGGGCTTTTCAATGTGGTACAAGGTGGAGCAGAGACTGGCACCTTGCTCTGCCACCACCCCATGGTAGCCAAAGTCTCCTTCACTGGTAGTGTTCCAACGGGCAAAAAGGTACACGGACAAAAAAGGGTTATGATTTCTAACATAACATTGTAATGCTGCAAAGATGCAGCCACTCACTGCACAACAGCAATAACAAGGGTGTCTTAAATTATAGTCTACATATTGCTCTCTGAGAAAGAAACAGACAATCACCTCTGCAATCACTGTTTTCAACATCAGCTGAAAACATGATCTATTATTACTGGTCCTCCCTCGTATTAAAATATGTATCCTCCTTGCACTCAGATCATGGAAATGTCTGCCAAGGGGGTGAAGCATGTGACTCTGGAGCTAGGAGGGAAATCTCCCCTCCTCATCTTCAAGGACTGTGAGATGGAGAATGCAGTGAGGGGGGCGCTCATGGCAAACTTCCTCTCACAGGGAGAGGTGAGACAATAGTGCTTTTGTATCTATGCAAGATCACACCTTCCTTTTCTCATGGAAGCATTGGTCAGTATCCATGGATATCATTGTGCACTGTGTCAAGCACTCCTGATCTAACCCTTTTCATCGATCGTAACGTGTTAAAAGCTTGTCTCAAATGTATAGGTCTGCTGCAATGGGACCCGCGTGTTTGTGCAAAGAGAGATCATGCCGCAGTTCCTGACAGAAGTGGTCAAGAGGACCAAAGCCATCCCTGTTGGTGACCCTCTGCTGGAGGGCACCCGTATGGGAGCCCTGATCAGCAAGCCACACCTTGAAAAAGTGCTGGGATTTGTGAGTCAGGCCAAGAAAGAGGTGAGCTCAAACTGTATCCTGTTACCATTATGCCTGACCCCAAAGCAGTTGGATCAAGTTCAGGTATTCCCTTGTACTTCTCACAGTTATTTGACTAATACCTCTGTTTTCATAGGGAGCTAAAGTGCTTTGTGGTGGGGAGCCTTTCACCCCCAGTGATCCCAAACTGAAAGGGGGCTACTTCATGTCACCTTGTGTACTTGGTGAGTAGTTTTTGACTTTAAACCTAATCATCTTTGATTGTAGGCATAGTTTTATAGTTTTCAATGCTTAGGCTGTTTTACTTGTGGGATAGTGTAACAGTGTTGCAATTTCATTTGGATGGGTTGTTCATCAAGATTCAAGATTCAAGAAGTTTAATTGTCACATACACACACGAGGTGTGTAGTGAAATGCAAAGTGGCAATGCTCAGCAGAAATGTGCAAAATAACAGGTTCACACTATTTACAATAACCAGCATAATATTTACAATGTCACAGTTTTTTAAGAGATCATGTGATCATGAAGAAATGTGCAAAATAACAGGTTCACACTATTTACAATAACCAGCACAATATTTACAATGTCACAGTTTTTTAAGAGATCAAGTGATCATGGTTGTCCTTGTTTAAGAGGTGTTTTAATCCCCTGGAAATAAAATTACTGTTTTAAGTAAATTTTACTTAACGTGCATAATTTCAGAAATGGTGCAAAGGAGTTTAGGGAACAATCCAATGGACCTGGAGAAGTGTCATGGAGGAATGTCGTATTAATGTGTGAACTGCATGACCCTATCCAGAAAAAACCCACCCCCAACACCATCTGCCTTACAATACTCAAGGGCACCTCAACAGTAGTTAAGAAATGTATTGTGCTCAGTTAACCCCAATAACTGTGATCCTTAACCGAACACACCAATAAGATAAAGAGGGAATCTGAACTGTACCCGTTTTTAACATTATGTAATGTTGAAGGTTCGTGTCCTAGAGAGGGCGTGTGTCCCAACGAAGGGGCGTGTCCTAGTCAGGGGGCGTGTGTTATTCTTTATACTTGAACCTAGATTTCAAACCCTGAAACTATTCTGCTAGCAGGAGCAACCACGGTAACGTAGCTTATATATTTTTTTTACTTACACTATCTAACTTCTAACTATCCGTCCGTGCTAGCTTAGCGCCCTCCATGGCGCAAGTGACACGTAACTGTTAATGGTTAACGGTACATGCAGCTTTATAGATCACAACTGTCGTTTGGTTATTCATTATAACGGTGTTCTTGCAGGAACATACATTTGAAAATGGCCCAGTCTCTTCTCGACACTATGCCCGGCGCTTCGACCGGAACTGTGGTTGTCACAGACAATCTGAACTACTGGGGTGGGAGTCGAGTCAAGCCCAGGGATGACAAAAACTCAGAGCCAGTGTTTGAACCTGCAACCGGTAAATGGCGAAGATTATATTCTGATTCTCAGTTTAATGCTTCCTACTATAAATCTAAGCCTTTATTGCTATTCCTTTTTTTTGTGGGGCGTGGTGCTGATTCATGTTTTTTTAGTTGAATGACTTAAATTAAAAAGGTAAATCTGAATTCAGTAAAGACGTAAACTAATTCTGCTTGTCTGCAGCATTTGTTCAACTATTGTTATTAATGTAGTTAATAACATAATCTGTTCAGGCGCCAGCAGGGCCGCTCTTTTACAGTCTGTAGGCTGTTGTTTCAACAGTGTGCTGCTTCCTCTGTATCTGCAGGCCGAGTCTTGTGTCAGATGGTACCTTGTGGGGCGGAGGAGGTTGAACAGGCCATACAGAGTGCCCACTCTGCCTATCTAAAATGGAGCAAGATGTCAGGCATGGAGAGGGCTCGGGTTATGCTAGAGGCTGCCCGCATTATCAGGGTAAGAGGGTCTGGTTGACAGTGTCATTCAACTGGAATGTGGAGTGGTTTCTCCTGTCATTGAGAGTAAAGCCTGTTTTTGTTTTTCCTACTGAAATTGCATCAGACTAGCCAGACAGGTCACAGTATTGCGCAACTAAATTATATTTGCAGTCTTGCAAGTATGGAGCCGACGGCTAGTTGTTGATTAAACACACGCCACTGTTGGCCCGTATTTGCACAGAATAAAACTTTATTGTCTGTGTCCTTCTGTAACATCTGTCATGTCATGTGGGGGAGGACTTGAAACTCATTTTGACACATTGCAATACTATCAACTAGCAGTACTATCAATACTGCTACTATCAATACTATTATACTATTAATATACTGCGCCCCCCGTTTATGGAACACCCTACCAGAGGATCTGAGGGCAGCAAAAACTTCATTTCTGCATTGTATTTTTGTAGCCCTTCTTCCTTTAGTCTCATTGTTTGATTACTCATTGTGTCCCTTTGCAAAGTACTATTTTATCCTTTACTGTGTTATTGTAAAGCACTTTGAGTTGCATTCCACGCATGTAAGTAAAGGCTGATTGAATATAGAAATGTAATGTCTCTAAACTGCTTCAGTGCATTATTCTGAATAGGTACAGTTTTGCCAACATCAGATTTTCTCATCTACATCTATTTTCATCATTTTTTATAACGCTGTTGTTCATTTCAAATGTAAACAGGAGCGAAGAGACAACATTGCCAAGCTGGAAGTGATCAACAATGGCAAGTCCATTACTGAAGCGCTGGTGGATATTGAGATTGCCTGGCAGTGCATAGAGTACTATGCCGGCTTGGCTGCTACGCTTTCAGGTGGGTGCACCAACATGTTTTGTCAAAAATGTATGATCACCTTATTCAATCTATGCTATCAGATGTTTGATACTTGGTTCCTCGGTTATCTTAAAGCTCTAAAGCTTAATTCAGTGGTGTGTTCTATAGTTATATACCTGGGTTGTCCTGTCATTTTCTGCAGGCCAGCATGTCCAGCTTCCTGGGGGATCATTTGCTTACACAAGAAGGGAGCCCCTTGGTGTGTGTGTGGGAATTGGTGCCTGGAACTACCCCTTCCAGATCGCTTCGTGGAAGTCTGCTCCCGCCCTGGCATGTGGTGAGTTTCTAACAGTCATATGTGTGTATTATACATTATCCTTTATCCTAGCTTTTTCCAAGAACAAATGCCTCATGTGTCTGTTTAATCTGTCATAAACATGTAATATAGACCTTAATCTACAGTGTTACTCTCACCGTTAGGTAATGCCATGGTGTTCAAGCCCTCTCCAATGACTCCTGTGACTGTTGTCATACTGGCTGAGATCTACAAAGAGGCAGGGGCACCTGATGGGCTTTTCAATGTGGTACAAGGTGGAGCAGAGACTGGCACCTTGCTCTGCCACCACCCCATGGTAGCCAAAGTCTCCTTCACTGGTAGTGTTCCAACGGGCAAAAAGGTACACGGACAAAAAAGGGTTATGATTTCTAACATAACATTGTAATGCTGCAAAGATGCAGCCACTCACTGCACAACAGCAATAACAAGGGTGTCTTAAATTATAGTCTACATATTGCTCTCTGAGAAAGAAACAGACAATCACCTCTGCAATCACTGTTTTCAACATCAGCTGAAAACATGATCTATTATTACTGGTCCTCCCTCGTATTAAAATATGTATCCTCCTTGCACTCAGATCATGGAAATGTCTGCCAAGGGGGTGAAGCATGTGACTCTGGAGCTAGGAGGGAAATCTCCCCTCCTCATCTTCAAGGACTGTGAGATGGAGAATGCAGTGAGGGGGGCGCTCATGGCAAACTTCCTCTCACAGGGAGAGGTGAGACAATAGTGCTTTTGTATCTATGCAAGATCACACCTTCCTTTTCTCATGGAAGCATTGGTCAGTATCCATGGATATCATTGTGCACTGTGTCAAGCACTCCTGATCTAACCCTTTTCATCGATCGTAACGTGTTAAAAGCTTGTCTCAAATGTATAGGTCTGCTGCAATGGGACCCGCGTGTTTGTGCAAAGAGAGATCATGCCGCAGTTCCTGACAGAAGTGGTCAAGAGGACCAAAGCCATCCCTGTTGGTGACCCTCTGCTGGAGGGCACCCGTATGGGAGCCCTGATCAGCAAGCCACACCTTGAAAAAGTGCTGGGATTTGTGAGTCAGGCCAAGAAAGAGGTGAGCTCAAACTGTATCCTGTTACCATTATGCCTGACCCCAAAGCAGTTGGATCAAGTTCAGGTATTCCCTTGTACTTCTCACAGTTATTTGACTAATACCTCTGTTTTCATAGGGAGCTAAAGTGCTTTGTGGTGGGGAGCCTTTCACCCCCAGTGATCCCAAACTGAAAGGGGGCTACTTCATGTCACCTTGTGTACTTGGTGAGTCCTTTGGAATATTTTCACTGTTATGGTTAATTTATTCTTTTGAAACACTAATTTGTGTGCCCAACTACTGATGACATCAAATAATTTGAATCAAGTTTTGTTGCATCTACATTTGTTACATCTTTTGTTACGTCTCCCAACACAGATAACTGCCGGGATGACATGACATGCGTGAAAGAGGAGATCTTTGGCCCTGTTATGTCCGTTATGCCTTTTGACACCGAAGAAGAAGTTCTCCAGAGGGCCAACAACACTACCTTTGGATTGGCCTCTGGAGTCTTCACCAGGTCAGCATATGAAAGGGAGTGCAAAATTGAGTTTTATCACTCTGCAGCCTGATGCAGCAGCTGATACATAGCACTGACCTTTAACACTTGAAGATAAGATTATAAGTTATTGCATTCAATTGGATGTAGTCCAGTTTCTACAAAGCAATCATTAAAGTATTTCAATTCCTTGCTCTAAAATAGAGTCAATGTGGCTGGATGACAGACGAGGCAGCCTGTCCTTTTAGCAGTGTGTGTATAAGTTGCATACAAACTCCTCACTGTTTCCTCAGTTGTGCTCTAAATCCACATAGGCACTGATCTCAGATTTCCCATTCCCTTTCCTCTCTCCCTGTAGGGATATATCACGAGCCCATCGTGTGGCTGAAAATCTGCAGGCAGGGACCTGCTTCATAAACAACTACAACATTAGTCCTGTGGAGGTGCCATTTGGAGGATACAAGATGTCAGGTGGGCTGTTGAAATGACCTATTCAGTTTAAGGGGTCAGAATTAACAATTGTGCCACTGTGTATGCAAAGTAAGTGTGATACATCTGTGTTTGTAGTTTTATAGTTATGTCTGCGGTTCGTATTATCACATTTTATTGCAGTGAGTGATGCCAATTATCTATGTCTGTACTGGGTGAAAGTAGGTAAAATCAATAAAAGGGAAAGTGCTCCTATTACATAATCTCATCATGATCTCCACTGTGTTTTGCCAGGCTTTGGGAGAGAGAATGGCCAAGTGACAATCGAGTACTACTCCCAGCTGAAGACTGTGGTTGTGGAGATGGGCGATGTCGACAGCCTCTTCTAAATACCCCACACAAGTTAACAAAGCTCTTATGCATCCCTTTAGCCATGTATTTAGAAAGTATGCACCACAAATGTGTAGTACTCTTCTTTCCACATGGTGATTTTTACTCTATATTTTTTCTCTTTGAACACATACCATTACACCTGAGGACCTAGAAGTCTAGTCTTTGGCACAGACTGAACCTACTTTCCAATTTATAAAAAAAAAAACAACAACAACATATGATGGTAAGGTTGTGGAAGCAGAACCCAAGTAGAAGAAATGTTGTGATTTCTGTGAATTTCCGTGTTAGAATAAAGTCACAATTGCCTGTCTAGGACACCCAAGCTTTTCTTAACCTCAACGCACCTGGCATAAAATGTTATATGTTTAACAGAAATGGTATTGGTTAACATCTAATATTTTTGAACAAAATAAATTGCGTTGTGATACAAAGTGCTCTGTGCAGTTTTCTTTTTATTGCTTCTGAATAAACCAACGTGATGGAAAGTCTTTAGGGTGTAGTTATTGAGACTTCATTGGTGACACCTGACACCCACTAACTGGACAAAGGGGATTATATCTCATATTACAAAGTACAAAGTATAATCATGGAGACTCTGATAGTGGTAACACGTGCAGTGTGTGCCCACAGAGACTTGGCTGTCCTCAATCCTGACTAGCTGTTGTAATATCCTCTCCTTTCTCCAAGCTTTGCATTTCTATAAGCAGTCAGTGAAGGATCAATATGGTGGGCGTTATATACACATCTCAGCATCAGAAACACTTTATTGCCGAGTATGGTTGCATACAAGGACTTTGCTTTGGCACTTGGTGTTGAACACAAGCAGTGTAGTTCCAACAATAAACATGGTACATAATATGGATACACAGGACTCACAATAGTGCAATAGGACATTTCAGAACACAATCAGACAGTTGGCTAGACAATGGACAGCAGACAATACACTTAGCTCTGCAATGAGACAGAAGGTAACACTGTACAATGTGTGTATGCAATAAATAGAGGTTAGAGGTTCCCCTGTGCGCAACATTTGGAATACACTGCTTAAATCCTGGGGTTTTCCACGACGCTGAAGTTAGCTTCGGATTCGTAGTTTCGGATTCGGCAGTTAAGGGGAAAGTTAAGGGAAATTTATTGCTGAGCGACGATCCTCCGTTTTTTGCACCTCTTACAAAAACCACTATACCTATACCTATACCTGTCAAATCTGGACTAGATTATCCCAGAGAGGCTAACGATTCTTTAAAACACAGTTTCGGATTTGTGAAAGCTTTATTCTATTTGTGAAAATGGAAAAAGAGGACATTTCACTGCTTTTTTCACATCTAGACCACATTGGACCAGATCCACATCCAAAACCACTGTACCTACACTTGTCAAATCTGGACTAGATTATCCCAGAGAAGCCAGAGACTCTTTAAGACACAGTTTCAGATTTGTGAAACCTTTATTCTATTTGTGAAAATGGAAAAAGAGGACATTTCACTGCTTTTTTCACATCTAGACCACATTGGACCAGATCCACATCCAAAGCCACTGTACCTACGCTTGTCAAATCTGGACTAGATTATCCCAGAGAAGCCAGAGACTCTTTAAGACACAGTTTCAGATTTGTGAAACCTTTATTCCATTTGTGAAAATGCAAAAAATAGCAATGTTGATGGATATAAATTGAATTGACCTTGGCACATTCAATGTATAAGTCCACGTCTCTCCATTTCATTTTGTATTGCCATGAGGATCGCGTCTTTCTCACTTCAAAACAAAAGTAGAAAAGTTATTTTTACCGTTTGAAAAACAATCAAAATATCTTCATAGATTGGTCAGTTGGTTAATTTACTCTTCAAATTCTTCTTTCCAAAAAAAAAAAATCATGTTGTTCTCTCATCTTTCCTCTAACTGGCCACGGTCAACCTCTGTCACTGCTTCTGCCAATGTCAGTTTCCTCACTTTTTCCAAAGCCTTCACCGTGGCCTGTGTTAGAAGTACCATAATTCAGCCATTAGTGTGCTTGTTCTTCATTTGATCTATATATGAAGACATTTTTGTGAAAAGCTGTCTGTCAATACTTTGTCACAATTATCAACATTTGATTGAGAAATCATTTCATTCATTTTGTTTATGTGTCCACTAACATCTGCCATAATTTCAGACCCTGCTCTTCTTCTCCTGCACTGTAAATTCTAATAGCTGTCATGACTTACATAAATTAGTTAACTTTACTCGGTTATCAACAATATGTACTTCTTACTAGTTTTTATGAAGTTACAGTTAATTGCAGGGTGAAAAAAACAATTTACTTATTGTTTTGAGTGAAGATGACTTAAAACAATCAAGTAGCAACAAAGGCTGGGGTGTGAGCTTGCGCAGTACTAGCCAACGTTCAGTCACTCTCTCCCGCTCAGGACAGGGTAGATTGGTGCTGACTCAGTGTGGAAGCTCAGGAAAGAAAGAGAGACCGCTTGGATTTTGACCATTTCGTGAAGTCTCATTTTGTCTTTTGAAGAATAATAAAGGTAAGTTATCAAGCAAGCAATAATTGTGTGTTTCTGACTGCTGCCAATGTTAGCTAGCGTTAGCTAGCGTTTTTAGCTAACGTTTTTAGCTAACAGGCACTGCACAATATTCGACTGGCAGAACTTGTTCAGGCATGTTTTGGCGGTATAGATTTTTCCCCTCTAAACTTCACTCAGTATTTTGATGTCAGAAATATTATTTATTTTATTGACATTTTAGATTTGTTTCCACTGAGATATTATTGACTTAAATAGTGAATTTGCTGTTGTAAACATTACTGTTGTTGCTCTAGAAACAATATTTACTTATATTTAAAATATAAATCAATTCTAATCCTGTTCTGAATTAGGATTACTTCAGGGCATAGCACTTACTTCATCAGTGAGCGTAATTGTTTCACTTTTCTACTTGCTAATGTCTTAGTGTACTGTGAAAAGCTACAACCTGTGTTGTTGTTTTTTATAATAATGTAATGATAATGGTCCAAAATTATGTGAAAATGCATAGTTTTTAGTCAAATAACATCAAATTGGGGGAGAACCGCCAACCCCTTCTGGTGAGTTAATTAGTTAAAATTCTTAATTTTGCCCGCAAAGTGCACCAGATTGATGCATTTAACTTAACTTCCGGGGGAGCATGCCCACTACTGCTAAATTAAGACAGAGGAATTGTTTTTATGACTGAGGCCTCAAATTGATATTTATATAAATGTATTTACATTCATATCAAAAACAAGTATTTTCCTGTAATGCCTGTAATGCCTGTAAAGCATGCACATATCAATGAATGTGTCTCTAATCTACAAACCACAACACTATAAGTGGAACTTCCTTTTAACTAAAAAATTCTTTGTCCTTTTCAGAAGAAGTGGTCGAGGCAACTGCCTAAGGGCTCTTCACTGAACAGCTGCTTCGTCAACACGGGCCTCAGTACACTGGAGGTGAGATGCCAGTAGCCTATATTTTGGAGGATATTTCAGCTTAAGGAGTTATAACCAGCAGTGGAGCAGTTTTTGACTCACTATGCTACACTTTAATTAGAATTAATTTGGGAGACTTAAAATCTCCACTTAAAATCATTCCTTGCAGATGCAGTGGACCTGTCACAATCTTCAAGTCCAAGAAAGGAAGTGTTGGAGAGACATTGGCTGAGTTTGTGCAGCAAATTGATTCAGGGGTGAGTCTACTACAGGCGTCTTATATCTTTATTTATCATGGTGAGTTGACCACGAATAGTGTTTGTAAAGTTCACAGTAGATTGTATCTTAAAAACCACTTCTCCAATCAGTAACTGTTCGCTGCACTGTCAAACAAACATCGTGGTGACACTTGTTTCATATACACTTTGACAAACTTGTTTGTACTGTAACTTTTGAATGTTGCATAATCTTGTACTTTATTTGTTTATTATCCACTTCTAGAAACCAGTTGTGACAGTAATGCGCACCTTTGTACTCCGAGGCCTCCCTGTTCTACTTGGTGATGACCCCAGTAACTTCTACAACACCTGCTTCGTAAGTTCTCATAGTTACATCTTAGGAGCACACAGAGTTGTGGGGAAATTTGCTTTGTATTTGTTGGTATCTTACTGAGAGTCAAATAAAAAGATTAATGCCGAATATATATGCACCTATACAGGTGCGTGTGAAGTGAAAACTTAATGGGCAAGGCTGGAAGGCAGTGTAGGCAGGACAGATGACACGGTGACAATTGATCATGCCTATCAACATTTCCCTGTTGTAATGTTGTTTTTGTTTTGTTTTATACAGGATTCTGACAGTGATGAGGCCTGGGCACAAGTATCTGTTGGGGTGCTGACTGTCATCAGTGAAGATGTGCCTCTCTCTCCAAATCATCTCCACCTTGACCCAGTGTCTACTGCCATCATCGTTGAGGGAGGTATTGTAATGGATGATCTCCAGAACCTACCTCAAGCACTTTGCCTCTCGTTTGGGCTGTCATATGCTTTACACTTGGACTACCCTAAAGCCATGAAAAACACTTTCAGCTTCATTCAAATAGTGATGCTTGGCTTGGGAGAGAACAAACTCCCACCAAAAATGCAAACTCTTAAAAATCTCCTGTTGAGTTAGAATGTAAATAATCGTATAAGATTATTGTTGTTGATTATTGTACTGTTGGTGTGAATCACAATTTAAAAGGAGCAACGTCAGTTGTTGTAGAAGGAATAAAAATTAAAAAAATTATATAAATGAACTTTGAACTGTGTCACTACTACCTTGATGTATTATGTGTAACTGTAAATGGGATTATTTTAGGAGAATGGAATGTATAATGGATGTTTGAAGCACTTAAGTTACACGAGTAACACTTACTTGCTCTTTTTAAGGCAATCGGTTTGCATGGTTTTAACAAGTAAATCAGATTGCTGTTCAACTAAATACAACTGAGAAATTCTAAGTTGCAGGAAATGTCACATTAGTTAGCCCAACTTAAATAAATGAGTAGTCTATACTAAGTCAAGAGTACATCTAAAGTAAATAATCAAGTACACTATACAGGTTTTTTTTAAGTTACTTGAACTCAAGTGTAAGTGTACTATACTAAATAAGCATTTGTTAGTACAACATACAATACCTATTCCACTTTACTTAGTTTTTTTAAGGCAATCGGTTTGCATGCTTTTTTTAAGTAAGGTTAACTAATTAGAATTTACAGTGTGCCTAACAGTTGTCCTCATTGTGTTTAAAGAGTTTATACTGTAGACCTGCACAGTAGCCTAGTCATTTGCCACACTGTGTATCGTGTCTCCTAGTCGTAGCGTTGCAGGCCTTTTGTTTTGCCTGAATCTGCCTGCCTGCAATTCTGATTTTGAACTATGCTAGTTTTTCCTGCCTGCCTTAATGCTTTATGTGTTTAACCTGTTGGTGTCCTGTGTTATGCCTGCTGGCAAAGTAAACTCTTTTAATGCTCCTGCTTTTTGAGTCTGTGAGTCTGTCAAAATCTAGAGCCTTCACAATGCACACAAATGCACATATTACACACACACACACACACACACACACACACACACACACACACTTACACCTATATATCCTCATGGCAATACAAAATTAAATGGAGAGACGTGGACTTATACATTGAATGTGCCATGGTCAACAGCAGTTTCAATTTATATCCATCAACATTGCTATTTTTTGCATTTTCACAAATGGAATAAAGGTTTCACAAATCTGAAACTGTGTCTTAAAGAGTCTCTGGCTTCTCTGGGATAATCTAGTCCAGATTTGACAAGTCTAGGTATAGTGGTTTTGGATCTGGACCTGGTCCAATGTGGTCTAGATGTGAAAAAAGCAGTAAAATGTCCATTTTGCATTTTCACAAATAGAATAAAGGTTTCACAAATCTGAAACTGTGTTTTAAAGAATCTTTAGCCTCTCTGGGATAATCTAGTCCAGATTTGACAAGTCTAGGTATACTTGTTTTGGATCTGGACCTGGTCCAATGTGGTCTAGATGTGAAAAAAGCAGTAAAATGTCCCTTTTTTGTATTTTCACAAATAGAATAAAGGTTTCACAAATCTGAAACTGTGTTTAAAGAATCTTTAGCCTCTCTGGGATAATCTAGTCCAGATTTGACAAGTCTATGTATAGTGGTTTTGGATCTGGACCTGGTCCAATGTGGTCTAGATGTGAAAAAAGCAGTGACATGTCCCTTTTTTGCATTTTCACAAATAGAATAGAGGTTTCACAAATCTGAAACTGTGTCTTAAAGAGTCTCTGGCTTCTCTGGGATAATCTAGTCCAGATTTGACAAGCCTAAATATAGTGGTTTTGGATCTGGACCTGGTCCAATATGGTCTAGATGTGAAAAAACAGTGAAATGTCCCTTTTTTGCATTTTCACAAATAGAATAAAGGTTTCACAAATCTGAAACTGTGTTTTAAAGAATCGTTAGCCTCTCTGGGATAATCTAGTCCACATTTGACAGGTCTAGGTATAGTGTTTTTTGTAAGAGGTGCAAAAAACGGAGGATCGTCGCTCAGCAATCTAAGTTAAGTTCCCCTTAACCTTCCCCTTAACTACCGAATCCGAAACTACGAATCCGAAGCTAACTTCAGCGTCGTCAGTTTTCCTGTGATCGCACAGGAAAAGATATGCTGACGTGCTTTTATTCTGAAAATGCGAACCGGAAGTGGTTCTGCGTGAGAAAAGGCTAAGGGGTTACTTTATTCAATGCGTGTGTCCGTGTAAAGTCTTAACAAAATGCAGGTAGTATTTTTACACGCATGACACGTGGCTGATTTCTTAATCATCCCATGCTTTGATATTCATTGGTGTTTGGCATTAGTTTAAGTTGTATACTTTTGATTTGATGTCAACTGCTACGTTAGCTAACGTTAGCTTTAGCTACCTAACAATTAAGTTAACCAACGTTAGGTTGAGCTAACTTGGAGTTGGCTAACTTGTTATCCCTGCAAAGTGTCTGTGTGATAGGCTGGTATGGGTAGTATGTTGTGAAAGATGTTGGTTGTCAAGTTAATCTTTCTCATCTCTCACTGTCGCTCAGCAACGAGAGGAGAAGCAGCTGGAGGCATCGGTTGAATCGCTCATTTCTCGAGTGGCACATCTGAAAAACGCTCTCCACAATTTTATTTATAAGTTGGAAAATGAGTTTGAGCGGTTAGCATGGTAAGTTAAGCATTGCTTTATTTGTCCCGCTCATCGTAAGATGCTTTTCGTAACGCCCTTGTTCCTTCTCAGATGTGATGTGTTTCTGTCACCTAGGCCCTCTGTTTTGGACAACTTTGCTCTTCTGTCTGGTCAGCTGAACACCATCAATAAACTGCTGAGGAATGAGAAGACGCCGTCGTTTCGCAACCAGGTTATAATACCACTGCTTCTGTCTCCAGACCGAGATGAGGATCTAGCAGTGAGTATCTTTCCTCTGGGAGACTATGACCTATCTGCTGTTAAGTGACCTCTCTGGCTGGTACATTCACTGGCTCTTACTATACTCTTTCTCTCCAGAAACTGACAGAGCAGCGGGTGCCTGTGTTCAGCCATGAGATTGTACCAGACCACTTGCGTACCAAGCCTGATCCAGAGGTGGAAGAGCAAGAGAAACAACTGAGTACAGAGGCTGCACGTATTGGCCCAGAGGTGGCACAGGTGAGCACTTTAATGCTATGCTCAGTCATTGTATGGACTCACTGGATTGAGGCTGTCATATGATAAAGTATTTGGTGATTCTATGTGATTGACATTGTTCTTCAAGAACATGTTTCCAACAATATACTTCAATAACAATAATTTAACATTATATACCATTTCCCATGTATTGCTTACAGCTATTATCTCACATAATGAAATAATCCTTTGTGGTGTTTTTCTCAACAGAAACAGATCCAGACATTGAATAAATTGTGTTCTAATCTGCTGGAGAAGCTGAACAATCCTCGTGATGAGAGAGATGCAGAAAGTGCAGGTACGCTATCATAATCTTGAGTTGTTTTATACATGGACGTATGAGCAATTTATTAATTATTTAGTATCTTTTCTTTCAGCAATACGACAGAACAAACCATCTTTCAACCCTGCTGACACCAATGCATTGGTTGGAGCAGTTGCATTTGGGAAGGGGCTTTCCAAATGTAGGCCTCCAGGACCAGTGGCCCCTGGACATCCAGGACAGGGGCCCATGATTAGTGGAGGTCCGACCCTACAGCAGGTCACCATTGGTGGTAGTTCAGGCCAACAAGCAGGTATGGGAGGACCTGTGGCTCCACAACAGCAAGGACAGCCAGGTAGGAGCCCTCTAGAGCTACAAGCAAACCTTTTATTAAGTTCCTTTGCCCTGGTGATAAAACATAAAAACATAGAAAGAAGAGAAGTAATCAATCTGTGCAGGTCAGATTAAAAAACCTGCAGGTCTTCTCGACTCAAGACAAGCACAACAACAAAATCAAGCTGACTAACTTCTGTCACTTTTTCTAAATCTAGATGAAAGACTAAAGGTGAATACGCCTTTGCTATTGCTGACCCTAGATTATGGAACAGTTGGCCTAAAATGAATCCATAAATAAAACCAGAGAACCCTGTAGTTTCCTCATCCCGGGATCACATTTTGGCTCAGTCATTTTCTTAACATCTCTACATCTGGTCTCTACAAATCTAAATATATATATGTATGTGTATATATGTATATGTGTATATATACACGTTTTGAATATCAAATGTTCATTACTGAGTAGAACCCTGAAAATGTGTTTTTGTGCCAAATGCACCCTGCTGCAGTGCCATTATACCTGAGCACATTGATGTCCTTTGAGCTTTGCAAACTTTTAGAAATCTAAAAGTTTTCTGTCGCTAATACACCTTTTTTAATTGTCAGTGTCCTTGTGTTGACTCAAAGCACTTGGGAGAGTTAACATGCATTAATTGTTTTGTTTTTTTCCACCTGATTTTTGTTTCTCAGGAAAAATGCCAAGCAGCATCAAGACAAACATCAAATCTGCCTCCGGTTCAATGCATCCTTACAACCGATGAGCTCATGCCTTGTTATGATTTCTTTCTCTATTAGTTATCTGTAGAGATTGGCCTACCACACTGACAACATTCATGTATGTCACCATTTGGTGCTATATTATTTTGATTGAATAGACTTTTGATTACATACATTCTGACTTCTCCTTAATGCTGGTACCAAGACAGTTTTCTACAATGTTCCCAAACACTGAAATATTGAATCCACATCTGAGGAAGTATTTACATTTTTGTTTAACAACATCTATGTGCTTCAATCCTTCAGCCACTAGATGGCAGCACATCAGCATTTATGGGATAATGGAACAGCTTTTCCTTGAACTGTATCTGAAATTTTTTAATAAAAGATCTGTGAAATGGGGTTGTTTAATGAATACATTTTGAAACAATATTTCAAAATTAAAATATTTAAAAAATGGAACAATATTTGAATGGTATGAAGTGTGTTTTTGTGTATTGTCAAGGAAAATAAGATTAGGTGCAAATTATTACAGTCTTAAACCCAAATAATGAGTAAATTGTGTATTTTATTTCCTTACAAACAGGTTGTGTAAACTTCTAAATTCTTCTCAAAACTGCAGTCCCAACCTTGTAATTGAGTATCAGTTGGCATCAGTGCATTTGAGAGCAGGTTGAGGAACAGAGATTTTCAGCCATCAAATGACCATCCCTGTATTTCAACACTGCTTGCTCTGTAAAATATTGTACCTCCACTGCCTATACCCATGCTCCTATTTTGCCCCGTTTTACTGTAACAAAGGTGAGAGTAATGTGGGTGGACGTTGCTCTGTCTGGCCTGATAATGTCAAAGTGTTTAAGGGAGGAAATGAGGAAGTTCATGCTGACGTGTGAGGGGCCTCTCCATGCTCGGGGTCTGTCCACTCCAATCCCTGTCCCGCTGAGCCGCCAGTGACCACGGTGCTGTCTGTCACAGGATGCAGGACGATGGCTGACCTACATACACCCTCTGTCCCCAAACGGGCAGACGTCTCGCTGTGTCAGCCACCGTGGTCAAGAGCTCTGCTGAGACAGCTCAAAGCTGCACAAGGTCACACTACGTCCACAGATGAGGTCTAAATCATAAACAAAGATGTAATGGGCAACATCCTGTCCTGCAAACCTCAGAGAGACATAAAAGCTGCAGCGGGTTCTCTGCCATTCTTGGAATGAAAATGAAAGTTAAAGAGTGTGTCTTTTCAATAAAGTGCTTTTCCTCTGAGGATGTTAAAGTAGGTAGGTTATTGCACTTCCTTTGCTGTCTCAGGAGCTAAGAGAGGCTGTGAGTGTTAATGAAGTCTGTTGCATGGTTAGTTTCTGTAGGTTCAGGTGTCCAGTTGGAAATTTCAAAAGCAGGACTGGTGGTCAGACTGGGACACTTAAACCTTGATATTCTTACCTAAATTATTATTTTTTTTATCTCATATTCTTATTTCTTCTTAGTTTTGCAATAGTTATCACTCATGGTTATTGGATAAAACAGTGGTTCTGTACATGTGATTTCATATCCAGTAGTGTGTTAGCATGTCACCGGGTCTGGCAGGTAGGGTTTTGAGACAATAATGTTGAGGACAAAAGGATAGGTATCTTTTAAATCTGAGATTTGATACTGTATCAGAATACAACAAATCAGGTTCATGCTATCAGGTTTTGTTTAAGAGGCAATATTGACACAGTCCATCGCCTACTGTTAAATTGGGACACTTTGAGTTACCTTCACATGTCACATTCAACAAATACAAATCTATAGATGGATTCAAATAATTAATAACTCATCTAATCCAACATTAAAAGGATGCTCCCATTATTCCAAACCAGCTAATAGAGAGAGAGAGAGAGAGAGAGAGAGAGAATACTTTGATGTATTTTCATTGTGTTCATTTGCATCAGTACTACAGTCCACTGAATAATAAACAGGTTATTTCACTTTAATCATATAATCATAAAATCAGCATAAATCAGCAAATTCCTGCTTTTCATTGAGCTGTATTGCTTTTAATTGCTTACATTAAAAAAAACTTTGCTTAAAATATAAACAAAATCTTTACTAACTTTTATAGTCGTTATTGTGCTTTCTTAAAATATCTATGTGAAAAAAATGTCTGAGAACAAATTGTATTTAAAGAGGGGTCATCTACCTTGTGTTTTAGATGTCTTTCTTTTTACATTTGTGTGTCATAATAGAGGTCTTAAGTTATTGAGAATTGTATGAATGAATAGTAGGAATATGATAAAATCGTTGGAATACCTCAAGGTTTTTGTGAGACAATTTCCAGTAAATATCCCACTTTTGCAGCCCTGTCCTCTGGAGTGAAGTGTAGGTGAATAGGTTAAAATTGTGCTTTTGGTTTGTTCCACGTGTTCTTTTCCTATGCTGAGGAGTTAAGAAGAAATTCTCCGCCTCTTGAAATACATATCTATGATGTGTGTAATTGAGAAAATATACATTTATCTGATGTTCAATCCTTTGAACTGTAAAAGCTTTCATATTCAGGCAGTGATGTGAGCATGTCCGTAGGAAGCACATATAGTAGTAGCACACTACCACTACCACCACACCACTATCAAAATGAGATCATAGTCTTTCTTCTGCACTATGCAATCAGATTTTTAATTCACTCATCGTCTTAAAAATAGCAGATCATAATAGGCCTATTTCAGAAAAACACAATTTCACCGCCTTCAATTTTGAACATTCATTTGAATTCATAAATCAAGCTTGTGTGTGTGTGTATGTGTGTGTGTGTGTGTGTGTGTGTGTGTGTGTGTGTGTGTGTGTGTGTGAGAGAGAGAGAGAGAGAGAGAGAGAGAGAGAGAGAGAGAGAGCAAGAGAGAGAGAGACAGTTGAGGGACATCCAGAGCATTTAGACTCAGTCTGAGCCAAGCTGTACATTGGATAATGGGGAAACCCAATATGACAGCTGCCTCCCAAATTACAATACATACCAGGATACACAAACCCAGGGTAACTGGGAAACACCCAGAAGACATAAAACCATTATGACAACATTATCAACAATGTTATTGTTATCTTATGAAAATACAGGATTTCCCTCTGAAGCTTACATCAATAAAATGATCAAATAACAAAATGTGTCAAATAAATCTACGTACATAACAATTTAGAAAGGCTTCCATTCCTACAGGAAGATGCAGAAAAACACAAACCCAAAACAAACTAGAGCACAGTTGCATGAGAATTGACATGAATGATATTAGTTTTGTTCTGGCTGTGATTGCTGTGATTGTTGCAACAGCAGTGCATCCAAACGTCCTTCAGATCATCAGAGCAAAAAATATTAAGCATTTTCATTTCATTTTTTGATTCATGTTCTAGAGAGATAACTTTGATTTTCATTTCTTTATTGAGAACATCTCTTGGCACCGTTTTGAGGGGATATTTTTCATATATTTGAAGAACAGGATAAGGTCTATATCTGACTCATTATGGAAGCTTTAGGCAAACATAAAGAACAGCCTTAAACTGTACAGCCTTAAACTCCCACACCCCAAATAGGCAAATATACTGCAAATTCCCTTTTAAATGTTCCACGGTTTAAATAACTTGAAAGGCTATGATGACGCATACTGATCTGTGAAATCTTTTCCAAATGTCTCCTTTATGAAACTTGGGATCAGAGGAATTCATTAAAGATCTGTGGGTGGCATAGGCAATGTAAGACTGAGGCATTCCAATAGCAATCCACCAAGCCTCCTCTTTGCCAAACTGAACTGTTTCCAAATCTGAAATCTGCTCCACTAAGTGGAACACACCCACAGTCTCTAATTATATGGGCCCTGCTCCTACAGATCCAAGTTAGAATTATCCGGGTTACAGATATTGGGTTCAACAACACAATTGATATGTATGTTCTTACATGTGGTCTCCATTACCACAGAAGAAGTCTTGCATCAGGGCTCATCATATTAACTGTTTTCCTTGAGCGAGCTCATCAGCCAGGACAAAGGGCCTCCATTATCTTGTGCCCCCGGACCTCAGACCTTGCAACATCTCTGCTTCAACAGCCATTCCCTCAGGCATGTATCACTATGGTGTATGTGTATTGCGCTGGCAGGCATTGATATAGCTGATGCACATTATGCATGGTGAATAAGTCCAGCCTTGTTATGGACCTTGTTATTGTCATTGATATAATGTGAGCCTGATGAGCCCCATGTGCCACATGCATCGCAGTGTGTTTGAGGGGATGATTGATTTAATCTTTCAGTGATCCTAATGCTCAGATGTGCACTAAACCAATGGGTAGGTCACGATTGTTGTGCTTTTAACCTAATTCATAAGCATTTTGAGGTGTATTCAGTTGTGAAGTGCAAAAATGGAGGAAATCAATCAAATAAACCTTCTTGCATACTTACTTACGACTTTACTAAGTGTTACATTGCACATGCTATTTAATTCCTACAGAAAGCACGTCTTACCATCTTAACCTGTGCCATAATAGCCTGTTGTTGCGTGTTGATCAGGCAAAGGGGCAGGGAGGAAGAAGGTGAAGAGGGTAATCTCTGGGCCAGGGATGGAGAAGCTTCTTTAGATTTAGATTTGTTTTCTCATGACCAAATCTTTGTTTCTCTTTTCTCAATGGTTTTCTCAATAATTCAGTTCAGTAGTCTTACCTAGGCCAGATTAAGTTTATTTTTAGTAAACAGTAGATTTGATGAAACGATTTGAAAACCAATGTAAGAAGGAGAAAGGGACACTGCTTTCAATCCAAGCCCCAGAGAAGGCCATTAGTGTGCAGACCTCATTTGCAGAACATGTATTGGTAAATTGGCCGCAGAATTGGAGACAGTTTCCTGCGCTAATAGTTTTGCAGGTGGTAATGGTTTGCACTCCTTTTAGTAGGCTAGATCTGGGCCAACATATTTACATCTATCAGCGGATCTGACATAAAAAATGGATCCAAGCCAGTTGAATTTTAGGGTGGAAAGAAACTATTCAACAATGTCAGTAGTTGACATTGAAAATAATGTCACCGTGTGAAGAGGGAGGAATGGTTAATATTAGTACTACCACTATTACTACTGCCAATAATAATAACAATAATAGTAGTAGTAGTAGGAGTAAGAAGAACAACAACAAGAAAAAAAGAAACAGAGGAAGAAGGAGGATATCCATTGTACATTTCATTTATTGGTGTCATAAGTCAGCCAAGGTATTTGGTAAAGAGTAAAAGACCGATTTTGTTCCTGATTGTATTTATACCTCCTGACGTAAAGAAATGGATAATGTCCAGTGTAGTGCTCTTAAAATTATACATTGCATTCGTTACAGTGTAATATGTTATCCGACATATTGGTTACGGAATCGAGCAATTCAAAAGAATGTACACTGATTTCACTCAGAATGGGATTCATACCTTTTCACCATGTAATTACTAAATCAATCTCACAATGCCTTTTGGTTTGTAGGAGCACATGAATAAATTATGGCACGCACGTCCAGCAGTTTCTTCCTTTTCATTTCTCTAACAGTGGCTAAAAGAAACCCTTTGATAGAAACCAGGAGGCATCGCCATGTAATTACATTTGATCATGTTTGCATATGTCACTCCCACAGCCTCTGTCACAGTCTCTTGATTTGGATGCTCCTGGGAACTCCATCCTAATCCAGAAGTTGATGCTTCAACCCTTTTCTCCTTTTGCGGCGGAGGGAAAGAAACGGATGAATTGGAGGAGCGGAATCAGACATCCTGTCTCATTTATCTGGAAGAGAGAGATAAGTGTACATTCCGCCTCTTTCAGGGAACGCACATTAACCATGCCTTGGAGGGAGCGCTGGGTGTTGGGAAAGGGGGAGGAAGTGTCTGCCTGCTGTAAGCACACAGCTTTCACTCACTTACAAAACTGTGAAAATGTCCCCTTCACACCCTCACCAGCTCGACCTAGCTCTGATGCTGTGTTAGCAGTGAGAAAATGCCTCCAATGGTGTAGCGTGGTCAGAAGTGTGATTTGCAATGCAAGTCTACAATGTGTAAACTTGTATCCTACAGTAACTCGTGACCCTGACCCTGTTACAAAAGTCTTGAGGAGAAACCACACAAGAGTTTCTAAGCTACGCTTGTTGGAATTAACGGAGGGTACATGAAACTTGCAAAACAAAAATGACAAAACTGCAATTTATGCAACAAAAGAAACTATTTATTTGGGATATGCATTGCCAGTACAAATTAAGAGACCATAAAACCTACACCTTTCAGCTATTTTTCTCCACAGAAAACAGGTTTTGAATTGGAATTAAAAAGACAATAGTTTCATTTGATACCTTTTTACATATGCAGAGATCTTAAAAGTTAAAACCTGTCAAGAAAAAGGCTCCACGATTTCACTCTGAAATCCTTATAAAAAAGAAGTAACATTCAAAACACTGCAGTACGTTATTTTATTGAAGAACAAAAGACATGCAACAAATAAAACATTTTATGTTTTACAAATTGTTCAGTTTCTTTTCTTTTTATGTCTCTTTTCCTTTTATATTCAAAAACTAAAAGCATCATTACATGAAGCTTCGATAATATTTGACAGGCAATGTGAAAAGTAGAGTTAAGCCTTTTTGAGGGGTGCAAAAACAATCCTTCTGTTTGCCACATGGCTAGTGCTGTCAATTCAATCAACTGATTTCAAGAAGACACGATTGAGACGTAAGGATGCCACTTCTATGGTACTCAGTCCTCAGCTGCAATGCTGAGTCGGTGAACCAACTGTTCTGGACGATCAGACTCTGTTTCTTATTATAATAGTCACACAATGGTTTACCGCCATACTGTAGCTCTGAAACACTGATGCTTTCATACGTGTATAATAAATACAAATGCACTGAGAACTGTAAAAGAAAAATCCAGTGGTTTTCAGTCTGTGGTGAACTCGGCATTGTAACTATCTACTTCAGATGTGGTTGGGGTTGGATTTGTTTTGTTGTAAGGATTCGGTTAAGCTAAAAACAATGTCACAGGGCAATGTCAACACTAACTTTTCACGTCACCTTCATCGGGACAGTAGCCATCTTAAAGGCAGGCTTGTGTCAATGGTCTGACAGTACAAAATAGGAGGGGATTTTGTCCCAAATACATTGTGACCTCCGTCTGCTTGTAAGATATTAAGCTGCGTTGTTTAAAAATGGATACTGTCCGAATTCAAAGATGCAAAACAAGAGTAAAGGTGCATATCTACATATATAGAGCATTCTTGGGCTAATTCACATATTATGGTAGCATAAAATAAAACATAGTCCTGTAACCAAGCAAAAGAATATGAAAATGAAGGACAAAAACAAAACAATGATATGAGTTATTCACAACATGGAGACATAAAAATATATCCAAACATCATCTGGATCTGTGTGCCATTAGGGTATTTGTTTCCATTTCATTTCTATAAACACTACTGTATTCCAACTGCTTTTTTTTTGGCTTTGAGTACAGAGTACTAGAGCATTTTGAGATGCTCAGTAGTAATGTAGATAATAAACTCCTACAAAAAGAGGAACAGGAAAAGCTGATAAAGCTGATCCAAATGTAGAGAATGAAAATTCTGCCATTTTTTGGTATCAAAGTATGGTAAATGCTGACTATCTCAAGAGGACTATTTGTAATAATGCATACATGTTAGACCAAATACTATACTGTACATACAACGAAGGTCACAAATCTAATTTCACATTTTGGATTGGTTTATATTGATGAATGTGTTGTTTTCAGTGTGTCATTGCAGAACAACATAAAAAGCCAAAAGGACCGTTGAATCTTTCAGCACCAAATGAAAACTGAATGTAAATTCAGAACAAAGACATGCAGCGTGTTAAATCCCTACAACATGGTACCTTTAAATCATAAGTAAGATTAAGAAGAAGATTAAGATATTTCATTTTTTGCCCACAAGTGGATTTGGTTACCAGCAGTATTTGGCTATATTGATCGCATTGATGCACATTGACGATGAGTGGTAATGTACTGTATGTACATATTTGTTCCATATATGAGTACTATATTTAATTCTTGCTATTTTTTCCTCTGTATTTTTTTCTTCTCTTTGACATCTACAAATGTTACCCTTTGACTGTAATCATTAGGCGTTATTGTGCTTTAATACATATTGACGTGTCATAATTGTTGCTAATGTAGCCGTCGATTAGGTGTTTCAGGTCAATTTTTCAAACTTGCTTGAGTCAATTTTCTCTGAATGCTGTGGATACAACAAACCATACCTCAAGAGAAGGGAACTGATCCTAACGGGTCCCACATGCTAGGACCCCAAGCCCCCGCCCCTTTTGAAGTCATACTGAATTTAATACATCGTTTGCCTGCAGATTGTAGCTCAAACAAACAAGATGCTCTATATTATTGTACTGTGTATGAGCAGAAAACATACTCTGGCAATAAAATATAAAATCCCTTATATGTCTGTCTGTTGTAAAAGTTCTGGATACAAACTATGTAAAATGAGGGTGGATGCTGGGATATAAAGAGACTAAGATGGTTGGTACACAGCTAACAGAAATGTTACCTCACAAAGTATGGCATGAAAAACGTGAGTAGAAGTCATGACATAAAAAAGCAAAATGTAACATTATCAAAATTCACCTCCAGGGTTGAATTTGGCACTATAGACAAACAAAAATCAGAGGGCGCAATAATGAACGTTTTGACAGAGGGAAAATGAAAGGGCATGTGGTGGTGTAAATGTCAGTAATTACAAAAATGTCTAAAAACAAAAAAGTGAAGCATTTCAAATAATTTTCGTTTCTTATTGTTGTTTGTTCTGTTGTTATTTTTCGATAGAGGTAGTGTGAAAGTGTTTCAGTTTACAAGACATGGGCCAATATACTGCTAACTGTGTGCCTACTGTGTAATATACTATAAGAGAAATACAAAGAGGCAACAATGGACATCATGTGGAAACTGTACAAACCGTAAGGTGTGGATATGAGTCCCCTACACAGGCTGCTAACGGTGTCATGGTGGTCCAGATAGGAAAAGTGAAAATTTGTCCGTAATGGTGCGAATGTCATCCCAGACCCCAGACCCCAGATGTCTCCTGCCTTGTGACTACATATGTCACCTCCAGTCCTGATGGGGTTGGGGGTGGGGGATATGGGGCTGCAGTGGTGGAAGGTGGAGGAAGGTGGAAGGTGGGTAATGGAAGATGGAGGGATCAGTTGGAGGTGTCAGAGTGAACGCTTCCGGGTCCTTCTGTAGGTGAAGTCACTGATGAGGGGGTCGGAGCATCCTGCCAGCCACCGTTTGCCTGAGAGAAAAGGAGAGACAGGAGGGGGATTGAATCCAACGCGGTCACATTCATTACTCGTGCAGCTGGGTCATCCATAGCATGGCAATAGTGAGGTGCAATGAATGTAAGTCCTGAGGGCAAGGTATACTACGGACGCTACATGTAGCGCAGCAATACCTTCAGCCTCAAGCCAAATCTGGATCGGAGGAAAAGCTCAGCCCTGCTCAAATTAGAGCTAATATTTCAGAACAGAACTGACATTTTTAACCAACCAAGAATCACAGACTGTACTCTGCTACCCCATCATACACTGCACACTCAAATTCCTATAATGAAGAAAATGCACCATTGTGAAAACAAAGAATCCTATCTGTACATGAGTTGAATCTTGAGGGAAATGCCTGTCGCCTTGAATAATGTGTGTAATGATGAAATTGTATGAAAAAGCCTATGAAACAAAACAAGTGTAATCAATGGCATACGCAGTAATTATGACATTTTGAAGATTTGAATTAACATACAATGGGAGATATGGAGGCCCTTTCCAGTAGCAGCAACAAGCCTGGTAACGAGCATTTGGGATATTAATAGTAAATTTCATGCCATCGGAAAAACTGGAAATGGTCCTCGACAGCCTTTCATTTCAAAGCCTGTTATTTAAGGCAGCAGGCGGTCTGTAATCAAAAATGGAGGGGTCAGATCCTAGGACGTCTGACTCTGGTGACACTCAAAATTGTAATTACTGCTGTAATCGACCACAACATGCATTATGAATCTCAGTCATTATCAAGCCAGTGAAGAGTTTTTCATTTCAGCTGAACTCGCTCATCCTTTCTTCCCTTCCTCATTCATAATATCTGTCTTCCTCTGTCTGTGCAACGTGTTTACATTTTCCTGGATCCTGTAGTGACAATATATTGAATTAACAACAACTATGCAACATACTGCAAAGTCATTAAATGCTACAAGAGCAAATCTATTATATCAAATTAACAACTTATACTACTATTTGCAAAAAAAAAAAATTATCTAACAGAATTGCAACACAATATCAATCACATTGCAGAGAAAAGGCAAGTGAAATGCCAAAATCTCAATTTAGTAGTCCTAGCTACATAAATCACAGGAAACCGCTTGGCAGACAGATATTCTGCTCTTACATTATGCATTGTGAAGCTTCTTTAAAGGGTATAAAAGTGAATAAAACAGCATATTGTGGCACTGTAAGATGTGGTAGAGCAAGCAGGCATCCAAGGAGAACCATATCAGTGAGGTCAAAGGACTGAGCGAGAACAGAGCCTGAATACGTTAGTGGCCTCTCAGGGTTATCACAGCTGGCTGAGGGATGCGCTCCGAGCAGCCAGGAAAGCTATTTGAATACACATACATGTTTTTATACAGGAGACATTTCATCTGATTATCATATGGCCATTGAGGCACGACGACGACAGCAGAGGAACCCAGCCACGGCTGTGACCGTCCTCGTCCTCTCACCGCGGCTCGCTGTCAGGGCCATTAGTGTAGCAGGAACATGATCTGAGCAATGCGCTTGGATTGCTGTCCCAAGTCCACACTCTGCTCTCCTTGTGTCTGTCTTATCGATTTTCCCCTTTACGACACGGCTTGTCGCTGTGAATTTCCCTGCTGTTTGCAGCCGCCAGCTAGCAGCCCCACCCCCCCCTTCGACAACCCCCCACCTCTATACACACAGACCCCATCTCTCCCTCAAAATAAAAAATAAGACAGAACACACAAACATGAGGGTAACACAGCCGCATGGCACATAAGTAGTTTGTCTAGGGGCAGGGGGTTTTATTTTTACTGGGACTGTGGTGTTGTGTCCTGGGAGGCATTAATGGGAGCTTCTTGCTCCGGGCTGCTAATGGGTCAGGTGGTCAGAGGGTTTTGAAGCACGATGCAGGAGGTGTCACCTGTTTGTGCAGTTCCCTCACGGCTGGCCGTGCGTGGCTGCAGGTGCTACGCCAGAACTGATCGGACATGACAGGCTCAGACGGCGGCTCTGCATGTGTGTGGCCGGCCACATGCCTGCATGTGCTGGGCAGTGCGCTGCCCATGGCGTGACCGATACAGAAGCAATCAACTAGGTGACCATGGAGCTGAGACAAGTCCTACTAAGTGGCATTCTGAACCCTATGGCTTTGAAATAATTGGTAGGGGGAGAAAGCAAAAAAAAAAGAAGATTGTTTTTTTTCCCTTACATTGATGCCCTGCGGACTGTACATCTGGTTGGCTGTGAGTCCGTCACTGTATCCGCCTGTCTGACTGATAACATGGCGAAGGGTATCCACCTGAAACATTCAGAAACACCAAACAAAGCAAGGTCAGGCTCAGCACCAGAGAAACACAAGAGAAAACAGAGAAGGATGACAAGATGACAATAGGAGCACAGTGCTGTGCCAGTGCAGCACATATGTCCTTGGAAAACAACATCCAACCAAACATCACAAACACTCCAAAAACTTTTTTCTAGTTTAAAAAATAAGATATAAAGAATAAACACCTTTCTTTCACTATTCTGACTGTAAACACATCAGTGACAAATAAATGTGATGTACTAGTCAAAGGTGAAACAACACTTTGGGGCTGCATTCCTGATTGTGTATATGAGCCTAGCATGAAGAGGCTCTGTGGTGAGGTCAGTACGAGCCTTGACCTGTGATATCTGCTGCACTACTCAGGGCCCTACCTGTGACTGTACGTTGGCTCCCACCTGAGCCCCCTGGTATGAGTCCCCATTGAGAGATTGCACGTTCATGAACAAGTCCCCGGAGTTTGACATGTTAAAAGAGCCAGCAGAACCTGAAAGGAGAGAGGGAGCACCGGAATCACAGAGAGAAAGAGGGAAAGCAGGGTAAGCCACTTGGCCCAACCAGGCAGGACCCTGGAGGAGCACCATGCAGAGGTTAGCTAGCAGGCAGGCAGGCGGGCGCTGTTAAAGGCAGCAGGCCAGACAGATGAGAGGAGCGGGGGCTGAAGAAAGCCAACGGACACATGACGTTAACCCATGGCACAGGATGTTTTGTTTGAAGTATATGTTTCTGTCATCAACAACACTTGGCACGTGATTTGTTCTGCCATGTCGGTGTTGTTAAGAAGTTATTTCATGACCAAACTTTCAACCAGGAAATGAGAAGAATTCAAATGAGAAGAATTAAATGTCAGCAGCGGAAAATGTTGTGATATACTGTATATATCTGGCATAGTAACAGGAATCGAGTTACATAGTGATACATGAAGAACAATGTTAATTGAGAAGAGCAGTAAGCATAGGGAGACTTGGCATGGGGCTCAGGTTGGCTAATCTCTGACAACACTTTGGTGTTTAGGTGTCGTTGTACTTGTTGAGGTCTATAACGTGTCACCCACTCAGCATGCTACCAGCTGATAGGGAGCTGCCCTTATTAAACATCCTCACAGTTTTATTTCAAACGTACACAACACCAGCACCAGCATAGAAGCATGGCCACTGAACTTGATATACTATATCTCAATATAGCAGGTACTTGATTGTAGTGATGGACAGAGAACAGCTCCTCGCGTCTCACCTGCAGAGTTTGGAGTTGAGGGTGAATTTGCTTGGCTTCCGTGTGAGGACGCGTTGGTCGCACTCACGGCAGTTCTCGCAGCGTACATGTTGGCTTCTTCTTGGAACTTCCCAATGTTTTTCTTGTATCTGATTCTTTTATTTCCAAACCAGTTGGAAACCTGAACAGACAAACAACAGAATGTATATTATTTATTGTGCAATCATAGCATACAAGGCCTCGCCACATTTGAAGGCAACCAGTCAGAGAAATCAGAGTGTCTTTAGCTTGCCTGGCCTCTAATGGCATGTCTAACACTGCAGAGAGCCTCTGAGGCTGTCAGAGGTATAGGGACTACATAGACTGGTGCTGTGAATCCACATTAGTGCCAGAATGGAATGATGGCCAATAACAGTCTCATTATGTCACTCTGACTGCAGCTATCATCAGAACTCACGCAAGCACCAATCAGTCAACATCCGCTAACACCCATTACTGCTAATGGACTCCCAGATGAAGCTAGGGGGGTAATCCCAGCGCTAATGATAAACAACATTAAAATGGAAACCAAATCAATCCTGCAAAGTTTCCAATACACAGAGTAGGTAAACATTTTCCTTTATTACGACCAAGAAACAGACACTCTACAAATCATTCAGCCCCTGAGTAGGTTCCACAATCATGCCCAGCTGCAACCTCAAATCATTTTGTATAAATTAATGAAACCAATTGAGAAAACAATCCATTCCCAAATGATAGATTCAAAACACAAACTGCTGTTTACCTTGGTAGTGTCATTGCCCTCTTTATATCAATTATCACAGGGCTTAAATAACTAGAGTGCTGGAACAGGTGCCTATATTTTCATTTGTATGCTTGGCAGCAGTGCGGGCATGTTCAGGTGTCCAGTAAGTTACTAGAGCATTTTGAGTAAATCACTGTTGCATCGAAGACCTTGTTGATTACTTGATTACTCTCTGTGCTTGAAGCTATCGAGTGAGATAGCGCCCCATAGTTGTCTATAGCAAAGAAAATGGACACTCTTTTTGTAGAGGAATCACTTACATGGTGTGTAAAGATGTATAACGATAACAATAGATTGTACAATGTGTTTTGGGTTGCCATTTTATTTGTATGATTTCATGATTAAAGTATAGAGGCGTTGTTGTTATTCCATGTGCTTGATGTTTGCAAGGAATCGTAGGTAGTTTACGTAATTCCTTCGGGATTGACTACTTGTGTTTCGTTCATAGCAGTAGTTATATTATAGATGTGTTTAGGATTTGGTATATTTTATGGATTTTAAGCACATTTGGTTGACACTTGAATATTGTAGCTGAATATTGTAATGTTGTCTGTGTTTTGTAGATATGTATAGTCACTGGTCAAAAATAGCTTCAACTGGTCCGATTTAAGATTGAAGTTTAGACTGTCAGCTAATGACGTAGCATATTTCCAGTCCAAACTCTTCGTCGTCTCAAAATGTTATGCTAAAAGAGTACTCGTCTGTACCCACGGCAGTCAGAAACAGAATTATTACAGTGCTGCCAAGACGCTTACAGCTGTTCCACTTGTTAAGACAAATCCCTATCCGGTTACTGCAGTGTGTGTGCAGTAATCCTCCTACAGACGGGGGGCACTGTTCTGTGATGTACCTGGGAGACTGTGATGGAGCACTTCTTCGCCAGCTCTTCCTTCGCCTCCTCGCTGGGGTAGGGGTTGCTGAGGTGCGAGTAGAAGTACTCATTCAGGATCTCTGTTGCCTGCTTGTTGAAGTTCCGTCTTTTCCGTCTGCAAAAAATACCATCGGTAGTTAGAGCAGAAATAGAATCAGGTTTGTGTCAGTCATAATAAAATGCATACCACCCACAATAAAATGCATGGCAGTACACAAACAACGCTGGATTGATCTGGTTTTAACTATTGCTGATACTGATCTGTTAAATAGAGGATGAACCCCCATACACAACATTTCCTTAATAAGGTTGAAAAACAGGCAAAATATCATATGCTGATGCCCACGAGTTGACTGACCCCTCCATCTCCTGCGCCTATCAGGTTACGTCTGCATGTGCCACACATCTCAAGAGGGCTTTACATAAGCTGGAGGGAAACCCTGTAAAATCTCTTTCCATGTATCCACTGGTTGAGGAGATTTGTGCTGAAATCTCCGTCCCACACTCCAAAAGCCTGCTTGAGAATATGGAAATGTGCACAGCATGGGCTCCCACAGCCAGTAGATTAATCAGCGGAGCCGAGCATGGCAGTGCCTCTCAACTAGTGAAAGCTTTTTCCCTTTCCCCCCGTCTTTCCCCTTCCTTCCCCTTCCCTTCGCTGCACCACCACAATCATTTGCAGAAGAATAGATAGGGGGCTTTGTGAGCGAGCGCGAGCCTCATTTAAATGTTCTGCCTCCGACTCAGACTTTGAGTGAGACTTATCCTCGGAGAAATGTATGCAAATCCAAAGCACGCATCAAAAGGAACAAGCGATTACATTAAAAAAGGGAAACATTTAGCGTTATGGAGCACGGAGAGAACCGCTATAGGCCGGAATCCTGCACGCTGGTCCAAATGGCGGAAAGCGCGTGTTGTTTGTAGATGGGTGGTAAGTCGCAAAATAGGAACGTGCTTCAACGTGTTTATAGCACGGCGAGGCCTCCTACAGCAGTCGTTCATATAGATATCAGGAGGTTATTTGCAGCATGGAACAGAGTAAATATAGTTTAAGTAGACACAGACACACACACGCACACACAGACACACACCTGGCGTCGAGGAAGCGGGAGCGCAGGATCATGACGGCCTCGCAGGTGCTCTGCTTGAGCTGCATCTGGATGGAGCTGAACTTGCGGTGGATGATGCTCACCATGCGCTCAATCTCTTTGGGCGAGATGGGCCGCGTGCGCGACTGCTCTCTCAACAGGTTCATCACATGGGTGGTGAACTCATTACATGCCTGTAAGGAGGACACGCAAACACAGAGATAAATCAGGGAGCGTATCGAAGGTCAATAGAAACGGAGAACATCAGCAAATAACACCTTAATTTGTAAACGTGGCCGAGTCAAGTCAAGTTTATTTATATAGCCCTTCATCACAAAGCACGTCTCGAAGGACTTTACAGAGAACAGGCCTACCTAGATTTAAACAACCAACAATCAATCACAGAGCAAAATGATGCAATACAGCAAAAAAACAAGGAGACAAAACACAAGACACAGAATAACATCAAATAAAGTCTACCTAACCTAGCTACCCTAGCCTAACCTCATCAGCACCACCAACCTCAGACCCTCAAAACGCCCAAGGAAACATTATTAGGAAAGAAAATGGAGGAAACCTTGGGCGGGGCAATTAATAGCCATATCAATTTCACCATTACAGAAACATACTGTACATCTGCATGCAGAGAAAATGAATCACAAATCGAGGACATATGACAAAATGAAAACCAAGCCATGTGCTGACTGTTGTTCTGGGGCACACTTTCTCACAGAGCCAAGGGGGCATATAAGTGCTGATATATTTCATATTTAACAGAAGTGGTGATGGCAGTGTGTTGAGAGGAACCAATGACAGCTGTTCCCTTCTCAGATGCACAGTTTCGCAGTGTAGCCAGCCTGAGAGACGAACATGCCACGCTGTAACATTCATCCCCCTGTGTGACACCAGGCGTGAATCTGCCACGATACTACACTCTAACTCTCTTTCTCTGTCTCTCTTTCTTTCGCTTACTGTCTCTCCTCTTCTGTATTTTCGCTGTGCCTGTCTATTTCTCTCTGGATTTACCCTTGCCGGTCTTTGTCTGCGTCTGTCTATCTGCCTGTGTATCTGTCTTATTCACGTTCATCTGAAAGGGACGCTATTGTCATGAATGCATTGGTTATCAAGGCAATGAGAAAAAATCATCCGAGTAACCCCCCTTCAACACGCCTCAAGACTATGCTTGGCACACACATACATGCACAGCACACTGCAAACATTGGACTATACTTGGGTTAATAATGAACTATATTGACAGCAACCTCTACTGTCAAACATTATGAGTATACAAGGCTTGCCACCATATTTTAAGACTGTGTCGCCTTCCAAATTGATCCTCAAACTGGCAATATTTCCTGTCTGGATTGGCTAAGATTTCAGTGCGGAATAAAGCTCTGGATTTGAAGGCTCAGGAAAGCAAAGGAAAAGTAAGCAGACCTGCTCAGCACAATCAGATTAAATTACAACAGACTGTAAAATCTATGTAAACCCTAGACAAAATGAAATGATATTGTTTGTGATATGACTGCATGCTTTGGGCGTGTACTGGAGGGCATCTGGAGCAGACCAGTATCTTGTTGCCACTGCCATGACTCTTTGTGTACCCATCCTTCTGTCTACACTGTAATCCAAAATGTTGTCAAAGTCTGTAATGATTAGTCCATCAGCATGCGATGGTCACATAGTCTCCCCCGCCTATGTGGAAGTTGTCAATCTTGTCTATATAGTCAAAGCTTGACACCGGTTTCATAATGCGAGTAGTACTCGAGGCTATGCAGAAAATATGTGTGTTTCATCAAAGAGAGCAGGAGTTCATACCTGGGTCTTGCATATTCGTAAATACACTGATTTATTAATGTGGTGATTACATGGGGAGGTAATTGAAAAAATACCAATGCAAATGGAATCGACACAAAAAAACAATAGATTTTTTTTGCTAGTAAGAGGGAGCTTTATTATAGGAAATTGTCTCAAATGGTGTTTTTCTAGTGGTGTCTGACGAGGCAAAATGCAGTCTCTTCCAGTATAATTGTTATTTTTCCCAAGCTAAAGTCCAGAGGTGTGAATACTAACGCACATCTAACGCTGACCCATCTGCAACTTTCACACATATTGGAATGAGAAGCTCTCAGACGGTAGATAATTACTGTGACTGGGCGATAAAAATGAAATGTCGACAGTTTGTGCTTGTCCGGTGTTCACACATACAGACAGGGCTAATGTCCTTACCTGTTCATACTTCTCCAGCTCTGTGTGGTAGATCTGTCGGATCTGGGACAGCTTGGCCCGGTAGTCAGAGTGCTCTGTAGAGTTCTCAGCAGCTGCCCCTCCTGAGGCTGCAGCTGCAGCTGCTGCTGCCGCCGAACCGCCTCCTTTCTCCGGACCGGAGACGCCCTCTGCCAGCAGCATGTTGTCCAATCGCATGAGCTGGGCATCTGGGGGCTCCTCCTCCTGGGCACCACGGATACTCAGCACTACAACGACAGGCAAGGCCAGAGGTCAGTCACAAAGGTCACACCCACAGTAGCGTGACGCACCATAACAAGCTGTCAGCTGCAGAGCCTGACTCCATGCCTGACACCAAGACTCCACCGAGCTGCACCCATGCTGCTGTTGCACAACCAAAAGGGTACCTCTCATCCCTAAATGCATGGTAGTGCAACCACAGAGAGCAGTTTGAAATGAGTGATGGTGGTGTATGGTGTATCCAACAAAGACACATTGGCAGAGATTAGAAGAGTAAAGTGTAGCAGCAAGTCTGGATAGGGCTTATCCCTTTGATAAATGATCTGCCTTTTGATTTCTCATTAGTGGACCTGAATAAAGGCTGCAGCTACATACCTTGGCAAGACTACAGATGATACAAATGTTTTTGTTTAATTTCATTAATGGGAAAAAAAACCCAACAACTTCAGTAAACAGTGGAGTTGAATCTATGCTTGGTATTCAGCATGTTTTAAAGATAAATATGGCCTGCAGACAGCAGTAAGAGACAGGAAAGAATGGACAGAGAGAGGGGCCGACATGAAAAAGGTTGTAAGCTGCATTCAGATCCAACATGTCACCAGTAAATTGCTGAGCAACTAGGATGCCCTGATGTGATTTGATGAAACAATACTACCAAATACATTCGCACAAAATCATTAATCCACATACAATTCATCCATTTTAAATGTAGGTTAGGATCGGTTAGGAGTCAGGATGCCACTTTTCTAGATCATATGCTATTGCTGGGTCTGTCTCCTTTAATGCGGTGTTGTTTTTCACCTCTGTCACATCATATTTGGCAAAAACCGCACTGCCTCTGCACTAACTGATATGTTGACAACGTTGGATGTTGCACAATAAGTGGCAGCCGTAATATCCCACAGCCCGACAGGGGACGGGTGTTGGTGTCAACGGCGCTCGAGCGGAGGCTCTCCTGTCCACTAGAGGGCTCCCTTGCCATTCTTGAGGAGAACGCCGTCCAAACCTTCCATTTTCTGAGGTGAACCACTCACAGACTCGTGACACTTCTTCCTCCATCTGAGAACCATCCATTTCAATATCAAACACCTTCTTCCCCACTACACGCGTGGATCCAAATTGATCCCGGGGAAGACAGGCGCATCAAAGGCGGCCAGCGTTATCATCACAGAACCTCATCTACTTATGCAAGGTATGACTTTAAGGCCTGTGTGTCGATAGCCATTTAAAATGATACCACTTGTCATGTGTCTCATTGTCATTGAATGAGAAGGGACAGGCAGGGAGCACTTCATTAATTCAGAGACAATGGGAGTGCTTGGTGCATTAACCCCAGACTGCTGTCCGGGTTGGGAGGCCTGGACAGGGGGTCACTGGGATGAGAATGAGGCCTGCTGTACGATCAGACGGGGGGGGCGGCCCGGCTCCCTCGGTCCCCTCCTCCCTTTAAGTGGACTGGAAATGCAAATATGGCAACTGTTGGCGAGTGGGAGAGGTCAGGGGTTCAAGCCACGGGCTCAGCAGGAGGTAGATTGAGTGTGGGGGGAGAGTTGGGGGAGGGGTGGGGGGGATGTGGTCTCATGGGATCACAGGACTGTACAAACATCCTGTCTCATTACACAGACTCCTTCATCACACCGATAATGTATGGATGAGGTGGGGGGTGGGGGGGAATCTTTGATCACTTCACATCCTCCCTACGTCTCCCCGCCGGTACTACATCGTCTTATGACCCAATCAGAAACTGTAAACCCCCTGTCCACATTAGTTTAAGTACATCACCAGAGGTCCCACTCTCCAGCTCCTGCACATTCACCAGTGTGGTAAGGTAGTTATTTCCATGGCTACCACCTCATAAATACCAGACTAAAGTGGGTGTTAAAATGAAAGCACACCTCAATATCCCGTAGAGTAAAATGAGCTGTACTTTCTGGAAGTAATTTCCAGTAGAAAAAAACAACAACTCAGCAGTGCATACTTTTGAGAAACAAATTGCCAACTTTGACAAAGCTAAACGTTAGGAGGCTCCATTAGCTATTGAAATGCGGATTAAAGATATTTTACTAGGCTCACAAAATTCCTAAAATGTTTCGTCCCGAATTTGACGTCTAAATCCAGCCTATTGTTTTGGACAACTCACTTGACCCTGTGCCTTGAATGTGGGGGGAGGAAAAAATAGCTGTCACCAAATAATGACGAACAGCACTTTGCGAATCAGAGAGCACACATATATAAGGGAGGAAGCCCTTCTCAGATGTTTCTACTGAAAACCGAGGCCTTCGGATTTCTTCCCAAACTCATAAAATGTCTAGACTGTCAGATGAAAATGGAACATAAAAATTCCCCGCGTCCACAAAATGATTCGATTCATGTCTGCCAAGTTCCAGCTTAACATTCACGAAGTGTTTATTTTACTTGGCTTAAAGCATGTCCAACATCAGTCTTTTAAGAGAGTGGCTGTTCCAGGGCAGGTCATTTCTTAGAAGATCTCTTGAAGGGGAAAAAAAAAAGAGAGAAAAAATCTGGTAGGCCTACATATCTAGGAGGATGAAATAAGAACAAAGGTCAACAACAAAATGAGCCAGTAAAATGAAAGGACAAACCAAGCTCAGCGCCGCTAGACATTCCAGGCAGAGCGTTATTGTCAAAATAAATAAAAATAGGTACATGTTTAAAAGCTGCAGGATCATAAGTGTGTCTGAAGCCAGAAACCCCAACGTGAAGCCCGAGCCCTGCTAGGTTGACATCAGTATCCCCTCTGTGAGCAGCCAGATATCACATTCGTGCTCCTGTCCTTGTGTGTGTACCCCAGATCCCAGCTCCAGTGTTGTTGCTGATCCAGCTGTCTTGGAGAGCATCTGTCAGGAGGGACCCAGGAAGGAACAATGCATTACGCCATGTTGGCTGTGTACTGTCATCCCTCATTGACAGCACATTGTCACACTTACACAGTGTCCTCTGAGCTGAGAACAAGCTAAGTGGCTGCTGCCTATAATATCAGCTCTTACTAACAGCTCTTATCAGACAATTTGATGGGAAAGTGAACGTGCTCCAAGTGGGGTTAATGCGGATTCTGCAAGGGGGGAGGGTGGGGGTGCTGTGGTGTTGGTTTTAATTAAAGTGACCAATCAATGTGATTCTGATAATGATGACAGATTTGTTGTTGTTTGTCTTTTTGTCTCGTGATGAGCAACTCCCACACACAGAAGTGCGGTAAATGGTACAGGACAGCAGACAAAACCTCCGACCTGCAGTGCGTGTATCATCGGAGGGGAATGTCTGATGGAAGCAAATGATGATTTATTTATTCCACCCTGAACCTAAAGCACATAATTAAAACCATGGAATGGATTATCTCAAACAAATACAATTAATAAAGAAAAGAAAGGGATAATGTGCTTCCATAAAATTGGCTTTGCTGTGGGTCATAATTACACGACTCAGTGAGGGCCACTTTATTGGGTAATGGCAGCCTAATTGATTCATCCTAATGTTTTCGAGCCTTGGGTCTGTTGGGCTCTCCCTGTCCAATAGTGCTGGTGAACTTACTTAGCCACCCGCAGACAAACATTGAAGGTTCTCCCAGGGATAAACAATTATCTGTGTGTGTGATTTCAACCCCCTCCCCCTCCTCTTCAGCAGACACGCATTTTCTGTAAGTCTCTAATGGATGCCATTTCCCTCTTGGAGGCGTTTCAAAGATGGCTTGTTGTCAGACAATGCCTGATTCCTCCCTCCCGTCGCTGACATGCAGTTCCCACAAGGAGGCCTAAACCACGCTTTATTCCTGCACTAATATGAATCAAAACATGGGATTCTTACAGCGTCATTGTCGGCTGATTAATTTAGTGATAGCATATATATGGTTGTATGGTCTGAGAACATATAAACAGAGGAGTTTTAAGGACCAATTTCTGTCAGACTGTCTCTCTAGGTGTATTTACAGTGTGAATAAATACATAACGAGTACAAGGATGGGTGACTGGTCAGCTTTTTCATTGCCGGGCGCACACACTGCAAGACAAAATGTCACTCAGTGAGAAGACAAGGAGAGTAAACCGGAATGAAACCAATAGGAGAACATGACATTTATTTAAACTCGCAACATCTGGCCTTTTACAAATCAAATCGATATTTAATAAAAACCCAGGGCAATTGGCTTTTGGAGAGGTGGATGTTTAACTGTCTGGTCGTTTATCTGAGAATATTTATTTAATTTCCAGGCAGCACAGGAAAAAGCTTTGCTCTTTGAGGATAAGCTTGGAATATCATGCTATGAGATGATTTACATTCCTATTTGGAGAGCAGCTTTCCGAACCCCCTTTTTCTCCCCCCGCTGCTTGTTTTCAACAAGCACATGTGTAACTCTCTGTCCCCTATATTTCTACCAGCCAATCAAAAAGATTGTCTCGTGGCTTGATGTGAAGATGGTAGTGGATATTACAATATTATTTTGACTGCTAGCAACAGAGAGTTTGGGGTGAGTGTTACTGAACAAGGACAAGAGATTAACTCTGCCCTCTCTCTGGAGGGGAATGAACCATGGCAAAAAGAAATGAGTTGGCAACCTGGGGCTGGCATCATTTTTGAGGTGAGTGTAACTAGCTGCTACAGGACACAGGTCCTGCTATACATTGCCATATCACTCAAATGCAGCCTCGCCATAGATGATGTATGAGTTAATAAACGTGTCAACAAAATTTAAATTGACTGCAAACACAAGCAAAAACAGAGATCCAGGTCTAAAAATACACTTTTGAACCAGTGACAATATTTGGGATTTTATCAAAAGCTTCTCAAAGGATTATCTTTTCTTCCAAGACACTGCTTGCATCTTCAAAATGATTGAGTTTGTAAAAAAAAAATAACAATAACAATATCAGACTCAAATAGTTAGAGCACGCCACGCTCTGCAGTCCAGATATCTTATCCTATCAGATTAACAGAGGCAAATGGCAAGCTGTCAAAAACCATTACCATATGTAATCCCCTTCTAGATTTCGAAGGCATGTCGACAGGGACTGTTGGCATGGCAGCCTGTCATGGCGATCTGATGATTGGGGAAAGCCTGATGTTTAATTAATGATGTTGGGCCATTCTGTCACCGTTAGCGAGATGTACGGTCAAACAGAGAGGCCTCAGCCCCTGACAGAGACGATTGCTTACTCCAGTTCAAGCTGGTAGACACCTTTGGAGGTCCTCCGTTCTGCAGTGGGATGCTGAAATGTGATCCACGGTGTTACGTCAGGGGTAGGAGCACGGGGAGCACTGAGAGTCGGGCCAAAAGTGACACTCGATGCCGGTCAGGTGACAGCCTGTCCAGATATGCCGGCAGTTCAACACGGCCTCGCTTTGACATTTCTAAAAGCATTTTGATTGGAAAGGTAAAGGGCACAAAACTTTAACGTAATAATCTATGGTGTAATTTATGGTATTTTCATAAAATAAATGTCCATTTTGCTACTCTCTATCGCCGACTGGTAGAACAAAATACTGATTCAATGTTTATGCAATTCATGAAAGCTTTTTGCTGCTCTTAACACTCGGTGTCAAGTAGGTCTTTCCTCTGGTGCACAGGAAGTGATGCGTTTTACGTTTCCGGTAGCAGCTACAGCGGTTTGCTTGGAGTAAATAGAAGAACTGGGTAATTACAATGGCAGCAATCCACCATGGTTGAACGGACAGAGGAAAGAGCACCACCTACAGAAACTCAAACTTCATGAACAGAAAATCCAAGGAAAAAGATGTCACACACACACCGTCTGGGAAGCACAGTGCAAACACACCAGGTAATAAAAAAGATTACCACTTTAAATTATTATCCATTACTTTCATTTGATGTCATAACTCGTATTATCATGACCGTTCTGGACATTTTGTGTCAGTTTAATTCATATGGGGACACAAACCTGATCAAATCAGCTACTGATTGGTTGCTCACAGTGTGTGTGAGTGGATTAGATTTGCCAATCAACGGGAAACATTTCTCTGAAAGCGCACAAATAGTTAATCCTTTTAGTAATTTTGGAAATTGGCAATATAAAATCTAAAATATATGTGAAAGGTGTGTATGAGAAGTGAGTATGAAATCTAACACCACTTAACGATCCCTGCTTTTATCTGTTCCTGTGAAAAATACCTAATTGATAGAAAACAAATTTTAATGTACAGAATTATATAATATGATATTCAATACATGATGGAAAAACATCTTAAAAAAAATATGATGTTTATGAATCTCAAGCTCAGATTATAAAAACAGCACCAGAGGCGTGATGTAATCTTGCCTCTAACAAACAAAATGTTTTCCGTCCCTAAAAAACGAGTCGTGTGTCTGGTGAGGCCAAATGCTTTTGCATAATTAACCCTCTGTGGTCAGGCGGCGGTCGGCCTGTCTGCTTGAATCTACGGTGACAGCACTGGCCCTATTTGTTTGCATTGGTGCTTCAGTGGGCACACTTCATTGTGGCTTCAGCAGTTAATAAATCACAGTAGAAGCCCCCTCTCCCGACGCCAGCCTGTGCTACGGTGGTCCTGTCACCAGGCAGGCACCAGAGCCGAAGCGACAGCGACATGCTAATTCAACATCGGCATAATTCATTATACAGTCGCAAGTGTACTGGAATGGAAAGAGAACCAACACACACCAGGAGGAAGACGACAGGCATCAAACTGTTAAATCCAGCTACCCTTAAGTCCCCTCTGTTTGCCTTTGTAAAGATTGAAGTCTTTAAAGTCAACGATATAAAAATTAGACCTCACATGTGCACGAAAGGAACATCGGGGCGTGTCAAGAATACAATTATTTTACTACATTTACTTTCAAAGCACATAAACTAAATAGAGAATCGTGTAATCAGTATTCATTTTTGGGGAAGAACAGAAAATATCAAAGACGTTAACAGACAATAAAGACAATTTACCAGACTGAGCTCCTTAACAGGGTTGTTCAATGGAAATCTGCCTTTTTATGAAATATGGTCATCTATATAGTGACTTCCTGTGAAAAGCCAATGTAAAATGACATATCAAAAGGTAGAATGAGGGCTATTGCACTAAAGGGGAAATTAACAAAAAGATAAAGAGTCAATTAAACCGATAAGGCCTTGTGCTCTTCAGAAGGTGACAACCAAGGGGAGTGGAGCTGACAACTATTGCATTAAACCGCTTTGGTGGCTTCTCAGCCTCTACGTGGTCCCTCCACTAACCACCAGGTCTTAAGTGAAAGAAGCAGCACGCACTTTGTTAAGAGGGCCTGATCACATGCCCTCCCATCCTCGGCACATACCACTAATGATAGTAATGATAATTAGGTCCAGCAAGGCCTTAGGGCGACCAATAACGATGCAGGCTCTGGTACAGTGGACATACTCGGTGCTTCGGATGTGAAGTGAAGTATATTCACATGAAAAATGCTCTCCGTTATTCAAGAGAGATGCTATACTAGGCCCCACGTCAAAGATATTTCTGTCTGCCACTTGTTTCATGGAAAAGTTTTAAATATAAGACCGCCATGCTTGACCTGATCACATTGGAGTCCAGGCTGAAGTCAATGCAGCAGCAGCCCGAGGCTTTCCATCTATGACTTGTTCTGTTAATGTCTACAGAGCCATGGGAAGTGGCAACAATTTTCCAAGAGGTAGTTTGCAGTATATCTGATAGCATGGGACTTCATCATCTCAGTAAACAACGAGCCTACAGTCGACATGTTGTCTCCCATGTATGATGCCGTGTTGCCCTTTGGGCTAGTTGGTATCAACACCTACAATTTCTCTCATGGATTGATGAGAGAAAAAAAACCATATCTAAGCTTTTTTTCTTTGCTGTAAAGTCATAAAGCTCTTTTTGACTTTTTGACACGTTCAATTCTCTATTCCGGTAGAGTCATGTAGAATCAGGAAGGCATATTTTCTCTTCTGTTTTGGGAATGGCAGACAAACTACATACCAGTAGTAAAGAAATTGTCGGGATATGCCTACACAGCCCAGTGCACTCACTCACTTCTGCTTCCCCAGTTTGTCTTTTTGTGTATGATTTGGGGAATTTCTCCGCCCTGCCACTCCCCTATACAAAATTCCTGAATGCATCGTTGTCTCTTCACTGCTGTTGGTCGTTGTTGACCAAATTTAGGTGTAGCTTTCAAAATGCCGAATAGCACTGACGAGAGGCAGCATGCAGTCGTGTTTAGTCAAAATCAGGCAAAAGGTTTCTGAAATATTGCATGTGGTTAGTGCACAAACAGAGGTGTGGGTGATAATGAATTAAAAAGTGTCTATCCATCAGCAAGGTTGGGTTGGGTTGATGCCAGTGCTGTGCAACATAAAAGATCGGTAGCAGTGCTGGAGCATCCAGACAAGTGTCCTGTGTGGCCCACATGAGATAGCTAGTGTCCAGCAGCATGCACCAGACTGGGGCCATGCATGGCCTGAGGCAGTGTGTTGACTGGGCCTGCCATGTCATTAACGGTCGCCTTGATCTGCTCTACCTTATTAAAGCCATTCCTTCAGGAGAGCAGACGAGCATGTCACACTCTGAAACCAGGCCAAGGAGGGAAGGTGACCACACTGCCACCCTCAGCTTGTGCAAGGGCAGGGGGGATATGAGCACAGCACACTGGCTTTGTTGTCAGCCTCATCCCGGACCCCCTGATGTCCCTGTGATTCCCTTGTCAGTCTGTGTTAATGGAACTCACAGTGGTTATGCTTCTTCACATTCTTATCTCCTTTAGCAGGATAGTCACACAACCTAGCAATGTCTCTTTGGCCATGGGTGACCAGGAACTGTATGGGGAGAACTGCTGTGTTCAATATTGACAATGTCATTTTTTCCTAAGCAAAAAATGTCTTAGTGATTAACCCTATTTAGGAGAGCTGAGACTCAACCAATCCACTATCAAATGCAGTGTCAACATTACTGCCACGAGGTGGGACTCTTCTGTTGCATTAAACGATGCAGAGAATTATCAGAGGTTAACTTACTTTGACTGGTGTGCTCATGAGTAAAAAAGCTACGGTATAAACTCAGAGAAACACCCAACTGGCAAACCTGGCAGCTTCCAGTTCTGTCCCATTCCATTTATCTGGCTATACACACTTGTGTGGCATTTTTCACAGAGCACAGCTCTCCTACTGCCAACCAGTTTATGTAAAAGTGATTAACAGTAATTAATCCTTAATCACCATGATTAGCCAAGTCGCAGTAAATTAAGCCACATCTGGAGCAGCTGAGGGCTTGTGAGTGGCAGCAGGCATGCTGAGTGTGGATGCCACTGTTTACCAAGGTCTACCTGAAACAAACAGCAGAAGGCTAATCTGAATTGGTTTGTATGAGGTGTTTTGGAGCAAATGGTGTGTAAATCCAGCACCCCTCTCAAGAGCAAGAATTGTAGATATGCACCAAAACAAACAGAAAATGAATTAATTGCAATGTTATAACAGGGCTCTAAAGTGCAATGAGGGGAAATTGTGTGAATTGGAAATTCAATTTGGGTGCTTTCATGTGCCTAAAAATAATTGTCTTGGAGATACTTTTTTTGAGTACCATCTTTCTGGTGAGCATTGTTTTCTGTTCTGTTCTAGTCAATCAAACGTCAGCTTGACTTTGTTTGCCTCAAAACTGTGTTTTTAGAAATGAAAATGTATTAAAATAGGGTTTTTTTTTAAACTACGGTGGCGAAAAACACCAGCTGTGTGCATCATAGCATCCAAAATGAAAATGTGACTTTGGAATATTGCCTTCATGTGTCGTCGGCAATATCATAATTTCAAGTTCAGCACACATGAAAGACCCAACAAAGTGGTAAATGTGACTGAGAGAGTTGGTTGAATTTGTGATGTTTATGGGGCAGAAAGCAGGAAGCCATGTCAATAATTAATAGTAAAAGTAGTTTATTTTAATATTGTTATTGTTTGGAATTTGAGGTAAATATTTACTATTGAGCTCTACTAATTAGTGCTCCTTAATGTTTTAGTGTGCTCTGAATTTTTTGCTGGTGCTGCTTAGTTTTTGAGCTTGGGAGCACTGGTGATACCAAGTAAAAAAAACCTGTTTAAGGGGGTAAGCGATATAATGGGATACAATGCATTTCATATCTCTTGGAATAAAGGAGTAATACCTAAGCACTCTGTCACATTTTCAACGTTTAGGTAAATCTATACTCACTTAAAAAATGACTACCCAGAAACCAAGAAACTGACCTTCAACATCCACAATAAATAGACACCAAAGCATATTCCCCCACATTCAAAAGGACATACACAACACACACGCACGCACACGCACACCGCCCTCTGTACCCATGCTGCATTGTTGATTGGCTGAGTTGCCTGAAGATGTCTCAGTGCGCACCGGCACCAGTGCCTCTCTATAGCTTTTTTTTTTTCTTTCTGGGAGATAAATGATGCAGTAGGAATGGTTGTGTGCTGGGGAACTGGTTCCATCACAGTGGGTGTGCTGCGTTTCTTACCCCAATGTTTCTCTTGTGCCCCCCTGGAGAGTTTTCTCCCTGCGCCCCAGTCTCTCCCTGTTACACAGCTCCAGATTAATTACACACTTTAATGAGCTGAATTATTAATGGGGCTCTTACTTGGCAGTTTAAGGAAATGCAGAAGAGAAGTCAGCGGTGAGCATCGGGTCTCAGGCTCTCATTAAAACATCACACAACGCCTTTGGGACCGGTGTTATTTAGCCGGAGAAATAATAGGATTTGGTATTTTACATATCAGGAACAGTAAAGCTGTTTGAGTATGAATCCACTGCAGGAGATAGGGGGGGGGGGGAAAGCCCTGCAGAGGCTCTTGCATGACATTATGTCATTGTGATTGCGGGCCCAAGGAAAATGAAAGGCGGTCTAATGCAGCCACTAGAAAAGGTTTTCTTTCTGATTGTTCAGCTCAGATGGGAGCAATATTATCTGAAATGAGGTGGACTAAAGCAGGAATGAAACGAATGAAAAGAAAGGCAATTTCTAGGAGAATATGTCTCATACCCTTTTCCCTAAAAAGGGTTTTTATCTCATACAGCTGTAACAGTTACAGTAGCAAGGATCTTCATCAACATCAGGAGTATGGAAAATTGTCATTAAGATTTTTCACATAATATCAGGCAGGAAATGAAACCATTGTTCCTAGTTGTCTCGCTTTATATCGCCGCTGTAACTCAATTCAATCTACTCTTGTACATGCATGTCTATGATGTCTGTGCACTTGACAAGGATGTTGAAACACTGGGAACATGTACAACGTTGAGAAAACTCAACCGTAAGCATATATGATCTGACAACCCTGTGAAAGAACAGAAAGGGTGGTTTGTTTTCCCAATACTCTTTAATGTGTCAGAGAACAGAACTATCTGTTTTCTATCTTGACAAAACGTCTTTATGAAGAAGTTACTCATATTTAGAGTGTGATTATTGTGTTTATCAGACAAGTGTGCTGTGATGGCTGCTGCACTAACACAGGCTACATGTCTTGAGAGCACGAAACGGCTTTCACGCTCGCTAGTGGAATCCACAGTGTGATCCCAGGGGATCTCTCTATTTGTGTACAAGATGCTGCCAATGCTGACTGTTCCTGGTGTTCTGGGGGAAACAATAACAGGCATCGCACAGTCAGATTACATTACAGCCCGATGCTCTGCACAGGAGTCTGAATGGAATTTTCCTTTATTGCCATATTCAGGAAGACACTTAGTAAAACTGATGATATTAAGCCAGACAGATAAGATTAAAATCTGACTGATGATTTAGCCTCTGCGTCTCTGGGATACGGCGTGAACACGGGTCCTTGATTAGTAATCACCGTGAGTAGTAATCAGATGACCTAGAATGGCCTGGGTGGCCAGGCAGACGTCCGGATGGGAAAATGTCTTTGTGCAGCCCTGCAGCGCCAGACAGAAAGCCCTGGGGACACTGCTACTGCGACGCAGCTAAACAGGACCCCCGTAACCAGGACGAAAGCGACACAAGTTGCTACTCAAGATTCAAAAATGGCCGAGCGGCTCATTACGTGGGTCCTATCTGGGTCACAGAGCAGATGCAAATGTAGGTCAGGAGGAACCCCTGTTGTCAATCAAGAGAGAGAAGAGAAAAGGGATGGGGTAATGGAGGAGGATAGAGAGAGAGAGAGAGAGTCTCCCCGGTGAAAGATCACCCCTGCTGCACTTCACAGCCCATCCCCGAGGACGAGTGTGCACAAGTGTATCAAATCATACGTGGCGAAGAGAGAGTGGTGCTAAGCTTGGATGAGGAAACTTAATTAGACTGATGCTTGTGAGGTTAATTTGAATTAGCTGATGCAAATGAAAAGGCAGTGAAGGAGTTTCTATAGTGGTCTGCTGTACTGACACAACACTCCCCATCACCCTCTGTTTTTAGTCTCCTGTTAGAAGCAGTGTCATTTATCACCACTGTACCAATAAAGCCTTTTCCCATCTAGCCTATCATGGCTTGCAGTCCCATCATCAACATTCTGGTTGGATTATGAGACCGGTCTGACCTAGATGCTGCAGACCTCCAGAGAGTCCAGGATCTAGCTCCTGCACAAGCCTGGCAAGCACATCCTGCTGAAAGGGAGTAAATCCTACACGTTAAGTCACCTTGCAGCAAGATTCGCTGTCATCCGATTCACTTTTCCATGCTTGAATTCCTTTCGGATGACTTGTTTTTTTTGCATGTGAAGAAAAGTTGAAGTACGTAGTCTTTTGGCCAATTTCCGGCTCCTCTCTCACTTCTGAAAATCTCTGCCACAGCAGCTTCCCTAAATCTGTAGCACTTCATTTCACCTCACATTGCGCTTAGATGCAGTGCTAACTGCCTAGAGGTTGACACTTGTCTGAATAATGTTATGCTAATGCTCTAGTCTACCTGTATTTACCCCTAAGTGCAGCAAGCAATCTGTTGATTGCGAGAAAGCAATTTTCCTGGTAGAGGGGGAGAGCGGGAGCTGGTAAGAAAGACTGAATGAGAAGGGAACAAGAGATCTTCTTTAAGCTGCAGCAAAGCAATTTACAGAGGACGACAATTTTCTCTGGCTGTGAAAGGAGCGCTCTCTCTAATTGTGCCTAGGCAGAGCCATCAAGATGGGGATAGGGAAAACAGCAGAGCAGGCACATGAATATCCCTTGGAAACTTAAAAGTATATGCAGGAAAAAAGGCTGTACAATCTTCCTTTGACTTGAATATTTTGCAAAAACAATTTGAGATACCCATTCATAAAATCCCCCCAAATTAGAGTTGCCCTCTAAACACTGTGATGGCCTGTCTACAGGTTTTCCAGATCTCTTGCAGTAGCAGGCTAATTACTTCTAGGTTCTACATTATACATAACAAACTATGATAAAACATTATGATGTGTATAAGAGAGAATGGCCTCCATCTTCCTCGTCTTGTTTCTTTTTACATGTGCAAGGCGTTCTGCAACCCCAAACCCTATAATGATGAATGGGGACATTGTCCTTTTAATTTGTTTGTTGGTCTTTGCGTTGCCTGCAAAGGCAGATGTGGAAATTAATTGCCGTTTCTGACAAGGAGTGGGGTTGGCTATGTGTGTGTGTGTGTGTGTGTGTGTGTGTGTGTGTGTGTGTTTGGTGGGGGGGGGGGTGACAAGGCTTCTAAAAATAAAGCAGCAGAACCGTGTGTGCGGTGCCAGATTGGGCTCAGTGCTGTGCTCGTCTCGCTCTGGCTCGACTTCTATCTGCCCGTGTGATAAAGCTGCTAACAGGCCTTTATCGGGGAGCAAGGGGAAATATGCTCCTGCCAGATTAGGCCCCAGACTCTGCCAAGGTTATAAACAGCCTGTTATCTGTGTCCCAAACAGAGTAATCCACGCTCTATCAGCACCCAAACATATGGGCCACACAGAGCAGAGATAGCCTCTGATGGACACTTGGTTTTAATTGCAATGAGAGCCACCAGAGCATCCCTGGGAAAGAAACAGGACATAAAAAAGGTCTGGTATTGTGGACATCTCCCAGCCCTGGTGTAGCTGGCCAACATTCACAAAGACCAACCTCGACCTTTCTGCAATGCCGCACCTGCTCCTCCTTGTGCGCTGAGGAGATATCATGAACGGGCAGGCCAACATCAGTGTTACATTTCCAGGAATCTATTAAAGCCCTGCTGGATATTTGTTTCCCACTGAAATTAATATTTTCCCTTTTCATCTGATGTCATTTCGTGTCTTTGTGCATTTCATCCGCTTGCTAAATTAGAATAAGTATGCATTAATTTGATGAGGTGGTGATGGGCTATTTTCAGTTTGCACCGCAGCACCGACTCTCTTCTGCTCTTCCACTGATGCTTCACTTCACGAAACAACAGTTCTCAGATGCACTCTGTCTCGCTAATCAATAACAACTTAAACTTCCCCAGACTCAGCCTTGGTAAACAACAGCAGCTCAGACATACTTTGTCTCTCAAAACAAAACACACCCTCACTACAAGTCAGGTAAGGCAGGTACAGAGATCATGTATAGTAAATGGTGTCTTTCGGCCCAGCAGAAACTGTATTTGTGCGTGGAAAGATAGGCTGTAAAATATAAACAAATACACGGTATATATATCTATGGAATATTTTGGCCAGAGAACGATCTATCAACACAGCGGCTTTCCCGCCAGCTTCTTCTTGTTTAAGCTACTTTCATCCGAGATCGACTTGATCATAATGACTTTGACAAACCAGGAGGTGATGCTGCCCTGAGCTAAATTCATGGGCTGGAGTGGAAAGTGTTTGTGAGCAGTATCCTGTGAAAAAAATAGCATCTCCCTAAAGAGGAATGACATTGGGCGCACGCGCGTACACACACACACACACACCTGAGGACAACACCTGAGTTAAGCCTGATCTAGGACACACATTTTGAGAGATATAGTCAATTAGCAATTCATATTTAACTCCAGTTTTCTAAATTCAAACATGTTTATTACTTCTGTGTCATGTTCCCTAAATGTAATGTTTATTATGACATGATTGGTTGTAACGGCACATTGTTATTTATTTTTCACAATAAAGTGTCAAAAAAAAAACCCACAGAAGCAAACTCTCGCCCCCTTCAACCACGAGGCGCAAGACATTATGTGAAGCAGCTCTTGCATTAATGAGGATTGAGGTAAATCTGGGAGAGATTTAGACCTTTACTAGGCTCTGTCTCCTCATATAAGCAGCAGGCCGCTCTTTCTGTCAGCAGAGCTGTGATCTGAATACCTCTGCCTTCATAAAAGATTCAGGCCTTATTGACTTCCTACTTTGGTTTCCCCGCAGAGCCCTACCTCCCCAGCTCCTTTTAAATTCTGCTCTCGTGGCTGAGGATGCACACCTGCCTCAGGAAAAAGGCGCCAGCTTAACAAAAGGCTGTTATAGTTTTCCCTGAACCTGCTCTATAACATATCGTTCCCTGTGCAGAAAATATACAACACTTCTGCTCTGTGCATCATTAGAGAACGACCCAGAATAAAATGCTGTATATATGATATTTTGAAATTGAAATCTACCACCTATTTAGAGTGGAAGCATTGTATTGTTGAATTTTCTAAAGCAGACACTCAGCTGTTCCCTACTTACAGGGTCAATTGGGAGATTATTGGCATTATAAAATGCCACATCACATCTATGATGCTAAATATTGATATATCATGTTCCGTTTATTTCAGCATCTGTTAACTGCTCTTTGCAGCACATCATTTGCAAGGGATTACTGATTGCAGCATTAAAAATACATGGGCTGAGTTCATCTGTCTGTGTCTATACAATATTTCAAACACAACCCATACGAAAGGGCACAGAGTCTAATAAATTCCTCATTTTATATACTTCCCCCAGATTTCAAAGTCTTGTCCAATAAAGTTTTAAATGTCAAGAAGGACCTATAACATAGACAGTATAAACCAGAGCCAGAAAACCATATAATGTTTTGTCCCTTATCTTTTTATCTAATAAAGTTTTATATCTTTGAATCTACTATAAAATGGTTTGGAAACTGTCAACAGGGGAATAATTGGCCAACTTTATTGTTATCATAATATGCCCCAACAGGCTCATTGCTCCAATCTGACAGTATTAGATCCTCTTTGAGTAAATGACAAAGTTATATACCGTACAATGTATTTCTATGCAGTCAGAAATAATCCAAATAATCTATACTCAATTCAATGAGATTTGAGGTAAAAATGACACTTATGAGATTTATTTATAATAAGGATATATTCATAGGTTGTAGCAGAAAGGAAGAACACAACAGAAACGTTGAATTTAAACGTTGAATTTAAACAGAGCAGCTTGTTTTTGACCTCTAAGAGTGGCACTAACCTTCTGTCCAGGATTTCCGAGTTGCGACAAACTGGTCGAACAAACAAAAGCAGACCAGCATCTCTAAGGCGCAGCATTTCACACTTGGGTAGAGGCAGAGGACAGGCCTTTAATGACACACAGTCCCCCCAGTCACCTAGAATGAACACGCAGCGCTGGAAATAGACCGGAAACTCTGTCTCCACACAGGCCAGAAACCCGGTGACGCCTGCCTGCCTGTTTGCTTGCCAGCCAAATCTTACCAAAAGCACGGCAGAGACAGACAAACCCCAAAGACGTAAGCTACATCTCAATCATACCGACAAAACATGATCAAACCATGTTACACACTGCGCTATTATATTGACAAAATCATGTAGTGTGCACACAGCACACTTTAACCAGCTGATGTGCTGTCCAGTGATGTGTGATAACACTGTAGATGGCAGAGTGCCCATCCTTGGATTTCCAGTCCAGCAAAATCTCTCCATGTTGTGTACCCTGCCTGCAACTACCAACAAAATACTATACTAGCTATACAACAAAATCCTCATCAAAGTGTTGAGATTTAGATCCTGACCACTACTGACCATGAATGTTGTATAAATTGAACATGGTCACTTGAGATAATGTAAGACTGAATGCTTCCCTACCGATAGAAGCTACGTGGCCGTTTGCTGCGTCAAGAAAGGCCATTTCATACACAAAGCAACTCACCTGTGCCACCGTACTAGGACTCCAACAAGCGCCCCAGTATTGAATTCCACCTCCCAAAATGGATTCCCCCTCCAGCCTAAATTCCCTGGCTTCCACTAGTCTGCTATGACAAAGGGAGTGAGGGCAGGCAGCACTGGGGTTAAGTCTCCAGTCTCCTAATGAGCTCCTCTGTTCCAGTATGTTGCATAAACCCATTACCTCCCAGCACATTACCTCATTCATTTCTTATATGTGGATAGCTCCTCTCTCCCAAGAGCATGGCATTTCAGACACGGCTCATGGTATACTGTATGTACACACACACACACACACACACACACACACACACACACACACACACACACTTCTCCCATCCCTCTCTATTATGCATCATAGTGTAACGTCTCACAGTAAGAGTCTATAATGCTTCTATTTCACATAGCCATTGAGTTGACCCTGAGATATCAGGCAAAGACTGAGGGGAAAAAAAAACACAAAAAACTCTGCTGGCAGAAGATATATTATTCAGAGAGAAGACAAAGGGAGAAAAAGGGAGAGAAAGAGAGACAGAGAAGAACAGGGGGTGTCTCCTTTGCAGTACTATTTCCTCAGTATGTGGCAACTATTGCTATGTAGGATGAAAGACGCAGGTGGTAGCGAGTTCCACTGAGCCTCCAGCTAATCTGGGGATACGATGCAGGATGTAAGACACTGGAGACTCACTATCTAGCCTGACGTCGAACATTTTAGGACACGTCAATACGGCGCGCACCGATGAAGAGAATGCACATTTACCTTTTAGCCAACGAGAAGAGAAGGAAAATACAAACGAATACACAGATGGCGGAGAAAGAGAAAGAGCCGCCGCCTCCACGCCTCCATTCGCGAGCATTTAGGCCACACTTTGGACTACACTCAGGCAAATGGGACAACCAGAGACACGAGTCGCTTTCATGTAACAAGCCACTTCATAGAGTGCTGTGTTGATTGATTGTGGATGCTGAATAAATCTTGTCCGTGTATCAATTACCCCGTACTAATCCTCTGCCTTATCAGAATATTTATGTCTGCGGAAGACAATATTAAATTACTCCCAACAGCCATCGCCGCTCATATCAGCTCCACGTGTAGTGCAAATCGAGAGTGTGCGTGTTAGCTCTGTACGGACAAAAGGATTTATTCAGACTCATCGACACCTTCGCTGGAAATCAGTAAGCATTCATTTAGATTCGGTGTTGGAACACTTTATTTTGTCACCATAAATCAACAGCGAGTCCAGAAACAATGGGCCTATTTTTCAACCTAATAGCAGCTCATTCCACTCTGCAGAGGGAGACTGTGACTCTGAATAAACTACTCAATATGGCATGAGTGTTTACATGGATATCAATATTTAATCGCAGTTAGAGACAGCTACAATTCAGAGAGACAATGGATGGAGTTTATATGAACGCCATCGCCATGAGCCAAACGAGTTTTGGAGTTTGCGAGAATTCCTCGCCACTTAAATGAAAAAATAAACAATGACATCAAATCAAACCAAGTGGGATTCTGACCTCCGAGTCGGTACCCATGATATAATCTACTCACATTACATAGTGATGATGAGAATAATGCGAGATCCTGTTTCGTGTTTAGTTGGGTCATCACTCATTTCTCCCACTTCTACAGGATCCAGTGCCGAGGACAATGATGTCTGTTGTTGATGTTATTGTTTGTCAGGCTAAGTCATAACTAACGTTTCAATCTCAGCCATTTGGACCTCGCTGCAGCTCAAACCACAGCCCTCACACATCAATCAAAGGAAAACATTGCGAGCAAATGTATCCCCTGTTTAATTGCGCACAGTCCTTTTTCTATTACACAGTGACAGTGTATGGGGCGCTGGCAAACTGTAATGCAAACCCGCAGTGAATCATTCTGTTTGAAGGGGGAACGTCTGCAATATGAAATCCATATGAATGTTTCACAACCTCCTCCAAGTTTCCATAAAAAAAAAGAATCTTCAAATAAATTGCCATGGAAAATTGTCACCATCTTTCTCTTCCTTCGGGGGAGGGATGTGAGGCTTGGCTAGGCTACTGCCCTTTGCATTTCTCTTCCAAGGCTAAGTTAAAACAGAGCATCAGAATGCTAGCTTTAATAATTGAGGGGAGAGACTGCAGGGTACTCTACTCAGGCCTTCTTGAGTCCTTAAAAGATGCATGGATGCCTCCCCAGAGGGATATGGAAGGGCTTCGTAGAGCTGAGGTTCTGTACACTTAAAGATTATGTGTGCACCCTCTAAAGCAAGATGACCAGAGAAATGCTCAGAGAGCCGTCGTTCTCCAGGAGTGGTTTGAGGGATGGGCACCAACCTGGTGAGATACTGTCAATATTTGTGCCTCTAAATCAATTATATCCCCATGAACTTCAAGCGCAGATCATTTGCAAAGTGACTTCCTATGCAATACTTTAATGCAGAATACACAAGGTACACAAAGCTAAACTGCTACTTAGACAGATACTTGTCTTTAGAGCTAATGTCATAAGAATCCAGCGAACATAACGGTGTCAGCCGTTTACAGCAAACACATTCAGGGGTTTCTAGTTAACTCCAGCAGTCTGACTGGAGCTGGGTTGTGCCTTTAAAATGTAATCTCTGACTCAGATGTATCGGTTTCTCCTCACCCCACCATTAAGGCTAGGGCCTAAATTATTGATCCCCTGCCTTCATCAGCATAGCAGTCACGTCCGAGCGCAGGGGATCTAACTCTGCCTGTGTCCCCACGCTCCAGCCACTGAAATAATTAGGAGGAGTTCTCATTAAGGGAGAATGAAAGGTTGAGAAAGAGAGGAGGGAGAGCAGCCTGAGGGGCATTCTGGGTGTTTAATGTCTTCCCTGGGGCCCCGAGATCATTCTGATCAAATCCTGAGGCTACGTCTAAAGACGACAGGCCACACCACAGGAAAATACACACACTGCCTGGACACACAGCAACGCACAAATAATACATCAAGACAGCAAGAGAGAGGAGCAATGCATAAATAAAGATGTTGCACAGTGCAACCAAATTAATAATAAATTGTGCGGATTGGGATCAATAACATCAGCACATAACCTCTGCAAGTATTAATACGGTATTCATATCAGCTCCTTTTATTTTAGCTACTGAAGGAATCCACAGCGCTTTGGTGCCCCAAGGTAGTTTCTTCTTAATGCTTTGTGAATCATACAACCAAAAAATCACTAGTGTGTTTGTGTGTGTGCGTATGTCGTATGCACGTATGTGTGTGTGTGTGTGTGTGTGTGCTGTATATGGGGTGCAAGATCTTGACTCTGAACAGGAGGAAAGGGTAAAAAAAAAGGAATATTTGAAAAAGAATGTATAATGAATGATTTATATCTAAACTATTTATAGGAGGCTCATGATTTCTTAGCGTATAACTGCTAGTTGACAATGCTGACAAACAAATGCGATGCGAAATGTGAATTGACTACTCATTACCAGTGAATTCAAAATACTACTCTGACCGAAACAATGAGTCGATATTTTTCTCATTCACTCTTTAGGAAAACAATCCATTGCAAAGAAATTGCACTGTCATGTCTCGCACTAGAAGAAAACACGACCGGCGCCTCTAAACTGGGTTGCAAAGGACATGCTACAAAAACATTCTAGCCAAAATGGGGGTTTTTGCAACGACGAGCGAAGTCCATGAATCTTTTTGTCACGTTGTGCTCTCGCTGTCGGCTCGCCTCACGCTGCGACTCCTGAGCTCCCTAAGTAGCTCGGTGTCGAGGCCACACCCCTCGTTAGTGGGGAGGGTTCATTATGCAAATGATCCTGCTGGAGCGGTATCAACGAGGCGCACGCTCCGTTATCGTTTTCTGCCGCCGGGGCTCTTCCTCTCCCCGATCGCTCATACGGAATCATGGCCTAATAGCATCCCATTAACATAATTGCCAGCACAACTAGTGTTCCGTGTCTCGGAGCCACTCTGCTGCTCTGCCAGCCGAGGAGGAGAGGGGAGAGAGGCTGGGTGAGGGTGAGGGTGGAAAAAAATTTAATTAAGCCAACGCATTGGCCACTCCCTCCCGCCGTAAATGAGTGTGTTTTCTTTCTTTTTTTCCAAAGAGGAAGAGGGGCCAGAGCTTTTTTGTTTTCAAGAGACCTTGAGAGTCTCCCCCCCCTGCTCCCGCCAAGCGAGCGAGGTGCTCAATATTCCTCTGATGAGCTCAGAGCAGACGCCAGCGTCACGTCCAAACCCAGTCTGCCAGGCGAAATAAAATCCCCATTATTTTTTAATTAATCCTTAATTAAAATATATTACAGCACCGATTCCGCAAATCTCTCCTAATGTGAAAATGCAGCCCATTCAAGCATATTTACATATCTTTAATTAACGCAGTGCATTCTTTCAGTCTAACAAGCTGTGGGCTTTGACTGCCAAGGTGATCCAAAACAGCGTTGCAACTATGGCACATGGCGGAGGTGCTGGGAAGGAAGCCATCCAGAGACCTTGGATACTCCCACAAGACAACACTGCTCATTCCGTGCTCCGCTAGGGACACTCCGCAGGAATCCTTGCAGCTATGGAGCGATGGGTGTGCAAGTCAGTCCATTAAGGCCATGCAGCCTCAGCTACAGTGGCGAGGGGGAAGTAGTTGCAGCAGGGATCCATAATCATGCGCTGCGCTCCTCCTCTATGCTGCCATTACCACGCCCCCAGCTCTCCTCTCAGCACAGCCACCCGCGTTGCTCTGATGAATTGATTGACACCATTTTCCATCTTCTGGCGCTGTCAAGAGAAATGGAGAGAGAGAGCCACACAGGGAGGCCTGCTCCTCTGACACTCTGGCAGCAGCAGCAGCACTGTGGTCATTTCTGAGGGGTTCTCCACTGGGAAATGTACACACACATCACAGTGCCGGCCTCGCTTAGCCTCAACATGTACCCCATATAATCATAAGGTGGCACAAAGCCTGGTGCATCGGAGGGGGCAGGAGTTCTTACTTACTAAACACACAAAACATTATTCAAACTGTGCATTTCCCACACCAATGACAAACACAAAGGCGTGTGAGAAAAACGTGCTTTCCCACTCTCATCTCACAGCTCAATAACACGTCTAGCCTCGTTACGCTTATCACAATGACAACTAAATAAGCACAATTAGCAATCACCCAGGCACCCTCACCGCTGGTGAGTTCATTCACCGAATTATCTGAGAGAGTCTAAATGTCGGATGCCACATCTTATCGTCAAGTAATAGATGATAATCGAGCAAAGCAAAAAAATCAAAAGAGGTTAAAACAGTATGTCGGCATCAGAAGCAGCTCTCTTATGATAGGATCGTCTCGCATCAAAGTCATGCTGCCATTGCTATAGAGGTGCTTTCATTCACTGCTGTTGACTATATTCTTACTCAAAGGAAAGAGTTCATTGCGCCTTTTCCTTCTGACCTTGGCACCTCGTCTTTCTCTTTCACCTGGCATCATCTCGACGGTCAGCGGCGTATCAACACTCTCTCAGTCCCCAACCTTTTTCTGTGTACGCAAGCACACAGTACAAGGACATACATGTAACCCTATACACGCGGGCAGACATACATACACAAACTGTTTCCTCTCTCTTTTCCCAGGCTGTTTTAATTTGACACCTTGTGCTGGGGTAACTAGGTGGGGAGTGAGGAGCCGCAGAGGAATTCATTAGGCGCGCCACTGCAGGGTCCTGGCTCGGAGCGTTAATGACATTGGAGGATAGGGAAACGAGACAGCCCAGACGCAAAATGAAATAAACATGAGGACTGTCAGTTCTGACAGCCCCAGCAAAGGGGACAGAGTCATTTGGGCCGGAGACCTTCAGCCCATAAGATCAGACCAGACGGCTTATGGACCAAAGCAATGTTACTGTGGGAGCGCAATCATCCTCGCCAGGCCCTTAGATTCACAATGACAGTGTGTGTGTTTGCGCGTGAGAGCGAGAGAGAGAGAGAGAGAGAGAGAGAGAGTGTGTGTGTGTGTGTGTGTGCTGCCATTGATCTTTCTGGGCTTCACTCTTCATATCATTAAAAATATCCATCACTTGGCGCTCCCGCAGCATTCAGATACACTGCTGCAATTAAATTATTAATGTCACAGCACCCCCCCATACAAACTGCACTCTTAATGTGCCTGGTGAAAGACATTAAATATAGAGCAATCTTTGTCTGGCTTCACCGTGGATCAATTTAGATGACTACAAAAATAATACATGGAGGGAAAATAGGGAGGCTAGCCACATGAGTATGAAGATGCGGGAACTAGAGGGAAAGGGGCACATTAGTCATGTGGCATTCACTATTTCATGTCACTTCTTTGAATAAAAATGTCATGCACTGGCAGGTAGAACAGCAGGGAAATATGGACAAAATTGCCCCTAAAATCTCTCTCTCTCTCTCTCTCTCGCTCTCTGTCTCTCATCATACGAAGCAGGTTGCAAAGTTAAGTGTTGTAAAACCAAATCCACGATCCACGAGACTCGCAAAATCCAAAAGCCGGAGTTGAAAGTGGTGTTCGGTGCCCCACATCTCCACCGCCATTCCCCCACTGCTACATTATAGATGCCAGCGACACACTAATAAGTGGAATACAAAGCGGTGGCCGCTGTAGTCCCCCTACCCTGCATCTATCTTGAATTACAACTGCACAATTTTCATGAGAATTTCTTATTAAATCCGTAATTCCTTATTCCGTGAGGCCAAAAGTTTAAAGGCACTGTAGCAAGAATGTAAAAAGTGAGGCTTCTCCGACGGCTATATTTGTACGATACACGCAAGAGTGTGTTGTCAGCCAAAAAGATATGGAAGCTATACAAAGAAACAAGAATGTATACATAAGAACAAGCAAGTCTTACTGTGCATGACTTTGTATGGTCTGTGTTTGTAAGGCCTCTTCATGAGTGCCTTTCATCCCCATTCCTCTAGGGACACAATAAAGCTGTCAGTCAGTATGTCAGTCAGTCAGTACGGAGCCCGAGTCTGTAATGCTCTTGGACTGGGACAGTCTCCTCTGGTGGATGCTCCATATCTGACACGAGCACTCTCACACAGTGATGGAACTCCAGTCTCTTGCGATATGGCGACTGTGAATGGGCGGCAGAGATGACCCTTCTTTCCAAGTTGCTCAGCTTCAAATGTGTGGCACCGTCGCAGCAGGCATCTGCCTGGACATGGGAGGGGGGTGCTGACACCTGTCTCTCCTAGGACGAGCCCCCCTTTGTGACGTGGGAGCCCGGGTTGGCTGTCGGGACAGGCCTGAGACAGATATGACAGGGCCACTGACAAGGGCCAGGCTGCACGCTGGGAGCAACACTGCAGTCCAACACAAACAAGTCTTCTGCTCTCTGCATTGACTGGGCCTGCAGTTAGCCTCACTATTGGCAGCTGAGAAGCCTCAGCCTATATGCACTGCTTCATTGAATGGAAGGCCGTGAGCCACTGAGCTCAGAACAATGCTGATTACTGTTGCATGGATGGAGCTCAAAGATATAAATACAGACCTTTATGTCGATGTCGATAGGCTCTTTTGCACTCTGTGTTCTCCAGCCCCTTCCTAGGACTTCAAATTCACCCAGACACCAGAGTGCTCGCCTCTTTGCTGGATCTGCTCCCCTCTGGCCCTGCCAATCTACGGCGAGGCGCAGTTCTTCATTGTGTCAGCCTCGCTTGGCACACACATATTTCTAAGCACCATTCCAAAGTGATCGAGCCGACATTTGCTAATTGTTATTGGGTCTGTGTTGAGACTCTCCGAGGAGAGATGCTGATAAACGTCCCCCCTGAGCTGCTGAGACCTCTCACCAATAGCTGCAGTACCAAGCATGCTTTGGGTGTCTAGGTACAGTATAGGCGCAGCATCACCAGTGCAACTTGCCTTGCTCTCTGACCACATTCAGAATAATATGACAAATTGGCCTAGTTTTCCTTTTAATTAATCATGCCTTGCTGACAGCTACCTGTGCCACGCATCATCATTAGTCAAGAGGAGAGGATGTCCCAGCCACATATGATAAGAGAGGAGGATGCACCTCATTAACTAAGTTTCCCCCATTTATTTTTTACAGCAACAAAGCAATCAGACGTAATATTTTATTGCCTGCATGCACCTTCATCGTGGCATGTCATTTAATTTGCCTTGTTTAACAAAACTAGATAAATAAATGATTAGTTATAAAATTAGTTGGAGGATATATATTTTTATATTTATTTTTGTAAAATTTTAAAAATGAAGAGGAACAAGGGACAATGAAAATGAAAATGGTCCATTCCCGTATCCTATGTAATGTATTGAAGCATCTACTATGTTGAAGAGACTCTAATGATCTTAACCACACCTTAAAAAAGCATGTAACCCTGGATTTAGATCACTAGATCTAAATGACCTGGCTCTGCATCACTATATTGCATCAATTCAATTATTTTCACTAACCTGTGTGTGCCGCTCTAACCTGATTCAAAATGAAATTTAATTGAATGAACGGGTAACACACTGTGAGTCAGTCAACAGAAATGCACATGTGCAGCAACAAAAGTCATTGTTCCAGACCCTCCACGAGAACAGAGGCTGCTCCTCAGGACTTGGGACGCCTGCAGATGATTGACAGTTCCATCTTTATAGGGGCCATCCAACAAAAAGGCAGAGGGAGAGGCCATCCCCGCCCACTGGGCTGAATGTGCTTGGAGACCAGTCATGAACCGGCGAGATAAAAAAGGAGAGCCAAATCAACCGTCATAGCATCTGCAGATAAATCTGAAAAGCGTGATGCAGCTCAGACCCTCCGACACGCAGAACAATTCTTCAAACATCCGTGCGGTTCTCCTTTATGTGAGGGAAGACTGATCTCATGCACACTCAACTTCTAATTGGACCCATATATTTGTTTATCACAGTCATTTAAGGTTATAGCTAAAATGCTATGTCAAATGCCATCTGTCCAATACCAGCCAATTATAACAGCTATCCATATACTGTATGTGGGGCTTACCTTTCCCATAAACGGATAATTGCTGGCATCGTAAAGCACCAATAAACACCTTGCTACACCCAAGATCTTAAACGCATCTAGAACAGAAAATAACCATATTCATGAGGCGGATACAAATAAATTAAGTTGAAGCATTATAGCACTTCCATTTCCAAGGGAAGGTATTTGAGGTGAGATAGACTACTAGCAGGTGGATTGTGGATTGATGGGTATCATCTAAAAAAGGAAAAAAAAGCTAGTAGGGTAATAGCCTGTCCTGAACTCACACAAATAAACGTTCCACAACCTGTGCTGACATAGTTAAAAATGAAGAGAAATGTAGCAATGTAAAATTCTCTACAAGCTGTTAATATTTCATGAGTAGCCATTCTGACACTGTCAGTATATGCCTAATTTGTATGGCAAGCAAGGAGAGGGGAAGAGGGAAAGCTGGGGAAGGGAGGAGAAAAGGGGGAGACAGGGTGGGTAGAAGAACAGCAAGGGAAAAGGCATAAAGGAAGATATAAGATAAAGACAGTGAGAAAGAGTATTCGAAAAGAATACATGCACAGAATTGGATAACAGTGAATTTGGAAGTCAGCATGGTACAAAGAACATTTGAAATGGCCCATTTAACAGCACTGTACTCTACTCCCAGCCGATGGCACCATTTGCATACTTCATATCAGATGAAGATGGATGGTGAAAATCAATGTCATTGAGATGAGCATTTTATCAAGGTTATGCTATCCTCCAAACTCCTAAAACCCCTTTATCTCATCTCTGTTGTCAGAATATTAACTTATCAACACAATCTCTTTACGGCAGAGGCAGGAGACACTGCAGCGGCAATATGAATTTATCAGAGGGAGCACCAGTGACCAAATCCAAACCACAACCTATCCAGCTCTACAGGCAATAGCTCCATGTTTAGCGTAATATTATATGTGGTCACTGGTTTGAAGCCCTGCAGCAGTTTCCTATTGTACCATACCTCTCTCTGTCAGGGTACAGAACCCTTCTCTTTGTCTGTATGATTACCTACTGGCCCTTCATCATGTGGGCTATAACTTCCATTTCAAGCATTTGTGACTCCCACCTTTAGTTCAGGCTACTAGTCATAAAACTGCGCTGGAGTGAATGGCACATAGGCTAGACTGAGACCTAACAGGAATCACTAGTGCAAGGCCACATGGCCCCGGGGCCAAAATGGCCAGAGTGATCACAATTTGGAGATTGGCTAAGAATTTCTGCACATGACTTGCCACATGCTCACCCTTTCACTTCAATCAGCAGCACATCCTTTTGTTTACTCTCTCCTGGTGTAACGGTGCACCACAGGGAGAAAATGACAGACAATTTATAAAACAGGAAGAGGAGCTAACTACAGTAAGCATAAGCTATTTCTGGAGAAGGATCTCTGCAAATAACAAAGAGCTGTCAAACTCTAACAGGTCCACAGTGAAATAAAATCACATAAATAAAAAAAACAAAAAAACACCACCTTACGACTATATTGATGCCACACCAGGTAACTTTCAATAATCGAGAGAAACTCCTAGTCTTGATTTCATGTGTTTGATCCCACCTGCTGTGACCCCTGCTGATGGTGCAGATGATCACGCTCCAAGCTTAAAGTTCCCCACCATGTTACTGGTGTCTGTGCTGGGAAGGCATCCAAAACCACAACACATTTCTGCTCTGGAACATTTGTTTCCTTTCAGGGGGCACGGGGCCCAACATGCTCCTTCTACATTTTTCTGTCCTGCCACATTGCATGACAGTTTATTTTTGGAAGGCACAGGTTGGCACCTGAGACACAAAGCTGACAAAGCACTTGGTGTCACTCCAATGAGGCCGATTGGTGCCATGACAATGCCTATAGCCATGCAGTCCTAAGATAGACAGCAGTACACTGAATCCTGGCAAAATAGGAAAAGAGGTATTGGTTATTATGCAGAAACAATTAGTACAATTTCATCTTTGGAGGGAATTATGTGCAAACTATAGATCTGACATATTTGATGTTATTTAAACAAAGTTGCAACACGAGGAAGCCCTCAACCTTAGATTATTAGACATTAATGCAATTTTAAAAATGTCAAGCTGTACACAAAACTCATGAATCTCACGTTGCTTTTTGTTGACTCAAAAGAACAAATCATTATTAGATATTTAAAGCAAAATACCAGTACTTGTCACCCCTATCATTGCATTTTTTTTTTCATACTATCTATTGGCATTGCATTGCATGGCTTGGTCATTATAATTTAGGGCGAGGTCCATTTAACTCACGTAGGTTGTTTTAGTTGGTTCACATATTTGTTAAATTGAGGTTTGCAGCTATCATACATAAACCATATGGTTCTTGTTGAGTGCATCGATTCAGTAATACTACTTATCCAGGAACGTGCTGCAACTTATCAAAGCTTTTGCCTGAAATGAGCAAGGAAGCTATTTCTATAAATAAAATGGAAAGTGCTCAGTTGGCTGTGATGGATTACGGCTTCAGACTGATGAGAATGTCTGTCAACAGGGTATTGGATGGATGGACTTCCAAACTGAAAGGGATCCTATGAGCAGTGGACGGCACTGCGACTTTGAATTACGCATCACACATGTTGCATTCATTGAATAACAGTCTAAGAGGGTTTGGAGTAAAGGAGAAGTTATTACTTTTGAGCAAAAAAAAACATACCAGCATTTTCCTACAAGAGCAATTTAAAGGGGAATACCACCAAACGTAATAATTCACGTTTTTACCAGGATACACAATACAACTGCAGCATTATATTATAGTGGTGGAGTTCCATACCATAAATAATATATATGTTTTAAACCCCACCCCCACCCAAAAAAAATAGACCATTTAATTTCAGAGGTTTCTCTTAATAAACTTCCCTCTGAGTGTGTTTTCATCCGAGCCAGTGGAACAACAAAGAGATGTTGAGTAGCAGCAGTGGAATTGCAGCATACATTAGCTCGGCCAATTATGAGCCTTAGCGGGATGCTTAACGTTGCCCTGCAAAGAGAGGTGCGACTGCAGCTGACAGACTAGCGAGCGGATCTGTTCATACCACGCACTGCCAGTCAAATTATGACTAAAATCAAAAGAAAATGTACAATGTAGAGTATGAGAAGTATGAATGGAAAATTTAGCAACTGAAAAATCTTTTCATAATTTCAGAAATATGAAATCTTAGAGATAACTGTTCAGTAACCTTGTGTTATTGGGAGGAAGGGGGGATTTCAGTTTCCTAGTAATGGGAAATCTGAATGCTTAATGCTGCTTTCAGGAAAATCCACTGCTCTATACACACCTCACACACACACACACACACACACACACACCAAACGTAATAGGGAATGCATATCCTGTTTCTGATAATGCAATGGCAGCTGAGAAGATAACATTACTGACTGGAATGACTGCTTAAAAAATACGCATGGACACAGGTTTGTGTGTACATGTGGGCACACACACACACACACACACACACACACACACACACACACACACTTGTACTGTAAAGTGACAGAGCAACTGCTTTACTGTGTTAAATATCAGATGCAAATGAAAAGAGAAAATCTATCATGACTCTAATGTGGCCTGATGGGAGGGGGCGCACTCTCCTGTGAGGAGCCGAGCAGTGTGAGGAGGGTGATGTATGGAGGAGCTGGATGAGAGGTGAAAAGCGTAGCGAGACGGACGAAGGGAGGGGTGGATTGCTGGGAGGGGAGGGGGGCCACGCAGTCCTGCCAGACTCCTGAGGGCCCAGGGCAAAAGTGGAATAAATGTTGATTAGTGTTGATTTTGTCCAACGAGCACCCGGCAACTGACAGTGGGACTAAGCTGCAGCGAAAGGGAACCATTAATCTTGGTCTGGTTTAAGTAGTGTATATTAATTTGTGTCATTTCCACTACGTGGAGAGAGGCCTCTCTCTCTTCTCTTTCTCCCTCCCTCTTTCACTCTCTTTCACTCTCTCTCTCCCTCTCTCTCCCTCTCTCTCTCTCTCTCTCTCTCTCTAGTGTCTGAAAGCCGTGGCAGCCTGGGCTCTTTCATAGCATACGTACAGTGGAGGCCTGGAGGTGGCGTCTGCAAGTAGCAGCAGGGGAGAGTGGAGGAAATGAGATTCCAAACACTACATTATGGAAAATGAACTCCTGGGGGGTTGGTATGGCAACCACATTCAAATGTGCCATTGCATGTTCAATTTAACGTGCATAACAAATTTGCGGACTTGATTAAATTCGTAACATATTAAGGAAGCCCAAACCTGGAGGGACTGAGATTGCAAACAGACCCTTGAACAGAGTAAATGGCAGAACAGTGATATTCTACAGTCTGCAGTCTGCTGAAAGATCGAGGCCTATGCTCATTACAAGATCTTGCCTTCATTCTGCAATCTTCACACTGGCAGGGCTGCTATGAGCCAAATGTCATTTTTTTCATGAACGGCATTCCAATGGCCTTGAGCAAAGAGAAAAAAATAACTAATCATTAATCAGTTCAGAAACGCAGCTCTTCCTTTTCACAGTGGCAAGCATAAGAGAAAGCTATCGTGGTAGAAAAACTTGGAAAAAAAATAGATCACTTTCCTTGTAAATGTGATGTCAATGTTAATTACTAAATGGCAGCACAGTAAGATTCCTATAATTAAGCTCCTTAATATGATTAACATGTATCAATTAGGCCACTGACAATTTGCATAATGTATAATGTACCACATTGTTCTATACTGTAATGGTATTAACACACCATTTACAATACTGTCACTCACTGATCATACTGCGATTATGATTCTGCGTCAAATACGATAAAAAGTCTCTAAGAGCCTTATGATGGTTAATCAAACGACACATTGTCCCATTTTCCCAGTTGCCTACATCCTCCGAGCAGAATTAGACTTTAGCTCTTCCTCTCAGTGGATGATTAAGCAGAGAGATTGGGGAAACAGCTGTGGTGGCTAGCTTGGCATTTCTCTCCCCTGAATGCTGCTGTATCAGCATCGAGGAGGAAGGATAAAAGGGAGACAAAAGCTGCACGTATTAGAATCATCTCTCGTCCCGCCAAGAGACACAGACGCGAGGGAATGCACAGCCCTGTGACACAACGCTCTATATCTGAGCAGACATCTACATCTCATCTCACTTGATAGGAGGCAAAATACACTGTTACAACCTGCTAGGTTACATATATTTACCTTGGCGCTCGACAAGCCCTACAAACCTCTTCCTGTTCAATCACAGAGATATTCCTAAAGAGATGTGCCATTGGTTTTGATAGTAAATGCAGCACTGCAGTAGTGATTATAAACTATACTGCATCTTTTTCATTGTAAAACTCAACACACACCCTTTAGCTAACCTAAAGATTCAAAAAATCACAAATTTCTTCAGTTCTCACCACTGCACATTATATTTTGAGTTGGGAATCATACCAGTTTCTTTGTGGTTATCGTGAAGTCTGACCAAAATTGTTCACACAACGATGTGCTGGGCAGAGCCGAGTTCTTGCCTCTGCAATACAAACAGGCGGATGCCAAACATCTGAATGGACTGACAAGTCAATGCAGTGTAGGCTTCCATGCAGCCTCCATAATCAGATCTCTGGCTCATTTCATCCCGTCAAACATTACTCTGCTGCCCTCTGTAAAACACCCCATTTTCACCATTCAAAAAATAACATTACATCACTGGGCTAGTCATTTTTATAAATGGAGGATCCCTTAGGCTTGAAACCTTACACTATTCAAACATAGGCCACAAGAAAGCTGGCCTTTTGTTGAGGTTGAGAGAAAAAAAATTAAACACCAAGTCAGAGCAGCACATTTACTGAGCAGCTCAGTCAAGGAGTGGTTTTGTTTGACACTGCTAGAGATTTATGATGTTGGTGAAGTGTTTACAGAGGTCAAGGCAGCTCATTTTCAAAATCAGTTTGTCAAGCATTTGCTTATCTAAAGAGGCCTTTTCATCAATCATAAAAAAAACTGATGGTGAAAAGAAGAGAAAGGGGTCCTTCTTGAGAATTTCAATAAAATAAAAATAAAATAACATTTTAAATGCACATAATCAGCTCCACCTATGAATAGATATAGATAGATAGATAGATAGATAGATAGACAGACAGACAGACAGACAGACAGACAGACCTAGATGAGGTTTGGATTGAGTTGTGTCATCTCTATTTGATGTCCCTATATATACCAGCCTATTACGTTAAAGAATTCAGTTAGTGAAAGGTTAAGGTTTCATGGCCCAATAGCAGCGGAGTCAAATTGTTTGGGTATATTTTTGGAAAGTCCCTGTGAGAACCTCTCATAACAGAGGGTGCACTGTTGCTAGGACATGAGTTAATACAGACTAGCCTGGACTAGGGCTGTTTTTACCTTTGCGCTACCTTATAAACACTCAATAAACTTAATATAAGTTTATGCTCAGTCTCATCTTCACAATGTACCATGCTGCCTGCAATCACAATGCTCCAGGAGCTCTGACAAACATCCAGGCACTTTTGTACACACACACACACACACACACACACACACACACACACACACACAGACTCATACCCGGCCTCTAAAAAAGTAACATTCCTTTCAAGTAAAAAAGACAACCAAAATATGCTTGGAATGAAACTGGGCAAAGAAGAAGTCAGTGTCTGCAAAAAAAGAGAGGCCTTGGTTTAAATAAAGTGTTCCTTCCTTCTCCTTTCCTCTGGGGTGTAAGCGCACCATTGTGCTTGTTTATACTGCACAATATTTCTGTTGGCCATCCCTCACTGCATCCCAGTAAAAATACACAGAGTAGGTCAGAAGTTCAGGCCCTAGATCAACACCGGCATTGTGTCCTGCAGGTGCTGTCAGCTGCTCTAGGGACAGCCAGAGATGGAAAATATACACAGCTCTATGGCTATAGACTGACACTACACTGTAAAAAAAATCTTGACATGTTTCTTATAACAAAGTAATAGTGGAACAAGTGAAGCGTTAAAGAGTCACTAAACTCTTGGCTTTGGCTGATCTGTACCACAGTAGTTGGCACAAAGGGAGGCAGACGGGCGAGCAGGGGGCTTGTTAACAGAAACTTGACTTTGGTAACTCAAGTGATATCAGTGTGTACAGAAAGTACTGAGATAATTAGATTGAATTAAAAGAGATGCTAAGATTAGATATAGGCAATTTAATGAAACTGACATTAAAATATTTACTGAAGTGTGAGGAAGAAAATTAGACTCTCTAAAAATATGGTCTGAATCAGTTTTAGTCTGAATAACTTAATAACTTTGTTTCACTTTCAGCCTTTTGGTCAAATCTATAATGACAAATAAGTATACAGGAAGAGAACCATGGAAAAATAAGGCAGATAACTTTGATCAATACAGTGACCATCAATACTACAAACATCCTAATGCCTACTTCCTTTTCAAGTACTACCTATTCTGCTTCATCCTAACCATCTTTAATCTGTAACAACATGAATTAAATAATAAAATATTCCGGAAAAAAAACATAAAAACTAAACTTACAAACCCTGTCTATAAATTAATTAAATCTCAACAAAAATTTGATTCAAAATTTTAAATAAAATAAAAATAAAGGAAGTCAGAAAAATCTTACAATAATAATTATTAAGTGCCGAATTTAATTACATTTCAAAGGGAGATTGAACCACTAGAGGGAGCAATGCAGCGGGAGGAGCCAGACCGAGCCAAAATGCTACATTTTCAACTGAATCAAAGATATCTTATAGCGTAGTATCGATTTTAAAATGACAAAACCTGCACTATCCAGCTCTTAACAGTCATTTGTACCACATTTTGAGCTCTCCGAGAGAGTGAAATATTACTCAAAACACTGAAATCAGTCTTCATAATGTATAAATAGCATCAAAGATTTTCGATGCAAAAAAAATATTCTGAAAGCAGCAGAAAAGGTCTGTAGCCACAAAGTGCTCTATGCTTTATTTACACAACCTAGCCTGTTCATTACTTCACTTGTCTGGGCCGAGGAGGTTGAAATGGAGTTTCAAGCACAGAGACTCTTTTAACAGTGGTGATCATGATAATGATTTTTATACTTTGACAGCAAGCCTAGAACAGCAAATTATCACATACTAAATAGAAGAATAGAATAGAAACTTTTGTAGACTCCAATCAACTTCAGCACGATACCTAAAGTACAGACACAGGTCAGTATGAATTGCAGTACGAATAAAAAAGGTTTCCAACTAACTGAAACTCGCAACAAAGTTTACTGGATGTAACTAAAACATAAAATGAAATGCTGTCAGTGCTGAAATGTGTGAACCACATGAAGCCTACAAAAACAAGACAGGCACCAAAACTCCTCTGTAGAGCATCATAACCTACACCGTGTATTTATGGGTTGCCAGCTGAAAGAGAGAAGAATGGGTGTGCAGCCAGGAAGAGGTCCAAGTTACTTTGTACTCTCAGCGGAGCCGAACTTTGGATGAACTCCGAGAAGCGCCAGGGAGTAAAACACTATGCATAACTGTGTCACTCCCCCTCCAAAAAACCTACCAAGACAACAAAATAGAAGAGAGAGCCAGCAGGCTTCAAAAGGCCCCCTGCTCTCCTGAGGCAGTGGCCGATTCAAGATAAACTACGGGGCTTGTGGGTAGGCAGCGAGGTGAACTTCAATGAAAACATCAATGGAAACATCAATGGAAACATCATGCGAGGGTGGAATCACACACAAGAACGACTATAAACAACTCTAGTCATCACCTCCACAAAAGTGAAGTATGAGCAAGTGCAACTTTGGAGATAATGAAAATGATATTACATTTATCCTCTATCCATTCCACTTTATTCCATGCACTAATAACTATGAAACACACAGAAAGAGCTGCCTTTGACATTAAACTGACCAGCTATAGCAATTCAATATCTCACCACCCTAAGTTTTGAAGAGTCCTATTCCACATCAGTCTAAAGACAGGAAAATAAAAGTTGAGATGCACACTATCAATCTGAAGTGCACTGAATTCTATCTGTGCCAATTTCAAAAATGTCACAGGGAAAGCAATTTGGAAACATGACTTACGCCTCCTATGTTATGTTATTTCTCTCCTAGCAATTATACTGGTGACATGCTCTCGCACAACTACTTTAATAGAGAGACACAATACAGAATAGAATGAGACATATTCACCAGACTTGACAGTTAACTCACGAGGGGAAGGAATCACAATGCATGTGGCAATTTTGCTCAATACTCTCCATTATTCGACAATAGCATCAAAACTGTATTCATATTTTGACACAATAATTGATAAGGACTGTTAGAGAGGTAATTGTCCACTGTTCCCATTGTGTAATAGTTAAAACACGCAGTGTTTCTAAAGGAGGAAACACATGCCTGACATGTCAGCTGAATTTATATGGCAAATTGTGTTGTGACTGAATATTCAGCATCAAAGTCTTCAGTGTGAATTTAAGTCTGAATTGCAAATTACCCTTTGATAATAAAAATAGCCCATACAATTGTTTTACTATGTTTCAACATGTGAGGTATTTTTTTAATCAAAATGTTTTATCAAATAATAATGTGTGTATTCATTATCTGTGTGCACTTTACCTTAAGGTGACTTACAGGCTTTGTTGTAGATAATATGGACAACACATTATGCTATCAGAGCAGTGGATATGTTCCCCATCTCAAGGTTATCTTGGCACAGTATAGCAGTGAATGAATGATTGCAATGAACTCGGGTGAAAATTTGAACTTACCTGTTTTTTCTTTGATTTCACACAAGACATTGAAAAGAGCAGGCTTCATTCTGTGACAATTCAGAGCATGTTTCCTGAAATATAAAAGTGGCTTTATAAGCAACTTTATAAGAAAAGTATTATCTAGTGACTATTTTCTGCCTGTTCTACCTCTAAAATATGAACACAAGGCTGTCTACAATGATTTTGTATTTAACTTTTTTTGTTCAGATAACAACACACTGCTGTATGTTATTTGGTTACAAGACGTAGCACCCACAAAATATATTACCTTTTGATACACCTATAAGGTATATAGAACATCTATGTGTGCCCCAACTTAATTGCTGTAAATTGATTTTAGCTATAGCCAGTTTTACTACACATGGTAACTATAGGCTCACTGATGTTAAAATCAAAAAACAATACTTAAATATGTTTAACATTTTACAACGTCAGTCTGCACTAAAACCTCGGCGATAAGTCATACAGGCTTATCTACTGCCTTATTGAAAATTATAAAATAAAATAATTAAGACATGGAATACTTGTGTGATTGAGGCTGTAGATTATTGGTAACTTTTGCCTCTTGAGGATGCCTACTGTAAAGAAAAAATCCTGAAAGATGTATATATTAAAATTTGGAAACAAGTTGTAACTGACAGTGTGTTACAACCTGTCACTTGCAGATTTATTCAGTTCAGTACTGATTAACTCAAGATGGGCGAAGACTTAAATTCAATCAAAAGTAAGAAAGTTGCATTGCATTTGTCCACCACGTTGTAAACACGCCGAGCAGGACTTCGAGTCAGTTCAGAGAGACTGGACTGTTACTCATTAATTACATTTCATATTTAGTAATTCAAATGTATGAGTTTGTAAATGCACTTTTACTACATTCAAATGTAAAGTATTTAATAAAAAATAGTCTGCTTCTGTTGGCGTGTAACACTAATAGACACCATAAAAAATATTTATAAAACACTTTAGGTTTCAGCTCTGTTGTCTCGTCTGTTGGACGAGCGTGGCTGTCAAGTTATCTAAATGTGGACTGAAACTAGTGGTTTAAGTTGAAGTACTGCAGTGCATGGCATCGCTGTTTTCCACTGTTTTTGTCTGCTTTTGGACAAGGCTATGCCAAGCGCTTATTCGCATTCAGTTTCCCCAACACCGCTCTGTGTTTTAAAACCAGAAATTTCGCAACTCATTTTTCTTTTCTCTGTCTTTTTTATTTTATTTTATTTAATGTAGTTTGCCACCTCGTTGCACTGACAACGGACGAGGCTACGGATCGGTGCATGTCTGGAGCGCCTTACCTGGCTTGGGCTTCGTCCAGACTTTGATCTGTGATGGTCATAATTTGCTGTAAAATGTCTCCAATGTCCTGTTTTCTTCCATCGCCGTCTGTTCCTCCGGTGCCTTCCTGCATATGCTGCGACAGGCCGGGGTGCCCTGCCATGCCTACCCCCGTATGAGAGTGCATCAGCCTCTGCTGCTCGTCCATCTCTCCCCTCTGTCTTGATTCTCTGGGTCAATCTCGCTGAAATCCTGCAAAAAAAAAAAATCCCGACAGAGCTTCAACGTTGCGTAGAGCCGCTTCCACGCAGGGCTTCTTTTCTCGCCAAAGAGACCGGAGTATCGGAGTGGGGAGAGGAGAAACAAGCCCTCTTGCTCTGGCTGTCTCTCTCCCAGCTGGTCGGAGCTGAATGTGAAATCTGATCTGAACTGCTACTGCCTTCAGTGGAGCAGGGTGTGCGTAAAAAGAGATAGGCTGGTTTATACTACAAATATGAACTCGGACACGTTTTTTTTTTGTGTGCGTAATGTGGCGCAGTGATCCAAAACCCTAAACCCTTTCTGCCAAACAGACTACGCCGTGATTAAAAAAAAAAGTGGCTTTGAGAAATAAGAACTGAGGGTTAATTTGACTTACTCCATCCTCTTGCTTTTGTCATGTACAGTAACAGGCTGGGCAGGCAGCACACAGCAAAAGAGCATGAGAGTCAGACTCCGCCTACGCGACATGATTGGGAATATAAGACCATTTAGCCCCACCTTGAGGTGCCTCTCATGAAACGTCGATCATTGGACTGTAAAGGTGGGATGCAGAGGAGAGGCTGTGAGACAGTATGGAGTGGCGACTCAGTGATGGATAGAGGCTGAACTCCAAATAAATAATAGTGGCTGACACAAGAGGTCTGCTTTAGTCTCCCCCTCTGACCTCATCAAGACCCCCCATTTGCTCCACAGGAGACCGTTTCATTTTCCACGCTATTGCCAAGAAATAGATTTATCCTAGGTACACTAAGCAAAACAATCGACCGCCCCCCACCCTTCCATTTGTGAAAATTATTAGTTAGATAATGTGTTGTAAGATTAATGGTGGGAAAAATCCATCCACTGATGGGGGGAATCACACCTTTGCCATATCAATAATAATGCTGCCATTTCTGTTCGACAGCCCATAATATCACAATGTTATACGTACAATATAATCAGTATTGCATGTACAATGTGCTTATTTTGTGCACTACACTCTGGGCTGTGGAACATTCACATTGTTTATTTTTTCAGGTATGTTGGAGGGCTTTGCATGGCTGAGTTTGGCAGGGTCCTCCTAATGTAAGGCGGTGACCCATGTAGAGCAGCCAAGCAGCAAGGCCTGAGTGTGTCTGGCCAGGCTGAAAAGTGCCCTTCAGGCCCAGTGCAGCCTCACTGCCGCTGCTCCCCCCTGCCACTGAGAGCCATTCAGAGGAAAGAGAGGCGGGGCAAAAAGCGTTCTAGTGTGGAAACTAAAGTATGAACAGTGCTGTGCAAACCATCAAGCTAGATTTAGACATGTGTGACACACAATCAAGAACGTATGTAAATACTTAACAGTGTCACAGTGGTTTTTTTGTGTGCAGCGGTATCAAATGAGGTTTGCACTCTATTAAAGATAGACTAAAATGAGATGTTGATGATCGTAATTACGTTTCCCTGCTATGATTTAAGTTCAACTTAAAAATTTTACAAACACTCTGGAAATGGAGGCAATCTGAACCAATGTATTGCTCAAAATGCTGAAATACACTGAAACACCAGGACAATTCATCTTCAAAATATGAAACATATGTGAACACATGTTGGAAGATATCATCACCTAATTTGCAGTTGAACAGTTGTATATTTTTCAGGTTAAATTAATGTAAATGCATCAGTTTGAAAGTTTGAGGTCCTGATAAGTGGCATTCTACAGTGTAAACAAATACTTCCCAATACAATAAATAAGCCACTATTTTACCATTTTAGACCATTTCATGATCTGATGTTTCTCGAAAGACATTCAACTATTTAAAAATCATCAAGCTGCAGATTTTTATTTCTCGGATTTCAAAATACACAACTGGGATGCACCCATTGGAATACCTCTGTACTACTATTAGCATATTTGAGTTTGAGGTGTAGTGACAGTGACATCTCAGACTGTCTCCGTGAGCCCCAGGTGAAGCTGCAGTGCTATCCTTGAGCTAGGTACCCTCCCTGTAGGAGCTCCCGTGAAGCACCGGCTATGTAAATCGGGAGCAGAATATGTATGATGGATAATGGTAAGTGTGGTAAGTTTCCTTGCCATCTGCTCAGTAGTAGAATAATGAGAATACCTGAGGGGGTCTCTGTTACACCAACATCCATATGACTGCCTAACATCTGCTAAGTTACGTTAGCAGGGCATTTAGAAATCGAAATATATGCTGATACTTTCAGACTCCGTGGCAAGGCAAACAAATCAGAGACCTGGAAATGATCTTCATCCATTCATTGCCAGACTGATGTATGATCAGCCACTGACTAGTCATAAACCAGGAAATAGATGTACTGAATAATATTTCATTTGCAGTGGAGTTGTAAACGATATATTATGTAGTTTGGCACTGAATACATGAATTATTATTATCCACACTAGTATGATTCTGTAACACCATCACAGTTATTAAAAGTAACAATGGCACCTTCTAACAGTGGTGTCAAATATAACGCTCAGGTGCAGGACAGAGCAGCAGCTTTGGCCCTCTGCTCTGTATACTGTACAACCTCCAGAGGGTTGGATTGTGGTTTCGTTCTTGTTGTTCCAGCAAGAGAAGCTGCTCACAAAACAACTGCATACCAATTTGTGGCTTTTGAGACATTAGATATTGTATTTGAGAGAAATGGAATTAAAGGGGTCCAACAAAAGGTCCAGCATTTTGTTGGTCATGACTAAATCTCATGTATACTATATTAACGTTGCAATTTCTTAAGCTACATATGAGGTTTGAGTTCTACGTTTGATGAAAAAAAAAATCTATTGCTGCCTATCAATAAAGGCATAAGTTAAAACCTTGCATTATATCATGATTTTCATCTATGAGAGAGTCCTTGCTGTAATCAGTTTAAAACCAAACTCAGACAACACCATTCACCAGCAAACACCCTCCACCAGCTCTGAAAGGAGAGCCACACAAGCCCACAGAGTGTCACACAGATATCTACACGGGAAAATCACAGAGAGAGACTGGAAGACGACAGGACAGCAGCCAGAGGTGGATTGGTTTCCATGGCACCTTTCTACTCGAGGCCCTGGGTCATTGCATGTAGATAAATCCTCCCTTTCATCCTGTATGGCTTTTGGCTTCTGCAGAGGCAGCACTAATGGAATGGGAAACATGTATTTGTACGCGTAACTCTTCCTTTGAACCCTTTCCCGACTGAGAAACTAATGCATGGAAGCTGCATTCTCTCTTCCTCTTTTCAAACATGCCACTGAGGTTATATGTATAGCAGTGAATGATGAAAAGAAAGTTACTGATAAAGTGCTATCACTGAAAGCAAGGAGGCAAGTGTGGTTTTAGTTATTACCCATGACTTTAGATAAATTAAAAACCCTAGGACTCTTTTTAGGAGTTGGAATGAGTCGCCAAGTACCCTCTGAGTGACCTGGCAGTACGAGATGCCAGATGCTATACTAGATGCCTCCTTTTATGTCAGAATATATTGTATGACACGAAGACTTGGAGACACAAAGATTAGTCCTCTCCTAACAATCCCCTGAGGCTGTTTTATATTGGAGCATGATACATTCCTGTGGAGACACGGAAGAGACTGAGACGATCAATTGATCCGCCAGTACAGTCATTCATTTATCAGTTTCAACTATGAAGTCACCTTCAGTCACTGTAACGGACGCAGCGAATATGATGCACAGCAATAAGAACAAAGGAAGTATATAACATTGTAACAGCTCCACAACTTGGAAGTTATCTGACAATAATTGCTCACAAAGTCACTATAGATGAGTAAGAAATCGAAGCGAAGGACCTCTCTGTGAGGACAGTAAGCTTTGCAGAGGCTTCTTTTTGTTATCCGCTGTGTGTGAATGAGCATTAGAGGAAGATCCATGGCACAAGCTGGTTTGAAGAGAGTGAGCACCAGTGGAGTACATTCGGGAGGAGGTCTGAATGGATCAATACATCACGGAACAAAGGGGAACTGTGCTTCAGCAGGGGCCCTAGAACAAGACAGGCCCATTGCTCAACCACTGTCACAGTAGTGTATCACAGGCATCTCACATGCACCTTTTCAGGGCTAGAGCCCTCCGGATACAGAGTGGGGATAAAGACAGATGAGTGGATGGGTGTATAAAATGAGTAAACTTAGATACAACCAGCAGATCTAGGGATTAAGTACTTCTGTGTGACATTAGTGAACTACTGAAGAATTAGCTCCAATTATTTGGCTAACACTGTCACCATATTATGTAGCCGTTCTGTTGATGCACACTAGCGTAGATAACTGTTTATTGTAAGAATGTGTTATTGTTATGGCCCTGAAAACAGTTACATTGATATACATGTAATGTTAGAAACCACCGATTCAAGTCTAGTTTGTTTGAGTGAGCTTTACTGTATAGTAGTGCTAATAGTTCTGAACCACAAACTGTATCATGAGCTGAAACTGATCTTAAAAAGCTGATCTTAATTACTGAAATTCAGTGGTAGTCCTTTTCAAAAGTGGGGCATTAGGCTGACAACGCACCTGATCAGAGCTTTTTTTACCTGACCAATTCCTAATATAATAGATGCAATGTCAGTACATCACATAAATGTCAATTACAGTATAGTTACCCTTCATGCACGAGTAGCTGCATGCCCTTTCTCTCACTGATTTCAAGACGTCTCTTTTTTAGCTACCTGTCATATGTATTATGATAGTGTTTATCCAAAGCCTTCCCATGTCCTCCCCTTGAAATGCAGGCCTGTTTTCACAGTATTGTACAGTATATTCTAAGCATCAAGGTGTACTATAGCATTTATGTTAACATGGCTGCAAAAATATAGTTTATAAAAGGTAAAAGAAATCCCCAGACCAAACACTGAAAACACTGGTGCTGGTGGGCTGGTGGAGACTTAAACGAAGCTATAATCAAACCCCAAGATAAATTAAGAGGCAACCGTTGACTCAGCGTTTTGTCGCCCTAGCGATCCATTGACCCTGAGGGCCGGCAGCGAGAAAATTGAGAAATGCTCGTTTTAATGCCTATCCAATATATACGGCATCTACCTCGAGATGGGGCTGTGCAATCAACCACTAATCCATTAGACAGAGATGTTTTTCAAAGATTGACGCGTTATTGTGCTGCTGTCTGCACTGGCTCACGTTCAAGGTTAACCTTTTAGAGACGCCTGATTGTTGCTAGAAGGTTAAACAACACATTAACATGCATTAAAATATTAAATTATGGCTCCATTTACTATATGAGAGAAAAACAACAACATAAAAAAGGCTTTTAAAATTATGAAGGCAATTGATAAAGTGGGTGGCTAGCAAAGGCGTTTACTCTGGGGGAAAATGGGGTTGAGGAAGTGAGATGGTTTTCAAATGGGCAGACCGGGTGTAGTTCTGGCAGAATGAGGGCTTCTTTTACTGCCAGGTTAATGAACTGATGGTGAGGTCAAGTATTGAAGCCTTTGCAATTAAGGTGACTTTTCCCATAAGAGCTGGCCAATACAGAGAATGAAAACAAATTGAAACAGCCACCTCTCTGGCTGATATTTTATTGTATTTTTGCAGCACTCTATCTGAAATAGGTACAGTATATGGTGGCTACATATGTGCTACAAAATAAACCCACACTGCAGGAGGCTGAAGAGAGGTCCTTGTCTGTGCCCTGCCTGTTACAGTATATTGACAGTGGGCGGATTCTGTGATGCATCCTGTCTCCCTGAGTGAAATACAACCTCTACCTTGTTTCAGAGGATAACCAATTAACTAATCTGAGCGTTATAGTATAGCCACAGCGATAGCACCAACTCCATTCCTATCTTGTCCATTTAAGTAATTGAAAGATTGGAAAAGCCATCCCATTTTAAACCTTAAAAGGGAGCAATACCATCATGCACGTCTTCACCCTCGCTGCCCCAACTTGTGCTGTCTCCCGTCACATGTTGCAGATTGACAGCTTTCCCTTTTTAGCGGTCCCACGGCACACCAAGTTCAATTTGCCTTATGTGGTGTCAGTGTCCAGCCTTGGGATGGCGGGGTCGAAAATGCACACAGCCGAAGCCACAGCGGGGCTGAGGGAGAGAGAGAATGAGGGCAAGGGGGATGGAGTTGTGGTAGAAAACAAGAGAACAAGAGATGGAAAGAGTGAAGAAGAAGCGCCAGAAAGGACAGATAGAAAGACTGAGAGGAAGAGAGAGAGGACCCTGTCAATTGGAATCACCGTCACAGAGCAGGTGGAGAGAGATAAATGTCAAAGGACTCTCGGCGAAATAAAACAACAACTCGCCTGCGCTCATCCAGGCAAGCACAACTCAGCCACAACTCGTGAGGCTCCTGGCCTCTGGTTTAAATAGACACACAAAAAAGCAGCGAGGAAAGAATCCATAAATCCTAACAAGAATCAAAATGAGAGAGGCAAGTAATTCATTACGTTAACCCCGGTAAATGTTTTTGTGCAGCAAGAAAAACATTCACATTCACCCGTGAAACCATTTATATCCAGTGTATCTCAGGAGTTTTTCTTGTGCTGTATGATTTTATGAAAGAACAGACAGTTTGAGTGTAAGAAATATCCCTTGTTGTGAAGTGTATTGTACCTGGAAAGGACACCAAACAGTGCGGGAAAGGCTCCAAAATCTGGTCTAGGGCCCATGTGTGTGGAGAGTGTCACAGCTGCGGTGTGACAGGTCCTCCTGCAGGCCCTATTCTCACAGACACTGTAAGCCTGCTTTTATTAACACTCCCCCCAAAATAACAGAGAAGGAGCCAGTACTCTGGAGCCAAGTAGCTGTTGCTGGCATTTTTCTGGCCTAATTTGCATTAATAAAGAGGCTGTTCCTTGTCGGAATGTGTTTTATCCAGCTCAAAAAATCCCTGGGCGATCCCTCTCCGTAGAGCACTGGGAGAATCCAACTGTCAGAGCCGACAAGACAAATGAATCCTGGTGTCAGCGCCGAGTGGCTCCACGTTGACAGATTGAGAAGAACTGTCCCTCTGTCGACAGGCATGCTTCATTTTCAAATTAATAAATCTGAATAAAATATTTTACCCTTCATTATGAGTGCTGCCTCTGTGACAGCTTTGCTGAACAGGGCTGGGATGTGTGGGGGGGTGGGGGGGTGTCGGGGGGTAGGAAGAAAGGGGGGGAGGGGTGGCTGCCAGTGAAAACAGCTTGCACCAAATCCACCTGGGCTTCAGCTGTGTATTTATAATGTGTGGTGTTTTTGTGTGTGTGTGTGTGTGTGTGTGTGTGTGTAGGTGTTTGTGGCTTCTTTACTGTGAGTATGCACATGCATTTTTGTGCATTTTCTATTGATCCCCCACTCGCACAGTTTCCACTCGACGCGCTCCCTGAAGCCCCCTGTTCTACCAAAAGGCAACGGGACAAAACAAAAATAACCGGGGCCTTTGTGGTGCGGTAGTGATAGATTCCCCACATATTCTCTCCTCACACCTGTACAGCCACACGGAGACATGTCAAGATGGCAAAAAATAACTTTTCAATAAGACAGCTAAGCAAATAGTTGTTGCGAAATAACTACGATGAAAACGTGTTTGTTTACGTATCACATCAATTTCAGTAGAATAATTATAATAATAATAATAATAATAACTATTTGGTACTGTATGTGTCTATAAGTGATTGACTGACTGACTAATAGCTCTTCCCACAACATTAGACACGCCGACTGATAATATGGAGATATAATAGATTATATTAAAGTGTAGGTTCAAGGTCTCGTCATTCTCCAAAACCACAGTATTCCCAGTCTGATCATGCACCAGGCTTGCGGTCTACAGTGCCTAAAAATGCTAGCCATTTTTGTGTGAAGTAAAAGTGGATTGATCAAAAGTCAAGTGGTTAGCAATGAATCAATAAAGTAGTCTCCCGGCAACCTCTTAAACACCACACAGTGTGGTGGGTAAGTACACGTTGAGTGACAGATTGATGGGGGTAAAGACGTAATTGCTTGAGATGAAAAGGACTAGAAAGAGGGGGAATGTATAAATATAACACACAGGACTCATAATCCTGCAATATTACCCCTCCAGGGCAGGAAGGAGGCGTAATGGAGGAGGGGGTTTGTTTCCAGTCATTCTGGATGCTGAATTAATATGCAACAGCAACACTAATATTCCCTTTGAGAAGGCCCGGCATATTGTGTACGACTTTAAGTTGCCTGGAGGCAAAATCATCTGAATAACATAAAATACAATATCATGCTCTGTAAATTGTGGACTTGTTATTATACTGTATATCCTGTTAATTTCTCCTTACTTACTTCTCCTGCTGCATATTTTTAATGTATACTACAAACTTATGGTTTAATGTCTAATGGCCAACATTTTTTAGTTTGTTAATTGCTCATCATTTTGCACAAACCACTGAAATTACTGTTGATATGATGCTGTTAGACAGTAAATCACTAACTCATCTGTAATTTATTGATGCATATCATCTAGCTGTATTGATGGAAAATAACGTATACTACATAAAACAGGGATGACAGTATGGCTGGTGAATGGAGCGCAGAAAACAACAAGTTGTGTGATCTGTTCAGTGTCAACGTGTTTCTGACCGTAGACTTGTGATTTCTGGGAAGCTGGAGATGCAAAAGCTGCACAGAAGTCATTCCTGAAAGGAATTCTTTTTCTGTTTCCTTTAATCAACATACAAAAAAATGTGTGATCCAACCAATTAATTTACACCAGCCGACACGTGTATCATAATGACAGGCAGCACAAAGGACTGGATGTTCCTCCTTATGTAGGCCTTCAATATTTAAAGGAGAATACATGTTTTTGGCAAGGGGTACGGCAATGTATGTCAGTTAAACTTCTGAGACGTCAACCTTCTCTGAGAACATGACACAGTCAAAGACGACATTTCATCAGCTAAATCAATAAATAATAGAACACAGGGCCTGCCTTTTGAACCTCAGGTGACAGCGTCTGAGCAAATTGTCACCCTTTAATTTGGATTCTTATGTCTTCTGTCATCTTTTATTTGCCACTGAAAGAGTTATCACCTGTATTAATCTAATGTCCTAAGAAACATAAACACATGGTCACTTAGAAAATAGAGCGTGCATTTAATCCAGTTACTCGTTAATCGGTGTCCAGATAGATAGATAGATAGATAGATAGATAGATAGATAGATAGATAGATAGATAGATAGATAGATAGATAGATGGATAGATGGATAGAGAGGTAGATAGATAGATGGATAGATAGATGGATAGGCACTCTGAGTGATGATTAGAAATGGCTGGTCCATCAGAGAAAGCAAGTAAACTGAGTGGACAGGGAGTGACAGCCCTGTATTTGTGATCTCTTTACAGCGGATGGGGGATTGTTAGGGAGGGGAGCTGGAGAAATGTGCCAGCCCTAATGCCTTATGGCAACTCATGTTCAGCTGATAAGACAATATTTCATGTAGGGTCAGGGCCAATAAGGGGCCTTTTCAACGCCACAGAGATGAATAGGCTCTGACTGCCATGATCAAAATGCCAGCTGCACACACACACACACACACACACACACACACACACACACACACACTGCTGTGAATGTAAAACATGTGGGCAGGCCTAAAGAGCTGCACTCACTGATAATTATACAAACTACCTCAAACTGATTGAGAGGTGACTCCTGATAGGGTGTAATCAGGTCATTGTGTGTGTAGCGATGCTGAATGATTAACTGACAAGGCTAGCTGACATAACAGCTGCTTGCTTTGTTGTAACTTATAAAGGAGGAAGTATAAGCAGACAAAGATAGCACTATGGTCCATTTTACTATTTGTACCAAACAATGTGCACCCATAGCCTGACTACAGTATTACATAAATGGCTGCTACACCATGATAACAAGAAATACTACCCTGACCCTTCCTTATTTGTTTCACATATTTGTCTTAGCTTAGTTTATTTGCTTTATTTGTCTAATTTGTTGAAATAAAAAGTAGGTAGTTAACTTATTGCACTTTTACCTTAGAGCTGGTTCTGCTCTTAGATGCTTGTTTAGGAAGGAAATCCACTTACGATTTCTGGTGACTAGTAGTTTTGTTGTCTACCTACGTTGAATGCACTTATTGTAAGTCACTTTGGATAAAAGCATCTGCTAAATGACTGTAATGTAATGTAATGTAACACGTAGTAGACATATCAAAAAGATAATTATGGTCAGCAGTCTACCTCCCTTGCTGTTCCTGTATACTGATAATTGGATTATAGGCCAAGGAAGGGTTAAACCTATAAAGAGATATACCTCAGCCATGACCCCTTGCTCTCCAAGGTATCTCCCCTGTGCAGGATTCTTATTCAACTTCAAACTGACAGTGTTTTTAATCTTTTCTTTGCTTCTCTCCTGGAGATTGGGGAAACAAAAATCAATACACTGTGGCAGGCGATCTAGAAGCTTGTGAATTACAAGGCCTGGATCCAGCCATGCCGGCTGCTCGGCAGCCTTGAGCAGGGGACCATGGGAGTATCATCAGAGACCAAGGGAGGTCACAGGTTCAGGTCAGGACCACAGACAGAAAAGCAAGGTATTTACTGTCTGTGCACTAAAATGAGAAATAAGTTCCACACAGCACCGGGGGAGCCTCGAATCTTCACTCTTTGTTTTTACTGAGAATAGTTCTGGCCTCTGTGCTGCTCTCCCACCACACCTCTCTGCTGACTCCCTTAGGATGATATATCTTTCAAGGGCCTGTGATCATACCCACACTACAAATCTGAGCGCAGAACATATCGACACCCAGGTCTGCCATTATCCGTTAATCACACTGCTGACGTACGTTTCAATCCAGGCTTCTTGGCAGCCCACCAAGCTACATAAATGACCTCAGATAAATCCACTGGCCTGGAGAGCACACGCTTCCATCTCATGCTAACTCCAAACACTAACTAAACTTACATAACATACGTCAGAAAGTATTATAAGACACATCTACTTGAATTCAAGTTATTCCATTTATTCCAGGAGCATGCAGCATAGGTGAGACACACAGCCGTTAAATTATAGGATATGTAATATAAATGAAGTAAATTCAACTTAACTATCCCCTGAAGAGAATACCAACAGGTTTTACGTTAAGACAGGAATCAAATCCCTAACACAAATCAACATATTACTAAAGGCTAGGGTTAAAGTAAGGAACACCACCTTGAAAAATTCCTCCACTAAGTGAATGATTTGGAGCAGTGTGTGTGTGTGTGTGTGTGTGTGTGTGTGTGTGTGCGTGTGCATGTCTGCAAAAACGATTAGATGTAGTTTATGGTTAGACATTGCTATCCCACCTCACCATTTCATTACCATTATGTTGAGTGTGCAACTTTACACGCTAGCTTTTCTGATGTCCTCTCATTGTGTAAATGGTCTGCTGCAGACTCATATGAACTAGCCTGCTCAATTTAGGAAATTATTTCAATAAATAGTTGCAATCTAATAATTGCTTTGTGTAGTGATCTGCTGATATGCAGAACTACACACTCTCTAAATGAAGGCAGTTTTCAAAGAAGCATTTGACGCACTGTCCATGCTGTCTCGTTGCATAGCACAGGCTACAGAGATGTTTTCCCATTGCAATTATATTGTTTGTAGATTGGTCGGCCTTTCAAAAAATACTGGTGAGCACTTTTTCCTCTTGTCTGTCTTTGCCATTGACTTGTCTTTACTCCACAAGGGATAATTACATCATATCCTCTGTATTGGTAAATGTCTATTCACAACTCTGATTGCAATCACTTCCCTTTATGGATTGGGCTCTCAATATGTTTTCAATATTTTCAATATGAAGGGAAAGGGGAAAAGGGATAAGATGGGCCTTGAAGGCAGTAAGATGTTTGCTGCAATAAAAGGTAAGCTCAATTTCATAGTCTGTATTTTCTCCTATGAGTAAAACACATGCTTTTACTTTATATTACATGACATTTTTTGGATGTTAATTTGATTTACATGTATATCTGCTGCTCACTCATATGTGCGTTACTCCTACTAACTTCTTCATGAAATGGGATGGTTGAGCAACAGAAAAGCAGCAGCAGATCATCTGAAACATGCACCTGGGAGAGCGGGGAGAGGGGGTACAGGCATTAATGTTACAGGGTTGTTTTCCAGGCATGGGACAGTTACGGAAAATTGTTATGAATTTTTCCCCCCAGTTATTTTTTTGTATAGGAATGCACAAACTCTCTCGCTCTCTCTCTCTGTCTCTCTCTCCCCCTCACACATAACCACAGTAACATTTGTGTTTGTTTTTGATTAAAAATGTTATTAAAATAACTTTCAGTGTGTAAAAAAACAGAAAAGACACATAAAAACGTTTCATACTGGCTCCCCAGATGTCTTCTGTCCAGCAATCACATAACTTACATGTCTTTAGAGAAGAGTAGAGTACAATAGAATTCATGGGTTATTTTTAAAATCTAAACCCTGGTTATAACTGTTGACCTTTTAAACAGACCAGCTTGGTTACTACTGTTTGCCTTTGCAGGGCAGTACAGTGAAGTGTATATTTGGTGCATAGAACCACTATAACCTAGTAGACTACCAGAAAGGTTTTTGACTTGGTGGCTGGACTGTGATTAGAATAACTCCTCTAAGCTTCCTATGGCTCAAATTCATTGCAGAGCGATTCATATCCCCTGTCAAGTTACGTTCAGGCAATAATCCCAAAAAATTCCTTTGCTCTGAAAACAACAGGCAAGCATCACTTCAAATATGGAAGGGTTTGATATTTAATAGTTTTCTTCCACCAAAATAATGGTTGATTAATATGTGTTTGAGAGTCCAGCCTTAAGCACTTTGATCAATATGTGTGCAACCACCTGCCAATACTAGGCTGACTGAGTAATTAGCCAATGTGCTCCAGCAATCGTTGGCGGGCCTGACGGGGGTAATGAAGTCGTACAGGCTAAAAGCTGCCAGGAAAAAAATTCAGTACCTTATTCCAATCCAAATAAAGTCGGTTTCTCTTCAAAGGCCCTGTACGGACTGATAGATTGAGAGGAGGGAGTAAAGTGCTCAGAGACGCTTTAACAACTGCAAAACAACACATATCATCTCTGTCCCCATATACATCGACAGAAGTAGAGAGACCCTTCATTTGTAAGAATATTAATTCCAGCCAAGATTGAGGTAGAAGGCTATAAATATCTGTGACCGCCTGATTGCTCTTGGAGGATCAAACGGAGACAAACAATGCACTTTCCAAACAGTTTGTTCTGAGAGAATAATGACAGAAATAACTGACAGGCCTGGATGAACAGGAACATCCAAAGATCAAACAAGTTATTATTGCATCAGAAATTAATTCTAAAAATGATACATCACTCAATGGTGTATTAAAAGCGTTCAGCTCCCGCTTAAAGAATTTTTGATTTCTCTGACAACAGAGACTAATTAAACCAAACACATCTCTCTTTGTCTGACTGAAATAACTCAATTATAGAAACTCCAAACATCTGGCTGCACACTGGCTGAATTGATTAAAACAAATTTTCCTGAAATGATTAAATAAGACAGTAACCATTTTAGAGCCAGCACCATCCCCGTTAGATCAAAAGATGTAGAACCTAAACTAATCCAATCACTGCAGCAACTGAACACACACTCTTGATACACAGTTACACGTGAGCGTTACAAAGCGTGACTTACAGTTGAGTGTTCTTGCATAAAGAACATAATACCTATTGCTTTTATTTTGGAGTTGTTTTGACTGTGATAACGATGAATTACAGTTGGCTACATGCTCCACCCTTCATGCCATGAATGCTAATAACAATTATGAACATTGCAACTCTTATAGGATGTTTTTTTCAATAGGCTGTGGGTGTGATTTGTCTTCAGTCTGTGTAGCTTCTGCCTGCAGCCCTTATACCGGGACAGAGCAGAGCAGAGCAGAGCAGAGCAGAGCAGAATCCACTGTAGCCTTTAATTTCAGAAAAGAAAAAACCTAATTGAAACTTTCTCTCAATGGTTTGTTACTTGATTTGACACTGGACTTTCCCATTGTCACAAAATCGATAGAGGGAAGACAGGCAGGGACTAACTGGAGAAGGCTTTTGGCTTTTCATGCAGTGCACAGGCGAGTGAGAGCGTCAGGGTTAAGTGATGTGTTTCTGACGCTGAGTGGGTCTGGGACACCCCACTCTCTCGCCAGCCCTCTGGAACTCAGGGGCCTAATGGCAGGGCAAATCACATGGGGGAAGGGGACTGTCTCACTGTAGTGTGTGTGTGTGTGTGTGTGTGTGTGTGTGTGTGTGTGTAGGGGGAGAATTCTCTAGGGCATTTGATTGTTCATAAACCCAAGCAACGTCTGCACCATAATGACTTAACCCTCCTCCCAAAATGAAAATTAAAAACTAAAGCAACACAATGGCCATCGCTATTATCATTGTAATGGGATGCCTACAATCTGCCAGCTGCTGCGTGTGTGTGTGTGGGTGTGTGTGTGTGTGAGTGGGTGGGTTTCGTGCTTGTCTCTACTTTGCCATCACCTTTCATCTCATAAAAAAACAAAAAATTCAACCAAAATATTACTTTGTATCTCCAAAATATCAACTTTTCAGGAACTAAAAAAAACAGCCTTGTTTTTAGCTTGACCGCCATGCATTTTTTAGTTTCTCCAATGGGGGTTTGAAAGGTTTTCATAAGGGTCATAGAACTTTCTCAACCCACAGAGGAATAATCCTTTCATTTAAGTTAAAACAGGAAAATCGCCAAAATCGGAGTTACGAGGTTTTCACCCAACAACGACGTGCACAACAAAACACATTTTGGTACATTACATTACAATGCATACCAGCGATGAATCACCTGCCACTGAGTTCAGCATTAAAGGTGAGGCAGTGAGGTAGAAAGGACTAGTCAAAGAGGTTGAACCAGGAACATGAATTCTAAAAGTGAGAGCTTGAGAAGCCTGAGTTAATGCACTTAGGCAAATAGAGAAGGCCATAGCCATTTGGGTAAGTAGGGAGCAATTACACGTGAGGATGATTTAGGGGAATGCTGTCACTGTGGTGAGGAGCCAGGACCTCTACAGATGAAATGAAAATGGCCCCTATAATGGCAGAGGCGACTACGCAGCCACTTTGGATGGACAGACTATTACGACACGTCAACACAGAAAAGAAAAAGAGCAAAACTATGAGGACAGCAATTAGAGAACATGATAGAAAATGGATCGGGGTGGCATCTGAGCTCAGGAGAATGTTACAGCAAAGGACTTCTGAACAGGAGTTAATGCATTAATTTATGGAATTTTTGATCATGGACTTGTATGTTATAAATTTCCTGAGTGCAGTAATGGCCGTAATGAGGTCACCACCTGCACAGTGTCATCTCAGCACTTTGGGGTTCATGCACGGTATTGAGAGTGGCTACCCGCCTGGCATTCTGAATCATTAGATGATGGCATCAGTCACCAAACATTACCTTAATGCAAATGTCAGTCTGACGTTGGGCATGTCTGTCTTGTGATAGCTCATCGCTCTGCAACACTCAGAGGAGAGCACAGGGAGACTCAAAGTGATCAGCGAGGGAACGCCATTATTCAAGATCTACACAGCACAGATATGAAAACTGATATGCATCATCATCATCATCATCATCACCATCATCCGCACCACCATCATCATAATCATCATGTAAATATGCTCCCAGCGTTTTGCAGTTTGAATCCTGGACTGCACAGCAGGCTCTGTCTTGCATTTTGCACGTGCATATTTCAGTGTTTTCTGAGAACGCGCCACAGCAATTAACACAGGATTAATTGGCATCTTTATCTCATTAGGGCCAATCTGATCAGAGTATGATGAGGTTTCTGTGCGCTCCCATTTGTTTAAGCGGATTGTGGTAATTGCTGTCATTATTATGGGCTCTTTAGCGTCATCCGTGGGCCTCCTCTCCCTGCCTGGACCCCATAAAGCCCAGCCATGTGTCACTGCTCAGTTTAGTTAACCCCTGGAATGAGCCCAGTGGTGCCGGCGTGTGGTTAACGGCCGAGTGGTGATTAGCTCTCACACATCAACCCATTAGCACGTCCCCCCTCTCAAACTGCCTTTGTGTTCACTCCTAATTACAGGCCCACCTTCCCAAATAAAAACTTTACAGGCCCCATGTGGGGCGAAAACATGATGCCACAGTGTAGGATCAGGCAACCCAGGTTTAGTATGTAGTAGGGTGTTTTACAAAGCCCTGGAGCCTCGTTTGTCAATCCTGCAATGATGTACTTCACAACGGTGGCACGTACATGCCATAAAAAGGATAGATATCGCTTTATAGACAATGAGGTGAAATTATGGTTATTTCACACACTGATATTAAGGTTTTGAGTAGGAGTGATATTAAACCAGCTCCAAACAGAAACTAGAAATGTATTACTGCACCTAAAATGTACAGTATATTTTACAGCATCCTCACCATAGTAAATATACTGTGGAGCTAAAGCACGCAGCCTCAAAAGACAGTATTTCTGAGAGAGGGAGCTATTACTTCAACATGGGCTCAGATCTACAACCCACGAGAGAGCAGGAAGAGAGTGATATGGATATATAGTGTACAATAGAAAAAGGGAACCATTGATCCCACAGTGCACAAACTTTACTCTCGCTACTAAGTTCTCTAAAGGGGGCAATCAAGTTTTATATGCTCGTAACTATTTCACCCCCTCTAAATGTTAACAACTGCACACTCACACTATATGGCCCATCCCCTTTGTTGCTCCGCCGTAGCGATGAGCCCCATCTTCACGGATCTGCAATGTAATAACAACCTAAGCCTACGACATCACCTGAGTCGCTACTGAGGTTTTCATCCCGACAACCAGTGTCTTAAACCAAATTCATGGCGCCAATATACTGCCCTCACGAGTCAGTCAAGTCCTACAGGTCCTCTAAAAACATATGGGAGAAGATCTATCCATATCAAACTCTTTGAACAAGGGAGAGGGGTCAGTACCGAGGCACCCAGGAGGAGCTCTGATTTATCGCCTCCTCTACTCCCAAAACAACTTTGCAAAACAGGCCAAAACGCTGGTCTGGGAAGTCTGACAATGTGGTGAAAGAAGAAGTAGTAGGAAGCGTAACTGCTGCTGGCTAACCTGACTTTTGATGTGATTGTGAAATATCAAAGAGAATATTGTTAAAATAACCCAGCCGTGAAATTATTTGCACATGACATGATAATGTGATGAAGTTGAACCCTGTTTTTATTTAGAATTCAAAGAAATAGAACCCAGTACGCCAACCAGATATACTTTGAACGCCCATACATCTGAAATCAACATTGTGGGAAGTTAATTCTTCAAGACACCCATTCAAGACCCACTTAAGTTATGACTTTTCTGGATTTTGGACCGTTTTGACTGTAGTGTAAAGAGACAAAAAAAATTACACCAAGCTTCGAGACAAGGAGCCACAGATACTTCTTGAATGTGTCACAAAAGAGCACCAGCGATTGTCAAAATTAGACAACCATGAGCGCCATCAGAGCCCTGACAGCCTCTCCTTGTGACAGCAGCAGGCACCAGTTGTACCCACTCACCTATGCCTCTAAGCACAAACAAAGCTTTGATTCCCTCAAATTCACAAAAAGTAACCCCCCCCCGACACACACACACACACACACACACAATGCACCTCGCTCCACACACTCTATCTCCCCTCCTCCCCTAACACAATCTGAGAAGGCACGTAGCCATCTGTACCTCCCGGGAAGCTTCTTCTTCTTCAAAGAGCAACATGATCAGCATTATGGCATCTGAAAGACTCTCTCCATGACTGGCTACAGCAAATCACAGTCACATAGGTGAAGAGTGACACTCGGAAAAGGCACGTCAACACCCACAGATAGGCCGTAAGCGCTTAAGAACTTTAAATCCATATTGGTGTTATTGAGGCTGTGATGTCACCGATTCCTGTTTAATTCCTCTTGGTGTTTTAGTTGTCTGCTTTTCAGAATCAAAATTGTTCGTTTTAAAAACAAAAGAATATTATTAGAATGACATATAATGAATGCTGTTCTAATGAGGTCTATTTCTCACTTTTTGGTACAAAAAGTTATGTCCACCGCAGGCTGAAAACCCACCTCTTCAAGAAAACCACTACCCTGACCCTTCCTCTTAGCACTTGTTTATTTGCTTGACTTATTTGTTGAAATAAAAAAGTAGGTAGCTAACTTATTGCACTTTTACTTTAGCGCTGGTTCTGCTCTTAGATGCTTGTTGAGGAAGGAAATGCACTTACGATTTCTGGTGACTAGTAGTTTTCTTGCCTACCTATGTTGAATGCACTCATTGTAAGTCTCTTTGGATAAAAGCGTCTGCTAAATGACTGTAATGTAATGTAATGTAATGTACAGTTTGATACTTTATGGTACAGTTAAACCATGCAAGTTTGATGTTTTTCTTTTTCTTACAGTACATGAATTTAACATTTACATTTGCAAACATTAATGTGTCAAATGGGTTTCATCATTCATGTGTCCTGTTAAAATTCCCTTGTATAATTTCAAAAATATTATTTTTTTTCCCTACTTTTGGCAGATACACGTTTTTTTTTTAACAGACAACAGCATTGTAATCCATAGGGCAGCCAATATTGTAGTCAATAAACTTTGTGGAAAGCTGCAGGGATCATGTGCTCAATTACAGCTGAAGCACTATGAGGCACCGACACTGGCAGCCAATGTCTCTGATGCAGCAGAAATATTCATGTCAGTGCCCTACAGAATCCAATAGGCCTGGCTGCCTTTGAGGAGAGACAGATGAATAATTAGAAAGGGGAGGAGGGGGGATCCAAAGGGAGAAGAGCTCTGGTGAAAGAAAAAAAAAAAAGCGAAATAAAAAAGTGAAAAGGCAGTGAAGAAGCAGCCTTTGCTCTGCAGGGTCTTTGAAGTCCTTCCTCCTAGCAGACACTATAGCATTCACACACACACAAAGGCACACAAGCTCTCTCTCTCCCTCTTTCTATGTCTCTCCTTCTCCCCCTCATACACTCTCTCCCTCTTTCTCTCTCTCTTTCATCTCCTCTGCATCCCTTCATCTTTACCCTCTGTTTGCTCCAGGGATACCCCCTCTCCCCCAATACTTACCACTCGTTTGCTGTCCGAGCTTTGATATCTGTTCACAGCAAGATCAACAGCATACTTTGGACCCATTTCTCCAGCTACCATGGCTTTAATAATGGCAACAAAGCCAAGGCTTTTCAACTGCACTGACTCACAACTATTTGTTATTCATAGCCACTATCATTTCCCCAAAGTACTAAAACATATGCAGAGCTAACTTCATGATTTTTCCAAAACATGAAAAGAGAGCATACACTGTGTGGGTTTCTCAAAAGTAGTTTGAGTATCACTCTGAACACAAGTTCTGCAAAGAAAAAGCAAAAACCTTCACTATGAGCAGTATGTACTGAACTCCAACTACCACAGTGAACACATGCCGGCAAAACACATTAAATATTGTAAAACAAATTATAGTCTTGTTAATTCTTGCTCAAAATAGAGTTTACAAAATGGGATTTCACAATAAAAGTGCATATCTAAAGTCAGAATTTTTACCCACAGACTTACCCTTCAAGGGTAAGTCTTCCAGGGTTATGAGGGTGCACGTTGCGTTGTGTGTTTGATGATGCCCTCTGTCCGCGCACACAGGCAGCCTGGTTCTGTCTCACTAAAGGTTCTGAGAGCCTCCAGGCCAGCCATCATACCAGACATGAATCATGGAAATGTCAAGTGCAAAGTCTGTCATACAATAAACTGAAGAGCCGCAGTACCGGGAGGCACCAAACCGCAGCACACTAAAGCACCATGCCAGCACCATACGGGCATGTACTGCAACCATAACAACCGATACACTGCCTTTTCATTGTGAGAACTGATTCACAACGCTGATGCATACAATGGGTAGAGGTAAGCGGCTCATATTATTTGTGTTTAGGGATGATTGAAATTTACCGTTTGAATTCTGTACTCTAAAGGTCCTTTGTGTTTCATTTAATAAAAACCAGTTGATTAAAGCTGATTAAAGGATCCAAACCCCCATTAAGTCAAGGTAAAACAATGACACAGACTCATCTCCATGTCTTTTACATGCTCAATGTTAATATAGGTTAACAGGGTCAAGTTAATAACTACAGTCTACATAGGAACACAGAGTGGTGATATAATGTCCCTTCCCTCTTTATACCATATCCACTTGAGGAAATGGGGACACATGATTAGGAAGGTGTTAGTGGGCTGCTATTTTTACACTGTTCTCTCTCTCCTTCTCTCTCTCTTTCTCTCTCTCTCTCTCTCTCTCTCTCTCCCCGTGCTTTAAGAAACAAATTGTTAATAAGTGCAAGTCAAGGTGTTTCATTCCATAATGGTGTTTCATTTCAATTACTTTTCATTAAAGTATTCAGAGTTAAAGAGGTTTTTCACCAATGACACCATCACAGAAGAAAGGGCACAAATGCAGCAATAGTTGTTCAGTTCTACAAAATTCTCCATTATTGTAGGTTTTACATGTAGAATAAAAGCACGAGGAGCTGGATAAGATGGAGTCAAATAGTTAAGGTATGAAAGTCAAACTTCTTTATGGTGACAATAAATGTATGAACGATCAAATTTTGATCCTCGACAGATTGCCAGCAACTGCAAAAGGTACACTTCGCCATATATGAATGCTTCTCCAACAGATGGATCAAAGATGTGCACTGCACAGCAAATCTGGAACTCTTAATAATTCAGCAACTTCTTGTGTGACATTGACTGCAGTTTAGCTCACTCTCAAACTGGGCACAGATGGAAAGGCAGACGCGTCTCTTACAGCAAACACTACACTAACAGGAGAAGTCCCCTAAGAGAGCAGAGAAGAAGTGAAATAGGTAAGGACAGACAGAATGCTGCACGAGCCCCCTGAGACCCAGGAAGACTTCTCCTCAGCTGTGTCTGTGCAACTGCTAACAGCTTGAGCTGGTGTGCCACATGCTGTTGGAGACACATCCTCCTGTTCACCAGTTTAATTTGTGCTGAAATTAGCGTACCGCCAAAGTCTGCAGAAATTCAAAATGATTGACCGAATGCAAAACAATAAAGTTAACCCTACCAAATTAATAAAACGGTGTTTGTCATAATAACCATGTGCGTAGCATGCAATATGGATCAATATGTACTATAAATATATTTACTTCATATCCCTATTGCTCTCCACCCACAGTATTTCTGTGGTTGCATGTGATTGTAAAATGTTAATTTCAAATAAACAGCAAAATTCCCAGCAATGAAGAATTTGGTCTCAGCAGTATTACCTGAAGTGGCAAATTTGGAAAATCAATAGGAAAACCCATAGGGAAAATTAACAGATCTAACATAACTTAATGTAACAAACTTAACATGTACAAATAGCATGTTGTTAGTAGCTATGTTTCCATTTCTGTTGATTTTTAGCACAAATTCTTTCTCAACCAAAACTTCTCCATCTGAAGCGAGCGTGAAAACTTTATTGTGATATTGTCATTTCCATCCAGCCTTTCTTATTCTATATATCATAAGTCACATAAATATACCAACTAATATAGCTAAGAACATTGTGAAGGTCTTGTGAATTACTGATCAATTACTGATGTGTATTTTTATGCATCTCGCTGTTCTAGCCTTCCAGTCCTTTGGTCAGTATGTAGAAACACAGTTATGTGGCAGGGGCCAGAAGGTCCAGGACTAGAAATTTCCACTGGGGAGAAATATAGTCTTTGACCCACTTTAGCGTAGACAGCTTTATTAGTACCAAGCTTGACCTGTGCCTTTGAAACTGGCCTTAAATCTGATTTCGTGCACCCCCCTTACTTGCCAATGCAACTTGCTGATTTCTCCTGAGCTACGGGGCTCACTGGCTGACTGCTGTCTCACCGATGCCGTTTAGCATTTAGCGTTTACTGTTTAGCCTTTACTGTGACCGACTATGACTTTACCGCCCATTTACTGGTCACATATAAGCTTCTTTTTCCGTTTAATCTTTAGTGCTAGTTTACTGTTTGTAAAAAAAAAAAAAAAAAGCTGAATTAAAGATAGCATTAACATTGGGAGTCAGTTTCCCGATGCATAGGGTAATAGTACCAAAGGCCTTTGATTCTTGCTGAGTGTTTTATCGGTAAAGTGAGGTGGACCCAAATCCTTAGCTTCAGCCTGATTCTAATATTAGAGATAAAACACAGGATAGAGTCTGATTCTAACATGATATATAAAACATGATCTATATGATGATATACATAGCATGATATATGATACATGCTGATGCTTGGACAGAGAAAAAGGGAGGAAATCTTAATCAATTTACTGAAATACATATAGGCTGCAGTCTAAACGATGCTGTATTGAAATAGCTCTTTACTGTTTGCGGAGGCATACACGAGCAAAACACATGACAGGCTAGAGTGGGAAGATAGCACAAAAGACGGCTTTCAGAGGCATTCTGCCTCTCAGACACTTTAATGATAATGACGTAAAGAGAACCACCAGTTGTATGCCAAGAGTTAGCCACCACTGGTCACATGGAGGAGAAGAAGAAGAAGGAGAAGAAGAAGAAACAGAAGAAGGAGAAGAAGAAGAAGAAGAAAAAAAAGAAGAAGAAGAAGAAGGAGAAGAAGAAGTTTGTATAGTTGGTGCTGGAGTATTTTCCTCTGTCACACTATTCTCTTGGATATTGTATGGAAGGTTTCGTTCCAAACCCTTGCTAGCTTTTTGGTGACTGTATGAAAAGTACATTTAGTAATCAGTGTTCAGTGTGAATGCAATTTCTATCACAATCCAAAGTAAAAGTAGAGTCAATGCAATGTCAATGCATTTTGATTCAAAAGGCAAACGAATCATTAGCAAAGATACAAAAAAATAGATGTTTTCTCTGTGACTGCACTGCGCCTGTTGGCAACAAGAGAAACTTCCACACAACTTGGCACAGCTCTTTCAAGTCCTCTGAAAACCCCTGGCAGTGCATGAGTCACACACACACACACATACATACGCACACACACTTCATAAGGATAACTTCCAGTTCAGCTGGTTAGGTGGACTGCTTGGTCTCGCTCTTTTTCTCACACACTCTTCTTTCCATTTCACTCTTTCTTTTTCTCACTGCCTATCTCACGGACATCCCTGAGGCACCAGTAGTTGTTAGTGTCTCGTAGTGGAGGTGGTGATGGGGGCCGAGGAGCACCATGGTCTCATTACCTCCACACGCTCACCCTGCAGGCCGGAGTGGGGGCCTGGGATGAGGGGTGGCGGACGGAGCCTGATTCGTTTTGATGTTGCGCACATAACGAGGCTCCCCAGTGTTACTCTCCGTCCTGGAGTAGAGCCCCGGGGACCAGCTGACGCGCCTACGACACTGTGGCTGCATGAACGCCTCGCCAGGGCGTCCCCAGCAAGGCACACAAAGGTCAGGGAGTAATGTCTGCTGAATTTCTGTGTCCTCAGGGCTTTTCTCATTAGCAACTCGGAGTGGGTGGATCTCCAGCGTCAATCAAGCAACACTGTAAGTATCTCCCAGTAGGACAAAAAAGAACAAAACCATGCTGTACTGTCTCTATAACAAAGCAGACATAATACAATTGGGACATTTCTGCAACCAAACCTCAGGAAGTTGCTTTTTACTTACAGCTCAGCAACTAACCGCTCTAACCCCCCCACATCCCTATTCCCTACCACATGCAGCGCACCGTCACACATATCCCACACTTAATCTCCACGCCTCGGCCTCCAGCCTGACAGTTCAGCTTGATAAGGTATCTGGTTTTCCATTATTGTGTCTAGAATGATGGCTGAGAGTATGTACACATGTACAGCTAATACCAAGCTCTGTCTGCCTCAGTGATGCTTCTAACTGGTAGAGCCTAATACCACCTGATTGCCAGCGCTCAGAGAGGCTTTGCTCCCAGACTGCCACCCTCTCCTCTGCCTCCTCTCCCAGCTCTGTTGTTTGGTCTCTGGAATAATCTAATAGGCACATTCCGCCTGAGATGTTTCTGCCTAATATTTCTTCTAAGAGGCGGTATGAATGTGGCTGGGAGTGAACGCTGGCCAACTGCCTATGGAAATATTCAGAGATGACATGATGTTGGAAATCCAGATGTGTTTTTGATTTGATCATAATCTAGAGAAACTTTACCGATAAAACAACGACAGTAACAATAACACTACTACTACTACTACTTCTACCACTTCTACTACATTTAGCAATAATAATAAAACTTCTTGTTAAAAATAACTATAAATTAAAAGGAACATAATAATCCTCTAAATGTCCCATACTTATGGGAAAACTGAGGTACATTCAGGAAAACAGAAAAATCACTACGCTGTTATTACTAATATTACCATAAGAATACCAGTTTACATAAAATAACAACACTATAAGCTTGGAAGTCCCCTCAAAGCTTGGCAACCGCTTAGCACACCATCAAACTGAAGCCAAATGCTAATAATAGTATAAACAAAAAGTTAATAAAGGCTTATTTGTCACATTTCTGCAGAGAGGATTTTCATAAATTCACTCATACAGCCGTTAATCCACCTGTGTGCCAGTCAATGTGTCTGTTTCAGGTGGAATCGTAAAGTATTCCCTATATGCCACTAGAGGCATCTGTCTGGAACATGGAACAGACAACACAAGTCATTAACTAAAAAATATTGCAAAAAAAACAACCCTGAGACTGAGAATGAAGATGTCACTGTGTTTTCATCAAGGGGGAGCAACTTGCTTCAAATTGTTTATCGCTGTCACTGCCTCGTCAGGAGCAGAAGTTGCGAGGAAGAGGCTAATCAAATTTTAGCTGCCTATCACTTTGAGTTTGCACAAGTGAAATCCTCACAAAGGGTTACAGAGCAGTCTGTCTCATTTCTCTGTTTCTCACATTCGCCTGGTAACCGGTAATGTATGTGTCTCCAATTTACTGACTTCAGCAAAGCCGTGATTGGCTCCTTTGTGCCTGTCCTATCAGATGGGAGTTTAAAAAGAGAGGTCTCCTTCAGCCTTCAAGACATCCATTCAGTCCTGGTCTTCTCTGCTCTGGCTGGCCAACAGAATGAGAAGTGGGACAGACAACACTGGGCAGCTGGAGTAGCGAGACAGGATGAAACACACTCAAGAGTTTCTTACTGATCACTATCTGACACACAGGCAGGGAAAAGTAATCAGCAGAGCAACCTATTCTTACTTTTCTCCTGCACCAGCATTTTATCACAGCAAATTTTATCTGCAACTGATACCCAGATATCCAAGGAGCCGAGGACATGATTACCAAAAATATAGTGTGAGGATCAAATCAAATTCTGTCTGCACATTATGCACAATATGAATAACAACCTACTCTAGGCTATTTACATTTCCAAGAGTCCAATTCCAAAGCGCCCACAAACGGGACACAGGACAAGCCATGAAACACATTTAAGACAAGAAACAACCCGCGTCTTGTTTCATTTTATTGCACTTCAGTTTGTAGATTTAATATCCTTCCAGTTTCTGCTTTGACTTTCATGTGCATGCGGATGCGGATGTCCACAGTATGTGTGTTTGTGTGTGTGTGTGTGTGTGTGTGTGTGTGTGTGTGTGTGGCCAGGGCCATATGTGTTTATCAAAGTGGGTCCATGTTTCAAGGCTTTTGTGTAGCATTCTTAAACTGTCTTGAAATGTGCTCCAGGAGTGCTGGTCTGTTTCCCCTTACTCCAAAGCAGGAGATCGGGATCAGAGGGTGAAAAGTCAGAGGGAGGACAGCTTGACAGATAGAGCTGGGGTGGTGGAAGGGTCAGCGCTGGGAGGGTCATTTCCTCACTGATTTTTATCTGTCTATTAACACAATACACCACCTGGCAGCCATAAACACATACAGGCATATAAAAATCACAGCACTTACACACGCTTAATAAAAACAACCTAAAGACAAGAAAACAAGAATGGTTATATTTACGTCATATACAAAGCCTCAGCAGTTTCTCATACAAACAGCCATGCTTGCAAAATAATATGTTCCAGTGTCTTCCTCTCATATACGCACAGCATATTCACAGATTCACACATTAATCAAACTAACTTTGACGACAAACTTTGAAGGTAACTCTTTGTCCCAAGCAACCCTCTGTTTGATTGCATTTTCCTTTTATTCTTCAGTTTAATCAGAGGAGCCTTTTCAATAGAGAATTCAATTACTCCACACACCTGAACACACAATGCATTGGACCTCATTCAGCACAGGCCATTGTTGGTTTAAGCATCAGCGTCTCTAATAGGAAATATTGATTCAAATTTCCTCCCTTTCTCTCTGTCCAAGCACCAGCATGTATTTTCTTCTAAAGTTGGCTTAGAAAACGAACAGATTCGAATTGAATCAAAAGTGAACAGGCATTTATTTCATTTGGGCTTATTTCCCCGTAGACAAGCAGAGTCTCTCTGCAGTTTATTGCTTGAATTATCATCCTGAAAAAGCAATTAGTACGAAATGATCCCTTCAATTCATTACTATTGGGATGGAGAGGTGTGAAATCTAGGCCGAACACAACAACCTTTCTTTATGGTGCAACACTCTCTGAATACCATTTGTAATAAGAATTTGAAGCACAGAGAACTGCTTAATTCTACACAGTTAGTATTCTTGACAATGGTAACAATGACCATAGAGAAGTGATGCTGCACCACACAAATCCTGGACAAACTTCGACTCCAGTCCCAATTTTGGAGAATTGTGACTCGACTCGGACTTGGACTTGAACTTCAACTTCAACTTGGGACTCAATCATCATCACCTGAGACATAGAATACACATATTTTTCGGTGTTACCCTAAATTGGTACCGTTCATTAACAATATAGGCCTACATGTAGACATAGGCTATATGTATCTTACAACACAACCACTGATGTAACATATTGGTGAGCAGGCGTTGCCTGGGAGTGGGAACGTTGCTAGTTACACCATTAAAATGTTTGTATTTTAACATGCATTTTAATGAAATTACTGAAATTCGCAACATTAAGATAACCAATAAATTAGCTTTTAATGTGACAAATGTGAATTTGTGTATGTTCTTTTTAATTTATTCTAGCACAGATTACTTGAACTCAAACTGGTTACTGGGACTCGGACTTGTACTCGGGCTCAAGTACTGAGGACTTGGAAATCGACTTGGACTTGAGGTTTAGTGAGCAGAGTAGCAGAAAGTATAAGAAATTGTAATGGTAAAACATACTTAAAGGAATGAATGCCCTTTGCAAGAGTAAGCACGAAGTGGTGGCATATCTTGTAAAAGGTCACCATGGTACAGTACATTGAATGAATAAACAGGAGCTCCTCATACAGCTATGGAAATAGGCAGCATTCTCTGGACTGTGCCATTTGAGATTCAACAGTCCAGCCAGAGCCAAGTGGAGTATATACATCATGTCCAGGTCTACCTTGTACAGCGTCTACAAACGACTTCTGCACAGATCACTTCATAAATCTACTAAAGCGCACTTAATGAAGGTCTACGCTCCCAGCCACAGAGATTTACATACAAGTTATGACACCTCAGAAGGCTCTGAGTCGATGCCGTTATCTACTTTCATTTCATTTCAGCTGGCGTAGAGGGCACTTTTTATCCAAGCAGTCTCTACAGGCCAAGTATATCAATTTCATATTACAGGCAAGAGACACTTGCTGCAAGGCCACACCATAAAAACATTTAAATGGATATTTACCTTCCCTAAATACACCAGTACTACACTACTTAAATATATACATATATCAATACTATACTACTTATATTGATATATTGTATGTACCCACTAGCTTTGTTGTGCTGTAAGGTGAAATCTGATTGATGCACTATTAATAGGATAATCTGTGACAATTATTAAAGATGGTACCTCTGGATTTGGCTGTGATGTTACATTTTAATTTAACAAAAATAATGTAGCCCCAATAATCTGCTTCATGCTTTCATTTGTTCCTATTTGGGAGTTATTGGGCTTGATTCCCCCAAACAATAATGTAACTAATTGAAATGTAATGATTATTGTAAATACAATTAATAAAAAGTGTGTGGAAGTGTGCTTGAATACTTCATATCAATATTTGTCATAAAGTATTTTAATAGATTGTAACATGTAGCATGTCAGCTTGAGTAGTTTGTGGTTGTTTTGGCATAGCATTATATAGCCTATTTAATTTAGACTGCAGTGCTATTTTCTTAACATTCTACTTGGAGTTTGTATTTTTGACTCTTTAAGGCTTTCATGATAAAGACATAACATATTATTTTGATGTATCAAACATATTTATGGAGTTATTTATTGTATGCATGTATTGTAATTGTGTAGGTAGTCCATTAAGCATTTGAGGGATGGGCCAGCATATTTCATGATGTTGGCTCCACAGCTACTTAAATAATTTTAAATAAAGCTGGTTAGTTTTATGTGTTGGCAGTTTTGAATGATTACTTGGGACTGCGTCCATTGGTATGTTCTTATATGAGGCCCATCAGCTGACCTATAAAGGTTTCTACCAGGCGTTTCAGACATGAGGAGTCCAACAAGGACCTAATAAAAATCCTGCAGTCATTTATCGACTTCAGCAGATCTATAGGGATCCAGATGTAGATGCTCACCCCGCTGGAAAGAATAAAAAATACAGGAGACAGGCAAATAGAATGTGTCAGTAGAAAGGAGTTCACATGGACTCAAGACATTTGAGGCAATGTTTGTGATCCCAGGTTGACAGTCATGTATTTAGAAAGGAAGCCTATATAGGTGACCTCAATGACAGCATTGAACGTGAAAAATATAGTTAATAGTTTTGGAAAACAGGAGCACTCCTTGTATTGTAGTAGTACAATATGAATGAGTGATGGGACCAGATATTCAAAGTAAAGTCCATAGTGTGTCATAAATCCAAAATATATATTCCACTATTTGTTGGCAAGCTTATCCCTCTTAGTAATACAGAGAATTATAGTGTCATGTCTACAATGTAGCATCACTCCGTGCTTTCCATCCCAGAATGGAGGTGCTCTGCAGAGCATAGCTTCTATATGTGTGTGTGTGTGTGTGTGTGTGTGTGTGTGTGTGTGTGTGTGTGTGTGTGTGTGTGTGTGTGCAGTCTACCTGCTTCTACCACTGAGCCCATTGCCATGGGAGGGAGGGATCCGTGATCTCCCATCAAGCGCTCAGGAGAGCGCAGCCACGCAAGATTGATGACACCCTCCGGAAGAAACAAAAGATCTGCCGCCTGCGAGAACTGGCTTATGAGACCTGATAGACTCGTCTCTTAATAAACATCACTGATATGTCAGCCACGGCATGTTTCACCCACAGCTGCATGGTGGAGGGTGCAGTGAGGAACTACATCCCACTGTCACTACTCCCTCACAGTAATATGCCATAGTGGTTACATCAAGACCAGACTGCAATACTTATAACTGGGAAATACTAAACTGATCATGCCAGGGTGGGGCCTTTTCCCCTGAAATTTCAATAGAGATTCTGTCATGACCTGCTACATCATTGTCAAAATATTTTTCCTTACTTCCTCACATTTTTTGCAAAGAATGGATTGAGGCAGCAGGATCAGCCATCTTATAATTATATACATAAAATACGATGGATTGTGTTAGCATGTATAGCCACACCAAACAATATGCAGACATTCACAACATTCTCAGCATCACTGTGGCTATGTTAGATGGGCAACGTTTTGAGGGAATGGAAATATATCAGGAAAAAATACTGTATGTCATTCAATAATAGTTGGCCAAATTGCGTATTCGCATTTTGTTGATTGTGTGTGGGTCTTTGGAGACATACTTTATGTTTCTCCAATAAAATGTTATACCTAAAGGACACATAATCAATACTTTGAATCTGTGATCTCTGACCTATTATGTTTGTATAATAATATAATATATATATATAATGGAAATATATAGACTAAAAATTCATTTTTAATGAATAATTTAATTAATTCCAAAAAATGCTATTGCTATTGCTAATAAACAATAAATGAGTGGAGTCACAAGACCTGACATTGGACATCATTTCCATAGGGAAAGAGAGCCTGAATGACATCTACACATACATGAGCAGTTTTCCTCTCTGAACTCTGCCACATTTATACACTCTGCTGTTTACAATATTCCGTATTTCCACCATAAAAAATGTTGTATCTGTCACAATTCTATCTCCCAGACTCTCCCTCAGTGCTGTATAATGCCTTGTTAAAGTCAGCCGTGTGTGAAATGGTGTTTTAAAATAAATGAAACCGACCAGGAAACTGAGGAGTGGGGGAATATTGCAATGTCAAGCTGACAGACAGGCAGTGAAAATGTAACAAGAGCTATCATCTTAAAGAAAACCGGATTAAATAAGAACCTAAGACCGTCGGTGCATCTCCAGCCCTGATATTGACATGTCGCTGGCTAGAGCCATTTTTCATTGTCTCATCAAGACAAAGCATTATGGGAGATCAATCTCCCCCTGCATCAGATAGGCACATCCAGTTTAAAGTGCAGGGTGTTGGTTTTATTATTCCTGGTAATCCACTGAATGTTTTGGACACTGTAGCAGGAGTGTCAGTGTCAGACTTTGGTGTGAGAGGTGGAAGAACCTTAATCTTAATCTGGAAGGATCTATAGCATCTGTTGTCACCATAAAGCCTCATGGCCCAGCATGAAGTTAGTCAGTAAAATGTTGCCCAAATCAGACTGAATGGTTTTGGTTAATCCATTGCCCCATTACTTTAACAGAATATAATCAATTCAGATTACAATGCTGTAAATCAAAGCAGCAATCAAGACAATGATCATTAACACATGCTACCTTTCAACATCACTCTTCAACTGTGAACTGCTGTGAACTGTGCAAAATAAACTCAGAGTATAGATCAGTTCTTCTCTCTGTGTTGCACCACAGCACACCCAGCAAACACAAGCCCTGCAAAAATAAAAGATAACATTTTTCTTTTTGGCTTTGAGAACAGGTTGAACAGTGTGGCTAACAGCAATTATGACATTAAATCATATATCATGCTTTTAACCTTAAGAGCTTGTATATTTTTGTGGGTCGTTAATTTTAAAAGTCAACCATTAACCTGTGGTGAAATGTGGAATGGGAGAGTGGAGGCAGGTCACTATAAAAACAAACATCTGAGCAAACGTGCCACAGGGAGACAGAGAGGTTCTACATACAGAGAGTTGCTGGGCACAAACTATGTATAGCACTTTGCTTCATTGGCTCTCATACACAAACTCACATCTGTAAGACCCTTGTAAGACAGAAAGTCAGCCATGCTGCATCTTTTATGAAAAGGTATTTTATTAAGTGGTGTTATATCAGTTTTTCTACTGTTTTTACCCTATCATAATGCATAATATGTCTTCAAAACGATCTACTATGTATTCTCATAGACTTGGATTGGAAGACGCATGTTTTATAGGCCAGTCTTAAGAAATAATTGTATATATTGCATTGTGAACCACAAACCATTAATTGGACAATTACTATTCCTTCATTATAGTGTTTTACAATGATAATACTATAATGCTTTCATTGCAGTGCCTATTACCTTCATGTGAACACAACTTGACTCTTGGTCCAAATGGAAACAAAAACAAACCACTAGCCTATTTGTCCAGCAAGCTACTCTTCCTCCAGTGCCGCAAGATCCCTGTGGTATTACCTTCATAGCCCCAGAGGGAGTTAGGTATGAAGCTTTGGCTTTGCCTGTTGATTGCACTTTGACCAATCATTTCCTTGAAGTGCTCCAGAATGTCACATACAAAAAGCATTTTTCATTCAGCACTAAAAACCTACATCCACTATGATCAAAGAGACATGAGTGCATATGGCACTCTCCCACAGTTTGAATGCCATCATTAATCTTTTTATTTTGAAATACAAACCCTTTGTGTTTAGACCCCACTGTCCACTAATGTATTTGGTTTTGTCAGAATAAAGCATACAAGGTTTCTCAAAAAAAAACATCTTCTCAATGAAATGCTAAACACAGTGAAAATGCACTTTTCCATTATCTCATTACATTATGTAAAAACCAACATGTCTACAGCCTATAGCCTTGGCTTCCCCCTGATACTTTTAGTATACACAGTGCATACCAATATGTTTCTTAGATAATATCGCACTTGATGTTACTGAACAATAACTAAAACTAAAAGTATAATCACCAAAGATTTAACTCAATGTACTGGAGTCAACAATAAAAAGAGAAGTTGATGTGTCTTTCCTGAGGAGAAAATCAGACCCAGAGCTGTGTTTGTGAGGATTAAGATGTTTGACGACCAGGGCCCCCTGACCGAGGCGGTTTCTGACCACAAATAAACATCAGCCTCAGCGGGTCCCTGTGCTCTGGCCTCTGCACGGTCAGCAACAGGAGCGCATCAATCACAGCTGGAGTGGGGGCTCCCCAAGGCGGGTGCACTGAAAAAAAGCCTTGGCCAGCTGCCGCCCAACCCTTCACTCACACACACGCAAACGCGCACGCACACACACACACACATTGGTTTAATCTCCCTCCGCAACTTAACTCTGATAGACACCCTGTGGCCTAGCTGAGAGAGAGATGGTAAGAGGCGGAACAAAGGAGATGCGTCAATAAAATAAACTATTACGGGAAAATAGTTGAAGTGTGAACTGAATGGTGAATGTTGTTTCATATTTTATGTTAACTATACACTTGTGATCTTACTGTCCCATTTCTCTCACCATTTTTTCATTTGAAGTGTCCTCAATGTACAACCTAAGGGCCACATGATACATGGGGATTTTTTTGAGGCAGAGATGTGCAATATCACCTTCAATAGGGATGAGGATTAGTCAAAGTGAAGAACATAACAAGCTATGTATAAAATGTATGTCAAGAATCAGGAAAACTGTCTACATTGCCCTAAAATGTTGTCCCTTTATCATGGCCTTAAGGAGGGTAATATTTTGGATATTTGGTCTATTTTCAGGAATAATTCTGATAATTGTGTAACACTTTTATATTACCTCTGAAGGTGAAACTACATTATGCAGTGATAATAATCCACTGCCTGTGTGTTACTCTCATTCTTCTCTGCCTCAGGAAGCAGTAATAAACTATGAGGCTTACCATATTATATAAAAATCTCTTTGTGCAAAATCTCATCTATAAAACCAATTTTCATATTTGGACAAGACTGTAAAGTATAATATATTTTGCTCTGTGTACCATTTCAATTCATATTGCATCAAAGTCCCTCTTGCCTGAGGAGTCAATTGTTTGTTTACTCCATGCCTTTCATGAGATTCCTGATCATCAAGTGGTTTTTCACAATTTTTCAGCAATTGTACATTTGAGCTGAACTTTTCATTTAAGAAAAAAATGTACTCCAGTCTTTTATCACTTTGCCTATTGTAATCAGGGATAGTTATGCTTGGCCATATTGTAGCTGAGTCTATTAATGTATCCTAACTTATCTGTCAATTTACCATATTAGTCAATCAATTCCAGAGTAATGGTCAGTCATTTTCAAGTAAAGTAGAAATTGTAATGTTGGGGTTTGTAGGAACACATTTTAACCTTAATCCCAGTTCACCTTTCCTCCAATGCTATGTGATGGGATGTGGCTCGCCTCCCTCTCTGGTTAATATTGCCCCCTGCTGGAATTAAGATGATGTTGCTGTCTAGTTGATTCTGAACCTACAGTGGATTCATCCCCGGTAAATAGGATGAAAGCAGCATCATATAGGAGAGTCTGCACTTTAGATAGTGTTCATGAATTTGTCAACCTTATCTAATTGGCATGGGCATGGATCAAGGCCGAATGCTTGAAAAGTGAGCATGTGATCAAATCCTTGGATCTGCTAAGAATATGTGGATAAAGAAATCTGAGCCCTTATATTAGAATTAGCTTTTGTGACACTGATGGTCAGACAGTCTACAGTGGACCAATACTGTGGAACCATACTGCTTCCCATCCATTTTGTTGGTATCCCTTGTAAATATTTAGCTCAAATGGTTGTTGTGCTACAGCTTTGAACTGGAACCTACTGAGCATCTCTAAGCCACATCTACCAACTCAGTCACACAGGGTGTCTTTTAGAAGCAAACTGTCTCATGTATTTTAGGGATACAAAGGTCATGGCTTTCTTATCATAAGGTTGAATGTTTTGATAGTCAAGCAGCACAATTTCCTGCAAGAGTTTCTAGGGGTTGGTTGGTCTTTGAGACTATACTGTCACATCAGAATAAAATGTGATCACTTGAATAAGCCATAATTTGAACAGCAACCAAATGAACAACTTCATTTTTCCAACTGTGAGTCTTTCAAACATAGTAAAGTAAGTAAAAAAGGTTTTATTCTCTTTTGTCAAAAGACAATAAAGACACCTGACCCCTTTGGAAACCTTTCTTTTTAGTGTGTACGGTGTGGCTCCTCTGTGTGAATGCATGCAACAGAATGAGCAGGGCATTGCAGAAGAAGAGCAAGTGCAATCCACCCAGCGTAAATAAGGGCGGTGGTTTGTAAGGCACCACCAAATATTCACTTTTACGCATTATTTTGCACAAGTCTGCCTGTCGTGGTCTGCATGTTGTAGGGAATATAGCTGAGGAAAAAAAAAATAATGGCGCCAGCAAATTAATCTCTTCAATGTGCATAAACAGCAAAGCTCTATCAAAGTGCTGAATATTCATTTCCCCGGACGCAGTGTGAGCAAATTAAAACAGCTGACCTCATCTGTTGGATTGATTGATATCTGTCAAAACTGTAAAAGCAGCCAGACGGAGCAAAGATTCACCTGACAAATGTCTAAAGGACCATCCACCGTCAACGACATGAAAACTAATTCAACATAATATAACTGTATCTGCAGTATGGTAACTTTTAACAACGCATTGACATATGTTACTGTAACGTATTTTGCTTTCAAATAGAAGTTTACTCTCATAAAAATGCACATGCAAGGCTTGAGAATCATGACCTAGATGTGTGTTAGTGCATGATTCATGTTATAATTGAAAGCTGGTTAGGGATGCATTAATTAGTCAAGGGTTCGTTCCTCCTATGCCATTTCCAACCATTATGAACATTGCCTATACAAAGCTCTCCATGTAATTGATATTGTGAACAAAGATCATAAAATCTACCCAAATCAAATAAAAAATAGTTAATTGGCCAACTTATTACATTCCCAAGTCCATTATTAAGAATTATATTCAATGGAACCTCCCTTCCCCATTCCTTTTCTCTGGGAGGTAATTGAATTTCTAATGGAAAATTTAGTTTTTGAAATGACCTTTTTCAATTAAAGCTCTTTAATTGAAACTATATCTTTTTTCTATCATTGGATGCCATTTAATTAAACTATATCAAAGATATATAGGACACTCTGATTCTCAAATTGTATGCATTTTTTAACACTTTACACTTGCAGAGTATTTGTGCCTTTGTCAAATTGACATATTATCTGACAAAATAATGTTCACATCAAAGTTGTCATTAAATCATATGCAACTACTATCATTGTGATCTTACTTTTTTAGTTCAATTATATTATTAGTAGTAGTAATAGTAGTAGTATAATTATTATTATTATTATTTGTAGTAGTAGTAGTAGTATTAGATTTTTTATTATTTTTAATGTTTATTGTTATTTTATTATTTTACACTTTATCAAAAGACTTAAGGCAAAGAAAACTGATCACAAATTCGATCACAAAAAACCAAAGGTAAAGAACACAATGAAAATTTAAGCACATGGATTATGGCACTCTGAAATGTATCATGGTACTGTCTATAGACCAGAACTCAAGGCTGTGTAAAGGAAAATTACATCTATGAATGCTGATGGTGGTGCAAGATGTCCCATTCCTTTTTAAGCAGGAGCTAATAATACAAAGAACAGACAAGACTAAACCACTTATAGCCTGCAGTTCATGTGCCTCTATGTAATGAACAGGGCCTAACTGTTAATATTATAAAATGCACATCACATACAACATCTTCTTAGAGCAGGTACTTTATTTGCAGTATGAAACAGTAAGCAATGGTGTTTCCACTCTGCAGTGTCAAGGAAATAATTATGTTTGTGTGAGCTGCCCGTGGACAGGTGAAATGAGGAAATTGATTTTAAAGAGAAAAACAAGAAGGCCCAATGAGGATTTCATCAACCGCAACAGCATCTGACAAATAAACAGTGGACTTTGACCAATGCTGCTGGAGCCCTGAAATGTATTTGTCTCATCTTTCGGCATGGCACTGTAATGCAAAATTCCTGTCTGCTTCCTTTTGCAGCAGCAGCTGCCGCTATGCCTTTCACCCCTCCCTTATTTCCTAACCCCCTCAAATCACCTTTTCTTTTTGAATCAAGTTCAACATCTGGAGGAGGATAGCTCCCCGAAACTCCTTTTGTTCTCTGCGTCAGAACACATTTTGGATGGGCTAAGGCATGACTTAGGGCAGCTGCCTCTGTAGAAGCAATAATTTGCCCTTAATAGGGTGCATTTCAGCAGTGGCCAACCGAGGTAGACTTTTACTGCTGCTTTCTCCATCTACTGTAGAATCAGGATTTCTACATCTCCGTTCAATGCCCCCTAACCTACAGCATCGTGTGCATCAGTATATAGCTCCAAACCTGTGGTGCATACCGGAGACAAGGTTTTAGTCTTCAACTGCACACTCACTAGAGATTTTCAGCTGAAAATGTATTTGTGCCTTTGATTCTCTGGGTCTATGAAAGAGGTAAAGGAGTTCTTGGTCACATCATTAAAACATTCTTGTCTACAGTAACCTGACAAATAGCATAAAACAATGCAAAGTGGAGATTTGACAGTATAAAATATTCTGACATATCAAAGTAGGTACTCTAATCTAATGGTGCATTCACACACGGTCTAATAAAGGGACCCAGCAGGACCCACAATGGATTATGTCAATTTGAGGCCTATGCTCAACTGCAAGAGGTACAGATATGTGACAGTATCTGACCAACAGGGACTAATAACTAGGGGGGGAAAAAAACATCAGGGTTACATACCCAAGCGGCAATTGTTTGTTTCAAGTACGCCCTTGTATGTATCACCCCTCGGAACATAGGCTGCTTTTACATGCAATGTGACAAGACTTCCTCTATTCTTAACTTCTGCTTCTGTGGCTGCTGGGTTGGAGGGGATGGGGGGAGGGGGGGGGGGCGGCGTGTGGAGGCTCCTGGCAGTGGCCTGACGGAGGAGCGTCTGACACAGCCTCCCTCTCCTCTCCACGGCTGTGCCTGCAAGACAGCACACAGCCATCTGCTAGACCCCCCCCCCCACCACCACCACCCCACCCGGATGCCGCTATAACCACTGACAACGCAACAAGCTAATTAGGAGATTTACTGTGCTAATTACACATGCACAGAAGTGTTGCTGGAGATTTCTATTTGGGGGTCTGCTCTGCGCGTGATTTCCCCTCGATTAAAGGCAAATGTAGCATGTAAAAACTGTGTGATTGTCTTTACACCCCTGTGTGATGCTGATTTAGAATGACACCCGACAGACAGCTGGAATGGCTGAGGGCCACCTGACTTCTGAGGGCTGTAAGAAAGAGACGCGCTCCAAGCCCCTGCAACCAAAGTGAGAAATGAGTTCTTTGGTGCTGAGGGGATGCCAGACTATAACACCCACAATCCATAACGTTCTGGTGTACTTTCTCTATCAATTAAGAGACAAGCAACAAGATGACTACAAAGGCAACAACAAGCCTCTGTAACAAATGTCCCCTCCCAGCCCACCCAGCAATTTCTTTGGATATCAAACTGAACTTTACTGCAAACAGAGCTTTACAAAAGTTGTGCTGAAGCCCAAAGGTGGGTCTGAAGGGGGATTTAAATGGGCCCCCAATTTATTCTCAAGAAATTGGTATCAAACGTTATTTGCGAAGCTTTACCCAGAAGCTGGCAGTATGAGGTACATAAAGCACTGTGGGTTAGTAGGTTAGTATCAAACAAATCAGTGTTGGGTCCCAAGAAAAATATTCAGAACATATGGATGCTCAGAGAAAACTATTTCAAAACACTGACACAAGCAGCACAGGTCTTTACAACTCCAATTTTTTGATAGCTGTCAACTTGCTGAACTTAACCCTACTGTACACCGTCCACAGGTGCACAGTTTGAGCCTTAAATTGAAAGACACAAGTCAAATGGTTCAGTTCAACTACATCAAAGGTTGAAAACTGAAAGACTATCAAATATTAAAGCAGGAACTGCATTAAATTGTACAAACACCACAGAGCACATTCTAGCGATATCATGAATAAGGTCAGAGGGATCCAGAGGATCTTGATCATGTGGAATGCTATCATTAACCAGGGCCAAGCGTACAATAGTTAGGGCTCTGTAATACCAGCAGCCGCTGCTTCTGTCTTGTCTTGTTCTGCTACAGCAGCCTTATTACTGGTAAAGGCAGAGTAGAACAGCAGAAAATGTCTGGAAACCCTCAGGGTCTCTACATATTAATGAACTTCTCCTCACAAGGGAATAGTGGGAGCCTCTCCTTTCTTTTCCTCTCCTTTTTTATGCCCGTTTGTTTAATTAAAAGAGTGTGTTTTAGGGAAATGAGCCATTGTCGACTGCCTCTAGGGTGGCTCTCACCAGGAGTGGGCTGCTGGCATTTAGCTGGGAAGAGTGGGTTGCATGGTTGACATTGATCAGACCTGAGCTCCTGTGAAACATTACAATATTTTTGCCATTTACATTTCATGAGTACTTTATATTGGCTTCTGCTGATAGCCTGATTGTGATGATGTGCAGTATTAAAAATGAATGACTCATTTATAACCTGTGTCTAGAGCAGACGTCTATGTGAAAACTTCACAGCTTATGGGAGAGAGAGACACTAAAGATGGTGAGATGTAACAAAATGACACCGGCATCATCATTGATTTATCTTTTTTTTAAAGACAACAACATATGGTTTTCATGGCAGTAGAAGTGGCAAGTCATTGACAACAAAACCTGCAAGTTTACACTTGCAATAAAATTAATAAAACATCTTTAACATCCAAACATTTTGTTCTCTGTTCTTCAACAGCCACGATCCAACTCGAGAATGTGTGGACGAGGCAGACTATGGTCCAAATCTGTGAAAACATGGCCTTAGGCAGCTTTCAGATTCATACCGCACAGTCCTTCATCATTTCTAACAGCGACGTATCAGATAAGCTCATCTTTTCTGTAACAATAACATGGGTAAACAGGGCTTCCTTTGGCAAGACTCATCCCGGCCCTCTGTTAGGCTTCCAATTTCCCAATACTTTATCCTTTCAGAATCCAATTCACGGTATAAATTAGACTGAGCTTCAATTTAAACAGATAGTAGACATAGGGCTTTTTTCAACACTGACAGGTTTGTAGAGAATAAGACCACACTCGAATCCCTGTTTTAATTGCTTTTCAACAGTGGTAACAAAGGAGTAATTTACAATGAACTAGACCACATACAATACCATTCTCAGCTGGCCTGCCCTAGTTATTCTTGAAAGAAACTTTTAATTCAAAGTGCTGTGTAGATTAATTTTCTGATATGTTAAGCATTGTTCTGCATACTAATTGACACAATTTTTATTGTGCAAAGCAAGTCTTTTCATGGAGGCGTAATTAAGGGGGTTGGTAAGGCTTTTATGGCACACGTTAGAACAGAAATTAGCCAATTACCATTTCTGTTTGAGGGGTGAAATGACCATCACTGTTACCGGCTCTCATTTATGTGTCCCATTTAATGGTCTTTAAATCCCCAAAATATATAGTATTCTAACAGCAATAAAGAGATGGAGAGCAATTTACTGAGCTATTATATCTATCCTCAAACAAAACTTAAAAGACAATAAATAGACACTAAATATTCTTTCTTTCTCTAAATGTCCAGGCCATATTGCGAATGTAACGAATGTTTGTGAGCAATTTGTCAAGAAAATACAAGACATGTGTCCTTCTGCTTCATGTACAATTGATAAATTGATGCTGTTGATTCCTTCAATTTCTCCTCCTAGGTTGCATTCTACAGCTCAACATGCCCTCTGCATGTCATGACGGAGAACTACAATAACAACGAACATAACTTTTACAATATGACACTTATTACTCAGTCAAATAATCAGTGGTCGAAATAGCTATTGCTTTTCCTATAAAATAATAATGTCCAAGAGTTGCTCCTTAATGAAATAGGAAAACTGCCCCTGATGTTTTTGGCTCTCATCAATCTTTCAGGGTGGTCGTTGTTTACAGAATGTGTGCTAGGTGAATTGCGCCCCCTTGTGTTTGAAGTTACGCTACTCATATTGGGAACACAAAGTCACACATTCTGAACATCAGTCTAAAAAGGCAATTAACATTTCAGTTACTTCAATCTACAAACTTAACTGTTTGATGTTCATTGACTTCATTGAGTATTTCTTCAATAATCTTGTGTTTCTTATATATTTTTCCAATTTCTTTTTCTAAATATCTATTTCTTTTGAATCGTCTCCCATTACAATATTTCTAAATTGTTGACGGGATCCCTCTGCAAACCTTTGCTGAGTAGGGCCCAAGGTGTTTTAAATACTTTGTATAATGTTTTAATATTTTTCCAGTGTAAATAAATAAATAAAATGAAATGAAATACAGAAAGTTATACTTATTCGGCAATGCCAGGTCAGCTGGGCAGTTTTTCTGGCACAGGCCTATAATCTGCAGGCAGTGGAACAAAAATACTTCTAGAGCCAACTTTTACCTCTTTATAATAAAGTGCAGTTAGATTTGAGCTAACATATATTTAAACAAATAAAGGGCTAGGGTTATGTCTAATTTTATGTCTTCTAGCTTAAGATGGTCTTCCATTCATCTTTTGAGAAACCCTGGCATAACCAATTGGTGATTGTTTACCTTTCAATTTACTTGACTTGGTACAAGATCAGCTTGAGGCTGTGAATCGCAGTGTAATAAATTAATCTGTTGTCAAAGACAGATATACATTTCTTCCAAGAATGATTATGTGTCCAAAAATATCCCATTTGATTTCCAACCCCAGGCTGGACCTGATCTCTTCATAAGGATGTTACTGTGTTGAGCTTGCTAGGTCTGTGTGCTCAGGGTAGTCCTTCTTCTTCTTAATGACTGGCTCTCAATTCAGATTATTTATCGCCTTCTGATGGCAGGAAGGCGATCATCAATCAGCAAAAATGTAGTGGAACGGAATTCATGATTTAAGTATATTGCATTCAGTATTTGACAAAGTTAGAAGAATTTGTCACAACGTTTGATTTCTATAAGTGTACATTTATAATCACATAGTGTGTAATTGACTATTACAATTATAAGCATATAGAATGACTTCACTATAATCATAATCAGAACAACTGTTATTGCTTTTTCCAGCAGAAAATAAAGGTGAACTTCCTGTGTGCCGTTTTTTTCTTCTTTTGTTACCCTCAGTTTGGGAGCAGTTTCAGGATGATCATACATCCTTGCAGATGCCATCAGTAAAGAAGAGCAAGGAACAGATTAAATGCTTGCATTAATGCAAGGCCGTGCAAAGTAGCAGGCCCAATCTAGCCTTCTGCATTTTTCTGCTTCCAAAGGGTTGATTTCATTTTTAAATTAACGATTTATTGTAGTTATGAGCACTGACATCCTGTGGCTTGTAATGAATATTGTTTTTTGAAGCCCCAATCCTTAATTGCAGTTTACCATTGTAAACCTACTGTATATGTTGTGGCTACTGCAAGCACAAATATGATATATTAGTAAAACAATTGGTTAGGTTTTATGAAGCCCATCTGGTTTATCATAAACTGGGAGTCAATAAAAAAAAGCTCTTGTTGCATTGTTCTGTTTATTGACATAATGCAAAGTAGAAACTGTTAATGTTTGTAGCAAAACAATGAATCTGAGAACATTTTCTCTGAAAAGCCATATTTAAGTCCTTCTATGTATTAATTATGTTATGAAAATGAGAAATATATCTGGAAAGTACTGTATGTGACTTTGAGAAATAGACACTTCCTGGTTATAGCACAGTTTAGGATTTTCAGTACTCAGTTACGTTATTATCTCCTGATGCTTATTGTTATACTGGAGTTGTAAAACCATTTTAGAAGAATAGATAGGATGGGTTAGAGGACTTTTAGATTGTTAGAGGTGTGGCATCCCCTGTGGTTGATTTCACTTTGAAGTCCATGGGATCGATAAATTAAGAATTCACATCTACAAATCAAGAAACTTCACACATTTTTCTATAATTTGCACAAAAAGCAATGACAAAAAATGAAAGTTGTAGGAAAATAGTTAGATAGACACCAACAATGCTATGCACCCAGAGAATAATTAATAAAATATTCATCCTTACATAAATTTAAGTTAATATCCAAACAAAATTGCTGTCTTTTTTTCTACGGGTCTTACTGTCTAATGCGTGAAGTCAATGCAGCCTTTGGAGAAGAGACACGCTCTGGCAAAGAAAGGTTGAAGTAACAATGCTGGTGAGAGAAATGCATATCTGACTGGTTTGTCCTTGAGCATGACAGCTCTCACACAGCAGTCTTCTGAGGGAAGCAGAGAGACTGGGAGGAATGTGTCCTGGTATTCTTTCATCCTGCAAACAGTTTGTCTATATGGGGTGAACAATCCAAGGCATGATGTTTGAGCTAAAGAGATGTAATGCCATCAAACTTAAAACAGAATTGAAATGATCCCCATGTTTGTCATACAATGCAGTGCCATCAAGGGATTTGTTAACTAGCTCTTGCGTCTGTGATATCAGCATTTCACGTCAACACATTCACTGTTAAAGAAATTTTAAAAATAGCATATATTTGTTTAAATCTGAGCATTATATTTTCCTTTAACACCAAATAAAAATAAATAAATAAGTATGCTCTATGTCCGCCCCAACCCCCACATACAAGCAATTATCATTCACCCCTTTGCATTGTGCATTTGCTTCGTCCATCCCATCAGATAGTTTAGGCAAACAATACTAAGAATTGCACAATGTACAACTGTTGAAGGTAGCCAAGATCGTATGCAAAGTTGTGTGAGAAGGCAAATGTACAATTTAATTACTAGTTTATCTACATGCAACCTTTAGGCACATTGGTGACCCAGGGCAGTTAATGTGCCCTGCATGCCCGGTCAGTAATCCAGGTATGTGGGTGCCCTATTAGTATAACATCAACAGATTATTTATCAGGTTGGCAATATAATCAAGAACTACACTGACTGTAAGATCATGAGTATGGGCTGGTGTGGCAAGTATTCTGGTCCTCTTTTTCACCTCCTGGATGTAAAACGAGGCTCCCTGGGCATTATGGAAGTACATACATGAAGTAGTCCTAACACTTGTATAGCACCTATAAAAAAGGTCAGAATCTGTCTGACTTCCACACATAATGTGTTTGCTAAACTTGAATTTAATCTTGCTTAATTATGCCAATTAGACCAATTTCAAATCCTTACTTAAAAGTATTTTGGTTCCATAGATGAAACTAATTTCCAGCTACAGATTGATTCATCTCTGCTTTCCTACTCTCTGATTAAATAAAATGAATACTAAAGGTGAGCGGATCCACTCTCAAAAAAGCAAAATAAAGAAGAACAAACCCATAATTGCAGCAACCTTTAATGCAATCAGACCTTGATTCTGACCTAGCAAAGGCTTTCCCTGACAATACACCATATAGTTCAACCTGCTGCCACCTTCAGATACTTTAAGAGGAGGAAACCACTGGTGAACCAGGCCATACAAATACAAGTAACCATGAAAACGGAGATTGGATTGAATTTACTAAATATTCTAGCTGCCACTGCTCTGCTGCATGTTGACCACTAGATGTCAGAGATTGACCACAAATTTCATTCTCTTTGCTTTTCTTGACTAATTCTAAATGAGAAAATGTTCAGTGATATTCTGGCCAAAAGACTGAAACGTTATTAAGATAATTATGGATTATTATGTCATTTAGCAAGTGCCTTTGCATTTATGCAGATAATGTACAATATCTTGTGAAATCCAACAGCCATCTGGCTGTACAACGCTAACTAACATCAACCCTGAGCCTGCTGCTTTCTTCTTGACCCCCTCCACACACACCTACACCCGGACCTACTCAGAACATGGATAATTTCTCTACTCAGTTCTCTACTGAACTTCAGATTATGTCACTTTCCTGAAGTACTCCACACTCCGCACTGCTAACTCTGGTCAAATTACACACTCTAGAAACATCATCTAGTTTCTTCTTCTGGACATATATTGGACAGCCATCAAGATTCAGATTGAGACTGAGGTCAGGACTCACAGTCCAACGTTTTCTCTTGGACCTTTCCTGGGTGTGTTTGTGTGTTTGGGGTCATATATAAGTCTCTGTATAAGTCACAGGTGAGTTGAATTACACTGCAAATGAGAATCTATTTCCTCCAACAAAATTGATTTGTATTGTTCTAACAGGTGCCAATAATCATGGCCATGGCCACGTTTCAATTTTGAAACCATAAAAGATTTAATTTTTTTGTAATTTCTATTGTTTGATCATGTGCTGTTGTAAATTGATAGATGAAGGCATCATTTTAACCTATTTAGCAAAATATTAACTGTACTTCACATATCTCATATCTTTTGACTTTGTATACCCGGGGGACAATTTCAACAAAGAAGGGTAAGAGTCTACTAAGCTGACTGATGACGTTAACTTCTAGGCAGATTCTCCTTTTGATGACTTTAGCCAGATATGTCTGAATGATCCTTGAGGCCATTGCTTGTCTCTGGAAGTATAGGCAGTCAATTGCCCTCAGAGCCAGTCTGAGGAAAGGCTCCAGCTCTGCTGTGAGGCCCCTGATCAACAAGAAAGCATGGAAGGGTCCACTTGTAGGCCGAGTTAATCTTGATTGTTTGCTGCATTCCTTGGTTTTTAATCCACTCATGTCATTCCCTAGTCCAGGTTTCTCTTCCCTTCCTTTTGCACCACATTAGTGCAACATTAGATGTTTGTCTGGTCTGCTTTGTCCCCAGGTGGAAGCCACTGTAAATGGTCTAGTTAGTCTTCGGCCTCACAGACTCTGGAGATTTCCCTATGGGATTTTTTTCCACACAAGTCCCTTGGTTTCTTTGGTCTTTGTGGCACTACCAGGGGGCTCAATCCTCTTCTCTTGGCCTAAATCTGTCTCTCTGGATGTGAGTTTATCTAGTTCAGCAGAATGTGATGCAATGGCATTATACTCCCTCAAGATGTAGCTACTCTCTTCAAGACCCCAAAGAGAGGCCTTACAACATCGAACCGAAACAGCATTTCCATTTGGACATATTATTTGTAAACATAACATACATTTTCAATTGATGCCACTGACTCACAGTTACATAAAACCTAAAAAACCTAATGGCACCCATAACCCTCCCAACTTCATTAAATTAATTAGGTAGGTAGCCAGTGGCAAAAATCTTTAATCTTCTTAATTTGAGCTTTGATGAACATGTTAAGAAAGGGAATATTTCCAAAACAAATTAGTTTTTATCCTTTATCAATACTTACAACTGCAGCCTCACAGCCTCATCATAAACACCAGGGCAAACATCTGCCCTGCTGAAGTGTCCTTGAGCAAGACACTGAATCTCTACCAGCTCCAGGGATGCTGCTATGTAGCTGAACCTGAGCTTTGACCTCCCCTGTGCAGCGAGGCAAGACATTTGCCCGTGGAGGTTAATAAACTATTACATTAAACCAACAAACACAGGGATACACGCTCACACAGACGCACACACACTTACCACGAGTGTCTTGAGTGAAAGTGCCTCAGCAACACTCCACATCCTCCTTGTGCTTACACAAAAATTAACCTGCCCTATATAAATTGTCAAGTCTGAAGACTTAAGGAGCTCTTTACAAAGCCTATATTAAACCACTTCAGCAAGGCCCTTCTGTCGAACTGTAGTTATTTTGACAATTACATTTAAAACACATTTAAATTGCCATTTATTCTGCAAAGATTTTGTAAAATGCAAATCAAAATAATTTCAGGTATAAACTGGGTTCAGCCTTGTATAGCAGGAAATCAGTTTGTTTGCTCTTGTCACCACTTTCAAACAGGTATTACAGGACACATTAACCATTTCAGTACCAGAACAGTGGAGTCTAATGTAATGGTAATCTTAACACCTTTGCTTAAGAAATATCTGATTTTGAGGATAGAATTGTTTGTGTTTTAACTTCAAATGTTCAGAAACAAAAGTAATCTTTCCTATTGCTTCATCCAAAGCCATAAACTCAGTGGACAAAACTTAAATAGGAAGTATTTGTATTTGCATTACCGTGTCTAAAGAATGCACAGAAATGCAGCTTTAGTCTCTGAGCACAAGGAGACAATATGTAATATAATAAACTGATTTGTGATTTTTTATCTTTTTAGCAAATGCCCTACTTAACTGCTCTGCTCAGTACAACCATCATCTGTCCACTGACCAGCTCCACCAAAAATTGGTCAATGGCTCTTTGGCTGCCTTTGTTGTGGGAGGGAGGATCAATACTCATTCAGTTACCCGAACTGGTTTGTCATGCAATTCCAGTTTTGAACTGGCGGCCATCTTGTCGTAAACTTGCTTTTCCCACAATTTTAACAACCTATAAATGGCACATGGGCATGCTGGTAAAAGGCAATATGTTGGACTGGACAGACAGAGAGAGAGAGAGAGAGAACATTTATTGAGGACCCTGGGCCATATGTTCTTCATCTGTCCTGCAGTGCTAAGGCTTTAAGATGTAGGCCTTCTTGTTGAACATTTAGTTGTTTTCATTGACAGCGTAGTGCCATCAGCTTGATATCACAGAACCGTTGCTGCTCAACAAGCTCTGAGTGGAGAAACCTGATTAAACAAAATAACAAAATAATGGGAAGGTCTATTACAGGTAGCAAATATCAATATATGTACCAAATACATGGAGCAATAATAATGTCCAGCCCATCTCTGCATGTTACTTAAGATTTAGATTTGTTAAGCCAAGATTTAGGAAAGAGCGTAAAAAATCTTCAAAAACATCATGTCATTCATCTGTGAATTCATTGTAAAACGACTGGTGCAAACTATTGAACTCAGAAGAATGACAGCTTATTATTGAACATTTCATCTCTGAGAACAAAATGTACTATTTGAGAGTAGAGTTTCGTTTCCTGTCGCTAGAGGGCTCCCTACTTACTTTTCTCTAACAATTATTATTTCTCTAGGTCAACTTTTACTACATCAGTACTTTTTCAAATTGTGTGTGCTTTTTTCTTGTGTATATTTCGACATGCTTCGGAGAAGTTTGTAGAAAATAAAAGGCTCCTTGTCAGATCAGTGTATGTGTCGAGGTTATCTAATTATTATGAAAGGATCACGTGTTTTGGTGTGGCCAATCACGCGCAGTGGAAATTTTTCAGCAGCGCTATAAATCCAACGTGGAGGCGGCGAGGAGGCAGGAATGAACACCAATTGCAAGCATCACACGGAACAAACGTCCAGAGGCTGTGTTAGTCTTTTAATTTTTTTCTTCACTTAACATCAGGTAATTATTTTGGAGCCCTTCGATAATAAACACATCTCCGTTGCTGCTATTTCTCTCCGCTAAGCCGATTGCAATCTGTTTTCGTCTATTTTGCTTAGTGTGCTGCTGAAACTTTCATTCATTTTCCCCTTGTTTGTTTCGGTCTTTAGGTGTTCAATTTCTTCCAATATAAGCATGTTGTGGTGATTATTTTGCATAGGTTGTTGCTGCAAAATGCCAGAAAGATAGGGGCATCCTGGGGGAAACATAGATAATGATGTGTAGACGAGAGGTTGTTCCTCTTCTCTCGCTTTCTGTGACTTCTAACAAAAGGAATATAACATCAGTGATTAAACGGGACGAAGCTTAACATACTGACGACCTTATTGTCTAATTAGTTGTACTAACCACTCCGTAAAGTAGTGGGGTTTTTTTTAATCTTTTTTTAGGCTTGTTGGGTTTTCATTTGCTGCATATTTTAAAAGACTTTAGTCTCAACCTTGGTATTGTTTCATGACATCCTCTCTGGTTGGACCTATACACTTATACTTGCCTCTTTGACAAATGACCCACTCCCCACCCCTCCTTTGTGTGGCTCTGTTTGTTTTGTTTGAGTACCTGGGGGAAAAAGCTTATCATATCTTGACTTTTTTTATAGGGTTTGGGTCAAAATGGCCACCTCAGCAAGTGCAAAGCTGAGCAAAGCTATTAAGCAGCAGTACATGGATCTCCCTCAAGGAGATAAGGTCCAAGCCATGTACATTTGGATAGACGGATCTGGAGAAGGACTGCGCTGCAAGACCAGAACTTTGGATTTTGAACCCAAGACAATTGAGGGTAAGATCCGGTAAAAATCTGCTCAATGCGGGGTTTGCTTATTCTGTAACCATATGCACTGCAACACTCTGGCAATTTGAGATCATTAAGCACATGAGACTCCTTGTCTTCACTCTGATTTTCTAGTCTGTTTGATTTATTTATTTATTTTTCTTTCAGATCTTCCTGAGTGGAACTTCGATGGCTCCAGCACCTACCAGGCAGAGGGCTCCAACAGTGACATGTACCTGACGCCTGCTGCTATGTTCAGGGACCCGTTCAGGAAAGACCCCAACAAGCTGGTGCTCTGTGAAGTGCACAAGTATAACCGCAAGCCTTCAGGTAAACATTGATGAACGAAATGGAACATTATTTTGGATGTGCGATCTTGTGGGTTTTAAAAAAAAAAAAAATGTTAACTTATCTACGTTACTATTCCAACAGAGACTAATCTCCGCCACAACTGTAAGCAGATCATGAGCATGGTGGAAAATCACCACCCTTGGTTTGGTATGGAACAGGAATATACCATCCTCGGCACAGATGGGCATCCCTTTGGCTGGCCGTCCAATGGCTTTCCAGGTCCTCAAGGTGAGTTTCAGAGTTCTAGCGCTGCATATATGCACAACAAGGCCGACAAGCTGGTTGGAGTCCTAACATTTTGTCATTCTGTCTGAATAGGGCCTTATTATTGTGGCGTGGGAGCAGATAAGGCGTATGGGCGGGACGTAGTGGAGGCCCACTATAGAGCCTGTCTGTACGCTGGGGTGGACATCTGTGGAACCAATGCTGAAGTCATGCCAGCTCAGGTATTCTGCTTTTGTCTTGAGTAAATTGTGTACTCCTAGTTTGGATGTAAAAGACACTTTTCTGCCTCACTCTAGCATCTCCTCTCATCCGCACGTCATCTCTATTGCCTTTCAGTGGGAGTTCCAGGTTGGGCCTTGTGAAGGTATCAACATGGGCGACCATCTGTGGGTTGCTCGCTTTATCCTTCACAGAGTCTGTGAGGATTTTGGTGTGGTGGTGTCCTTTGACCCCAAACCAATCCCTGGGAACTGGAACGGTGCTGGCTGTCACACAAACTTCAGCACGAAGGAGATGCGAGATGATGGTGGATTGAAGTAAGGATGTGTTCTTACTTTCAATGTATTTCATCAGTGTAATGTGGAAATTAGTGCTTTCATAACTCCCTCTTGTGTGTGTGCAGAGCCATTGAGGAGTCTATTGAAAGGCTGGGGAAGAGGCACAACTACCACATCCGGGCCTATGATCCCAAAGGGGGGCTTGACAATGCCAGGCGTCTGACCGGTCATCACGAGACCTCAAACATTCATGAGTTCTCAGCCGGTGTGGCCAATCGCGGTGCCAGCATCCGCATCCCTCGCTCAGTGGGCCAGGACAAGAAGGGTTACTTTGAGGACCGCCGCCCATCTGCCAACTGCGACCCTTACGTTGTCACAGAGGCCCTGATCCGCACGTGTTTACTTAAAGAAGAGGGGGAAGAACCCACAGATTACAGCAAATGAATGCCGCAAGACTGATTCCCAACCATCAGAAGATCACATCTTGAGAAGGCATATTTGTGCCTGTACTGTATCATGTCTAGCCCTGTCTTTTGTAAGAAGATCTTCACTTTTTTTTTTTTTTTTTTTTTGAAATTCTTACTTGATGAATGAGATAATGCTTGAGGTCTTGTGTTCAGTTGAATAATATACTTCCTTACCTCTGCCATTTTGTCATGGTAGGGAAGTTTCATGGTGCAAGTCTTCATACTGTTTCTGTAGCCAATTATTTGTATAGATTGCATTTATGTAAAGAGTTTAATTTGTGCTAACCTTGATACTGCCAATAGTCAGATTTTGCTCTTGTGCCCATAACGCTGACCCAAAGGATCCCAACGGCATTTGAATGTTTTTGTTTTTTTTGTCTTCAGTACTCACGTGGCCTTTGTCACAATGGTTGTTTTATCATGTCTTGGATAAGTAGGCCCATATTATGTAAGCCACTTTTTTTTTTTTTTTTTTTGACTTTTCAGTCACTTCCAAAACATTTTTAATAAACGGCTAACATTTTTACAACTAACTTGGTACGTAAAATGCCATACCTATCCTGTGTTGCCTGAATGGACTATATTTATATACTGAAGTTATATTTTGCACGAAACCAGAGTGTGTCATGTAAAAACTATTAGCCAGTACAAATCTCTGAAATGTGACCAACATTAAGGGAAAATGCGCAGTAATGTCTAACAAACGCTGGTACATTAACTCTGCGTACGTCCTCCTACTCTTTCAAACAGCTGACCAGACCAATTGACTGACCTCACTAGACACATTACAGTGTCATGTCAAATGTTTCAACTTGCTCAACCATCATTCTAACACGGCTGGTTACAACAAGCACATGAGTACGCTCACTGCGCTGCGATGTGTTCAGTTATTGCACAATCCATTGTTGAGTTAGTATATGTAACTGTCTTTCTGGTATGTTTTGATATAAGCCTTGATACCCTTTGCAGCAGTTCTCAAAGTAGGCTGTTCCTCCCTGAGGCTGTTGGAAAACCTGAGAAGCTGGGAAAGCATTTCACCTGCGAGCAACTTCAAGAGTAAGTCTGCCTCATGACAAGTTCAAGCATGATGGTCAGGCAAGACAATTGGTGTAATGAATATACAAGCATTTTCACCTGAAAGAGGATAATACATTGCATTAAGAGTAAATCTGTACTGAAGTGATAATGGTGAGAATTGCAGGACTTCTTGTCATTCCCCGTATTCAAAAGAAAACCGATGCAGTCAGAGATTGTTTTCTGCAGGGCCTGCTGCAATGTCAGAGAAACAGATGCTCTCTAAGCATGAACTCCAAAGTAAACACTTTTCTTTTTAGTGCAGCCTGCAATCTTAAAAGGGTGCTTTATATATTGAGTTTTGGTTGGCAAATTCGTCACACATAGCTTCAAGTGGTACACATTATTTTCAATTCAAAATGCATCTTTAGATATGTGAGAAATCACTGCTATTAAACGTTTTAATAAGTCAGCCTTTTAGGGACTTTTAATTCAGCTTCGCTTGCACAATAACAATGATGCATTTTTTTTAACGATGCGTTTCTTCTGGCCCAAGGCCCAGGAAGATCACGGTGGCCCTAGTGGTTAGAGAAGCTGTTCTATAATTGGAGGGTCTCACGTTTAACCCCGACAACAGCTGTGTGTCTTGACTATGTGGCCTTGAGCAAGACATTGAACCCTTACCTGCTCACTCAGTGTAAGTCGCTCGGGATAAGACTTTCAGATGATTACAGAAAATGTAAATTGCTGTTACAAGGTTTTTCCATGACAGCAGCAAAATCTTTTCATTTATCACACCATGTGAAGAAATGCACAGTCAGGAAAACAAAATTCAAAATGTCAACTCCATTTACATTAACAAGTCATTTGTTTCCCTTCCTTTTAGGAAGCATTTGAACTCTTGCTGGTCTGGTGTGGTCTGACACACACACACACACACGTTGTGGCCTCATCTTCATATTGGCCTTATGTTTGTATACAATTCATATTGTGTTGTATTTTATTTGTATTTATGCTTATTTATATTTATATATTTGCTGCCCTGTAAAATCACTTCAACCAACTAAAACTACTTTTAAAAACACATTTCATTAACTTAATCGTATTCTGTCAACATGTTATTTGTCATAATTGATTGATACTTGATTGTGTCATACATTGTCTATCAGCCTGATCTAGTCACAGGTTAAAAGGACCGGCTGCAATCAGCCTTAATTGGCCGCAGCCGGTGCTGAATACAGGAAGAACCACCCCACTAGCTCAATTCTCTCCTGCATCCAGCCTACGCCTCACCCACCCCCTCCCCCCAGTCTGCCACATACCCCCACCGCCCAACTGGGGCCGGGGAGCCGTCCGGCCGAAGCCAACTAACTCCTTCTGTACACAGAAGGTTGTGAAAGCGTGTAAGTGCGTGACTGCAACAACAGAAGGATCTGAGGATTAAAATAATTTCTACTGAAGAAAAAAAGATACCATATAAAGCCTCGTTTCCATGGCAGCCCCAGTCTGAACTCAGATAATCTGTGTGCTGTGTGGAAGAGAAGGGGGTAGGGCATGCCAGGCTATGACATAACAACAACCAGGTCAAAAATATGCATAGTGCGTAGAAAAAATACATGGTCGAACAACAAACTACTGCCTTGGTTGTTTTAGAAACAGTAGCTAGCACATGCTTCAACGCAACATTAACAATGCAATTGTTAATAATTGTTATACAACATGTATAATACAATGCATGAAAACAAACCCCAATGAAGAGAAAAAGACTGATGATGTTTATATCAAACAGCAGAAGTTTTCCAGTGACTCGTTAGCTGAAAACCATGTCAACTGACGTAGTTCAAAAGACATAGTGCAACTGACATTTTAGCAAAAAGATGAACGCTGTTAAGCTAACAATGTTTCTTAATACATTTTAATATGGTTAGTTTAGTGAATACTTGGTAAGATGTTCTTTCAACTCCTAATTTTAAATCTAGCAAGCTAGCAATTGTAGTTGAATTTGACAAACACAACTATATATATGAGTTGATTTCACTAAATTGCACTGTGAGTTTTTACAGTATAGAAAGCTGTGTGAACTGTAATTCAGTTAGGGATTACAGGAGTGAGAGGGTCTAGACTTAATCAGATCAGAAGTCAGAAAAGTGAAGTCCTACGATCTCTGTGAATCATCAAATGAAGCACCATCCTTTGTTGAGTTGTGCCTAATCTCATCACATGAATAAATGCAATCTCTCTTTCAACCACAACCCCACACCCCACCTCCCACCTCCCACCTCCCTGTTGTTGACAACACACTGGCTGTAATTATGACCTATCCTCCCCAGTCTCCCCTGGCGTGGTGTGTTTGGAGACATGTGGAAGCCACCCTAACAAGTCTGGCCTGATGGTAGTAAACTTGAGCAGCTGTGAAAGCAGAGCCATGCAGTGAGAGAGACAGGCTGGAGAACACTGGATGGTATTGGGAGGGAGATGAAGACACCCCCACCCCTTATTGTAAACAACGTCATCAGCTCAATAGCACAACGGCATTTTCAACAGTCTGAATTAAACAATCATATGACCGTGTGTCATGAGAAGAACTAGAACTGTCCTGTCTCACGTGATTGACTCAGACCTTAAACCACTCACCTTATCTCTAACTAGTAATATGTAAGGATGATAGTAATGATGAGATGCTTGCTTCTGCAGCTGGATGACCGGATGAATCAAAGTTCACAGTTCAATTTAGGTTGCATCTAAATTCTAAAAGTATGTAATGTTTAAACAAGTAAATTGTGTGTGAGTGTGTGTGTGTGTGTGTGTGTGTGTGTGTGTGTGTGTCATTGAGTGTAAGTGGGCCGTCACACTGCACGTGCATTGCAGCTGATCCGGTGATAGGAAACATGAGAGAGCAGAGGAGCAAATTCTCAATGCACATGAGCACAAAAGCACAGTGAAACACAGACACACGTTCTCCGTGCACAGGATGAGATGTGATGGAAGAAAATGTCGAAATCATCGCCTCTGTTTTGCATTCAAAGTGCTCGGATGAAATATATCGCACAGATGAAGCTGGAGCATAGAAATGGCTCCATCACATTTTGAATGAGCATTTTCTTTATTAGCAGGACGAGATTCAGAATTATTGTCGACTATGAGGCATACCCAAAAAGCCTGTACCAAATAAACTCTTGCCTTAATTAAGGCTGATACAGTCTATACACTCTGCTCTTCTGATTTGACTCAGTTGTGATCTCTGTCCAAAATCCGGTCCCTATGATAGAAATATCATTCATGCATGTCATTTGTGAGAAAATACACTTTGGTGAAAAGCTTTCTGTTCAGACGCACAGAAGAGACACTCACACGATGGGTTACATGTCAATGTGAAGTTGTTTAAAGTTAATGAGGAAGACCCAAGAGGTTAGGAAAAATAGGTTCCAGTTTACTGGCAATATTGTTGTTTTTCATCTCAAAACCTCACTAAAGTTCTTCTGAACATTTAAGAAAAATGGGCTTTCGCCAATACTGATACTTAGAAATAAAAATGAATGCTTCGGGTCTTGATCACAAATGATGGATTTGTCTTGCTTCATTCCTGTGTAGGAGGTGAGCTGCCCTGCACTAAAAGTCACCACCAACATGAGAAGTTGTAAACATGGGTCAAAGCTCCTGAATGTGGTAAATGGCTGGCTAGACCAGGTTTTTCTCTCATCCTATTTTTCTGAACTCCCTCGTATCAAATTGCTTACACTGAATTGGGACAAAATGTTCTCTTCATCTTGTATTTGTAAACCTGTATTTTGTCTGCTCTCCAAGAGCATGTACTTCTTTGAAAATTGCCACATAGAGTCCCGGAAAAACTCGTTGACTTGTCTTGTCTTGTCTTGTCTATAAGATCCACCAGGTTTTTAGGAGACTTTTGTGATGAATACACATAGCATAGTTTTCATCTGTAGAAAACCTCTCTTTGACTAGAATTGTCTTTTTTCGCGGTTTATTGTAAAGAGACAACACAAAACAATCACTGATCGCACATGCCACCGATAATTTTCAAGCAAAATAAGCTCAAACCAAGTTGCCAATGTTTTTCCAGTTGACTTGTTTACTTGTACCTTCTTTCTGGACTCTCAAGATTATGGTTCCTCGGTTCCCTAGTTTTGTTTTCTCCTCCCCCCACCATCAAGTCCCATCCTGCAGCTTGCAAGCCCCCATTCCCTGACCTTTGGCAACACCTCCCCCATCCTCCAGCCACATTGATAATGGAAATTTACAAAGGTCAAAGAAGTAAGGATAGGGTGAAACACAGAGAGCTTTGTCATGGTGTTGTTGCAAGTTAAAAAAACAACATAAAAACACCTCACAGCAGACTAGCACTTTTTTGATGGATTTAGTGAATTTATTTTACCCAAAATGCCTTTCATGAGTGCATGCACAAGGATGACCCCTGTAGGAATCAAAGCCTTAACCCTGTCCGAGTTAGCGTCATGCTCTACTCATTGAGCTTCACTGGACCACATAGTATTCTGTGGTATGGGACACATGGTACACAGAGCGCTTCTGTTTAGCTCAAAGCATGAGGATGTTACTGATTTAGTGTTTCCTTGGGTTGTGCAAGCAGTTTTGACTGTTTCAGCCGAGGTAGGAGCCCCTCCATGATGGTATGTCAGATTACCTACCGCAATTTCCATACAAACATTGAGTGAATTAGTTGTGATTGCCTTGCAATTTGCAGTAAGCCTTCAATGATACTGAAACAGATGTTGTTTTTCAACTCAAAACTCTCTGACATCACTATCAAGCAGTTGTCAGATTCAACTGCCAATAGCAGAGCAAAACAGCCCACCAATTAGTTAGGGCAAATTCAAACATGCCAACAGGATCAAAGAGAAACCCAACGATGACACAGTCATGTAAAGCAACAACAGAGACAATCCAACTGTAAAAGTGCACGTGTGATAATATCTGCACAGCCAGACAAATTTCTTTGTCAAAACAAGAGTGAGGACAAAAAATGCAGGCTACTGTGTTCCGCTGGCAGCACCAATAAAGAGGTACATGTTCTGAGCAGTAAATTGACAGTGTTTTAGTTTCAGCAAAATCATGTATGAATAGGTGTGCTGGGTTTCAATAAATGCATTACTTGTGCACCAAAATAGAAAACTGTTGCTCGCATATGACACACTCTATAGCCTTTTACTGAAAGTGAAGATCTTACACAGAACAGAATCTCTTAGCTAGCTAGCTAGCTAGCTAGCTAGCTAGATAGATAGATGCCTTACCAACTCCAGGGACACTGTCCTCCCTGTAGAGGGGATCTTCGGGGATCAGTAGAGTATCACAAAAGGGGGTGCTCTCTTTAAGTATGTATGTTATGTATTCATCTGAGCAAAATGCAGTGATTTTCATTACAATTCCTTTGACTTTGTGTCATTTTTACAAGGCCATCCCAAGTCATAATGGACAGTAGCCTTAGTGTCAACATACCTGCATGCTGATAACACATTGTTGACACAAACAATAGATAATGCATTTCATTCACTCTTTACTTTCTCTGAATGTCAGGTGAAAGGCAGTATGGGTTGATGTTCTATGGGATATGTATGTAACTGGATGCATAGCCCACCAAATCCATTCATTTCTGGCTATAGAGTGGCAACGCTGTGGAAAATTCCACTATCGGGTATGTTCTCAATTAAGGCAGTCTCCAACAGCATTAAATTCACGACCCACCCCCAGCATGACTCTGCACTTTTTCAGCGCAATGTGGCAGTCAATAAAATAGTCATTCATGCCTAACACTCTAGCAAAGCACATTTTATCTGGCCGACATTTAATTAAAATGATCTAATTTAATTCATGATCCTTATGCAGTACCTCCATTCAGCTACTCTCCTTCCAGTTGCATTATGCTTTATGAATAGAAATACTGTAGTCAGTATTTAAAATCAAACAAACAGTATTTGCTTGGAGCTTCAGCATGAACATCGCAACTTCAGTGTGGCCGTGTCCTTCTTTGTTTCTTTTGCAGCTGGCCATGAGGGAAAAACATTTTCCTGACTGGGGGTCTGGAAGAAACACAAACACACAGTAAACTAACAAGCCACAATTTATTTAATCACAACAGGGACTTCCTTGGTGACGCTTGTTAAAATGGTTGTTAGTACAGCTTCGGCATCCGGGTTCATTGATCACGTCACTGAACAATTGAACAACATCCACTGCAACTTTGTTGTGGCAGCTTCCTATTGACAAACATAATAGTTCATAGTTCATAGTGATGAACATTTCAACTTGTTCTCCCCAATTTCAGTTTTAAATTACTTTATTGATATAATGGCAGGGCTAAGACATGCAATGTGGTTAAACTTCAACTAAATTTAAGATGCTCTTCAGAATAATTTTCATGAGTCATGACATCATCCAATGCATGCTGTTAGGTAGATGTAAATCTTGACAAATTGTCTACCGTCTAGTACAATACACACAGAATGGCATAACAATATAACCACAACAGATACATCAGAAATAATACTGAATTACAGAGGGCATTATCCATTTCAATATCATAACAGGTGTACTTCCAACACTATTATTTAAAGAGCTTTACTTAAAATGTCTATTTGTGGCATATTTTGTATTTGATGATTTATGTACTTGACGTAATCTATTGATCCCTACTTTTAGGAAATAATTTCGTCATTGGCAATATAAGATCACTGAACAACTTCATATGAGTATGCGGTGTTGTAGTGCGGGAAACTTACGTGTACTTGATATGTGTAGACCTACCATGTATTTCTGAGCTTGAAAACACAACTAGAGTAGAATTTGGCTCTGGTTTGCTCTCTTGGGAAAATCTACTAAAGGCAGACCACCACATCCCTGTCTATCGTTTTAACTGAGAACTTCTTAATCACTTCACAGATGCAGACTGTTCAACCTCTTATCTGTTTCCCACACTGCCTCCTGGTTGGTACCTTAGGTAAGTCCTGCCACTGGCCTATCCAGAGAAAAGGAACAACTCTATCTCTGCCCATGGGAGTTTTCTCAGCCTTATCAGGATTACAGAGAGGCATTCTGTGACACTCATTTCTATAATTCAGGAGATACATTACATTTCAATGACTGGAAGGCCAGGATTTCCCGAGATAACCTGGAAAAACCGGTTACCAATAAATACAAGATGGCCTCTTGTGCATGATAATAAAATAGCAGTAAGTGTGATAGTAGCATACAAACAATATCAATGACAAAACAGCATCAAGTGACTAAAGCCACCTTATAGAGATGAAGATAATGCTGCTTGCTTTGACTGGCTCCTAAATCATCAGCAGGATAATGCAGTGGAGCTAGTGAGGAAACATAGAGGTCCTCTTCTGTCAGTAAGCTGTACTACAACTTATTTATCAAGAGCATCATCAAGAACAGCATGTACTTTAAAACATACAGTACAGATAATTCAAAACAGAAACGGACCGATGAGGTTTTTGTTTACTTGCTGCACTTATTTGTCTTAGCTCTTGTTTGTTTGATTTACTTTTGTCTCATTTGTTTAATTAAAAAGTAGGTAGCTAACATATTGCACTTTTACCTTAGCTCTGGTTATGCTCTTAGATACTTGTTTAGGAAGGAAATGCACTTACGATTTCTGGTGACTAGTAGTTCTCTTGCCTACCTACGTTGAATGCACTTATTGTAAGTCGCTTTGGATAAAAGCGTCTGCTAAATGACTGTAATGTAATGTAATGTAATTTAATGTAATGTAATGTCTGTTTTCAAAAGGATAAATTATGACAGTAGATGATCACTGATAGTTTTGGTTTGGTTTTTTGAGTTCCAGCTGACCACAAACATATGGTCAGGACAACAGTAGTACATGTCTGGGAATACATTCATCTCTTTAAAACTGTTCACAAACACTAAAACCTTTCTGGTTTTGTTTCGAAATTACCATTGCACTCAAGAACAAGATGGATTTTTGTTTTTGTGAGGTTTTAAGTTTTGCATCAGTTGCATCAATGACATTTGTTATAGTTTATGGCACACTTATTACCTGTTAAAACCTGGTTAGTTTCTACAGCCAATGGCCCGGGCTCAAAATATGCTCGTATAAACAAATGATAGCAGCGACATCTTGAGGCCGTTTTTGTTAATGACAGCTAGCGTTAATGTTCGTGATGCTGAAACTTCTTACCAGTGGGAACGGGCTGTGTATTTAAACTAACATGGCCTACAGTCGATTTACTGAATAGGAGATTGACACAGGACTCGTTAAATAAGTCATTATAAAATAGATACTTCCGGTCCTTAATCCTGATTGAGTCACGTTCGAACAAAAGCTCGTGTGACCGCATAACAGTTAATTCGAATATACAGTAGGCTATAGGCTACTTTCAAATAATGATCAAAAACTATAGCGGAAGAATGAAATTCAACTATGATGTAAATATTCGGCAACAGTAAAATAATTATTTAACATTTGCGTTCTTTTCTTTTTAAAACAATGGTGATTTGACGCCGTTTTATGAAAGCATTAACTAACAGCGATATCCTGAGGCCGTAGGGGGTTAGCCAGAACAATGATTGACAGCTGTCATAGGAATACTACAGCTTTTAAAACCACAAAAAGTAACCCTAAATACAACAACATAATATGTAGAAGATGTTTAATAGTGGGAATGGGCTGTGTATTTAACTAGACGATTTACTGAACAGGCTATACAAAGAGTGGTAAACTACATTAGTTCAGTAACTAAGTAAACTGAAACGGGCCGCGGAGGTGCCAAAGTTGCTGCTGACTAGCGCATTAAGGATGGATGCGGTCCCAAAGACGTCTCACTACAGTGCTGCCAAGCTCCGCCCATGCTCCGCCCGCCTGTGCCACTGGGCATCTCCCGAGTGACCTGCTCGCAAGGCGGCATTGTGACTGATTTGCACTCGTGGAAGACATGGGGTAAGTGTCGCTGTTCACATTTGTGAGGGTAAAATGCACGATGTCGACCCAGTGCTTTTTAGTTGTCTGTGAGAAGATAAGCAAGAACTCTGGTGAAACACCTTGGGGTGTTAAGGTTTGGGAATGCAGGTGTCATTTGACTGCAGGGTGCACGAATATGGGCTACTTTGAAAGAAAATGATCTAACAAGATATTGATGAATAAAGCAGGAAACAGCAATTGGCAAGCAGGCCCATAGTATGGTGATACCTTGTGCCAATAAGACAAAATGTTTTTTTGAATGAAATCACCAAAGCATAGGCCACTACAAAAATAACTCATGCATTAATATATAGAGATGTATGTATTTATTTTAGATTTTGATGTTTTCACGCCTACATATCATTTCTTATGGTTAGGTAGGTTAGCATTACTTTATCTCATGATACTGCATATTAATTTACAGCTAATAGGATGCTTGTTTGTTTTTTCTCACAGACCCTTTTAGGAAGGAATATAGTGCCAGGAAATCCTTTTTTAGCTTGAAACCCAAGCAACTTATTTCATTCACCATTGTAAAATTTAATATGGCTGATGAAATGTCCCCCTCGACCTCTGACAGAGTGCTTGGTAAAAAGTATATTTCAAAGAGAAGTATAAGGAAGTATCAGGAAAAGCATCGTGTCACTCATTTCCTCCCAGACAGCCTGATCATCAGTAGAACTTATGATGTGAAGAGTGACGCTTCATTTAGCAATGACGGTACCAACTCACTCTCAGCTGGAAGTGACACTGGGATGATTTATCTTAACCCTCAAACACCAAACTGGACTCTTGCGGAGAAGTTTGCTGAGCTTTCATCGGGACGAGAAAGGCAAGTTTGCAATGACAAAGACCACTGCAGTCCAGAATCATTACAATGTGCTGAATATATCAAGGTCAACAAAATATATGGACCCAATGAAGTGCACTCGGACACTGTGCAACAGGAAGGAAGCAACGGCCCCAAAAACCTCAAGAGTCATGAGGTACAAAATGATGATTCAGCCAATCAGAAGGTATCTAAGTTGAAAGAGCTAAAGGTTCATTCTCAGGGATGTTCTCCAGATATAAGTGTGAACAAGGCTATGGAGAAGAATGGAAATAATCCTCTTAAAAAGGATGTGCGATTATTCGATGCCTGTGAGGATGGCAAGGTCCCTCGACTTTTTGCAGCTATGAAAAAGCGTAGCGGTGGAGGTGACACAGAGCACCGTCCCTACAAGTGCACACACTGCCACTGGGCCTTTAAGAAGTTTTGCAACCTGCAGAGCCATTTAGACACACACACGGGACTGAAGCCACATGTGTGCAATATATGTGGCAAGGCGTACTCTCATCAAGGCACGCTGCAGCAGCACAAGCGCCTACACACTGGTGAAAGACCATATCACTGCCCTTTCTGTGTCAAGACCTATATCTGGTCCTCAGATTACCGCAAGCATATCCGCACACACACCGGCGAGAAGCCCTACATCTGTGGCACTTGTGGCAAGGACTTTGTCCGTTCCTCTGACCTTCGGAAGCATGAGCGGAACATGCACACCAATGACAAGCCCTTTCCATGCACGCACTGTGACAAGACCTTCAACAAACCGCTCTCCCTGCAGCGGCATGAGCGCAAGCACCTGGGAGAAAGGCCTTACTGTTGCCCTGACTGTGGGAAGGCGTTTGCTTTGGCCAGTCGTATGGCAGAGCACCAGAAGACCCACAGAGGGGTGCGTCCATATGTCTGCTCGGTGTGCTCCAAGTGCTTCACAAAGTCCTCCAATCTGCTTGAGCATGAGGCCATTCACAGTGGAGTACGGCCACATAAGTGTACAGAGTGCGGGGTGGCCTTTGCCATGGCTTCCCGCCTGGTACGTCACCAGTATGTCCACAATAGAGAGAGACCCTTCAGCTGCACAGGTTGCAGCATGAGCTTCAGCCACTTGACCACAATGAAGCATCACCAGGAGCAAACGTGTGCTGGGAGGATCTTTGTCTGTACGGAGTGTGACAAATCTTTCCAGTGTGCCTCAAAGCTTTCACAGCATATCATGAGCCACAAGGACAAGAATGTCTGAATCTATTTGAAGACAGGTACATGTCGATCACCGCTCTAGTTCTGTCCTCTTAATGTACTATATCTAAATGCAATGACATCATTTTTTAATTCATTTTAGAAACCTTTAAATCATTAACAACAGTTTCCTTTCAAACATAGGCAAACATGGTCAAGAGATTAACTCAAATGAAAGCCTGATTGTCATTTGAAGCTGCTTTCAGAGATTCCATGACTTCAATGATTTACCAAGTGTGATCCAAGTATGTAAGTACATTAATAACACAGACTTAACCCCTGATTTACATTCTTTCTTGACATAGGCCACGAGTCTATATGTGAATGAGTGATGTCTGAATATTTTCAGTAATGCATAGTTATTTCAGTTGTGAAGCTGTGTCAAATTGACAAGCATGTTTGGTTTGTATGAGTTTCTTTCAAGAATAAGCACGTAGAGACTCAAACGCTAATGGACAAAAAGGGAACCAACATCACTCTAGACCAAACATATTACTGTTCAAACTGTCATGGGTCTTAGATTTAATAAGAAACTAAAGTTAGGATTAAAGGTGAATCTCAATAAAAGTTTTCTGCCAAATGGTCATTCTTCAAGATAACACAACTGCTCTTTCTTTCACTAATAATAATGCTTGCTTGCTGAAGAATAATTTATATAGTCACATTCTCTAAATTAAGACATTATTTTCGTGAATACAAGCTATTCAGTAAGACAATTAGAAGCAGTGTAATCCTATAGGGAAACATCGTTGCATGCAAACAAAATTTGCAAAGCTCAAAAATAAATATTTTCCAAGAAACTGTATATTTGCAAAAAATAAAACCATCTTTTTAAAATGATCAACAAAATATAGGTATATTATAGTATGGGAATCATGCTATTGGCAGGCAGAAAGTGGAGACTAATGTCCTGGATGCCTGTGTGCTGAATTCTCGGCCAGTGTGTCCCATTCACACTTGGCCTCTGCAGACTAATGGTAAAAGGAGACGGCACCTGCTGTGTTGTCACTTGCGCCACGCTAAGTGAGAAGCCCCATATGGAATTTCAGTTATTGCTTGGCAAGACTTATTTAAATCCATTTTATTTTGCTATTATTACATTACATGTACATGAACATAATACGGAGGACACTGCCTTAATTAATCTTAAAAAAGGGCATGGATAAAGCTATTAATTAATATACTTCATGTAAACCAGTACTGGGGTGCAAGAAAGCATCAAGACATGCTGCAATACTTAAAGCACAAAGCTTTATGACAGAGAAGTAAAAAAAGTAATTTACGTCCAAAAACACTAACATTGTGACATTGTGGTTCATTGATCAACTTGATCTAGATTGAGTTTTACAAAAACTCCTTGGAAAGAATGTCCTTATTTATTCCAAGAGTATACAGTACCCCCTCTTTTATGTTCATTGCGGCTAGGGCTCAACATACCTAGCTTTCAATTGTCTCTGACCAAATATTTGTTTTATAGGACTTTTAGTAAAGCCCTTTCCCTGGTGCACTGCACAAAAAAGAAGAACAAATTGGAACTTAAACCACGTAGCTTTACAGAATCTTTTTCACTTTGCTCACTTGGATCTTGTTTTTTCTTTTAAATGCAATGATTGATTAAATACTTAACTGGATTTCCATGTACATGCAATTATCTGCTATGGAAATATTGTGAACAAACAAGGGAGTGGTGTGGTGGATTTACTCCTCATAAATGTATGTTTAGCCGATGGATATTGTTTTACATCATGGATAATCTTACAGTTCATTTTCCGAGGGTATGAGATTCAGATGACATTATTAGCAGCAGTCAGGAGGTCATAGTGGTGCAAGCTATACCTTAAAGCCATCCAGACATTTCCCTACAGTTAAGCTTGTGTTACTGTGCATTCACACATGATCAACGTGATCCATTTCCTATAGAGCTGAGCCATCAGGGAAACTGATGTGTGGACGGTCAACAAGCTTGTTGGCCGGGAACAGTTGGTCACAGCTGAACTCTTTAGTTAGCATTGCCGATGTGATTTAGTTGAACAATAGTTCCTCCTGGCAAGTGCAAAATGGATGAGAAGTTAATTACATCCATTCAAAGCTGCCCAGTTCTCTACGACTTTTATTTGAAATACTACAGGAATAAAAGTCTGTGTGATTGGAGAACAGTTACCTGTTACCAGAGCAGCAAAAAATACATCATTTGCCTGTTCAACAGTACCTCCATGAGAGTACTACATAGACACACTCAAAGCCTCTCGCACCACCCAACATCAGTCAGTATAGAGGGACCCAACAACAAAGTCTCTCGCAGTGGGAATGCCCTTGTTAGTGTTGTTGGTGTCGTGGTTCAGGTTCATACTTGGTACAAAGGGTTGATTTGGATGTCTTTATCCCCAACCATGTCCTGCATCCAATGCTGGTTTCCCGCTGTTAAAGCGCTTAGGAAAAACACCTCAGCTGTTTAGTTCCTGCAATATGAGTTACGCTGCCAGTCCTGTATTTCTGTAACTAGCATGCTGCATGGTAGGCAAGCACTGGGGGTATGAAAGGGCATCCAAAAAAAGAAGTGTGGGTAGTGATAGTAGTGGGGTGCTGTTAAGTGGCATGACGCTCCTCCAAGCACAGGTCAAGCGCTTGAATAGTGCGGCAGTTATATCCCCACTTTGTTCCTGGAATCCTGGAAATGCACAAGAGATTTCAAAATAATAAGTCCAACCCTTTAAAATGAGTTGGTACATTTGTTCTTAAGAAGTCCTTTTTAGCTGTGATACAGACCTGTGGTGTCGACAGGGTGTCTACCCCAGCTGTTGGCCTATGTACATGACATGGATAGAGATAGAAGACTGTATCACATTCATGTGGTTTTATGCAGACAAAATTTCATTGGTTCATCAGGTTAACATAATACATCTATATCAACCTAAAAGATCTACTTGAGTTGCTGCCCTTTGGCCATTGGAAACATATAAAGCTAGATGAAAGTCAAAATGTGTCTGGTGGTGTATGTGATGAAGCCACATCGAGGGCTTGGAGCCAGAAGGGCGTATTTAAATCTAATTAGTAGTGTAAGTATCTCTTACTTGTGTATTCATGTGATGGCATTATCATCATCAAAAGATATTAACAACAGGCAGATCAAAGTTAGGTCCAGTTTTTGTTTGGCCTCTCCATTTAAGATTGGATAACACTGACAAAGAAGCAAAATATTCTGTGAGTGATCATCCCATAACTCACCTGCTTTCCTCGAAAAGGGATTGATCCCAGCAGCAGAGGGTTGGGACGGAAACATAGCGGGAGAGCCCATGGCAGGCGGGGGAGGGGGGCAGAACCCAGTAGTGTATATTGGCTCCTCAGAAGACAAAAGCAACAATAATAATCTTACATCACCAAAGACAAACTTTCATAAAACTGAACAGAATAGATTTACTTGATTCTTACCGTCTGAGCTGGGTTGGCTTGCTCTGAATTCTGCTTTTGGACATCTTTGTTCTTTGATTTAAACCATCCACTGAACCACCCCACCTTGGTGCTCTGCACAAACAACACAGAGGAACATAGAAATGGAGACATGTAAAATTATACAACAGTTCTAGTGTGGTGTGACATGACGCAGGCTCTACTCACCTCTTTTGGTGGGACGCTGGTCGGTTCTGAAGCCATACCTTGCGGGATGGTCTGTTGCCTCTCCCCCCCGTGACTGAGGTCAGGTTCCAGCATAGCATTCCTGTTAAAGGTTAAATCCTAAAAGCACAATATTTAAAATGGTAAAATGGAATTGCTATACACTGAATGTGCTGATTACCCCACCAAATCCAATCTAGTAGCAATGAATCTTATTTTAGCAATAAATTACTATGGAAGCTAATGGCAATGGAAGACCTCTGCCTTTCTCTGATTGAGAGATGGAAACATGAGCAAAGTTCAGGTACATAAACATAGCAGCCTCCTGTATTGATGTCATTCAGTGCTACCAACTCATACAGCAGTGCACCCATACCCAACATTTCTGAGAGGCTGTGGAAATGTGGGTGCTTTTTGCTTTTCACTGCGGGACAGGCAGATATGAGAAATGTGATGGCATCAAACCAGGAGGTCACCATCTTTAGTTGCCTTGCCTGCTCAGAAGTACAGAATATTACAAACACTTCTCACCGTGTCTATTCCAGAGGAAGGCTCACCCCCTGTAGGAACAATGAGACCAACGTGTCATTACCGACTCCCCTCAGTAATAGTAAATGAATGAATCAATAAAGGAATGAATGCCTTAACCCTTTGTGCTCTAACATCAGGGTCTGTCGCTTACCCTCTGTTGTTGAAGGGAGACCATTGAAAGCAGAATGTGGGGAGGCCATTCCAACATCAGCGCTATCTGTGTTATGATAACTGAAGTGTTGGCTCCCAGCCACTGTGGGCACTGGAGGAGCATAAAGCATTGCTACTGGTGTGTGAGCATTGGCCTCTGGCCTAGAGGGAGCAGCAGGGAGAGGACAGTGTCATAACAGGCAGCTATAACTGGTATGTGGTATGTGTAGTAAGAATGTTCCTCCTATACTTTGTCATGCTAAGTGGATAATGCATGCCGCTAAACGTTCTGTACCGGCAGTTCTGAGCTCTACCGATGTCCCACGATAATGCTATCATTTCCTCATTACTTCCTCCAACCTGAGGCAAAGGGGTTTCTTCCTCTTCAGCACCTCTGTAATAAAGGAGTTCAGGATATGGACTCTGGGCATCAGCCGTTAGGTCATCCAAGTCTGATTCTGCAGAAAAATCAAAGTGAAAGAAAAATTCCTCACTATTGTAGCCTGAGTTCATGACAGCATCAAATGTGAGAAGCACAAGACACTGATCTCTGGTGGCAAACGGACCAGCACAAACATTGTATCATAGGAAATAATTACCCAGGACTAAAAATTACCTGAACACACTTTGTTATCCCCATGGGCCAAAGCACTTTCCTCAGGAGGTGGCTGGTATGTTTCAATACAACCAGAACTCCCCATCTGAGCAAAATCACATGTTTAGACATAGTGTATCGTTTTAGACTCTAAAAACTGTTTTGATGTTTCAAATAGAAAATGGATAATGTGGCAAAGAGAATCTTGCCACATAAACATAAACCACATCTCACCTACTTGACCAACTGGTAACCAACTGGTTGTAATGACAGTTAATGACTGTTAACAGTGATGTACAGATCAACTAAGTTTTCTTAGGCAAACTCTGGTTCATATGGGAAAAAAGCTATTGAAATCTGGTGTTCATACAGAAGACAAATATCTTCACAAACATTGAAACCAGTGGTTGTAAATTGTTCTTCCTCTTCCAGTAATCACAAATATATTCACCAATGTGCTTCACAAGTTATTGAAGGTGGACAAACAAATCAAGCTAACTTCCCTCTGGTTTTTACATGTAGGCGGAGAGAGCAACAGCGGTAGCCTAGCTGTTGTTGCCAGTGGAGAAAAAGGGAGAGTTGCGTCCCGTATCACTGCACTGCATTCTGGTCTATATTGAGAGTATTGGTGTCTCTTCTTCTTCTATGATGGATTTCTCCATGTATGACTGTTGAACGTTGGTGTAAAATGGTGAGTCTAGAAAGAAGTTCTTGCTCTTAGATTCTGAGTGACACCAAAACCTGCTGCTTACCGTTACCATTGATACCGTTGAGCTAGTTGAAGTTTTTTCTATTAAACTCCTTTGTAGCTGTGCTGGAAATATCTCGATGTAATCAATCACAGGAATAAAAAAACACACCACCAAACAACAAAATTGGCCAATAGCTGTTTTTTAACAGTGTTCAAATGTTATAGGGCCGATTTTTTCCCTTAATGTCTTAGTACTACAGGCTGAGCATTTGCAGCTCAAAGAGAGGAGAACAGCATGTGAAATGAAAGCCATGTTGAGGCTGCTCTGGAATTGTCACCTGTAAGCTGTGGCGCCTTAAGCGCAGCTGTTTGAGCCAGTCGGGGTCCTGTCCGGGTCCGCTAGCCCCTGCTCCACTGAACTGGCCCTCGGAGAGCCTCAGCCTCTCTGCCAGCTGACAGGATACAAATGCTGAGAAAACATTCATACATGCAGCCGTACATACCTACATAGGCTTTTATGGGCTTCGACACACTGAGCTGAGAGCACTCACATGCGTGAGACATACCAGTTGCGTGTGGGTGACTGTGCATGCACCTGCGTGTGTGTTACTGTAATAGTATATACCTTAATAATCTCTCCAGTCAGCACGAGGAAAGGCTCCTTCTGTCTGAGAATTGCCTGCCCTACCACCTCACAGTAATGGAAGGCCTGAGACGCAAGCCCACAGTCCAGCAGTCTACTGGCATACAGGAACTTATACACCTGACCGCAACACAACAATATTCAGCATCAAACACAATGGATGCAGATGGGAATGACAATAATTACAACAGCGGAAGGCAATGAGATGTAAAATAAATGTGAACTACCTGAAAAGACGGAATTGAGAAGTATTTTCCTCCAAGTGTCTGACAGTATTCAAACAACTCAGTGCACTGGATGGCAGAGTTTTTGGCAAAGTGTAAGAAAGGGAGCCTAAAGGAGAAATAAAGACGTGGGGAAATTGGTTCTTTGCTACAGCAAAAGAGGATATAGATACGAATACAACAAATAGAACATGTGCAATATAACACAGAAAACAGAGCATATTGAGGATAATAGGCTACATCAAATTGGACATATTGAAGAGGGTAAGATGCAGATAAGGGACGTAACAAAGTTATTATTTCTTTTATTTCTATTTTTTAAGAAATGGTTGCTTTCAGCAGCAAGTTTCACTTCTCAATCCTGCAATACATTTTCACCAGAAGCATCAAATATGACCAATAGTAAATCAATTAGATTGGTGATTGATCTCAAGAGGCAACCACAGCTCACCTGTGGCTGCTGCCTAGAAGCACCAGTCTCTCTGCCTTTTGTGTGAATACCCCAAAGGGAGCACAGGCTGTCAGGTAGCACACATGGGCAGCGTGTATAAGGCCTCTTGAGGCTGGAAAAGAGCAACACCAAAAATCAGTGACGGTTTATGGGTCTATGCACAATTAATATTAGTCCTGTCCATACCTAGTGTGTCCCCCATGGTGATGATAGCTTTCTGTTGCATTGCGGGATCTCCCGTTTCATTGGAGAGCATAACGGCCAGATGGGGTTTCCAATCTCCCCATTTTTCATTTCCACAGCACTGGGCACAGAACATCATATTCAATTACATTAAACGCTAAGCTAGTGAAAATACTAGTGCCTAATAAGATATAGATTGACATAGGATATCGTGCAATACAGTAAATAAGGCTACTATCGCACTGAGCAATTTTACGTTTAAAACACATCTAAATGGTTTATAGCATCTAGGCTAAAATTAGGCTACATAGGGTTTAAAGGTTGATGTAGATGAAAATTAAAGCATTATCTTCTCTGGTGTGTATTTTGATATTTACGACTGATTATACATTGTTTAAATATGTAATAATGTATTTACTGCTTGGTCTAAAACTGGGCTATACACAGCCAAAAAGATCCTGGGTTGTATAAGAGCTAGAGTGCAGATGTAATGTTGAAATCACATCTAGTGCCCAGTGGGATCACTGAGAGTTGAGTTCTGGTTGAAGGCCTTATTTTACCGTGGCTACAGCAGGGATTCTCGCAGAAAGCAGCTGGAAGAGAGTCTGGAGGGGATCGCTGGCTGTTAGCTGGCCTGTAAACCTGCAAACAGAACCACTGAGTCATGGCACAGTTTACAAACTGTCATGTAGAGAGCAGAAATACTGTAACACACAAACATCTTCATAGCTAGAAGGCACTCCTACTACAGCTGATACGCCACCCTGACAGCGCAGGAGCTTTCCTTCTTGTCAATCACAAACCAACCCTCCCCCAGGCATTCCTCAATCCAGTGGCCCCTTGACATATGCTCTAGGACATACTGCTGAGGATGCCAAAATAGGCCATAATGGATTGGGTTACACGAACTGTGGTTTAATGATATACTGTTAACTATTCTCAATATTACTGACCTTACATACAGAAGAAGCCTCCCTTTGGTTATGGGCCGTAGATGTTAGTTATGCACAGAGATAAAAATGGTTTAATTGGACTTACTGTATGCCAGGCCAGATCATTTACACTTTCCAAGACAGTGTTAATGGTTTCTCCTACTGTACTGTCAAGATTCCCCACGTAAAATTATCAATAACCCAGAGAGAAAAACAAACACTTTAAACCTACTCTAGGCAGAAGTACTGCCTGGTGCCTTTTGTGAGCTTGCAGAAATACTACCACTTAATTTTATGAGTGTGCACCTTTGCCTTCTTGCAAGAAATGGGTCAAACTGTAGCCTTATGATATACCAATGTGATCAGGTGATTCTCTCATTACGGATTAGTCTGAGAGCTGTTCAACACCGGGAACTATTAGTTGGAAGTGTCATTTTTCTCATTAAAATGTCTAACCCCTTAAAAAATGCTTAAATATTTCTAAAATACAAGTACATTGCCCTCTGAAGTATCTTGTTACAAAGTACATGATGCTCTCTTCAGTCCTGCCACTACAAAATAAAAATCTCACACAGGTAACTTTAGACGAACTTCAAATACTTGTAGTGGACGTACTGCCCATATCGCTTGCTGCTGTAACATAAGTTTCAAGCAGACCGTAAGTGTCTATGTTTAGTAAGAGGCAGAAGTTCTTCACAAATTACCACTCTCTGTGTATAGACTTGTATAGAATTGTATCCTGATGTCTTGCAGCTGTCATGTCTCAGATGACTTTTCTCACCTGTTTAACACAGTGGTATAAGACCTTTTGTCCATTTTGCTGGCCAGAAAAAGTGCATGTCCCCACAGGCCACTGCTCATGGCTGAGTCCAAGGCCTCCTTGGAAACAACAGAGGAAAAGGGGGAATGAAAACACACAGCCAGAGAAGGACACAGCAAGATGACATCCATGGCAGCTATGAACTATCAGATATACAGTATAGTGCCAGTGTAGCCAGTTGTAGCTATAACTCCAGCATCTACTGCTCTGGAGATTAAGTGCTTTATGTTCTGGTGTTTAGAGCAACAGAGAGAACATCAGATGATTAGAGAGGTGGAAACCTTCTGTCTTCCAGCCAGGAGCAGTTTAGTATAGCTCTGCAGGGCCTGCTCTGAGGTCTCAGAACTGGAGCTGGTTAGATGTCCTGTGAGCAGGTCATCTCCCTTGCAAGGCTGTGTTTCAGGTGCGGGGCCCTCGCTGAAGTCAATGAGCGTCGGAGCATCTGAGTCCCAGCTTCCATTTGAATGCGAATCCTGCATCAGCAGCTCTGCGATATCTGATCCAACTATTTGCTGAATCCACGGAAATGTATTGATATTACTTTCAGAAAGAAACATGAGACAATAATTTGGATGGCAGGTTTAGTATTTATAGTCAAGGCATGATCCACTTACTCCATTCTGTCTGCACAGCAGTATCAGTAGATTCCACAAGAGAGCAGCAGAGCTCTTATCATGCAGTTTGTCGTCTCTCATGCAAGAATCTGCCCTCTGGTGGGCAAACTCCATCGCATCTACTTTGTGCAACTCTTCCCTTCAAAGAGGAAAACAAACAACTATAATAATATTTCACTTAGAAATGTCCTAACAAGGCTTATAATAAAGTCAGGCTTGTGTAAGAAATACTGATGGTGTGGAAGCATGTGGAGCGGAAGTAGAAAGTGCTACTGAAACTAAAAGTGGTAAAGTGGTAAAGTGGTAGCTGAAACTAGTTTATAAACCTAAAGCTGAGGTAGAATGACCTGAAGGTAAGATGGAAATGTAATTATAATTACAATCTCTATATTAAGCTATTTAGAATGCAACTAACATATTACAGGATTCATGGACTTCATCACTCAGTGTATTGTGCAACCATAAGAAAAGAGTGTTCAGAGATTGTGTCAAGATTCAGAATTTCACAGAGAAAATTACAAAGCAATACCTAGTTAAGGGTCCAGGGAAGTTTCTCATCTCCAGTTGTTCCTGAGTCTCCCCCAGAATGACCTATGGAGAAATAAAGATTATCATATTGACAAAAATCACAAGAAAACAGCACTGAAATCTCCCAGTTATCACCACAGGCTTATATTGAGCCTACTTCCAGACTGTGGATCTCCAGTTGGCCAGCGCTCTCCTGTGTGGAAAAGCCCGGAGTGACCCGTATCAGCTGGCCTGCAGGCCCAAAGCTGACGACAGCATGAGGGATTGTGTATTTCAGAGGAGCTGTCGTCTGATGCACAGCCACAGGTACTTGCTCTGAGAGGATATATACACATACAGACACATAATGACACATCATGACCTGTTTTCAATGGCATACTTGGATAAACATTCAAGCCTCTTGGACGATGTGGAGCTCAAAATGACTAACTATAGGCTTACCTGCATCAGATATGGGGTGAACAGATTGTGGGACATGTTCACTGTGTTCAGCTCCATTAATATACTGACTCAGCTCATAGCTACTGGAAGACATCCCTGAGGTTTTGGAACTTGCTAGGGTCCCGGTGTAATAGGAGGAAATCTCTTCATTCTCTCTGGCTGGATTATCATCATAGTCATTGAGGTAATGCTGGGAGGTGTCTCTCTGTTGGTCATATCTGAAAGAATTCAAGTACATATCTGTGACACTCTATGACCGACTGAACGCAACAGTGATTCAACCTATACACAGTTCATGAAAGCTTTTACTTTTGCTATATTTGCTGTTCTAAACACCTGGTGTCGGGTAGGTACTACCAAAGGAAAAGCAGCTGTTTGTATGGAATAAATAGAAGAACTGGGTACTTAGTATGACCAGCAATAGCCACCATGGCTGAACAGACAAAGAAAGTGATCTTTGGGAAGTGCAGTGCAAAAATACCCCAGCGCTTAACACCAAAGATGTAAAGAATCTTGCGGATTACCAATTTAAATTACACAATACCTGATGAGTACAGTAAGTGACATCAAAACTTGCAGGGATTAATCTCATGGTTCACCTGTACTCCTCTGTGTAGGAGCTCCCAGAGGGTTCCTGCTCATATGTCCTTTCAGGATAACGGTCTGATCTCCATGAGTCTTGGGGAACCCACTGGCCAGCATCTGATCATAAATGACAACTCATCTTATCTTACAGTCATTTAGCAGACACTTTTTTCCAAGGCGAATAAGTGCATTTAACGTAGGTAGGCAAGAGAACTACTAGTCACCAAAAATTGTAAGTGCATCCCGTCCCTAAACAAGCTAAGAGCAGTAGCATTGGTAAAGTATCTTATCAATGTTTCTTTACCAAGACAAAGGTTGTAGTACACTGGTATAAAAGCTGTGTAGTGCACTGTACCTGGGTGCCTCTGCTGTCCTCTGTAATAGTCATGGTCATAGTAACCATAATTATCCCTGCATTCCCAGTGGCTGTGGGGTGCATAGTCATATCCATGCCTGGAAACAAAAGTGTATCCTGGTAAATCAATGCAGTCATTTTCTTTACCTGCCTAATCCTATTCGCTGTCACAGGCTATCCCATCATACACTGGGTGAAAGGCAGGGAAACACCATGGACAGGGCCAGTCTATCACAGGGTGAACACAGACACATTCATACCTATGGGCACTTTAGAATTTCCAATCGGGGAGAACACGGGTAGAACATACAAACTCTACATGGAAAGCACCAGGAATTGAACTGGGATCTGTCTTGCCGTGATGCGACAGTGCTAACCACTGAGCCACAAAAAACAACGCACCATAATGGAAAGTTATAAAAGGCTTAAAGAATTGTTTTTTTCTCTATTTACTATTTCATATATTGTGCTATATAATTACATATAGTGAGTGTGTGTGTGTGTGTATGTGTTCTATGCAATATACAGTTGTGAACCCTTTTGAATTACCTGCATTCCTGCATAAATGTCTCCTATAATATGGTCTGCTCTTCATCTAAGTCTTAACAGATAAACACAATGTGTTTTAACAAATAACAAATAATACAAAAATGTATTTTTACATGTTTTTATTGAACATATTGTTCAACCATTCACAGCCTAAACTGGAAAAAGTAGTATGTGACCCTCTAGGTCCTAGAGTCTAGGATAATGACTTCTATGAAAAGAGTTAATTGAAGTCAGCTGATCCAATCAATGAGATGACATTCAGGTGTGGGTTAGAGGTGTCCTGTCATATAAAAACACCACAAAGTGTGATGATTAACAGAGTCTGCTCTCCAAAAAAAAAAGAGATCAGTTGAAGGCTGGAAAAGGTGACAAAAGGCTACAAAAGCATTTCCAAAGACCTCTGTTACTGTACAGTCAGATTGTATGTTAACGTTTGAACAATATGTTCAATAAAGACTTGTGTTATTTGTTATATTGTGTTTATCTATTTTTATGACTTAGATGATTATCAGTCCATATTTAAAGAGCCATTTATACAGGAATGCAGGTAATTCAAAAGAGTTAATAAACCTTTTTCTTGCAACTGCGTCATATCATGTTACACTACATGTATCCTTCATCAATCACTCACTCAAACACACATACAATGAATGATCTCCAGTATTATCTAGGAATATGAACGCTTCATATTCCTAGATAATACTGGAGATCATTCATACCAAAGTCCCATTGGTTTTAGAGAGCTAGGTAGAGGGCTGCATCACTGTACACACCTGGACTGGGGTCTTGAGTGATCTGGTCGGCTGTAGCCATAACCATACTGCTGGCTTTGGTAAGAGCTTGGTGTGTACTCTGGTCTGGCAGGAGGACTGGTGAAGCCCGCCCTGTAGCGTGCATCTGGTGGAGCCCACTGCCGGTCCCTCTCTCTGGGGTCAGGTGGTGGGTACTTCTGGTCCCTGTGCTGGTGGGACACCCTGTAGTAGTCCTCTCTGCCCCTCACTCTGTGGGAGGGACGCCCAGTCTCCGGCCAAGGGTGACCTCTAGGATCCATGATGGCCAGGTCTCTTCACACACTTTAATACCTGAGATAACTTGAGATAGAAGTTTCCAATTCTAATTCCGGGATCACAGTCCAAAGCTTTAGCATTGCATTTTTGCATATATATTACAGATGCTTTTTCATAGTAAAATCCACACAAATAAATGTAGTTTCAAATATACTTTGTTGAAATACTTACAGTTCACACGTGCGGTCCCAGACGCAGTCAAAGTACATCCGCGACTGCCACATCATTTCATATGAAATCAAAACATGAACTGAGGCGACCAGTGGCCAGCATGATAACAAGGGGCTAAAGTTCAAAAACACCGGAGTGTGCGATGACCTATATAACACAGCTTTTTCCTGTGCAACGCAAACACATACTATGAAAAAGTGCTAAATCACCCTGATTAGAAAAAGTAATTAATCAAGACTATTCAGGCTGTATATGCATTTAATTTCTGACCTTAATCTCGGTTTGTAGGTGTAACGTTCAAGTATCCTAGCCCATGTATCCTCCGGCCAGATGAGTCGAGAATAAACATTGGAGCACGCCCCGAGGAGGTTGACAGCTGCAGGCACACAAGACTACAAACGATGAAATTACGTCCATGTTTAACTATCATAAGCATTACTGACAGGTAATGCCTGAGTCATTTCGATCTGACTTAACCGCTGTGTCCTTGAATAGTGACTTAGATGTAAAAATAACAAAACAAAAAACTTGTAGGTATTGAGTCTTGCCACGTTGCCTGCGAAGAGGATGCAGGAGAGGACATTGTCGTCATCGGCATTCGGATTGGGGTGAAACTGCCCACAGACGACTGGTCTCCGGTCAGTTTTTATATTTCCCCGATGATAGTTAGGTTTCCTTAAATGGGTCCAGGGAAACTGATTCTGAGTCCGTGCTAAAAAGCAAACTTAACGAGCTGAGCATTTTTACCCCCGGAAAAAAAAACTTGAGCGCCCACCAGAGGCGCTCTAAACCCTTTTAAAATGTGACATGAACGAACCCTCTTCCCAGATACAACATCCTTGCTCCTCAACATGTCACTTGTTCTGTCTTGTCTACGTCTTTGGGTAGAAAGCTTGTGTGCAATTGCCGAGAAAAGGCTCACATGTTTTGATCAAGCAAATAAATATATTAAAACCATATGTAGGTTTTGTGCCACGGACCAGTGGTTCCCAACTGGAGTCAAGGGACCCTCAGGGGTGTCTCGAGGTTGTTCCAGGGGTCCCCAACAAAATGAGATATAGTTTAATTTCTCTGTTATTTCATTCATTGAGTATAAGTTAGCTCCAGTGTAGGCAGACATATTTTTCTTAGATGGGACAAAACCTGTCGTCCAAAACACATCTAACTGGGGATCGATGACATGAAAGGTTTGGGGAGCCCTACTGTAGACTCCTGAGAAAAGTAGAGTTAAGAACAGACACAATCATGTCTCATCTATCATCGTCATCGGTGACTCAATCTTCACACTCCAAAGCTATTTCCATTGAACCTTTATTCCTACAAATTACGTGGCTGGCTCTCCTCTGCCCATGAGCTCCTCTTTGTTGCAACCTACAGAGGCCTTGGCTGTCAGGGTGTCCTGCCCTAGGTGTATAGGATTGGTTTATTGGTTTATTAGGATCCCCATTAGCTGTTACAAATGGTAACAGCTACTCTTCCTGGGGTCCACATAGAACAGTATACAAACAAACACACACAAAGCAAACTACATAGTAAAGGTAACAGAGAAAAAAATAAATAAATAAAAATAACGACATTAATAAAGAAAATAAAACAATTAACACTGGTACTGAGTGAGTGAACATCACATTTACATAGCGCCTCTCCATATAAAAGTGTTTCCCCTCCACCATACACCAAGGGAAGAGGGCGGGAAAGGAAGTAGGAGGGGGGGAGAAAGAGAGAGAGATTCCTGAATAGCTCTATATTTTGGATATATTTGACAACAAAATACTTTTCAGTTATTCATCAAGGTTTGCAAGATGCATTGTCTTTTTTTAAAGTGAATTTTTCCTTTAATTTCTGTAATCTCTAAAGGTAAAGAGTTCCAAAATGACATTGCTCTGTACATCACCGTTCTCCTCATTGCATTTGATCTAGGCCTGGGTACCGTGAATCGATCCATTACTACATGCCTGGTGGTATACCTATGTCTGTTACTAGTGAATAAATCAGTAACATTGTCTAAATCACTTTTAAAGCACATTTTGTATATAGGATGTATGTTTCTAGCCATTTGATTCTTGGATGTTTTACTCTTTACTTCATACCTGTAATTGCTAAAGCCTGAATTTTGAAATCTGGTTTATTATTATTATGATTATTAGTATTAGTAGTAGTAGTAGTAGTAGTGGTAGCAGCAGCAGTAGTAGTAGTAGTAGTAGTAGTAGTGAGCTGGACGTTTCAAATTGTATTTAACGCAGTACAATGTGTTGTCATCAATTTAAAATTATTTAATGTATTTTGACTTTCATTTACCATCAGTGGTTATTCAGCGTTACTTGTTTCCGCTCTCATCTCAATGAAGATAACGGGAGTTGTCCCTTACTTAAATCAAAGATACATTGCGCGCTACAGCCACGCGGTGTCGCGAGACAGTTGGGTAACCTGTCAAATGAAGGCTATATTTACATGTGACCAATGGGACTGGTTTATGCAAATACCATACAAGCACCAACAGCTTTTTCCCCTGCACGTAGCCGACCAGCCGGCACAGTGGGAATCAGCACTCATACAGACACGGACTGAACTCAAGCAACAGATGCTGCAGACACATTTTGCTCTGGATATTCTAGGACACCTGCCCGATCGGATGTGCAATATGACTTTTGAAGAAACCGGTGGGGAAAATTCTTCAGAAAGGTACGCTATGGAAGTCTTCCCAGGATGTAAAATTATTTTTTAAGCTTCATATTTGACACCATCCGTTGCAGAATCCCCTTTTATGGTTTCGTAATGTTACAACTCAGTGGGAAATACCCCCGTGTGGACTCATTTTGTTTACTTTCGTAGGTCTAGTTCGGGTTTGTTTGTTTTTTGGTAGGTTTTGTTTTGGTCGGCATTTGTCGTGCAGCGTCGAGCTATAGCGTCAACTTTTCTCCACAAAGTTGTTTTGCTAGTTAGCTTAGCGCGTTCATGCTCTTGGTGTGTGATCTGGATGCACTTTTATGATATTCATTGTCCTTGTTGTCACCGGTGTGTTTTGCTAGTTAATGTTTTGTAACGATTAAACGCGTGTCTCCTCAGGATGGAAACGGTGGCCACAGCGTTGGAGGAAGTCCTCAGCTCCGCGTTACCCCAGGGTTGCATCACTGTCGGAGTCTACGAGGCTGCAAAGTCACTCAATGTGTAAGTTAAAGCAAGACATCTACTTAGAAACAATATGGGATGGATCCTTTAACCTATAATTTCTCTCTGAAATGATTGGGGGGGTTATAGTAAGCCTGTAGCAGGGGACTTTGCACAGTGGCACAGGTCATTTCAGTCCAACATTGTGTTTGATTCTGTTACTACTCCATCATATCAGATGATCAAGTAGCATTTTTGTTTTGTTTCGTCGCTATTAGGGATCCAGACAACGTGGTCTTGTGTCTGCTGGCCACAGACGAGGAGCACGGAGAGGATGTGGCTCTCCAGATTCACTTCACCTTAATCCAGGCCTTCTGCTGCGAGAATGACATCAACATCCTGCGAGTGAGCAACATGAGCCGCCTGGCAGAGATTCTCGGTGGAGTGAAACCTGGAGGGGAGCCCATGGACCTGCACTGTGTTCTAGTTACTGTAAGCATCATTACTCGTGTGTTTACCGTAACTGTGGGTCAGATTTCACTATGGCCGAGTTAAGTTTGCTCCTCTCAGAGAGCATCTTTTTGAGCCACATTAAATCATCATGACTTTGAACAGTCAGTAGCTCCACAGGAGTTGTTATGACTTTATTTGCATCCTGTCTGGTAAGTGGGGGACTGATCCTAGTAAATTGGAAGACTAGAGGATCTAATTATAATTACTGGAACTCTGTGTTTGGGCAATCTTGGTAGACCACTCTACGCTTCTGGGAATTTCATCAGACACTCTTACTGAGAAAGAGAACACCATGTGAGCACATATGACTGATGGCCTAACATTCTTCTGAATGCAGCATTTGCGTCAGTACTTGTTACTCGCTCCCAGTGCCAAGACTTCCAGAGAAGTCTGACCGCCAACTGTAATATGTAATATGAATTATTCCTGTGCACGTTTCATAAATGTGCTGGTAGTAACTGAATATTGTCCTCCCTTCTCCAGAACCCTCAGTCGTCATTGTGGAAGGACCCTGCACTGAGCAAAGTCAACAGATTCTGCAGAGACAGTCGGTGTTTGGATCAGTGGGTGCCTGTCATTAACCTGCCTGATCGGTGATACAGCAAGGGATTTTAATGTCTTGTTTGTGTTGGGGGAAAAAAACTGCACTGGACCTGTGTAACGTGCGTTGGAACTTCTTGGATTGGATCCAGAGAAACAAGGGACAGAAAAAGAAGATAAGGAAAAGAAACGTTCCAAGAATTTGCCAGGTCCAAGTGGATTCACGGGCCAAGGAAGAGTGACTCAGCATTCTGAGTTCCAGGATTTCCAAAGTGTGACTGCGCCCTTCTCTACCGAGAAAAAAGCCTTTACAGGAAACTGAATCATGTGAGCAGACAGATACACGTGGTGGTGAGCTCAAGCACATGACTGGGAAAGCAGACAGAGAGCCTCAGTTGACAGACTCCAAGAATGTTGGAATGGACCAGTCTGGGCTGTCAGCTTGAAGAATTCCTCATGGAAATTAGACCAAATCCAAGCAGAAAAAACTTTTTGACAAAAGCACATTTATTTAATGGTATTTAAAATTTGAAGACCTCAAAAGGGAAAGTCTAAACAGGTTGTTATAAGGGCAAAGCAATGTATGGACTTGTCCACTAACTGTTGTTTTTATGTGTTCTCGTTAAATTAATGAATTGTATTTATTTTGCATAGTTCATCAAATACTACCTTGTTGTTAAGTTGAATGAAATAAATCAAAACATAAATAGCTCTCCAAGTGTTTTTGCCTTCATGATTTCCAGGAACAACACCTTTTGCATGCTTGTGAGAACAGTAAACTGACACTGCGTCCTGAGGAACTGTGCATAGGCGGTGACCTTAAGCACACACGCTGCTCCACAGGGGTGGGCTTTGTCCTGGCATGGCATTAGTTGGTTACTGTCTATTCAACACATTTCTAGAAGACCGTATCCTATTCTGCAGCTGCCTACCTTTTGTACCCTGTTGAAATGATCACCACCTTTTGACTGGAGCACTTAAGGACATGGTTATATTCAACAAGGGTTTTGTCTCAACAGTGCATTATTAGTATTGGTTTCAGTGAGTCCTATATGCATGGGCACTGTACTAAGATTTGACCCTTGCTTATTTTGTAGATCTACACGCATGCAGGGGAGGAGAATTCCCACTATTGTTTACTCTGACCAGCATGGTGCACAATGTGACAGCTCATTCTTCATAGCCTTCTGCTTCGGTACTAAAAGGGTTAAATTTACTGCTGACTGTATTAAAAATAGCAGTTGAGGCAAGAAAAAGAGCCACTTCAAACTGTGCTGTCAGAGAACACCAGAACTTATTGATGCGTGTACAGAGTGGCGAGGAACAAAGCCCTCTACATAGAGGCTCACGAAACAATGAATGCATGAGTCAGGACTATTCAGGTCTCCATAGCTGGAGTTGTACAGTACTTTAACTTCATGGCTAAAAATAGTCCAGTGAATAGAGACGCCCCCCTAGCCAGTGATGCTCTAACAATAGTAGTACTCCTAATTAATAGCCAGCATAAGCAGAGTGGCTGACCAGCTGCAGTGATGTCAGTGTGAAGCTACTAAAAGAGCAACAGGGACATCAGGGAACAAGAACTATCATCTGGCATGAAGCAGCAGATAGCAGATGGGGAAACTGGCCACCCTCACTGAAATGGAGTTTTGGGGTGTGACAGCACAACTGCAAGGGTTGTGTTAAATTGAGTGAAGGTAAAGGGCAGGTCCAGTATGAATGTAATGAGACGTATACATCCTGCGAATAGCAATATAGAGATATGAGAATGTTGCTGGAGACCCTTTAACAAACTTTACAAATCTTCATGCACTATAGCCAGAACACTCCTCCAATAGTGCTGCAGGTTTTTTGCTATGTGTCCTCCGGAAGTCAGCATTCAATATAACGGAAACATTTTTCAGTAGCCTACTGAGTGTGCAGTGGTCTTCTAAACAACACATGCAAAGGAAGGACAAAACAGAATTTTTCTTAGGAAAGTGAAACAATAATACCAGAAATACCAGAGCAGGATGAGAGGAAATGTATGTCTGAAAACAGTCCACTCAATCATAAGAAGGTTGAGGCACCCTTTATCTGATCAAAGCCTTCCTGTCACACAGGGAGGAGCCACAGCAAAATAGGTGTGATATTGAATGGCGGTTCTGCTCTGGTCCCAAATAATGGATTACTGGCTTATCCTGGAGCTGGTCCACTGAGCTGATAGGTAACACAATCATCACAAATGACACTGCCACAAAGCTAGTCCCATCCATCATATGACTAGAATCATGGTTACATCAATGTAGGCCAACAAATATGGCCTGACCTGATTCTCGGTGTAACATCACACCTATGGTGACTGAGAAAGGAATGAAAGGGACAGGGATTATTGCATAACAGGCCCCAGGGGCCAAAAGGGTTAGTACCATATAACTAGGTTAGTTAAGGCAAGTTATATATGTCATCAGTAACAACAAGCAGAATTGTTTTGTGTGAGCTACTAAATATATGTTGTTTAGAGTTCTCCTTGGAGACATCATTTGCTACCTACAGTAGCACTTAAGTAAACCTAACCTAACCCAAATTTATTCATGTTTGCTGGAAAAAAAATCAACTACCAAAACAACATATTCATTTTTATTTCAAAGCAGTGAATTCATGTGTTAAAACAGAATTTAGGTTTGATTGGATAAGTACAAACCTGTAATGCATGACAAACAATTTCAAGCAACCTTTTAAGTTGTGCACATGGAGACAAATATTACAGTATGCTTAGTTACATTAAAGAGAGTTAAGAGATATCTTAATGGAGTGAATTAGTTAACATTAGTCATTTTGAAATATATACCATATCATCCATAATGTTAATAGTCTATAATATGATAATTTCCCTTCAGCAAAGGGCCTTTATTTTTCACAGTATTAGCCAACAGCACTTGTGGAGTGTGACTAAAGGTAGTTGAGAGGTTGAAGCAGGAATACTTCATTAAGGCCCTGGCTGGTGAAGTTGAAAAATTAGTTGCCTCTCTTTGCCACGAGCACAAACACATAAATGCTTATAACATATAGATAAACTCACAGGCATACACTCCCAGTCATACACATCCACGAAGAAAGATTTTAAATAAATTGCTATTGATAGCAACTGTGAGAGCTTAAATAGTAGAGCAGTTGTAAACATGGAATGCTTAAAAACTCAAACGATCATAACAGTCATCACATGTTCACAGGTTTCAAAGTGCCTGAAAGATAATACATCCCAGAATAATCTAAGCTCTTCAGAGTAAAACACTGAGAAACCACCGGCAATTATGATCAGTATAACAGAGTATTAACTTTTGTTGTGATAGATTTAACAAGATGGCACAGATCGGTTTTGACTCTATATCTTTTAGCAACAATGGTCTTTTTTAACATAAATATAAGTCATACCTCATGGTGAATATATGAATGTAACATGATCTGCAAACATGTTTGATATTGCTACTTTATCTACTGTATGTGTTTCATGTTAACAAGAGATCAGTTGCACTCAAAGTCACAGATTCATTTCTAAATCAGTAAAAAAAAAAAAAAGAGAAAATTGAGAAAATTGTCTGATTTACTTCCACGCTTGTGAGGAGAATCTACCCATCTAGTATTGAACAACAACACAATTTAGAGACATTGTTCAGACAGTCAGTATGCTTTACCACATATGACAGCTTTGCATCAGTTGTAAATACATGAATAATCATACAACAAAGGTGCACATGGTGGATGTAGTTAGGTGGGATTACAAAAAGGAAAGATTTTAGAGGGAAAACAATTCAGCATCAACATAAGCCCGAAATCCTGGACCTACACTATAAGCTATGATATCACTAGCAATAGAAATTCTCAACATCTTAGAAATACAAATCCTACATACAAACTGCATTGTTGGTCCTGGTCAAATAAATACATGCTGGGATGTTCTTAAAAAATACAAAGTCTGAAAATGCAGTTAAAGATTAGGATGAATTCCTAATCTCACTGGTGAATTTATGCCCAACTCTCACTTTACATAGAAATGGGGAAAAAAATTATGTGATAGCCAATTTTTAAAGATAGAGGGATTATTTTTACTGTGGCTTGGCCAGAAAATGAAAACTGAGTAGGGGCTGTACATCACTGGCAATGGACTTTTGCCCTTTCCATTTTCTCATCCTGTGACAGACAGCCTAGTTCACTTGTCCAACAACAGGGTGTTGTTATCTTCAGAACCGTTTACATCGAGGAGTGCTCATCATCAGTAGCATACAAACTAGATTAACTGTTTAAAACTGAATGGACCGGTGACTTAGTGGGCTGGTTTAAGCATGCTGTGATAATGAGAGAGGAGAGGATTCAGGTCTTGTAACATAACGGCACAGAGAAACGCCAGTCACCATTGAGCCTTGATACTAACTTTCATTCACGTCTGTTTGAACTAAAGCTTTGTTTCTAGGAAACCGCTGCTGACTTCTGCCTGTTGTCCCTTGGTGCTCTTTGGTGTAATTGGTATCTAACTGAAAGGCAAGAGTAGAATACATTCCTTATCAAACTGCAACAGTTGTGAAACCACAACGGGCATGGGGAAAGGTAGAGGGGGAATTGGCCTTAAGGCAAGTTGTGAACAGTATAACTATCCGCTTTTTCCCTATGAAATAAACAAAATAAAAAGCAGCAAAAGTTCCACTACAATATAGTGCACGGCTTCTTGTCCTTGAAAGGGTTTTCTGAAGCGGGGATGCCCATGAGTAGTGGGTCATTCTTGGCATGTTCTCCACAGTAGTGCATTAGGTCTGATGAAGCCTTGGACACCTGCAGAAGAGTCAGTCCATGAAGTAGGCTACTTAATGCGGTGTGAGTGACTAGGGATAAAAATAGACAGACTGTACCTTTATCCTCTCGACGCTGGCCTCTATCCTCAGCTGCTGCACGGTCCTTCTGGCCTGAGCTACGTTACTGGAGCTCTGCATTTTTGACGACATTGCAGTCTTCAGGCAGTTGTGTTCAGACCTGTGTTAGCAAGTTAACAAACACTGTGTTCATTCAGGTGGTGATAAGCTGGGTAATTTTGGGAACGTAGATGGGCAAAGCTCCCAGCTGCCAACAAAGCCACAGTGCTATAAATCTATTCAAATGTTTCCCGACAAGATGTTCCTACAGGATTAAAGAAGCAATATTGATACTGTTCAAATACTGTTCAAAATCATTTTATCCTATGAACATATAATACTGATGTATTTTCACTTAAAAATGGAAGCCAATTTAGCATTTCAAATTCAATGTTGTAATAAACGTGACTATATAGAGGAATAAAGGCTGCAACACATTGTACATTATGCAGTACTTTTACAGCAATAATAGGTTTACACAATATGGCAGTAAGTATAAGAAACTCAATGGCAGGTAAAGCTAGTAAGAAGTTACTGCACTATAGCTGCGCAACTTCCCAAAAGTGGCAGTTGATTTTATCTGGAACAGACAATTGCACGTAATAGCTGTGGCCCAATCAGGTAACAGACTCCTATTTCACAATTCCCACTTCCAGGATACAAAGGGTGGCTCTTGCCGGTTTATTAAGTCACCGCCTTAGCTACTGTAAGGAAAAGCAGCTAGAGTTGCAGGTTTCTCTGCTGGTAAGCGTGGATCAAATCTAAGAGGGAGATAACATCTGAATTTATAGCTTGTGAGCCACACTTGAGGCATCATGTGTCCTTTCTGTTTTCTACACCGGAAAGAAACTGGGAGAGAATTTCCCAGAAAAATGAGGAGAGGAGAACCACCTCTAACACAAAAAGAGCACTATGTATTAAAGATAACAGTAACAAATGCATGCATAGGCCATCAAACAATAAATGAGATCATTTTCTCACAACTGTGTAAGCAACAATTATTCAACACTTGTAGGTTGGGGCTCATGTTCCTTGGCCCGTGAATGACCAAAACACACTATAAACTAGATTTCCAAGCTAGTATGGCACTGACAACAATGGTCCTTGCCATGTGGTGAGGTCAATGTTAGCTCTGTGCTTTGGCCCAGGGTTTTATGGAGGAGGGGGATAAGCTGCAACGGAAGAGAGATGAAACATGGACAGCTCCAGTGCAGAGTACAGGGAGGAGACGAGACCATGCATCTCTCTAATCCCCCCACTCACTCCCTTCCGCTTCCTCCACAGGAAGCAGTATCACCAGTTGCCCTCTGAAGTATAACTGATTAAATATGGTGTGGCGGCTTTAAAAATAGAGGCAAGACACACAAGCTCTGTACATAACCAAAGAAACACAAAGTTTAGCTTCTGGAACCACGGCATAAGTGCATGGCTTTTGTAATCTGGTATTGATAGCCTAGACAAAGTGATTATGTCCTGAAGACTGCAAGATGACATTAAACCACAAGCACTATTACATGTTTGCACTATTGTACTATTGTGCGCAATCCCACTATTACCTCTGCTTTAGTAGAGGTAATAGTAGGTTTTGCTTTCATGGCATGTGCATTCATTGTTCTAGGGTACTTTAAAGTTCGTCATGGCTCTGTCCTCCACACAGCTGTAGTTTTTCAACCCTCAGCTGCCTGACCATTGCACAAGCGAGAGCGGACACAGAAAGAGGAACAAAATCCCCCCAGCTACGTCAGAGAAGGGCTGCTCCCTGCCAACCAGCGTCCTGCATGACGCCAGCAGCTTTAGCTCTATAGGTTTCTAAGGAGGCACTTGAGGTGTAATGAGCTGTAAAGAAGCTACATTCCTAACCAGGCTTTTGTCTGTCAACTTCACTGCTAAGTGTTTTATGTTTTACTGTGCCATTGTTGTGTCTCAGCTCCTGCTAGTGACCTAAAGCTGACATTACTGCAGACTAGTAAAGAAGCCTTTGTTTTGAGCACTCTTAGCTGTTCTGCACACCGCTTTGCTGTTTTGAAAGATAAGGCTATGGTTACATGTTTTATGTGATTTTTGAGATCTAATCCTAAAGATTGGATTTTAGGAGATTATATCACTCTATGTCCACACTTGGCCTGAAAATCAAGATTCAAAGGTTTATTTGTCACATACACAGTTATAGCAGTACAAAAGTGCAGTGAAATGCGTGGTTGCATGCTCTGAACACTATGCTAGAGGTAGAAAAGGAAAAAGGGGGGCTAAAAGTAAGAGATAGTACAATATATGAAAAGAAATAAAAATAAATTAAATTAAATTAAAATAGTATAGACACTATAGCAATATAAATGCTGTTATGCTTTTTATGTGGCTATATTTATTTAAACCTGTGTCTGAATTACTTATACTCTCTCCCTCCCCATCTCTATACATCGCTTACATGCACATTGTGGCTGGACTACATCCAGACTAGGAGATTTCATTAGTGCTTGACGTCTGACACTGACACTGTCTGGTTTTGAAGGTTCGATAGCAATTTCAGCAAAGTCTGACTTTTATGCACAAGCCTGTCACTGTCCTCCTCTAAAGCACGGCCAAACACAGAAAGTGTTTGGTGAGTGAGATGGAGAAGTAAAGTAGTTGACCTTAAAAATGTATACTTGACCGGTGTATTTGTTGTCCACTCTGTGAATGGTTGGCAAAACACAGCCTTTGGCTGCTGTGGCATTTTCCATCAGTTGCGCATTCAAGCAGTCATAGAGGTGGAGATTGTGGCCAGACTTGCCATGTGGCACATTACACCCAGTGGTCAGCCTGGCAGGGTGGACGAGGTTGGAAAACACACTCGCAACAGTATCAGTTTTTCATTCTGGTTTGGGCACACAGGCTTTGCTGTGCGGCTCCTCTCTAGGAGCTGTCTGATCCAGTGAGGTCCCTAGCCTCAAATGTGCTGCCTTTCAAATAACTCCCCTGCTCCTGGGCAGTTGAGGCCATGGCAAGCCCACCTTTAGTTTACAACTGCCAGTTCTGAGGGATTGTAGGATTCTCAATAAACAAACAACAGACTACCTCTAGCTTTAATACCCCAAGGCAGGCCCTTCAGCAATGTGATTTTTTTATTAACCATATATAATTAATGGGTATAAACATAGATTCTTGACTTTCTCAAGGAGAAAAATCTTCATGTCCAAACAAAATATTACAAATGTAAAACCACTTAAACCTTAACAACTCAACCAACCAATCAACAAAAAACTAGTCTAGTGCTAGTTGCATGCTTGTCAGCTGTGATTGTCTTGGCAACTACTGTAGTAATTGTAAGTGTTTTCTAGAATTAGGGTTGCAATGTAAAATGAGGGATAATTACATGATTATGGGCTTGGGGGCTTCATATGGTCTAGTGGTCTAAAACTTCGGTCCAATCACTAATGTGAACATGAACGTCTCTCTCTCTCTCTATGGCTTAAAGCTAGGATGTAATTTAAAAAGTAAATTAATATGAATAGAAATTAATATGAATGGGTGAAGCAAAGTCTCAAACAAGCAAAATAAACATAAATAAAAGCCAGTAGAGAAAACCCTTCCAGCCAAAATGTAGCTAAAACAATGTCTGAAATGCATTTCGCTGCAGTAACCCAGTCTGCACCCAAGCTGTTTCTAGCATGGTAGCAGGTTAGCATGTATAGTAATGCCTGGTCCTTGAAAGCATATGGCACACTGAACAGAGCCCCTTCTTTAATGTGGCTGTGTTGTGTGCACAGGTGGGTTTCCACTGTGCCAAGAAAGAGGTTGAGGAGTTTACAACAGCAAGGACTGCCCTGTGGTTCTTTAACGCTAACCGCCGCTTACACCAGGTCTCCGAAAGACCACGCAAATAAATCACTTCCAACAGATTCCAATCAGTGGCTAGATATTAGGACTAAATCTACTTTTGTGTACTTTACAATGGAACTATGTCTGTCTACTTTGTAATGTAAAGTATGTGTCTAAAATAAGCAAAATAAGGGTGAAGCAGTGCAGTCTGCTACAGTTACATTGATAGTATAATAGATAAATAAAAGACAAATAGTCCAAGATGTACTTTGTTCATAGATTATTTAGGCTGAGCGGTGCAGCCTTAATGATTAGTTATCAGCTGGCCCGTTCCAAAACTGCTGGGCCATGGGATAGCAAGCAGCTCCATTATCTGGCCTTTGCACTGGTAAACTGCTTGGCAACAATACAGTCCACTCCTGGACCAGGATCTGTGGCTGACTCTACAATAAGCTCTCTGGCTTAGGCACATTTGAGAGGCATGGTGACAATGCAGACACGCTATCTGTATTGTGCCACTCTCAGGACTGCTATTTGGGCATTGTGTAGAACGGAGGCACCATAACAGGAGTGCAGAGCTTTTGCAGGTTTAACTGCACCCTCATGAGCACTAATCTCAGACAGCCTGATGCTATCTGGGATGCCAGACTGTCCAGAAGCACAGGCCAGTCAGGCGTGCAGAGGAAAGAGACAGGCTCTCCCTCAAACCTCCCACAGAGAAACAAACACACAACATACAGTGTCTCAGTGTTGATTTTTGGTGGAGACAAACTCTATGACTAATATAGATAACATCCCCATCTGTGCAGGCCCATCAAGAATTATGAGCTATGATGGTGACAGATTTTCAGAGCTGTCATCTGTTCTGGAGACCCAATGTGTGAAGTGAGCCGACATGAAAAGGAATACAGAAGGCGTTGTATTTACGCTGTCGATTACAACAGGATAGGAAGGTTCCAAGCCACTGAGTCAGAGGCTGCGAGTTTCTGTCTGGGCTCCACGGAGGCATTCCCTCCCTGCACTTTTCCCTTAAGCACTGCAGGGGCATGCAACACCCCTTTGCAAAAGGTGAGGTCATGTATGGGACAACAGAGTCTCACTCCACTCTCTGTCATCCTGTCCTCCATTCCCACGTGCAGAGAAGCAGGTTCCTTTGTGTGTAAGCGCGTGTCCAGTCACATACTGTAGACAGTGGCAGTTGCTAAAAGTTCAAAGCTCTGAGTAATATGCTTTTGATTCCATGAGAAATATGGTCATCTATGGCCTCTCATACACACCCTGCACAGAGGTATAGTGAGTAACATCCATGGATTAAGGTTCTCTTTGAAGTGTAGGCTACTCTCCTTTCATGTGCTAGAAAGTCAATGGAAGACAAGCAGCTAAAAAGCCCAAAACCAGGTGCTGCTCTCCTCTACTACACATCATCATGCATGTGCTCAAATTTCCCCTCATGCTGTTTTCCTTTGATTGTTTTCCAGAAACAATGTGGCTATTTTTCCTTTGTAGATTCGGCATTCTGAGAGATCGCTTTGATTTGACACAGAGAGAGAGAGAAAGACTTAGGGAGGGCAAGACAGAAAGAAAATGCTCCAGCATGTCTGAAGTAAAGTCTGGATAGCCAGATGCAATGAAATGCGCCACCAGCTACTTCTATTAATACATAAATGCTCACATACAGATGAAGGGGGGTGAGGGTTGTCATGCAAACCTGTTGCATGCAGAATATTCACTTTGAACAAGTGTAATAAAAACTGCTTTGAAAGCAGCTCTCTTTAAACCTGCCAACTAGTGTGCAGAACACTTGCTTTGGATGAAACACAGGGCCGGGGGAAATTAATTTTTTTTCCCCAAAGTAAAATACAAATACTGCAGAGCCACAGAGGTGAGGGTCGTGGGGGATGTCTATTCCTGTCTTCTTCCATACTGTATGATCTTAACTTAGATATTGGAAACACCTAATAACTTAGCTGTCATCACAATAAATCCTCTGAAAACAAGAGACTGTCTCCGCTCAGACGGACCGCGTGCATGGCTCCAAGAGAGAGCCCTCAGGGTACGGATGAGCATAACAGTTAATGAACCCTCATGCAACTGTCTGGTGCCTGATCCAACCTAGTGTGAGCCGTCATGCCGCCTGTCTGTGCCTTATCTGTTGTACACAGTCCAGTCAAAGACAATAGAGCCATACCAAGTGGCTCCACTAGATGAGAGTGGACTGTCTCATCAGTTTGTTGACTGCTTATGTGCACGGGAAGATAAAAAGTTAAAAGTCCGATGGCTGTGTGTGTGTGTTTCCGTGTGTGATGCAAGTTTGTTTTTATTCCTTCCTCGAACACAGATGGTGGATGTTCTGGTAAATGCTTGCTGTGCAAACAGGCTGGGCTACTATTTCCTCGGGAGTGGGAGATTTGAAAGAAGTGAGATCTTTACACCATTGATATCACCACTACTAAATGCATCAAGCTGTCTCCACCCTATCATGGGAGAAAAACTCCCACCACCAAAAAAAGCTAGCAGCAGTTGATAGCATTTGTTAAAATCCCCCAAGGAGGGGAAAAAAAAATAGCAGAATGAAAAAGTCCCCTCTCCCACCAATACTTCCTGGTGCCTGGGGCAGTCCTGGATCTGCACAGGTCTCCCCGACAACTGAGCTTTGTCTAGACAGAAGCCAATGCTCAGCTCACTGGATAGGAATTCAGTAAACCCACAGCCCCTCATTCTCACACTACCTTTAGCCTGCCTCTCTCACATGGCACCAAACAACCAAGTCACGGCTCTCATTGTTACAATAATCCAGCGCTTACCGTGCTACCCAATGCACCGCCCAAATGCATTCACGACAATAACCACCACTATAACTATCTTATTATGAAAATTGGTCCATCTTGCTGAGCAGCGAGTTCTCTGTGCATGAAAATTAGGCCTTTTGAGAGAATGTAATAGAGTAAATAGGCTGCAGAAAAGCTGAAGGATAGTGCTCTACGTGGCTATTATTTTACTGGGAACAACATGTCATAGACCATGTGCATAGAAAATGTCAGTTTCCTGGGTTAACATCATTTAGTCCATCTAGCACTGCACTAACACACACACCGAACATTTCTCCATTCATCTCTATCAAACCTAATGTACAGTCCAGTAATGTTGGATGCAAACAGCACTGTGTGAAGGGCACGGAGAACTGAATGGTGTCAGTGGTGAAATTCCCATGCAATTCCTTCAAGGTTACAGAGACAGAGTGGTCTCACCTTTCCCCCCCTTTTCCACATACACACATTCCTAACTAACTTCTCTTTGGACTCTGCAGGCGAAGCAGAAAACTTTTGCTGATCACAGCACAGAGCTGCTCCAACCAAGCAGTGTGAATAACACATTTCCACTTTGATTTACAAACGGTGGATAGAATGTAATGGATTTATATTTTTAATGATTGCAGGATTTGTAAATCACTTAATTACTTAATGATATAGCTGAGGCGCTGTACCACAGTGATGCAACATTCAGGTACAACAAAAATGGTTCAACGTGCAAGTGTAAGATGCAATGCAGTTAAGATGTCAGCATGATAAAGCAAAAATCATTCGAGTGTTGAAATGGATCGTGGGCAGACATTCACTCACATGCATACACACAAATAGGCCTGTGCACTCCCACACACACACACAGTCATTTGTCATTTGTCATGCATGCTAGACTTGTTCTTCTTTTTATTGGTCCTATCTCGAGGGAAGTCCCTTTCAACATGGTGCTGAGTCTGCTACCTCAGTTGTACAGTGTCTCTAAATAGCCACTGCTATATTATTAATTCCTCTTACAAATTATGATATGAGCGAAGTATAAGCATGAAAGGGACTGAGAGGAATTGTCATAATCAATGTCAATGCCCATGTAGATCCAGGCCCAAATAGTGAGAAATTCAAGGCTATATTGGTTTAATGCAAAAAACCATTCATAATTTCTGATTACAACGCTGCAAGATTTCTGGATTCTGAAATAAATTAAATTTGTGTCGGTATTATAAAGATGAAAAAGCCTCTGGACAGCTGCATACTGTAGCATGAACAATACTTGGAAGCATACACATGCTGGCTGAATTAACAGGAAAGAGGCTGATTAGTAGGAAAATGAATACTGTTTCCTTGTTTCCATAGTAAAGCATGAGGGAGGATGATCTAATGATGACATGCCCGGCACTGAGGGAAGGTGATGATATGGAGAGTTCTTCACTGCCTGCCACCTGACTTCTTATCATCACTAACAAAAGACAGAGAGAGAATAAAGGCAGGGCTGGGAAAAGACGCAGCCTTCTGACCTCACTAACAGGAATGATTCTCCCACCCCCCTTTCTCCTTCCTGTGAACTTTGGAACAACGCAGAGCTGAATGAGCTACACAGGCATAATGAGCAGCCTTGGGAGCGGCAGGGTAGAAGGCACTTAAGAGCTGCTGGGGTGGATACCATGTCCAAAGTGTCCTTTTAGGGAGACTCCGCCAGTGGATGGAGCTGTTTCTAGGACACCCTGTCTGGAAGCCACCTGACTAACCCTGCAGTCCTGATGCATTAGTAATCTGGACTTTTGACCCTCCACACGATCTGGAAGGCCTCTCTACTTATGACCAAACAGCTAGCATACACACCGAGTGAAGAGACAGAACAATGAAACACATCTCATGAAATGGGAAAAAATCCCAACCATCCACCAGCTACGGACGACTGTCAATGCAGGCAAAGTGCAAATTGTCAGTCAGCATAAAGGAAAGTTTGACCTGCTTCCCTGTAGTCGCTGAATGCGACCATTAATTCCAGAATGATACTTAGAAAGTTGCTGTCATTCACCATGAATTTCAACATACTAATGTTAGTTAGATAGATAGTTACTTTATGGGGGCATCACTGCGGTAAGAGTACCAGTCTTCACTGCAAATATCTCCCTACATTTTTTTTGTGTACTAAGAAAAGCATTAAAACGAAATAAAACACTTAACCAACATTTCCAAATAACATACCTCAGTATCTACCAGTCTGTCTAAGGAAATTGGATCCTTGTAGTTAATGTAGGCATAGCTACAATTTGGAATATCACATGGATGGCATGCCAAATCATTTCTTGGAATCTATAATATGACCTCAGCAAAATGAAAATGAAAGAGTTGCTCAAGCTGAGCAAAGACCTCTCATCTTGTGATCTTGGGCAAGCAGGGGAGAGTTCATCAGAATATACATAAAATATCGCTTCCTATTTAAAGTTGTGGCATTTGTGCACAGCGGATCACGGTGTAGGCTCTGCAAAAGTGCAAAAAGATGAAAGAATTTGACTTTCTTGAGGGACCTAGATCAGACCTTACTCTAATGATGATCTGCTTGTGTCAATTGCCACGGTGCCATAAGGTGGAGAAGGTTGGTTGGCTTTCTGATTAACAAATCTATTGGCCTATACTAGTCTCATAGAGGCAATAACATTAATGATACATAAACACTCAGCAGCACAACACATCACAGTTGTAATGACGGTTGAAAGAGTCCAGAATAAAATGCAAGCACAGTTTACAAAAAAGGAATTCTGCAAAGTGATTACTCAGCACTTTTCTGGCTGAGCTAACACTCAACGGCTCGTTTTCCTCATGAGGCTAGCACAGCATGGTCTTGATAAAAAAAAGTACAGCACACTTTTGAATGCACATGTTGAAGTAAATCATTTACCTGATAGAGAAAATGAATGTTGATGTGAGCCAGTCTGGATAGTGAGATAGTGTGAGGGTGTTAAACTGTACAGCATTGTTAACCTGCTGAGCAGCCAAAGTGAAATGAATAAGCCATTCACTTTCCCAAGACCAAAGCTCTGAACTACCTGGGTTAACACACTAATGCTATTCAGACTTAGTCTACCTGCAGTGTGTTCAAACGATGGCTGAGCTTTCTCCAATCATGTGCATTTTGGAACATTATAATGCTGTATTCATTCAAAGCACCGACCAGGATCTCACAGGGAAAGTATGTGAGGGCCGGTTGCAGCGGTTTGTTTTGAGAACAGTGTAACTCTGATGGAACGCGTCTGCAATGCCGAGCAGCATACCACCCTGTTTCGCCCATAATGAACATCAATCAAAGGCACATTTTTACAGCACTGCAGACCACCAACTGCACTCGCTAGGCAATGCAATTAAAAACTAACTTATTTCTGGACGGGCAAATATTTCCTCTGCCCCCGTCTGGCGGAGAAAAGTGTTTTAGACTGAACAAAATCAAAAGGCAACAGGAAAAAGCAGCTTGCAGCAAGAATTCCAGGCATGTAACCAGTGGCTGGGCAGATTTTTCTGGGCAGAGCGACATCTCAACTGCTCCTTAGTCTTTCTTTCTTGGCTGCCAGACCCTTGTGTCTGCTAACTGAAGGTTGACATTCCCTGGATGACTCCCACGCCAAAGATGAGGGTGGCTGGAATTCTTGTCTCCCAGACACGTGGCACGGAGGCGTCTCAAATTGGACACAGGGGCACATGCACAGATAAAAGCAGGCTGTATCTACTTTTTATCGTCAAGACCATGCAAACACAACGAGAAATTACAACCTTTTTAACAAACATGTTCTAGCTTTTTGAGAGCATTTTGCCTCAAAGCCCTTCGTAACAGCATTTAGAATGGCAGATGAGCACTGCAAAACAAACAAAACAACACGTAACTTGTAATTTCCCTTCACAGAGGGAGGTGCAGTCAGTCCCTTGCCTGGCAGGTTATTGTGTGAAAATCTTATCCACAGAAACCAGATCTGCTGTGACCTAGTTGTTGAGTGGGCTGATAATATGGGGCTGGAGCAGGGACCCAGGTTAATAATAACAACAACTCTCTAACCGCGGGAATAATTCATTCACACCAATATTGCCTAGGCTATACATTCTCCTGTTTATTCCTACAACACATCACACGAGGGAGATCATTACTGGGCTGCTTGGCTAAGCATACTGCATTTATTACATAAACCTATTGTTTATGGTTCTCATTATAACAGTTTTGTCTTGGTGAACTGAAAAGGATTCAAGAGTACCTACAGCAGACTTGGCTGTGATAAGGAATTATTGTCCTAAGGTGTTTCTGTCTCAGCTGCAAACTAGTGATGCTTTCTGTGCCCCCTGTGGCATAAAATTGATGAGGCTGCTTTGTCCTACTTTAAAGCCTACATGGGTCTACATTACAGCTGTGCAGATGGGATACGCAGTCTCATCCAGGACCTGCATACATCAAGGGTACCGAGGACACAGTGATGCTGGAGTCCTGGTCTGGATCCCCAGAGTTAGTGGTGCAGGTGAACACCAAGCCACATGAAGCACAGCGTACTCCCTGAAAGAATGCATGTTATGTGTGTGTGTATGTGTGTGTGTGTGTGTGTGTGTGTGTGTGTGTGTGTGTGTGTGGGGCTCAGTCACAGTTTTCCATTAATCTTACAAACAAGAACACACACTGCTTGAGGGCTAGCTGGTCTCAAGACTATTCAGTCACATACTATCTCTTACAGATCACCACAAGTTCTCCCTCTGTTTCCAAGAAAAGGCAAGCTTGACATTTTGCTGGTGGTACTAGTTAAATACACAGCTGCGTGTGCAGAAATGCGAAGTACTTCCAGCAAGCTCAACATATGGTTTCAGTAGTACCCTGCACTAGCCAAAAACACAAAGCAAAATGCACAGCACGTGCTGGCTCATGGTCTTGATTGTAAGACATAAGAAATAGTGACCAAATGTGTATTAACCACATTACTTCCTGCACTGGGGTGAGCCACTCCTGCCTGTGCCCTTAGCTAACCAACATGAGTAGGAGTGTGTGTGTGTGTGTGTGTGTGTGTGTGCGTGCGTGTGTGTGTGTGTGTGTGTGGAGGGGGGGGGGGGGAGGCTCAGGAAGCGGATGCAGTGGAGCCAAGCCCACATAGCGGAAGGAAGGAAGATGCCCATATAAGAGCAGATGCTTATGAAACAGGATCGAGGGCATGCGTGAGGAGGCCTAGGAGCTCCCATGAGCGGGACAACAATGCAGTAAATGTAGAAACCACTTCATACACGAGCGCATAAATAAACACATCCAAGCAGCACTCAACAGCTCGGATTGCATTAGCTTAGCCAAAACCTTTATTTACCCTGACACTTACACCCTAGTCTAATGTGTTCAAGTATTTAAACAGAAACCACGTTTTATGGAATCACGCGTTGGAAATGCAAGATTATTGGGAAGATCAACCCACAAAGTTTCTTGCTACAGATAACCACACCATGTGTGAACGGAGGAATATATAAATATAACTGCACACGATGGGGATGAGATCTCCCTGTCATCCACATAAAATATGCTTCTCTCTTATTTGAAAACAATGGCAGACCTCCCCACAATTCCCTTGTTAAATACGAACAAATTGACTACGGCTTTGGATGCTAAATTTAACTCCTATCATGGGTTTTTTTGACAAAGAAAATACCCTTTTCCTCATGGTACCAACAAGCTACAGGCTAATAACCCAATAGTGGCATTAGTGTTGAGTCCATCAAGTGTCTGCCAACTGTGCAGAAGAGATTGAAGCCCTGCACACACCTGCCCAGTGGGAGAAGAGAACCTCTGTTAAACACCTGCCCCGACATCTCCACTGCGTCACTCTCACTCTCTCATTTAATTACAAGTGATGTTCATGCACTCCATGTTCCCTTGAGCAGCAGTTTCTCTGGGAACACACACCTGACCTAAAATTGACATGACATGATGAGTATTATGTAGGTATATCTAACAACACCTGCCATGCTGTTAAGTCACTGACCTACTAATATTATTTTATTCACACCATCTCAGATTGCAGGTGACTGGTGAAAAAGCCATTTGACCATCTGTATGCTGCACCGTCATAAACAGTGATGAGCCATGCTGCGCTAAGGGGCATGGGCCACCACAGTTCTTCTAAGAGAGCTTAACCTCCTCCTAACCTCCTCCACTATATTGTGGTTCACATATGAACTTCTGCAAAACCTTGTCAAATGCACATCGTCATCAGGTAATTAGGCTCTGGTCTCTCATAATGATGAGTACATTTAGCTACAAATGAAATCGGGACAAAACTGCAAAAAGGAGCTGATACTACATGCAAGAGTCACAAAATTGGGTATAATTGTGGTTTTGAACCACATGCTCACAGTGGTGTGAAAACATGACCAAAAATGGAAAAGGGAAGAGGTTTTTGGAAAATGCATCATAGTTAGTAATTTGATAAAGTGATTTGGCACACATGTGCATTGCAGAACACTGTGAAATGGTTTTCTTCAGCCTGGGGTAGAGGTCATATACTGCCTGATGCTGCCATCATGTGGAGCATTTTTATAACAGAACACAGGAGTCTGCTAATTCAGTTAAATAATCCATCTGTCGTGAGTGGAGGTTGGATCAGTTCATCTGTTTCCCTGGCATTCCCCTTTATTGTATGGTGGGCCACAACTGCCAGCAATCCATGAAAGAATTCAAATTTAATCTTAAAGTATCTCAAATCAGTTTTCGTGCTACAACCTGCACTAGTACCAAAACTGAACTAAATTACTGATCCACCATTTCTTAAAACACATCATGGGGGAAACACTATGTCATAATATAGCAATTTTTCAGACTCCTGGCACTACTGAGTTTGGAAATGTTGTGATTTTTGAGGCTCTTCCCTGTTTCTACAGCATGCCTTGACACACTGGAATACCATAGCTGTGATCAAACAGTGGAAAATGGATAAACATCTAAATAACGGAAAAAGTGTGCTGAACCACAGTCTTAGTTATGAACTGCTATCACGGCAAGGATAGCATAGGACACAAGTAAAAAACAGTGACACTGTACTCCAATGACACGTGTCCTCTATAGGTCATTTTTATTTTTAAAACAGACTAGAAACTAAGTTGGTTACAGGATTGTCTACTTGCCAGATTGACTTATAGAGTAGAAAGATTTACCAGCCACAGTGCAAGTTTACTGTTGTTTGGGTGTTGCAAGGTGTTCATTTCATGCCCTTTTTGGTGCCATTTACCACTCTATTGTGAGGTCCATTTCCACCACCAGGGGGCAGCACCTCACAGGCAGTTCAGTGATGTTTAGCAAGAGCTACAACAGACTTCTGGCGAATGGGTCTGATTAATAATGGATAGACTCCTGAAGCAATGTTTGTAACGTGATTATTCCTTCTCTCAATTACAGTATGGGCTGGAGCCGCAGGTTGCAATAGTTGACTCAAAAGCAAATCAGTCTGCAGGATAGTGACACTGACCTTGGTGAGAAGAGATTTCAAAGAGGATGTATTCGTCAGATGGCTGGTCCTTTGGTCGACAGCATCAATCTGGAAAGTAAAGAGAAGGAAATGTGTTTAAACTTATTAAATACCCACTCCAGCTGGCCTTCTTCGGGACTGTTGAGTGGGATTTGTGAAAAAGGTGGTGAGTGGGGGAGAAATATGAGAAACACACAACACAGTTGGTCCATCAGCATTTAAGACATTTTGACTAGTTCTTTACTCTTATCAGTAACAACTGACAAAACAATGATTGATTTGTATGAATACATGGAAATGGTTAGACCCGCTTGCTTACCACTGAGGAATCCTCCCAGCAGAGGGCAAACAAAAGCCTGCAAGTACAAACTCCCACAGCCAGTGAAACATGTGTGATGAATGGCAAAATAGCAATTCATTACTACCAAATCTGGCACATTAAGTTTCAACGTTTCTTCATCATTTAGAGAGGATATTGACTGCTGGCAGGCCGCCTCTGTTAAGGGTGGAGACAGCCTGGCCTCTGCTTGTCATCATTGCCAGTCAGCTGGTTAGTCAGACGACTAATGTAGCATTCTTTACCACATTCCTGTGAAACCAGTCAGACGGCTGGTCCTTTGGTCGAATTGTTGTCGACCCATACTACAGCTGGTGATGAAGCTCCAGTCCAGGCCCTGATGGCTACTCACACAGACGCCTTGCAGTATTGATGTGCTTTGATGTTAGCGTTTCTGTTGGGCACTCCACGTACAGCTATAGGCTCTAGTGTTTTTCAAGGTTGCCGACAGTTTGGCTGAGACTAGGCATCATTGTTGGAGCTCAGTAGGGGGGGGTGCCGCCATTTTGTTTGGATCCCTTTTCTTCCTGTATTTTGTGCTGCTTAGGAAGTCTAGCTTTGTATTTTGATTTCTGCTAGGAATAGTATTTTCCTTTTCTGAGCAGGGTGGGTTTTGTTTATTAGCCTTGGCTCCCCCCGAAGGTTAGTTGTTCCTGTTTTGTTTAGTTACCCGTGTACAATAAAACCTGTTTATGCTCACTTCCTCACCTGTCTTTGTCAAAACCGTTAAACAGCATTTGTGTTACTCCCCTCCGACCCTGACAGCCAAGCTACTTCACTCAGAAACTCGTCATGAAGACCTGAGACATGAACCGGAGGGCAGACAGTCTAACATACTATTCTGCACCTTTCAGCACTCACATTTCACCCTCAGATGAGTCTGTTTTGTCCTCCTTTAGAGAGCCAATCCATAATACAGTCCTAAATGAGTGTACATTTTCACATAACTTGATGCAAGGGTCAGTATAAAAAAATCCATGACATTATAATTCAGTTTGAAGATGTGATGTTTGCTAAATCTGACATAAAACAAAACTAGACCTAGATTTTGATTTGTTAATTTGCAAAGTTTAGCTGTTCTTCTATCTACATGTCAAAATACAAAACTGATACAGTCAAAAACATACTGGATTAGGACATCAGAGTTTTCTGTTGCAAATCATTACTGTAAACAATTGTCAAGAAAATGATTGGCCTATTGGTCTCAAAGCAACATAAAGACCTCCGTGGGTCATGTTTACAGTACACAACAGTGTGGATTGTGTGTTTATCTATGGAAGGAAACTATGGCATGCCTGCACTATTTCGGTGTACAAAGCAGAGCTGTGTATGTGTATAAATAGAACTGGAAGTGATATGTTATTGTTTTGAAAATGAAATGGAATTTCTTCATCCTCATCAACATCTTGCACAGTAAAATACAACACAGAGCACACACCACTGTAATAATTAATAACCTGAGAATAAACTGTTCATTTCTTATACCAACAGTAAGAGGTTTGTTATTGTACGATGCTGAAAGCAAAGATGTTTTATTACCTGCTGTGTCTTCCAGTTGCTAAGCAACCTCTTACTCAGCTTATAATTTGCCATACTGTAGGTCCAATGTTGGTGTAGGTTGGTGGGGAAAGTTGGGTCTGTCTGTACAAACAGTAATGCAGCCATATGGCAACTAAATTCTATATAATGAAGACTCAGGCATACTTATGTAGCTTTGCAGAATATGTATTTACAAATCTCCTAGCACGAATGTGTTGCATAACACATACTTATCCAAAGCCTCACTAGCTCCGATGTCAGCACCTCTGTACCTGTAGCTCTCCTCCTCTCAGGTAACAAGTGGGACAATATGGGTGCTGTTATCAGAGCAGAGCTGCAATATTAGTTATATCCTAATAGTTCCATGTCTTAGATAGGTCTAATCTATCTAAAACAAGAGACAGATATATATGGCAACCCAACAAACCAATTACACATCAGTGTAAGCCCCACATGCAGGAACCAGTCAACTGCTCTAGGGATGAGGGAGGCATTAAGAGAAGGTAATTAAATAGAATGACAATTGCTTCATGAGGAGACTCATTCACTGCGTACTTCAGAGATGCACCAGGGAGATGCACTTCAGAGACTTGGACTGAATACGTGCAAATGTGATAGTCCAGCAGCAGCCTGTGGGCTCTGAGAGCATACAGAGGATAGGTGGGGCTGAGCAAAGCACACGTCTATAAATATCCTATCACAGCAACAGGACAGGTTCCACATTGTCAGTCCCATCATACACGGGGTGACCTAGCCAATGTTTAGTGCCAGCCATTCGTGCACATGGGCAGATGTACCTGCACCGAGCAGGCATGGGTGTCATCCTGCGGAGGGAATGAATCAGGTCTACAAGGACATTCTGCCAAAGGGACAGGAAGAGGAATGCTGAGGTAGCATAACAGCTCTTTCTCCTCTCCTACAAAGTTACAACAGAAACGCAGACCATAGAATGCAGTTAAGCATGTGTTAGCTCATACTTACAAGGACACAGACACGCTCACATAGAAGTACATCCACAGAGACATTACGCTCAGTGACAGGCAGCTGGTGGTTTAGGAGCTGAATCCACTCTGAATCCACCCACACACACAATCCGCTCAAATGATTCATGTTGATTGCAATTGGGGGCCCTAATGAAGCTCCAATATGTGTGTATTAGGTATTGCTGGATATATAAACTTATTTTTAATTTGAACTTGATTAAAATGAGATAAATCAGAGTCATCATTGACCCTAATATTCCCTACTCTTACATACACCATAATTAATAATAACCATAATTTTGCTAGATATTGTGATAATGATTATTAATCAGGGTTATTAGTTCTTGAGGAGTACAATTTACTTCACTTTTTGCATCTTACCAACTTGACTACTGATTCAGACAGTACAGGTTTTGAGGTGAAGTGCTATCCATCCATTCTCTGTGGACCCGCCTAGAAATAAATCATTGCAACATATGTGCCTTTATAACTTTATCTCATCAGTGTCTTGATAGACCACTTTGAATCCGAGATGGAAGGTGAGAAGGGATTGACAGTATCGCTATGCTGCTCGGTTGTCAAGGCAACACTCTGCTCCTTGACGTCATCATCCCACCCCTGTGCAAAGGACCTTTGCTTCGGGATCCCCAGAAAAGAAAAATGTAGGAACGCCCTCACGTCCACCTCCACCCACCATTTTATTTTTTAAATGATGTAATCTTGATAGAAAAACATCATTTGTATTAGTTTTTGATAAATGATGAAACAAAAGAGGTCTTGGTTGTGGACTCAGACTTTTGGACCCCACTGTACCCCAGGCCACTGTGAAACCTTTTCATCAATTGTTAATAACAGACATTATGCCATAGCAATCAATCAGGGCCTTGTGTACTAAGCAGCCCTTTAATGTGTGACAGAACATTGTCCTTGCAGTTTCTGATATTTTCCTCATACTGTGAGCCAATGACTGTATAGTCAATAACTTCATCACTTTGGTACGCTCCAGTGAGGCTTTGGTCTGTTCCAAACAAGCAAGCATTTTCCTCACATTGATATCGAAAAAAACAGGGCTTGAAGTTGACGGTGGCAATTTGATGTGTTGACTAGAAGCATTCTCTCAGGGGCTTTTTGACCAGAGCAGTGACGCAAAGACGAGCTCCCTGGAGGCCAAGCGTGGAATTTGAGTAGAGGAATAGGTGGGGGGTAGGGGGGCACACTCTCACAAGATTAAACCCTGCTACGGTCTACACAGCGTAACCAGGCAACATGACCAAACCCACGTCATTATCAAAAACACACTCAGGTGGTGTCAGATTGAGATGACAGGAGCTTGAAAAGGGAATAGCCCAATCATCAAGTGTAACTAAAAACTAAGTAACTACATCTGGTAAAAATGGGAGTGTAAGAGGCCTTTGGATATTCTTTAGTTCATTAATTCACTTTTCTCTGGTCAATTATAAAATGACTCAAGGTTTTCATTTTGCTTCAAGTGTCAAATAATACAATGTTGAGATTCAGCAGATGTTATTGTACCAAATCAACAGCCAATACTTTGAATCAATGCGAGAAAATAACATATAGTATTTTGCCGCATGTTAGGTTATATTAATGATATATGATGACATATTATGAGTCAGCACTCTGTAGTGTCTAGTTTGGGACAAGCATCCGTGCGACCTATCGACAGTGTGACATAAGACCATTGAGGCATGCTGAGTCTTAATTAGAGATGACACTGTAGCAAAAAGGTGGTCCTATCTTCCAAATGTGTTGTAATAGTGACATTGAGGAGTAAAATAAACAAATTACTTATAGAATGAAGATTACAGAAAGTGAACAGAACTCTCTGATAGATGATTTATGTTGGTATCAGAAATACAAGACTTTGTACAAGGCTAAAACAAAAACAGACTTGAAACACTTTCTTTCAACATTTTCACTTTGATATTTGGGCATTGCCTACACACCTCAGGTAGACCTAAAATCAGAACACACAGCAAACACCGCTGACTTCATCCTTCATCATTCTACAAATCTTTGGATGCACGAATGTCACAATGACCAGCTGGATTCAGTGAAAACCTGCTGTTGTTCACCATTGTTCCAGATCTCCACTAACCATCTCTGTCGATGCAAATGTATATCAGGTAAGGTAATCATGTATGGCTACCTTGCTACAAACTGGATTTGAACTGCTCAAGAACTGACCCACCTCGGCTCCAGCAGGAGACGTCACTTTTTTTTCAACCAGGTGTCATCAAAACAATCCGGATGGAGCGCCTTTCATTTAGGATTGAGTCGCGTTGCCTGAAATATTGTGTTAAAAGTTTTATGGCGACAACCAAATAAATTCAGCCCCGGTGAAATTCCGCTTCGCCGCATGAGTGACAGGAGACAATATAGTGATCTGCGGGTATGGGGTGGTGGTAGCTAAAGTCGCTGGGCTGGGATTGTACAGTGTCTCTCCTCTTTTGAAAACCCAAGGGCGCCCTCTGTCTTGCAACTTTACTTAACACTAGTTCTGTAAACTATCAATTCATGAGGCAGTCCCACGTGCGTGTTTTGTTCATGCCTGGATTACCACCCGGACATGCGGGGCTCTGTGTCTTTAGTAAAGGGGAATAGGGGTACTGACTCCCCAATGCCCCATTATTGTGTTTTAACATATCTCTTTGATATTTATATTGGTATCAGGCAGAAATACAAGACCTTGTAGAAAAATATCTATAATAAGACTGAAATAAAAACAAATCTAATCTTAATCTCACTTTCTTTCAGCATTTTTACTTTGATCTTTTACCACCAGACAGGTTATTAACCTGCTTCTACCAGGCCAATCAAGCACTTAAGATCAAGCATCTTTCCTTCCTCTTGCTTGCCACATGCCACCCTGAGGCACAGTAGAGCTCTTCAAGTCTGACAAAGATTTCACCTATGGCTTTAAATTCTCATTGAGAGACTAACAGAGCCTAAGAGAATGCACTCTATGCTTGAACTGAACAGCTAAGAGCTGTGGTTGTATAACTTTACTCTACTCCATGTACATGTTTTGTTGCAGACAAAATAGAGCCTAAACAGATATGGGAAATGTACCTTTGATAGTTTCAATATCCTAGCACAATTACTAAATTATACTTCAATGTTAAACAAACCGAATGCTATTTACTAAAAAGACAGAGAACTGTAATGTGTCACTAAGACAAAGCAGTGGGCCAAATAAATGTTCTGTATTTAGCGATTCTCCCCTAATGGCTCATACCTTTCCAAGAGGACTGGTGGTCTTGTCATGAGGCTGATTGTCCCCCAGTACCAAGCTGTTGCAGTAAATATCCAGGGACTGAAGATAATCTTCATGCTGATCCACACTTTAGTGAAGCCTCCATTCTGGTGGATGCCCTTGGAGAACAGAAACATTAAATGTCTGTATGGGGAATATTGCAATCTCCTTGCTGAGCTGCGGTACGCGGACAGCAAAGACTATGTCGTTGGCGTCAAGTTGCAAGTGGGTGCAAATGTTACGCATGAACAAGGATGTGCCAATAAACCATTTGTAATTATTTAGAGCGATGAAGTTATGTTAACGAAATCTGACTTATAGATCAATCCTCCGACCAAAATTGACAGCACTTGGAAAATAAGTACAACGAAACCTAGTACAACCAATTTCTTTGTGCTCATGTTCTCGATGATTCATCCGGCCATTTCCAAAGAAATTTGGTAAAAATGTCTAAAAGACAACACAATTGTGCAACAGATATCCAACTACGCCACTGCACCTGCTGACAGGTTAAAAAGCATCTGTGGCTCCAAGATGTTTCATAGCGCCAAATATTTAAAATAAATAAATAAATAAATAAATAAATAGTCTAGTTGAAGGGGACTCGGGTCTTACCACCATGTGAATTTAAGCATCATCATATTTTAGCATAACGATTAAAATAGTAATAAAAGAGTTTAAGAATTCAAAAGAACAGGAGAAAAGATTTGTCTATAAAACATGTTTCCTTTATTGCTTAAAGAATACAACTTTGTAGTAGGCAAGTGAATGTGTATCACAACTAGGTTACTTATGCAAATGTTTGATACTGCACCAGAGGGGGGAGGGGGGTAATAAATTTAGCTGTGATATCAAAGCATTTGACAAAGTTAAGTTAATCCTTAACATTGTGTACATTATCTTGGATGCGATCAGCAACCAAGCATCACATAGCACCTACACCTTAGAAAATCACAAACTCAGGGGTGTTTAACTATCCTCTATCTTTGGTTCTATGAGTCAAAAATATTCTGATTCTGAAAGGTGTAGCCAATTAGCAATACTGTGGTTGAAAGAAAGAAAAGAAACTGCATCATAAACTATGGCCGAGCTAAAATAAAACAGAATGTTCATTTAATTTTCTATTTAACAAAAAAATCAAATACATAATCACAACCCCTCAAAGGATCCTCTGTTAAACAAATATATCGGGGGCGGGGGGTAAAAGAAACCTTTTCTGTAAAAATGACTGTCAAAAAGGACCACAAGAAAGGAGGACTCCATTGCTCTGAAATTATTCTAGAGCTGTCCTCCTAAACCACCAAAGGTTATCTAGTACAACGGATAACAAAATTAAGCTAAAGGAGCAGTACCTGAAGTGAACACTTGCTGCATTATAGCCATAATCATTGACACGTTCTGACCACCTTCAGTCTTCAGTGTATCCACAATTCATCTCTAAATCTACAAATCACTCACAACATAATCATTTCAAGACAAAATTAAACATAAGCAACTGGAAAAAAGGGGGAAATGAGATGAATCGAAATACGTCATAACAGCCTCTTGATCCAAGCGTGTGTTTTCAGGTACTGCTTTCCGAGCATGTGGCTATCTCGAAATCCCCCTTGTCCTTAATGAAACTGTCCGTGCCAATACGCATTTTCAATGGTAGACTGATGTATACCAGTTGTCAAAACACATCTCAGGTCTCTGACAATGACAGTCCTGGGAGATTTGTGCCGACACTGTCTGGTGATGGGATTCAAACAGGTTTAATGGTGTTCTGGGATCACATGTCATCCTCCTCATCTTCATCCTGGGAGGAACCAGCCTGTTGGGCAGCACTGGCAGATGCTGCTGCCATCTGTGCCTGCTGGGCAGCTTGCTGCATCTGCAACCACTCCTGCTGGGCAAGTTCTGCCTGCTGCTGGCGTGCCTGTAGAAATATGTTAAAACCAGCAAACAGAGTCACAGAAAGTGAATGAAGACCTCATTCGGCAATTAGAAAATATCGTACACTGAGTGGACAAAACATTAGAGTGACCTGCTTTTCTAGAAATAGGTTGACTCAGGTGAATCCAGGCGAAAGCTGTGATTCCTTAATGATTTCACCTATTAACTCCACTTGAAGGGGAGATAGAGATGAAGTTGAGGAGACTGGTTAAAGAGGGGTTTTAGTCCTCTCGACAATCGCAGACATGGATTGTGTTGAACAAGGTGCAACTCTATAGTAGGAGGGTGGCCCTAATATTTTGTACTCTGTGTACGTGGATAGTGAATGTCTGATGCGCAGTATAATGAAAACTATACTATATGACGTACACAATTTAATACATAAGAGATTACAGATGAAGTAATTACTTAGTTTCAGGTTGTACCTTGGCAAACAATTCCTGTTGTTGTCTGAGGAGCTCTTCCTCTGGGATGCCGAGATTCTCAAGACGAGAGCTTGCCTTCCTCCTTTTCAGTGCTACAGTTTTACACTCCTGCAGGACATTTTTCACCTCTGTGATGTACGATGCAAAACCAAGACTCTCAAGTGCTAGAATGAAAGCGAAAGAAAAGAAAAAAAGCCACAAAAAAAATCACTCTCTGTGACATGAAACTTGCTATGCAAAAGCCATAAGAGACACACATGGCAAGGAAAGGGACACACCCCCCTGTATTCATCAATACGTTATGGCAGCAGTTGGGGGAAGAGAGGGAACATGGACAAGAACTCACCATTGATAACATGCTCAGGAGATATGGTCTTCTTTTCGGACTTGTTGCATATTTCATTGGCCTCTGAGGATATGAGGTGTATGAACTCTGTGCAACAGTTCACCACAAGCTCCCTTGCGTCGTTGGCCACTCGCACATTGGGAAGGGTTTCTTTTATCATCTTGTTAATAGCTGCCCTGGGAATGGTGAGGTCGTCATCGTTTCCAGAGGAAGAAGCCATCGTGGCAGGAAAATGACAACAAACCACGAGAAATAAAAGCTCAGGTTCACGACTGAGCTTGTATAAGTTCACCTGCGTTGGCAAGGCTCTTTCTGTCTTGCGTTAATGTGTGGTACACTGAGCAAGACAACGTTAACAGCAAATTAGCTAGCGTTAATTAAATTAGCAAAGTAGCTAGACGTTTCTTCAAAGTTAGCTGGCTAGCTAGTTAGCTTACTCGTTCTAACTGTTAAAAAACGCGGAGCAGCCTCTTCCAACAACTTGGCTACACGGAATGTGGCAAAGGGGTCCAGGTAACGTTAAAGCACAAAGAAGAGAACATGGAAAAGATAATACTGGAAAAAATGCTAAGCTAGCTAGCTAGCTAACAAGCTAGCTAGTGGCTGTGGTCCCCGTCGCAAGCAAGCCACAACCCTGAAGACAAGTGGAAGCGGCGTTTGAGAACATGGCTAGGCTGCTACCCACGAACTGTGCCTTGCATATATGTGTGAGACCTTGAGGCTGATGAGAATAAAGTCGCCACAACACTGCAGGCTTTACTGTCTAATTCCGATCGAATGAGCCAAACGTCAGATAGCCTTAACGTTACTAGTAATCATTAATAATGTTTACTAGGCAACATTAGCTGAAATTTGTCCGGATACGACGTCAAACAAAGAACCGGATATGCTTCGTTTAGTTTCAGTTACGTGTTAGATACCGCCATCTACTGCCCACTTAGAGAATACAAAAATTTTTTCATTTCATTTCATTTCATTTATATTCTATTCTACTCTATAGAATCATGAATATGGTCTCAAATCCCGTTTGAACTTTAATTTCAAAAATGTTTCCCAAATATATGCTTGGAATCATCTGATGCACTGACTTTGTCACCTTCACAGTTTTGCTTACAGCTCATAATCGTGTAATATAGGGCTTTGGAGGCTTAAAGGGTTAAGAGTTAGGGGTGAATGTACCATATAGTAGGGCTTAAAAGCTCCAGCAGGAGCTCATAGAGTCCTAAAAAAGGAGATTCCATTAATTGTCACACTTGAAGAAAAAAAAGGAGATTCCATTAATTGTTACACTTGAAGATCCATTCATAGCCTTTTGCCTTTCACTTGTTCACTATAATAATCTCTTGAACATTTCATATCAATTCTGAGAATAACAAATTAAATAATGGATGGAGGTTGGATGTGACCTTTCCCACTTGGCATGAAACAATGGTGGGATATTGCAGTCTGAGTGTGCAGATGTCAGTGACGTGGGCAAGTGTTGGTTTGAATGCATTCTGTCAGCCCTGGAGGGGAAGATGGCTCCAAGATACATTATCTTTCTTGATGATTTCCTGATCCCAGTATCATCAAGAGGCCAGTGCAAAATGAAATGAGCCATTTTGTCCCCGTAAACTCCAGAACAGGATGAAAAACGTTGGTCTCTTACTGCAGATTAAACCTCAAGGCTTGTATTGCTAAGCTTTCACAAAAAACTTCTACAACAAACTTGGATGCTGCATTATTATTATTATTCATTGAATACAATTCCTGGTAAACAGAACATGTTTTAAGACTCTGCTTTGTCATCACAATTAAATGTTCTCATGAAAATATGTATCTTTCCTCACCCTGGATGCCCATGACACTGCTGATGACAACAATATGGCCTTTCTTCTATAGGACTTCCTTAGTCTCACAACTCCAGCAGCAGAGAATGAAACAGACCACGTGGGGGAAGCGGTAGATGATGTTGAGGCACCTTCAAAACCCTGCTCCTTAATCCATAGGTCTGCAACTCAGCAGAATAGCCTTGTGCACACAGGCCCACCATTACCATTAAGTGTGGCCTTCACGTGGTGCTGACACCTACTGAGGGCTTAGGCCAATGATATGAGACTAATGTTTATTGTTGCAGTGATTTGTGAGATTTGAAAAATATGGTCAGAAACAGCAACAGTAGGCTAATTTCTGAATAAATAGAAAAACACAATCAGACAGATAACAACGTTCAAAAAAGCTATTCTTTATTAAAACATTAAAATGGAGAATCTCTAAGGCAAGGCACCTTTTATATAGCACATTTCATACACAAGGAAAATTCAGTGTGCTTCACATAAAAACTCTAAACTAAACTTGAGTTTACAATCCAATTTGCAAAAGGGCACATGCTCTATTCTATGAAATAACAAGTCAACTTTCTAGTTTTCTAGTTTTTAGCTACCCTATACTATGTCCTTATTTTTTCACTGTATCTTTGACACAGACTCACTGAGAGTATACAATTTACTGCATATAAAATCAAGATAATAAAATTGCAGATAAAATATTTCCCAAAAATATCTCAATATATTTTATATATGTTACAGGGTATTGACTTTCATTATGCTTCTAAGTCCTACTTCAGATGATAAGCGATGTGTCCTTGCAGATGTCCTGCAGATACTACTGCCTTATATGTTTCTAGTTAAAGGGTTGTGCACTAAAGCTAAGCAACAGCAGAGAGGGAGAGTGGTTATGCATGTGATTAAAAAAAGGTTAAAAGCTGGTCCGGATGCGATCCAAAGGATCTGTGTCCCACATCTTGGGGTCCCAGGCCTGGAACCAGCCAGTGAACGTGGCCGGCTCTTCCCCCTGCATAATGGTGGTGATGGGAATACCACGACGGCCAGAGGGGTCAGTCTCCACATAGTCGTTGGCTGTAAGGAAAATAAGCAATACATGAGAATCGACATGTTTTGTGAGGAATGTCATTGTGAAATTGACATGATATACAATAAACACTAAATATAGCTCAAATCTTACCAATCTTGACTGATCCAGTTCTCTCCACCTCATTGGCCTCATTGCCGACCCAGAGGAAGATCTGGTGGGAGCAGGGATGGAGGAAGATACAATGGTAAGGGATTTAGGGAAAAGAAAATAATAAAAGTGAGATTTAGGATAAAATTGGACCACTTCATCAAAAATGTTGGCAGGCCAAGAGTTTACCTGATCCCAGGTGTCTAGAAGCATGATGTCATCAGTTGCCAAATCCATCTGTGTGAAATCCCCAGGCACCTCTTCTGCCTACAGATAAATATTGTGCAGTAATAGTACAGAACACAAAAGCCCGAAACAATTAAAATGGATGGAAAAGTTAAATGCTCACTATCAGCCTGCCGGTCTTGTTTGAGCAGCCAAACAGCCGCGGAGGCTTGACCATCTTCTGCAGGCTCCTGGAGGTCTGGTACACCTCCTTCCCACCCAATGCTAACCAGAAACCAGCTGAGGAGAAGGAGAAAACAACAATATGGTGTATGATTCATTTCTACTATTATTATATAGAAAACAATGCTCTATTTACAGTACTCACATGGCTCCTTGGACTCAGCCACCGGAGTGGCATTTCCTCCAAGCAAGCTGGCGACATACTTAGCTGGAGTCATCTCCTCCTCAGTGGCCCCTACTCCCCTCCACAGGAACATATAATCAGGTGACTTCAGCACAAACACGTCATTAGTGTTCAGAGAGGCAGCAGAGGGCTCCACCTGTATCAGTGAAAGAGAGAAAGAGAGATGGTTTGAATTTCCAGTCATAATAAGGATTTCTTCAGCTATGTTTGTTCAGTCCAATAAACAAGGCTGACCTCAACAGCCCGGGTGGCTTTGGTGGAGCTCTGACGGATATGGAAGAGTCGTGTGCTGCCAGCCTGGCTCTGGCCTCCCTTACGGGATGTCCCACCCAAGAAGATGATCATAGGCTTCCCCTTAAACAGGCTCACAAGATGAGGGGGTTCTTGGCCCTGAGTCACACGGACCTGCCGCGACACAGCAGTGGAAACACCTCAACAAATGTATTTTACCTACATGTATAATGAATGAAGACGGGGATGATAGGAGTTGGCTTTCCAGATGCTTGAATAGCAGGAATCAATTACTGAAGCAAGAACTGTGTAATAGAATGTTTTTGCAGTAAATGTCTAACCTGAACTGGTGATCCTCCCATGGATTCGTCCAGCTGGACGGTAAGAAAGGCTGAGGCAGTCAGCTCATCCTGAGTGCACTTCAACCCTTGCCTAAGGACAGGAAGGCCCACCACATAATACAGTCTGCCTCTTCATGGGAAATGGATGGAAATATTGCAAGTGCTTCTCCATTCAGTATGAAGTCTACAAAGGCTGCAATGTCTCCCTAATGTGGCCAACACTCACCAGGTGTAGATCAAATGCTTCTCTCTGCCTCCCAAATTGTAGCTGTACAGCACCAGGTAACAGTCACCTCCAAAAAACTGTCCGTAGTTGGATGGGTCCACAGGGACTTTCTCACCACCTTCCACACGCCAAATCTACAGACACCCACCAAGGCAAATATCTCACTATGTGCCGTACTCCGTGCTAAATGACACACCAATAGAAGTCGTGAAGTTACAACATGAGCGTAATTATGCATTAAACGTAACTAAACATGATCACACCTGGACTTTCCCAGAGCCATCATCCACCATGCCGTGCTGGGCAGCCATGGCTACATTGCTGTGGAGGACGGAGGAGTCAAAGGGAACCTGCTCCACCTGGGCAATGCGACCAATGGTGTAGGCCTTGCCAGGGCCTGTGGTCTGGTCCTTGTCCTTCCAATTGGAGAAGAACTGCTTGAACAAGGTGGTCTCAGCCGCTGCAGGCATCACTTGAATCTGTACATGAAGAAGACATAGGAGGTTAGGATTTTTCATAGATAGGAAGTTAGCAGGCCAGATTTATACTGCATCACTACAGTACCTGGGTGTGCTTGGGGTAATTCTTCTCTTTGATGAAATTCTCTGCAGCCTCTTTGGCAGCTTTGCGCTCAGATGGATTTGCACTTGGTCCTATAGTTTGGGGTGTGGTATAATGGTTAGAGACCTTAATCTCTGGTGAAATGTATGAATGTATGAACCTCTTTTCTCAAATGGAAAAGAACCACAGAAAATTGACCACCAAGTTGTTGCTAAGAGTTACTTGCGCAATAACTAATGCACAAAAGAAAAAAGAGTGTAACGAAAGAAAATATGAATATGAGATTGTAGAGGAAAATGAAGAGATTCTGCGCCCCGGTACCTTTCCAGACAAAGAGCTTCTCATCTACTCCATTGTCCAGGATGTAGCATTCACTAGGGGAGAGCATCTCTTGTTTGAAGGGGCTGCTTTGAGCCACCAGAGATGTCTTCATAGAGCCAGCCGCATCAGAGATCTAGAAAGCATACAGAGATGGTCAAAATATTGTATCCATCATCTAATCATTTGATACTATATACTATACTGTACTATGTATCCAAAGGAATTCATTCATATGGTATTTTTATTGCATGTATATGACATTTCTTGTATTTACCACATAGAGAGATCCCTTTTTCTTGTTGGCTCTATCAGTGGATTCATCATCAGGGCTTCCTGAAGGGATGTCAGGCTTGGGTCCCAGCACCTATAAATAAATACATGCCCATTAGTGGCAAGATTACATGATCGCACATCCTTCCTAGCCCTGCAATGAGTGAAAAAAACATCCATGTCTCAATTCCCTGTTGTCAAAACACCAGCCACAAGCATTTCCAGGACTTCCTGTGTTGCAGAAAATGAAAAGTTAACAAAGATGGCTCACTTTAATGACAGCATCTGGTTCACCACCCTCTTCAGTCATGTGCAAGTTGCCACGGCCATTTCTCTCATTGTCACGAATATCAATGGCGACCTGGGAGGCCTTCAGGCGCTCAAAGTAGTTGCATTTACTGCCAGACCAGTGGTAGATATCCTATGGTTTGAAAGAGAGGGCACAGGAGAAGGAGATGAAGGTGAAAAAATAGTGAACATTGCAATACTTGGATTTGGTATTATATCAGTCTTTTTTAAATGTAGTTATCTAGCATCTATTTCACCTTTCCCAAGTCAATGATGAAGCAGTCTGAGTTGTTGAAGCTGGCCCAGGACATGTCCACCTCTGTGGCCCTGATGACCCGACGACCCTTAACGTGCAGCAGGCGCTTGACATTCACGTCATTAGTCACTACGTGCTGAAAGCCTGAGGCGACCCCACCTTCCTGTGATAGGAGGAAAGTAATGAAATAATGCAGTAGAATGATAAACATTAAACTACAACTACAACATGTATATTCATCCATCATAGATGTACAGATTCTGACACGAGAAGATTAGTTTCAATTTCAGTTCCAAATTTGCAATACTAGAAGGCACATGATGAAAAGATATATTCTGCCAGCACTGCCTCTTCTGTTTTCCAGAGGCCTGTTTGAGCTTGCGACATTTGCAGCCATTTGATGTTTTGGAATCAGAAAGCGATTTTCACTTGGCCTGTTTGCCAGTTCAAACTTTCCATGGAAACCCTCAGTGGAAAACCTGAGGGAGCAACCAACTAAGACTCCATACACTTCTCAAAATAGCACTGTAAGGATTTCTTCTCATTGTGGCAGGACTAGGGGTGTGGTTGGGCCATTGGCTGGGTGCGGAGCGCGGAGTCGGGCTGGCAGGAGGATTCGCCCTGCCCCGACACCGGCTGCAGCAGATCGGGACTGAGTGGGGCTAAGATGGTTGTTCTGTGTGTGTGTGTTCTCTCTCAGTGAGCAGGGACACGCAAGGAGAGTGTGTCACAGAGGGAGAAACGCACACTGGACTGGAGAGAGCCGCAGTGAGCGGACCAGGGCGGGGAAGCCCTATAGAGTGTGTGTGATCGTGTGTGTGGAAAAGCCTTAATAAACCCGGCGTGAGGCCAAACCCGAACTACATCTCCGCCTCCTCTCTGTCTGTCGCAACCCCGTGGTAGCAAGTTGGCTACACTCATATTAACATAATGTTCAAAATATGTTCAACTTGTGTCTTTCCATTGGTTTCAGTTGGTATTTCATGACATGCTTCTGTTGAAATGACCCCCAGTAATTAATTTCTTAGTGTTATTTCTAACCTTATTTACTAAAGGTTGGGAATATCGAGACAATATTTTTTCTGATATGACCTTCACCAATGTAGGCACAATGGGATTTCTAGTATTGCACTTGTTTTCAATAGTGGAGGCGGCTGTCCGTATTAGGCTAATATGACTTTTTGTGCAATTCACTGCCAGTCGTGGTATAACTATGTATATTCCCAAAAAGTATAATAATTTCATATTTTACTAAATGATGAAGAAGAAAAAACATGCAAATATGTATGAAGTAATTCATCAAAACAATATACATCCAGACACAATTATTCACCATGTACTTGATGCCAGACTTGAAGTAGCCCAAAAAGGTGAGTGACTCATGGTTTTGAACCTCATGGAATTGTACTGGGCCACCTCCCAGGAACTCATCCAGCTGGCAGGTAAAGATGGCCGCAGCAGCTTTCTCATCCTGGGAACTTTCCTCGCCTATGGTATCAGTGATAATGATAGAGAACTAATGAAATATTGTTAAAATATAAGAGGGAGCAAAATGTTTGTACATGCATTATGTAATTAAAGGGTGGAACATACATTTTTTTTATAAGCCAGAGTTTGCTTGTTTGTATTATCAGTGAATCAACAACCTAAATCCATTACCCAGCCACATATGAATGTTGTAAGAAGGAGACGGGGTGGTATGGAGCAAAATATAAGCATCCCCAGTGTAGAAGTTTCCATGAAGTTGCTTAGGAACTGGCTTCAGATCCAGACTCTCCACCCGCCACACCTGCAGGCCTGGCTCCTTCCCCGCAGTCTGGAACTCCTTGTGATGCACCATGGCTCTGAGGACCTAAGAGGAGACATTTATGAATCACTCACTGCAATTACAGTATAATACAGGGATTAATATTTAGTAACAATTTCAAGTTGAATTTCCACTTTTAGTTAAAAGACTTCAGGTCAGGTGAACCATCTTCAGCTGATGACACAGAAAAAAATATATTTAATGTTAGCAAACATGAAAATGAAGGTATATGAGTCCAAGACAACTTCATTAAAGCAACTATGCACTATATTTCATCATTAGTGCATGCTGTTAATTCAATTCATCCTGTTCCCTTGACTTAGAGGTACCAGTTTAGGTCAATCAAGAGTCCTCTCTTTTCCCAAAAGACAAATTCCATCTATTTTATCAGAAGCTTTCTGTTGCTTAATCTACTACAGGTACCTTGCGTTGATTATTAGATGCCTGTTGATACAGGTTGGTGAACATGACAGGGAGTCACCTGATGTACCAGTGTGTAAACTGCTGCTGTGAGCTATTTTGACTGAGGCAGCTGATCCCATGGGGTTTGAAGACAACGACATAATAAACATCCCATTGGAAAGCAAAATCCAAGAAGAGATCTTATTTCTCTGAGACACAAATGAGCTCTAAAGGCATTTTCTCCTATTTCTCAAATTCAGCTCAAGAGAAACAACCACATAACAGCTTGTTATCTCACTCTGATCAAAACAAGAGATCTCCAAATAATCTGAAATAAGTGTTTCTTTTTCACAACTGCTGCATTTTCCTATTGAAGCCACGGGGGTAGCAGCCATATAGTAGTAATAGCTTATTACCATTATATGTGTCACATGTTAGCATCTTCAAAGTTATCTCATAAAGTCTCAAAAATGTATTCCCTCTGTTATCTCCTCCTTGCTCCTAAGGGGTTTTTTAAACAAACACTACAGATGCAGGTGATCACAAGATCTGTTTTCTTAAGAGATGAAGAAAAGACGACTCTGAGCAAAATAAATTATCCTATGTAATTATTGCCCTGTCTAAATTTTCCAATTACAAGGGCAAAAATAAATTGGTGTAGATATGAATGCAATCTTCAGCCTACCCAGATATTTTGTATGTATGACAGGAAACAATCTTTTCATGTCTCTTTATAAATGACTAAGACCAATATCCTTGTTTTGAAGTTTTGAACATCGCCTGCAGCTGCAATGATAACTATACCAATTTTATGGCCAGAGTTAAGTTCAGCATTCTTACTATGTTCTAACTATATGTGATAATGAACCGCTTCTCATAAATGCTTCCGCAGATTGGTCGCATGGCCTGTTGCAACACGCAACGAATCCAATGCAATGTAAACGTACCCAGACCGGCAACAACTTGTGCAAATACCAACTACGCCACCTCGAAAGTTGGCATGGCTATAATTTCTAACTGATGACTGATCAGCTGAAGTAAGACCAGTAACTTCTCAGAACTATTCTATCTTCCAAAAAACAGTAGCATGCAAATTGATAATAGATAAAAACATCTTTCCATTTACCCGACGAGGGCAGAAGACAGATGCTGGCTCTGAAGATGGGATAAGTTGATACTGCTGCACAGTATTCCACCAGTATTGGACTGGTGTATCTAGAAATGGGAGTGCTATATAGCCGGGGGAAATATCCGTGTTTCTGACAGAGAGGCGTGTCCAGCCACATCCCAACATTAACAACACCCAGCCTAGACCGACAAATCCAACAAAAACTTTTACAGAACACTTTAAAGAATGAATGTTGAATTAAGAAAAATCTTTAAAAAGGACCCTACTCTCACAAGAGAGAACAAGAACAAGAACTATGCACGCCTATGTTTTGTACCAAGCACAACCTAAGAATCCACTTTTAAAGTTGCAGACACAGTTGGCAGACACAATGGACATTTGAAACAAAATTGTTGGTGCATATCCCTTAGAAATGAGAAATGTAATTCGCAACAGTGTAAAAAAAATATTGCAGGCAATGAGAATGTAAATAGCATACTTACATTGGCATCTTTTGAAAGTGTAAAAAAGTAATCTCGAAAAGAACGCTACAGGTCACACACCATTTTCAGGCTAAAGCATCCCCACCCACTTAAATTTCATTCAGCCTGTTGATTTTCACTGTTCTTAATCAATAGCATCAACCAGAATGATTTACTGAAGCTCAAATACCAGAAAAGCTTTTAAGCCTTATCTTGGCATCTGCATAGACTGGTGGCAGGACACCAACACTGAAAGCCAGCATGTTTTCTTTTTAATATTTCCAATAAAATCCACCATGATCCATTTATGAACACCCTTTGCACGCAACTTACATTATAAATGCAAGATAGTTTATGCAACTGAATTCTGATATGGGAATTTGTAAAGGGAAAATAAATGAAACGCTTATCAAAAGTAAGTGTAACACCTTCCAGGTTGCTTTGGGCCTTCTGTGCATCATAGAAATGTGCACGTGGTGGTAACAGAAACACCACTTGATAAAGAACTTTAACTTTCCGCTTCACAGGGAAGAGATATTACGTTGAATGCCATTCAGCAGTATGTGTCAGGCTTTAAAAGAGGTCTGGTAATCATCCCTTGATATATGAGTTCCGCAACAACATAAGACAACTAAAAAGCACCAAAAAGGCCAAATAGTTGGTGCCCAAATTGCTGGAGCATCAGTCACAAAAACTGCAAGATAATTTACTGTGACAAGGGGTCTTGAAAATAATTTCAGCATATGCCAAACATGGACAAACAAAAAAGATCAGTGGTCACAAGTTCATGAACACTAGGAAGTCAAATGCACTGACTCAAACCTCTCCGTCACCAGATCTAAATATCATTGGACCTTTGGGAAGTTCTGGAGCATAGACTTTGAAACAGACTTCAAGCTCCTGCATCCATCAAAGAACTCAAGGCTTTCCTTCTTGAGGAACGGTCCACTATCCCACACAGTTCAGCATGACAGCATTACAAGTAGGACTGAAGCTGTTCTGAGGGCAAAGGGTGGCCGTACTTCTTGATATGTTATTTATTTCTATATTGTTTGGTGTTTCTGTTATTTTGACCACCCCCTGTATATATTGGAGGATGATAGAAACTTGTCTTGGGGTTTTGCAGGTTAGATCAAGTGTGATGGCTGAGGGATTTGAATAGCACGGAAAGTTAAGCTGTTGGCTGTTCAGCGTGTGCTTGACCCTGGGTGTAAATGTGTGGCAGTGGCCTGTCAGCAGCTGGAGTATTTGGCCACTTTGTCTGCCACGTGGTAGCTTAAACAGAAAGGAGAGGCACAAATCTCTGACTAGGGATGACTGAGTTCTGGCAGTCGCCTCAGGTTAGGGCTGGGTCCATCGCTCCCTCTGTCACAGAGCTGCATCAGCACATTCTGTCTCATTGTCTACTATGCACACAATTCATAAGCCTTGTCTAAGGCATACCACCATAAAACAAAACACGCCTTCTCCCACACACATACATGTGCAATCCAAACCCAATAGATTGCATAACTCAAAGTCTGGTAACTACTATACTTGTCCTTACTTGAGTAGGCCTAAAAGATTGCTGCACTTGATATTGCGTAACTGGAAGTTATGGGGTCTGATAAGATAATCAAAGTATGATTCCACAACTTAACTTAAATGGCACCCTATCATTTTGCATGCAAAAGATGGCTGGATTGACTCTGAAACCTCTTCTTCTTCCAACTGGTTGACACAGATTGTCTTAGGTTTTGCACAAACATATTGAGAGTGCTGCCTGTTACTCCTTGATAAGCAAATACTCACTAAAGCTGTGCAGCAGATCATCATGAGACTTAGTGTGACGCTGGTCCTGGTCTACCCGGTCTAACTGGGCCCTGTTGTCATGCAGTTCCTGGCTCATCAGGACCAGGGAGACGTGTAATGTACTGGCCACACAGTTGAAGGCCCTCAGTTACAGATCAGGCCATTTGATTTGATCATTTAGTACTAATAAGCACTAATTACTAAGTATTAACTGCTACTAGTTACGTTAAACCAAAGCTGTGAAAGTGTGTGGTCCACATCTGCTACCCCAAGACACAAAAACCTGAGAGTACCTGATTCTGATGTAACACTGTCCAGTGTCCAACTGTAGTTCCACACATTGTCCTGTACCTTGGACTCTTTCTGGGCCATCTGCTTCTCCTTCTTTTGGTCCTTTGACAAGATGTGACAGATACATTGTGGTTGTATGGAATGATGTTCAAGCCCAGACAACCACTCTCTGTTGTGGTGATGAGTGTGGGTATAGAGGGGGTGGTGGTATGACACCAGAGTCTACTGTTGAGTGGAGGTGTTGTGAGCCTAATTCAATAAACATCTATGATGGGAGGTGCTCACTTCATAACTCCAATAACATACCTACATACTGGACTGTCCTCCCCGCCCCATTCCTTCCAATCTAAACTAGGTTTCTATGTATGCACTCACCCTGGTCTATGGCACGAGAGATAACTACATCATATCCTGTGTATTGGTAAATACATAAACTTGTAGTAAGTTGTAGGAAACTCACACACTATCAAGAATTAAGAGGTTACCTACAGTCATGATCCTGAATGAAAGTCAATCAAAGTTAAAAACTGATACTGATGTATCTGTTCTAGTGAAAGATATCAAACCTCAAGACTTGGCAAACATGTTTATGTATTTAAAATAAAACCAGTAATGACAAACTAACAAGGACATGATCTACACACCCATTGTCATGATGCCTCTTCTGTTTCAGTGGATGCTGCAGACATTAACTGTCATAACAAAGGTATCTGTCACAGCTCTGACAGACATTGTGTTTTATATTCCCACATACAGAAAACATTCAGACCTCAAACAAACATATTTCCAAACCATACTTTGAAAGTACTAGGGTTGTCTGTACCAGTGCTTACATAGTTTTGCTCAGGGTAGCTCACTATGCAAGACATGAAGACACATGACTGAATAATACCTACATTGTCTGAGACAGTAGCCTGAGGAACGCATCACCAGTTGGTTGGGTGTGTCTAATGCATGTAGGTGGTGGCCATAGAACTGTTTACTATACTTACAAGACTATTTATGAGACTTGAACAGGGACATTTTTGGAAGGCAGAATAACCTGTTCTCACTCCATGCTCTGTTCACCACCTAGACAAGCTTCAGTGCAATTGTAGTTGGAAAGCAATGTGGGTTTGTATAGTGCCCATGAATGTTATTGTGCTACACCCAAGGATATTTAACTGTGAACCTGATGAACACCAACTACACAATGTTTAACTAAAAGGAATATGCTAAAATGAATGGCTAAATAAATAAATGCCTCTTCAGAGTTTGTGATGAACAAACACATGCATCATCTTCAGTATAACAATTAAGGTGACTTAGATTTTGAACCATCTGTTAAAGTACAGTTGTCTTTCCTCAAATCAAGCCCCCAAAATAATAATAAAGGATAGTAGGCTACAGGAAGCCCATTTCCGCCAATGTGATGAAAAAAAAAAAGGTCCTGTAAGTCAGTATAATGAGAAACATTCTCGAAAGAATGACTTAGTATCTCAAAATTATTTTGAGATACTAAGTCATTATTTCGAGAAGGTTTCTCATTATAATGACTTACAGGATCTTTTTTTTTTCATCACATTGGCAGAAATGGGCTTCCATAGAAAACCAATAAGACGTCCATCATTTGAACTAAGTCACGGAGGAGACATGCCATCTATACACGCCTGACAGGAGTTAAGTGAGCTCTCCAGAGCAATCTCTCCAGGACTACATATTGTATAAACATGATCATGATGGACCGAGAACAAACGAGGACCATAACAGTGAGGAACCACATGGCTGGCCACTGGGAATGGTGATTGTCTTGCACAACTGGAAGGACTTTGCCAAAACATGTCAAAAGTAGGTGTGCCTCCTTCACAAAGTTAAGAAACAAACTATTGGATGCACTGTTGTGAATCCAGTAAATGCAACCAATGGATAACATTTAGTTTAGTATTAGTTTAGTTAGGCCCAATGGTTGTTCCTAGATTAACTTAATTTTGCATAACTGTAATTTTGGTAACATGTAGAACTACACCTGAAATCAAATGCTTTTTCATGGTTCTCATTTCATTACATTACATTACATTACATTACATTACAGTCATTTAGCAGACGCTTTAATCCAAAGCGATTTACAATAAGTGCATTCAACATAGGTAGGCAAGAGAACTACTAGTCACCAGAAATCATAAGTGCATTTCCTTCCTAAACAAGCATCTAAGAGCAGAACCAGTGCTAGGGTAAAACTGCAATAAGTTAGCTACCTACTTTTTATTTAAACAAATAAGTGAAGCAAATAAACAAGAGCTAAGACAAATAAGTGAAGCATGTAAGCATATAAGCAAGTGCTAAGACAAGTAAGTGAAACAAATAAGCAAGTGCTAACAGGGGGGGGGTGCTTCCTATATTTTGACATTAAAAAAAAATTAACAGAAGGGAAAAATGCTACTTGGAACAAAGAGTCAAACTACAATACCCACAATCCTTCTCTACACAGCTGCTTCCAATTTCCACCTGCCTGATTACAAGGACACTTCTCTCATTCACTAACATCTCAGTAAGAAACTTGATGGACAGACAAAAGCTGATCTACTTGTACATTCATTATTTCATGGAAAACTTTAATTATTACAGTATGTGATCTTCATAAGGAGAGATGAGAAATGTCAGGTGAGAGAAGTTGACCTGCTTCTTTCTTTCTGTCTTTCTTTCCTGCACTTTTCTCTGAGAAGCCAACAGTGCCCCCCTTATCTTTCTCGACAGCATTTGTTTTATAGTGACACTAAAACACTATACAAAACAATGGAATCCAGCTTTTAAGTTGAAAACAAATGATAGGGATCACTGTATTATCTGTCAAGAAAACTCAAGTATGTGTGTGTGTGTGTGTGTGTGTGTGTGTGTGTGTGTTATGCTGCAGGTTTTCTTGAAACTCCTCAACTTCCTCCTCTCTCTCTATTAGGGCTGTGTCCCAATCTATCACTTTTCGTTTTTGTTCGAAAATATACACATGAACATTAAAGACACACACCCACTAAGGATGGACAGATTCATATAATATTATCTTCATCACCTACATAACAGCAAAAGTATGATAGTATTTTTGACTTATGAAGCAAGCATATAATAGCCATTACTCAAAATCAAGCGACATGAAAGGAAGTGTAGAGCTGTATATAATGACTACTTTCTACGACTTTGCCCTGCAGTGGCATCGTAATTAAAATGTCTGGGCCAGCGGATGGTTCTCCCCCAAAGGCTCCCAGCATGTGACAGTATCTAAACAAGCAATGCTAAATTAAGTGTGATCACATCTTTGCCACAGGGAAGACATGAGCAAAGCTTTCAGATGACTCACCACAGGGAACAGACAGTAGACTATTGATCGAATCATTTTCTCAGCAGCAGTGAAGACATCTGGGAAATAAATTACAAAATACCAAGAGGTGCAGCAAAGTAATACAGCTGTCTCTGTGTCAATACAATATTTCATCTCCATAATGGTGAGCATTATGTCTCAGGAGGTTATCTGTGTTTTTAAGAGCAACCCCAACAAAAAATAATCAAATACTTATATTTTCTTATATTTTTGTCCTGCAAAGGTATGAAAAGTAAAATGGTGGCTCATGTTCATCACAGACCAATGCATATTTGTAAATGCTGTTTTGATACTGGAGATATAGCTAGACTTTTCCAACATGGAAAAAAGTTCAACAAATTTAGTAAGACCATAACGACCATTTAGTGAACTAATTGATAGCATTCATCAGAAAACATATTGGCTGTCTGGAAGTTTCAAATCCTAGATTCATGAAACAATAACAGAGAGGAGATCCCTCGGTTTTTATTTCCACATAAAAACAATATATATCACACAAAAACAATATATCATACAGATATTTTCTCTTCATAAACACATGAGCATACAAAGATGTATAGAAAGAGTTGGTCAGGAAATATTTTTAAGGCTGTATATCACTCATTACTGCGCCTGAGATGAGTGCAAGTACAATCTCTTTCTTTCATAAGATCACTTGGGAAAAAAATCATATACATTTCAGAGTCATTCACTCAGCGTGTGGTAATTTAGAATCAGGTTTACCTGGATATTGTTTCCACATAGGACATACAGATCAAAAGACTTGATGCAAAATCAAAGTATTTATCAACAAACCTGGTTCTGGGGTTAATGTGAGAAGAGGAATAAGAGAATAAGAAGCTTTTTGTAATCGTTTGTCAAAGGCAAATAAAGTCATTTGACATTAGCTTTTTGACGTCAAGCTTTGAGGTGTCGAGGCCTCATCGTTGAGATGGAGGAGAAAAGAGCGATGACCAACATAGCAGCTCAAGTCTCTTTCTACCGTTTAACCACTCTCCAGGGCGTGGGCACTGTCTTGTTAAAGGAACCTCTGCACAGCTTTGTTGGGGGGGTGTATGATGTTAGGTCAGACATTAAAAGTGATTGGCGTAGTGAGGTTGAAAAGGTTAAGACCTCACTTAAAATCAAAAGCAATAGGAGGTCACGCGGCTGGTGGCTCACCTGAGCCCTGCGGCAAGTTTCTCCATTGCAGCTTTGCGCTCTTCTGCTTTCTGCTGTGAACGGCGCAACACATTGCGTAACTCCTGGAGGTGGTCCAACGTGCCCACCAGCTCGCCTTTCACTGTTTTCATCTGGCTCTCCAACATCTGCGTGTGGTGGAGGGAGCTTCTCCTGTATCGTCTACTGGAGCGCACCTTTTCCTCCAGGTCCTCCACTGCAACAGAACAGGGATCGCAATCAGAAACATGCATTTCACACACACCACAACCACTAACCCAAGAGCCTTTATGATACAGGAACACTAAAAAGCAGAAAATGTAAGTTAAAATGAACTGAGCTCAAGTACGGAGCGTATGGAGCACATATACAAAGATACCAAAATATTGTGATTCTGATACAGACCCATGATCTCCTGGTAACTCCTGCTTTCTGGTCCAGGCTCAGTCTTCTTGTCCATCAGGTTCTTGGTCTGCTGCAGCATCTTCTCCATCTTGACTAGTTCGGCGGCCTTGGTGTCACTGTCCCGGCGAACTTTCAGTAATTCCTGCTCCCTCTCACTCAGCTCACTCCGATACTTACTCATGTCCTGCGTCGAAAGCCTAAACAGCACAACCTGGAACTCAACACAGCAGCACTGAGTTGGTCGGTCTACACTTGCTTTGTGGAATTACGGCCGTCTTATCACCCGCTGTTGTTCTGCACTTGAATCCCCTGAACAGCATATACTGCTCTGTCTACTGCTTGAAAACACGAAATGCTGCCCCCGCTTACAAATGAACTGTATTGCTGCCGATACTTGTCTTTTTATATAGCCCCAGCACATCATCTGAAAACAGTCAACTCTCAGTACCCACCATTACAATCGAGGAAGTCATAAGACTGGCTTCACATGGCCCTAGAGCAAAATTACATTTTTATACTTCATGAAGCCAAAATTCTTCAGAAGGGCAGAATATGTTATATAATTACATAGGTACCCGGCTAATCCAGTCTCTAAGGAACTGAGACATTTCAAACAAGTGAAATGTTTGACTGAAATACAATGAAATACTGAGATCTATGAATGAATAGTCAACGTATTTCAAACACTCCAGCATTTCATAGGTTTGAAGTCCCCTCATGAGGACTACAGATTAAAATAGATTCTATTTTCTACCATAACTAGGTGCACTGTCCAATTTGCGGTGAAACCTCTTAGATGTATTGTTGAAGAGAAGGAATCTTGTATTTTTTGTCAGTGACCTCTATGATTAAAACTGAAGGTAAAACTGAAAGAGCTCTTCAGTTCTATCTACATTATTCTCACAGTAGACATAGTTATTCCCACATGGCAAGCAGAGCGAGCTATGTTTGTGATAGGGGGGAATGTAAAGGTTGATGTAATGTACACCCTTCCTCTGAGGAGAATCGGGATCACAAATCTTAGCAAACAGAAGTATTTTGATTTAGTTAAACTTAAGACTGAATGTAAAATTGTTTAGCAACTGGCCTCATGGTTTTTCTGCCCTCTCATTTCCTGTTCCTGTGACACTAGTGTTTCCTCTTTCTCCAACTCCTTCTTCAGGCTGGCCACCTACTGAAACACACATACACATCATTTTACTATGGTGATAACATACATGGGTGAATGCCTACATGCATACATGAACACATTTGGGGGGAAAAGAAAAAAGAAAGTGGATGAATGGAAGGCGAGTATTGAGGTATGTTTCTGTGTTGTCTTTCAATGTAGCAGTGAGTTTTTTCATGTTTGAGTAATCTGTTCATCTGAGTAATTCCTGTCTTTACAAATTAATAACTTTTTTAAATTTAATTATTTGTGAGATGAGCAGGAAGTTCTTGTGGTGTTGGTTGATATTAATAGTGGAGCAGATAAGCTCGTATATGGAAGGTATTGTGCATTTTATGACTAAAGCATGAAACTTTCTCCAGTGTTTCTATAAACCATGAAGTTTATTTTCAGACGTGGAGGCATTTCAGATTTGATCCCTGGGATTAGGCATAGGGCGAACAAATTTCAGGCTGTCAAATTTCACTTTTTCGCAGGCATAAATGCAGTATACATCAATTCATGTTTATTTTCACTCTTATTACACATAGATTGCACAGAACTTCTGTAAACTCTGTTTTAATAAGTAAAGTAAAATGTGTGTGTGTGTGTGTGTGTGTGTGTGTGTGTGTGTGCATAAGAGGGGCAGTGTGTGGGTGTTAGTGGGGGCCCTGGTGAGGTCGGAGTTCACAGTCCTGATGGCCTGAGGAAAGAAACTCTGTCTCAGTCTCTCTGTTTTTGCAGCGTGACTGTGGAGGCGCTTGCCTGACCGCAACAGCTGAAACAGTCCGTTGTTGGGGTGGTGAAGATCCTTCATGATCCTGCAGGCTCTGGTTCTGCACCTCCTGGTGTATAAGTCCTGCAGGGTGGGGAGTGTAGTTCAGCCGAACGCACTACTCTCTGCAGAGCCTTCCTGTCCTGAGCGGAGCTGTTGCCAAACCAGGCAGTGATGCTTCCTGTCAGGATGCTCTCTACAGCTCCAGAGTAGAAGGACTGAAGGATCCTCTGAGAGACTTTAAATTTCCTCAGTTGCCTGAGGTGGTAAAGGCGCTGCCTTGCCTTTCTCACCAGAGTGTCAGTGTGTGTGGACCATGTGAGATCTTCGGTGATGTGGACTCCCAGGTATTTATACCTGCTCACCCTCTCCACAGTAGTCCCATTAATCCCCAGTGGTGAGTACGTCCTCTGTTGTTGTGTCCTCCTAAAGTCCACAATCAGCTCCTTAGTTTTGGTGACATTCAAGAGGAGGCTGTTGTCCTGGCAGCAGAGTGACAGATCAGCAACTTCCTCTAGGTAGGCCTTCTCGTCGTTGTTGGAGATCAGGCCCACCACCACTGTGTCATCCGCAAACTTGATGATGGAGTTGGAGCTGAACCTGGACACACAGTCATGTGTGTACAGGGAGTACAGTAGGGGGCGCAGGACGCAACCCTGGGGGGATCCTGTGTTCAGGGTGAGGGGGTTGGAGGTGTGTCTGCCCACCCTGACCACCTGGGGCCTGGCGGTCAGGAAGTCCAGGATCCAGGCACACAGGGGGGTGTTCAGTCCCAGCTCAATCAGCTTGCCAGCCAGTCTGGTGGGGACTATGGTGTTGAAAGCTGAACTATAATCAATGAACAGCAGTCTCACATAGCCCCCCTTCCGGCTGTCAAGATGGGAGAGTGTGGTGTGCAGTACCTGGGAGACAGCATCATCCGTGGATCTATTTGGACGATAAGCAAACTGCAGCGGGTCCGTGGTACGAGGGAGGAAGGCGCAGATGTAGTCCTTTATCAGCCTCTCGAAGCATTTCATGACCACCGAGGTGAGGGCCACCGGTCGGTAGTCATTCAAGCATGCTGGAGAAGCATTCTTAGGCACAGGGACAATAGTGGATCTCTTGAAGCAGACGGGGACCACAGACTCAGCCAGGGAGATGTTGAATATTGTGGTGAACACTGGAGCTAGCTGATTAGCACAGGTCCTGCCACCATCCACCGTCGCAGCGCCCCAGGATTCTCTGTCAGGCCGACTGCTCCACCAGATCCTTTGATGAGTGCATTGTTCTGTTCATGGCAGTGGCAATTGCCATGGCCGAGAACTTGTTGCTTGTTTTATGCACACAAAAAAAATGCTAGCATGCTAGCTTCCGATTAGAATGTTCGCTAACGTGCTAGCTTTCCACATAATTACTGTAATTCTGTCTTCTACATTCTTGCTAATGTAGTTGTCAGTCAGAATAGAAGCACTTACTTGATTTCTCAAATGAAGTCCAATGAATGACAGTCATGTAATTCCATATAACATACAGCAGAAGTTGTCATATACATATACATACATATACTTGGTAGGGTCCGGAGCCCCCCTGGACAAATTGGTGTTCTAAGCAGAATTTTGTTACGGGGCCATGGCTGAGGCAGCTGGCAGCAAATAAGCATCTTTATTAGAACAAAAATGATATTTTGGCAAAGATATACATGATTATAATGCAGAGTGATGGGGCAAAAACTGGAAAAAAATGCAATGCCGAGGTCAATGACCTCTCAAGGTCACCAGAGGTCAGATACAAATTGCCTCCACATCTGAAATAAAACCTTGGGGTATGTAGATTATATGCTGAAACTTTCATGCTTTAGTCATAAAATGCACAATTGGTTTGCCTATCTGCCCCACTATAATGGTTGAGAGGCTGCCAAGCAGACATACAGATGGTGTCATTGGAATGCTGAGGCCAAGGATGCAGGAAAACCATTGAATGACCTCCGACTAGAAGGATTGTACATGTGTGCAGAGCCAAAATGCATGATGGTGACTGCCTCTTACTGTGTTTGGGCATAGTAAGCATTCACCAGTCAGCATATCCCATAAGGTGTAGTGTGTTTTAGGATAGGTGTGTTCTGTGCAAAATCTTGTATTGGATTTGTTGTGTTTATGTGTTACCTGACATGTTTAAGGTTTGCCATGTTTGGTCATTCATGTTAAGGTTGAGGTCTGCTATCCATTTGTCTGTAGGTATGGCAATATGAGCTTGTATTTCTGGGAAACTAGTATCTTACCACTAAGGAGCTTTACTTTCTGGAATAATGATGATTGCTTTAAATTAGGATGATTTATCCCAATTTGATTTCGTCTAAGGTGTGGACAAGGTCTGATAAGTACTGGGGGGCAAGGGCGTGAAGGGACTTGTAAGTGAGGAACAGGATTTTTAAGGCATGGGACCTGACTGGGAGCCAGTGGAGGTGGATGAGGATGGGGGTAATGTGCTGGAGCCTATCTAGGGCTTTGCCAGGGACCCCAGATAGGACTCCATTACAATAGTCCAAACAGGAGGTGACGAAGGCGTGAATGAGGGTCTCTGCCACGGAGTCAGTGAGTGAAGGCCAGAGTCTGGAGATGTTTTTTTGCGGGCTTCTGAGGAGGGGCAGATGGAGCAGCTGTCAATGGTCAGGACAAGATCCCCAACCTTCCGGAGCAGCGCCTTGGAAGCCACAACCATGAGCTCTGTTACTGTTTTAGTTTTAAAAGGTTGGCTGAGGCCCGGGTATTGAACGTGGTCCAGGAGGATGGTGTGGCAGACTGTGACGAATGCAGCAGAGAGGTCAAGAAGAACGAGGATATTGATGTGAGGAGGTTGTTAGTGAGATTCCCCGTAATTACATGGTTTCCGATCAGGGGGTGAGAGTGACTTGTTGTTCATTGTGCCAGAGTGGGGTTGGGGATGAAGGTGAGGAAGATGATCCATGGTGTTTGTTGGCCCGCCACCATGTGAGGTGGTTGGTTCTTTCACCCTGTAAAGAGATCCAAGCTCTAAACCAGTTTCCTAGCCTACCAAGTAGTTAATGGGATTCAGGTCTAAATAGTCCCTGATTATACAACTAGAATGAAACTACCTGGCAGAATAGAAACCAGCAGTACTCTGCACCCAGAGGTCCAGATTTGAGGATCACTGCTCCAAACCATTGTCATTTTCAAAAAAGAAAAACAACAAGCTATTGAGCGATTATGGCACAATCTATTTCAGGAAAAAAACACCCTTTGCTTTAGGGTGTACGATTCAGTTTGTCAAACCCATAAAAGCCTGCTGTGTTTTAAGAGGAATGTGAGTCAATGGTTTTGATACGCTTATCTACAATGGAGTGTTTGTGTTTCCAATCCCCCCACACATGCACATGTGACAAAAAAAATCACAGTATTGTTGATCAACATCTGACCATGGTGACAGACCCTGCTGCAACAGCTCTGCTTTGCTGCTGTGGCACTGCTCCTGCAGCCTGTCCTGCTGTTTCTGAATGCCTCTGGTCCAGACAATGAAAATGAACACATATACACAGATGTAACAATGCTCACCTTGGGTCAAAGTAAATATGAATAAAGAAAAAATCCCCTTTTCTACTAGGTTTCCACTCCTTTCCTGGGTTTAAGTAAGCAGAACAAGAGGATTCATTCACTGGCAATTTCTCTCACTCAATCACACACTCTCACACACACACACACACTTACAGAGCTCCCCTTTAGCCACATTTGAGAACTTAATTTAGCTTTGTGGATGGGGTGGAATATGAGGCCATTCTCAATTATCAAACAACCTGATATTTTCTATAAATAATCAGCGTTTCTTCTCAATGTGTGGTGGAAACAATCCTGGACCGGAGTCCAACCTTTGCTGTAGCCTCTTCTACCTCAGCTCGAAGAGTAGGCAAGGCCTCCTGATCTTGTCTGATCTCTGCTTCCCAAAAAAAGGTGTTACCACATGTTAACTTGATAGGTTCACAAGAAGGATAGGCTTGCAAACCATCTCTTGATAATCAGTGAGAGAGACACTTAAACAAGGCAAGCTGTGGCAAATATAGCCCGATGTGAGTGTAGGGGGCAGACCTGTTAGAACTGGCTTGAGGGAGTTTTTGCGTTTGCGTTTGTCTGTTCTGTGCTGGGCCTCTTGTGTCTCACCCTGTGCTGAGGTCTCTCGCTCTGAAAATACCTCTGATCCAGAGACTGCTGCAAATGAACAGACCGAATTCACAGTGCTTACGATAGTCTGGATCACTAAAAAATGTCAAAAAACAGAAACGCTTATTTTTTTGTTTTCTTGTTTTCCATGACATTTTAAATCATCTTGGAATCCCCCATCGCTTGTTGGAGGTCCCTCTCATTCAGAGTGGCTTGGAAAAGATGGATACTATTGTTCTTTTTCGACAATATCCAAACAATTAATTTCATGTTACTATACTTTCACTCTCTCATATGAATGCACACAAGCACACATTCACACTTATGACACAATTGATGTATGAGACGTATGAGACGTTTCACAATTACCATCACATTCAGCTGTAAGTCTCATCAACTTCTCATCAACTTCTCTTCCAGTTGTCTCTTTTGGGCTGTTAGACGGCTGTTAGTCCTCCTATAACTTCAGTACAGGACAGTCACCACAAGGGGGAAGAAGAATCACAAGTATATTTTCTTGTATCAGCTCTGTATCAGATTTGACTAACAGGAATTTCAAATCAGTGTCAAATTACAGAAGGCTATGATTGCCTGATAGTTGGCTTTGTATGTTGTTATTATTGACTATTCCCACACCTTATTCCCATTTCATGTCTTGACCGTTAAGTCTTGCAGTTTTTAGTTGAAACAAGTGAAGCTAGTGTAATGCTAGTTATGTCCTTATTGTTTAGGTGGAGTAGCTGTATAAACCTTTAATTTATAGGATCAGGTTGTAGTTATTTGTGTTTTTAGTGTTAGTATATAGCACACATCTATGCATACACACATTGGAATTGCATGATGACCTGTCCCAATTAATTCTGAAAGTTTATGTTTGTGGAGAAGGCCTTCACTACATCAGAGACACTTTGACATATGCATGATGATCCAAGGCACATATTGATGACTCAAGTAACAAAGAAAATGTGATACCTGCCTCCTGGATCCTTATGTTCATTAGCCAACATGTCAACATTTTGTGACAAAGCAACTGTAACATACTGTAAGTCATACGGTAGTTGTTTAGGCTTTTATCCAACTTTCAACTTTTTTGTTTGACATGGTAACAGAGAAAGTTAATTTCATGTCAATAATACTAGGCCTACATTTAACAAACTTCTAGTATAGCACTGCCACAGAAATTAAATTAAACATCGCCCTCTGCTGACTAAAGACTAGTAATACCACAGAAGTATTGAACGTGTTTAGTTCAACAATGGCCTCTTAACATGCCTTAGTGAGTAACCAGACATCCAAAGATATTGGTGACTGCAAGCACAAAAACTTAAAGACTTTACTAAACAGGAATGGCTAAGTTATTATAGCACTGATCTAGCGATCTGAACACAGTTTCTCCCATGAAATCCTCTCGGTGTCACACTTGCTTAGAGCTTCCATCAGTTTGTTTTCATTGTCCAGCATCTACAAATCCAATACATGTCAATACTGATCTTAATTTACTAACCCAAGATGACTATATTGATATATAAAGCAATGTTAGGTTGGAAAGGTTTCCTCATCCCCTACCTGCCTCATTTTCTCTGACATATTCTCTATGTACTCTCTCAGAGCCACGGCCATCAATAAGGGTATTATTTCTTGTTTGACTTTTTGGCAGTGTATGGAAATACAATATTTTATGTAATCATAATCTTCCCACTCAAACAAAGTGCCTCAAGGTAATCAATATTAAATAATCACTGTAAATAACTTATCCTCATGCTATTTCTGTCCTCTAACTCGGCTCTAATAACTCTAAGCTCCTCTTCCAGTGTATCAAATCCTCTGCTCTTTGATGCCAGCTTCATTTGCGTCTATGCTAACTTCCTCTCTGTAACTGTAAGAATTTAGCAACACATCTATCACAGCTCTATTTTGCTACACAAATTCTGAGACATATTAAGACAAAGTGTTTTCCATTTTTCATGAAATACAATCATTGAATGTTAGCACAACATACATCAAATACAAGTTCTCTGTTTTGATGGATGGCTATACATATGTATAGCTGGATGTACTAATGTTCTGTTTAACTGAGAACCCATTACTTTACCTTAATGCACTCCCATGAAACTCAACCTCAGCTCTTAGACCTTGTATTCATCCTTCATAAGACACACAGTACACATTCTGCTGGGATGAGCTATTTGGAGGCCATTTCTCCCCTGGCCCTGGAGGAGACATGAAGTGTCTCACATGAAGTCCTCTACCTGCCCCCTAGATGTTTCCTGTTTAGGCATTTGAATCAGACAGTGTAAGCATATTATTTATTATTAATATCTGCGTGGCCACTGGTGTTTTTCGTTCTAGTTTTAAACATGCAGTTTAACCTCATGCTTCAACCTCTCAAGTATTGACCAAAGTTTCCAAGGTTTTAGGAAAAAGTTGCCTCAACCCATCTGATATGTTTTATGAGTTAAAATATCTTTGAGGAATTTCAATCTGGTTTTGAAGCACTTCATAGCACGGAGACTGCTCTCTTCAGAGAGACCAATGACCTCTTTAGCAGCAGATGCCGGGAAATGTTGCATTTGAATTCTTCTAGATCTCAGTGCAGCCTTTCGATACTGTAGACCATACCATTTTATTAGATTGCTTGAGAAACGGGGTTGGTCTCAGGGACAACGCTCTCTACTGTTTCAACTCTTATTTTTGCAATTGAGTGTTTTCTGTCAACACAGGCAACTCATCCACATCCTCAGCAGACATTACATGTGAGTTCCTGCATGGTTCAATTGGGCCCCATCTTATTCTCACATTTTCACAGTTCATGACACAGTTATATCTGCCTGTAAAATCTAACACATTTACAGTATAGCCACGCCCAAAAACTGCCGCAATGATATTAAGTACTAGTGTGCACAGAATTTTCTAGAACAAAATTATGCTAATTTGAGCTTTGATGAGCAGGTTAAGAGTTGTGCAATGTTGTTTCTTTCAACAGAAGAATATCTCCAAAATTAAGCAGTTTTTATCCTTTAATGATCTGCAGAAAATCATGCATGCTTTTATCTCTTTTGGCTTAGACTATTCAAATCTTGGCCTGAAACTGAAACTGAAATTTCTGCTTTTGTATCAGGAGGTTTTCACACTCTTTCGCCAATCACAGATGTAGCCAAAACCCTATAAAAAAGTAATGAGACAGTGGTGTGAGTCATGATCATCCTTTGGTTTTGAGCAGCTTCTCCTTTCAGTGCTTCCAGTTCACTTGCCTGTTGTCTTGTACCAGACTTTATTCTGCTCCTCTACTGACATAAATCTCCTCCTGAGCTACGAGTTTTTAGATTCCATTTTCCTCTTGAGAAAGACAGTCTCAGGAGATCTTTCTGCTCCTCCACGGATATCATCTTCATCCTGAATTTACATTTTTTGAAAGAGGTGTAAGCAACAAGGTAATATAACCCTACTCTCTCTGTGTTTTTAGAAACACAGCTGACTTTTACCGAGGCACATTTTGTGCCCCTTTTAACAAAATCGAGCCCTTCACCTAGATGTTTGAATGTGCTTTTAATGCTTTTAAAGTCATTTCAACAACAAATTAGACCACCATGTTTGATGTTTTGATCATGTTTGCCCTTCAGATAAGGGGTTCAGTTTAGCAACATTTTGCTGTATTTCTGACCAATAATCTCCTCACTGTCTCATACCTGTATACTTTTCTCATATCTTTTTGAGTTGCATTTAGCCTACCACTATCCCATAGTATGTCAGTGTGATTTGCTGCTGAGAGTTTGATCGAGAGTGTGCACCCCCAAAACCCTTGCTGATTCAACCAAGACCATGTTGTCTTAACCTACTGATCTCACCTGTGGGTCACTAAGCATCCTTTGCTCCACACGTCCCTTCACAGCGGTTATGGGTGGTTGTGTTAACTTGCTATTGTGGCCCAGTTGCTAAGAAACATTCCCTTCCCTTCAGAGAGGACCAACCATTATCTGGAAATACGAAAATGCACTAAAAGTTTTTGAAAATTAAAATCAAAAGGTTACACGTTACACGTTATCCATCCTCTTATGATTACCAATACATTATTTTACAACGCCCACGTGTTAGTTATGAAATGCTACTGAAATGTCGAACAGGCTGTCAGAATGGCCAACATAAAACTGACTTTACTGCAGTCACCGATGCAGCTCTAGCCCCGGATGACGCCTGGCAGCATCCAGGATACAGCCTATATAAAAACTGACGTTTAATATTTGTTTAGGCAATTCGCATATCAGGCCAATAGGCGTATCCTAATATGAGGCATATCTTTCAGAAGTCCTCCGCACCAGACAGAATGCTGAATTTCTCCCTTCAGTAGCTGCTGTGAGATGTTCAGGATCTGCCATGGCAAGAGCTCTGTTTCCATGGGGGTGCTTCAGAAAGCCCGTCTACATCCAGGTAAGTCTCTGGGAAACCCCTCTTCAATATTGGGTAAAATCCTAACAATTGTTTGGGGATTTACTCGTGTGTGCCCACGTTTCGGTCCAGTACGGTGCAGCGTTATACAGCGGCCACTCAGCTGGTAAATGTAGATCTAAGCGACGACTATACCTCCTCGCCTGTTTGATTAACGTTATCTACGTGGTCATTTGACTGTCGTCTTGCGTTTCATATTAATAGGTGATAATTTGCAGGTATTATGTAGACTTTGTTGGGTGGACAAAATTATAGATAAATCACTTGACAGGAACCAGCCATCCCCCTAATCCCCGTTGCTGTAGCAACCAGCTCCATGATCCATCCAGCCGGTAGACAGGACTACTAATGTTAATGTACATTCATACGTTCAAGTAAAACTTTTATTACCGTCTGGTATTAAAGTCGATTATTGTTTTGAATGGTGTTATTCTGTGGTCATAGGAAAGCTCTTATGATGTGTTTTCTGCACAGAAAAAAGATGCAAGTCTTTCACTGATTTACCCTCATTCGGTTAGATCAAGGTTCTCCATATAATATTTTGTCCTAAGGAACCCCATGTGAGAAAGTTTTGAAGAAATTGATTTAGACTTGTTTAACTGTCTGTACTGTAGGTGCAATAGAGGTACAATAGAGATATCGAAATCTATGATCAAAATAGTATTCCTTATACATTCTCTCACCGTGCTAACCCTTAGGGAGAGAAATTAAACTATTCCTCATTTTGCTGGGGACCACCTGGAGCCCCCTCGATGATATCTGGAGGTCCCAGGACCCCACATTGGGAACCACTGAGTTAGATCATGCATTCATAGAAAGCCGACCTGATAATATTCCATTAATTGGTAAAGAAAGTGGGGGAAATGCATCATATCATAAAGCTGTATCAAAGCTATTTTAAATGAAAATGTCATTATTTTCTTGAAAGCCTGGCAGCAATTGCTTCAGCAATTTTTGTCAAGTTTAGAAAGCTCTCAGCTGCTGCTGTTTGCGTCCTGTCCATGCACCACTATGTGAAAAACGAAGCTGTCAAGTGCAGAGAATAGAGGGAGAGACAGCCAGTCTCAAGGGATGGCCACCACCATCGCTCAGTTTTCTAGGCCACCTCAGCCTTCCAGTGACAGCTTAAGAAGTGTCATTCACTGATTCTTACAGAGAATCTATTTCCATTGAAATACAAAAGCAGATGAGCCCTGTGGGCCAATGATTTAGTATATTTGTAACAATGTATTCCTATCAAGACTTTAGAATGCTTTAAATCTGTATCTTTATGTTTTACAGTCAACTACAGGTTGGTGAATATATAGGACCTAGGCTATATGTATGAAAAATAATCTTGCACATCAATTTTGAACATGAGCTTCTCTCCTTCAATCTCTAACTTCTTGAGATCAAGATGTACATGCCTATGTCCCTCAAAACATTAAAACCATAAAAGATCATTTAGTCTCTTATGTGTTTGATCCATACAAAACATACATACTTTAAGCTAAACACACCTTAACTCAGTATACAGGTAAAAGTGGGTAACAACTTATGGCGCCAAATGACTTGATGAGATCAATCATTGATCTTGATGAGATCAATGAGATCAATCAGGTAAACGGGGATGTCTGGTGACATTGATATGCACCTTGGAAAGTTCTTTGTGATTTGAAAAATGCAGTCAATTTTTATAGGTTGAAGATAAACAAAAGTGCATTGACAGTCAGAGTGAATATTCTGCAATCTCCCTACTTTCGACATTTCTTTTATGGCATCACTCTGGGTTTTCTTTCTCCGTTTGTATTTTAAACTCTCAACATTTTAGAAAGTTTTTAACAGATGCCATGAATTTGCACTATGGAGGGCAGCATTTCAAAAACAATATATGTATCAAATTTTATTTTATAATCTTCTGTTTCTCACTCAGAGCCCCATTTTATCAGGGAGTGCAGAAAGCCGTAAGCAGGGGTGGAAATTAAGTATGTTTCAGTCCAGGCTAATAACTCGTCCTCAAAAGCCAGAATACTCTCACCAGGCTGGTGCACAAAAAATGTAAATTCAATTCCTAGTCATCAGTAACTTGCTATGAACTGTCACAGTTGACATTTTAATGGGCAATAAAAGATGCTACATAATATCACATTGAAAATACAGGCACACACATTCCACATCACAGAGACATACTTTGTATTTCCAGTTTTGAATGGCAATATGAAACTTGAAATTTGATGAACATCCAATATAACGAACATCATTTCGGTGCAGCTGAGTCGTTCAAACTGGCCCATTTTTCACATTTACTGTTGTGAGGAAAGGATCCCAGGAGAGGGGAGTACTTAAATTTCCAGTACAGATTTAAGATGCTTTATAAATATGACCCTTTATACATAAAATTGATTTATGTCACATACACAGAGTCTCACAAAATTGCACCTTCCCCAGCCCTGCTTGGATCTTTGAGTCCAGTTCCTTACGAACATGAGAGAAGAGCTTGTCCAATTTGCAGCCTAAATACTGATGTCACACCGACATTACAGCTCGGACATGTTGGTTCAAAAGTGGGAAGGGATTCGCCCCCGAGAGGAAGCTACAGTCCTTGGTAGCAAGAATAAAATCTGTAATGTGTGTGTTTTATATGAGTAAAATATGATTTATCTGTGGATCCCATCATGTATTAAACATTCTTATTGCTCTTTGCAAATACAATATCCTGATTGAACAACTGCTGACAAAATAGTGTTCACATGTAGTAATGTCGCAGTATTGAGTCAGCGTGGAGGTGCGTGTTAGGGGGTTGGTGGTGGTGGGGGGCGTTGGGGTTCTGTGAGTGCCTGCTGTCTGACTGGGATGAGTCAGATCTTGTAGTGTCTGTGCAGATAGTGTGACTTCCCCTTCCTTCTGAGAGTCTGAGTCCTGTGAGACGTAGAGAGGGATGCTGGGCTGAGCTACTGGCGTGTAACTCTGCAAGGAGAGGATGTATATGTAGCCTTTTGCATCACCTCAAATACTAGTGATCACTCTTTACGGGCTAATTTTCCAAGATGAGGTCAGTGTATCAGGCAAATTATTCATTATCTCTCTGTTACTCACTCATCCAGCCATTTCCTTTCTTTGTTACTTTCTGTTTTTGCCTGTAGTCTCGGGTCTGCACAGCAGCCGAAGGAGCCCATTAACCAGCAACCTCTGAGGGATAGCTTTATAATCATACATAATGGATGAATGGTGTGCAGGCTGCAAAAACCAAGTGTCAGAACAGTAATGGCCTCTGTTCTTGATCAGATTGAATCTCCTCTCTCCCTCAGTGTTTGAACATCAGGTAGCAGTTTGTAACTCTATGTATTTGTATCCTGGGGTTGCGTGGATACAATCTGTAGGTCCACTGATTTGAACACACACACACACACACACACACACACACACAGGCTCTCTAGTCATGGGTGCATGTGGGTTTAGAGAAAGGAGCTAAACAAGAAGAAGGAAGCCTGATTCTTCCCACCCACCTCAGTGCATGGCCACAGTTACCAGTCATTCCCTAATTAATAGCTGTCACAGCAGCCACAATCAATATCACCTCATTAGCCATGTTTGTCTAACTATCTCCCTTCACAAAGGGTCAATATGAACCCAGAGATAGAAATGCATCACCCAGAGTTGAAATGAAAGCCACAAAATATTGATTGGAAAGGCCAGCCATACATTTGTTTCCCTGCGGAGGGTTATTTCCATAATGGTTTTGCTGCGGATGCATTTCACCTACGGAAAAATCAATAGGAGATACGTGCAGCATTTGTGTGGTCACTGCTGCTAAATTTGCTGTCAGTTTGCATGGTCAGATTTGTAAGTAAATCAATGAATAAAGTTGCAGGAATCAGATTTCAAATAGTAGTGGTTATGGACTATCTCCCCATTGATAATTGGATTGTTTTCTAGTTCTGAGGGGTATTTATATGATTATTATTACATTTAGCTTGAGACAACTAATAGGACATTGTTTAACAATAAATACCAATGATTCAACCTTTGTATATGCTAAAAGTGCATCTGTTGATAGCACTAATTTTGTTAATAGCAAAATCAGTAATCAGAGAGTGCATTTAAGGCCACATAAGACAACACATTTATTGTGTTGATTTTTTGTTTGTATTCAAAAGAAACTTCATACAACACTCTGAATCAGACGAAGGAGGTTCAAGCAAGGCAGAATCGTAAAATGTGAGTGGCACTGGCACTGAAATAGACTCTATTATTGGAGAGTTTCCACAAAAGAGGAGGAGGATAATGACTAACATTAGGATGGCCATTGTATAGAGAAAGATTAGATTAGAGAAAGACAGATACGGAGGCCATCTGAAAGCTTGATTGCCACATAATCTGTGGTGTCAATGACAGAAGGTGGGTGGACTATTGATTCAGATAATGTTCTCCAAAGTCTTCACTCAAACCCACTGATGTCTTGTGTTTCTACGTATGTTTATGTTTGTTTGCTTCTGATTATGTTCTTCACATTATAATGTAAAGTATATGAACAAAGTGTGGAAAATGAGCAGAGTGAGCTCACTAGTTTTTCAGCAAGCTGTAAAGTTGAGTCGTTCAAACGGGCTTTACTGTTATGTGAGGAAATTATCCCAGAGGAAGATGGAGCGCAGTGTTGCAAAAAAAGAGAGGGGAGAGAGAGAGAGAGAGAGAAAATGTTATGGCATTGAAGAAAATTGGAACTGAAAGGGGCAGAGGGTGGAGGCGGGGGCAGTCCATCACTGTCAAGCACTGAGCACAAGAATCATTAATAGAGGGGGAAGTAGGACTCCTAAAAGTCTGTTCTGTTCCTCTAATGTTCCCATGCCATTATGGATGTGGAGAGATATTTATTTATTTGAAATGAGAAAAAAATCAAAAGACAAGATAATGAGTCTACAGTCGCTCTAAGTATTCCAGTCAGTGGTACCATGTTAGACCGCAGGCAACATGTACTGTTAGTTACAAAGCACCTATTCAGCAGCAATTGTACTAATGATATATCCTGCGATGCATCTCACAGCACAGTTTGAGTTACATAGTTGAATCAAAAAACAGCATCAGACTATGTGGTGTAATATAAGCCCTATGTAAAAGCTTCATTTGAAGAATTCTGTATCATAAACAACTAGACGTTATTCAAGTGTGAGGGATACACCTACAGCCCATACCAACCGTGGCTTAGTGTGGATGCTGCAGTCAGGAGAGAAAAGGCATAAATAACTTATATTCATTCCTCTTAGAGGGGAAAATGTTCAGAACAGTATCCATCGCTTTCGGACCAAACCACTCTTTCAGCTCATTAAATGGTGTAATATCAGTGTTAGGCCTCCAGTGTTCCTCTGGATTATTCCATATTATTAGTCATGTCAGCAGGCATACACTACATGGCCAAGCGTCTATGTAGTGGAACTATTTCACAAGAAAATAGAATTTAGGCGTTTTACTTTTTGAAATTAACCTTTGTGAAAACAATGTGTTCATAAGGAAACAGACCTGATCTTTTCTGGTATAATCATCTTCCAGGAGGCGCTACACTTAAAATCCAGAAATGCATTTTAATACTGAGAGCTTTTTCACTGGATAATGCTGTAACTGCTCCACTACCACCAAAGCTTTTCTTTCCACATTCCCAATGAGATTATTACACCAAGTACTGTTTCTTAGGTGGATTGGATGGCACACAAGAGTTTGATTTAGGTTGTCCAACAGAAATTTGGAAGATCAGTGTGACAATCCCAGGTCACAGTTTCACTTAAACATTTGTGTAGCTCTTTTATCTTACAATTTTGTCTGGGATGAAAAAGTTGGAACTTAATTAGGTCAGGAAACCTTGTTCTCAGACTTTACAGACTTTATTTTCTCTGGGAAATCAATAAATTGCCATGGGTGTAGGGAACATTGTCCTTTGTGGACAAAAGAAAGGACTGCTTAACTGGCCTCAAGCAACAAATTCACAACTCTCTCCTTCTCTCATTAATCTCCATTATGATGGATGTCAGCTGAAAGATAACCTCAGATAACCCTAGTGATTTTATTGTACTGAGAACAACCAGATAGTAAGCTACAATGCAGATAACTGATAACGATTCACTCAACGAGAGCAATGCAGTTAACCACTGAGAATGTTGATGCCATGACCACTGAACATAATATTAGATCAAGATGGTACATAGGTAGCCATCTGTATATCTAACACAATCATCATGGCATTTTGTTTTTTTTGTGGAGTAAATAAAGTGACACAAACCTATGGAATGTTTTTCCAACAGGCCCGATTCTCCTACCTACGTATGAAGTACTTGTTCTTTTCCTGGCTGGCAGTGTTTGTGGGTAGCTGGATAGTGTATGTGGAGTACTCATCCTACACAGAGCTGTGCCGTGGGCATGACTGCAAAAATTCAATAGTGAGTATTCTCTTTCCACATGCATCCACCAAACCAGACCTTGTCCTCCAAAATTGACACATGGATCCTGATATTTTGTGTCCATATTATTGTTATCAATATTTCCATCGTTTTCTTTAGTGTGACAAGTACAGAAAAGGAGTAATTGATGGCTCAGCCTGCAGCAGCCTGTGTGAGAAAGACACACTTTACCTGGGGAAGTGCTTCTCTGCCAAGCCGAACAGTCAGGTCAGATCTGTAATTAATTGCTCCTCACGTGTCTGATTGTTGATGACTTGGCCAATGTTTTTGTATTGCTGCTGATGCCTGCCTTGTTTATCCTAGGTGTACTCTGGGAGCTGGGGTGACCTGGAGGGGGTCATTAAATGCCAGATGGAGGATGTTCCTCAGTATAACTTGGGAGCTGAGTTGGAGCCGAGGAAGGAGGCAGTGGCCTTCAACAAGCCCACTAAGGGCACCTCTGTAGAAAAGTTCAAAGAGATGATCCTTAGTCACCTCAAGGTCAGCATACCCTCAACCCTCTAACACTACATCAGCCAACTGCAGAAACGAGCTAATGTCAACATTGGTGATATCTTATGTTCCATTGAAAATCGTTTATTAAAGGCCAAAGCTTTGATGATCTTGGCAAGTCTTTATTCTTTACAGGCCAAAGTGGGGGATCAGGCCAACCTCTCAGACCTGGCAACTCTAGTACTGAATATTGCTGACGCCAACAAGGATGGCCATATCTCACTGCCTGAGGCTCACTCCATGTGGGCGTTACTGCAGCTCAATGAGTTCCTGTTGGCATTAGTCCTGCAGGACAGAGAGCACACACCCAGACTTCTGGGCTTCTGCGGAGACCTGTATGTGGTGGAGAAGGTGCCACATTCTCCCTTGTATGGGATCAGTCTACCCTGGGTGATAGAGGTGTGGATTCCTGCTGGTCTGCGCCGCAGCATGGACCAGTGGTTCACCCCTTCCTGGCCACGCAAGGCCAAGATCTCCATTGGACTGCTGGAACTGGTGGAGGACGTTTTCCATGGCACCTTTGGCAGCTTCCTTATGTGTGATGTAAGTGCCACCAGTTTTGGCTACAACAACCGCCATGACCTGAAGGTGATAGACGCACGATACATTGTGCCTGAAGCCACCTTCCAAGAAGGCATGAGAGAGCGGCGCTGTGATGTGGATGAGGATTGTCTCTATGGGGCAGACTGCCACACTTCCTGTGACCTCACCAAGCACCGCTGCACACCAGAGGTGACCAGGCCAAACTTGGCCAAAGCCTGTAGTGCACTCAAGGACTACATTCTGCGGGGTGCACCGTCTGATGTGTGCGAGGAGTTGGAGAAGCAGCTGTATGCCTGCATTGCACTGAAGGGCTCTGCAGAACAGATGGAAATTGAGCACTCGCTAATTCTGAACAATCTTAAAACCTTGTTATGGAAAAAGATATCTCATACTAAAGACTCCTAATGTATAAGCAAGCATTGCAGACTTAAAAGATAAATTCCTCTACTGAAAAATTTCAGTAAACTAATGGACAATCATCTTAACTGTGGAGAGCAGAAGGGGTAAGTTTCCCCTGTAGTCAAACATAAAAGCATTCTTAAGGCACTATTAGGCCATCTTGCAGCTATCAATAACGCAAGTAGTGTCAAATAAATGTGTTTAACTAAGATGACAAGTGAAATTTCTTGAAGCCAAGAGCAGTAATACGTTTTACAATATTCTGAAGTGACCTTGATAAGTCTGAATCTACAGTAAAAGTGCTTTCCAAGCTTCTCATTTTGTAGTGCATTTTATATTCTCTGTGGTTTCTATTTGTGTAACACTACATTACTTTTACCCATCATTCCCCCAGTTAGTTACAATTACAGAAATACAGTGTTTGAGTAAGGTCGTCTGAGGGGTATCAAGTATCATATGGCTTGAGTATGGAACATTTCCACATCAAGCATGAATAAAGCCTTTTATTGCACTCTACAGGGCATGCAGAGTTTAAAAGTCACTTTCAGTACTAGGCCATCAGCCCAGAAGCCATAGTGCAAGTGTGTTAAGGTTTTATGAAACTAGGTTATACTGTCTCCTCCTAAAATAAACAAAGATAAAAATAAAGATGTCCCTGATGCGCCTAACAAGGTGGTCAGTAAAGACAATCTGGTATGACAAATGTAAGCACAAAAAGCCTGGAATCTTTTTCAATATATTTATTAGAACAAATGTCTGCATTAGGAACAAAGGCCACTTTAATTGTCATCCTCCTGTTCCTGAGCCCGGAGGAAGCTGGCCTTCTTCTGGGCGACACGGTCTTTCCTCTGGGCCAGAGAGAGCTTGGCGCGGTTCCACCTAGGAGTGGAAACAAGGTCAATGAGCACTCGCAAAATAAGTTTCATGAAATTACTTTGGGTTGGGGGTTACGGTTCTTGAATGAAACCTTAAAATGTATTAAGACACATGGGGGAAGTATGGTTTGGGTGAAGTTTTATCTGATTTTACTCATACCTACAAACAAAAAAGTCTCAGGTTGTTCATGCATCTGAAACTTGACTGTTAGCCAGCTGTGATATTTTCAACATCTGGTGGTCACTAGAACCAAAGTAATTGGTTCCTACTGTGCAGGCGTGGCAGCTACAATGGGCTTACCTTGTGTTTCACATTGTACTGGAAGCATATTTATATAAATTGATGTATAAGAAGGTATCTCCAAATTCCTGACCCATTGTCAGCTCACATTTCCTGCCACTGATGGATTAATTGCCAGGACATTCTGACTATCCAAACTATGAGAACTCAGTTTTCCAAGACCTCAAAATAAATCTTGAACTGATCAACAATTAAGGTTCCAAAAAACAATATTTTAGCATGTTAATTTCTCACCTCTTCTTCTTGACTTCTTTGGGAGGCTTCTTTTCATGGATTGGGTTCTCACGTATGGTAGCATGAGCCTTTCTGTACATCTCCTCAACCTGAGGGAGAGATCTCAGTCAATTTCACAAGCATACCAGTATTAAGATTATAACTCGCAACTACCTGATTTAATTCAGAGCCTGTTTGCTGAGGCAAGTCTTGAAGCATTTCTATTTATGATTTTCTTCTTTACCATGGCAACATAGCTGGTGAAGCTTGTACCCAAAGCAGAATTTGTTGAAATGACCAAAAATCACACTTTGACTGGCAAATTGTTTAGGCTGAAAACATTCTGCCTGCTACCCCTGATGATTAGTCAGCTATGGATCGCCATGATCAGTTTAATTATTGCCCGTTCCGTAACTTAACTGATGAAATGTCAAGGAATCTGTATGAGGCAGTTTTGATCCTGTTGTGTTTCAAAAAGCAGTTCATCCACAAACCAGTTAAAGGAGTTTGTGAAAGATTATGCTAGTCACATGCTCCAAGTTCATGAATGTAGTATTCATGGGACAAAACTAAACAATTTTATATGGGCTGTAACAGAATACAAACTGGTTGCGCTGCCCCAAGTGTGTTTAAAATAATAGAGAACACAACATCTTATTGCAATAAATTGACCAAATTCAGAAGGAAGCTTAGGTACATATACAGTGTTATTTCCTAAAAGATTTAACACTACACAGTATAACACAATTTAGCTACAACTAAATTAAGTTCAGTCAAAAAGTGTTGAGGTGATGAATGCAATGATTGTTTCAGGCATGTGGGTATTGATACATGTTCATCCAAAGCAGATACGACATGCTGGCAAAGCTAAGCGACATTAGAACACAAGCCCAATGATGGACGCCAGTGATCCCTGCTTCTAGGATGTAAGATTAAGTAAACTGAAAGAAAATGGTCTGAAAAATCCTAACCAGAAAGGTCATTAAATAATGCGGAAAGGGGACTTGCCGAATCAGGGGTGACTCCATTCTTGATGAAGCGGGAGAATTGCTTCTTGTAAGCGTCCTCATCCTCCTCCATCAGGTAGCTCATGTACTCTGACACATTGACGCCCATGATGTGCTTGCGGTGGACTTCGGCGTTGAACTCCTTGCTTTCTGCGTCATACCCAGGGAAGCGCTTGGTGCTGCAAGTATAAAAGTAATTATCCATTACTATTAATGGCATCGGCTGGTAAAGTGCTACATGAAACATGACAATATTCAAAACTCAGGACTACAGTAGAACCTCCAAACTTTGACAACTAATACAAGGCATAACGAACACAGCAATGCATAATAGGAAGATGGGCAATATCACTGACTTCTTGATCCCCTTATCCAAGAGTATAGATTGCAGTTTTCACTTAGGTACTGTACACTAAACCTGTGAAATTGATCTTTTTTTGAATCCCCATATTAAATTCACTTGGATATCCAACACCAAATAAATTCTATTGTAATTTGTGCACAGGAAAATCATCTATCAAGTAGGTGAACACAAGATAATGTTCATTTTATCTGAACAAAAGCCCATACCCACCCACCTTACTGATTCTGTCTCCTAATTTCTTATTGACATACAAATTATTTCCTTATGTAGCTTAATGTTTTTATATACAAGACCACAGAAGTCTATCGCTATTAATCATTTGTCGTAAAGCTGTACCCATCAGCAAAATAGGCAGATCTGGCAAACACGCAGGTTTGCCCGGACAGCTCAGTCAGTAGCGCATGAGACTCAGTCTCAGGGTCGTGGGTTCAATCCCCACAGTGTCAAGTACCTTTGGAAGTCGCTTTGGATAAAAGCATCTGCTAAATGACTAATGTTTATATTTGTTTAGTTGAAATTAAAAATGTCCTGCAATTCCCACAGTTAAGAAACTTCATCTGCCAGCCAGCTGACACTACAATTGACTGGCAACGTGCCTGGAACAGTAAACAAACTTGCCAGGCAAAGCTGAAAATGTTGCTAAAGTCAAGTTCCTACTGTGCCCCTAACCCAGGAAGATCCAGCCATTGAACTAACAATTTATTTTTCCTTTATCCTCTGAGTTAAAAAGTTCATATTCAAAGTCTGGCACGGCATGTTAAAAGGTTTGAAGTAGCATAATGTGATGGGCTACAGACAAGAAACCAAACAGGGTATTAAACACCACTCAACAACCCAGTGAAGCCACAGTTCAATCTGACACAGCAACCTCAGGTGCCACTTCTGTTTCCAGATCTGCCTTGAAACAAGTTTAGAGCAACTGGACAAACAACGAACCGCCACATTTGACGGGGTTCATTCCAACTGTTATGCATCGATTACTCCTAGATCAGAACTAAACAAAACTATTACGTAATTTTTACTTTCATCCCTGCAGTCATTTTAAAAGACTAAGCATCATTGTTTCCCAAGAGGCAGACAATACCTTAGAAATAAACCATCCTTTTCCTCAAATCAGTCAACAAGCAGGACAGTTTGTCAAATCCAGGCAACATGTTGCTGGGAGGAGTTTAGAGCAGTTACCTGTGGGGGATAGACAGACCTCCATCCACAGCACCCTTCAAAGCGCCGAACACCTTGTTGCCTGTGGTGGTTCTGGCAAGCCCGGCATCCAGGTAGCAGGTGAAGGCGCCTGGCTGACCATCAACGCTCTCAACATTGAACTCATCACCTGTGACCTCCACCTGGCCTTCGTAGACCTTGTCCAGGCCAAACTTGTGCAGCAGCTGAAGGCAGAAAACATTGCAATCTGTATGACATGCAAATATTGACAGCTGGTTCAGGAACACACCCGTTAATCTCTTTTTCACAAGATTACCTCTACAGACCAAGACAACAGCTCAGTATTTGATGTGATAAGCCAAATGATTGCATACCCTCAATGCCGTAATCACTTTATTGAAGTGATTTATTGCTGAAATTGTCAGGTCTCTATGTTTATATAACCCATTTGCTATATTCTTTGCTGTATTCAGTGCTTCCCATACATAGGCTCATCTGTGGCACATTGCCACAATATCAGCTAGACTGCCTCAAGATAAAAAGTTGGTCAGTGTACAGAAATTGATCTAAAGCCATCTCCAACGCTGTGCCTAAGAGGTGTGCATCATCTTATGTTGTCACACCAGAGACTAATCTCACTCAGCTGTTGCTTGTAAACACACCACTTCTCATCTGCTTGTGAGACAAACATCACCTGCTAGACGAACAAGAGCAGTCTGGCCTCAAAAAAAAAAAAAAGAAAAAATCTGTCTGACAAACGGATAGTATTGACTCGACAACGGAAGGCAATTGTTAACTTTTTTCCCCTCCAATATTGAACTTGGGATGTTACAGTCTTTGAAGTGACATAACCAGAACTGCTAGCGGGGTGTACATATTCAAAAAGTCATGTAATCCTATAATCAACAGGATGCCCTACGGCCACAAATCAAGTTCTGAGCTAAGGGAAACACTGGTATCCCATTGCCATTTCTTGCCACAACAACCCAATGCACAACAAGGGATAATTTAAGTCTTATCTTAAAAAGCTCAAGGAGTAGGGGGTTCAGAACTAGTTTAGATCGCTAACACGCAACACTGTAATTTGATAAAACGGTCATGAAAAAGGCCAATATGTACAACCAATTTTTAAAACTTACTCTGCGAGCCACCAGCAGACCAGTGCAGTAGGCTGCTGCGTAGTTTGTCAGACCCACAGAAATCCCGTACTTGGTCAGCTCATGGGAGTAGGCCGCACACACAATCATGTCACCCTCAATCTTGGCGTAGGCGATCTGTAACACAACCACAAGTAATCATGAATTTAACAGCACATCCATCAACAATGGCCTTTCAATAATATTGAGCAGGAAGCACCCAAGGCCCATCCCTTGGGGGTTGGGTGCTTTTTGGGAAAATTGGCTCGTTGGTCAACTTTCCTTTTACACGCTACGATAGAACCACCAAAATCAACTCCTGTGTATCTTATAGATACTTCTGTCCTGTGCACATGCTAAGATGTTTGCATACAGGCATCTAGCATCATCTAATGTAATACAGACCTTTCAGTAATGCAGAGGTGGTGGTTTTGTTTGGCAAGCCTCTCTTCACATGAAGGGTAGTTGACTAACAGGCCAATTTCCCAAAACGTCAGTGTAGTCCTTCAAGGAAACAGCAGAGCTCTACTGAATGCATGCTCACCTGACAGACAATATCCCTGTTTGAGAATCGGACAATCATCCGGTACTTAGGTGTGTTGTACTTGTTCTTATCTTGGATGACCAGGCGCTTGCGGGCAAAATAGTCCGTCTTTCCCTCTAGAAATAAGAACAAACTTAGGTCAGGTGCAATTTACAGTTCAGTGTTAAAGTCTCTTGGGAGATAAGAAAGCATCTTACCCCTCCTTCTCCTGAATTTAACCTGGTACCTCTTGAAGTAGGCCTTGTTCTTCACGACTTTAACAAAACCCTGAGGAGACATGCATCGACTCAGCATCACATTGATCATATCCAAAGTAAGCAAGACAATGCCATATTGCCTTTCGATTACAGCTGCAGTGCTGTGCTAGTCGTGGTAGGGCTGTCACTGTCAACGAGTGGTGCTGTCTAGCGTTAGCAATGCTACAACCTGAGCCAATAGAAATCAATGAGATGAGTTAGCATAGAGGCTAAGTGGGTTTGACGTTCAGCGAACGGTACAACAGTAAACTGTGCAAAGATGAGATTAGGGGGGACGTGAAAACTTCAGGACTCTCTTGTAATACACCTTTGAAAATACCAAAAACAGACGTTTACAGGCAACAGGAAGCAAAGAATTTGTGAAGGTAGCCATTAGGCCACGTTTAAGTAGACCCCGGTGAGCGTTAGCTGGATTGAATCTATCTTCATCCGTAACATACATAACATGTCTTCCAACATTTGATCTCACAAACCACAAAATGTATGTCTTAGACATGGATGTAGGAACATATTGGGACAAATTACAAACCATTTTGCAGTCTTTTTGTCTCCTTAAACAGGAGCCCGGGGCCAAAGACTAGAGCTTGGCCTCCGCTGCACTGGAAAAAGGAAGATGTACGTGCGCATGCTCTGTAAATAGCGTGTCACAGGATGAACAGCAGAGCCGCCATACTGCAGCGCATTTGTTACTCTGCCCCCTATTGAGCCGGGGTTGGCCATTTCCAATAACATTGTAATGATGTGATTGTCAAACCTGTAATAATAAGCACCGTGTAAGTATTGTTAATAATAACACTGTAATGACAAAGACAAATTATTGTCCACCCGAGCTATGCTTATATAGCATCCAATACTGAATTTAGTTGCATTTCAACTTAACTCAACTCAACTCAACAAAACTCAATTCAATATATTGTACTCCCACCTCCCGCCTCCCACACAAGTGCTCAGTGAAACCATAAACACCATGGGGTAGCAATGCATTCCAACCAAAAAGGAGACATTGCAAAAACAAAACAATGCAATAACGTAATGTAGTGAAATAATGCAATGGTAGGTCAAGTAACCTATCACATATTGTCATAATCAGTACTGGAATTCAACCATTGCAGTAGCAGTATAAGTGAATGATTTCTTTCAAATATTTCTAACAGAATCACAGTAGTTGGGTATTGATCAACAAGGATTACGAAGTGCATGGGAGTCCAGGATGTAGGTATAAAGTGATTGGTGCATAGGATTCAAGTAATGCAGTACACAGAGTCACAGTTAATAAATGTGAAATTTAATGTGAGTGGTGCATCAGATAGAATTATTTCTAAACATCCAACTACACACTTGCCACAGGTGCTAATATTTTGCTGCATATTTTTAAACTTGATAGGACTTTCTTATCATACGTTACATCATTGCTGTGAACCACTGTTAGACCCATTCACTGCTCATACAGTGGGGTCCAAAAGTCTGAGTCCACTACCAAGAACGGTTTGTTTTCATGAAAAACTAATGCAATTTTTTTACTCAGTTGATACTTATTCAAGAATACATTATTTAGAACTGATTCGAATCAAACTTTTAGGAGCGTTGAGAAATGCTCATTTTGTTTGCGCAGTTGGTAAGGTTTTCTCACATGGTTGTCACATCATAGATTTCATTCATATATTAACACATGTATGCTCCTAATACACAGTGTCTTTTAAGAACTAATACCAGATATTGACTAAATTAATATGGTCCTCTATGCATTATTGCTGCTATTGCTAGTGCTTTAACTGCCATTGAAAAATATTTTAAAGTATTCATTTTCATTCATTCAGTATTCATTCTTTTTTTTTTCACATATGTAATCTTGTTTGGGAAATATCATTTGACTAAACATTTGTATTCGTTTTTGATAAATGATGAAACAAAAGAGTTCTTGGGAGTGGATTCAGACTTTTGGGGCCAGCTGTGATTTAAGGGTGTCAGATGTGATTATTGTGAGGATGCATCAAATCCAGAAGTCTACCGTCATCATGATGTTACCAAGGCTAGCGTACCATGTCGGCCGTTTTTGCAATATATGATGAGAGGAGTGACCAACGTAATAAACAAAAGATTTGCGTCAGTGCTCTCATGCCAAACCAGAAAAGTGGGTTTAACGATCCTTTGGTATGTGAATCAAGATAGTCTGCTCAGTCTTTTAATCATCAGGACACTTTTGCTCAGATGTGGTTGATACTGAGTCTATTTTCACACAGTGAATGCTAAATGTGTGATCTGAAAGAAGCCACTTCTGGTCTTTTTTTAATAGCCCATGAAGGCAACATGCCTAAATTGGAAGAGATACTTTTAGAAACTCTTGGTAGATCTGAAGCAAACGTGTTCTAGTCTGATCTAATCTGCTCCAATGAAGGCATTTTTTCTCTCAACTTTGAATCTCAGGTAAGACATTTTGTTGCTACTAATCAGGTACATGTACATATAGGGCAGCTTTTATAGACCCTTTTCTTTGACCTGCCACCCTGGAAAACAAAACAATGGTGCACTGCAGTGACTTTAAGTGACTGTCAAAACTTGTTACACGACATAAAACTGGAAGTGAGTTGCTATCCAGTCTTATCAAGTTTGTGCATTTGCGATGAAAGAATGGTGATAAATTGGTCTTAAATTTAGGTGGCCCCTTTTCTCCTGACTGCCTGTTCTTTCATGGTCTCTCCTGGATTCTCAGAGTCTCACCGGCCCATCAAATTTTGAACTAGAAAATACATTTAACAGACTGCAGAATGGTAGAATTTCAATGTGTAAACTAAGTGTAGTTACTTCTTTGTGGGTGCTGAAATCTATGCTTCTGATTTACTGATTGTGACATTTATTTTAAGATCCTGTTACATATCATATTTCTGGACAGGTTTTGATTATAGAAATATGTTTAGGGACGTTTCTAAAGATTTTAGATCTAAATTTTGATAACTATGCCAATAGTTATACACATAGTTGGACAACTAACTGACACAATGCAATATACATTTTCCGACACTCAATATAAAATGTTTGAATAGTTGAGGCTCTTATAAATGGCATAAAAAACATGAATCTGCATACTCTTTAAGGGGTGGGTTTTCTGGGTTTTGCCTTGGAATATGTCCCTATGGAATCTGACATTTTACCTTTCAAGCCATTTTAGTTTCAAGCCAGCAGGGTCAGTCGCTTTAGCCTATGATTGTTGCTACAATTCAGTTTCTGAACTGCTACGCGGGCCGTTTCAAGTGAAAGGGTCAGTTGTCCCATTATCTTGTTGTTGAGACCAGTAGCAAGGCTACAAATTATTGCACATTATGCTGTAGGCTACTGTAAGTGTAAAGGTAGACAGGGTAGTGTAGATGAGTAAAGTTCTGATCAGTGTTGAGAGTGGGTGTGGAGAGGGTGTTTCTGGCCAGAACTTACTGTTGGCCTTCAGGAGATGTCATGGGACTAATTCAATGAAACATCTGTGATGGGAGGTGCCCACTTGGTAACCCCAATAGCAACCCCCCCTCTTTTTGCCCAGGACGTCATTTTGGAAATAGTTGCTCAATGTGAATGAATGAAATGTGAGTGTTTGGGGTGCAGTTGCGCAGTAGCAACACCAGGTGGCGGTACTGTTCCAGGTTGAAGCTGGCGCGCATGCTCGTGGGATGTAAACATTTGGTAGGCCGCCGACTGTCCGCTAGTATCGCAGACGTTTGTGTACACGTATTATAATACGGCTTCATGGGCTGGACCGTGGAGTCAGTTGGAACTAGCTAACGCTAGCTAGCTTACAAGTAGTAACCTAGCTAAGCTAACTTGGAGAATATAATATACTCGCGTAGGCTTTGAAGCCAATTTCTTTCTTATAATAGTGGGACCACACTTTCGTGCATGGGAAGTAGAGAACGTTTGCTGCGGTTGGTTGAAAACGCTTCAAGGTAAATGAGGTTCTGTCTCTCGGGTTCAGACTAATTTCTGGAAAGGAGCAGTAACTCCTATAACAACTGCTAGTTGTCACTAGCTGTAGTTAAAGTGTATGGCGTGGAATTACTTCAATTATAACTTACTTGACCACTAAATTTGTTTCCTCGCTTTAGCTCTTATCACAGCTTGTCAGTGCTGTCACTTGTATAGGGTGTTTGTCGTTGAAATATTAATTGGCTTGTTAAGAAGGATCCCGACTATCGTCTGGAACAAACATAATTAATTGAAGTTTTTTCTGCTTGATAATGTCGAGTACCTAGCTGGCCAACCCTACATCGTTTCATTTACATGCGTGGGCAAAAAGTTGTAGAAAAAAAACATGAGCATACTGTTGCATTTAACCTGAGAAGATCCCCATAACAGCTCAGTAACCCAGAATAACATAAATAAAGGAGTGGGTACTCCTGCTACGCCAAATGCACGAATCCTTCGTTTACTGCTCTCATGCTAGAATGAATTTAGTAGTTGAGAATACTTATGGGTAAGCCAAGGATTTAAGCCGCTCAACACTTTGGTTTTGGCAGTGTTCAAGTATCCCTGAAACTGAGGAAGTGGCCTACAACAACGTTGCACCAGTATGACTAGGGATGTAGTGGAGAGTGAACCCACCTAAACTCAGTTGAGCAACCTTTTTATTCGCGGAATATAATTTACACACCTGGCATTAATCTTGACATAAATCAACTGTATACATCACTCAAACTGATCAGTTATATGAGGATAACGTCTTTAAAGACGACATTTTTCTGAAAATATGATGAGCACCTACTGGAGGTCATAGTTTACCCACCTTTTTATTTACCACTACATCACTGGGTACGACTAAATATCCCATGCCATGCTGAACCAGTAAATGGATGTGGAAAAATTAGATGAAGGCTACTAATGATTTGGCTTTGATTAAACGTACTGAATTCAATCATGTACTCTTGCTTAAACTACAGTGTCACTAGACGCTAGTTGTAGTCTGTGGTGTGAGTTTCCGGTGGTCACGGCCAGATGCTTCTGTGATTAACTTTGAAGAACTATTCACTTTTTTGGCAGACAGTAGGGTGCATCTGTGGGACTGGAGATGGCAAAGGCAGAGGATTACTTGTCAGTACTTGTTCCAGCTAGACACTGGTCATGCAATGAGAGAAAGTGTGCCTCTAACCTTTAGCCTCAGTCTAGACCAGGCAACTTTGATGGAGGTGTTGGCTAAAATAATCTGTAGTCACTAAGAAGGGAGCAGAAGGTGTGTGTGTGCACAGTCTGTTTTATACTTTGTACCTGCTTTGAGAATATGGTTTAAGTGAGACTGCATCTAAATATATAGGAAACAGCGGAGTCCCTTCCAGGAGCTGTTTTCTTTACAGTTCTATGCTAACTGAGCTCAAATGAAAGAAATGAACCTTTCCAGTAATGCCAAATATGTCTTATCCAAGGTTTGTGAATTCATCCAAAATTTGTTTCAGTGTGGGTATCATTTGCTCCATACAAAAGCAAGAAACTAACGTGGAGGCTGTATTTGGGGGCCTGGGGCCTGGAAGTAGCCGATTTAAAGGCCAGTTGCCCATCACTTGTCAAGGCTCTAGAGCAGTGGTGTCCAATCATGTGCCATGGAGGGCCGAGAGTATGCAGGTTTTCACTCCAACCAAAGACTACAGCAGGTGATGTCACTGAATAACACACCTTCAACCAGAGAGGAGGGACTAATCAGGGAAATCACCTGCTGTAGTCTTTGGTTGGAGTGAAAACCTGCATACTCTCGGCCCTGCATGGCACATGATTCGACACCACTGCTCTAGAGATTACACACATTTCACAGAATGCCTAGTAGAGTGTCTTTTACATTTTTGGTCTCCAGGTGGTGTAGACTGGCCTTCAGGGAGACCATTGAAATGCTCATTGTACAGTGCAAAAATCTGAGCTGCCTTCTGTGTGTGAAATGAAAGACCTTTCTCCTTCCGTATGAGTGTGCCGTTTCAGTCATACCCTCACAGCAAATGGAATGTATGTTCCCTTGAAGATGGCCTTTCAGCTTCGGTTCTCTCCTGCTGTGCCAAATGATTTTGTTCCGATTTACTGCCTAGGACTAGCATGTGAAAAGACAGAGATTTTGTGCAAGACAAGTGAAAAGGAAATAGGGGACTATTCCTGTTTGTGAGTTAGATCATACTTAGATCATTCTAACAGTGAATTGAATCATTTACATTCTTGTTTTTCACCTCACATAATGACTGTAAAAGTAGGCTAAAAGCTGCAGTAATACATAGACTTGTATATGTCCTGGATTAAGGTTTTGTCACCGTTCTGTCCTAGCCTGTTTTGCAGAACTGCTAGGTAGAAGTTGGGTACTGTGCATTTAGAGTTAGAAGGGCGGAAATGCCTTTCCCTTAGATTTTTGGTCTTTTTCAGTTCCCCAATCTTCATGATGTTGTTTCGCTGAGGCGTTATTCAGACCCAAGCTTGCCATACTGTGGGCTTCATTAGCTATGCGTAATGCGTCTCAGGGCCCCATTCTCCTTTCAGTTCTTTCGCAAACAAAAGCAGAAACTATCTCTGTATCCAGGATTTATGGGGAAGCCTCACTTCAGTTGGCTGGGCTTGCTGAGAAGAATGTTGTCTAAGGCCACCTGGACACTGGCATCCTTAAAAAACATGGCCTTCTCATGTCTTGACTTGATTCATTTTTAGGGTTGCTCATATTATGTTGCCTGGATTGCATATCATGAAATAGGGTATTCAAGCTATTTTGTGTCTGCTTGGAAAAAGAACAGAATAAAGCACACTGGCATTTTCTCAAGCTCACGTAAATGTGGAAATAAACCAATGAACCTTCATCGAAGTATTAGTGCCTACTAACAGTACGGATGGACTGGGCTAGGTCTGGACACTTGTAACATACTTCACATCTTTCCTCTTGGTGTGTAGTCCAGATAGTCAGCTTTTCTCTCCCCAGTTAGTTCTGCATGGCATCCCACATTGGGGATCAGTCTTTAAAGGAATCTCATGCCCTCACATCCTCTTCTTTGCTTTCATAGGGAAAGAGTACAGACACTGCTTGCCTGGTTCAGTTGTGCAAAAAGAGATGGGTAGAGTTAGATAGGGCGACATAGAAATGTTCATGGTACGATACTAATTGGGAATTTATTCACAAGGAATTGATACATGGCTATTGGTTTATTTCATTGTTAGCTACTCAATGAAAACTCTGAATATTCATTTAAATTTTCATAAAGTGCATAAAATACTGGTGAATTTCAAATGGAAATTGGAATAGAACCTCCTTCAGCAATCTTAGACAGGAGTTGTTTCAGTCAGTTGGTAAAGAAAGAACAAACCAAAATAATTCAGTCTTCAAATAATTACATTAGAAAAGTTGAAAACTTTCACAACATTCATTGGAAGAAAGTTGATTGACTTCTTTTGTGCAATTTCCCTCTGTCTTCAAGTTTATGTCATTCTACAATAAATGACAATATCAACAATGTAGAAACATGTTGCACAACATGTTTTGCTTAGCTAACTTATTTTCGACGTAGCAGCACATTCCTCTTACAACATTGTACCACAATCTTTCCAGATTTCTATAGACAGTAGCTACAGAGAAATTACTCATTTTTGACACAGTAAGATGCATCAAAAGCTGCTCAGTGGCAGTATTCAGACTTCCTGTTGAGGTGAAAGCTAAGGCTTGTAGTGCACACATTTAAGCCTGATGACAAGACTAATTTAGTTTTTATCAGGATCTGTTGTGAGGTGAATTCCAGATTGAGTTTCTTGCTGAGTACAGAGCTGCAGTTCCTGCTGAATGCTGACTTGAGCAGTCTACTAAAAGAGTAGGACTGTCTTTGGAAGAGCACTTTGACCCTTCTTGGCAGTATGATCAGCGTGTGACTTCAAGGCAGTGTGCCTTCCACCTGGTCGAAGGTTCAGAAGAACAGATTACCTTGAGAAAAGTGTTAACATTTTAATTTTATATTTTGTTTTCCTTTTTGTGCTTCCCTCTTACTAAATACATATTGGATTCCTCATGGAATATGCCAGTAGCCGAGAAGAAATGGTTTTGGATAAGTTTGAATAGCAGGTAGGAATTTATAGGTGATACCGCACATACGGATGAAGTTGTTCAGTTTTTCATAAGGTTGTTACCACAGAGATTGTTTTGTTTCTGCCTATTCACTGAAATGGTATTGATTACACAGCTTCGAGAATGGTTTAATTCATATCCTGTGCAGCCTCATTTATTTGAAAATGAAAGAAATCCCTTTGTGTAGTGGGCCTTTTCATAGTCTCTTAACACCATATAAGTTTCTGTGTTTACTAATCTGAATTGGCACATCCTGTTGTCACTGTGTAGTCATTTTCATTCGATGGCATGATGTTCTGGTTGTATAAAATATCTCAAGTTTCTACCTTAAGGTTCACTTTTAGTTATTTTCTTGTCCTTAACTTAGGGATTTGTGTATGAACGTTGCAAAAAGCTTCCCAAATGGTGTCCTTAGCCAAGGGTTTATTTCAATTTCATACATAATACCACAGCTGGATTTCTAATTACCACACCATTTGCTTGGCACACAATTCCTGTCGACTGTCAAGCACTCTGCAGAGACTGCTGTCATCTTGAGCACTCAGATTTACACCTAAAACTTTAATAAACTATAAATTTCATAGTAAATCATGTCATGTTGATTAATTGTCTACAAAGCTGTTTACAGTCTTTGGCTAGTGGCAAAAAACTAGTAGATAGCAACGGGCTAGCTAACAAGAAACTGCTCTGAGACAGCCATGGTTGGGTTAGTGCATCAGTCTAGTTGTTATCTGGCTAATGCCCCTTTTCCATTAGTGCGGGTCCGCCCGCTTTAAACGTCCCGTGTCCGCTGGTTTTCCATACAAACTCACAGCAGGGGTCGACATGAGTGCACCCGAGATACTCCGGCCCTGCTCTCTACCAGGACCAAAGCGTGATGTTTACTGAATCCTGTTGCTAACGATGAGGGCTGTGTTTTTGACATTTCCTGCTTGAGGTTTTTATTGACTAAAGAGACATTCACACAAGATGCTCAGATGTGCTTCTTTTTCATCCTCTTTGCAGGTGGCGACAGACAAGGTTGCAGGTAAGCTGAGTTCTACTCTCTCATGGGTGAAGAACTCTGTGTCGCTCACGGTCAGTCAGATGGCTACCCAAGTGGCCACGCCCACTTCTCTGCAGACCACTGCCACCACCTCCTCCTCCACATCTCTTTCCTCACCTGCCCTCTCACCATCCTCACCTGCCCAGCTCAGCCCTGATGAGGTGGAGTTGCTTGCCAAGCTTGAGGAGCAGAACAGGTAAGAACAGACGCTGTCTCTGCAGCATCTTGTTTGATTTTTGGGTTGCATGGTAGATGGGCTTCCTGTTTTAAAGGCAAGGTCTGTGCCTTGAATAGCACTCCTTAACTACATGGTTGTAGATAGGTATGCTCCAATTGATCAGCCATCCCCTGTGGCATTCTGGGTAGCTCGTACTGTGTGTTTTGTGAGAGGTCTGAGGTGTGCGTGCTGGTTAGCTGGTGCATTAAACTTCCACACAGTGAGTCACGGTGTCAGAAGATAGGGGTTTATAGCACAAGCACTTCGACCCACATCAACCTGATCATGTTTTACTCACATTGGGACAGCACCATGGGAGCTAGGGCCTTCAGCTGTGCTGCTCCACGGCTGTGTCAGAGAAGCGGAGTCCCTCAAGACCTTCAAAGCCGTCCTCAAAACGCACCTCTTCAAACTAGCATATAAGAACTTTTGTGGGAGAAATTGCACCGTCTGTTGCTTTGTATAGGACTATTTTATAGGCTCAGGGCAAAATTATTACTGTCTTTTGAATCTAACAGTATTGGGTTGCTGTTATATCAGCCAGGATTCAGGTTTTTACCAAAGTGTTGTGGTGTTCAAGAGCCAAATTAAGGTCAGTCAGTCAGAATGTGACACTTAATACCTCTATACCTGGGCACTGGCAAACCTTTTCAGGGTGTGGCCAAAATCACTTTCGACAAACCATGTCTGTTCTTTAATGAGAATTAAAATAATAATAATTTCATAACAGAATGTAACAATATTATTTACACCTGTTTGTGGTGTTGCTAATTCAATCACCTAATGGGCTCACCATACAGACAGTAACTACAGTGCAGCGTTTCTGCACCTACCCATCACAGCCATATTATAGAACTTGTTGCAGACAGTTTTAAAGTTTTGTAAATCCACATTCCTGTGTAACTTGTATCAGATGATTCACAGCATGCCTAGTTGTAGAGCTATTAATTTTTGCATTTGTTTTTGTGCAACTCTATAGTCTTACTGTTTGTACGGTTGATGAGTAAATCAGAATATTAACTGAGTAATCTAATAGCCACCTAGTGCACAGTAATAGTCTGTTGCGAATTGAGAAGTAGTCTAACAGCAAGCACCACAGTCCATCAGCTAAAGTTCTGTTAGAGGATGATGCAACACCCCTTTCTCTAACCCCGACTCTGAATTCTTCCCCTGCTGTGGCACTCACCCATGGCTAGTGCACTCTCAGCGTTTGCATGGAAACCAGGCAACCAGTGTGGTTCAGAGATGGGGACTGTAACACAGTTACCTCCAGTGAAGAAGACAGCAGAGTTCTGTTAGACAAAGCTGTTCACTCTAGAGGTCCATGACTCATCTGTAGGCCCACAAGAGCCAGTGGTATACTGCTCCAGGGTGAAAAATGTGTGGTCATACACTCTTCACCCTTTAAGGGAAGATCAAAGCTAACAGAGGAAATGTTTGATTTTCTCCCTAATGTCATTTAGGAGCTCTGAGTGGAGTTCCTCTGCCAAGGGTGTACAGAAGGTGTAGGCTTGAGAGGATCAAAGGTCACCTGTGCTTTGACCCCTGCCTGCACCCCAACAAATGGGGCCCCAGCTGGGCCCGTTCACCAGGCACATTTCTCTGCTGCCACCCTTTCCCTATGGCTGACAATGCAGTATCTTCTCTTTAAATCCCGTTCACACTGTAGCAACAAACAAATATTTAACTTAGGCTCTTAGGCTAACAACATGTAGGCTACGCAATGGAGGTGGGAGGACTTTGGTATCCATGTATGTGTTTCAGATACTGTGGTGCATCACACAAGTGTTTGTGTGTATTTGGTGAGGCCTTTGTACCCTACGGACCAGATAAGAGACATAAGCAGTCATCTGAATAGCGTGAGAAAGACAAGGAAGTCCTGCATTCACTACTATAATTTGTAAATCGGACATGCCACCTCTCCAGCATTCCTAGAAGACTAAGACATGACGAACACACCATGAGTTTATCTTGGTAAGAAGTTGCACATCTATTCCTAGTATTGTGGCTTGCTCTGTTACTACGATGGTTTGCAAATTGAAGACGAGACATTGTAACAGGCTTTTTCGATGTTTCCCCAACACTCTGTTCATCTGTCACAACTAATAACTTTGTAATGGAACTATTTGTCTTTATTATTGCAAATAGTGTTCACCTAGACTATTTATTTTTTACAGTTTTTCTTGTTTTCTACTCTTAATACAGCCTAGGACTAGTGTTTGACTACTGGTAAATTATTAGCAGAGTTGCCGCTAAGCTTCCTAGGTTAAATAAATTCATGTTCATGTGTAACACATGAACCTATGTGTATGTCCATCCAAGTCTGACGTGAGCTTACTGAAATGCATGAAAATGTTGGCAATTCTTCCTAAACTAACTAACATAATGCTCATAGTATTGACTGTTAATGCTTAATGCAAGGGAAAAACCCTTGCAGTCTTGGCTTGCTGGTCATGTATTTCATTCCCTCCCACATGACCCATATTTGGCTGTAACCCTAGCCATTCTGGGAGCACTCTCAGTGACGTCACCCGCTCCAGTGGAGAGGCCCTGTGCCTTTTTCCGAGATCAGGTGTCTGAGCCTTTGTGTGCCTGTCATGGGCTCCTCTGTCCCACACAGGTTGAGAGTCACAGCTTCCTCTCTCTGTGCTGATCCTTGATCAGGTCACCCTGTCATCAATTCCAGTGATGAACCGGTAGAGTGATACAGTGCAAGGTTCGCCTGCTTGAAACTGAAACACACTGCTTGAGCTTTTATACCCAATAACCCACTTCTAGGGCTGGTGCTGATATATCGGCTGAAAAAGAAATTAATGAGAACAGACGTCATGGAGACAGGAATGCTTTTACTGACCTCTGGTGACTTATTGTTGCTTATATAACAGGCCTGCAATTAATGTGAATGTTAAAACAAGTTCTTAGCTATTTAATGTATCTGGGCAAATTTGGATACTTCGACTTGTAGTTTCATCAACATCATTTAGAGGAACTAAATGCTGAATTGTCTTACTGGTGGTTTTTCTTTCTGTGTGGTTTTAATGCAACGCAGGATGGCAGCTGGAAACTCTGAAAGCACCTCAGGACTTCTGTGATTTGTTTGGGACCTACAGCTTTATCCTTTGCCTTTCAGGAAAGCTAGGGCTAAATCCAGGCCTCTGTGTGCTAGGCTTTGTTCTAGTCTAGTCTGAGCAATATATTGGGTTACTTTACTGTCATAAATATTGTCATACTGCCATTACTGCTGTTATGTATCAATGGGAAGTGGCTTTTTAAATAAGCTTTTCCATTTTTAGTGCTACACTAGAAATGTGGGTGGCTTGGCTTTGGCACCAACACTGTTTAGATTAATGTTCAGCTTCAGACATTGAGCTACTTGGCTGAAGCATTCACTGTAAACCTACACTGCATTTACAGCACCCACACAAAACGTAGGTGTTGATTCTCACCCGGTAGTGAGCATAACATTTTGGTTTCTGTATCGGTGGAAGGCTTCAGGTTGAGGTGTAGGATTATTGTTATGCAACTCACTGTGAAGTTGAACCTCTGCTGTGGAGTTCGTCCATCTAACTTTGGTTAGCTGTAATTAAAATGATACATGAAGTCTATCTGATTTATCATGAAGTGGGAGTCAAGTTTAGGAAACAAATTGTTTGCATTTGTTAGCAATGGAGGTCAATTGGCTGGAAATTTCTGAAAAAAATATATTGTAGACATTTTTAAAAACCTGAACTATTTCTTTAAGCCATTCCACATAAATGTAGAAAACTAGGGTCAAGATCCTTTATCACCATTCTCCACAGCTATCTTAATACTACTGCTACTACTACCAATAATAATAACAATAATAATTCACAATGTGATATTTAATTGATCACATAAGGAGAAATTATCTTTTCACTTGCCACAGGGAGGTCAGAGTGCAGGGTCAGCTACAGAACAGCCCTGTGGAGCGGGTAGGGATTCAGTGTCTTGCTCAAAGACACTTCAGCAGGGTGGATGCTGGCTGTTATGGGGGCTTGAATCTGCGTCCGCTGATTGCAAGATTGTCACCCTCCTCACTAAGCCACCCTACCATCCTGATCTTGAAAATTTGAGTTGGGTGGCAAGTTTTTTGCTTAATTAAAAAAATAAAATATAAATTAAGAAATGTGGAAGGTATCTCAGTCTGTCTTAACACTGTTATGGAAATGCTAACAATACATCCCACGTTCACCTTCACCTCTGCAGGTTGCTGGAGACGGACTGTAAGTCCCTGCGCTCTGTGAATGGCTCCAGGCGGAACAGTGCCTCCTCCCTGGTGTCCAGCTCCTCCGCCTCCTCCAACCTCTCCCATCTGGAGGAGGACACTTGGATCCTCTGGGGACGCATCGTCAATGAGTGGGAGGAGGTGCGCAAGAAGAAGGAGAAGCAGCTTAAGGTGAGACTAGTACACATGACTAACACACAGCTACCTGAAAGTGACGTCTCGTGCAAGCCTGCTTAGGGTGCATTAAGAGCTTACTGAATCACATTTGACCTGACTGACAGATTATGTTGAGGCAGTTGTGGTGCTTGGTAACTGCAAATACTGTATTTTAATTGATAGTTATTTCATTAATTGACACTTTTGAACTACTAGTGTTTGAGATCCAAAATAATTTATCGCTATATTTTTGGTAATTCCCCACTTGACAAGAATAATAGTATGTTTCCATCAACCTGGGTCCCAAGAGAGAGACTAAATCTCCCATTTTGTTCCTGAGCTGAAATGGTTAAGTTAAACTGTACACAGTCTTTCTTGCAATACACAGTTTGCCACGGCATTGTATCAAGCTCTGGTCTGAACTGTATCATGGCCCCATCCATTTGACTGTTTACTTGGTCCAGAGGTAATTCCTATGGCTATCTTTGTCCCTGAGCGACCCTGTAGTGTTATTCTTGAACTTGTTATTTTAGTTCTTGACATTTGAAACTAAATTTAGGCTGCTTGTTGCTACACGTGATGTAACTCTGAGGTTTCGTGATAACCCTATTCCCAGTCTCTGTCAAAGGCAGTCTGATTAAAAGTCCCCATACACAGTGGGGAATGTGAAGGGCTCAAAAGCACATACTTGTTTATGTGTAAATGGGGATGTGTAGTAAAGGATCAGTGAACAGTGGTGTCTACGTCTGGGTGTGGTATTACATAATTTCAGAGAAGCAGTAATGACCAGATGGCTGCAACTAGCCTGGGATATTAATCATAACTGCTGATGCCTCTTCCAAATGCTTGGCAAATTGACATTCTCTTCCTCTTGGCTAACACAGAAACCTATTTTTCAGTTGCAGGGGAAGTAGGAACGTTGACTTTTCTTGCCTCGTCAGCAAAACTCTTTTCTCTCTTTAACATGCTATTGATGTGTTCATGTTTTCAATGCTTCTTATTATCTCAGGACCTACTTTCCACTAGAGTGCTCTGGAAGAGAAATATCTTTTTAATTTAACTCAGTGATTATGTTGTAACAGAAGAGTAATTTACACTTTAGTTCAGTAGCAAGTGGAGGCGACGCTCTAGATGTCTTAGATCAGGGGTGGCCAACCCGCGGCTCCCGAGCCGCATGCGGCTCTTTGCCTGGTTTCATGCGGCTCTTACGTTCATATCGAAGTTTGTGTTTGTGTTTTTTTTTAATGTGCGTGTTCGCTTCGCTTGAGTTCAATACGGTATTTTCGTCAAACGCGCATGTGCGTGAGATGAAAATACCGCAGTTTCCCAGTAGGGGCAAGATCATTTGAGTAAACAATTTGTGTCAAGTTCGCTCTCAAAATGGCAGGGAAAAAATGCACAGCAAAACGAAAATATGAAGATGAACACAGGACGTTTTTAACAGAGTGGGAGAGTTTATATTTTTTTGTTGAACGTAATGGCAAGCCATTCTGCCTTATATGTCAGGCGTCATTAGCGCATTTCAAAGCTTCAAATCTTCAGCGCCACTTCAGCTCACTCCATGCTAACATCGACCAGGAATTTCCAAAAGGGACTGAACTTCGCAAGCACAAGTTGGTCACTTTGAAAAGTCAGGCAGAAAAGCAGATACAGTTTTTCCAAAAATTTACGAAGCACTCAGAGACCGTAACGCTTGCATCGTATCAACTGGCTTGGAACATTGCACGGGCTAAAAAGCCATACAATGAAGGGGAGTTCGTTAAAAAATGCCTCAGTGACGTTGTTGAAATCTTGTCTCCTGAAAACGACAAACTAAAACGAATGGTATCAGACGTCCAACTGTCCCGCCACACTGTTGAACACAGAATATCGGACATTAACACGGCTATTGAATCACAGTTGCACTCTGACCTTCAAGCATGTCAGTATTTTAGTGTCGCATTGGATGAGAGTTGTGACATACAAGACAAGCCTCAGTTGGCAATATTTGCACGGTCTGTGTCAAACGATTGTGTGATCAAAGAAGAACTCCTTGATATTGTGCCATTAAAAGACAGAACCCGTGGCATAGATGTGAAAGAAACAATGATGGCTGCATTTGCGAAAGCAAATCTGCCCATACCGAAACTAACTGCAATAGCCACGGATGGAGCGCCAGCCATGATCGGATCTGTGAACGGGCTTGTGGGGCTGTGCAAAGCTGACCAAACATTTCCCGAGTTTTGGAATTTCCACTGCATCATCCACAGGGAGCAACTCGTGTCTAAATCATTGAATTTAGACAACGTCATGAAGCCTGTGATGGAAATCGTCAACTACATCCGCACACATGCGCTTAACCACAGGCAATTCAAGAATCTCATCGCTGAGCTGGACCAAGAGCTTCCAGGTGACCTGCCGCTGCACTGCACTGTGAGGTGGCTGTCAAAAGGCCAGGTACTCTCTCGCTTCTTTGAGCTTTTGGATGCCGTGAAACTGTTCATGGAAGAGAAGGACAAGGACTATCCCGAGCTCTCGGACCTCGAGTGGATTATGGATCTGGCCTTTTTGGTCGACATGCTGTGTCACTTGGACAGACTGAACCTGACCCTGCAGGGTAAGTTAAAAATGCTGCCTGACCTGGTGCAAAGTGTGTTTGCGTTTGTCAACAAACTGAAGCTGTTCAAGGCGCATATTCAAAAGGGAGATTTAACGCATTTTCCCACTCTGCTAAAAGCCAGCGGGCAAGTCACCAGCGCCGCCCTGAATAAGCAAAGAGCCAGATATGCAACACTGGTTGAAAACCTACACGAAAACTTTGTGACCCGGTTCCGTGATCTACAAATGAAAAGGCCACAGATTACGTTCCTCGTCGACCCATTTAATGCGGAGACGGACTGTTTGAAAGCCCCGCTAGTCACAGATGAGGCTGCGGCTGAGTTGGAGATGATCGATCTTTGTGAGGAGGACCAACTGAAACCTGCTTTAAGGGAAGGGACCATTGAGTTCTGGAGAAGTGTGCCAATGGAAAAATACCCCAATGTCAAACGGGCTGCGCTTAAGATACTGTCAATGTTTGGGTCAACATACGTCTGAGAGTCTGTGTTTTCTACCCTGAAACACGTGAAATCAAAACATCGATCTGTTCTGACTGACACCCATGTGAAAGAATTGCTTCGAGTGGCAACAACAGAATACAAGCCAGATTTGAAGAGGATTGTTCAAGGCAAGGAATGCCAGAAGTCCCACTAAGCAACATGCATAGTAAAAGAAAAACGCTATTGTAAATTATTATATTTTTGTTTGTGGACTTGGTTGAACTGAGAGTTTGTGTGTGTGAGTCAATTTCTGTCATTATCATGTTGGTGTGTGACATTTACAATAAATCTGGCTGAGCAGAGGTCTGTGTCTGTGTGTGAGAGAGAGAGAGAGAGAGAGAGAGAGAGAGAGAGAGAGAGAGAGAGAGAGAGAGAGAGAGAGAGAGAGAGAGAGAGAGAGAGAGAGAGAGAGAGAGAGAGAGAGAGAGAGAGAGAGAGAGAGAGAGAGAGAGAGAGAGAGAGAGAGAGAGAGAGAGAGAGAGAGAGAGAGAGAGAGAGAGAGAGAGAGAGAGAGATTCATGTGTATGATGTGGCTCTTTGCGGTAACACAGTAAAAAAATGTGGCTCTTAGTCTCTGACTGGTTGGCCACCCCTGTCTTAGATGAATGCTTCATGGGTTTCCTCTAACATCTGTGTAGGAGACTGTCTCCCAGCATTAATGGGATTGGAAAACTAGGTTGATAGAAAGCGCGGTGCGGTGCAGCGCAGAGTCCTGCTTTCGTTCAAACACAGACAAGATATGAGACGGTGCATTGTTCCAGCACAAGGCTAGGCTTGTCTTGTCTGACCTCAGTGAGAGGGAGAGAGATCCCCTGCTGAAAGCCTGTGTGGGTGGACCTCTGCTCCAGAGACACATAAGGCTCGCTTACACACAGATGCGCACATGAACATACATACACCCACTACAACTGGTCAAGCCAGTGTTCCCTCTCAGCAGAGGAAGTGGCTTAAAAGAGTCGTATCAGCAGTAAAATGCCAGAAAAACATTTCACACTACGGGGTGCCTTGCTGACAAAATTATATTTAGTGGTGGAAAATTGTGTTATAATGAGATACACGCTGTGTTGGAATGGGAAAATATTGGTGCATGAAGCACGCCCAGACACATGGCTGCTTCCTGATGTAAGCAACTCAGGTGTTTTATTCCCTCTGTTTCCTTGTCTGCACACATCCAGAAATGAATAAGGATTGTCACCAAATGCTTGTTTTCATTTTTCTTAAACATCTCTTGAAATACAGGCCACTGAGTGCAGATTGGAGTGGGTAGATGTATTTCATTTAAAGAATGGGTCTATTCTTATCCCACAGGATCTTGTTAGAAAAGGGATTCCTCACCATTTCCGGGCAATAGTGTGGCAGCTGTTGTGCAATGCCCAGAATATGCCCATCAAAGATCAATACTCAGAACTCCTGAAGATGACTTCACCCTGTGAGAAGCTGATTCGCAGGGACATAGCACGCACTTATCCTGAACATGAATTCTTTAAGGAGAAAGACAGCTTTGGCCAGGAAGTGCTCTTCAATGTCATGAAGGTGGGTCCCCATTCACTTCAGAGGAGTCCATTTGTGTCCAGATAATGATGATCAACAATATAATATTCTTGCTAATTCTAAATACAAGTAAAAAAAATATGCTCCAGGTTTTAGTGTAATTGTGTAATAGTAGTTTCCGGGACTCATCCAAAACCACTCTCCGTTCCCTCAGGCCTATTCTCTGGTGGACCGGGAGGTCGGCTATTGTCAAGGAAGTGCATTCATTGTTGGACTGCTGCTCATGCAGGTGGTAATCCCATCCCATCCCATGCCTTCAACACATACACACACACACACACACACACACACACACACACACACACACACACACACACACACACACAGTTCCCTTGAAGACAAGTTTTTTCATCAGCTGCCAGCAAATTGTTTGTCATGATTGCTTATTTGTATTGCTGAATGAGAGAGATTAGGGATTGGATATCATCCTGTTGTTTTTTTTCTAGATGCCGGAAGAGGAGGCTTTCTGTGTGTTTGTGAAGTTGATGCAGGACTACAGATTACGAGAGCTCTTCAAACCCAGTATGGCTGAGCTGGGACTCTGCATGTATCAGTTTGAGTGTATGATCCAGGTAGGAACGTCATACTAGTCAGCAAAACATTGCATTTTTTCTGGACTGCCAAAATCCTTCCCTGCAGAGACGTAGTAATGGAGTAGAATGGGGTGAATTTGTATGATTTTTGTCTCACAGGAGCATCTCCCAGAGCTGCATATGCATTTCCAGGCCCAGAGCTTTCACACCTCCATGTATGCCTCCTCGTGGTTCCTCACCATCTTCCTCACCTCCTTTCCTCTGCCCGTCGCCACAAGGCTCTTCGACATTTTCATGTGTGAGGTCAGTTAAAGGGAGCTGTTCTCAAGAGCAATCACCCTCTTTCACCACATTTCAATGATATCCCATTTCTACTCACTCTAAGTGCTCTCTGAAATAAACCCTTCTATCTCTCCTTAGCTCTTATTCACTTTCTTTACCTTGCACTTTGCTCTTAAGCTAAATGTCCGTTCTATGTAGGCCTATGTAGACTGTCACAGGCCTATGTCTCTGACCCTTGAACTCTTTACCATTGCTTTCTTGAAAGTTGGTGATCTAGGAATTGAAGCTTCTACTCTTGCACTCACTGTATGTGACTGTATAAGAGCCTCAGCTATATGTGTCTACTTGACTGAAAATTAAAAATGATGACACTTGGATCCCTGATTACGGTGTCCACTTGCATAACAAAAAACATAAGAAAATATTGAAGGATAAAGCTTTCTTAGCTGTTTTAAGAGCGCCTGCAGATAAAATACAAGATGAGGTTAACTATGTCAAGTAAATGTTATCCATCAGCGCCACCTTTTGGCAAAAAGAAACATTGACTAAGTCCACATTTAATTGTAAATAATATTTGTTTTCTTATGGCTATCCTGGTCCAAAATAGTCACTTCAGTGTCACTAGGTTTGTTCCCCTCTTTGCACTGTTAAACATTTCACAGGACATAGAGCATTATAGAAGTGTAACCCATTATTTCTTTCAAATGATTACCGGTGATCTCTTTTGTCAGGGTCTGGAGATTGTTTTCCGTGTGGGACTGGCCATCCTCCAGATGAACCAAACAGAGCTCATACAGCTTGACATGGAGGGAATGTTACAGGTATACATCCATAGCTCAAATTTGTCGTTTAAAATTTGTGCTCTTGCAAACTCATTCTAATTCACCGTCATCAGAAAGTCCCACAACCACACCCGGTTGATTGATACATCTGTACTCCCAACTTGTACTTCTGCACATAGTGACTTTTGAAGTAGTGCTTTGAGGTCAGAAAAACACCTGACTACAGCATCAAAACACATATATTTTTTTTGTAATTGGTGTATCTCATCCCACGTTGGTTTCCCTGCTCTATTCCAGCACTTTCAGAAGGTCATCCCACACCAACTGGACAGCGGACCAGATAAGGTCATCCAGGCTGCTTATCAAGTTAAATATAATGCCAAAAAGATGAAGAAGTGAGTAGAACTGTCATTCCCCCACATTCTTTTTTACCTGAGACACAACCTTCGCATGGTCCTTTCCTGAGAATCTATATTGATTTAATGCTGTTCAATTGGCATTTGTTGCCATTATGATCAGCAATTGAGCTAGTACACCAGCACATGATTTAGAAGAATTTTTCAGAATGTCTGCAGTGGGTGAGCAACATGGATATTGTTGTTCCTGTCTTCACTGATGCTTTGTGAAATGTTTGTCAGGTTAGAAAAGGAATACACTACAATCAAATCTAAAGAGATGGAGGAACAGGTGGAAATTAAGGTATGTGTCGATAAAAGGGTTTATTAACATCAATACAGAAATGCTCAGAACTATAAAGCGTCCATATTTGTGTTCTGTTGTGCATGATGTTGTGAATACTTGTTTTGCAGAGGCTGCGAACAGAGAACAGACTCCTGAAGCAGAGGATAGACACGCTAGAGAAAGTGAGTACAAGTGGTTGTTGAGGATGCATTGTCATAACCCTGACAGACCATACATAAATCTGCCGCTGTACAGGCATTTACACAAGATCATCAGCCTTACAGTAACCCATCCAGTGAATGCTCATACATCATGCATCTCCTGTTGACCATGAACTCTTGGATTTTACTAACTGGGCTGTATTAGTTGAAACCTGTCCAGTTGCAACTGCCATGACGCTTCTTCTGACTCTAAATGAAGTGTAATGTAACGTAAAAAGCAAAAGCGGTCTTTGGAATGCAAGTTGTCTTGGTGTCGTGGTGAATGTCTGTGTGTGGCTCAAGTAACTTCATGCAGGGAACTTGTAAATCTTCTGGACACCACTAACTAAAGCAGAGATTGTAACGAGCCTGTTTGGAATGTGAAAGTGACCGCTTGATTCTGTTTGAGATGATACAGAGCGCTGCATGCCAAGTTGCACTGTTTGTATCATTCTGCACCTTTTTGTGTCGGTATGAAATGGGCACTTCCACTGCCTGGTAAAGGCACCATGCATGAGGTCTCTGCTGTGACTAGCAAGGGTGTCCACTGCAAAACCTTGGCCCGCAGGCATGAACACTGGGGTCTCAATAGGCCTGTTATTTTAAACTAGTTCAAGGCTGTTGCTCTAAGGACTCTAAGTGTCTCTTTGTCACTTACTTACAGTGCCTTTTTACTTTTCACTAACTGAAATCATTCAAAAGCTGGGATGAACGACGCTAAAAGCCCCTACCTCTGTCTTCTGTTCAGTTAAAACAAACATCTCGTAAACACTTAATTTAGCCGTTGTCGTACAACACTTTCCCCTGTTTGCTGTTGCTGTCCTGTGCTTCCTGTCTGAAACCTATAACTGCAGCACTACCTTTTACCAATTTTCACTTTGTCACCAGCTTATTTGCACTCTTTTCACCACACCTGCAATGTTCCTTTTCTACCCCCTGAATCTACAGAAGATGCATCATCTTTCAAGTTTTTGTCAAATCGGGAGGGAAAATGAACATTGTGTTTCTTCTCTAAAACAATCAATTGTTCTTTTTGTGTTATAAACTGTCCTCTGGATTGTCTCTCTTTGCTGTCTCTTGTTGATATTTCTGTTTTGTAGGAAAGTGCTTCCTTGGCAGATAGATTGATCCAGGTATATTCCTTATTTTCTCTTTGTCCTTTTCACCTATGTTGCACCTTTCCCCTTCTGATCTCTATCTCTCTTTAGCATTGCATGCTTACAATTAGCACAATGAATGCCACGATAATGATCCAAAATCTAGATATGGACTCATGATAGTCTGAATAATAGTTAAAGAACAAAGCCAGATCATGCTAGTAGAATCCAGTTTTGAATAAGCGCATGTAATCCCACATTACAGCATGTTGCACAAACCAAGTATCATAAATCATGCTAAAGAAAGCTGAGGAATCCAACCATAAATCACAGCCTGCTAGAGCTAATAAAACAGCATGTACTTAAAAACCCCAATCCCTCTTTTTTCTTTTAATTGCCCACCCATTCCGCCCTTCCGTTTCACCTCTTATCGTGCTCACCCCACACCTCCTCGGTTGGTTATGTCCCAAGGGACAAGTGACTCGAGCCCAGGAGGCAGAGGAGAACTACCTAGTCAAGCGGGAGCTGGCCACAGTCAAACAGCTGAGCGAGGAGGCCAGTGCTCAGCTGGAGCAGGCCCAGAAAACCATCAGGCAGCTCCAGCAGCAACAGCCACAAGCGGTAAGGAGGGCCACAGTGTCCCCAGCTGGCAGATTGCAAGCCACCACAAGCAAGGCTAATTCTCCGGTCGTGCCCACTGTGTGACAGGAGTGCTGCCATTGCAACTGTTTTTCAAATGATGAGTTGTGCAGTGCTGAAACCTCAGGCTAACCATTATCATATTATGTGGTGTATAAGGACCTGGGCCAAAAAAAAGTTTTTTTATTTAAGAGTTCGGATGTGTCATGGTTCTCCCTCTCTTTTCCCCTCCCCCTCCCCCAGTAAACCAAACGTAGGCATATGTTGCCTGGCAACAAAATCCCAGCAGTGGCAGAGCTGGATTCTTCCCACTTTGCACACCGGCTGTGCATAATGATCTCTTTTAGCATGCATGAATTCAAATCGGGACATGGTGTACCACACAGTTCAGCCACCATTTACATGGTATGCATTCCCATAAATGTGTTCATGAATTTGTGAGCAGTTGTCTCATAGGCTGGTAGGTTTCACACATGCCACCCTGTTCTCAGCCAACAGGATCCTCTTGGTGCATATCTATTGGCCAAACAGACACAGAATGTCCTTAATTATTGATTGTCTGATTCGGGATGATAATGTGTGTAGGCATTACCATGTTTTACATAATTTGCTGTCTTGCTTCAGGATGAGCAGTCATTAAATATTTATTTGAAAGCTGAAGGAAAATTTCTTGGTGTCAACTGAAATCAAGGTTGAGTTCTCTGTTTGTGAATGGAGAGGTGCTATTTTCTGAGGTGTATGTTTTTCCAGCAATTTATAAGTAGCATAAGCTGAGAACATCACTGGAGGTTGAATATTTTGTCCATGGTTAAAAACCAGCCTTGAGGACATTGAGTAGGTATTGTCACTACTAGCTCTGCTTTACCGTCTTTATTCACTCCCCTGTCCTGTCCATTGCAGAAGGGAAACCCACGGTACACTGAGGAGTCCATCCTGCAGTTGGAGAGAGAGCTGGTGCAGGCCAGGCTGAAGGAGGCGGAGTCCCAATGTGCACTTAAAGAGATGCAAGACAAGATCCTGGACATGGAGAAGGTATGTTGCCTCAGACCTGCCTACATCGTAGCCAATACCGACTAATGTTACATGATCACACTATACCTCCTATGCATACAGTATATTGGCCTTTAAAGCCAAACCCCCACGTGAGTGTGTCTGTGCCCCTTCTTTACAGAGGAACACATCGCTACCAGATGACACCAATGTGGTGCGTCTTCAAGAGGAGCTGATTGGGGTGAAGCTAAGAGAGGTGGAGGCTCTGACGGGCCTCAAAGAGCTGAGGCAGCAGGTCAGAGACTTGGAAGAGCACTGGCAGGTGAGCACCAACACCTCAACACACAGGAAAATTTGACATCTTGTATGACAAAGACAACATATTGATCAACTATGGATCAAAATATAAAAGAGATTTCTTCCTGTAAGAAAGGCGATAAAAGATTGGAAGGCAAATGAGTATAAATTGTGCAAAAGCACTTAGACCTTACAAGCGTCACAGTACAAAATGCAAACATCTGTGCAACAGAAACAAAGGTCTCTAAAAAGTGTGAAACATTTCAATATATTCAGTAATCGATGATTGAACAATTGATTGACTGGCTGCACCATCTTTCCTTCAGCGTCACTTGGCACGCACTGCTGGTCGCTGGAAGGACAGTCCCAGGAAGAATGCAGTGAGTGAGCTGCAGGATGAGCTGATGAGTGTGAGGTTGCGTGAAGCTGAGGCCCAGGCTGAGCTCAGAGAGACACGCCAGAGGATGCTGGAGCTGGAGACGCAGGTCAGAAGTCACATCACCCTACCCCAATCATTCTGCTTGATTTGCTTTTTAACTTAATTTACAATCATGCATTTTAAGGTTCTCTGCGCACATGTCACATATGATGCCATTATTCATAAAAAATAATGAAAGACAAAGATGCATTGTAATATGGTTACCAATAGGTTTGACAAGAACTGGATTTTCTAATTGCACTGTCAAACAGGAGCCTTCAGAGGGCAGCAGTCTGTTCCCAACAACCCAGAAACTCAGAAACTTGTTTTGTGTGGAGTGTGAATCAATGCAAACATTACACACTACCCAGTTTTGTAGTGGTGATAGATTTCATCATTAAACACATTTTAAAATATAATATAATGAATTTTAAAATGTTCAAAATGTACCGCCTGTGCCCACACAGAATCAGATTCACAACAACCACTTGCGACGAGCAGAGCTGGAGGGGAGGGGTCTCCAGGAACGTGTGCAGACACTGACAGCGCAAAATAAAGATCTACATGTGCAACTGCAGGAGATCAAGCGGAAGCAAGCTGAGATTGAATGCAAGGTACAATTCTACTGCTGGCCTACAAGATTTAGCGCCACCAGACTACCAGACACGGTATATATTTTTGTCTGTGTGGATGATAACTAAGCTAATAAACTTGTGTTGAAGTGTAAAATTACATGAAGTACCGTAAATGTTGTCACTGATCTAGCCTATATATATATATATATATATATATATATATATATAGGACATCTGGTGAGTGTTATTTATCCTAAATCTAGTTTAGATGAAAAATACATCATACTTTTGATGTCTTGATGTCTTATTAAAAAATCAGTTTTGTGTCGTCTGTTGCCTCCAGATAACATCAATATCCAGATACAGAAAAAGGAAACTGCTTGTTTCCCTTTTTGGTTTCTGCTGATAGTGATAGCACCTCAGTGCTGATGTGTCTGCTGATGTTGTTAAACTGCTCTCTGCAATTCAGCAACACTCCCATCTCTCAAGACTTTCCCCCCTGCAAGAGTCACCGACTAACGGCTCAGTAGACATGCTTTTAGGACCTTAATGCCATAAATAGTATACATGTTGGTGTTGATATTGGGTCTTCAGCAATACAAAACCCCTGGGCTTGGGCAAAATTGCTGTGTTGAAATTGTGTCTTTTGTTTCTTTTCATTGTTGTCGATGAATTGTTGGCTGGTCTGTCTTTTTTGCAGAGTAAGGAGGAGGTGATGGCGGTGAGGCTGCGAGAAGCTGACAACATTGCTGCTATGGCTGAACTCCAGCAACAGATCTCAGAGCTTGAGATCCAGGTACAGTCCCAGCCCCCACCCCCGTAGCCTACAAATTGCAATGCAATTTGCAATTTAAAACTATGAAATACGAAATATGAAATACTATTAATTAGTATGTGGGGATATGGATATTATTGGTATATGAGAAATAAGTGTAATTTGGCATTAACTTTGATTTCATAAATGCATTCTCAAAGGCCTAAAGCGGCTGTGGTGCCAAGATTGCTCCAGTAGAGGCATGGTTTATTTCATTGGTTTGGAGACATTTTTAAAAATTCATTCATTCATTAAACGTCTGAAGGAGCTGAAGATATGTGACGGCTAAAACGTGTTGTAAATATTTCAAAGGTGGTTTGTGTACAGTTGTCGTGTTTTTTAAATATTGGATAAGAATGGACCTTAATTTTCAGTTGTGGTTGCATAATGAAAGTTAAGACATTAAGACATAAATTGGAGCACACTTATATCAGGACATGCTATGAAACCATAAATGTGAATTCACTACACTGAAGCACACTACGCAAATTACGTGCCAATGCCAATTACTAACTTCCAAATAAGTTTCTGTCCCTCTGAATTAGGGTTGAGTATCGAAAAACGGTGCCATCAGGTACCGACCGAAGTATGTCCGAGCATCGAAAAATGTTGGAAAATTGGTACATTTCGATACTTTACGGTACTTGTTATTACGTGAATGCTATTTTCTTAGTCAGCCTCTCTACCGGCGTTGTTGTATCCATGCGACTATCCAGCCTATTTTTGGCTAATAGTCGGTAAATTCACAGTTTAGCCATAGCTAGGTTTTAATGTCAACTTTTTTTCTTCGGCCGTTAATTGTTCTAACGTAGCAAGCTTCTCTGTGCGTCACGAGTTGCGAGCCAAAAGGGAATTCCCTGCACTGCTGGCTTTGACAAAGGGACCTTATGACGTGAAATTGTAGATGGCATTAGATCACAACACTAGCTGCCAGCCTACTGCCAACTTTTGTGTGTGATCGCTTCAAGTTCAAAGCTATAATGTGTGTCATTCTAACACACACACATTTATGCATAGTTGGATTTTCTTTGGTTTCCAAACTGATGTTCTGACATTTCATAAAAAACACTTTTGGAATTGCACTTTATTTTCTTCTGTTCCTATTCTGTCTTTTAATGACATGATTGACACTTTATTTTCTTATATTCTGCTTATTCTGTCATTTTTATAATGACATGTTTACAGACTAATACTTTACAAATGGTAAAGATACCAGTTATAATAATTTCTAAAAACATAGTTGGCTGATAAACCTATATGGTTTTCATTCACATAAAGTATCGAGTATTGTGAAGGTATCATATCCAATTAAAGGTATCGGTATTCAAAACAATTTCCAACTTTACCCAACCCTACTCTGAATACAGCTACGTACTGAATTGTTTGGTTATTGTGTGTGAATATGAGGAAATGTTTCAAACAAGAGGATTTTAGTCTGAGAACGTTTAATCAGAATTGCTTTCCTTTTTAAAGGTTGTTTTCAATTCCTTTCATTATATTTGTGCCTTTGGCCGTTTAGTTTTGTCAGTTCAATGACTATTTTGTTTTCAGTCACAAATGAGTAAGTGTTAGACACTGTCTGACTTGGTAGTGGCCCACATATATGCATAGATGATAATATCAGCAACTATGGCTATCTTAGCCAATGAGTCTGAGAAAACTAATGTCACAGATCTGTTGTCTAAATTATGTGTCAATTATGATAAACTATTATGAATGGCAGTCTTTAGTCTTTAAATTATTCTGAATTTATTCACGAGATTAAGATGTTTCAGATTGTCTAAATGCTTTGCTATAGGCCTGGACTATTTATAATTAAGACACCTACAAAAAACTCCCCTTCTTCCCCTACACAGGCACACACAATCACAATCACACAGTGTGGTCTGAGGTTTGGTTACTAGGTGATAGAGCAAAAACATTCAACACCAAAAGTTTACCACTACCACCCTCACACTTTTTGGGATTTGTGCAATGAACTCTCATTTCTCATAGGTCGATAACATCAGCAGATGACTCACATTTTGTCTTCTTTAATTTGCTGTTCTTAGAAAACTTGTTTTTCTGTTTGTTGGTTGCCTGGTGTGTGTTTATTTCTTTCCTTCATGGGCAGCTTATCACACCCAACCTCTATCTGAGCTCTTGCTAAATCACTGTGCCAGCGTTGACTTCTCGGTCTGTGGTTTGGTAACCTGCTGTATAGGTTGTGGGTATAAACCCTGCTTTAACACGAAGAAATGTTTTTCATCTTGTCTAACGAAAAAAAAGCTGCACCTCCGGCCAGAAAAGGTGGGGGCCTTTGGTGATGACAGGTTATATCTTGCTTTACTAGTACTGCTTAGTATGGGAGAGGTCACTGTATGACCTTTAGGCTAGCCACGTCTGGGCCTGAATGGTGAATGTAGAATATAAAGGCATGTGAAACATTGATGAAGGGCCAGCCATCTAGGAAGGAGAGATATTTGAACATTAAGGAGACGTGTACCTTTTATAGTGCTACAATAATAACGCAAATAAGCATGCTTAAATTTTTTTTTCAACTCTTCTGTTTTAATGAGCACAACAGTTAATTTGTGAGTGACCAAGGACACTGTCATTGAAATTAGATGCCTAGTGATGTAAATGTGTAAGACTCTTTCAGTATCAGAGTTTCAAAACGAGCCGTAATGCAGGCCTATGTTAACATCACAGCTTCACTTTGTCTACATCAAGATCAGAAACCACTTCCTATCTGACAGAGAGACACTCTGCTAAAGGTGACATGCATGGTTTAGTTTGGGGTTTCATTACATGCACAGAGATTTACACTAAAGGTTTTAGCCTTGAAGGGATACGTTCATGTTTTTAATTTTAGTCGTGTTTCTTTGCCAGGCATTGGTCACATTAGGGGAAAGGTGCCAGTACCAATAGTGTCAGCTACTTTAAAAACACACTCACGTGTCTGCATTCCTAATTGAAAACAATTGGCACTGCTAGCTAGCTGCTAGTTGAGAAGTATCTAATTCATGAAACAAATTAAAAGTTCTATTGTAGTGAAAAATGTACTATCTGAATTGCATCTTCACACCTTAGCTTTGAGTTTTCACAAAACTCCCACAATCCTCTGCGTAATCAGAAAGAACTAGACACCATTGCCACAAATCTGCCATGGGACTGTACAGAATCTGAAGTTATTAAATGTTGTTATTATTAAATGTTTCTTTATATAGAAGAGCACTGGTGTTAGTGTTATCAATTAGTGTGATGAATGTTGAGTTAAAGAAGGCATAGTTTCTAATGACTATGAAGTTGTAGTTGAGTTCCTGTTACTGGTTGTGATTTTCTTTAGTTAGCCAAGATTTGATGCTCATGCAGTTTGCTTTAATGAAAGGATGTTTTACTCAAGTCAGTACACTTGCTACAATAAACAATTTTAAACTGCCCAACTTTTTATATGTGATTGCTATAGTAGTTCCCCTCACGTATGGCCTAAATAGTTTGTTTTTTAACGCAGATATCCTTTTTTTCCCTCCTTTCTATCATTTTAGTCGATTAGATTTAAATGAAGAATAACATGATTTGAGGTAGTTGAGGGTGCAGACAGGCGAGGAACCCATTACTATGAGACGTTTGACGTCCTTGGCCACAGTTTGACACCTGGTGATTCACGCAGCTGAGCACAAGGAAGTCTTATTAACTGCCTGCCCGTTAACGTTACAGTGTTTTGGAGGCAGGAAACCTCAAAAACAACACAGATTCTTGGAATAACGTTGCTTGTTTAGGTCTCTCCTTGTCAAAAAAACGATCAGGACCCACCACGTTCAACCCCACCTTACCACAGGAATCAAAAACCCTATCTGTATTTCAGGGTGTTGGCCAGGCAGAGAAGTCAATCTCACCTCTCTACCTCAACACCCCACCCCTGCATAGTGTGCACATCTTCCCTTTTTGTCTCCCTGTTCCCGTGCTGTTGCCTGTGGTTTACTTGAACTTCACCACGTACCCTTTTCTGGTCTCACTGTGTAACTGGCAGGTTCATGGGTGTGATTTGAGGTTTGAAATAGAGTATGTTTGTCTCCTATGGCTGCAGATGTCTTCACTGAGGAAGGTAAACATCACATGGGCTGTGTTTTACTGTTGAATCTAGCTGCCAACCTCATCCCTAGGGCCCCAGGAGGAAATCAAGCACAAATGATAATATCTTGTGTTTCCCCTGACATCTGTGACTACAGTGTACAGCCCCCCCTATAATAGTTTTTTTGTGATGCTGCTTTCTCAGCAATGTGGCTCTAGTGTCTGCCACAATCTATTTTTTCCTACCTATGCTGTAGTTATATCAGTGGGTATTTACTAAAACTAGTAGTTACAGTTTGCCTGGAGACTGATCACAGACTGATCTGATTTCCTACAACTATATCGCTTAAAGGAATAATTCACCCCAAAACAAAAATGTTGTCCTTATTTACTCACCCCCATGTCATGCCATGTCACCCCCATGTGGGCCATCATTTTTGCTCTAAAAAAGCGTAAAATGTCCATCAAATGTCTCCAATTTGTGCAACATAATCCAAGTGTTTTCTAGCCAAACAATTGATGTGTGGCTCCAATATCCCAATATTTTCGTCACTGACAATGCTCTGGTCCGTTGCTTGCTACTGTAAGGTGTGTACGCGACCAGAGCATTGTGTGTTTGGTGTTCCTGTGAACTTCAATTGAGTTTTGATTGACATGGGACAAGTAGATAATCGCTTAATTGACATTTCGAGATTAACTATACCTTTAAGCTATTTGTATGTATAATAGTAGGTGTGGTGAATACTGTACTTGGCCTACATTTGTAATACAAGAGCCCAACACTTACACTTATTGTTATTCAGTGCTGTTGATTTTTTTTTTTCTCAAGTGGTATGATGTATGATCCATTTCTGTATGATGTTTGTGTTTCCCACAGAAAGAAGAAGGGAAGGTCCAAGGCCACCTGAACCATACAGACTCAAGCCAGTACATCCGTGACCTAAAGGACCAGATAGCAGAACTAAAACATGAGGTGAGTCCCGTAGAACAATCAATAGGTCAATCAATATTTGGTATATCTCAGTGTGGAACTTGAACTCCTCAAGCACCTGCACCACCTTTGCCTTTTTTCGCCTTGTGGAGGTTCACAATTTTTTGGTTATTTATTTAATCTAAAATGTTTCACAACTTTCCTCAGATAGGGGTTTACTTTGAGGCCAACATATAGGTTAGTAGAAGTGTTAACTACACCCATTGACTTCCTGCGTGGAGTTGCAGGTACACACCCCTTGCAAATACCTTCATAGACATAACCCACTACTCTATATACAAGATGATTTATACCGCAATGCAGAGGCAAGCTCAGATAAAAGAAAGACTCACGTTAAAATGTGAGTTTGCTTTCTCTTTTGAAATGAGACAATGAGACAAACAAATACTGTCTTTGATTGTGATCAATTAAATTCACTTACATCAGCAGAGTGAAAGCAATTATTAATCACATTAGTGCCCCACACAGCCATTTGAAAAGAAAAAGGTTTCCTAAATGAGGGCAGCATAAGCCTTTTACCACCCTTTGTGTCGACATTCACTTGTAATCTATTTTAGTCCTGGACATCTTCAGGTTTTTACTCTCTCCTGAATTAAAAAAAACTACAACAAAAGGTTGCTGACTTGTGGTTCAAGTGAGCTGCATTAAATCATGCATTGGGTTCTTCCGGCCCCATATCAAGGCAGCACAGTACTCACCCCCCTTTTAGTTGGTTCAGGCCTGATGGTCAGCTAGTGTTAAGAAGGGCCTGCTATGAGTGTTTTGTGGTGAGGCGGTCTAAAGGGTGTTCTCAAGCGGCTTTGTAACAAGGAGGTATATTTATAATGTTTTTCCTCTAACCTCTAACACCCCACACACACACACACACACACACACACACAATACGCACACACATCTCACTTGAGCTAAACCTGGACCTGCATCAGTATGGTGGAAATGTTGACTGCTGCCATACAGGTGTAGGTTTTTTACGATTTCCTTTTAGTTGTGATGATAACAGGAAGACAAAAGGCCAAGTTTAGACAGGTGTAGGCAAAGACACGTAGGCTTATTTTTTCAATTCCATTTTGCCATTTGCTGAAGTGTGTTTTTCTCTAAACTAGCCTCTGAATGCCTCTCTTCCTACATGTCTGTCTGTTGCATGGCAGGCTGACCCAGGTGAGTTGTGGCCTGGCATAGATGTACCATGTTACCTCCAGTGGTTCAAACTAGACCTTATATTGACCTTTGACCCACACCTCATTGGCTCTGCAGCCCTCATCCAATTCCTTTTGTAAGGCGTGGTTATTGAATGTACAAATTAGACCATGTCTTATCACATTGTCCCTATTCCTTTTGGTCTAAATTGCTGACTGCATGTTACTAGGTTTGTGAAACTCATCCCATTCTATTTGTGGCAGTGATACCCATCTAATATCACTGATCACCCAGCCAGAGTTGACCATATTGTGTTAATAACAGTTTGTGCACGTGCGTACGTTTTCATTTTCCCTCTCAAATATGTATTTCTTTGTTTTTCCCTTTTTTTGCATGCAGGATACAACAGTGTTTCCTTTGCTTTTAATGCACCTCATGCTTGTCCTCACAGATTTGCTGCTTAAAAGGGCAGAGGGGCTTGGCCAGCCAGTCCACTTTTGATGGGATCCACATCGTCAATCACTACGTGGGGGATGATGAGTCTTACCACTCTTCAGATGAAGATGGAGTCAAGGCCCCCACCTTCCCTGACACCCAACATAGCAGCAGCAGCAGCAGCAGCCGCATCAGACTGCTTCCCAACCTCGGGGACAGCGACAGTGAAGAAGAGGAGGACGGGGAGGCCCTGCGGCTCTCTGTTCCTTCCAGCAGCAGCCATAAGTCCACCACCGTGTGACTAGTATCAGCTGCCTGCCAGAGTCAGGACAGAGGAAATCATCACTCACACTGGGGAAGAGGGGTGTTCGTGGTAGCCATTTCAGTGGAGAATTTTGGGTCTTGAACTCTGAATTTCAAAATGAAATGCATCACCATTTCATATCATGAGAATCACACTTATGGAGTTTTTTTTTTTTTCTTTGTTTGTGTTTGCCTCCCCTTGATTTCTTTTTTTTTTTGAGGGTAAACACCTGCCTGAGTACCACTGGCAGCTGACAGTGCATCATTCTGGACCCTGGCAGAGAACAACAATATTAGGATTGTAGAGCTTATCAAACTCTACAGGGCCAAATGGTGATGGGGGAGGGGGTGATCCCAGCCGGGCAGGGAACAAACAAATGTTGCTCACTCCTCCAACCCCCTCCAGCTAGGTACAACACAGAGAGAGAGACTGTGCAATAAAACATTTTATGCTACATGACACACTTCATTCAATCTGCTTTTATGTTTTTAATCATTTTTAAATTAACATTAAAGTGTGTACATCCCTTTACTACTAAGTGTCCATCATGAAGAGGGAAGCATTATGAGTGGTATATATCAGTATATTTGTACGATGAGCTTGTTGAAGAGCCCAGTATCAAAAAACCTTGTATCAAGCAACATTGACTTGAGATAATGTTGACTTTTTGGCCTTAGCACATGCCACATGCCTTCCACCAGGGCTGGTGTACCAGAACGTCAAGGTGACGTCTGCATACTTGTATATATGTAAATGTGTTGTTTGTTTGTTTTTCAATTCCATTTGAACTTGAAAATATGTATCTATTGAATTATTGCATATCTAATGTTTAGAATATATTGTACAATTCAGACAAAAGGGACATATTACTTAGTTTAATACGGTATCACAAACCCATTACAGATCCTACTTTTCTTGAAAGGGTTTGGGGCCACTGAGGTGAATTCCTGTTTAAAGAAAAATGGATATAGTTTCTTCATCAGAAGACTTCAGCTTGCCGTTTTATGAGCATGTTACTAGTTAAAATGAATTGTGAATGCAGACAAGGGGGGGGGGGGGGGGGCTGATTTCAAAGTACTGTTGCTTTCTCAAGGCATCCTGACTTATTACTTTCAAAATGTGTGCTTCATTGAAAGTTAGGTAAGCACGGAGTAAGTACTTTGTGCTGTTAAGATGCAAACATGGATAATGTTGATCATATGTTTAGGTATATCACACCTTTGCACGCAAATGGATGATAGTCCAAGGGAGCGTTTACTGGGAGAGAAAGTGGCGATAATACAACATAGGACACTTATAAAACAATTTAGAGGAGAATCAAGTAATTGGATGTTATGTTTTGTAAGTGATGCATCAGGCATTTTTACAAGTGTTACCAAAGTAAGCACTATGTTGTGCTCATCCACAGGCCAGCGCCACTCCATTTCATATGCAAGGACCTGGATTATTTTTTTTTTTTTTCCTCTGAATGTCCAGAACACTAAGCCACCTTCTCTGTTTTCGGTAAAGACAAGGTGGGAGTTTACGCAGTACATTGGAACCACAGCCTATCAGATTAGTATTGGCTGTCATCTTCCAGAAAGCAGAAAAGATCATCGCATGGGGCTGGTGATGATGATGTCCCTTTGATGAACAAAAGATCCTGTGTAGTTTGTTGGGAGATGAAAGAGTCATGGCACTTTTGAGTCTGCAGTGCAGTAAGGACACACATGGCAACACTATGGAACCGTAAGGACACTGAAAACATAATGAGATTGTTGTGTGTGATGAGTTCACAATAAACTATTTGATAAACTTTTCGACTGATGTTTTTATGTTTGCAAAATATAGCTAACCTGAGCCTACTCAAGGTCCTGTATATACTTAAATGTCTGCAAACCGCTAAAAGCACATGTGGGATGTTTTGTCACAACGCCCCCTTCCTCAGTGAAGATTCTCACTTAGATTGACTGCTTTCAGGAAGTGATTTCTTGTGGTTTTCAGAGCTGAGCCTCAAGTACTAATCATTTCATGCAGAAAACCGCATGGTAAAGTGGCATTCCACTCCAGGCTATCTGAACGATTAACCTAGGTTTGTGCCATTGCCCATTGCTGATCGATAATGATTGCATTCGATAACACCTTGAGCATAGCCTAGTTCAAATATTTAATAAGCTTGGTTTCATATTTTTTATGCAGTGATTAACACGTGACTTTGCTAATATTTTGAACAGGTAACAAACTAATTGCCTTGACTGCATTTCATGGTGTATTCATAAGGCATTGTGGTTAAGCGTGAGGGCCGAGCAGTTCTACAGGAGCCAGGTTCTGTGTGTGTCGTTTGTGTTACGCTTTTTGCGTTGCTCGCTGCTTAGGTGAATTACGGTGTTTAGGCCGCGTAGAGCCTCAAGGAAAATACAGTGTGCGCTCATACTCGGCATTACGGCACTACGGCAGATGTTACAGAAGCATCAACCAACTGGAGGCTCGTGCGCGGTACATCCACATACCCGGAAGTAGCTCGGTGACTTTCTAACTGTCGTGGCCAAGTCATCGCATGAATTAAATATTGTGTTCAGCGGTTCTTCTGGTTACAGCAACACCGGGCTACAGCAGCACTGTGGTGTTAACAGATGGAGCGTTTAAAGTCGACGTAGTTTCCATCGTGGATATCGAGCATCTATAAGCGCTAACACTGCACTTGTTCTAGTAGTAGACTCGCCGACTGAAACTTAGAATAAACTCAGTTGAAATAAAGTTTTCAGATGAGATTCAGCGTGTCCAGCTAATAGGTTTAGGTCAATTTAAGTTTACTTTTAAATTGTGGGAAATTATTTCCGTCTACTCAGCCTTGATCGGTAGTTTTAATATAAACATTTAATATAAAATCCTACGCTCTATTCGTTTACACAACTTGTATGTCCAGCTGTAGTCACTGCAAGCTTTTAAACTAAACTGAAGCGTTAATCATAAAGCAGACCGCACAAACCGAGACTGTGGGTGCTGGGTGAATTAATTTAAATGTTTTCACCTGAAGGGGCTTTTATCGCAGATCACATTCAGATTAAATCTCACCAGAGATTTACAAGAAGCTTTTGAATAAATTAGCCTGAAATAGAAAGGCTGAAGTGGAAGTGGCACTGGGGCAGGGGTAAAATGAGTCGATGATCATCATGAGGCAAACGACCACCAATAGGAACAACATCAATTCAGAAAATTCAGGAAATTGATTTGCCTTTCCCTTAAAAGATCATATATGGCATATATTATGAATGTATATCATAATAATTTATGTCAGCCTATAAAAGGTGAGTGAACTAGGCTATTCTGTATATTTTTTTTAATTTTCTACATAATGGCTGATTAATGAAACAGAGGAAAATAATGGGACCTTGGTATTTATTTATTTTTTCTTTTATTCGAACATCAGGCCCACAGGCTTGAACTTTTTAAGCCGCATGACAGGATACCAGAGTTCACAGAAACAGCATTATGAAACACGGGTTTGGCTGTATATCGGCTGATTCCGGGCAAGTCCGTCTGCCTTCAGTTTTATCGGTATAGCCCTCATATCTTGACCAACATGGTGTCCGGATGCCATGACAGCGATGAGGCTAATCGACCAGGGCATATGGTGCTTTGATTTCCTGTCCTTCATAGAGATAGGGTAGTTCGTTTTTTAACCTAAAAATACTGCACTGCCAATAAATTGCAGTCACGCCTGTAAAGCTGTTATAATATTGCGTCCTTACACTATGGTTTGACGTGTCCGTGTTTATCTTAATTAAGGTTCATACAGTTTGAGCAGGTACAATCTAAACAGTAAGTTTGCAAGCAAGTTTGATTCTTCAGCCTTCATTTATTCTGGAGAAACTTCACACTTGTTGAGCAAAAACAAAATGTACGAGAGCTCGTGTCTTGTTATTGTTATTGTATGTAGCCCTATAGGGCGTCATAAGGGTAATAAAAACATAGTTATATTTTAATTGGTGGTTGTTTGTTTGATGACCTACCCACTATATCACTGAAGCCTAATCCTATATTATCCTATAGCTACAATGAATGAAAAGGCCCTGGACGCGCTGGTCGTCGTCCTATTCTTCAAACGGCCTCAAACGGCTACTAATCTGCGTCCTGGGCAAGCACAAAACAAGTCGCCTCTGTTATAGACAATGCCGAGGGTAACGCGAAACTGTCACGGCACCGCAGGCGTGCGGACGGCAAGTGTCTGTCACCTATTAGGCAAGACCAACAGACCAGGACAGAGACTCCCAAACTTTTTTCATGTCAAGGACCCACAGATACATTCGCATGGGACCACGGCCCCCCATGTGATAAGATTTCCTCATGAGGAACCTCATCTGATATGTGGGTATGTTGTTGTTAGAATGGGGGCAGATGGGACAGTGATCCTTATCCTTATCTTATACATTCTCTCATGGTCCATAATAATCCTGAAATTGTACTATTCCTCATTTTCTGGGGACGCCCTTAAGCACCCCATTGTGATATGTGTGCATTAGGCTTGAGCTCAATCGCAGCAGGCTATTGCTACATCTGTTGTCATTCCTGGTCTTTATATATTTCGGCTAAATGTGTCCGATAACTTCTCACATGTGCGTTGTCTGCTATAAATCAACCCACAATGAGCACTGTAGCGCAGCGGCAGGCCCTTGACTAAAAACACACCCCTGACAACCCTCCAGGGATGTAGTGGGGGTTAAACCAACCTCGATTCATTGACGTTTTTATTGGTGGAATAGTATTTATCTGCTTTTTCATGCAAATATAAGTGTCCGTGATCTAAATTAAGAAGATACCCATAAAATTAGGAACACAAAGCAAATGAAAATGCAGTTTAAACCCGACCCTTTATTTACTACACATAAACCTCTTACCAACATGCCCAGGCACCCTGTGGGTCGCTTCCGCGCTTCCTCTCTCTATCCACCCAAGATTGAGTAACGCGCTGATAAATCGTGTATCACTTATCCTGACTGCCACGGGCTTCAGCTGCCCCGGAGACATTGGTGTAGTCTGATCCGAGAGGGAACCAATTACCTGCTAGAGGCAGTAGGTTATGCACTGCAAAAAAAGGTCCACCTTAATAAATCCTGTCTGAAAATCTTACTCTTCTCAATGGGATGAGCTAGGCTAATTCTACGTGTTTTCAATGTCTATTACAGAAGGTTCTTCTATAACAAATCAGTATTTCGAAAAATACTCCACTTGTATAAAAAAGAAGACTCAAGAAAAGTGCTGAAACAAGTTGATTTGCATTGCAAACAAATTACATCACCCGCGCTGGCAGATTTTTCTCTACTTGTTTTCAGAAAAAAATGAGAGAACAAGCTGATTAAACGACTAGCTCGGATGATATATATTTATTTTTTTGCAGTGTAGCGAGTTGAGGAGCCTCTGCAGAGACACCTGTCCTCCCCAACACCTGGCAGACGGGCGTGACTGTCTGCGCATGCTCTGTTCTCAGCTTGAAATCTCTTAAAGCAGTTTGACCACACGTCTCAACCAGCACAGATCAAATCTTTGCAGGGCTGAGAACCAAGCAGCAGCAGAAGAGGGACAGCCCGATTGCTGGATTATCACTGATTTTCTCTGAATAGCGCAAGATGCCACGGTCCTTTTTGGTGAAGAGTAAGAGAGCACACAGTTACCACCAGCCGCGGACTTTAGAGGACGACTACAGCAGACTGGATACAATATTAGCGCATATATGCTCAGGTATGTGATAAACTATGTGTTGATGTGTTTTGTTTTGTTTTGCACTGCGTCCATAATTCTTTATTATTATATTATAATAATATCACATCTGGAAATCTAAAACGGTAATTTCAATCAAAAACAATTCTTTTAATCATCACACAGCAAAATAATTTACATGCGCATGTCGTTTTGTATATTATTACGCACATAGAAAAAGAAACACCATGCGTAAAGTCCTCGCCAATTTAACAGTTCGAAAGACGAAATAGGAGCGTGGTTGATTTATGCAGCGTAAAAAAAACATGTATTTTTCTTTTCACAAAAGGAGAAAACAAAAATGTAGTGTAATTCCTGATCTCCGTGGTACGGTGGTATAGATCTTAACGAAAAATCGCATCACTATAATTTTCCTATAGGGACTTATAGTGTCCTGCGGTACTCAGTCGTTTTTTAAATCTCCTATGGTATTAGTACTGTATATATTTATATAATATTGGTATTGTTACAGGGACTTAAAGTGTGTTTGTGTTTAGCTTAGTGACCTTATCGTACTTTATGGTATTTCTAATCTCCTATTGTATTACTGCAAGATTTCTATAATATTCCTATGATATTCACATAGGGACTTAACTAAATGTCTGTGGTATTCAATAGTAGGTTTATAATGATAATAATTATCGTACTCTATGGTATTTCTGATTTCCCATAGTAACATCCCTTAGGAACTTTGGATAGGATATTTATATAATATACTATAACATACAAATACTATTATTGAAGGATTACTGTAGTTCTTGTTCGTATGCTCACTGTGCTTTGTGTTTCCGTCCAGAATCAGATAAGGTACCGGAGGATACGGACACCATGACGGTGGATGGGTACGGGCTCTCTCCTGACTCCCACCTGGGTGACACTGTTGATTATTCCCCCAAGTCCCCGCTGAGCTGTGGGGAAAGTGTGTGTGGCCGCTCCCCGGACTATGAGGACTTCTGGAGACCCCCATCTCCCTCCGCATCACCAGGTACACCCACGGCACTGCTACCTACACAGCATCTACATGGCAGACCGTCACATATCCCTCACGAAAAAGAGCCACGGAAATCATATAATACCATTTATGAGGACACTATATGGATATAAACTAACATTTAATAGGAATAGTATAGAGATACCACTGCAGATTTAAAAAATGCACCAAAACTACTATTAACTTATTATTGAGTACCATAGACATACTATAATACTATTATAGGATTATTATAGTGAGTTTTATTTAAGGGTATCTAGAATATGTTGTGAGCTTTTTGTTTTCCATTACAATGATTATGAAAATTCATGTTAGATAGGTTCAGGAAACATAAACTGGTATGGACTATTTCCCCCAACGACAAATAAATATAATATTCCTGTGGGGACTCATAGTGTCTGTTGGGTTGTGAGTTAACACTGACCTTTTCACTACCACTTATTTTTATCTTCCTTGTTTTTGTACTGCTTTGCTTGTTTGTCTACAACATTGTTGGAATAGTGTGGTGGGAATTGAAATGCCTCTAGGCATTTGTTTTTTGCTGCAGTAGGTGGCTTAAATGTGGTTAAATTGCTTCACGCCCTAATTCATTTTCCCTCTTATTTGTCTATTTGCCCATTTTCCCCCATGGGGATCATTTTAAAGATTTCACCCAATCTATTTCCCACTACAGTTGATTCTGAGAAATCACTGTCGCCTTTGGTGGATGAGACCCAGCCCTTCACGGTCCCCTTCCGGCCTTACACATGGAGCAGCTACCCGGGCTCTGAGCTCCGGCACCTGGTGCAGCAGAGCCTCCATCACACCATCGACCTGGACAGGAGCCCGTCACTGGCCTTCTACAGGGACAGGGCAAACCAATCGCCCCTCCTCACAGACAGGGCTCTGGGAGAGGAAACTTACAGCGACTACAGGAGGCACACCGCTGGGCTGTTGGACAGACCTGGGCCTGTTTTCAGAAGGAGGCCTGCACAGCAAAACCCAAGATGTCAAGGCCCAGTCTGATCTGCTCCGCTCCAGTCTAATCCTCAATGGCGCCTACAAATGCATCAAATGCAGTAAGGTGAGGGGGAAACTGTAGAGCCATCCATGCAACACGTATAGACCCACACATGCCGTCAGCAGGGATAAATAAAATGGTGGGTAAACTGTGATCTCCAGTTGGTCATCACTGTAAGGCAAACAACCACCAATCATTCATGCTGCCCTTAAATCAACATAAATCATCCTGATGCAAGACCCTCCTTCAACAAGGAAGGCCTGGGTTCAACATCCGCCCTTGAGCAAAACACCAGGGGAGCTGTAGCTGACCCTGAGCTTTGACCTCCCTGTAGGGGGTAAGCCAGCAGAGAAATTCCCACTGGGGATCAATAAAGTATTACATTTATAAATATTTTTTATATTAAATCATAATTAAATAATATTTTCAGAAAAGCATTATTTTATTTTATTTTATTTTTTCAACCTTAAAAGACCATATCTTATTATAACTTAGATAACTTCATACTACCACGGTCTATTCTATACATTTACATCACCAAGATGAGGTATAAACTCTATTACACAAATAAAAAGATGGGTAAACCAAGTTTAAGTGGATTTACCCTCCAACATAAATCCCTGGGTGTCGCTGACAAAACCATTTGTTTTTGATAATTCTTCCTGCTTAATCTTTCCTTTCCTAAACGCATCAACCTCTCTCCTGCTCACCAGGTATTTTCAACCCCACATGGTTTGGAGGTTCACGTCCGCAGATCGCACAGTGGGACAAGGCCATTTGCGTGTGAAATCTGCGGCAAAACGTTTGGACACGCAGTAAGCCTCGAACAACATAAAGCTGTGCACTCACAGGTAATTTATCTGAGGATAACTCACTTACTTACCACATGAACGTCAGACCCTCCATCTTTTCAGCTGGCCTTCAAGACAGTTTCAGGTTTATGAAAAAATGCCTTGAAAAAACAATTCCTTTGCTCGCCTTTCAGGAAAGAAGCTTTGACTGCAAAATATGTGGTAAAAGTTTTAAAAGGTCGTCTACTCTATCTACGCATCTCCTCATCCACTCTGACACTCGGCCCTACCCTTGCCAGTACTGCGGAAAGAGGTTTCATCAGAAATCAGACATGAAAAAACATACCTTCATCCACACAGGTGAGTAGATAAAATAGATAAAAATAAATACATTGCCATGAAATAATCCTGAAGAATCTGTGCGCAACTGCAAGCCTGTGCGCAAATGTCCTAAATGTTCATGATATTCGATTAGATAAAGTTAGATTAAACCTTAATGATCTCTATGGGACAGGATAGAGCTACGATAGAATAAAACAAATAATCACAACAACCGAGCATAAATGAAAATAATAGCGTCTTCACTGGAATGGGAATACTATTCAGAAATATGCAAGTATAAATATGTGCAAGTAGCCTTTACATTGTCAGCAATTCAACAGATTTACAGGTGCAGGAATACGTGAAAGTGAAAACGGCATTACTGATTTTTATTTTATTTTATTTTTGTTGTTCCTCAGGCGAGAAGCCGCACAAATGCCAGGTGTGTGGGAAAGCGTTCAGCCAGAGCTCCAACCTAATAACACACAGCAGGAAACACACGGGATTCAAACCTTTCGGCTGCGACCTCTGCGGCAAGGGTTTCCAAAGAAAGGTGGATTTGAGGAGACATAAAGAAACGCAGCACGGACTGAAATGAAAACTGTTCCACATGTCCCTCCTCCTGAAATTTAAACCTATCCACTGCTGTAAAAAAACACACAACACGTTATTTAATCTTGTGTTTAGTCTTAAATCTTTTTTTTCTTAAAACAGACTGAGGGTGAGGTGATTCATTTTCAATGCAGCTTGTTTGAGGATCTTTCTGGAGTGATCCGCTTTTATTCCGCTCCTTCTCGAGATACTGACATGGAACAGGTGAAACTGCGTTGGGAACATTTTTTTACTTGCTTTCAGATGAATAAGATTTAAGGCTTTAAGACTATCAAACCAAAAGACTTGTTAAGATGGATATGTTTGCAGTGTTAAGACGTCTTCAAGACTAGGTTATTAACTGATGTAGATTTTTATGAACACCCAGAAAACCAGAGATAAGCTGTGAACTGTGAGAGATGCAGATATAATAAGCCTATTTTTAAAAGTGAATTTGTCGTATTCATATGTTGATTGAATACCATTTGTTGAGGGGAATCCCCTTAAATGTGGGGACTAAACCCAAAATATTTATACGCACACTAACCGGATCGGCACCAAGAAAACGTGATGGAAATCTGCGCCTCTCCAAAGAAGAATGGTATTTTGTTTTCAGTTCAGAGGAATGCTGGCAAAACAGTCTCCACAATACTATGTGATTTAATAAATAAGGGTTAGCCTAGGCTCATTCTCAAAGCTGGTACTTCCAATTTTACATTTTGCACATTTTCTTGTCAGTATGAACATTCTGACGTTTACTAATAAATAAAACGTTTTATTCAGGATATTTTACTTTTCCGGTTGTTGTTTGAGTAAAATGAAAACTGCAATAAAATCGTGGAATTAAGAAATGTTTTCAGTTTATATATTTTCCTAATGAAAGCAATTCCAGACAGTGAGCGAATTTACAGCCACCTAAATTAAAGAATAATAATTGAAGAATAAGAAAAGGAAATAAGACGTGTCATTTTGCCATGTTTTTTTCTTGACTCCTTGCAGCAGAAGTCTCGAGGCCCAGTCCTGCATGTTGTATGCGTACAGTAGAAATAATTACGTGTGCCTGAAAATGAATGCTGGATACTGAAACACGAAGGATCCCTCTTCTGAAAGATGTGAGTCATTTGTTGTTATAGCAAACCAAAATATACCAGTTCAATTAGTGAAATTAGAAATCTGAATTATTGCCGTTGCAATTAGACTTAAGAGAAGAAGAAATAGCATCTTTCTTTTTGCTTGTATCGTTGAAAACCTACCGTTGAAACGTTGAAATAGCTGATGAGGACAAATTGGTTTTAGGGTGAGCCTCAATGTAAACAGACTTTCTTGCCTTTGGCTATTTAACTGGAAATCTGAGAAATAAATCAAATGTCATGAAGTCCTTCAGGTCTAGAGTCTGCTTTAATGTTGTTAGTCAGACCGGTTTATTCAGCCGTGAGTGAGGGATCATTCTGTTATCCGTTGGACTATACATTTTGTGTATTAAGTGTATTGTAAACCTACATCTATAATCCACAAAACAACAGCGCGAAGATGCCTGGTCTAGTCTTGTTTATAAAGGTAATAAAAAAAAAGGGGAGAGCTGATGATCTGTACTCATGTTCACATCTTACCATCGTGCTATTACTGCCCAGAGGCTCTTATGATGCTGTTTGTTTTGACCATTGTACTCATGTGTTTGAACGTTAAACATTGCCTGGGCATATTTAACCGTTAACCAAATGCTTTGATACCCGCATTGCTGTTTTTTCAAAGTGAGTTTTGAATTGGCTCATCACATACTGTATTGCTGCAGGGCATCAGGGATCCTTACTGAAGCACAGTGTGGTACTCTGGGCTCAACACCATTATTACTTTAGGTTACAATTACTTAATAGTTTTAACCTTTTCTTAGGCGTTCACAATTTTGGAATAACTGCTGAGCACAAATTGATTTAATCTGGTGACCTCTGGGTAGATCACATGACATCAGGTTGTACAATCTGAAGTACAATCTGAATCTGAAGAATAGGAGCTCCATGTGGGGTGATGCTGGCATGATTAAAGAAACTCAGAGACAATGATGTAGTGGTAAATCATAAGTGTAACATGTAACGTACCAGTATCAGTTAGATACTTACTATGATGTAGGCTATGAATTTCGGTCATAAACTCTATTCTGCAAATACAAATGTGAGTTTAGGTGAGTTTTCCCTGCGATGCAGCCTTGATTTATTAACCTAAACAACTGTGTTTTTTCTATTCCATTAATTACTGTGATCCTTCCTGATTCTTTCACAGCTTCTTCTGCTCCCATCTATGTCTTACTGAAATACACGCCAAGAACAAAGAGTGAAACAATCAGTTAGTCGTCCTTTCTCAACATTGATTGAAATCACTGACTCACAAGGATTTTATGCCTCAGTTCCCCCAAAATCTTACAACATCCAGGCCTGCGAATATACTGAATATTTTAAACCCCAGGATGAGCAGACTGAAGGAGAACAGGAAAAAGGCAAGCTCATTTAACTGGGTGGGTGGTAATGCAAGACCTACTGTAGCTGTTCAACTTGGCTGGGAATGAGTCAAGCGATTTATTCTCCTTTAATAAATATCCGTTTTATAAAAGGAATTGTGATAATCAACTTGCAGAACTACGAGACAGATGAATCACCAAGACTAATGGTGACATCTGAAAGGAGGCGCTCTGGAGATGCACTCTTGAGGCTGCATCTGTATCTGGGCGCTGGGGAATTTCATTCTGCTGGAATAATACCGAGTTTGCCATTAAGTGCCTTTAACACTCGGAGGCAGCCTCAAGCCACCACCCTTCAGCCACCCTGAGCCATTTCACACACCTCACAAAATGGGCAAGCTACTCAGGTCTGATGTCACACTGGTTTATAGTGCAGGTCAGGTATGAACTCCTCTCACATCACAGTTTCTTCTGTTTAAACATGATATGTAAAACTCATTATTTAAAAGGCAATTCCTTTTTGAATGATATTTTATTTCATAATGGTTTATATAAGGTATGGCATGATTCCCTCTGAGAGAATCTTTTCAAGCAAAGTCTCAGAGAGAGGCTTTTCAAGCAAAAAATCTTCAAATGAGCCATTAGGCTGACCAGATTTCCTCCAAGGCCATGGGTGGATTTTTGAAGCATTACCCCGCTGCCCCAAGGCATATCAAATATGAATAGAATACGGCTCAATCGATTCGAGTGGGTGAGTAATCAGAGCATTGCAGTCCAAGGCTCAAATCTAGGCCTGCTTCTTGGTCCTGAAGCATACACACACACACACACACACACACACACACACACACACACACATAGCTATGATTGAATTAATTTTTCTTGACATAACAGACATAGTTGTGCAATTAGAAAGTTCAGCATTCTGGTTTAGTGGTTTTGGATAATCCATTATTAATCCCAAATAACACATCAATTATAAAAGAGGGATTTTCGAGGCATACTTTGGTTTTGATGAGATTCTTTGCATCTCCAACAATTTACAAGTGCCTTGCATAAAGCCCAAATATTGACTGAAAAATAATATATATATATATATATGGGTTTTTATAAGGAGTTCCTCATGTCTCTCAGTCCATATAAGTCTGAAATCAACTCATTCAGCAAGGTGTGTAAAGACAAACAGCCCCTGGAGTTGGTCTCTCACAACCTCCAGTACTTCTTTTGTTCAGCTGGTACAGTGACAAGTTGGAAACAAATATCGAACAATTGTTTGACGGTATGTTTTTTTCACACAAAGGAACAAAATTCTTGAAATGAGACTTGATGATTGTAGGAGAGAAGTTATCATTGGTCAGCAAGCAGAATAAACACTGAGCACTCGGTGAAACCAGACCCCGTCTCTTGATTGACAACAGTGATATGCGCCCTGCTGCACTAGACTAGAAAGAATCTGCCTAACACATCGTATGCAGCAACATCTATACATGCAACATAAATAGAAAGCCACTGGCGAGTGACAGTAACTGTAATCAGCAGCATTTGGTGAATGCCAGACATTTCATGGTGAGAAAAGGTAGGAAAGGTGTCCCGGAGAGAGAACAATTGTGATTATTCCCCGAGGCTGAGCAAAGTTGTTGTGTATACCATAATAATAATAATGCGGTATTTGCTCCCACGCACTGATCAGCAGATTTCACACAAGTTTGACAAGTTGTACGGAGATAACCTAGAGGGATGCAGGATTTCCATTGGCAAGCTGATGAGAATCTGCACTGATCAGTATGCTAGGGTAGAGAGACTGATGGAAAATGAAAACCAGGTGCTGGGCAGGAAAACAGTTTTTGAAATACGTGCACAATTAAGAAAGTTGTCCATGATGTGTCTTCTGAGTGAGAGAGAGACAGAGAGAGACAGAGAGAGACAGAGAGAGAGAAACTTTCCTCCACACCTGGCCCCTCCTTCCCCTGTGGCTGACACGCTAGATAGTTGGACAGACTAAAAGAGGCAGGGCTCATATAGGACACAGCTCTTTTGTTGCAAAGGCTTATTCATTATTCACCTGATCTGAAAAATAGACTGCAAGCCAACTGCACAGCTGTCATCAAGCAGCAAGGCGTAGACACAAATTATTCATGATCCTGGAAAGAAAAGGCAGGAGAATGAGAGAAAAATAATAACAAGAGACATCAGTGGAAGCAGCTGACAGGCTGAACACGTGTGGGAGAGCTGGCCTCTTCGGGCTAACAAGGTTTCTCCTGGAGCTACTGGAGGACCCAGGGCAGCTCCAGCCGGACTGTTTTTAGGACACACACACACACACACACACACACACACACACACACACACACACACACACTCACACACACATCACAGACTTTTACAACATACATTCTGAGTGAACTGTTGATGTGTGTTTGAATGTGTTTTCTATAGTTTAATTTTTTTCTTCAAGTTTCTTCTTCTTACTAGATGATGAGTCTCATAAGATCATAGCAATAACGGATCTCATAGAAACATCTAGGACTGTTTTAAGCCCTCATATCACACATTCATGCAGGCTCATGCAGGCTCGTGGAGGCCTGGGGGGGTGGGGGTGGGGGGTGGGGGGTGGGGGTGAGTAAACATGCACACATGCGATAAAGACTTTTGTTCTGAGGCCCTTGTTGTCTTCAGTTTTCAGGCCGGTTTATAATGGCATGTCCCTCGGCTACCAGAAGACTAATCGTCACTCCAGAGAGGCTATGGAGTGACCAAGGTGTGTGTGTGTGTGTGTGTTTTCTTTAAGCCAGACTGATCTCAAAGCCGTGACCACACACACACCAGAGAATGGTGGAGGCCAAATGAGAGTCGACATTTTTCTCTAGCCGACTTGAAAGCTTTCCATTAGCCCCGCTCTGCTCCGGAGGGTCTGGGGCCCTGAACAGCATGTGTCCATGGTGGTGGTCATGGGGGGGGGTGGGGGGGGGGGAAACAAGTTTGATGAAAGGGGGGGTTGCAAGGCTGTCTGCTCATTTAAAGACATGTTTATCCGGTTCATTTAGCATTACATATCACTACACAATTGTGAGTCGAGCTGTCACTCAGGAACAAAAAAGCTCTTTTGCTGCTGCTCAGTTCGAACCTTCTGTCCGTCTCAGATTCCTCTGCTCCCCGCGCTGCATTTCTGGGTGGTTTTACACACATGTACACTCATATTACATTCTGTACCTGTACATGTAAAAAAAAAAAACTTTTCTTTCAATCCTAATCCTTTTGCTGCATCTGCTGCTTCATCACCCTCCTGCCTTGCTGGCGTTGTTTCATCTTTATCTGAAGTCACGTCTAATAATAAATGGATCCTGAAAGTGACATTAAAAGGATCCACTTTGGTTAAAAGGGGCGATAACAACAGATTCTCTTTAGGGGAAAAGGCAGCACATGCAAAGGAAATCCTTGGAACAATAAGTGACAAGAAAGAGAGCTTTACAGCCTTTTAGTGACTAGCCGATACTCTTGTTCATTCATACAAAATAGAAGGTTTCACATCACTTAGACTCTGTCATCTGAATGAGATGTTCGAGGTTCATCCACAAATCCTTGCACATTATACAGTTAACACACTAAAACATTGAACTGGATAATGCTAGATCAATATTGTGCCATTACCATTACTAATACAGTTTCTGCAGCATTAACACCATTAACTTGTGTAAAATAATGGTTGATATCTGTGTGTTTACTGGTACAATGCACACTGATTATTTGATTTCTATTTCTGTAATACCACGCAATAAATTACAATGTACTCGTGAATGAATGAACAAATTGCATATGTACAATACATTCTTGTGTTGCCAAAATGTTACTACGGCAGTAAACAGTGTTAAGGTATTTCTCTGAGCGGCAACCGAACATTTGAATGTTTAGTGTCTCAAAAAACACACAAAACCTCTTATCTTATCTATGCAAACAGCATGTGATTTGGAAGTGAGCATGGCAGCATAAGATGTTATTTTGTGATACAGTCATCCAGTTAACCAGGACCGATTGCAGCTATGAATCTTTCTAAAAAATTCATTAGATCCATTTCACAAATGACCAAGCCAAGCATGTGCCTGTATCCAAATAGCAAAGAGAGAGCGAGGCGAGGAAGATCTATAAGTGAAGCCAGAGCCAGAGGAAGGAGTACAAAATGACAAAGATTTATTCTCAGCCATGATCAAATATTTATGCTGAGGCATTCAAGTAAAGTTACTTTTTGTGTTCTGATTTAATGAATGATTTGAGCGGTGGCGGTGCTGGGAGGCACAGATGTTGGGTTTGCTGAAGCCTGCGCTAATGCCCATTCAGGGGGCCGTGTGGTCATGTGTCAGACTGCAGCAGGATCAAAGCAGAGTAATGCCATCGTGGGGATCACAGCATAGAGGATGGTAAGTACTTCCCCAGCCCCAAAGGTCTTCACTGGGCCTTGGCTGAGGAAGAGAGAGAGAGAATGTGTGTGTGTGTGGGGGTGGGGGTAATTATTTTTGTCTAAATTGAAAAGTCACTAAAGGGTTCATTTATTTCAAATGGGATGTGAGACTGAATTAGAGCTCGCCTATCTTGACAGGTTTGCATGACATTAAGCCTGCTTCCTTTTTCCATATCTCAATATGCTGCCAATCACTCTGGTAGAAGCGAGCCAGCTTTACAATAGCTCTGTGTACGGTAGGATTGATCCAAAATGCGAAGCCACAGTCAAAGGAAATGGATCCAGGCAGTGCTGTGACTCTCCCATTCCCCCTCTGGCATCCTCTGAAACATTAATGATCACAAGGAGAATCTGATCTGGTCATCTTAACTCAAGAGTTTTATCTTTACTCTGAATGTCCTACCCAGCAATAATATTAACACAGCGTCATGAGCTGCCTTCTGGGATGGTTTATGAAGGAAGCATTGATTAGACGTCTCAAGCAATCGTGAAGAATTACAGTATACAATACACTATATAGTATTTATACTGTATATTGTCATAATACATGAATTAACAAACAAATAATACATTTAAAAACATGTTTCTACAGCAAATATTCTTACCAGTAGCCAAACAAAAGATTCCAGTGAAAGTTACTAAGTCTGTAAATTCAAAGGTGGCGGATCAGATGACCTAAAAAGAAGCTGTGAGTGGGCAGAAAGTGCCAGGAGACGTCTGTGGCAGGTGAAATAGAAATTCTAACACTCGAGCGAACACTTAAACGGATAAAGGGAGTTTTTAAAAAAAAAAAGGCTAAAAGCCTCCATCACTTCCAACAAGACATCGGCACCCCAAACACAGTGTGTCAGCATCTCTAAACACCGGAGAGAAAGGGAGATGACAAAATTGCTTTGACAGCCAGTTCACATGTAACATCTCCGATTCATGCACCTTGGGGAGTTGCTGGGCAGTTTTGTCTCATTGCCGGGGGAAACCAAGCCTCGTGTGCGATAGCAGAGTGGGCCTGGCTGTGCTTGTGCGCCACGACACGCGGCACTTATTGATCAGAGTCAGACAGGGTGTCAGTCTCCACAGCCCAGAGATACAGGAGGCAAGCAGCAGTTATCTATGTCTATTAAGGCGTCCGCTCTGTGTGTATTGATTGGGAACAACTCAACACTGGGAATTGTCATCAAAATGCCGATTTACAAAAGGGTGAGCAGGCTCTGGCAAAGGCTGAATGGTCTAGGCAGTATGGATTTGTTGATGCAGTTCCCCCAAGCAGCACTCAATACCAGACAGATACTGTTGTCCAGGAAAGACTGAGGCATCTGGCCCGGGCCTTTGTCTCACCTTGGGAGCTTTCACCTCATACTACACTGGTAGATAAAGCAGCGTTACGCCATGTTGAAAGATGTGAAAAAAGACTGGACAACATTCGCGCGACAGCCTTTGCCAGAGTACAAACAAATGTTCACTAAACACACTCAGACCGCACCCTCACAGCCCCTCCCGCCAATTGTTTGCTACAGGGGCAAAGCTTTTACAAAAAGGGGCCAAGGTCAAGATTTTCCCTTGTGAGACCAGCATGTCCATTAGCTCTCAGTTCACTGGGGTATCTCTTTTCCCCTTAAAACTATACTACTTCTAGCCTCCACTTCCAAAGACTAGCATCTGAATTAATTGAATTAAAAATGTTTTACAATACATACATGTATATATATGTATATATATAACTCACTTCACTGGGACTTGCTTCGACTCATTTTAACCGCTGATTGTGTAACGCTCAAGTTCTTTGTAAGATCATCTGAATCAAAGACCAAAGAAGCAAAAGCAAATCTGGACTGTATGAAAATATCTGCTTGAAATCAAATGCATCAGAAAAGCTCAGAAAACAGTAGTGTAGCTGAAGTGGGACCCTTGGGAGAGGCCCTAAACATGGCAGTTTTTCTTGACAAGCACAGGGGGGCCCGGGGAGGTTTTGGGGCAGGCAGGAGAGGTTGCAGCAGTCTGAGGGGCCTCCAGGGGAAGCTGACTGGATAAATAGTTCACTTAGAACCTCTCGCTCTCTAAGAGGTCACCAAGGAAATACGGGAGAAAAAGGGGGAGTTGGAAGGCTTTATCTAGCTCTCATAGGATTGCCGCTTGTTTGTATACTAGACTGCTACATAAATACTGCACTACACTACATGAAATGAGATACAGTAACTTGCTTTTCCTTTCTTTCACTCTCATATCACAAGTTGATTAAACTGCAACTGTTCTATCAGGACACATGTTATGAATTGTGAGATTTATCATAAAAAAAATGAACATGAAAGCTCAACCTCTTACTCTTCATATTTATCCTATCAACCGTATAAACTCATAACTTGCATCTCTGTTTCAGCATAGTGGAGCTTTCCAAAGACCATCCTCCGCACACCTTGAAGTATAAAGTAAAGAATGATGAATCCATCAGAGTATCAGGTTACACAATTGTTGTCTTGTAGAGAAGCAAATTAAATATAAATGGATATGTGATAGCACTGACCTGAGATATGCCTCTAAACACTGCCGACCGCTTCCCACATGCCTTAAACTAAGTGGCAGTGACTGGACAAAGCAGAGAGGAACACAGAAACTACAAACTGTCAAATATTACTCAATATATTATATGATTATATATACTCAATATATTAATCAATGGAAATGGCTATGTTAGTTGAGGCAATATATGTATCAGGACAAATTAATTTACTAGTGGCACTCTTAACGTTCAGGTATAAATATGAAGTGTTAAGAGTAACAGGTTCTTTGGAAACAAAAGTACATAGTTATCTATAGGTAACTGTAACTATTAGCCTAATATGAAAATATAAAGATAGGTTTGGACAAAAAATTCAGGCCTGACCAACAGCATATACAGTACTGTGCAAAAGTCATTCCGTAAAGTGAAGATGCTTTCAAAAATAATTAAATGAAAATGTTCTAAATATCAAAACATTTACTATAAAGAGCAGTAATGTAAAACGCAGAAAACAAAAAAATAAAAATCCAAATTTATATTAAAAAATCTAGGGTGCCTAAGACTTTTGTACAGTCATGTATAGGTAGGTGTTATCAAAGAAGTCAAATAGCCAGATTCAGTCTAAATAATAGGATTTTCTCTGCATCTTTGTGTAGAGACTGTATATCTCCATGTGTTACTACTCTACACAGCTATTGCCCTCCAGACAAACAGTGCCCTCCTGAGTTGGGAAGTGATCACTGCTTTTACTGGACTGGGTACATAAAGATGGTAGCATCTTAGACTGATTTGGTTCTCCCTGTCCATCCAGATGTTGACTTATGGATGCTTTGCACTGTGGATCAGTGTGGAAACGTAACACCATCAAACGAAAGGGCCGCTATCTATAAAATATGGACCAGTGAATTTTTATGTGAAGCTGAACTAATTTTCCTTTTAGGAAAAAACATAAATAAAATTAGTATCAGTGCTTTGGGCCCATGGGAATAAAAATAATAAAATAGTAGGTATTCCCTTTCAATGGAAATAATTCATTTTAGGATTGCTGGGTCATTTAGATGTGAATGAAAACTAAAGGCCCCTGAAGGCCCCATCATGTGGCTGTTTACAAACAAAAAGGAGCTCCAGCATTAATCTAATAATTTGATTTGATCTATTTGATGATCTGCTGTATTTCCAACCTCAGTTAACTGTGAGTAAGCCATAAGCAATGTCATAACACATAATAATCCTGATCCTACAGGTTGTTTACGTTCATATTCCCCGCACCCAGGAGACCACTGTCAAAACAAAACCTCATCGGCCAGCAATTAAGAATGACAAAATCAGGGACAAACATGGAGTGAGTCCCGGTCTGTACTGTATTTGCTTTGCGGCTTTTGTTTAAGGCTTTCATCACACTGCAATACAGAGAGCAAACCTAACCAGCAGATGTTGGCTAAATCCTACCGTTCAAACACGCTTCTCTCCCCATTCATCTAAAATCAGGGCTTGAGCTGATCCTTTACTGAGGCCATCTACCTGGAGCAGGAAGTCAGTGATTGTACTTCTATTATATTACACACGCACAGGAACATTGGGGAGAAAGGACGGTCTATCCCTTTGAAGCCTTTGTAATTACACAGAGGAGCAATATGTTGTCATTAAGCAATCATGGACAGGCCTTCGTAATCCTTATATCTCTATTCACGGCGGGCACTTACATTTAATTATGTTGAGAAAAGTCTGGAACACTCAGCGAGCGTCCTGGGTGGATTTATTTATCTAATATACTGTCAATCACAATAAAGCTTAGATTACAGCTGCTCGTATTGCAGAGACTAAGCAAATGTTACATCAGCCTTAAAGTAAAAGTGATATATTATGTTAGAAGATAATATAGCCACGTTCTGCAGCAATGGTTTTCAAAGAGGATAACTGGGGATCCTTAAGGGGGTTCTCAGCAAAATGCTATAAAGTTTATTTTCAATAGGAATTGCTATTTTGATTATAGTTTGATTTGATTGTACATATCCCCACCCACAGTACAGGTAATTATGTAATTATGTACTAAATCCTAAAAAAGAATGAGTGAATGTGTAAATGTGCAGCAGAGCATGACTGGAGAACAACTTTCTCTGGATAAATAAAGGATAAAAAAAAAAACTCTTCACACAGGGATCCCTGCTGTAATATAGCTAATATCTAATTGGGGGTCCTTTTAAAGCCTGAAAACCTCTACAGTATGTGTCTCGACAGGATTGGGAGAGTGTCATTCAACTGGAGCCTTCCAGACAGTTCTATATTTGCTCTGGTTTAATCCTATTACATCTCAAGCACAAAGGGAGATAAGAGGTTTATGAGAGGGTTCCTCACTGGCCATCTCGTTCCCTCAAGACATTTGGCCAAATACTAGTGCTGACATTGGTTCTTCTGCCTGCCACACTGGCCACTGCTTGTACTCTTTTTTTGGAGGGTTGAAATTCTACTCTTACTATAAAGATCTGTTGATAATAGGATTGCCTGTGAGGGCAGTGGACACTCTGATCATGAACGTGGATCAGATGAATGATGTAATCCAGAGATGGGTAAGTCATCAAGAAAACAATGTTGTCCATGTGGCGAATCAGTACAGAAAACCTTTAGAATATATTGTATATATTGTATATCACTGTGATCCACTGAAGAGATGAAGAGAGCATTTGAGAGTATAGATTCAAGAAGTTATATACTACTTTAAAAACATCTACTTTTACAAACTGATTGCTGACATCAACATGAAACCCATTGTTGGAGTATAATTGAAATGATTTGCTATCTTAATATGCTTACAAAGTAATGACATTTTACCTTACCAGTACTGCAAATTTATATCACATGTGCTTTTATATGTTGAGTATTTTAAATATTTTGAGTATTTGGAATATTTTCTCCAAAAATTCATTCATTGGTCGAACATTTTGGAATGAAACCTCATTTTGACATGGTAACAGCATGAACGGGGCAATAATAAATCTTTTTTTTTTTGTTGCATTTTCTCATACTGTATTTCAAACACAAAACAAAAATGTCAAGGTAAGTTAATACTGTGCATCCAAAAATGTAAAAAAAGCATTGTGTTATTTGATATCCTCATCTTTTATTTAGAGAGATGCTCCAGAGGGAGGTTTGAAGCCAGAGGACTACCAGCACTTCAAGGATTTGGGATCCACCTGTCTTGCTCAGGGTGACAGCGCACAACTACTGGAATTCCTTCAGGATGAGAGAAACCAGGTATTTTCTACATCGCAACCAGAACTAACAAAAACAGATGTCACCCATCCTTTGAAATAAGAGGTTGCCCAGAACTAGTCACACCTTACAAGTATGAAATGTAGCGAAGGGAAGACACTGACAGTGTTAATCTGTCAACAGTCCCAAAAGCCAAAATGGTGAACACAGTCACATTGCAGCCTCTTCAGTGACAACAGCCACAGATCTACTGAAGCGAAGAGCAGCAGCCACTTTCCTGCTACCCGACTATGCTAAACATCACCACTCAGCCACTGCTCCGTGCCTGTTGGCCTTTTGACCTGGAGGTGTGGGGAGGAAACTAGCAGATATGTAGTCAGATTTCTCGCTTCACTGATAACCCTCTTCGATACGGCATTCCTCTAAGTGCCCTTGGTTGTCCCATCTCCCCATGCTTCCCACTCTTGTGTGTACTGTACTTTTAGAAGCATGTATCATTTCTTTTTATTACCTCTTTCAGAAACCATAATTGTCCCTAGGGGTTGAGTGACTATCAAATGACAAATCTCTGGGTATTCAACTTGAACATAGAGGCTAGACTTCAACGTAGAGAGAGATTTTGTAGTATCCACAGAGGAATGCATTTTCATAATATCATCTACTGGTGGTAGAGTAAGGGGTCTTATTCCTAAAGCAGTTCTTTGAATTCAGCTATTAATGTTCAGGAACATGACAGCAGCTACTACTTAAGCCAATAATATTAAAAATGTGTTATTGAATATGACAAATCAAGAAGGTGCTGAATATTGAAATAACGAATCTTTGATGGCAACTTTTTAATGCCAGACAGAAATCATTATTGCAATGATGTCCAATAATATTCATTGGTGAATATGACAAACTTGTACTGTTGTACACATAAAATATAAGGATTATGTTCTCTCTTTTACTCAGGGAATTGTGAAGTCTATGGGTTATGGCGTCTTGGCACCTCTTGCAAGTGAAGTGGTTAGAAAGGAGAAGAGTGCAAGTCACTGTCAGGCCGCCATCGCACACCTGACCAGGGTATAGTACAATTCTTTCATATTTGTGGAAAAACGTGTGAGCTATACATTTGTTAAATGTCTGTTCTGATGTCTAGGCTTGCAGCCCCAAGGAGCTCCTGCATGGTTTGCTTGAACTAATTGAGGACATTGATGCAGACGCCATTTCTGATACCATCATAGCTCTTGAGCCACATCTTCAAACAGGTAGAGCAGCTCTTCATGTGACGTTATTACCAACTCACACATCTTTACTCAACAGAGAGAAAAAAAAACACTCACAACGTCTTACTCGCCAGATTGTTGGATTTACTGCTGATATTCTGTTTACAGAAATATCTACTTGTAAATGTCCTCTTTCTACAAAAAGTCTAACAAAAGTACACTAGTACTTCACTCAATGCCATTTAAAAAAAAATGGTATTTGGCGCCCCCTGCTGTAAAGTAATGCAATCTAACAACATCCTTACTTCTTTCAAAGTGATACTTCGGATGGATGAGAAAAAGGCAGACTCTTTGGGCTTGGCCCTAACTGCCTTGCAGAAGCAGATGTCCCGACTACCTGTGCCTTACACCCAGCAGCAGGAGGCAGCTGATGCGTATGGTCTGTGTCGCTGCTGCACTGCCTTGGCTGCATTTATAGAGCCCTTCGTGGAGGAAGTGAAGAGGAAAGATGGAAACGGTGTTACCACTACAGCAGATGATGAGATGAAGACTGAGCTTCTTCAGTTGTAGGTTTTTGTCTTTGTGTTTGGTGGGATTGAAGGCAGAGTAATGGTGTTATTAATGTATAAAGTTAAGTCATTAATTTAGAAAACCTAAAGGCTTAGTGATGAGCAGCCCTAGTCTTTCCCTACAGCTGCATGAAGAGCTTGAGGGAGCCTCTCCTTCAGGCCCAACTAGTCCGAGGTAGAAAATCACCGTTATGGCTCTTTGCAACAGAGATAGTGGTAAGAGCAATTATTTTTGTTTTTCAACTATGGGAAGGCAGTCATACAATGGATAATGTTTGAATGTGAATTGTTAAGTTCTCAGACAAATGTCGCTCTGCATTCCCGGTCCTACAGGTCACACTGACCGCAATCCAGGAGCCCCTGCCCGATCTCCTGTTCTACAACCCTCTGAGGAAAAGCATTTTGATGGACAATAATCAGTCCAAGGAGTCAAGGGCCTGTTTGGCTTACCTGCTCTTTGTCCAGCTCATCACCATGGAGAGGTTTCCATCCGTATTCAGGTAAAGTGAGAAGCCATTAACTCTTTAGAAATTGATAGTTGGCCTGATGATCAACTTTCAATGACACACAGGAGATTATCCTTCACCTCAACGTACCTGTCAAAAAATGTATTGTGAAACAAACAATTTCTATTTGTTTTTTCCTGTTCCAGCCCTGTATTTGTTCTTCAGTGCAACATGGAATACATAAGTATCTTGCTCAGTAGGTATGCTATCCATACAATATGGAGTGAATATGGCTCTTGTTTAAAAATGGCGGACCTCTTAAAATAATCTGTCTCCTTGTTTCTACAACAGAAAAGATGAATCATACTTACTCAAAGGACTGGTAAGAACTGGCACATAAATATAAACGTCTCAGATTTAGGCTAAGAAAACAAAATAAAAACAAACAATAGACTGCAGCTAAAATAATTTTCCTTGAGTATAAATGTGTATTTTTCCTCAGGCACTATATTCAAAAAGCTTGGAGAACGTGCAGGACAACAGCCTTCCTGTGGATCTAATGGAACTGAAGACCTTCTATAGTGTACCGCAGGTAAGACAATCATAATATTGGTCCCATTCTTACAGTCTTAAAGGTGCATTAAGTAAAATGTATACTGTCCCATAGCACAAAATGATACTAATATATCTGCAGAGCTTTGAGAGGGTTGTTGATCAGTACCAATGAATCAACGATTACCTCACCACGTGTTGAGATTTCTGGCTTTCAAAACTCACTTTCGGGTCCGTACTGTGTTTGGTAAGAACACAAGCCGCTCGCATTTCGTGACTTTATATTTCTGTCCATTACAGGCTACCATAAGCTGTGCCAAGACATCTCACTGTTCTTGCAACTAACTGGTCGCCATAGAGGTTGATAAAAATCATAGATGACTTAATTCAGCTTTATAAAACATACATTGAAAGAACATGGGATGGGATGTCAAATATTGACTGTGTTAAAAGTTGACATGTCAAATAAGTGGGGAACTGACTGTCAGTGGGATTAGGCTATAAACTTTTAGAACATATAATGCATTTAACTTTTGAAATGAATTAAAATTAAAAATGAAATGTAAAATGCCAAATGCTGTTATCATTATTATTGTGATCAAATCTCAGAGAGATGGTAGTCAGCCAATGAGCCCTGGGATACATGGCAGAGCAAAAACAATGTGACCAGTCAGTTACACTTGTGTTCCCTTTAATTCACAGAACTTGCGGCAGGTTCTCACTGACTGTCCAATGCAACATTTGGTGAGTGTATAATTGTACTTGATGACAAAGTATTTTACATTAGCCATACTGTCAAATTAATTTGAATTCTCCTGTGTGTTCACTGCTTATCCAGAGAGAGAGAGGACTACAGGTTTTCCAGCTCTTCATAAATAAATTAGATGCTGAGGCAAAGCACAAGTTCTTCAGGTGAGAGTATCATCAAAAACGAAAGGAAATGAAACTGAGATTAATGTGTATCAACAAACAATATCATATATCCTTTTGTAGACTTGTTAATGTGAATATGACGCACATTTTGCACATCATGTGTATTTGCTGTTCACATATGTTTTCTCAATAGTCCAATGTCCTTGTCATTGTTATATATTGCATATATGTTGATATATTTTTAACATTCCACTAATTTCATACGCCATATATTTCATGTTTTTGGTATATTTTCGTATTGTACACATTCTGAAATCATTCTTTTTTTGCCTCAGCAAGTTGTACTGTTATTTTGCACACCCTAATAATGCTGTAATCCATACGTTACCCCTACTTTTTTCATTCATAAGTTCTACTTAACATGCTCTAGTTTGCAAACTGTCGATTGCGTATGTTTATATAACCCCCATTTGCTGTATTCTTATTTAGATTATATTCTTTGCTGTATCCTATTAGTATTTGCGGCTGCATTGACTTATTTCCCCAGGGGGGTCATTCAAGTTCAATCTTATATTGATCAACTCAAGTTTGTTGCTATTTGTTTAATTAGGCCAACTTAGTTTATCCAGTTCATTAAGAGTCACATTTTCTTTTGCAGGTGTATGTTAAAAACCAGCCACCATTCAGGGGTAGAGGGTTATATAGTAAAGAACATCAAGAATCAAGTAGAATCTTCAATTAAGGTAAAATAAAGGATAATGCCTTACCCTTAGACACCTCACATAATATTTCTTCTCTCACATCACCTTTTCACATTTGCTTGACTATTTATGATATTAAAAAAAATGACACTGGTGAAATAATGATTAATTTACTGCACTATAAATGTGCTGTTGAATGATGATGAACTGTTGTTTGACACATAATGTCATAATAATTACATAATGTACACAGTAAATGCAACTTGATCTAAAGTATATATCAAAAAATATGCCATGATGTCTTGTACTAATAGGACAAAAATGTTTGTTGGACAGCCTAATCGGGTCTAAAGGGGAAAATTTTAGATTTTGACCCTATTCAGTTTCAATTAGGCTTTTTGTGGTTAAATACTTGTGCCAAAAATACCAAATAAGTCTGCTAAAAAATCTTAGTGTTTTTCTAGCCTAATGGGATCCATGTGTAAACTTTTCCTCTAGCTGGACAATGACAATGAATGGTTCCTCGGAGTCAAATTACTCCCCCTGCTGGCACTGGTGTTGTGTTTGCCACAAGGTGCTGAGACAGATCTGCTCCACAGTATGGACAGGTGAGTAGTATGAACCTTAGTAGAGGGTCTCTTAAAGACAAGCCAAGTCATTTGACTCAGCATCAGTAATACTTCACTAGAACAGGAGTCTGCCCCATGTAATTGCTTAACTTACAAGAGTTCCAGACATCTATTTCAGGTATATTTTTACCTTGATAAAACAGATGGAAGACATTATATATCAATTCCCTGTCTCTCTTTATCTAGGATAATGGAGTGTCTGAATCTTCTGCGTTATCTCCTTATTAGAGACAAAGAACTGAGGAGCAAAGTGAGTCATTTTAACACTAACATTGTTCAGCTGCTGTAGTTAATGCAGAATGCTGATGGCCTATCCCTCCTACTTCTAGACAGGTGTGTGGGCAGAGCTGTGCAGGATCAAGGACGAATACCTGAAAAAGCTGCGTGTGTGTATCAGCCTATCAAGAGTATGTTATGCAGCTGAAGTGAAGGCAGTGAGGGAGGATCAAAAGCTAAAAGCAAAGGGTAGGCATTACTTAAATTCCATTCAAATAACCGTGTACAAATTGTGAACAGTGCATTATTAACAGTCTGTTTTCATACTGTGTCTCGTCCTTCAGAAGCCAGAGCTGCAGCTAGTTCAACCAGATTGGTCAAAAGTATAACAGTGAAACATGAGAAAGTATCCAATATGTCCCCAGAGGTCCAGCACCAGGTACAGTAACTACCGTTCTTGTCAGTTGCTACAATTCTGGTTCAGATTTTGGAATCAGTTCAACAAGAAAGTTGAAAACTGATGCTCTTGTACTTCTCAGGTACTGCAGAGTGCTATGGTGACATTTGACCTGATGGAGAGTCTTATTGTCCGCATCGAAGAGATAAGCGAGGAAAAGGAGAAGAACCAAAATTAAGCAGAAATCGCCACTTTAGACCATTGTGTTATTTCACATCAAATGGTTTTTATTTCAGTTTGACCAAACAGTAAACACAAAATATGTAAAAAGTAAATTTTTTCTTTTCCAAAAAAATCTTTTAGGACATACAACATCACTTAGTTTCAACAATGTAACAGTAGAAATCTCTGTTGTTCATGTGTTCAGACACAATATTAACTTGTACATTGACCTAATAGAGACATGTACCAGTTAGGGTCCATGACAAAGACAGAAGGGTATGAGCTTCTGTTTTACCTGCTCAGCCAAGCTTTACAGAGTCTCTGAGCATCTCCCACACAGGACTCCTTTCAATGACATGGGCCCGAGCCAGAGACATCCGATCCCGGATATTGTCTACATGGGGCTTACTAGTGGCCTGCAGACAAGTTTGCCTTTATTAATTTCAAATATCACAAGTACATCAGCCTAATCATTTTCATGCGCTTTATCCTTACCTTGGCAATAGTCAACATTGCTTTGACAATCTCAGCATTGTTTCGGACAGGAAGGATCCTGAGGTTACTGCTAAAGAATCTGAAAAAGACATAATAATAACAACAATAACAAGTAGGCTATAACAAATAAAATAAATCTCTTAGAATCAGGTAACTCCTAGGTAACTAAACCTGTAACCTGTTTTAATCAATTTTGTAATGTGTATCATATAAATCCACTATTACATTTGGGTCAGTAGAATTACAAAAGATAGGCAATAAGTGACGATCCAGATCACAAATAAGTGACTGGATTGTGTGATTGACTGAATAACATAGCCATCTACCTGTGCTGAATCGCTGACAAAGTGTCCAGTTCCTTTTTCCCATAAAATGGAGCATGTAAAAGTAGGAAGCTGTTCCGGTGGACTTGCACAAATGTCTTTATCTTCTCAAGGACCCCTGAGTCCTCACGGTTCCCTGGGAGTTCTTGTGGGTCAACAACCAAAAATGCGGTACCTGGGCAGGTGAGTTATTATGGTATGATTTTAGGCTTAATTTCAAATGAACAAAAGACGGCAGTCCTACTTTTAGCCTAAGTAGCCCAACTTTGGCTGTAACATCCATCTCAGATAGGCTTATCAAGAAGAACCCCATATGTATCTGTGGTTTTTGTTTTCAAATTTTACAATGATAGTAGCTTCAGAAACTGGTCAGTGTGTACAAGGTGAAGAGGTTATCTAATAGGTGAAAATATTTTACCTGATAAAGGAAAAACAAAGGCTCCAGACTCAACACTGTCTGACAATCTGATGCGATGTTGCTGCGCGCTGAGCATCCTTAATGTATCATGGTGCTAATGAAGCAAATACGGATGATTAGCTCCTTCTGAATTTGTTGACAAGCTAAAAGTGACTTTAATCATTGTAAACAAGCTTGAATATGTCATATTTTACTGACTGTAGTTATCTTTATGCATTGTGGTTTGCATTTTTTTGGTGGCAGTGCGCTAGCTAGCCAGTAAACTTCATATCTATATATTACCTCTGAATCCGAACTGTCGAAGGAAAGTTTGACAAGTTAAGTTTTACCTGAAGTGATGTGCTGACTATAATGGTTGTTTTCCATTGAACAGTTATTTCTCGGTTGGTTGTCATTGCAAACTAGATTGTCTGGGTGAAAATGCTGTCGTTTTAATGACAAGGGGAGGTTTTAGCAAACAGGTGCTGAAACTGAAGTGATTGCCGAAAATTGAAACCCCCCTTCCTCTCTGTGGTTTAATAATCTGAAAAAGTATAAATTGTGCCGAAAATCGATTGACTACCGAAAATTGAGTCCCCCTCCTATCTGTGGTTTAATAATCTGAATCAATTTTCGGCAAGCAGGATGTTTGTATTTCCATAAGTATCTGTGCCTCACTGGCAAAATTGGTCAAATTCTTTACAAAAAACAGAGTAGGGGGGTAACATCACTTAATAGTAGTTGATTTGAGGTGGATGAGACCTTTAAGTATACAGAAAGACAGATATTATTTGTATTATTATTATTGAATAAAACGTTTTGGCGAAGCTTTATGATTAAGAGCATGGATTTGTAGGCTCTAATAATTTATTAAATGTATATATTATATAATGTATTATTATATTCTATACATTTTCAGATAATTAAACCAGAGATAATTTTCGGCACAACACCTGCTCTGTTATGAAAACAGGAAGCCGCTAGAAGCCACTGCGTTTTCCCTCGTGCCAGGAAAACCACATGCTCGTGCCTAGCAACGCCTCTTGGTAGTTTTAAAATCATTGTAAGGTGTCTGGAGGCTTACTGCTTTTACAAAACGGTAGTAACCCACTATTATAGCAGCAAAGAAAGAATGCAAATGCTCAAAAAAAACCTTTTAATAGATCATATTTGAATAAAAATAATTAAACGTTATTCTTCCAACAAGCAATATAGTTCTTTAACAGTAGCTACTCGGTTGCTAAGTGCTACATATGTACCCTAATGAGTGATGATTTTAATTTAGCATTAACATTTGACTTGTTTTGCAGTCATAGGTGTGTGTATTTTACAATGGCTTTGACATCCCAAAGCTATTAAAGCTTGTGGAGAATGCAGATTTTGTACGACTTGAAGTAACCCTGAGCCTGCCACTGTTCTGCCTGTCACTATATTTGTATCTTATTTCATTGTGTCTCATTTTCATTAAAAAACAGGATGCACCAAATCTATCTGCTTTATGAAGTTTGATTTACTCTATATAATTCTAGTGAATGGAAAGCTAAAAGCTCCTTAACAAGTTATCCATCCATGACAATAGCAGTTTTCACTTATTCAGAAACACAAACCTTTATTATCTTCAATATGACACTAAATGCAAGCCAATCGGCCAGTATGTCATTGTTTTTCTTTAGGAAACTCCACAGTCAGTCAATATTATCGGAAGAGTGCCATGAGAAAGAAATGTTTTTTTCTTCTTTTCTAGAGCCTTGAAGCAACACCAAGTAAACAGTCAAACATACAAAAATATCAACATGCATAACAGCCCATTTGTGTCAAGAGACAGTCCATTAAGGGCATAGCTATGGGAAATGCAAATAAGCTGCTGCAAAGCCCAAAAACTTGAGTTCAGAAAAAAGGATTTGCCAGAGAGAGAGAGAGAAGAAAGAGAGATTGAAATAAGTTAAGACAATGTTGATGTTGCAGACACTGTAAGTTCATGGAGAAGGTGACAACTGTCCAGCAGGCTCTCCTCTTTGCAGTCAGTGATGTGTTTCCAGTTCCACAATGGTCCACTCCCCCTGTGGAGATGCAGCATCTTCTGGGGAGAAACTGGTCACAGTGATGCTGGTGGTGGAGTCCTCCATGGGCGAGATGAGCTCTGCCCAACGTTTGAAGGTCTCCTTCTCCTGGGGCAGGAAGTCCTGTGAGTCCAGGCAGTCACGTGACAAGGACAGTGTCTGCTTGATAAGGTACTGAGCCAGGTTGAGCTCCTCAGGCACAGGGTTTATGATGCCCAGATTGGACTCCTGGTCTGAGAGGAGCTGCCTGAGCAGACTCCAGTCCTGCTCTGCAAACTCACTGCTTTCCTCATCATCCCCTCTCTGCTTTTCTTCCTCTCCCTGGAGTTTAATTTTCCTGTCCTTGTCCAAGCAGTGCTCAAAGGCTTCTCCCGCATCCATCTCGTAAATGGGAGAGAGGACTTTGGACGGTCGGTGGTCATGTTTGCAGGTTTGATCCAATCTGTCACAACCATTGTCCCCTAAAAACAATTGACAATACTGCAAAATGACAAAATGATTCAATTCTCCATAGTTCTTTTCATTTCAAAAGTATTCTGAGACTAGTCACTGTCTATTACAATAAAACATAGATTACTGAAATCTTACCCTTAATGCAACTGTGTCCTTTTAAATGATTTCCCATAGCAAAGTCAGGTTATGATAACACAGTGGGGAAGCAGTTACACTGTCAGTTATCAGCAAAACTGGTCACATTATGGTCAGGCGAATGGTATATGGTAATTATTGATTTCTACTTAATTACTTAATTCCAAAGTCACCAATCACTTGGAAGATGTATGACAAGGATGGACAGTTGCCTTAAAGGTAATGCACAGAGAAATGCTTTTCTGAATGCGTCTCTTTTATCAACCAGTGTCAAACAAAGTAAGCCATGCATTGCCAGCACCAGTTAACTTTGCATTTCTCAGTTAGTTAAGTTTAAGTACCAGTGATATGTTTTGAGATTTACGTGCAGGTCTTTGAAAGAACAGACCTAATGTACAGACTTAAATACTGTCACAAAAAACCTAAATGCAAGCAACAATGCTTTAGTTAGTAGCACAAAAGAGGGCACACCACCAAGTTTCTTTTGACATTTCTTGTGTTCATTCTTTCTATTTTTAACAATTTCAAAATGGCAAAAGATGATGAAGTTACTGGTGATTTTTTGGTGTTGAAAGCAGAAAATGGTTTACATGTTTGCATTGGGATAGATTCTTAATGATGGTGCAGCAGGGTTTTTCTGAATATGACAGTGAAAAAAGAGAGACACGGCAGAACCATGAAGGCTGCTCTAGAAACATATCACTTTACAGAGGAGGCTACTGACACCACACAAAACCTACTGAACAAAGGCTTACACTACAAAACACTATTTTCTTGAAAAGTTGAGCATCTATCTAGGAACACCAGTTGAGTGGGTATGACAAATGTAATGGATAATGGAAAAGAAAAGGTACACAAAAATAATGGATGGTATAAAGGAATGACAAACAACAAATGATTTCTATAAGTAGCATGCATGTGTCAGCAGTGCAAAAAAAACAAGGTACTCAGGTACAGTCTTGAAGAGGACCAAGGAAAAACAACAACAAGGAAATCCCAGGTAAAGGGACCCTGGTATAACACACCGTTCTCAGAAGCAGTCTAGTTGAAGTGGCAGTTGAGTGTGTGTACAGACATTTTATATTTAACTTCCATATCAAGTTGTTGTATTTCTAACTGGGTTTCAGAATAATAATCATTGCTTGCATGTCTGTTGCGTGAGCAAAATTTTTTAAGATGCTACATGTAGCATTTTAGTGTCAATAAATCATTAGCACATTCATTTGGAGATATTAGTATAATTGCAGTAAACAAACAAGACCAACATCGGAAGATTTGCAGCCTCTACACACCTCTACTTTACACTGTGTGCCACAGGGTCAGACTTCAGAGATATCCTGGATTCCTTTACGGCACAAAATAGGAAGAGGACGCTGTTCTTCCAGCGCAAAAGGAGCTAAACATGTTTATCCTCTTCTGTAAAGCGAAAGAGAAAAACGCACAGAGCGACAATGGGGAGGAGGGACAAGTAACGACCTCCTCTGTGTGACAGGAAGCAATGGGGTTTATGGGAAATGTGGTCTTAATTTTGAGAAACACTAGCACTAACAATACCACTGGCGTGAGAAAGAGGCTACCACTTCATCATGGTCTCATTGGTTTATGGTAATTATGCCAATGTATCACAATTCATTTGACAATGATATATTGATTGATATATTGAAATGCTACATGTAGCACCTTTAATGATTTCAAATTAGCTATGGCTTAAAAAGGCCAAAAACTTAAATTTCACTGCATAAAAGACACAATGAAAAGTTGTATTTTTATGTACATCAAAGTGCATTGGTATAACTATGTCACAAGCCTTGTCACAAGGCAGATACTTTAAACCAGCACATGGCATTATTTTGGACAAATACAATTCTTTGATCAATCTTCTTGAAATTAACATTGCGTTTTCCCTTTTTAAAATGTAAACTAAGTCATCAAGGGCTAAGTGCCTCTGACTGAAGGTAGTTCAGTTGTCAAAGATGTACAATTTAGCTTCAGCGTTTTGATGAGACCAATCTCCACCTTTAAAAGGATATTGGTGTTGCAAATTCAAATTTACAACAGTTGCACACAAACAATGTGAAATGTGAAACCAAGCTCTTAGCTACGAAAATATCAGAGATGGCCACTGATTTAATTTTAATTTGAACTTAAAACTAGTTATTAAACTAGTAATCTCAGTAATATCCTTTTTCTGAAGGAGGGATAGTTATGTGTCGGCTGTAGATAAGGTCTAGGAGAGTGCATCTTGCAGGGATAATACCTTCATTGATGGAGTTTGGGGAGAGAGGATGAGTTTGACTTGGGGGTCAAGGAAGGGTCCATAGATCATACATTACCTGCTGGGGATTGTGCAGCTTGTACAGGAGAGTCCCCTGTCTCATTTAAGTCTAGGTGTAAATCAGCTCCCTTGCTGTCTGAAGGATTGGTGGGGTTCTTGCACAGCCCTCCGTTGCTGTACTGCTCAGTGTGCCTGAGGTCCAGGTGGCATGGCCGCTCCTGGGGAGGGAGGTCTCTAGTGTCAGGGTCCAGGCAAGGGCCACTGGACTTCACTCCATCCACCTGGCTAAAATTATGCTCCTCCTGCATGGGCTCCTGGATCTCTGTAAGGAATACAGTGGATTCCCGTTCATTGCTGTGTTGTTTGAGCTCCACAGCTGCACTGTCAAGATGGCACGACAGGTGATTCTGTTGTTCTATGGGAAGGGCAGAATTGGACTGAAGAGCCGTAGAGTCGCACTCAAAAACATCACAGGGAGTCACAGCATCATCCGGCTGTTGGGGTGGAGTTTGGATGCCACCCTCTTCTGAGCCCAACTCCTCACACTCGTCAACAGAGAGTAACACTGAGCGACGGAAGTTAGAGGTGGACTGATAGTCGGGCTGCTCATTCTCCTGCTCCCCACCATCGTCATCGAAAGCTAGGTTGATAATTCCCTGAAAGTGGGGTGAGGGTTCAGTAGGTGGCAGTGGGCCCTGCCCTGAGAGAACCTCAACTTCTGACCTCTCATCCTCTGTCTCCTCTTCTTCCTCCTCCTCCTCCTCAGAGGAGAAGAGCTGGTGGTCAGGGACGCTCTTCACGGTGACAGTGGCCTCGACTTCCGAGAGCTCCTCCTCTACAGGAATCTCGTCTCTGTGCAGCCAGGAACGAGGACGCTGTCTTATTCCCTCCTCCTCACTCGTGGTCTCTGCTTCTCGCCCCTTAAGTCGTACCTCCACTCTCAACCCGGCCCCTCCTTCATACATCTTTAACTCCTCTGGGGTGCTTGTGTCACTGCTGCTGCGACCCAGGAAGTCATGACAGCGCATGGTGCCACACTTTGATACACCTCGGTCATTAGAGCAGTCATCGTCTTGCGAGCCTCCTGCATCATAGTCCTCTGAGCGGGGCTTGATGTCGTCAGAGGAAGTGGTGTTGCTGCCAGTCTCAGACTCTGGGCTGACCTGATGATGGATGCCACTCCAGGAGTCCTCCAAAGGGGTGTCGGTGCTTCCCATGCTGCAAGGAGTGTCTATGGGTAGTTCAGTGTCTCTTAGGGAATTTGGGGAGCTGAGCTCATGAACCTGCCCTCCATTGAGGTAGGCAGGGATGACAGAGCTTGGAGACTGTTTCCCTTTACTCCCTTCTGTCTGTTTGCGTGCATCTGCATTAACAGATTTGACACGGGGGATGTTATTAGTTGCTGGTGTAAGACTGGTCTCAACCCCAGTGCTGTTGTTTTTTCCTGGCCGTATTTTGGTGTTTTTCTGCTTGGGGCTTGAATGCAGGGGAAGGCGAAGTGAATCCCCTCCACCTTGGCTTAGTGGCTGTGTGCTGTGTGCTGCAGTTTGGTTCGAGGAGACTGGCTCTGCGGAGCTCTCTTTATCTTCTGCAAGAGCTTGTGTGTTATCAGGTGGAGAAAGTGCAATTTTACAGTCTGAGTTTTTACCTATTCACTGCCTCTTTTCCTTTAGTTCCCGTTTTTTTGGAGGCAATAGCAGTAGAGTTTTTCAAAGTTGCTCCAGATTTCAGTGAGGCTTTCTCTGTAGATAATTCAGTGCTACTTTTCGGCTTTGGTCCCGGTTTGGCAGTCGCGGGTGAAGATTGCTTGACAGGAGAGGCTTTTGCTGTTTTAGCACTGGACTTGGCGGAGGTTCCAGTTGCTGAAATGGGTTTTGTGATCTTCTTCCTAGTGGCCTCACTGGCTGCTTTGTCTGCTGCTGAGGATTTCAACCCATCCTTGTTGTCTTCTTTCCTGGGGGAGGCAGGCTTTTTCATGGAGGATCCATGTCTAGAGACTATACCAGGGAGAAAAAAACAATGCAAACAGAACATCAATACTTTGCCACAGTGTAATGACAGACATTTCAATTAGCAAACTATGAAAATCTCACCATGGTTTTCAGCTGGACCCCCTACTGGTGTGCTTCGTCCCTTTGTGTCCGCTCTAGGTGCTGTCACTGCAGTTGACATTTTCTCTGCTGCACCAAGCTTGACTTTGCCACTTTCTCTCACACTTGGCTTATTGGTAGGACTGTAGTACAACAGAGAGGCAAAACCAGAAAAAACAACAATGTGATCACAAAATGTTGCCACAGCATCCCCATTATTTAATATGGCTCACATGTCGATCATCATAATACTATTTGTGAGGAATGTGCTGTAGGCCAAGTCATTCATGAATTCATAGTCAAAACCAGTGGGGGGCAGCAAAGTTGTTTCTATGATTTTTGTCAAGGACAAGCCATTGAGACATGAGCTGATTATCAATACCAAGAATTTCAAGTTGAAACGTGCATCCTTGTGGAGAATGTTCTTCCCAAGTTTTGACTCTGGTCACTGGATTGTGCAATCTCAGCTGGTTGGTTGGAATCAGTTGTTTTTTCCCCCAGTGCGATTATACAAATTCTACTTTAATTTGTTGTAACTGTTGTTGTTAATATTACAGGCTAAGTCTAAAATAAATACCTATGAACAAATGTTTCCAGTTACGTTCAATCACACAATTAATTAATCATTAGTTATGAAATTTAACATTAGGTAATAAATGGACATTAGCTGGCGAGGTGATTAATTGTTTAGAATAGTAGTCAGTTCACTTCCCTCAACTCTTTATCTTCGGGACGTTTTAATCGACTTTGTCACTTCAGGTGTGGGTGAAGGTGTTCTTTTGAAATGAGCAATTGTTATCAATATCTTGCATGGATAGGAATTTATCCACCATGTTTTCATGTTTTGGGAGAGGATGCGTCATTCTTGCAATGACTCTTGATCAAGTCTCTATCCAATAAATTGCCAAAGTTTTGCAAGTGGCATGTAGATTTCTGGGATTTTTATCAGTACTCTGTCCTTTTACTCTTTTATTTTGGAATTGTACTATGGCTGTTAGATATTGCATCAAACATGTCATGAAGGATACAAGAACAGACAAGAACACATACTGATAAAAACCTATGATTCTGGGAGTATTGCTCACCTGCTGGTCTTTGATGTATCCGATTTCTGAGGAGGCTTTGTCAGTGGGGATTTGTTCACCACCTTAGTTTGGGGTTTTGGTTTAGTACCTAAGAGAACACAGAGCATCATCACATGCATGACTGTTAAATATATGGTTTTCAAGGTAAACAGTTTTGAGAATAATAAACAACAGCTGCTGTGCATTTGTTTTCTGATGCTAATAGTAATCAATTTATACCAAAACTGAAAACTAAACAGTTCAGTTGGGATAATAATGGGCTTGGCTACACAGATATATGTATTTAACAATGGTGACTGCTCTTGAAAAGAATACATACAATTACATACATAGCAATAAACTATTTGAAAGCCAAGGACTCTGTACTGCTATCACTATAAGGCTCATATTGCAGGTTTAGCAATCGACCCTTGGGGGAGTGCGGGTGGCAGGGTAGGGCGACATATGGCAGTCTCCCCATGTATGAGAAGGACAGACAGATGAGGCCCAGTTTAGCAGTGGACACTGGTATCAGTCTGGATTACCCCACCTCTACTAAACCACCTTTACCACTAAAGCTCCAAGTCGTTTGTTACACCCCCCCCCCCCCCCCATGACAGCTGTATTGGCTTTGACCTCTCCTGTTCTGCTGTTAGTCTGTACACCGATACCAAAAAGCTGCCAAGGACACCCTGGTGCGCTTTGTTTCCTGGTACATCAACATTCATACATGACACTGCCCTTGTCTTCCTAGAATCCCTCAAGGCCGCAGCACAGCATCCATCATGCTAATTAGTCTGCAAGTCCTCGGCTACATCAGCCCGACGCTGATTTCCAACACTTCAACTTGGCTACGGTGATGTCCTACAATGCAATTGGTGTCAGTCAAAAGGATTAAATGGAAAAAAGTCAATAGGATCACAAACCTGGGATGGAATGGCTGTTGTTGCGTGGGCTGCTGGCACTGTTCTCTGGCGAGGCACTGCCTGATGTGGACGAGGTGATGGGCTGAGGTTGGGTTGTGCCAGCAGTGCTGTCTGCCTTTACTGATGAGCTTTTCTGAACCTTCATTTGCGCGGTCTGGCTTGTGGATGTGGAGCCTGGGGGAGAGGTTTTAGGCCTAGCCCCTGGGTTAGGCCTCTTATCTTGCTCCTTAACCCCAGGGGAGCTTCTGGGCCCATTGGCAGTAGCTATGTCCCGCCTGGTCCCTGTGGCTCCAGTACCATTGACAACCGGTGTGCCAGTAGATACGGTCTTTGCTTTTGCTGGTGTGCTCCGGTCCCCTGGCTTGGTCTTCACATTCTTGGCCTTGGATGTGTGACTATCTCCTGGTTTGTTAGCTGTCCCCACTCCATCAGACTTCATGACTGATGCAGGACAGCGGGAGGAAGAAATAGTGTACTCGGACACCCTCTGGGTCCTGTGCACAGGAGAACTCTCAGGCGCAGGTGAGGGGCATTTTACAGCCCTTGGCTGCAAGGAAAAAGTTATTATCAAAAGAAAATACATTAGTCATGTAACTACAACAATTAATTTATTAGTAAATATCCAGAGGGTAGTCAAATGAAACTAAATAGTAATATTACAACTGGCCACTGGACAGTCCAACATCATCTTAAAGATGGTCTATAGTCTGTATTAATCAGTCATCCAAAACCTCAATATGTACAACCCTGTGGGGGTTAAAGGTAATTGCTTTTTGTCAGTGAAGAAATTACAGCAGTAAGCTGCCTGTCGCAGATTCAGTGGAGCAGAACAGAAAGAAAAACTTCTAGGTTCCTGTTCCGCATTAAATCACTTCCTACAAGAGCATCATCATCATCCAACTGAGCCAGTGTTTTGATAAAAAAAACTAAGTGATTTCTTGTTTCTAATAGATCAATAAGGCTTTAAATGAATGAACATATGTTGAAGTGTTGAATGACAATATTACCTGTGAGCTAGTGAATACAGGCTTTTTACCAAGTCTTCGGTTGTCCCCTTTATCAATAGCAGCTTTCAGAAAAGGAGAACAGGAGACAGAGCAAATTAGAAGTTTAGGCAACTGCAGTATTATTGCAGCAAAATAAAATATTCAAATCCAAGCATAACACAGATGAAAAGGGGCTGCACCAATTCTTTCAAGACACTGGTCAAGTCCTTTAAGATCCAACCTACAAGAGGCATTGTTTTCACTCTCAGTTTGCACATCAGTATGCCTTAGGGTAAAGATTGTGGGAAACATAATGGAAAAACATTTAAACAGTCATCAATAAGGTAACCTATTAGTCAGCTGTCTGGCAAGTTATATTATGAATGTGCTTTCAATCAAAGCACAAAAGATACTTCATATCAAAATTAATTCTGAGCCCAAAGATGCAGGCTAATTATGCCAATGTACATCTGTATTGTTTTCATCTGAGACCTAGAGCCTGTGATTCCAATGGCAAGAAATGTGCCAGTAATAATAGGGATGCAACTAGGCTGAGCCCAATAAATGATTAATTCTGTGCATTTCAACACATCACTATCTAAACAGTTAGAACACAGCACATTTTTGATTTATGGATGCTTGTAATCATGTGCAGACTCACAAAGCGAGGATTTCAGCCTTTCATCCCCACCCCATTAAAAACACAGAGCATGGCGCATCTGGCGCATTTGCCATGTTAGCTTACACTTATCTGTCCAAGACAGTTAAAATGGTCCCTCAAATAACGGCAAAAATAGTATGAGAGGAGCACTCGGCAAACACTGGATTACCAGTGGTCAAGCAGATGTGCTGAAAGAAACCATTAATTGTTAAATCGGCCAACAGCATAATCTCTAATGATGCAAAGGCACAGCTTCATCACTAGGCTGGGTTAGAGAAAAAAACATCACATCCACACACACCGCAGCATGAATATCCTGTGTGTACAAGTAGAGAGGGAGAGCTGGGGAGGTACAAACAGCCTCACAGCTAAAGCTTCCAGATTAAAGATGTCTTTCCTTACCTGCCAATATCCTCTCTCTGTATTTGGATGGCAGGACCTCCCATCCCTGTGTGTGGCGGACAGCATAAAAGGTCTGGAGCAGGAATGTCCACAGCCTCGCGTGTAGCGTACAAATCTCTCGCCTGAACGGCTGGCAGTGGGAGAGAGAGGGAGAGGAGAGGAGGAGAATAGAAAAGGGTGCGCTACAGCACAAGCGAATCAGCAGCTGCTTGAAGAACCTTTCACCATGGCAACCAATACTCCCCCCACCCCCCTCCTCCTTCTCTCTTGCAGAATCCACTTGAGCTCCCTTGAGCTAAATCATTGACGTCACCAGCAGAGGCTAGAGTGCCATCCTGTTTCCATGCATGAATATATATATACATGTATATATGAATAAAACCAGAGGTAGAAGGTAGGAGGAGCTACCGCTATACCAACCACTTTAATTTCCCCCCAATCATTTTCTCATTCCCCCTCTACTACCACACACCATTTAACCAGCAGATATAGAGCCAGATTAGTGAAGGCCACTCCCATACCTCACAGTCTCCCTCAGCCTAATCCATTCTGCCATACTTGTACTGTATCCACCACAGGGGATATGTGCTTTAACAAATGTAGCCAGTGCACTTTCCCCTGGAAATCATCTCAAAAGCTTAACCTGATTAGTTAAAGAACAGGATAGACTTTAGTAATCCGTATCCTTTTGACTATTTTAACTGTTGACTGATTACATTTAACATTCTCTTAAAGTCTATTAATCTTAAATATAGCTTACAGTTAATATGATATTAAAAATCTATTGCTGCGAAATAAAATATACTACCATTTCAATATTTGCTGGTGAATCATTACAGAATCATGTATTCAGTCACTTCTCTTCGTCTGTCTGTCAAAATATGATATCTCAGGTGACAACTCAAACACTGCTGGTCTGATTTTGACAAACTTAGAGGGATAGCACTGTTCCAAATGTTTCAAAAAATACCCTGATTGGCCTGATGGGGGTGCTATAATTAAAGGTCAACATTTCCAATTCTGAGAGGCCCAAAATCCTCCACTGACAGTCTGATTGACATGGAACTTGCTACACAAAGCCAGCTATCCTTTACACTGATTGGCCTAATAGGGGTGCCATAATTAATGGTCAAAATTAATCATGGTCTGATTTTCAAGAAACTTGGAGGGACGAAGCATTTTGATACTGTTCTAGTCAAAATTTCGAACTTTGAAAAGCCATAACTGTATGGATGTCTGGAGTTGAATCAGCAGTTTGTGCTAATGCTGCATCCAGAATAAAGTAAAGGGAGTACTGGCCACAAGTTAACATTTCCAAATAACTCAGGTTCAAGAAGGGAGGCAATCACACATAGAGCAAACATTTCAAACAGAAACTAATGTGAGAGTCGGTTACTGTATAATGTCCATAGAGAGTTCAGCGAAAGGCAGAGAAAGATAAATGGATCTGTAAAGAGAATCTGCTTTCATTCACCTCCTCTTCTCTTTGCAATCCCTGTTCAGGGGAGCCCTCTTCCACCTCATCCCCACACAGGTAGTCAACAGCAGAGAAGAGATCACAGCAGTTGTCCACAGTCACACCTTCTCTGATGGCTGAACACAGCGTCTTCAACAGGGTGGGCTCTCGGGTAAACTCTTCCCTCTGCAGGCACACATCAGGCACGGAGAAAAAACCACAGTTATGCTCAATATCTCTCCAGGGACATTGTTTATCAACCCTACATTTGTATAAATATGTGCATAAACCATGTGTACGACCAATTCTAAGCAAAGAGTGGGAGTTATCAACTTGTGCTTATGCTTGAGAATGCGCGTCGATTTAAGCACAGCTCTGACCATGCTTAGGCACAGAGCCAAATGGTCGAAAAGTTGAATTAATGCCATCTACCAAAATCTAGACCACCAAGAAAGACAGGAACAGAGAATCAAATGAAAAAGCTTTTTCATCATGAAATGCTTAAATGCTTAGGCAATGCTTTGGACAGTGCATATAGTCTGGATTATTTTCTTTATTATCAATCATTCAAATATAATGACTTAAAATGTCTAATTGACAACCATTTTAAATATTAGTATTTACACCTAGGGTGTAGACAATTAAGGACTACAGCCCAATCATATAAAAGATTGGGCTGTAAAATGGTGTGCGTAAAATGGCAATTGCTGCATCAGAAAGATTTCCTGCAGCATTTAAAGTGAAGGTTGTTACCATATATGTTACTTAGGGTGTATTTTATGTTGTTGAGTGGCTATGCACGAGCATGGTGGTGGTTTAGAAAGTGTGGTATTTATTATGGCAGATTACTTACAGGTGAGCGTACGCACAAGAAAGGACAATGTGTTAGCATGTGTAACACCCGTTACCCTGCACAGATTCTGGAAGGCTGAAGTGCGAATGACTTTGGGAAGGTGGTGGACAATGACACGCAGACTCTCCTCCTGTAGCTCTGTGGCCAGACTCTTCACCTGCTTGGCCCACTTGACTTCTGGGAGACTGCCAATCAACTGCTCAGTGCCGCAGAGCACGGTTACTGCATTCTGCACAGTCTGTGGGAAAAGATCTATCAACTAAAGCAGCTCTTTCAGGGCCACAACACAAACACACGCACCCAAAATAAAGTCAAATGTACACAAAATCCTATAGAAGTATACTGTAGTATTTCTGCACAGCACCTGCAGATCAATGGAGGGAAACACCAAATTATCTAACAGATAAAAGCTGTCTTCCGACAATCTTGGCAAGTACTTAATTTCGGTGCTTGCCAAGGTTGCCCGAAGGAGCCAGCTATAGTGCAGTCATCCTGTGTCAGACACATGCACACAACACTATTTTTTATACTGATGAAAGGCAGACTCAAGACTCAATTATCAATTACAAGCCTTGACTACTCCCCATCTGTCTACATCCACATCACATTTCTAAATTAGTTTGTCATTAACGACTGATAATTTAATGAAGATGACCTTTTATTAGATAATGTCCACATTTCCTTCCTGTGTAAAACATTCTACATTGTTAATTGGGTTGAAGATATTTTGCAAGTATATGTGTGTGGTATGGCTGATGACTGTGAGGAACTCACCATGGCTTCAGTTAAATCAGTTAGACAGGCTCTATGGAGCTCACAAGGCAAGAGGGAAAAGTTTCTCTCTGACCAGGTCTTCACATAATGTTCAGCAACCCACCTGAAACACAGATGTAGTGTAGTACCAGTAAAACATGTTATTAAGGCTTCTACTGAGAAATCCGTACTGGTTCTCAACTCATTTTGAGACAGTAGTGTGAATGTACCATCTGATGTGTAGCATCTGCAGTGACATAAGGCCTGCACTGAGCTGTAGAGTGAACATTAATCTGAAATTAAGATTTTGTGATTTCTATCAGTAATTTAGGTCAGGTCTGTGACCTAACCACTTAACGTGGACCACTAGGCTGCCAAAATCCATGCAAGCGAGACTCATTAACCTCACTGGCCCTCTGTTGTGGAACGTCAGCCAGATGTCCAAAAACATGGCGTATTTTCACAAATCATTTTCAGCTCCAAAATGTCCCAAACTATGCAGCAAAATACTGTTTTTATGGTGCATACTAACTGATGAGATTCAATCTAGAGAAGCTAGAGAACATTGTATCATTTTGAAAACTTTGTTCCTCTTTCTAAGACTCCAGGCAGTGATGTTTTGTTTGAAGGGACAAGAGAATCCGTGAGGATGAGAAAATCAGCAGCACACTGCTGCACAGTGCAGCACAGCTCAACTTACCGTCATACTTGCGTGACTCATCAAACGCTGCAGAGGCAGCATGGCAAAGCCACCTCCCCCAACACCAGAATATCAGTATCAGCTTCACTAGAAAAAAAATCCTTCTGACCTACATTCACACACTTCTCCTTGCCGGTTCACTGCAGTGTGCAGCAACATGACTAGACAGTTTGCAGTAATTGTGGCTACAGGAGACGTCAGAAAGTGAAAGTTAGACTTGGTGTGTGTGTTGCAATTTATTTTAAGGGCACCTCTGCTTTATTAGATACACTACATACACAGTTTAGAGAGACAGGAAAGATGGGTGACCCTCATTGGGAATGTGGCTACATTATACTGTGTAGCTCATATTAAGGAGAGGAAAGGGACATGATGATGGCTGTGCAAGACCTCTGAATGAAAGGTCATCAGCTCAGCATATAGTTGTCCTATGAAATCAGGTTGTAGTGCAAATCCACCTTTTTCCACAGGTTTGTTTGTTTTCAGTGTCTTGCGATATGCTTGATTTTGCAGGAACTTTTGTTCGCAAGAAATTTGAGTTGTTTTCTGTTTTAATTTTCTGTAAAAGGGGACAGACTGACAAAGATGACATGTCAAAGTACAATGTTGCAATACGCTTGTAGAGAAGTGATTTAGTTGTACTCCTCTGTGGTAAAATCAGTGAAAATTCTAACATTCATGTTTATGAAGGATGTTAGGTGTTATGGTAGAAGTATGGACTTGAAGACTCACAGTCACACAGTTCCTGGAGGGACTGGACTGGCCTTTTCACCCAGCACCTTTTAATGACAACCTGTATTGTTATTTTATATGAACTCTTCATACAGGGAGGGGAATGGATTAACTTGCTCAATTAATGCTGAGTCCCCATACTCACCTCTTACACAACATGTGGAGGCTTTGAAGGCCCAGGGCGTGGGTGAGGGATAGGCACTCAAGAATTGTCCTTTGAACCCCATCAATAGGCTGCAAACACATGAGCAGAAAATGAGCAACATTATATTTATAGTCTTACATTGCTATTTCAGATTGTAGCAGGGCTGAAAGTGAAACATGATATGTTGTATCGGAGGAACATGATAAGGCGAGAGTGAAAATGAGAGGTGTTCAGAGAAGTGAAACACAGCAGGTCATTGTTAACTGGGAACATGTCTGCAAAGTGAGTGTAAAGCTAAAACAACAGAACAGGCATCTGCTCCTCTCGTTGTTCAGCTGCCATCATCTGTTCTCCAGACATTTCTTAATCATTTGCACTGTAAAAGATCACCATACAAAATTGATCTTATATCCCCCAAAATATATGAAAGAGCAAAAACAGTGCACATATTAAACTTAGAACAAAAGACAGGTTGCTAAAATGAGTACACCACACACATACATTAAAGGGTAAGAAACCGATCAAATACATCCTTGAGGAAACTCAATATGTTTCCTTGTGTGTAACTGACCTTGGGGAAGAAGCGGCAGTAGTCTCGGGTCAGAACCATTTCCACTACATCCTTTAGCCCCTCCAGACCCAACATGTCTGCTGCCAACACCACCTGACTGTGGGAGAGGTGGCGTCAAAAACAGGTCAATTTGTGTTCTGGGCCTGTATTCTGGCTCAGAGTCCATTTAAATGTGGACACAGACTGTTACATACCTGGCACTGGCTCTGGGCGGCAGGTCCACTATGGCTCCATACATAAATTGGAGCAGGACCTCCATCTCCTCTGGACCCAAACTGCAAATAGCAGGTTAACACAGTAAACAATCTACAAACTATCTAGTCACAGATCCACTAAGTTTAGGCTTTGGTTAAAACTGTAAACATATGGATTTATCTCTGTTCACAGTATATGTGTAGACCAAAGTATTTGTGTTTACTGCAGTGTTGCACATCAATAAAATACTTCAATCAGCACTAGACCATGTGGTAATCAACTACAGGTGTCCCTTTTCAAAGCATGTTGAGGCGCATGTAGACGTTTTTCTATATGGTCTTAAATGTTAATGCTGTGAACAAAAGTCCAAACTACATGCAAGGAGCAGCACTAGTCCATGTGACTGCAGCCCGAGGGCCACTTCACAACTCCCCCCCCCCACACATCAACACAGCCGTCCTTCATTCTGACAGGCGTGTCTTCCCCCATTACTCTCAGATCAGTAATGCTAAGGCGAGTGACACGTCTTTCCCCAGAGGAGAAAGCGGGCCTCATTTGCCTCTGCCACGCTGAAAGAAGACGAGGGATGGCAGGGGGCCTTCAACAGGCAGCGGATCAGAAGACATTCGTGCACCTCAAAGAAGAGATACTGAAACCTTGGTGTTTGGAAATCTGAGCGAATCACTTGAGATTCAATTGCCCGTGGGTAGCCGTGTGTGTTTGGGTATGTGGAGTGGGAGTAGACACATGGCATTGTGAGTGAAAGCCCATACAGAGACACTTCTGTTCCAAGGCATGAATAATGAATGCAGTATAGGCATTAGACTTGTATTGTTCAGCAATGAAACATTGAATTGTTGGACCGGAGTGGAGGTGTGTTATTGACTCTTGTTAGGCCATGCTGCTGACCGTGCCCAGTCTTACCCTTGTAGAGTGATGCACTGTCTGGAGCTCTCCATCCAGCTCCCGCTCAGCATGGCTCGGAAGTACTGAGATCGTGCACACAGAATTGCCCTAGAAACCCATAAAGCAGGCAGTTGCATGTCAGTTCCACCCACCATTTTAATATTTCACATCTCATCTGGTGGGCCTGCATGTACTGAAGTGGCTTTGAAGTGACAAGCGAGAGAACAAAAACATTTATTGTGTACTCTACAGCAACTGAAGATAATGGTTTCATCAGCCATGGCCTCACAAGATTAGGTTTTTACTGCTATGGAGCTATGCTGGAGCTGAGAAGCTTAGAGCATACACTTAAATATTAACATTAATATGTTTCAGAGCCACAACAAAATGGAGATGAGGTTATAATAATTCAGTAGTGGTAACCTTGTAATCACCATGGCCCGAGCCCAACCTTCATTTCACACCCCTTCTCTTTACCCTAATGTGCACACACACTTATGGGTTTCATTAGGCTAGAGATTGAATGCTCACCACATACTGTAAACTGACTATGATGGTTGACAAACTGACTTCTAATCCTGTGTTTTATTCGCAAGTGTAAACACAAGTCACAGTGTGACTTAGATAAGAGTAGCTACGCATTATGAGAAACAGGAGATTTTCTATGTCTAGCTTGGAAAATAAGCAGCTCAAGACTGTGCATGGACAACCTACACGCTCAGTGTTATCTGTCCTCCAGGGGGGGTGACGACAGGAGATGCCATGGTTGGGCCCCTGGGGTGAGAACTGCAGCAGCTAACACTGGGCTACCACACAGATCAGCGCTGCAGAGCTCTTGTGCTCCAACCAAAAAGAAAGAAAAAAAAAAACAGGGCTGCCCAGCTTTTGATCTGACTAGCTTTCACTGGCTGGCTGCTCCCCTGAGTACAAGCTGGGAGAAACCAGTCTCCATGGTTACAAGCAACTACTACTACCTCTGCATTACTGAATGACCACCCACTGTAACGGTTGATGATGCACACTGCCACTGGTCAACAGAAGATGTGGGATCTCCAACTACACTAGGTGACACAATGTAGGAACTTTACAAGGGCCAATGTGGGTGTAATAAAGTGAACATTCCTTGACCGTGCATGCCGCCAAAATAAACAGATTGTGATTTTGTATTTCAGAAGGACCGGTGTCAATATAGAGGGCTGAAAGGCCACTACAACTTATTCTACCTGTGGCAGGAGAAGACCTGCTCCCCCACTTGGATAGTGATGTCACACTGCTCTCCCTTCTGGTACAGGTCCAACAAGTCTGCTCCAAGGCCTGACGCCGGCTCCAGAACAACAGCGTCTTGAGATGGATAATGAGGATGGACAGGAGGGAGAAAGTGATGAAGAGAAAGGCTGTGAGTGTATGTGTGTAAGTGTGCACGTACAGTTGCAAGAAAAAGTTGTGAACCCTTTTGAATTACCTGCATTCCTGCTTAAATGACTCCTAAAATATGGTCTGCTCTTCATCTAAGTCATAACAGATAAACACAATGTGATTTAACAAATAACACAAAAATGTACTTTTACATGTTTTTATTGAACATATTGTTCAACCATTAACAGCCTAAACTGGAAAACGTATGTGACCCTCTAATGACTTCTATGAAAAGGGTTAATTGAAGTCAGCTGATCCAATCAATGAGATGACGTTCAGGTGTGGGTTAGAGGTGTCCTGTCATATAAAAACCCTACAAAGTTTGGTGACCAACAGAGTCTGCTCTCTAAAAAGAGATCTGTTGAAGTGGAATATTCCCCGGTCAAAAGAAATTTCAGAGGACCTCCGGAGAAGAGTTGTTGAGGCTCATAAGGCTGGAAAAGGCTACAAAAGCATTTCCAAAGACCTCCATCAGTCTACAGTCAGACAGATTGTACACAAATGGAGAACATTCAGTGCCATTGCTGCTAGGAGTGGGCGTCCAGCAATGATTACAGCCAGAGCACGCTGCATAACGGTCAAGGAGGTAACAGCTAATGATCTGCAGGCATCTCTTGAACTTTCTAACCTCTGTGTCCATGAGTCCACAATAAGAAACCACTAAACAAGAGTGGTGTTCATGGGAGGATACCAAGGAGGAAACCACTGCTCTCTCCATAAAACATTGTTGCCTGGTTCAAGTTTGCCAAAGACCACCTGGATGTTCAACAATGCTACTGGATCAATGTTCTGTGGACAGATGGGACAAAAATGTAACTTTCTGGCAAAAGGGGGCAACGCTATGTGTGGAGGAGAAAAAACACTGCATATCAACAGCAAAACCTCATCCTGTGGCGGATGGAACATTGTGGTTTGGGGCTGCTGTGCTGCCTCAGAGCCTGGACAGCTTCAATCAATGAGGGATCAATGAATTCCAAATTTTATCAGGAAATTTGACAGGAAAATATCAGGGTAACGGTCCGTGATCTGAAGCAGCATGACGATGACCAAAAAAGCAAATCTACAACAGAATTGCTTCAACAGGAAAATGCACATTTTGGTATGACCAAGTCAGTCCTGACCTTAACCCTATTAAAATGTTGTGGCATGACCTGAAGCAAGCTGTTCATGCAAGACATCCCAAAAATGTCATTGAACTGAAACAGTTCTGTAAGGAGGAATGGTCCAAAATACCACCTAACTGCTGTGCAGGTCTGATCAGCAACTACAGGAAACGTTTGGTTGAGGTTATTGCTGCTAAAGGAGGTTCCACCAGTTGCTAAATCTTATGGTTCACATAATGGTTGAACAATAAAAACATGTAAAGTACATTTTTTTGTATGTTATTTGTTACATCACATTATGCTTGTCTATTTTTATGACTTAGATGAAGATCAGACCATAATTTTATATTTTTATTCTCAAAACTGTGTGTGTGTGTGTGTGTGTGTGTGTGTGTAAAAAGGCAGAAGTTGGAGACTTAACATTAAATCACTAAACTGAAAATACTATGCATAATCTTGCGTAACCCGTAGCATGGTGATGCTGTTAATTAGCAGTAATGACAAGAAGCAGCCAAATGCGATTAGCTCTTAAATGGATTATGGGAGAGATAGCATGAGTTGAGGTAACGGGGGGAAGAGAGCATCTGAAGAGTCAGATGACCTAGAACAAACCCTCCAATGAAAACAGCGTTGATCTGTTTACCTGAGTCAGAGGAACGATGAAGGTCTGCTGGGTCGGGAACAGGCGGTTTACTTGCCAGCATTGAGTCCTCAACGTCTGGGATTACTCCCGCCGAGCACATGCTCCGGTCTGCTGTGTACACTCGCCTGCAGGGGTGAGGCTCTAAAGGTTAATTAAAGCTGGGCCTTTAACAGCCTATTCATATGATGATCTAGCTTGATGCACTGCGACTCTAATAACATAGCATCAGCACTGTGAAGCCAGAGCCCGAACTACGTCTACTATTCTGGTACTACTAATATGTATCTGTTAAAGGCCGATATCAGCAATCAATTATAAATCAAATAAATTATATGGCATCAGACCATATTATAATGGTATACTGTTTTTACCATTAAATTGTTAATTTATTGGGATAAGTTTAACACTGTTCCATAAGCAGAATAGGATAAGAGCAGCTGTGTGGTTCTGCAGCCTCTCAGGCTAGTTTCCTGTGCTGTAGATTTAACTGACTCTCCTGTAGGAAATACAAACATCATCACTATTTGCTGCAGGTTCTGTAAGACTGACAGAGCTTTTAGTGACATTTTTTAAGTTGAACTTAGTTTAATTTGTCTGAAACTACTTGATACAGCCTATTCTACCTTGTACCGTATTGCGCAGTCTATGTCACACTAAAGAACAACATATTAAAACTAAGGCTCTCATGCACAGGCTTTGTGACTCCCCAGTATTGCAGTCACACACACAAGGACACCTCTTTCCTCCGGTCCTGAATATAAATTGCTAATGAGCATGAACAAATTCACTGGATCAAAGGCTTTCCAAGAGACCACACTGGCAGCACCTTGATGGGAACCAGGCAATTGCTATACTGATGACTGACTAAGATGATTATCAACACTCATGCAATTTTGTGTTCTCCACACTAAAATGAAAATGTGATGTGCAATTTATTATTTAATACTTATAGCATTTGCAATGCTATTTGAAACTAACATACTTAATCCAGAAGATTAAATATGGTGCTCTTGGCGCCCTCTGTCAGCAACCCATTAAAACTGCAACACCAAGACAGTAAGCCAAAAGGTGTCTCTTAGGTCCTCTACTTGAAACCAGTTGTGGAGGTAAAGCTGCAAGTGAGAATATTAAGTGGTGCTTGTATTCAGAGACGCCATGACAGGCTCCTGCTGGAGAGGCAAAAAAGTTGCCTAAACACAGAAAATGGAAAAGAAACTAAGATGCTTAGTTAGCTAAGCACCAAAAAGCAGCTCTGACTATTCTATAAGAGAGAGTTCCTCAAATCCGGGCCTCGAGGTCCAGAGTACTCCTGGTTGCAGCTAGAATGGAAACTACCTGGCAGAACAGAAAAGCAGCAGTACTCTGGACCCCGAGGCCCGGATTTGAGGACCACTGCTATAGGAGAACTGAGTGTCAGTTTGGGTAAAAAAAAAAATCACATAAATTTGGCCCTTTGTTTGTAGCCTACTTCATTTAGATCTGGATCACAGTATGTGAGCTCAAACACTTGAGGCTTATGGGCCTGTAGCCTACCTGATGAAGTCTTTCAGTTCTGCGATTTCATAGTCAGGCAGATGGATGATTTTGGGGTCTGTGTGAGCCCCTTTGAGGATGTGTGGAGCTCTGGCCAAAAGTAAGGCCCTGTGGACCTGCAGCGAACTGGATCCAGCACAGAGACAAACATCTGCTTCCAGCTCCTCCTGCAGCAACCTGGTGAAAGACATTACAACATTCAGCACGGGGCAGTTTGGGGGTGGTGAAAGGGTGTAGCATCCCCTTTACTAACTGGTTTGGGGAAATGTGGGCACACCATCGCCCTTGTTAAATGTGACTGAACTGACAACAGCAGAAAAACTCACTGTTGCTAAAATGCTTGTATTAAGTATGCATTTATAATGTCTGTGAAGAAAATAATAATAAACAATATATATATAAATAACTGTATTTATATATCAAAACAGAATTACAAAGTGCTTCACAGGAGTAAAAAGAGACAGCTGAGAATGGGAATAAAGAGATAAAACAAATAAATATGATAAAATACATAAAAATAAATAGAAAACATAAATATAAAACATTCTATCACAGAAGGGTAGATCAAACAATCAAAGAAAAATGAAGTAAGCAATAAAGTAATGCCTTCGACATCTTAACCAACTTCCAAGTTTGTGAGATTCAAAAGATTAATCTGATGGCCTGATTTTATACTTCAGAGGAACACAAGCACAGGCCTGAGGCAGTCCAATTCTTCTTCATCATCATTAACTCCCATTGCAATGACTGAACTGGGTGACCTAGAAATCAGTCGGACCAAAGCCAAAGGGGCTGTATGAGTTCAAATGCTGGTGCTATGGCCATTTCTGTAAACCTCAGGCAGTGAATGAGAATAGGGTCACCCGTAGGACGAGGAAAGTCACATCCCTGCCTCCACCCCCTCGCACCACTCAATCACCACGTGAGCTAGTCAGAGGAGTGAGTGATACTGAGCTTACCAATCATCACTAAAAGGTATTGCAACTTCGCTATGTGTCAAGTTTTATAATCCAGATCCCATGATGCTCGTCTTGAGCAACACACAAGAACACCTTCTTTCAGACATAAAGAGGAAAGACTAACAATTCAAGACACAGAAATAGATCTCATATTTTAGCCCTATTGCAAGCTAAAGCCTTTACTTTACAAATTTATGTCAAGAGCCTCAAACTGAGGGACTGAGCTACTTATTAAAAGGCTGTAAGAACCTGTAAGGCTTTATCACATACAATAGACCTATTCTACATGATTAGATAGTTGTGGTTAGGGTATAATTTACCAGGATTGTGGTCGACCAAAGTACAATACCTCCTTTTAACATAACTGTACTGTGTGCAGAGATAGCGAATTACCAAGCAAAGAATGGTAAGTTGGCGTTGGTAAGATCACAAAATTAGAGAACTTCTTTCCATTTCATCACATCAGCATTTGACAACCCTGTTTTGATGTGACTGGTATGGGAAAACTTTAGGACCTAGGTCTGTGCACAGACATGTTGAACATTTGTCAATAACCAACTTTAAACCCAGGCCTGTGGTGTAAATATTAGGTTACGTGCATATGTGTAATATACTTTACCTGTTGAGATCTGCAGACAGTGCAGATGATAAACATCTCTTGAGTTGGTCTTTGTATTTTCGCTCTTTGGCCTGGAATTCTCGTGCAGCCTCTGAGTTGATCATTGTTTATTTGTTCTGTAAGACACAGATAAGACAAGTTCAGCTTTTGAATCAGTACAGCAGGGAACTAGACAGCAGTTATAAGGGAAGATGACAAAATGACATTAGCAAGCTTAGCCATTTTCTCACAGTTTGGAGATAAGCTCACATACTCCATCCCAAGAATCGCTCAGAGAAAAAAAAACCGCTCACACATACACACACATAGACACACACATAGACACACACATAGACGCACGCACACTCACTCACTCACTCACTCACTCACTCTCACTCACTGGCCACTCACATGTATTTATTATTGCTCTACCCAGAACAGCCTGTATTGTTGGCGATATGAGCCAATCACTCTCATTTTCCTCTCCTTTGCTGTGGCTAGCAGGCTAGCGCTAGCTAACGTTAGCTAGTCATCTTCTTGAACCTGGACCACCGCTTAAGGCTTGGTGATAAAAAAAATAAACCCGCATGAATAAATGACAGGCAATAACGGTTTGCTAAGTAGTAACCAGTAATTGAAGGTGTAACGGACAGGTTCCGATAAGTAGCTCAATTAACAGGCTGACCCACTGACCATCGCCGCCGTAGGGCTGTTGTTGACATCACTGCTGCACGCTGTTCGCCACCCACTAGGAGTCAACCTAGAAAAGATGCAGGAGAAGACAACGCATCATAGCCGAAAACCGTCGGCGTGTTACAGCACATGCGCACTGCAAGTTTAGGGCGACGTGCCCTCAAATGCTGCTTTTAAGTGCACCTCGTAAATTCGGAAGTAGTTTACTTCCGACTACAACGGTCTTAAATACGACTTGCGTTAAAGTGCATTGTTATTCGGAAGCACTTAATAAAACAGACACTGTAACAAAGGTTATTTTAGTGGCTGTTCTTAAATTTTAGAAATCAAGCGGCACGGAGCTACTTTGTGCTGCAGAATCAGGATTAAAAGGAGCACATTCCATTTGGCAGACATAATGACATAACGATAATTAAATAAATCACTTTTACCATCGGTTGTTGACACGGTTTCCATGCTCTCCTCCGGGTTTCCCTCTAGACATGCACGCTAAACGCACCGCTTCAGCAACTCGGGTATAATAGAAAAATCCGACTTTTCCGGGGCTGGCGTATTTACCACTTTGCCAGGTCATTCATGTGCGCTAAACTTGTAATTGTGAAATGTCCGACAGCACATGAGGGCAGCAAAGGAGCTTGTCTGTCCACCTCGAGCTGGCCCAGGATGACATTGTCTCCTCCTGCATCTTACCTTAGTTCCAGTCCAGTGACGTCATTAGAAATACTCTACCGTAAATATTTGAGTATTCTTTAGAACTACGACCACAAAATACCTAAATCCTCTGGTTTTGATAGTGCTATGTTACTGGAGAACGATTCTTTGATTTTGATTCAATATTTAATAAATCAAGGTTGATGACTCGCCATAGTCGCTCGTGAGGAATGGGAGGAGGTAGAGCAGTGAGTTATGTCATTTTCAACCGAGCACCAACTAAAGGCTAGAACTGAGTCAAACATTGCTTGAAATTGAAGACGTTTTGTGTTACCAAAGAGATTTTGTGTTACCAAACGTCCCGGAGTGTAGAGGAGACTTCTTGAACCAGCGCAGTCTTCTGGGCTTCCAAAGTAAAGGAGTAAAAGGAGTAAAAGGAGTCTCTTTCTAATTTAGATCGGCTTCTGCTGGCTTAAAACGTATAAAGTAACCATACATTGTGAAACTGCCGTTGTTCACACAGGGCCTAGCGAGTGTCCTCTTTCTACACTGAGGCTCAGCACTAGGCAATGTGTGGCTGAGTGCCTGCACAGCACTAAAACCTGTTTACGTAAGACTGTGTCTAACTGATGGATAGACATGATGCATGCTCACCTCCATGCTGTTGGACAAAATTATAGGTTTTGGGATTTTATGCCTTCAGTTTAACCCTGTGACTCCTTAACAATATGAACAAAATAAATTGAAAACAATTAAACAGACCCCAAATAAGGAGCTTCTACAATAGAACCCTTGGGAGCATGGGGCATCGCTTCAATCATTTTGCAAACACCCTCATTATTATCAGTTTAATAAGTGACAACATTTTTAAAGAGCAATGTACTCCTAAAGAATCACACTTACTTACTTTATTTATAAAATCAAATGGTGTATACCTGGCTCAGTGAATTTCAAAATGCAGTGTGTAGGAAGAGATACAAAAGAGTACAATAGTCAACCATCACTGTTTTTTCTATACAGGAAGATCAAGATAACAACATTCTCTATATTTGACCAAATATCATTAAGGAAATAAAAATACAAAAAAGAAAAATCTCTTAGACGACACTACCTGATAAAGGGAGTAGAGGAGTAGGGCTCCCAGAGGACTGTGCCCAAAGTGGAGTGGCGCAACCTGGTGAAACATACAACTATAGCAGACGACGCCACATCCTAATCTCTCAGGATATGGTGCATCTTTACACCGCAAAAAACTCGAAAGTTAAAAGGCACCACACAATACAACTCACAAGGAGATTTTGCCACACATTTGTAATGTTGTAACCAACAAACTTTAAGGCGGATGTCATGTGCAAAAACATCTTGAATATGTGTCAAACATACTACTCAGTGTCCCCTCTAATGAAGTGTGCTTTTGTTCTTTCATTTACTGGTGACATCTTTAAAAAAATACTTGAAATGTGTAAGATTTAAAGAATGATTGCATTATCATTATGTCGGTTGGTATCACAGGCATATTCCAAGCTTGCAGGTGTGGCAAGCGAGAGGGAAAAGAGGGCTGGAGGAGGCCTCGTTGTAGATTCAGTTCCTGTAGCTTTTACGTCCCTCTCCCTCCTTGAGGAAGGTCCATATGAGGGTGTTGACGATATCAGGCTGGTCCTGCTGCAGCCAGTGGCTCGCTCCAGAAATGATGTTGAGACGGAAGTGATTCCTGATGTACAGGCGACATGCCTCAGCCATTTCCTGCTCCAGGAAAGCATCCCTCTCACCCCACAGCAGCAGAACTGGTGACCTGACATAATTTTGACTAAGGGGGAGGGAGCTATGGAAAAAAAGGAGATATATCACTTTGCACAGTCAAAACCATTGACCATTACAGATTTGAATGGGCTTTTAACATTGTGCATGTTGTGTTGCATCCCTGTTGCCTAGCTATGTGGAGCGCATGCGGAGAGACTAACTGGGAATGGGTCAGTGAAATGTTTTTTACGTAAGCAGGAAAAAAAATCTATTCTGAGATAACTCATTGCTTAAGGAGGGAGCAGATGGTGAGCTCAGCCATGCAGTTCACATATCAAAAAACATGCACTGAAATTCTGTGTTTGATTTGATTGTGTTGATCGTTCTGTACTCAACTGGTGAGTCTTACTTATAACAATGGAAGTATTTGTAATTCTATATTATTTCACAGCACTCATGAGCTTTCTGGCCTCATGAAACAATAGTGCTGTAACACTAGAGGGCGCCACTAATTTAAATTTGCAAAGGACGAACACTCAAATTCCATTCATGGGTTTCTTCATGCACATTAGTTGAATGGTCAGGGCAGAAAATGCTGGTCTGTTTATCTCTATCTCCTGCACAATAGCATACATCAAAAATGTGCATATATGTGCATGTATCAAAAAGTATCAGTTTTGGAAATGCACACCATATACATTGAATCTCACTGCTTATTACCACATTGTGCAGCAATTACTTACCACCAAACATTGTGATTGACTACAATGAAAAGATATAACACTGACCTAATGCAACTTGTTTTGAGCGAACCAATCCTCACCTGAAGACATTCCTGTAATAGTTGAGGGCCCCCGTCAGGGCCCCGGGCTGGGATAGGGCATAAAGGTAGGCCTCCAAGTCCTCTGCAGTGAGCCATCGGCCTTTCCTCCCAATCCCTGTGCTGCGGCTGGTGAATAAGGCCTTTAGAGCCTACAGCGGAGATAGCAGAATACACTGGGTGAGCTAGTGTGACTGGTGCGATTTGATCTAGAAGACAAGGGCGTTCGAGTCACTGTCACAGTAATACGGTGTAATCATTACTCTGGCACCCTGGCTTACTGACGGCTCTAATACATTACATACTATACTCCAAATACTCCAAATACTCCAAATACTCTAGTAGTAATAAGGAAACATTACGTGATTATTCATTATTCATTAAAAATGCTTCATTATACCAATGATATCATTTAAATGCCACCACAGCATTATTGGCACCAAACTACTAAAACCTAAACATTAACTGAAAACTGAAAATTCTTTGCAAGTGTTAATATTGTTGTTGCACTGGGGACCTTTTTCATCGTAAAAATAATGGTGAATTTTGAAAAACGTTGAAAATATCCACTATTTTTTTGAATTATTAACTGTGTGCCAGTACCCTTAACCTGCACAGCATGTGGTTTGGTAATAGTCTATAATGTGCACATCTCCCTCAGTATGTTGACCATCATGTTCTACACTAACCTATTTCATTGCAGTCACACAATGATGCAAATGCCAAAAATAGACTGACACTATAATAACATGCAACATACATCGATGCACATGCATATGAATACGCATGCATGCACACACATATGCCAACACCCCCTCCACCCCCCCCTCTCTCCAACACACACACACACAACCTTGACCTTGAAATTGCTCAAGCCCACCCATAACAGACCACCTTGAAATCATTGATGGAGAGCATGAGCTCTGGGAAGCGGGGCAGTTGGAAGAAAAAGAAATGACTGGATTTCAGCAGCTGGCTCGGATGACGCAGGGCATAATCTGGAGAGAGGAGGAGAGGAGAGGAGAGGAGAGGAGAGGACAAAAGAGTTAAATGGTACACTAATGATTAAAGGGTGAGTTTACAGGCACAGGGGCTTTGGACGTGATACGTCTCTACCAGTAAAACCAGCTGTTCCAGCTTCACATTAAAGCATTAGCCCACTGTAATTACCTCCTCATCTTCCCCTTAAGGAAGGAGAGAATTTACCAGATGGATGCAAACATGGAATTGAAGTAATAATACTTCCTAATTAGTGATAATAATTACAGTAATAACCCCAGAGCTGGAGCCTCTCCAATTAGTACGCTGAAAGTTGTTTTTCTCTCATATGATATTCATATACACACATTAGAGACAGCATGTCTGAGGATCAGTACATTTCCAGATCGTAAAAACATACCTGTGAACACAGAAGGGTGGGGACAGTTTAAGACGATGAGTTTTGTCACCATCTCAGGGTAGTGGATGGCAAACAGCCAGGCTATGGTCCCGCCCCAGTCGTGGCCAACTAGACAACATCTGTTGTACCCTTGGAAGAAAATGAGACGCACACATATGTCAGTACTCCTGTTATTGTGGTAGAAGGGAGCATCGTGACCAACATGTCATAGAAGCTAGACATAAATCTGTTCAGGTCGATGGCACATCCCTTAACAGACTATTTATCAACAAGCATGTCGGTGCTTGAAAATGAATACTGCTCTCACCACTCTGTACTCATCGCTCCCTCCCTCAGACGACATTTACACCAATCAAATGAATGTCATTCATGACATGAACTGAAATGGAGATCAAGGTCAGGGCATCTGTCTGAGGGATTCTGATCACATTAGCTTTCCAGTCCCACAAAGTAATCCCCTTACCTTTCCAGCACCATTTACACCCACTGGTATGACTCATTCCACCACTGGAAGAGGGATTGTCAGATAGCTAAGTCTGGGGACCACTTTTGGAAAATGACAGAGGGCCATGGGCCAGTTGATACGATTGCCTGTTTCCGCTGTCGATGTGTTGTGAGCACTCATCTTCACTCATCTTTGTTACCAAAATGGCAAAGAGGGAGATGTTAGTTGACGTGCACGGTATCCCTCTACCACTACACCAATCATTGACTGAATAATTTGTATAGCGATCTGCTTTGCTATCAGCTTATGTTCTTGAAAGCCTCTAAGAATTAAACAACTAGAGCCATACAAATTTTAATATGAGGAATGTCACAAGCCACTCTGGGCTGGACTTTAATTTAGATACATTTGTAGAACATGTAGAACATTTGGAGAATTGTATGTCCTTATTTCGGATTATGTGGTAAAACCAATAGGCCCATCTGAAATCTTACAGTTTTCAGGTAACAACCACTGAAATCATTTCCACAATGGAGCATTCTGGCTAGTAAACAGAAAAAAATGTTATGCTGGCCAGATAATAATTTAGGGTGTGTGTGTGCAGTTGATGGTGTGTGCAGATATCCCCAGGCCAGAGTAGAAGCTTCCCCTTAGTGTGAGCATGGAGTCAGCAGGCTGCAGGCTCTGTATCTGCACAATGTCCCATGTTCAGTAAGTATGAGTCACAGGAAGTTTGTCATACTATGCTGCAGGCCTGGTGGCTGTCCACAGCATAAGAATGATAAACAAGTTTATTTTCGACTCAGGACACTGTCAAAGAAGCGTCCTCTCCAAGGAGTTTGGGTAAGAGTTCCCCTGTGTTCCCTCACCTAGGTACTCCACAATGTCCTTGACGTCAGTCACCAGGTAATCAAAGCGGTAACTTTCAGTGGAGAGGGGCATGTCAGACTCCCCATAGCCCCTCATGTCAATGGCCACCACACGGAATTCACTCTTAAACTCACGCAGTTGGTAGCGCCAGGAGAACCTGAGGCAGACAGTTGCAAGAGGTAAAGCAGACAATTAGACTTATCATTGTATGGGCATGCATGTAATATGCACCAATCTTGCTAACCCTATAAGACTTACAGTGTAACTGTATACCTTGTGATGTCAGTGTGCTACACAAACATTGTGTCTCAAATCTTTTGCTTTTCTTATGCAACTGATAGCTGACATTTCCCCCCACAGGTAGAAAATGTTTCCTGGCTTTTGTTTTTCATTGAAAACGTGTTAGAACATATTAAAATGAAATACTGTCAAAGAAACAACCATTTTTTCTTAGCTGACTTTTTGTAGATACAAGGTTTCTGCAGGTCACCGACCATATAGAGTGTGGTTGTTTATATGTGTATATGTGCAACAGATGCCATCCATACAAGCAAGGAATATACTGTAGCTTCCTTCGGGATGAATCTAGTCTCGAATCCACAAGACCTTTGTCTGCCAGCAAGAAATGATGAAGGGTGCACTTGAATTAGATGAAAGATAATACTTCTAAGAGAGCAGGGTTATACCAACCACTTCAACCCTTTAACAAACTGCACCAAGTCAAAGTAGTTTTTTTTTAAAAACAAGTACTCAGCTTTCTTTCCAGCTGAGTGAAGGTCACTTTTGTATAATAGAAGCTGTTTTAGATTCTAATCCGCCCACTCATCATGTGGACTGGGATGACTCCCTAATTGAAGTTCTTGTCTGCTGTAGAGGCTCCTCATCAGCACTGAAATCCTCCTTCCTCCTCCTCTGAGCAAGGAGAAGTAAGATGCAGAGGCCTGACTGTGATTCTGATGAGTCAGGTTAAGAGCCCTGCACTGAAACCTCAGATCTTAGAATATAGATGAGGTTTGAAGTATAGCAAGCCCCCTGACCCCCTCCACCCTGCCTCTGACACATGCACGTTCTTCCTTTTCATTTCTATGAGGAAATCTGCACATTTTAAGAGTGACTTATGTGACAGAGTTCTTCTCTCTCTCCAGCACAGTGGTAATTATCATTCCTGAGTATAACATGGCCAGTGGAGCAGAAAAGACCTCCACTACTATTAATTAATCCCTATCCTGTCTGCAGCTCTGATAGTATGTCAGAGATATGGACGGATTTACAGCTCTTGACAACCTCTTTGGCCTCAATCCAGGAGCTATGCTCAACACCATCGTTCATTTCATATCAGCAGGAAGAGATCCTGAATGCTTTGGACCCTTTCCCCCGATGGCACATTGAGTCTAGTCTACAAACTAAAATGTTTGTGAATGAGGAATCCTCACTGGACTGTTTTTCTGTTTTTGCATCCCAGAGCATAGAGATTTAACAACACTGCTGAAACTTTAGAGCCGCAGCAATCCACATAATCAAAGACGTCTGAGGGGAATTTTTAGGAAGACAACAAATGTTAAAAATGTTAAAAAACACAAAGCAATGAACAAAGCAAATATTTTTCTGACTGTCTGGTGCTGCTGAGTGCAGGAGAGCTGCTCCTGTTGTGCCCCCCCCCCCCCCCCCCCTCACCCCCTCCCCTTTGACCTACCAGAACTCTGGGAAGCCATGTAAAAACAGCATGAGGGGCTTCCCTCTCTCTCCAGCAGCAACATAGTGAAACCTAAGGCCAGATTCCTGAGTAGAAAGTACACAGATATTTACACTTCAAACATCAAGCTGACAGTCCCAAAGCAACTTAATGAACACAACAGAATAAGTCAACATTCACAAATGACTGGAATTTCAAGTAGTCTCATGAAATAGCAGCAATACATTGCTAAGAGCTAGAAAAGGGATAGAAGGATAGTTTTTCTCTTCAACACACACATGCCAGAATCAATACATGTAATATCATCACCTCCCACAATCAATACTGGTAATTATTCTATTGCCTTTGAAACAAACCTGAGGTTTTTGAATCAACTTTTATAAAGTCAACGTCTTAGTTTCATTTGCATCTGTATTACCCCCAAAATGAAACCACACATGGGCTAAAGGAGATTTATTGTTCTAACAAAAACTTTAGTGTGTGGTTAATACGCCATCAAATGTCCACGGGGATGGATGCTCCTCGGTGAAAGCATTTGATCGACTCTGATTAAAATAACACTGGACCGTTTTTGGTATTTAATGACATTAATCTTTACCACACCGGTGGTTCCTCTGGTATCACTGACTCTAGCGGCAGCACTGCTGGTCAAACGGTGCACGGAGGAGCTGTTCTTTCAGCACCACCTGAGCATTGACAATGTCTCAAAATGATCAGATGCCTGGTGATCTGCTGAAAGAGCAGGCCTGCTCGGCTCTCACGACGCGACACGGCAAGCAAGGTGTTATAGCATTTCACAGCTTACATCCTAGCATGCGAGAGCTCAGCCACACAATGGGCTGTTTCCCTACCAGAGCGTCCAAGTGCCTGCGTGTCTTACCTTGATCCTAACATAACAGTGGGTTCCCAAGGACGTGTCGTTCAGACAAGCCGGGGGAGTTTCACGAATTCCCCATTGAAAGGTTGTTGTCGGCCTTAAAATGATGTTCCACCAAAGTTTCAGCAGGGCTACGGCGGTGCAAAGAGCGCAATAACCGTATATCAATGACCAATACCCCCAAACTCTGATTTTCAGCGCAAGTCTGAATATAAATAACAGCAAGTTGTGGAGCACTCTCGCCATCTTTACATTGCCACAGGAAATCAATCCGGATCACGTTACCTATTGATTTTTTTCTGTTAATTGGTCGTTTCTCTTGAAATATTGCTCTGACAATCCCGTTGTTTCGTTAACAGCGCATACGCACGACTGTCTGTAGGGAGGATCCCTGTAAACGATTGAATGGGACGGTGGCAAGAGCATCACGTCAGATTTCACGCTTGCGTGTGACAGCAAAGGTTGCCGAGCTGGAGAGGGTGTTGTTGACTATAGGAGGCAAGTCCAAAATTAAGCAATAAACCACTCGACGCTTTACAGTGGGTTTAAAGCAGCTAAGAGGCGCTGTTAGGCACGGAGCGAAACCCTTTAGCTGCTCTAAAATCCCTGTAAAGCACTGCGTCGAGTGGTTTATTGGTTTCAGAAAACGGCGTCAAGACACCACAGTGTTAACAAAGACGACACGCATGTGTTCGAAAATATTTTATTGTTCATAATCATAATTTATCATCTCGTCAAGAAATATACTCGTCCTTCAACAGTAGCTAAACAAAGTGACTGCTATCTGACTCACCGGTAAGGCGCATTAATACTTAATTTAACTGCGGTCACAGGTGCGCGTTTATCACGTTTTTTAAAACGGCTCCGAACGTGAATCAGCCAATCAGATTCGTGGACGTCACGTAATAAACCAGTTAACCATTTTCAGATTATCTGTATAATCCCTGAAGTCCTTCCGTGGCTGGAGCTGTACCTGATTGAGTTTGGTGCACATAGCAGCGTCTCTACACTGTAATTTACAGGCATTGTAAATCAATGCCTGTAATGTAATGTAATGTAATGTACTAGTCTTAATAGTCAATCGCAACGAGAAATAACTAGTAATTTGTGGTTACTAGTTAATATCACAGAAAACCAACAAGGTCGCTTAAAACTCACTGATTACAACACACACAACAGGTCCCTATAGGAATACTCGTTTTGTCATTTTGGAGATGAGCACGGCCGAAAAACAACCTTAAAAACCCTAAGCAAGTTTTGACTATCACAAAGCAGATGTAGTCTGAGGCAAGCAGGAAAGGTTTGTGCGTAGTAATAGTAGAGCACAAGTCAGATGGCTGGAGTATGAAGGGCTGAACTCCTGGCCTGGAGTTACAGATGGACCACCAGCACTAGGGTTGTGAATATGAGCAGCCACTGGGAGTCAGTAGAGGGAGAACAGGATGAGAGTGACATGTGAGAATGTGGGGAGGTAGAAAACAGGGCTGCACTTTGAAGGTAGGAATTTGCCAGTCTATAGATAGGAGATGGCATAACTTGGCAGATGAGATGAGCCTGGTGAGTTGAGAAGTGCAAATCTACAGCATCAGGCTCTGGCAGTGTGGGCCTTGCAGGAGTTGTCTGTCTAGGTCAATGGCTTCCAAAGTGGGGTCCAGGGATTTACAGGAGTCCTTCACAGGGTACCAGTTATTTCATTCACTCGACAATTAGTAATTAGTTTTGTTGATAGGTTTCACTGTACCTACTGTTACCTCCTCTTCTATACAAAAGATGAAGCCCATGGGTCATGTGGGGTAGAGGAAAAGAGATAGATGGTCAAAAGAATACGAGAGGACAGATGTAGAGCACTTAACGAAAAACATCTTATTTTATGTGAGCTTAAAAAAGTTTAATTCAATTTGGCATGTACAAACTGTAACATGGAGAATAAAGTGATATATTTATAATGCCCGACTACAACTTCGGAATAGCCAGAACCATATAAACAATAAAGTGCAGTATGTATTTGAAAAATGTTACAACCAGGTATCATCAGGATTGATTACAATATTGAAACATTTGTCAAAGACTAAACTTCCATCCCTGGTTATACAAAACACAAGTTTCCATTCATAAAATAATCTTTTTCCTCAAAGAATATTTCACAAAAACACATTCTCAGTCTCATTTCAGGACATGTGCATTTGTCATATATACTACTTATCAAAACAGTGTTCTTTCTACATTTACTGTATGTACACTTTTGAATACTGAATGACAGAAACAAGAGAAATTTAACATTAGAAAAACAATATGCAGTTCAGCAAACAAGTCAGAGGTGGAATTTTACTGTAAGACTGTAAACATATTAACCCATCAACTAGCTTGAAATATAACTGTCAACTGCAGGACTCACCTCAAATGTGAAAAGGAACAGAAAAGGATTTCAGATGCTGGAAGATTAGACTAAACTTTCAACGCAACTACAACAGTGTTTCACCGACTCCAAGTTTCCAAGTTCAAGAGTGCATCAGTGCAGATATTTACCACAAACTATTGCAAATACAAAAAGGGCAAGATCCATTTATTGGTATACATGGTCTTGGTATATATGGTCTTTCACAAATGGAAAAAACATTTTATTGGTTCCTCACAAAGGGTATAGGGAAGTTGCCATCCTCTAGGCCTCCATTTATATAGACTTTCTGTCATTCAGTGCCCGGAAAAGAACAGACATCAGTAGTCATTTACTGAAACAGCACAATCAGTTCTTGTACAGAGGATTGAAGTAATTTATCAAGTGAATCCCAGTTGCTTTTTAGTCCAGGTTCCTCTCAAAGGTAGCCATGATGTCACTCTGCATAGTCATGTCAATACCAGACATCTGGAGGGAGAAAAAAGGAAACCACAGAACAGTCCTGAAATCAAATGCCACTGCACCAGTACCAGGAACAGGAAAAAAGACAAAGATACTCACGGCCTCTCGTCTGCGACGCTCTTGTGCCTTTTTGCGGGCCAGCTCTCGCTCCTTATCCATTGACATCTGTGTGCTGAGAAGCTGTGTTGGTACAGGAGACTTGGGTCTTTGAGGCTCCGTATCTTTGGGGACATCTAAAGTGCCCTCTGTACGAAGGATCTCTGGTGAACCAGGATCCTCTTCATCAAGTTGGGGATTTTTTTCTGGTTTGTATGGCTGTGGTACGCTGGAAGGAGAATTTCCTCAAATTACTCGGGAGATACTTTCTTTGAGAACCAACAACAAATTTCCAGAGAGAATTTATGTGTGAGTTTGCCCAATAGCAAACCCACATGAGTGAAGTTGGCTTTATGATTGTTCAGTGTCTAAAGGCTCATTCACACTACACCACCACGTTCTGGATGACAGGATCTGCACCCATACGGCTTGTCCTGTGGTTTCACCCTACATGCTGAGCACTTGAATTCCAGAGTCCTTGAGACTGACCCACACTATGTAATCATATGACTTGGTGAAATATGGCAAATGTGTCAACAGCCCTCAAACCCCACTTAATTTGTTAAACACGGATGCCTCTGATACCAATACGGGTGCTTTTCAAGGCGGCTAGGTTGAGAGGGACACTGTTCTTGTTACTAACAGTATTGTTTTTGTTTCATTATAGTTACTACAGAAGTATACATTTTACTGTATGAAGTCCAGATAGGGTGCCATTTGGATCAGTCCACAAACTTTCACACTCCAAAATGCAGACGGTAGCAAATGTGATCCCTGTGTGATCAAGGGTGAATGAGCCTTAAGAGTCACTGACTTGTTCATTAAGATTCAACAGCTGTTTAAATCACTTTGAACAATGCACTATTGACACGTTTAAAGCCTAGTCCCACAGGTAGTAGATTTAAATAGAAACATTTAATGAAGAAGTGTGAATTCAGGATTTACATCTGGGTAAATTTCTCTGCGGATACCTGCTCTTTTGAGGAGCCTCTCTCTCTCGGTTTGCCTCCATCTGTCTCTTCTTCAGCGCCTTTTCACGTTCTTCCTTTTCCATAGCAGCCTTACGGAACTGCTGGAAGCTCTCTTTTGAGGACTTAATAGCAGTGATGGCAGATTTTTTCATCAGACTAGCCCAAGAGTCTGCATTTTTCAGGACAACATCCTAGAACAGACAAATCACTAGTGCATTTACAAAGAGTTTCAAATTCAACTGCAGATTTATTCACTAACAATTCAGAACAAATATCTTAAAACTCTGGAATAGTAAAATGAGTTAAACAAGCAAACCTTTTTGGGAAATTGGCATTTTCCATCTTGAGCAGATTTATTGGCTGTTTTGATATAAGACGCATTTGTGGAACAGCTGTCGAGCAAACCCTCGGAGTATCTGGAATCTAGGATGATTGAAATTATGAGTGCTCTGCAAAGTTATTTTTTTAAAAACATTTTTTAATGTCCAAATCAGGGTCGTCCAGTGACTTACCAGATCTCTCCTCATCCTTCAAGGACTGCAAGGGGCTGTCTTGCAGAGGGGACAACATTGGGCACTGCTGAAAGGTGACATTTACATTTAGCAATTAATAAATAGCAAGGGAGTTGCACATTTAATGAAACTGATTGGCCAATTTTTGTTGACATATCTCTCCAAACTCTCAAATCAAATCACATTTATTTGTATAGCCCTTAATCACCGTTACAGTCTCTAAGGGCTTCACAGTGCCCAACATGTGAAAATAATAAATGGTTAGTACACGACATCCCCCAGCCTTAGACCCTCACAGAGGACAAGGAAAAACTCCCACAAACCCTCACTGGGAAAATTGGGAGAAACCTTGGGAGGGGCTACTCAGAGAGGGATCCCCCTACCAGGACGGTTGGGCGTGCAATAGATGCCGATGCTCTCCAATCACTTCTCATTTTATCTTGTTGGAAATAATGTCACTGTACTTAAGAAATTGAACACCAAGTTGCATGCACACTCAATCACCGTCTGTGAATGTCTTTGTAGCCAAACTGTAAAGGAAGAGAATCTGTCTACAAATCTGCTTGTCAGGATTCAAAACCTTGTCCAATAAACAACTAACCTGCAATATAATATGTATGTCTTTTGTTTGGATGTTTTTTTGTAATGAATTGCAACAAGGCAACATTTACACTTTTCAGACCAATTAAAAACTATAGATAAGAAAATGACCTTGAGTGACCATGAGTGGAGTTACCACAAGTAGTCTATCTAACACACATTTGAATGTCACAAAATAATAGACTATCTTTAAAATAAACATAGCCAATAGTGTTCAACGTAGCCTTATCATCAGAAGTACCTCAAATCTGGTGGTAGCCCAGTCCAGCAAAATTCCAGGAGATGTCAGGGGGGATAAAAGTGCAGACAAATCTGTCAAAGAACATAAACGACCTTCAACACTAGTATGTGAGCAGCAAAAAGCTAATTGAGAAGGTAGACACACATGCAGCCAGAGCTAGTGACGCTGACACTTCATGGGCATAACAATCTTAAAACCAGAACCAACAAAACCAACTGAAAAGGTGGAAAGAGGTGGTGTCAGATGGGTTGAATGTGACACAAAGTGGCATGTTGCAAGCTGGAAGGAATGGGCAGCCAATTACTTTGACTGGTCCCTTACCTTCCTAGTTAACCCAATCAGGATTGAGTGTAAGTGAGCCAGTTTTCATTTCCTGAATGAAATGAAAATGGAATTTGTGTTTCTAAAGGACACTGAGGATTTAAGAGAATGAAAGGGGAAGGGGGCTGAGGTGAACCGGGGGAGGTGGAGGAAGGTTCATTTGTGGTAGACACTATGGCCGTGGTGGAGCCACTGGGAGGGAGCAGGAATCTCAAGGGACTCTTGCTAAGGGGCCTGACAAAGCTGATCAGGGAGCACATGGTTTTTGGTGGTGCTGCTTTGGCACAAAGTCTGAAAAGTTGCTGAGGCAGATGGCAAACATTATATATTAAATGTCTGAACACCTTCAGCCAATAAAAGGAGAACAGCAACAAGAGTTCAACAAGAGCTTGAACTACAACATTCTCCTGTGCTGGTTCAATGTCACTGAGTTCTTAAAAATTTAACTAAAAAAACTTGACTAATTTACCAATCCCTAGGATAGCAGAGCAATTCTTTGATTTTCCTGGTGAAAAATATATTTAACCACGCCAGGATAAATTAATACAAATAAAATAACATTGAATTAACTGTCTCATCTTTATTCCTGGTTAGCTAATGTACAGAATAGGGGACAGGAACAAGCATTACCTGGAGGTGACATAATCAGCTCATCACAAGGCTGGGCTGCATGTGGCTGTGTAGAGTGGCCTTTAGTTTCTGCTACCAGGGATTGCAAGGCAGGACGTGGCTGAGAAGTCTTGATTGAGGCTTTTATCAAATCTTTTGTCCCCGATATCCGCGTACTATGGGCAGCATGTTTCACCTTCGGCTTGATGGAGAAATTACATTCTTACATTTCATTGAAACCAGTGACTGGTTTCACTTTCACGTCAAAGGTTATGGATGCATTTACCTTAGTTTTAGCCTTCTGGCAAATGTCTTTACTTTTCTGCTTCTTTGTTTTCAGCACTGAAAGACATGCACAACAATAATTCTCAGTGTACTCTCAGTGTAGTGTGCCAGCCAATAGTGCCCTTTTTTCAAAACCCTTTACATCAAAAATAAAACTTTGACGTTTTTTTTCCCCCCCCAGTAGTTGAGGCACACATGAATATTACATGACAGTAAAATAAAGTCAACAAGTGATTTTCATACCAGTTTTCCAAAACCAGAACAGTTCAATATATAAACAGTCGTAACAAAAGGAAATGCAAAGAAATAAGTAAATAGTATTACTACAATGAGTACAGCACTTAATATTAAATGTATATTGTTATAATGTTTATTTCAACCTGTAGATATTTAACACTAGCACTTATGTATGATTTGATTTTTAGCACACACACACACACACACACACACACACACCAACTCATAATGACATGATGCCCACCATGCTATATAATCATATGGAAATCATACAATTGAGAACCTGAATAGAACAAAACTGGTGAACAATGAGTAAAGTGGTTTAAAGTGAGGACCAGCTTCCATTGTATGCCAACAGGACGGTACAAGGTACAAGGTTCCAAACAAGCGCAAATACTGATCCTTTGCTTATCTGAAGTCAACAGTACAGTACTACTGAAACAACATATCAGGCATATAATAAGGTCCAACTACAATAAAATACAAACAGCATTATAAAATATCTTACTTCAATAATCTGACAGATGTCTTTGTGTCAGGATTGTACATCTCTTCAGTGCAGATAGGTTATTAAAAGTGTGCATGAAAGAATGAGAAAAAAAACCACCCAATGAACATGTAAAAACAATAGTTTAATGAATTTACGTATTTGGTATGCCAGCAGGTGAAAAAGGTATGAACTTTAGTGCTAAGGTGTCCAGGTGGATTTTAGCTATAGCTTATCTTTTATTTTCAAAGAGTGGAGGGAGGGGGAAACAAGGTAGGTGAGGGCAGAGTGCTGGGGAGAGCAGCTAACCTGATTCAGAGTCACTGCTGTCAGAAGTGCTAGAATCACTACTACTGGTGCTGCTGCTGTCAGAGCTGGATGAGGAGCTGCTGGTATCACTGAGGCGCGACAGGTGGCCGAGGTCTTGGGACACCATGGGTTTATCTGTCACACAAAATGGGAATGCTGTAATTTACACTCCAAGCCTCACTTGTAGATGCTCTACAGCGGCAATGAAATTGAATTCTTACCCATTGACTTTTTCCTCTTAGCCAAGCTCTGCTCTTTAGTGACAACCTGAGATCTCCCAGCATCTTTTAATTTCCCAGTATGCACTCCTCCTTTGGGTTTCACAACCTTTTTTTCTGTGGGATAGCAGAGAAAATGGCAACAATAACAACTTCCATCCTTGTAGTAGAAATACGATGCATTTGTCAAAAGGGGAAAGCTTTAGGGGAGGAGGGAGGTACTTACCGCTAGCATTCTTGGTGCGTTTCCTCAGACATGTCATAACAAACCTCTGCAGGGCCCTCAATGTGGAAGGCTTCAGCGTTTCAAAGTCAATCTCAATCTCCTCTGGACTGGAGTCTCGCAGAGATGACTCCCTGGCTTGAATGATGTTCACCAACTTGCCAAGTTTGTCACCAGGCAGCTTGTTGATGTCCAGACTCAACTGCCTTTTCTCATGGTAAGACATTGGTATCGCTGGAACCTCAACCTCAGATTTGAAGGGTACTCCTTGAAGATTGGATCTCTTGCCATGCCTAGAAATGTATGCATTCAAAAATCTCACAACATGCTTCGCACAACTTTAAAAGTGTAAAAATTGTAGGATACCGAGTTCAACATTACATGCACATTTGTATAAAAGAAAACCCATATTTAATTGAAGTTCACGTACTGTGTAGAGTCCTTGCTGTTGACCATTTTCTGTACTTTTGATTTGCTTTTTGAGGATCTGTGCTTTTGCCCAATGATATCCTTTTCTTTGTGTCTTCTGTCCTTCAACTTCTCCTTCTTCTTTGGTTTCAGCAGGGGTTCCTGTGTGAGTCTCTGGAGTTGATCACTAACTGCTTTCAACTGAAAAGCCAGCCATTAATGAGATTGGGCACTTGAGTGAGATGCACTCAAGTGATTAACTTCTCAAAATGGCATTTAATTTTTACTGGCATGTATACACCAACCTGCTCCTCTAGATTGGCCAGCTGCAGGGCCCTCTCCTCTTCCTGTGAATCTGATGAACTCTCTGAATCTGAGGAGCTTGTTATGGTTGAGGGACTTTCTGCTCTGTCTCCTTTTCCCTGGTCAACTCGATGACCGGGTAAGGAGTGACTCTCTGGTTCTTGTGGAAACTTCAAATATCGGGCCTCAAAAACATCCTGAGAAAGCAAATACAAATGTTTTTATTATAATAATACTAAAAATATTATAACTACTAATAATGATTGTACAGTTGTCACCACAGGCAGTGTGACTCTGTATTTAATTTACATTTTAAATCATTACTGTGAACATAACTGAGGTAATATCTTTAATTTGGCACACAGAAGAAGCTATACCTGCAGTCTTCTCGCCATGAGGACTACTTCATGCGAGGGGGGATTGTACTTGTAACAGTTGGAGAACATCAGTCTGACATCAGCAGCAAACTCTCGGGCATTTGTATACTCTCGTTGATCCATTTTTTTCTGAGGAAATGTTGTTAGTCAGTAAAACAGCATCATAATCTTAATATTGACATTTGTATTGAGTACAATGTTAAATACTCCAATTAGACATCTCACCCTTATGGTGCTCAGATCCATAGGCTGCTTGATAATGTCGTTGTAGTCATGCAAGCCCAAAGCCTCTGAGTCAACAGGGGTATAAAAGGGCCACGCATATGCAGAGTGCCTCTTTGTGAACATCTCCTTCAGGATAACACTGCAGTCCTTCAGCTGCTCAGAAAGTTTGGCCCTCTTGCCCACATGAGAGGTATCAGGTAGGTCTTTCCTGGGTGGTTTGATGGGCCTTCCGCTGCCCCGCCTGGAGAATAACTTGCAAGGTGCTGAATTCTCCACACAAGGGGACAACTCACAGCTAGTGATCACTGGAGTGGTTGAGGTTGTGGGGTCTGCTTTCCTCTTAAAACCTTTTTTAATCTGAATAAAAAAGAAAATGACTTGTTTCTGATCAAAAAGGTAAACACCATCAAACATAATGGAACATTGAGAATTTCTTAGTTTTTTCACATAAGAGGATGGGTATGAGGCACAAGTACAGGCTATGGATTCTGTCTTATGTCATATGTCTTATTAACATGGCCACAATACCACTAAATGCTTCATGCTTTTGAAACATTATTACTCCAGTGTTATTGTCTTCTTTGAAAGAGATAATTCACTTTGGTAGAACAGTTTTACAGACAACCAGGAGCTCATAACAGCTATTATGACTATTATTAGTATTCATAGTGCTTCTATGTGTGTAATATGTTAATAGTTATGTTTGCCACCATCACTGTCTTTTCCGTAGAAGAGATTAAGGCTGCTGATCAACCGAGCGGTTCTTAAACCGTTTCAGCCTTGCCCCTCTTTCACCATGGAGACATTTTTGCATTTGTTTGCAATCAGAGACTTTTTTCTCCAGGTAGTGGCACATGAGTTGCACCAATGCCATATTTGGGAATGGCAGCGATGGTAGGACCTCTTTTCTGCCTGTGTGCACTCTCAAATCAAATTAATTTCATGACTTGATTGTATCTATACTGTACAAGTTGCTGGGGAACCATTACAAATACATACTGTTGCATCGGTTTGTGTGGAGAGACGGGCAGGTGGGACGGAGTGAAGCACATCAGGAGGAATCACTGTCACCGTCTGCTGGAAGACAACTTCTGACACAGGGGAGTGGGGTCTTGGCTTCACTGCATCTACATTAAAAAAGGAAAAATCCCTTAAGCACACTGACACACTGAAAAAACAGGCAATGTTTCTTGCATTCCTGGGTCCATTTTGTTGTATTTTTCTTATTCTCATGGATAAGTGGCCAATGATAGACAATGTGACAATGGAATTTAATAGAACATTTTTCAGCGATCTAAAATATCAACAGTAAATATCAGGTTTTGATGCCAGTCCCTAAAGATTGAAGAGAAGGGGCTTTGTTCTAGATTCACCATTTTGCGCTTACATTCAACACACAGACAGAAATCCATCATAGAATAGGAGATGTCACCAACCGCAGCCTCAATATAGTCCGTAATGCACGACTCTCGCTTTTTCTCACCTGGAAACGCTTACTTAACCATTGCTATGCAATCATTATTGCTCTCTCCACCTACACATAAAACCCAGCTGAATACAACTAGTCAAGGCAATTTCTCTAAGAAATGTTGAAAGTCATTCTGAGAAATGTAGGAAATCACTGCCTGAAGTACAAGTAGAAAAGGCTGATTGAGGGAAAGAGAATAGAGCAAAGAGGTAAATTACAACAGTTTCTCACAAAATAACTCCTGGAATGCATTGAACATCATACGCGCAGCTTTCATGCTAAAATGAAGCAGCTCAATGATTGTCCAGAAGAGGTGTGGGTATTTAAAGCACAAAACATCAGAAGCCTGCAACAATGACAAACCAGCACAAAATGCCTACTTCATCCCAATTGTATAAAAGGATGCAAACCTACAGTCTGAGGTATTGCTTCCAAACAAGGCAAAAAATGACTTGGGACCATCTCAAAAGCACTGTTGTAGTGCCTGTGTAGTACACTATACCTGAATTTGTCTTCCTCCCTTTTCCTGGTGCCTTTGTAGTGACTGCTGATACTTCACTATCCTCCTGAGGCATTTGGGACACTTTCTGCAAGAAAAGCTTCTCCAGGGTTTGTGCCATTAAAACAATGTCATCTCCAGGCTGGGGACAGCAAAAAAGTAAGCATGCACTCTTTAAAGATGATTAAGTTTGAACTGCAGCATTATAGAATTTTAACCATCTTCAGCACCGTATCCTAACAAAAAACAAATCAATTGCCATTTTTAGTGAATGAATGTAGAACTACCTCATTTGCATTATGACAGCAGAGTAATATGGAAAACTAAAAGTTGTTGTAGTAGTTGACAGATCTGTTATTTTTTCTTAGGATGATGGGACTCATGATGGGACTCAAACTGACTTGAAATTTTCTGTTATCAACTTGTCTAGTCTTTCACTTCTTTATTTATGGCTTAACAGTATACATTTGGGCGTACTACATACACTGCAAATAGAGAATTCTGCTTACCCGATTGTACACATAGCAGTTGGTGAACATGGCATTGAAGTCCTGTATACATTCAAGCGCCTTCCAGTAATAGTTGTTCTGTAGACGCCTCTTAATAGTGTTCAGATCCATAGGATTTGTTATAATTGTATAATAATCCTAGAAAAAAAAAGCAACAAGGCACTGACATAAATAGTTTTTTCCTTCCCAGATGGCAGCCTAACTAAATCTCCTCACAAAGACAAATTGCATAACCTCCTATGTTCAGTCAAATGAATAAGTTTAACTGATACCACCCAAAATAAAAAAACAAAAGGCATTTGGTGGTTAAAATGTATCCAGAGAATTTTACTACTTACTGGAAGATGCAGTGCCACTGCATCAACAGGCTGGCGAAAAGGCCACGAAAAGTGATGCCTCCATAAGGCAGTGACCACCACTTTCTCCAGGTACTGCAGCTGAGTAGTTGAACGTCCAGGCTTTTTAGGATTTATGACCTCTGGGGGAGGGGGATTTCCACTTACAGTGGCCATTTGAGAGACTTTCACATCAGACATTGTATCGTCCAAAGTCTGTGAAGGGGGAGACTGTTTTGAGGTATGCTTTGCTGCAGCTCAGCTCTCATCACACATTGTCCTCCTAAACAAAGAGCGAAGAGTCATTTTCAATAAGATTACTGAAGATTTCAAAATGTGATTCAGGAAAAAATTAGTCATTCAATCTGAAATCCCCCCATATTGTATCAACACTAAAACTATTGTACCTCAAGAGCATATTATAGACATCCTTTGGCATATACTGTTTGCTGTTTTGTAGTCACAAAACAGTCCTACAGTTATAACACATGCCATGCGCTAACTACTTTCATCTTAAGAGCCTTATGGTGTGAGAATACATTTTTAGTATGGTGGCCTGAAAGGGAAATAATACTATCCATCTTATTGAATAGTAACAGATTCAATATTAATAAAAATAAATAAATAAATAAATAAAACATACTTAGCAAAGTTACAATGTCAATTGCCAGTCAGTTTCACTCCACGCAAAACTAGGTAAATGGCATAGAACTCATTCCGGTTTTAGTTGTCAAATTTAACATTCAATTGTAGAGTGATCTCTCGACAGGTAGTTTGTGCATAATCCCATTAAACCTAGCTGGGATTGGATAACACTTACCCTTTGTTAGAATGCCTGAGGGCAAAGGGCTACTGACAGAGGTTTAAACCACTTAAATGGAAAGAAACTGATATTGATCACTGCATTTTCAATGCTACTTTTTGGCTGTGGAATTACAGTGTTATGGCAACAATTATTCACTCAAGACAGTGTTTGATTTTATAATATTAAGTCAGGAAGGCACTGCAATGTTGAAGATAAACGGTAGAATTACGGTCAAGTTGTAGAACTTTAACACGTCTTTTTTGAAGAGAGTTCAATTAAAAATGTTAGGATTTACTGTTGTTATTTTGGATATATGCCTAGAGTTGCCTTAATTATGTCAGTACACAGTACAATGTAGTCGTACAACGACGTCGTAGAATGACACGGACATTGAAAGCACTAGTCAAATGGGTGTAAATACTGTTAGAGCAACTTCCATCTTGCAGATGTTTTTAGGGAAGCATCTTAACTGCTCAATGTGGTTAATGCTGCCACCTAGAGCACCACTTATAAAATAAGTAGTCCATTACTTAATACAACAGGCATATATACTGCATATTATATAAATGCTGAATACAATTCAACAATTCATCGCAATAAAACTCTTTACATCAAGAACATTGTTTCTAACAAACACTTTTAAAGTCACAAAAGTGCAATTGGTGATTTTCACCAGTTAACAAGGGATGTTATTACTGATTATATCCCATAGACAACATCTCTGCCACATAACCAATTATGTGACAAAGTGGTTCAAGGAGGCCAAGCTGGAGGTTTGTCCAAAGATGTATCCATGTAGGCTGCTGAAACTTGCCGCTTTGAAATTCAGGGGGCATAATGAGCCATTGCCATAAGATGTTTAGTGTATATTACAATTACCACTTGTACAGTGGCAAGACCGAATCTAGAGCAAAATGTTGCCTCTTTGAGTCAATGCTTGTGGTTTGACAAAGTTTTAAAAAGCCATTGCAAACAAACAAAAATAAGCCTTGGGTTAATGGACAGTTTTAAGCTTAAAATATGCAGATGGCCAAATTGAGCAACAAGCTCCAAGTAAATTCAAAAATGTGGAAAAGCAAAAAAATGATTAAAACATGGCTTTCGCATGCACAAGACCAAACATTTACAAAATCAGAAAAGGGAACTCCTTACTTGCTACGGTTAACATTTAGGTGTAGTGTCTGGTGATCGGGCTACTCTGCTACAAAGTCCATAGAGAAGTAGTAGGTATAGATTGGCTCTTTAACTAGCCAAACCCCTGCTGGTCACCACTTACCAAGAACCATTTTAACCCAACCCAAATAATTTACATTACAAATTATGTTGATCTTGCTTTCCATTTTATTTTTATTTTTTTAAATCAAGACAAAATATTCTGTACAAAAGCCATATTCATCCTTTTTGGGACATACAGGTATACACAAAATGAAAATGCATCACTGTAAAATCACGACATGGGAAGGGGGTGGGAGGGATGTCCATTAAGCTGTATAGGTAATGAAACATGGAGAATTAGGTTTTTCGCACCACAGCCAAAACAGTTTTATTTTTGAGTCCAATTTAGATCGGTCTGTTAATGCTTGAAAATGACCAATTAAAATCAATTTCATACAGAGTATGTTCAAAATGAAGATAGGCTGAGAAATCTTTGGAGAGAAAAGTCAGTGGACTTCAGTCATATGGAAAAACAATACATCATGTTCAGTGTTAATTTGTTATTAGATTAAAATTACGCAACTTTAGGTCAAGAGTACAAAGCCATAATTTCACGTCAAGTCCATAATGGATGTTATTTGACATTTCACTGTAGCTTCTTTAGTCAAGTTTATTTATATAGACCTTTATAACGAACAAACCTCAAAAAGGACCTTACAGGACTAACGAAGTCAGGCTGATAGACGATCTAATTTTGACAGTTGATGCAGAATATAGAAAACAGGATGCATAATACTGAAATTCAAAAGCAGTAGGGCCCTATAGGAATGCCTCGTGTGACTTTTCAGTCATCACTAAGTCAGCTAAAAATCAATCAATTTGAATGTATTTTCACTCCACTACTATCATAAAGATCCTACAAAAAACATGAATTGTTTTAATGAAGAGTTGTTTGAGCAATTTGTGAAAAACGTCACATCCTCAACACTGAACTGTTCAAACAGATGCACTTTGTTGTTAACCATTAAGTGGACCATAATCAGCTAACCAATTTGGTCCGGCATGTAAACACATAATTGTTAGCAATAAACAAAGCTCATATGGGACTGAAATTATAATTCTGTTGTTAGCAAATATTACACCCATTTTCAAGTGGCCACCTTTCCCTTCTAAAACGTTTTGTAAATTTTTACATTCTATTATCAGACAAACAGGTGTCATTGACTGATTTCTATACCTCTAGGCGCCATTCACTTTCATTCAACTCCAAATGATATCAAAACCAAATGTATGAGATGGCAAAGTAAGTGGAGTAATGTATTCCATTGAGCTGTATCCATCTACATTTTTTTTGCTAGGTCTTGCCTGAGTATTAAAAAGCCCCACTTGTGAATGAAAAGTAGTTCCTCTCAAAACTACATTTGAACGTTTTTAAACATAACAGGAGATAGAAATGCCTTAAAGTCGTATTTGCCAACGACTTCATGGATGAGTATCACAAACCTGTAATGAGTAATGCCTTGACATTTGTGACAGTGATTTAAAGTGAGTACTAGCATAATATTAACCTTTCTTTGCAAATTCATGAAATACCCAATTTATGGCTTTAGTTAAGGACTTCCCAAACGCTAGTGAGGTTTTGAATAGGAGCATGGCTGCAAGCTAGGCAGCGTTGACAGGTCCCATAGTGGCCAGCATGTGAAGCAATGGGCACGCCCACTGGCCCCGGGTTCTAGGATCTACCCACTAGCTAATGCAAATTTCCACATGGTCGTCAAGGTAATGCAAAGTTTGTTGTCGGTGTTTTGATTAAAACGCCCAGGCCCTCGTTTGAATTTTATTTGGCGCTGAAAATGCAACTGTAGCTAGTTAGCTGAAGCAATGACAAACTTTTTACATCTTCAGATATGGCGTGAATTCAAATCAGGCTAAGGTAAATCCTCTCCGCAGAGGTAACGTTAGCTAGCAACCGTGGTAGCTAGAAGGTTTGCAACCTAAATAGTCAGTTAACAGTTACGTTGATGGCCTTACACAATTTAGCTTTCCGACTCTGGCACAAGATTGTTAATTGCCGAAATAAGACCGACGTTTGTCAGGGTAAGGCAGGTGCATTCTTCACTCAGCAATATGTAACGTTATCCAACGTAGATGGTTAGCTGTCGTCGATATTGCAGATTGGAGTTAACGTTAGTGCTTGCCGCGTTAGCTTTCGCAAAAGTTTGACTCCACTACTTCTTCATGTATAGCTAGACAAACATATCGTTGAGTAAACATCAATGTGCTAGTATTACCTTACAAGATACACGGTCTCATAGGTTGAATGTTACTCTTCAATGGTGGATGTCTCTACGGCAACCGCCTCTTATTTATACCCCTCTGCTGAAGGCTCTAGAGCTGATTGGTCAAAACACTCCACGTGCACAGTTTCTGTTTTTCTGCAGAGAAAATCGCTTAACTCAATTGATCACTTCCGTACTTAAAATATCCCTCCTATGCGTTTTTGACACAAATGCAAATCGTTTTTGAAATAGAACTTAATAGCTGAGAGTTACTGCAAAATACTTAAAAACAACGATGGGTAACCGTGGTAATTTTCGAAATACAACACGAATGGCTACCCGACGTCATATGAGTTTTCTGGAACATTCTCTGTCGGTACGAACATTGGTTGATCAGTGCAAAGCGGCCTAAAGCGCTCCTAAATTTCAATCGGCACGGCGTCCGCCTCTAAAAACGCATGAGGTAACATGCAGGAGCTGAGCTCGCTGCCCAATGGCGAGGTAATGGATAGACCACGGACGTAAAGATGGTGTCGAGGCGGGTTGGTGATTTCGGGTGCTGACCGAAAATGGGAAAACTAAGTTTTATTAAATTGATGAACGCTAACAACCACCATCCCCTAGAAATATGGATATTCAGTGTAATACATGTGCTATGGTTATACTTCGTGTTCGCACAATTTCAATTGTACAGATCAGTCACACCTTGAAAGCTAGAAAACACCAATGTAACATTTGCTAGGCTAAAATTGTTGTCTTTGCAAACAAATCTTATTCGGCTATTGCGCCAGAAATATTAGACGATAAATACAACCTGACCAACTCGCAGGCAATTCCAAAGTTTGAAAAAATGACTTAGTGTGCAGTGGAGAGCCCAGAGCATAGGTACAAGAGCTGGAAGCAGGGTTGACGTTTCAAGCCGTTCCAACAACTGTAACGTTCGAGTTGCTCCGAAGTTTAGCAGTTTACCAGGATTTCTTGAACTAGACAGTAATTTTACTTCCTGTCAACTGAAAATGCAGAAAAACCCTCATTGGCTCATGCAAAACGTGCGTGCTATATCCCGCCTCACGACAAAAATAGAATCATTTTTATTTTATTCCAAAGTACAAAACAAATGAGAATCCATATTGCATTCATTGATAAAATACACAAAAAGGATGTTCATATAAAACACAAGTTAAAACAAAAACACTTTGGCAAAACATCAAGTAAGAATAGACGACATAGGGAAGTGATAAGTGATAAATAATTAGAATAATAAATACTTAATACATGAATGAAGAAAAGGCTTAATACCTTTCCACTTACAGTACAAACACAAATATTTACCCATGATAATCACTAATTCAGATATATTTGTCCCATGATTGTCTATTTTCAAAACTTGATTTTTAAATCAATGATTAATAATAAAAAGAAATGAACATGAAAAATAATATTGATCGCTGTCACAGCATAATTTCACAGAGCTTGGGTGGGAATAAAATTTATGTTCTACTGTTTCTGTATCTACAGAACACAAAACACATGTTCCAGTGTCAAATCCAAATCTTCTTTTCAGAAATTCTGCAACAGATTTTATAATGAACTTCCAAGATGTTAGGTTATACAGGCCAATTTCTATAACTGGAATGTGCCTTTTGTATGATTTTTTTTCAGTGTTGCCTTTTATTAGATAGTTTACAGTGAAGAGAGACAGGAAAGATTTGGTGTGAGTGTGTGAGAGAGGGTATGCCATGCTACAAAGGTCCAAAACCAGAGTCTGTCTTTTACTGATGTCTTTTTTTGGTGTCTTTTACTGATCAAATGATTGTATTCTTTTTTATAATCAAATAAGTTATGTTTTACCTTTTAAGGTAGGTATGGTTGCCTGAATGTTGGAATAACTATTTCTGATCAGCAGTTCTAGGGGCATTGGGATGGCTTCACAGATTTTACAAAAATGTATTGGAAAACAGTCTAAAAAAACATCCATTGTTATCCATTAGATCAGAAATGAAAACAATTTGTTTATCATAACATTCATACTGTATCTAACTAACTAATAACTTCCTGTTAATTGGAAACACTTTTATTCCACAAGGTGGAGCCATGGAAAGAAACATATAATCTTCCAAAAGAGCAATGTTTGATGCTCTGAGTTTGATGCTCTCACAGAAAGGTTAGTGTGTGTGTGTGATCTCAAAATCACACTGTAACAAAAATACAAGTCCTCCGTTTTTAACAGATTCCAGGGATAAACTTGTATCCACTTCAGTTTAAATGCCTCAAACATTAATGCTTTGAGACCTCCATTTTCATAATCTTTAACTAGTTGTTGTTTTTTGCAACATGGATTTTGTTCTTCCACAAAAGAGTAAGGCCAAGTTTGCAACTATATACTACATAGAATGCTTCCCAAAACGCAGAACATCTTTTTCTTTTCTTGTCATACTTTCAGTGGTGGTTTGGTTAGCATTTAACATTATGGCGCATTACCGCCACCTACTGTTTTTTAGTGTAGAGCACGGATTATCTCGAATTACATTGCCCTGAGGTGAGGACATTTTTTGTGTTTTTGATACTAAAAAATGAAAGTTGTTGCATCATTATTATAAAGATTGGATGAACTGCAGAAATCTCATTATGTGACTTAAGAAAGCAGGCGTATGAAAGTATCTGCAGTTTCAGTGCTCTGCAGGATCTAGCCTGTCATTATAACCAAGGACCTACATTACCTGCTGTAATATGAGTAGTATTATTTGTGTTAATTTTGTGCCATTTATCATTCATTAAGAGTTGGTGTGCTTTTTGTTTCAAATGTCGATATCTCATTAGGTAATGCAATTTTACTCCTAGACAGCTGAGCCAATAAAATCTTTATAGAACTGGTATACTATGATGGAAAATGTGTTGCATTTTAGGTCACTGTCAAAAGAAAGTAGTCATGAGAATAAATTCTGAATTGCCCTCCTTTTATGCCTCCCATCCCTGGTCTCGACAGAGGTACATTCGTTTTTTTCAACTTTTTCCTCCTCCTCCCAACCCTCCTGTCTGATCTCCTCAATTATAGACATTGCACAGTGCAATGAAATATTGTAAAGCATGCAGCACACACATATAGGCTAATTTGGTAACTGATAATTTAAGTGAATGAGATTGGCTATTTCTGTCATAGTAAGTAACACGGGGGCTGGGTCAGTCCTGGTATTTTTGGACCAAATGCATGATTATAAAAAAGACAAAGAAGTGCATGTTAATATCAGCATGTATGTAAATAACAGCAGAAATCTAGTTATTAGTGAGTTATAAATAGGTCTTGAATCTGGCCTTAAATACTGAGATAGTGTCTGGTCCCCTGACAATGGCAGGAAGCTTGTTCCAAAGGGAGGAAGTCGTATAGGAAAAGGCTCTGCCCCCAGCTGTTTCAGATGCAGGGAATGACAAAGTCATTATCCAGTATTTTGAAAGCGAGGAGTATGGGCAAGCTTATACTGAGTGGGTAAATCAGTGACATACAATGATGCAAGGCTACATAATGTTAGAACTAGCACTGAATAATCAATACATGAAGATATGCTCTTTTGGATACTGCCTTGATGAGATCTATATTTTGGCTTTGATGAATTACCTTCTTAATTTATTTATCTAAAGTTAGTTGGGGGGTTGAAGAAAACACCAAAGTTCCTAACTACCTTTTAAGTAGGACCACGGTCATTTTCAGTTTGGCTTCTTGCAGGGTTTGATCCAAACAAGAGAAATTAATGTTTAAGGTCATTGAGTTTTCAGACATTTAACATTTGATATTGTCAAAACAATTCAGAAGACGATATAAACTTCCTTTGATATTCAGTCTAACAATGAAATTGGATATCATGACGTTGGATTATGTCACTCAGAGGGATCATATTTAATGAGACAAGAACAGGGCCTTAAATTGAGAGAGCACAGAGAAAGTGCAAGGGGTGAAACTGTCTTTTACCTTACGTGAAAAGTAACTTGAACTATCTTAGGGAAGTTCCTGAAGCACAAACTTTTCCAACCTATTTATGAGGACTCAGTGATCAATAGTTTCAAAAACCGTGTGTGATTGCCTGTATATCTGTGTTTGCCCTGTAATGGACTACAAACCTGTCCAGGGTGTTTCCCTGCCATCTGCCCAAAGCATGTTGGGATAGGATCCAGCCCCCTGTGACCCTCAATAGGAATAAGCAGGTAAAGACAATGAATGAATATTCATTCATTGTCTTTACCTGTTGAACAATTGTTATTCCTAAAATGTGGCCAAACCAAGCACATCACTTGAAAACAGCAACAGCCTTTTCTCAGCCCCAAAATAATAATAATAATAATAATAATAATAATAATAATAATAATTAAAAAAGATTTCAGGATGCAACTTAAACCTTGAAACATTCTGAATCCATAATGGTCTTTTTTCATGTTCCTTGATTTTCTTTGCAAGATGTGATTTAGAGGGATTAACCTAATTATTGAATAAACAATCATGGACTCCTTCAATCCAGGTCTCGGGGGAACTATGGAATTTACCAGATCTTTCAATTACCTTGCTCTGTTATCATGACATTTTCAAATCAAGTCTTGTTCCCTATGACTGTCAAAAGAAACCTTTAGGCCGGGTAAAGAATACACCATTGTATAAATCTTCCATAAGGGGGCAACAGAATCCACATATTTTTATTTTCCAAACGATTACATGTGAGTAATAGTAGTATGGAATGAATCTGCTACACATTTTGTGTTGCCATTCACTTTATTAAAGTGTGCATGTGCATTCACTGTGAATACAATAACAAGATACTCTTCTTCCAAACAGGTTAGAATAAAAGTTGTGGGTGGTTACTGGTGGTGGTGGATACTACTTGTATAATATTTGGGGACATTTACATTTGAATGCAGTCACTACAAATGAAGTGAATTGAAATTTGACAAATTCATATTTTTTTTCACATGAATCATTCAGATGAATGATGGAGGTGTTCGCCCAGATAAAGGATCTGATTGTTTACGCTGCATGACTGATTACAAGATACTATTAATGCGACCAGGGTAATCAAAAACTGATTATAAATATTGCTTTCAGTCATTGAGGCAAAATGAAATTGAAATGGACAGCATACATGTTTTATGCAGGCAGAAAGGGAAAATCACTGCTGTACTAATGTGAAAATCAACTCATCTTACCATGGGTGGGCATTTGATATGTGAGAAACTGTCCTGTCCTGATACAGTCAAAGTCACAGTGGTAGATCTAGATCCAACTGGAGTGAAATAGAGGTGCTATATTGAGTTTGCCTCTTTTGTAGTCTTTATATGATTGAGAAAAACAAAACAAATATTTTGAGTATGGCCATGTCCTGCTGGAGTATATGGACAAAGCAAAGGAACTTCCACAGTTAAAAAGTATGTATTCATTAGCAAAGACCTGGGCAGCCTGATTCAAAGTAAACTACCAGTGATTCTGTTGTTTTCTAACAAGCATACATACCAAATCCAAAACAAAACATATGTTTTGTTGTTGTTTTTGTTTTTACAGATATAAGCAGCTCAATTTATGGTACCATTTTAATTTTTGGCATTTTTTTTTGAAAAACATATTGTTTACAAACAATACAAATGTAAAACTTTTACAGTCAACATACTTGTAAGTCCTTGTATCAATAGCTTAGACAATAAATTACAACAATGTCTTTGGAGCAGTACACCACCATGAAAATAAAGCCAGTAGGGTGACGAGAGTGTTTCCATTGAGGGAGCCATATTGCAATTGAGGACTCTCAAGGAGGCAGAACTGATATTTCATTACTCATTTTCATATTGATATTGGTTATGTTAACCTGAATATCTTAAATCACAATCTGACTATATTGTTAGCAACCACAATTTGAAGCCTAGGCTGACTTATTGTTTAAATTAATATTTGTATGACTAAACTCTAATGTTACTACTGCTACTATAAATGGATAATAGATTTAAATGTATTTGCCCTGTATATACCTGTGTTTTTTTTTAAAAACAGTTAAGTGGAGAGCCCACACTGCCTTTCTTTTATGCTGACTAGGAAATACTTCACTTATATGGAAGGTCACATTACAATTTTCAAATTTTGTTTTTGTCTCACTCACTACTTTGCTTAATTCATTCATTATAAGAATCTGTCACAAGTGAATAGTGTAACATATATTCTGTTATGGTTGGTAGGTAGATTTACAGAGGTATATAGATAAATGAGTTATAAATCCATTGTACAAGAATAGTGCACAAGAGAATACACACAAATAAAAATGAAATTAATAGCAATGATACATGAATAACTATACTCCATAGAGATTGACAGAAGGGACAGGAGATTGATAGTGGGCTTTCAGGAACAATAGTATGAAAAAACAACAAACCTGAGCGAAGGGTTTAGAAAATTATGGCCATGTGTATTTACATTGTCTGAAGTTGCAGTCTGTTTCCCATAGCCTACATAACCACATTCTAATATCATTTATCATTATTTATTATCAAGCAATAACACTTGGTGGCATTTGCACTCAGTGTAGCATGATAGAGAGCAATGCTGGACTTGACAGATACTGCAATAAGTTGGATCAATAAAAATGTAACTACCTGGGTTACACTAATTGAATGTAAAGATTCTTCAGACTGTATGTACTTTTTTTTAATACGTTTTTACGCTTTCTATCCCCCTTCATCTCAGCTGTATCCTCAACCCGAAGACAGTGTAAATAAACACAGTGTAGCACTTCAACTGAGAGATGCATATGTATGAGATGTAAAATAATTTGATCCCTTTGAGCATTTCCTTGTCGATGCTCAAAAGCAGCACATCAACGTTTTTGTGAAGGCATCAGTGTATTCCAGAACAAAAGTTTCCTTCCCTCTTGTCACAGGTGCCATCTCATTAGTGGCAAGTCAGTAAGCTGACATTTTATGTTGTACCCAGTCATGCAGCATCTCCCTCTCAGCGGAAGACTGATATGGCAAAGCAATGCAGTATTTGTTCAGGAGGGTTTGCTGCCAAGCTCTATGCATGATTTCACAACACATAAAAACATTCTGTTCATACAGTTCATTGCTTGTGATTACGGTTATGGGATGTTTAATTAGTATTATGTGACAAGACATAATGCATGAAAGCTGTATAAAAATATTTATTTTATATCCCAATAAAAGTCTACCAAAATGTAAATACACAAAATGCTCAGAAGCCAAATATGTTGTTTTGTTTCAATTTGTTTTATGATTAAGAACCTCATGAGACCTGCAGACGTTTATGTCCATACTTTATTTTATGTCTTATGTATGCACACATACACACACAAGAGTTGTTTTTTTTGTAATTCCATGATTTAATATAGTTCTATCAATCACTATCAATACAAATATGAGATGTGTGATCAAAACAGTACCCATTTTTGTGAGTGTGTCTATCTATTCATCCATGGACATCAATGGCCGAAGTACGATTCCAAAACAAGAACATGAGGACAGAGGACGGATAAAGATCCCGGGAAGTTCACTTGCCAAACAAGAACGAATGGGAGGCCCCAAAATTCACTGTGAGAACGACACATTGAGTCCAAAGAGTGCAACAGTCAGTTGAAACAGATGGGAAAATTAATCGATGTGTGTCTTAATTGATCACACTCACAATGTCAAGCACACAGCCCATCTCAAAGGACAATTGTCTTTGCCCACTTTCTCTCAAAGATAACTTGGGACAAGCCTTCTCCATATGGCCACAAGTATTGATGTGGCATTCTTTGATTTGAGATTCACCTCAGTTCTTTTCTTTGTTGCTGCCCTACCAAGGCTGTCTTTAGTAAACATGGTGCTGTTGTGTAAGCAAGTACTGAAATCTTGAAATCTTTAATCTTCTTATGTATGTGTATTTGGTTCAACCCGAACCCCTAATATGATAAATTGCACAGGAAATGTGAAGGAAAATAATGAATTGTGAATGAAAATATTGTGCTTACCATAAATCCTCTCACTTGGCCGGTGGCCCGACCACATTTAGAACCATATAGTACACTATATGTAGTGTACTACATATAGTGTACTATATGGTACACTATATGTAGGCCTCCGTGTACTAATCAGCTCTCAATTCTTGAAGAAAATAAATAGTTAACTTGGAGTTCAATCAGTGTGTCTTAACGTATATACAACATACATACAACATGCAACAAAAGATAAATATAATGCTGTTTTTTAAACAGTAAACAAACAAAAATGTATTGGAGTTATACATAAAATGGTGGATTGTTGTGTATGGAGTTCAAAAGGAGAGGTAGCAAACTACGTGTTGTAAAGTAGAAACTAACAGTAAAATTTTCAGTCTTTGTGATACCATTGTAAACCTAAGTTTTGCTCTTTTCTGTTTCCTGGAAAGGGTGTGGATTACTGTTTACTCAGTTTTAGATATAATATATTCTTGAAATTGACTTTTATCTGCTAGCACCCCCTCTGTCACCATGGCTGGTGGAGGCCTCTGGACAGAGAAGTACACTGGTGTGGTGGGATGCATGGATTGTTGTGATTTCATCAGGGCCGCCATGTGTAATTCTTGTGCCTGGGACAAAATAAACCCTGCAGACCCCCATGCCCCCTCCCCCCTAGAATAACTTTTATCCCATCCCCAATTCCAATTCTCTTAACCAATGGATTATGTGCATAAAGATGGGAATGTCCTGGTTTGATGTCATTGCTGTTTTCAGGCCCATAGCACAATGCAAAGTATTCAAACCTCAGCATCTCAAATGGTCCAAAAACAGGAAACTAGGAAACTCCCTGTCAAAGGTGGCACACGGCAGAAACAGTGCAGTGCAAACCAGTCTGCTCAGCTCTCACTGTATTGATGTGTAATGGAACAGGCCACAAGTTTTCAAATGTGCAAAAATTTAAATGAACAAAGTTCACAATCATATGTTCACAATGTTTTCAGAAGTATAAGGGGATGTAGTTTTAATGCCAAAGTTTTTATCTGCAATAAGCTTGACAGTCAGAATGTTTCAAAGTTGAAATGAAACTGCCAGTGCCAAGAGATAGTGGGGTGGTAAAGTGTCCTGCCTCTGCAACCATGTGTGGTTGCATGTGTGGCCAAGTGGTTAGAGAGACTGTTCTTTAACCTGAAGTTTTGATCCCTGTCACATGTCCTTGAGCAAGACACGGAACTCCTGCCTGCTCACATAAAGGCACACTGGCTAAAAGTGTCAGTTAATGCCTAAAGTGTAAAGCTCAGAAATTTGAATCTCCCAATCCCCCAAATGAGGGGGATTTACTGAGGCACATTCATCAGAAGGTGTTATGATTAGTAACATCTCTCATTCTTGCACAAAATACAGTGCTGTAGGCCAAGGGTTCCCAAACTTTTTCATGTCAAGGACCCCCAAATAGACATATTTTATATCCCAAGTAACCCGATCTGAGAAGATTGTTGCCATTAGTTAAGATTTTGTATAGAATTGCACAACTGTCTCTAGTGTAGGTGGAGAGGGAGCGGTGCAACCTTTGAGCAAACAGTCATATATTGTCAACTGTCATTGTGCTAACTTTAAGGGGATGAAATAATAGCGAAATTAAACTTCTCTTCTCTTGGAGACCCCCTGGAGCCCCTTCACGGGACCCCTAGAGGTCCCAGGACCCCAGTTTAGGAAGCCCTGCTGTAGCCCACCTCGCACACAGCCTCCTCCCTCAAGCCCCGCCCCCAAACGAAACACTTAGTCAAAAGGGAGATAACTATTTAAAACTTTGAACGAGAGAGACTGTTTATTCAGATATTTGTAATAACTTCGCCCACAGCTGTTTCTCCATCAACGGAATGGTGTGAATTGGAAGTCGAGAGAGAGGAGCGATACTTTAATATCCGCATCCACAAGAACGACGGCAACTTCAAGCAAGTTTACTTGGGCATTTTCTGGAGATTCTGCATGGTACGTCCTTTCCGTTTTCGAGGGATAACAGTTAATACACTACATATATAGTGTTACGCTTGTTTCTTAAAAGACAGTTTATACCAAAAACCCGTGCAGCATCCGTACTTGACGCCTGTGAATATTGTAAACAATCTTTTCCACCGTTATGTCAAGCGCGTGTAAGTCCATCTGAACATCTGTCTCTTGAAATTGTTGACATGTAGCTCTCCTGGTTCCTTTCCTTACACTTGGCTAATATTATACTTGGACAATGTTAGTTGTCACCGCCTGGACTATTTTGTCCATGTTTATTTAGACATAGGTGGACAGGCTGGTTAGAGTGTTTATCCGATGCGTACAGTTATTCCCTGCAGATGGAGAAAGCTTGATGTGCACGTCCTCTCTCTCAGTCCAAGCGCTCCTGTCTGATTAACCGCGAATGACTGCGGAATCATGGGTGTAATAGTAGAGTGATAGAGAGGAACAATGCTGACCGACCGTGGGAATCACTTCCTTTGTCACACGGTAGTTTGATATATACGTTGGTAGTCAGTGTTGCTTTTGGAGGATGAGGTTGCTTATTGTACTGGACCCACTATTCATTGAGCACTTTAATTGGTTGCCATTTCCTCTTAATATTTGGTTATCTAATGCAGTGGTTCTCAATCCTGTTCCTGGAGTACCACCACCCTGCTGGTTTTCATTCTAGCCATCTAATCAGGGACTGGTTACACCTGGGACACCAGGTGAATGCAATTAACTACCTGGTAGGCTAGAACACCAGCAGGGCAGTGGTGCTCCAGGACCAGGATTGAGATCCACTGATCTAAAGTGTTGACCAAGGAATTGATATTGAGCTCAGACAGATAAAGGAACACGATTATTGATTATTGGTCAGCATTTTTCTGCTGACCTCATTGCCTATTGGTACCTATACATATCCATGGGCATGTTTGTGTTCATAGCTTTGCCACACATGTTAATGTCTAATGTTAGTCAAACTGTGGATGAAGTTTATTGATGAAATGTAAAACGTTAAATAATCAGAGCATTTTGTCCTCACATGTTATATGCAAAAGCTGAATTTGAATGGCCAGTGTAAGGACAGGTTTGGATCAACAGATCAATTGGCAGTCAGTGATTTTGCTTAATTTTAGCCTAACAATCAGGATTTTATCCAAAAATGATGCATCAGTTGGGCCTTATGATACACCATTGTGGTAGATAACAAGACTTGATTTGGTATTTTCCACAGAGGTAGTACCAAATATATCTGATGGGACCTCCTGGTGGCTCAGTTAGCAAAGGTGCGCATCATGCACCCACTGTGGGTGCATGATGCGGTTCTGGGTACAAATCCAGTCTTGGACATTTGTAGCATGCCACCTCCCAGTCTTTGCTCTCTCTGTTTATTTAAGGCAACAATGCAAAAATATATATATTTGCTTTTAATATGGGTCAAAATATTCACACAACTTTGAAGTCTGCTTCATTTTTTGCTAAATCTAAAAAGTTCCAATAATGGAAACATGATTTGAGTCCTCAGAGGTTTGAGTCCTCAGAGACAGTATTTTAGATTAGATCATGACTGCTATTCCAATCCTATCACAGGTTGAGGAACAACAGAGATCCAGGACTCTTGCAATTTGTCGGTACTTGGTACTTGGTTTATATAAATAATACTATATCAATATATCAAATCAATATATATAGTATATTTTTATATATATATATATATACCAATATATATCAATGTGACAGACCTCCCCTCCCAATGAGTACCTGACTCAGAACAAAAATGGATACAAACATAACTTGTTGACATCATTTTTGACATTAAACTAAAAAAGCAGACCTCTGTGTTACTAACATCATTAGATAAAGTCTCTGACTCCTTGTTAGGTGAGGTTGATATATTTACTCAAGCTGTGGCTTTACCGGAAACACAATGCATGATCACATGCATCTTGCCTTTGTGTGTGAAATACAGTATGTAAATATGTACTTGTTTATGTTATATAGTACTACTTTTATTTTTCTTGTAAGAATTAGACCTATACAGTACACAGGTGTGTTTGTGTGTTTAGGTGTGTGGACAGGGTGTGCAATTTTGTGAGAAATTGTTCATGTATGTTTTTCAATATGCATAGTGACTTGACAAGTAAGTCAAGTCTACAATGTTGGACTACACAAAAGCTCAAAGTAGATGAGAGGGGTGGGCGATTGTTCACTTCTGAGCCTGTGTACATTCAGACTGCAAGCCTAGGAGTGCAGATCAAAGAGCACTCTTGACATTTGTCATTTGACTTTCTAAACCTCAACAGAGTTTATGAGGCAAACTGGCTTCAGATACATGTCACTAAGTCATGGCATGAAAATACATTTTGTTTGTATACCATATAGTGTAAGATGCAGTGCATGACACATGCACAAAGACACTTTTTACACACACAAAAACAGAGACCCTTCTGAAAATGGTACATCCCATCCTTGTGTGTTGCCCTTTTTCCTCGGGGCTTTGTGATCACAGGAACATATGACTATGGATGTAAGAACGCTTAACTACTGTATATGTATATGCGATGACACAGATATAAGCCAGGACTTTAACCTTCAATTGACCACAAGTATTTAGCGTGGTCTCAGTAATGTGCAGTACTTTCAGTCTGGGGTCTGCATGTTTTGATGTATTTTCCAGATCTTTTTTGACTGAAATAGTTGCTCGGCTTAAACAGTCAGGGTTGAAGAGAAGTCACATGAGGTGATTTGACTGTTGCAGCAACAAAACCAGCACCATGTATCCGCTTAGTCAGGGTGAGGAGATGGGGGGGGGGGGGGGGGGGGGGGTGTAAATCAAAGAAAGAGCACTAGCGCTCCTTGACTAGCTGGAAGTGTAATATTTGTCGTGATCTTCCAAAATGACTTCCCAGCCTCTGCAGCTGCCAGAGTGAAAGGCCCCTTTGTCCCATGCAGCTGCTTGCACTGCAGAGATGCACCTTTGTACTTTGTGCATCTCACTTCACATGCACCCGCTACGGTTCACCTTGAATGAGATAGGTGTACATCTGTTTCCCCCAACCTGTACTCTTACTGGTCACAGAGGCAGAGTGCAGCATGCCTGCCAACCATGAATGAATGCAGCTCCTGTCGCAGCACTTCTCACTAGTCTTTCTTATTTTTGTCACATTTTGCAGATGTTACATTTGCAGTTTTTGCTGCCATGAAGAATTTGATATAACTTATAGAGGTAGTTTTCACAACTTCTTCTGTGGTGCCTACCTTTGTGTCATGTGATGCAAATCTACAAAGGATGTTAAAAGAGCTATTTTCTGAAAGGGTTTGTGTTCCTAAGCTGCTTTGGTGCTCTATAGTCCTAAAAATCCTCTGCTTTTTTAGTCTAATCCTCACAACTCACTGCTACGAAAGCCCATAATATCCTTGCTGTCTGGCATTGAAACAATCATTCAAGAACAAGCTTTGTGCTAGTCAACTTTTGTTTAAAGCTGTTGATGACAATTATTGAAAAGGCTGATATCCCTCCCATTTGGTTTGAAGCTTTTTGAAGTGCAATAGGGAAGCTCTAGTCTGGTTCAGCCAAGAAAATGAAACAAATATAGTAATATATTATCACACATTAAAGGTTATGTTTTAGTTGGAACTAGTACAATATTATTAGTGCATTTGAGAGTCATTGCTAGTTACCTTATGACTTATTGGCATACCCTCATTCCAATATTTTGACATCAATGATTAATTTGTATTGATAGAATTACACCACAACGATCTAACCAATTCAATCCAAATCCTAACTCTATCTGAGGAAAACTATGCAATGTAAAACAGACAATATAGCCTAATGTTGATCAGCACAATACTGATTTGATATATTTCTCAGCTTTCCCAGCCCTTTTCTACTGTTGCTTGCACCCATTCAACGATACCTGTTTTTTAACACCCTCATTATGAATGTTGATATTTTTACTCTTTTTACTACCTAGAGATGCTGTACTCATAATGCATACCACATGTGCCAAATCAGCAAAATCATGCGTGAGGGAGTGTGGAATTCCCTATATCTCCAGAAAGCTCAGAGTCTATGTTTTCATTTGGCTACAGCATGTGACTGTAGCATTAATATTTAAGCCACCTGGTATGAAATAAATAAAATGGTCAGCAGAATATTGCTGAGAAACTACTCTTTCCTGATCTCTTTGCACCCCTCTGCAGTTCTCCCTGCCCACCACGCGCTTACACACACACACACACACACCCTACTCCCATTAGAAGCAATACTGTGCTTCAAAAACTGGCTAAAAACAGAGCAATGACCATTACCTCAAAATGCTTTTTTATCACTGAAATGCTTGGAAAAGTTGCTGATGGCATGCATATGGCAGTGCTTGAGGAAAAAACTCTACATGCTGATGTTTCCTGTAGTTTTGGTAGTTACGTGTAATGACATTTATGACCCCTGTTTACTCCCACAACACTAATTTAATTCTAAATAACAACAAGTGAGTGAATGGGAAGGTTAGAGATCAGGAGAAAGTGCTATACATCCAATAAAGTTAAAAGTTAAATTTAAAAATAAAAGCATCAAATGAAAAACACCGACCAGTAAGACTCAATCTTGTAACTTGTAAATCACTTTCCATCATATGTCTGCTCAAATAGCTACATTTTATATCTCTATCATGATTGTGATGTTATTAATTTCTTCAGTCACTGCTTTAATGACTTTGGCTGGTCCAGCTGTATGTATGTACAGTATGTATTTTGAGACTGGTAAAGGAAAAAAGTAGATGATGTGTCCAAAAAGGTTGGATACCCTTGGCCTATGGTATGTGCTTGTTTGCCCTGTAATGGTGGTCAGTGTTTGGATTCAAGATTCAAGAGTTTAATTGTCACATACACACACGAGGTGTGTAGTGAAATGCAAAGTGGCAATGCTCACTTTAGATTAGTAAAGTTAAGAGTTCAGCCAAGGCCATGCTGTTTAGCACGGTTGCACTAAGCTGCTTACTCAAGACCCCACTGGAGGATCCAGTAGCCTATTTTCTGACGCTCTCAATTAAATTGTGTTAAATAACCCGTGGCAGACGTATTTAACACCCAGCAAGCCACTCAGCCATACCATGCCCCTGAGATGGCTCTAGCTGCCCCCATGGCCAGCTAGAGATGAATCCCCTGGTCTCCAGACCACTGTCTCCCTTGTCTCATCTCATCACTCCCACGGGGCATATTAGGTAGAGCCCAATTCCCTGCTGTTTCACCATGCTGAAATATAGCTTGCTTCCTCTGGTTGACTTTCTCTAATTTTGTTCACTTTGCAGCTGGAACTTGAAGCCGACTCTCTTTAGACTGCCTCATAGAAGAGGAACCTTTTTGAAAACCTAGAGGAAGGCCTGTTCTCCCACCTTCCTCGTTTTGAAAGCTGCAGGATAATACCACAATGGCTGGAGGATCCACAATTCCCTTGTTACTTCTGGCAATATGTTGCCTGGTGTCTGCAGGTAAGTTTTGATCACTGTGCACTGTCTGTGTGTCTGCATAAAAATAAAATATCTTATCAATAACAGTCAAACCCTTCTAAGTCTGGTATAAAGAATACATGCTATCGAGTATTCATTGTGCATTAAAGCTGCAGGGGCAGCACTCCCAGGAAGTCAATTTTGCATTGCAAGGCTTCATCATGGAGAGCCGTGTGTTGCCTGTTTTGTCAGGCAATCACAACGTTGCCCACACTCTGGGATTTTCCACTGTTACTCCCAGCATGCCTTTCTAGACAGTGCTTGTCAGAGTAGTGAGTAAGGGGGATTTGCATTAAGAAAGTGCTGACAAGTTCAATCTCACAATGCAAACACTCAGCAGGTCCACATGTATCTGTTAGATTGATTGGAATGAGATTTCGGCACTGCCAAATACCCAGTAATTTACAGCTATTTGACAGACAAACCAAAGAGAGAGAGGAAAAAAAAACAGTAAACAGCTACAGAGATGGGTGCAGAAAAACTGTGGTTGAGGGCATGCTTTCAATGGATCATATTCTTGAGGCATGTCAGCCCCCTGGATGATTTCATACACTCCTGCAACCCACACCATACTATTTCTGGTTGAAGGGGAATACCGCTCACTTTTAATAATTTACATGTTATGACCTTTGACAGTCCAATCAATATCTGTGAACACGAACAGGTCCTTCTAAATGTTACAAATCAGAGCACTAAGACTCTAATCTGTGACACCCTACCAAGCTGCTCCATTCATATTATCACATTATTCTGTCCGTTTTAGATCATTCTCCTTTATTCTGTACATCAGACATCACAGATTAGAGGATGGGACCAGCTGTTTTCTCTTAGTTTCTGGCTTTTACATTTTCTGGTTTAAACATCCGGTGTCAGGTAGGTCTTGCCCATGACAAATCCTCTGGCACACAGGAAGTGTTGTGCTTTTGTTTCCAGCAACAGCAGTTTGTTTAGAACAAGTAGAAAAACTGGGTAGATAGCATGAGCAGCAATAGCCACAATGGCTGAACAGACAAAGAAAAGGCCGGTACCTACAGAAACTTCATCAAAGTCCAAAGAAGAAGACGTCACAGTACTGTGAACTCTGGGAAGTGCAGTGCAGAAACACCACAGCAATGAACGCTTGGCACCAAAGATGTTGCCAAGGAAAAAAAAAAAAAAGAGGATCTCACAGATTACCACTTTAACATCATATTCTCACGCTGATTTCACATGTCTGGCAGAGTCATTAAGTGTATGGACAGCTGCTTAGCTTGCAACAACTGCTTTGTGTGCCCACACATACCCACACATTCAATGAGAAGCAAGCATTCTCCAGCCCCTATGCCATGCCGAATCTTTTAACTAATTCTATTATTTTTGGCTGTCTGACATTAGTTAATCGATCCAATTGAAAAGAACACAATCTAAAAAAGTACAAGCCAAATAGCCGATAGTCTAATAAAAGGTTAACTGAATGTAGACTAACCTACCTTTCTTTGCTCTTCCAAGTAATGTTAGGTTTGGTCAGGTCCAGTCTGAAATAAGAATATGCTATGTCTACCGCCATGAATTTGGTGTAATTCACAGCTGTAAAAACACAACACGTTGATGTCCTGTCCATTCAAATGTATAAAAACCGGAACCAGGTTAAATGCTCACTGACCGATGTACAAAACGGCTTGCCCACAGAATGAATGAAGTTACATTTGTACTGTACCTTTTAAGAAAAAGGTGGCACTGCCTATATTCCTTAACGGTTTTTGAAGTTAACTATAATTTAATAAAAGTTTCATAAATTGACCAATTCCACAACATTTGGAACATATATACCTGAAATTACTGTGTGGTAGAGATCCTGCGTGTTGTGAACATGGATTTCATTTTCCAACCTGAAGATAATTATAGATGATATCCTTGTGCTTGTCATGTTTTAAACCAAACCGTCAGTTTGTCAGGTTGAGTGGGCAACAATCTGGCATGAACCACACTGACAATCTAGTAACACTTTCTATTTTTCTATGCTTTCAGAATGTAAACTGCTGCTTGCAAATGCTGGTTTCAGTGCACAACGTCAAAGTTGAAGTTGACCTCACTCCAACTTTAATGTGCAATACCATGTGTTGATTTTCTGTGGTAGCGCAGGACTAATTACCAGGTAGGAGGCTTGCTAGCTAGCTAGCTAGCGCCCCAGACTGGTGTGGTTCACGTTTTCAAGGCTTTCAGTCTGATCGTGGCCTTAGGCTATTATTTGAAAGGCCCACCTCTGTTCTCTCGGGGTTTGAACTGCACTCAAGAGAATTGTTGCTGACTATTACACAAACAATAGCAATGTAGTCAGCATGTGCTGTGGGTAGAGCAAACACAGTTTCTCACACAATGCCAGGATCTGGCACACAATGAGCTTATGTATGAAGTTTTCCACTGAATTCTTCCACATGAAGCAAGAAGCATTGTTGTACTGTGTCATGAGGGACAGATGGATATTTACAGTTAGACAAGTACACTGCTCTAGTATCAAGTATAGTGACTGATATATTGATAAATCTTGAGATGCTCTTGAATCAACCAAACAGTGGATTGGAGTGCCAATGTACACGTTAAGCACAAGGTAGTTTTTACCATTTGAACCATATTTATGGTTCAACAATATTCCTCCATCTACATTTCATGGTGGCAAATTAACTTCATTGTTAACTGTCATCAGTAGGCTTATCAATTATTTTCCTGTTCAGCTTTTATGCACCACCTCTTCAGCATATCTTTCACCTCTCTCTCTCTTTCTATCATCTTGCAGCATCTGTGTAAACAGTCACATCTGCCCTCTAAACTTGTCAAGAGAGCTCTTACGTAATGTTTAGATTAGTCTGCAATGAGTCTTCTCTCAGCGTAATGCAATCCAAGATCTGGGCCTCCCATAACTCTTTAAAAGTCAGACTGAAAGCACCTTAATGTCCATATTCCAAGTGTCTGCTCTGCTGCTTCACTCTCTTTTTGCTGTTTATACTTTTTTCCATAGCCTTACTACCATTTTGCATGTGCCTTTCCTCAACTTGCCAAAACCTTTATTTTGTGAAGGATATATTATGGACATTTGGGCCGACTTCGGGTTTTGCAATGAAATAAAGTCATGAGGGAGCCAGATATTAATTTGAGGCACTTGCCAGAAACGGCTCCGGCAGGATGCTAGTTATACTGGAAGTACAACTTCGGGCTGGTGGTTCACTGAAAAACACACTCATATTGTTGAGTACAGATTTACTTTCTCCTCCTCTCATTCCCTTCCCTAATTTGTCTTATCCTGTGGCTTGATGAATGACAGAGCTATTATTGGGAATCTCTCTTCAACCATTCTATGGAGGACCATGTAGTTTTATGAAGGGACTGAAAGAAAACAGAAAAACACACATATATATATATATATATGTAAGTCCAGTCATTCAGCTTAAAAACTTTCAACTACAATGCTGGGAAGTATACAACTTTCTTTCTGTCTTCATCTACCCTTGGTAGGTAACTTTCATGTGGATATCAGACTCCTCACTATGCCAAAAGCAACTGTAGTGCTTTTCCCAATAGTTGAACAAAAGTTGCACAATAAATTTGCCTCTATATCCACAGTGCTTTCTTAAGGCCTGCAAGACGGGACTGCCAAAATGCATTGTGCAACCACTGTAATCTGAGAAGAGGGGTAGTCAGGGGGAGGAGAGAGGCAGGCGCAGGCGTGGGTCGTCCAGTCCAAATCGACACACTCCACACACGTACAGCGTGCCAAACCGACAAAGCTCCTTCCAGCACGCTAAACCAGATGTTGCTCTGTGATTCATGCAAAGAGTCAGAGCAGCACAGCACAGAGGCTGTGTGCTGCTAGGGAGAGTGGCTGGGATGTTTACATAGCAACGGGAGTCCCGTGTGTCTCTAATTACAGGTCTGCTCACCCCCATGGTGAGACCTTTATCTCAACAACCCCATCAAGGACTGACGGGAGGAGGCAGGCGTTCTGGCCCTCTCTGTGTCCGTCCTTTGGTAATTGAATGAAGGTTACTCTGTTATTACCCTGTTTAATTGACAGCAGAGTATAAATTGATTTGTGATTTACCTATAAAACCTTCTGTAGGGTTTTGGCCTGAGTCTCTCTCTCTCTCTCTCTCTCTCTCTCTCTCTCTCTCTCTCTCTCTCTCTCTCTCTCTCTGCACGCACACAAGGAAAAGCACTTGGATCTCCTGCATGAGACAGGTCTCTACAGATAAACAAGTAAGCCCATACAGATCCGTCATACCATGTCAGCCTCCCATTAAGAGTACGCATACGCAGATCTGTAGGAGTAAAGTGAATCCCTCCCCCCCTCCCTCTTTCTCCATAGTTCCAGTAAGGAGGCGTGTAAATAATTTCAGCCACAGCCTGTAATGGGAGACAGCTGGGGTGATCGTGCATTTTCCATTGTGTTTCACAGCGCTATGAAAAAAAACAAGCCACTGGAGCCGGGGAGAGTTGGAGTAAGACAGTTATGTGGAGTGTGACTTCATTGAAGAAATAGAGAACAATAATAAAAGACTTAACTCCCTCTGTCCTGATGCCTTAGGAAGTAGTGGAAAAATGATTTAGGAGAAATTCTTGATGGATTCTGCTGTATCTTGTGTCATCAACTATTTATCACCTTTTTAAATAAGATGGATAGGTTGAGGTCATGTGTGTAGTTTTTTATTTCTCAACTGCGACTAAGGGTAGGTTCATCACAACATCAGCTACCTAATCATTGCTCAATCAAATGCTAACCTTTGAGTCTATCGGACGGTATTATCTGAGAGTCCTAATATAGGATGCTCGCTGAAGGTTTCCAGGTGGTGTCTTTCATCAGAACAGACCCTCATGGGGCCTCACCTTCCCCACTCCATTTCCACCAGATGAGTCTTGTGGAAAGACCATGTCCCAATTTTGGAACGATCCTTCGGAAAATAGGAGTGTTCCTCCAAAAGATGACAGTAGGCTCTCCTCCGGGCCGTAAATAACAGATATTTTGCCTTTTAGATCACAAACGCACAGACACACACTGACATTTAGAAAACTAGTCTTTTGCATTTTCTTTGATGTGGGAATAGGTTTCCGCTATCTAATGGAGACAGTAGTTGCGGTCTGAGTTGTTGCTGTTAAATCAAATGACAAAATGAGTCAGATTTACTGCAACGATATCCCCTTCAGCAAACTAATGTGCTGTTAAGGGAGGTGGAATATGCTCCTGTCTGCTTTTTGAAGCATTTGCAAAACAATTGTCGGGGAAGCACTTTATAATTCAACTGCACATCACTCAGTCACAGGTTAGTAATACCCCCTTTGCCGAATGCACCATTCCCTCAACATCATGAATACTATATGCTATTTTTGCATTCTTGTGTTTCATATTCAGAGCTTATTCATTGTCTACAGACTGGTCTATCCAGCCCATTATTCCCTACATTTTCCATTTATTAACCTGTCTTGTAAAAGAGGCCCTGCCAGCGTCCTTTGTGCGGGTTAATACATGAGGCAGCATGACTTTTGACATGTCATTCTTCTTTGCTCACCCTCTCCACGAGATGAGGAGCCCCAGTGGAATGCGCTCTCTTCCAGCTTGTGTGAAAAAATGCTGTGTCTGCCTCGCCCTTTCTCACCTCTCTGGCTCCTTCACACTGGGCCTGCACATTGGCACAAAGGCCTAGCATTGTTTTGCTCTTCACTTGGTCTTGATGGCAACCTGCTGGTTCTCAAAGCCCTCAGTTATCACGTTGGGGTGATGGTGTTTTTGAAAAGTATCCCACGAACAAAAAAACCTAAACTTAATGGGCTGTATTCGATGCTTAAAGTTCCCTTGGCATGTTTAATAACCCTAGAGATAGCCTATTGAGTTGGGTGCCAGTACCATCAGCTCTGAGGAATTATGTTGTTTTATATTTATTTTATGAGGCTAAAACCAATTTAGTTGACCGGTCAGCCCGACAGGTCAGTCCTTTTCTTATGCTCCTAATGAGTACAAAGCAATGAGCCTAGATTTATTCTGTTATTGCGCAGGCATAAGAGTATGTGTGTGTCTGTCTGTCTGCGTATATTTGTCTTGCCGTGTCTTGGCACATTAGGATGTGAAGTTATTGAGATTTGGACGGGTATGGCTATATATGGCTCCTCGTAATACCTGGAACCAACTGGGGTCTCACCATTACACACCATTACACACCATTGTGATACAGGTCAGCATGTTGCATGGTGTGGGGGGAAATGCAGCTTATGTAATCTGCAAATGTTAATGCATTGTAATTTACAGTATTGTAGACTTCCTAACATCTTATCTAACCTCATGATGTTCTGTAGGCCTTTAGACCTGCTGGATTTAGAGACGGCAGTAACTCAACAAGTGTCCTTCAAGGCTTCAAGTGACCTGGGAGAGAACCTGTTAACCAGCCTGACTTTTCATCATTAATGGGGAACAATAGGAAATACTATCAGGAGTTCTGGCAAGACGGCTCAGTAACAAAAAATAAAATGAGACTGACTTCAAGCAGGACAGGACAAGTGGCACTGGGGCTCGCCTACCAGCCTCCCCCACTGGGTCTAAATCTTTGAGGGAAACTTAAGAGGCTGCTCCTGAAACCCCGCCAAGCTCCTATGAAAGAACACGGCTCTTGCAGGCATCTATGATTGATGGGTGAGATGTCCTTGAAGTGGCAGTCCAGTCATTTCTTTCCTTAGTAAAGACAGTTCTGGTAGGACACTCTAGGTCTTGCACTGTGCTGGGAGAGCTGATGGCTGATGCATTCCACTTATCTCACCAAACTTGCTTTGGTTCTGTTCAGTATGTACCCAAGGTTGATTTGTATCCTAGTTCTACCTTCATGGAAAATTATTAAGCATACTCGACGCTATTACTGTCAAATCTATACCTTCAACTGGATTGGCGTTTGACTGCAATAAATGGCTAAACGTATGATGTGATACTTGACCAATTTGTGAAAAGAGTCTCAAGTAGTTTTACTTCTACTGTCCAGGTTTTTTTAAGTTTGTTGGCACGTAGCCATTTACGTACCTCTTTTTAGATACTTGGAACAGTTCTTGTTTCCTGCGTGTGTTGACATCTTTTTGCTCTTTGATACTATATGTCCAGACAGCACATGTCAACACCCATCAGTAGACGTACTGTGGTAGCACAGTCAGTAAAATCTTTAGTCATATGCACACATGTGCTGGTCTAGGTCTCCCAGCTGTCTCACTTTACACAGTGGCTCCTGTGTTCCTCAGGGAATTAGCCATGCCATCCATCTCTTCAAAGCCCTCTGATTTATGTCTACATTCGGAGGTGGAAAGAAATAGACCCACTTCCATCATCATGTTTGCCCCCGGCTTGATATGCTGTTCATAATTGATTGTGCATTTCTTTTTTACTAATGGAGATGTTTTACCAGCAGGTGTCTACTGCATAGATTTCTGTCAGGGCTGAGGGATAATAACCAGGCTCAGCCGTAAACTTGCATTTTAAATCAGTCCTTTACAAATGAATCTGCTGCATTTCTTGTGCAAAAGAAAGAGTTAGTGAAACAGTTAAGAAATATCAACCTATACACTGCAAAAAATAATGTGTTGGGTTTACTTAGCAAACCCATCGCAACGTTTTACACACACCTTCCTAAGTACTTTCAACTAAGAGATTTCTAAGTAAAGGGGATGAGAAAATATTAAGTTGATAATACACACATTTATGAGTACCCTAACTCAAAAAATTACTTAAAGCCAACTTAGTTCCATCAAATGAACCCATTGTGTATACTTTATATTTCACATTAGTTACTTACTCTATGCAGTGTATATAGATCACTTACTTGACCTAACTGACGTCCACTAACTTATGACTTTTAAGTTATAAATAATCTAAAACATGTAGTAGTATCAATGTCCTATTGCAATTTCAATGTAAAAGTACTTTGACTGAAATGAAAAGCAAAAGCATGTCAATTCAATTCAATTTTTATTTGTTCAGTTCTTGAGCTCAGTGAAACTGCAGAAGTCTTTCTGCGTACTTGTCCAGATTGGCCATGAACGTCGTTTCCAGGTCGACGGTAGTTATTCTTTTGAATTCTTCTTTGACCTTGAAAACAAAAGATAAAAAAAGTTATTGAAAAAAGTTAGTCACTCATTCTACAAAAACAACAATAATTGAATTTGGTTTGGTACTACAAAAGTTCACTGGAAGCTATGGCTTTGTGTAAATACATACAGCTGTAGACTGAAAAGACAAAAAGAAGAAAAACTATATTGCCATATATTTTACCTAAAGGTAGATTCAACAGAAATTGCAAGATGACGAATAAAAGAAACACACTATAGAAAACATGTGTGCAATATGTAAATACCTGACTGGGTTCCAACAAAGCAGGCCAACTTTTTTTCAGGTCCGCTATGGCAGGGCTTTCTTCCACTATCTCTTTCCTCCGATAGGAAAAGGTCTTGGCCATCATTTCGTCATAATCATCAACCCGTTGATGATTAGTTGAAACTGGTGTGTTGGAGGTGGGAAGGATCAAATATGTGGTGAGGGTCTTGAGGACTGGGTTGAGAAAGACTGGACTATAGAAGCTTTGCTGGCATTCTGCGGTGGCTTCAATAACCCATCAGAGATGTAAACTAGTGGTTCCCAACCCAGCCCTCATGTACCCCGAGTCATTCCAGATATTTAATCTTCCCCAGTGCTAGCACACCTGATTCATTAGTCACCTACTCAGCGAGGCCTTGACTAATGTATCAGGTGAGCTAGCACTGGCGAAGATCAAATACATGGAATGGCTGAGGGTACTCAAGGACTGGGTTGGGAACCACTGATGTAAACAATGCCACAGAACATGTAAACACTGATATCATGTCACTGATTCAACAGAAAGTTAAGGTGGAATATGTCTACCTATAGATTGAATAGCGGCCTTAGCCTTTCTACTTACTTGTTAACATTATGTGCATGCAGACAAAACTGTACACTTGACTTCTTTGACGGCCCACCTTGAGTCGTTTCTTGAATGAAAAGAAATATAAAAATAAGAACAATATTCAGAAGTATACATTTTCTATGCAGGCCTGATTATATATGTAATTACAATGAGATTGATCAAAATATCAAATATCTTGTGGGCAAATATGATTTACTTTGGCTAGCCAGAGGTCACCGATCTTATCCACAATGGGCCTGAGTGGGTGCAGGCTTTTGTTCCAACCCAGCAGTAGCACACCTGATTCTACTAGTCAAGGTCTTTAGCAAAGACTCTAGTGGTTGGTTAGTAGAATCAGGTGTGCTACTGCTTGGTTGGAACAAAAGCCTGCACACACTCAGACCCATTCTGGATAAGATCGGTGACCCCCTGGGTTAGACAATGATTATTAATATAATTTAAGGCTACACTTACAGAGGTCTGTGATGCAAGCTTCTTAGGCCACAAAGCTGCTGGCTAATTGGCAGTCTAATGCTATAAACACAAGAGAAAAAAATAGCATTAATATGGTTGATATAACCTTCAGAGGCATAAAATGTATACTGAGAAAAATGAGAGAACATTACATTCGTATTTGCATTCGCTTTATGCACACCATTTATCGGATAGCTAGCTAGCAGGATGACAATCGATATTTTACTTAGCTAAGTTAGCTCTAACATTAATTCACAAACTCAAGATTCAAGAACTTTATTTGTCACATACACACACGGGGTGTGTAGTGAAATGAAAAGTGGCAATGCTCAACGGGAATGTGCAAAGGGGCAACAGTACACAGTATTTACAATAAAAAAACAACACAATATTTACAGTATTACAGTAATTACAGTAAGAGCTCTTATATAAAAAAAAAACAAAAAAAAACAACACAATATATACAGTAAGAGCACTTTGGAAATGAAAATATAGTAGTAAGGGAAATTGTATGAATGTAATATACTATAAATTATGTGTAGTCTTTACCTAAGTGTGTGTGTGCATAAGAGGGGCAGTGTGTGTGTCTTGGTGGGGGCCCTGGTGAGGTCAGAGTTCACAGTCCTGATGGCCTGAGGAAAGAAACTCCGTCTCAGTCTCTCTGTTTTGGCAGCGTGACTACGGAGGCGCTTGCCTGACCGCAGCAGCTGAAACAGTCCGTTGTTGGGGTGGTGAGGATCCTTCATGATCCTGCAGGCTCTGGTTCTGCACCTCCTGGTGTACAAGTCCGGCAGGGTGGGGAGTGTAATTCCAATAGTGCGCTCGGCCGAACGCACTACTCTCTGCAGAGCCTTCCTGTCCTGAGCGGAGCTGCTGCCAAACCAGGCAGTGATGCTTCCTGTCAGGATGCTCTCCACAGCTCCAGAGTAGAAGGACTGAAGGATCCTCCGGGAGACTTTGAATTTCCTCAGCTGCCTGAGGTGGTAAAGGCGCTGCCTCGCCTTTCTCACCAGAGTGTCAGTGTGTGTGGACCATGTCAGATCTTCGGTGATGTGGACTCCCAGGTATTTATACCTGCTCACCCCTCTCCACAGTATTCCCATTAATCCCCAGTGGTGAGTACGTCCTCTGTTGTTGTGTCCTCCTAAAGTCCACAATCAGCTCCTTAGTTTTGGTGACATTCAGGAGGAGGCTGTTGTCCTGGCACCAGAGTGACAGATCAGCAACTTCCTCCAGGTAGGCCTTCTCGTCGTTGTTGGAGATCAGGCCCACCACCACTGTGTCATCCGCAAACTTAATGATGGTGTTGGAGCTGAACCTGGCCACACAGTCATGTGTGTACAGGGAGTACTGACGTTACACACAAGATTTCAGAAAACGTGTCGTTCAATGTGTCCTATTAATTGCTGGAGGTAAATCGGTAACGTTAGTGCTTATAAAGATAATTCCTTATAATGATAGCTCCTTCATCAACAAGAACCTCTCACAAACGAACGGTGCCCTCATTTCTGCTGTTGGGTTGCTGTTGGGTGTGTGTGATTTCACCGGATGACTTGTATATATTCAAATTATCCAGCAAACTCCGTGAAACGGAAAATCACGGATTTATCCCAAATTGTCAACAAACTAATCCGGTTAACTCACTTAGCTACGTACGTGAAACGGCGCCCAGATGTTAGCGTGCTTTCCGAGGGCTTTGCTAGCAAACGTTACGTCTAACATATAGTTAACGGCAAACTCTCCACTTAAAACGGGCTATTACTTATTTTTCAACCTCCCATGATATGTTCAGCATATCTTTACTTAGAATATGGGTTTGTCGTTGATATTAAATTAGAATAATGAAGAGTTGCATACCTGAAACTTACCGGCTGCTTCGCAAATTGGCAGACATCTGCGCACCTTGTTACGGTTTTTGGCGGAGCTCATACAGGAAATGACGTGCTATTACCTACTGAATTAAAACTTCGCATAAAATGTACTCAGGTTTAACAACATGCTGGTATTACTTACCTATTATACTTATCTGTTAAGCTCTATTCTGTTTAAAACAATTAATTGAACTTCTGTGTTGTATATAGAAGTAAATATCATGTAAAACTTATAACTTGCTTAATGTAAATAAACATTGCTTAGTTTACGTGAGCTGTATTTCCTGAGGCGAAGAATCATTTTTTTCAGTGTAGATTACCTATATAAGTTTTCAAATGCTGAGAGGTAAATTTACACACGCACAATGATGTCACTTTTTATTCAAAGGCTTGGTTGTTGTTGAGTTTCTTACGTCCACAGGGATGTAATTTATTGTCTGAACACCTGTTAACATACTTTACAGCTGAATGAAGCTTTGCCTGTATATCCATTGTCACAGTTGCTCCCTGAACTCATAGACAAGGTATAATCCATTGAAACCAGGGTATGCTTTAAACTGAAAAAAATAAATAATTCCAGCTAAGAAGATTGTGGCAGATGAATTTGGCAATAAGGAGTATTTGGGTGATACTAGGGCGATGGACAGCTTTGTGGGACATTTGACCTCAGATTTCACACTTTGATGGGGGAAGTTTACAACTTCCTTGATGGTGTACAGGGTTACCCCTACCCCCCTGCCTTCATCCCATTCCAACTTCCTCCTCCTATGCATCCAATTTTACAGTCTTAGATTGCTTCATGATAAATCCTTTTCATAGACGGGCCAAGGAATTGAACTTTTACTATCACTATGAGAGGCTTTATTCACTTCCTGTATTAGTGGCCCAAGGTTCAGGGGTGAGTGAGTAATGGTAGTGTCAACACTAGAGGGCTAGTGATTCTTTAGTCCAAAGCCCCTTAGAAAAACACAAGCAGGCAGAATATTATGCTGCCTGAAGTGGTTTGCGTGGTTCATGGTTCATGGGAATCATGCCCTGCAGTAGAGAACCAAGGAGACCAGAGGATTGATTTAATCATGTGCTTCATATGGGAACTGGAATACCTTATGTTGGAAACAGACCTATTGACACAGCGACACCTATTGGCACAGACCCTTGAGTCCCCTGTGGAGTACTTGTATTTACGATAATCAACCCCACCTTGTGATATCTTTTGTTTAATTGAACAAGGGTATTCAAAATAAATGTCATTATTCTTTTCATGTGCGCCATTATATTTTGATATAGGGAGACAAAGGTGTCATTTGTTTTATGGCGCATGTGTTGACATTTGTGAAATTATCTTCATTACTATGACCTTCATATCTAGTTAGCCTGCTTGCTGAAGGATACTGGGAACTAAAAATGTGAGGATGTGTGTGCACGCTGGGGGAAGGGTCTGTTTATCTTTGGAAATGGCTTTGTGGGAATATCAGATTTGTCCCTAACTGGCACACAGAATGACATCACTTCCTGTACCCAAAACCTGGCATAATGCCAAGTGTGAAGGGCAACAAAAGTGCGTTCCTTGGAACCAGAGGCATTTATCTCTATTAAGAGATATAAAAGGGACCTTGCAGAGAGGCACTTGCTTTAGTATAGTATAATTTATTTAAAAACTACCCAGAACCCCCTGTGTGACAGATTTCAGAATTTAAAAATATGCATAGCATTTCACCTATATCTAAAACTTGAGCAACAAATCATTGTGTCTTGTTTGCAGACCATGAAGTCATTGTGATATCCAGGGAATGGAGTGAATTTGAAGAGGGAACGCGTATTCCAGTTCAATTGTTTTTCTTCAATCTCAAAAAATAAATACAGAACAGTACCAGTGGTTGTACAACGTTTTGAGCGTTTAAACAAGTCACATGCTTTGAACACACATCAAACTGCCATCTTCCTTCTGTACTGCGTTCATCGCTCTGCAATACAGGTAGGCAGGGAGGGACTGAAAGACAGTTTGAGTAAAAGTCTACAGTTCCACTTCAGCAACAGTTACCATCAAGATACTATCTGTGTGAACTTCTACTTCTCTTCTTTTCAGGTGTATAAAACACTTGATATTTGTTGGCAGGAACGACTCTGTATCAGCTAAAATGTTCAGTATGAGTAGCACCAGATGCTTTGGTTTTTGAGATAACTGCCGTGGGGTTAAAATAGCTGCATTTTCCTTATAAAGATTCCAGTGGGTGACCTGGACCCCCCTAGCTAGATGGGTTCCCCCAGTCAGTTCTGGCCATTGACACCACTGGTGATACGTTAGTTCCACCTTGATATGATGACCAAATAAATGACAATGATAATGAGCAGTGAACTACAACATGGCCTCTCTCTGCCTATCCTGACTGGTACATGTTTTAACTTGGAGCTTCTCTTCACGACTTCAACAAGCTTGGGTGTTAATAGCTGGTCATTATGTTCAGCAGCTGGTGTGTTGGAGATGGTCAAAATCTTTTTGTAATTTTCAAGACTCCTTTGGTAAATGATATATGTAATATGTCATGTTCCACTGAACTTTCTTCAATTTGCCACTTTTCTACCATCTCCTCAAAGAAATAGTTTTTGCTCTGTCTCCATGTGGAGGTTTTTTAGGTCAAAGTCACTGCTGGTAAACATGAGCCATCACACTAAAATGCGTGATAACATCAGCTTGCATGATAACATGGTGCTCATATGCTGAAATGAGAAACAAAGCAGTGCAGATACAAAGCACGTGAGGATTGTGAGCATTACAGACTCACTGCAGCATGGTTTCTGTTACAGATCCAGGCCCTCCAATTTATTTATTCTGCTTATTTTCATTAGATGGCATTAGTTTTCTCGAAATCCTTCTGATCCCGCTCCCATTTCATCTCACCTATGTTTTGGCAAGTGTTTTGTCCAGATTTCAATCTGATATATATAATGGAGGCTTACTGTAAGGTATGTGGCTGGCTGATTCTTGAAAACTGGTAAATCATTTTCAAAATCCTCAAGGCACTCAAAAGTCTATCTAATGTGAATTTATCTAATGTGTTCGCTTTTTACCCTTGAAATATGTTGTGATTATACACTCTTGGAATCCAGGAGAGCCTTGAAAGAGCATGTAGTCTGGTGAGAGGTGAGAAAAGGAGAAGGGAACTCATCTGCAGACTCACTTTTCTTTTTATAATGCATAACAATGATAGGTTACTTCACCATGACAGTTATACTCTGCACTTTTCAAAAGGAGGCTGATGAAAACAGTGAATAGTGTCTCGTGACATCACTGCCTGGACGTCAGTCTGTTTAAATATATCAAAAGAGCGTTGGCTTTTACAGTATTTATACAGTCTCACTCTCCTTAAATAACATTTGGATTTACTATGTTCACTTCTTGTCTTACAACTAATACTATCATGTGCAAGCCCAAATACACTGAATGTATAATAATAAAAGCAACTAATATCCTCTAATATAAAATAAATTCCCCATGTACATGGTCTTGTAATGCCATATCCAGTGTTGCTATTACAATCAATGTGTGTATATTTAGTGATAATCTCCCTTAAAAGGCATAACCAGAGAAATAAACGCTTCCAGTAAGTGGTGGTGGTAATATGGTACAAAACAAAGGACAACATGGGTGTCTTGGCCAAACAGAACGGGTTAAGTTGCACATCAACCCCTAGTGTTATTTTTTCATGGTCATGTCTCATGTTTATAATGAGTCACGCTGCAGGGAATCCACATCATGAAACTTGCAGGAATGGACATCGTTTGTAAGAAATACTGGACCATAGCGTATTTAAAATATGAAGCCTATGTGTACATATACTGCAAAGGAATAGAATTTGAAGTTGTGTCATTTACAGTGATATTTACAGTATGTAATAGTAGTAAGTGATAACAACTGTGCACAATTATGCATTCATGGTATTTCTAATCATTTTAGCCTGCTGATTTACCCACACCAAGCACGTGTCTGTCACACTGAGTTTCAAAACTTTCATAAGTGAGAAGACTTGATACTTAGCCCGATATTGAGTAACCTATATAGAAAATGAAACACTCAAGCGGCTTATATCCAAGCTCTCAAGGAACTTATTTTAGTACCGCTAGTTGTGAGCTATATTTTAAACTGATTACATTAAGCATAAAGAAATGATAAGCAGTAGGAAAAAAGTCAGTGACATTAGCTGGGGTGATGGTGAAAGTTCCCCACATGAATCAGTCAACAGGTGCATGTGGTTTTTTAACCTATTATAACTTGTCATATGTGCCATCTGTTCTGTTACCGCTCTGATACTTTAGAGGCCTTATTATTTAACAGTCGGTTAAAAATTCTGTCTATTGACTTATCCTCCTTTTGTTTATATAGGGACTATTTCAGATTTTCTCTGGCATCTTTTAATTTTATTGCAACCATGTGGGTGGTTTGTTCTCGGGACTGGTGCAAGTGAAACTCTACCTCTGCAAGATAAAAGCTTGAGTGACATGAATTGTAATGGAAGTAAATTACTCATCATGCACACTATGACATTCAGCAACTGGCAAAAGCAGTGGGTACCTCTCAACTTGTTGAAGTATCTTTCTGCTCAAACTTTGGAAAATCATCTTTGATGTCTGCGGTTGAGTTTGTTCTGTCGTAGTGAGAGAGCAGTGGTTCAAAGTTAGAATTGGGTAGGTAGTGCTCTCCTTCCTTTTAGCTCATCCTCCTTGGTTGGCACTCACAAAGTGCGGCTGCAGCAGAGAAGAATCTCCCATACCCCCGAATTGAGACACCATAGATTCACCCAATTTTCCTGAAATTCTGGTGTCAGGTATGTACAATGGTGGGAAACCTTCTCCATGCACAGGAAGTGACAAAACAAAACTGTCTCCTTTAACAGCAGCGAGCGAGTGCTCCATCCAGAGAAAGCTCACCATCGTTAGATCTTTTGCGTTTCGTCCCTTTGCTATCCTTTGGTGTAAAGTGATCGATTACAGACCAGCCTGGTGGGTAAACATGAGCGTGCTCTGTGCAGTTTACTGACATTGCGGTACATGATGAAGTCCTTAAATTTAAAACGCCTACCATGTGAAGTTAGTGCAGCTTTAATCAAGTGGCATTGGAATTGTTTTCTGCATATTTCTCTGTACATTGTGGTTAAGTTTACAATCTCAACCATGCGTCATGTTTACAGCTTAAATTCCAAGCTGTTGACCGTTTATTATCTCATCAGAAGATTTGAGCGATTACTATTGCAGCTGGAGTATCACATTTACTATCAGATATTGGTGTATCTGTTGGGTTAAGGAGGTGTCTGCAGTGTAGTCTGTAGAGTGTCTGGTGGGCTCAGGCTGGACTTGTTTTCCAGGCAGACTGAACAACAGCTTCTCTCATTCCTCTGCTGTGGGCGTCCGGCCTGGCCAGCGAGAGGCACAAGCAGCAGCTGGACAGGACGTATCTGTACTCCATTGCTGACCGAGGAAGCAGAAAAATTGCTGGAGAGGAGGCGAGAGAGGCATGGTTGAGGAAAGCGGGGGAGACAGGCAGACAGGCTAGGTGACAGAAGAGACAAAGCTGTGGCAAGGCCAACAGATGCAACTTTTTCTCCCCCATATCCTCGGAGGTTACAGACTGATGGCAATAGCATATGTGATGGGATTAGAATTCAGTTGGTTTGAAGTTGAAAGAAAAAATGAATGACTTGTGAATGTTTAAGTCTATTGTTATGTTTTGTATAGCACAGTTTGAGTGAGTTAAGTTTCCCCTGACTTTATTACGGGCTTAGCTTATGTAGTGTAGTGGTGTCTGTGAGACTTTCTCTTAACCCAGTCTAATGAATGTTTCATTCTTAATCTAAATTATTATTTTGGCAGAATATCCACAATAAAAAAGATTGCCAGAGCCACCTTATCTTTGTTTATGTCTTCAAATATCATTTTTGTATATTTACTGAATGCTGAGTTTCCTTCTACCATTGTCTGTGTATCTGGTACTCTCTTTCTCCCTTAGAATGCTATTGTCTGTTGTCCAGCAGTTAAAAACAAATCATCTCACTGCCCAACAACTACCGTAATCTTTTGGCAGTCTCCCAGAATTAACTTATTTTTTCTGTTTGTCTGGCTGGTGTTTGTTATTCCACAACTGGGGGGGGGGGGGGGGGATTTGAGTGCCCTCAGACGTGTTTGGTGGAGTGAGGCGTGATGACTGCTTAGAAAGGGGCCAGGCTTTAGTCCTCAGGGAGGAAAAGCGAATGGGGAATGCAGGGGTTGACACACTGATGCACCACAACAAGGTTTTGCCATTAAATCCTGTCCTTTTTTCAGTACGGCCAACATTGCCATGTTTTAGTGTATGCTACCATAAAGCACTTCAAAGAGCAATCTCTATGGGCTGGAAATGGATTCACAAGCAACAAGATCCTGCACGGTGTCTAGGTTAAGACATCTGTCAAAGGCTTAGGATTTGTCTCAAGAGACAAATGGTAACAATAAAGCATCTGTGTTTCTCTCACAACAAGGAGAGGGGGGAGGCATGCCGTACATTATCTCTGTTTTTATGCTGATCAAACAGGCCTATAATACAGCACTGACAGGAAAACAATAGCTATTTGTTCTGAGCAAAAATCGTTCCCCCCTGTCTCCCGCTGTTGAGGCACAGTCCAGTATTTTGGAGTCAGTTGGGGGGGGACTTAAAGTTGTTATCTCCCTGTCTTTCACTTTCGCTTTAATTATTTCCAAATGTTCCATCTGATCGCTATTGGCAACCTTTGCGTGTTTTGTGCGCTGTGTTTGAAATGTGAGCAGGCCTTGGCTGGCACAAGGCTGTGGGGTAGAGTACAAGGTCTGACCCCCAGGCAAGCCTGGCCACAGACATTCCCATGGGAGATGACGTTCTAATGGAAAAAGGCTGTTTGGTACCTCACTCAAACCTCAGCGTCGTGTTCGTGTGCCTCCCTGTCTTCTGCAAGTCAATCCCCGCATGCGTTCAAGTGGTCATTTCAGTGATGTAAAAATGAAAGGATGTTTACACTATAGGAAGATCTGAGCTTATGGCCAGGCTTTAAAGAAAGTCCCCTAATGTGCAAGGGCCAGTGTGGATGTGAAGTGCCATCCTGTAAACATGACTCAATCTGTGTTTAAATCAAGCACTCCAAAGCACTGGACTGTACATTAGGGCATTGTGCTTTCCTTGGCTAGCAGACAGGACAGAGACACAGGCCCAACAGACTGGGCTTTACTGTCCTTCTGACTGATGGGGTTCAGTCACGGTACTCAATGAGAGCATCTACCAGAGCCTGGATGAAAGAATATACCCTTACTCCTTAGTCTTACATTGAGAGAAGTGTGGAACTGTGTAGGAACCTTGGAATTGGTTTTGACATTCATCGCTAATAGGAAGACCCACCGCTGACATGTGACCTTTTTAGGAGAACCTTTTGAAAAGGTGTTTTGCTCGTTTGTTTAGTTGTGTGATATCTCTTAAACAAGCCTGCTTTAGCTGTTCTGATTGTGCCGTGAGTTGACCTATATGACATGTAGAGAGCTGGACAGTGTGAACAGGTCATTACTGTGGACCACCCTAACAGGTGTTTCACCTCAAATTGTCCAGGAGCCTGTCATGTCTCCAAGGCAACTACTGAAGGCCACAGTTAATGGTTCATTATGGGCTTTACAACGCCAAGTGCACTCAAGTGTAAAGCCTGGTCCTCCTCATCCAGATTTCTAAGTGATTAGAGAAGGTCAAACTTTACCATTTAAGGAAAATACAAATGGTTGAAAATGTCTGAAAGGGAATATAATGGGGGTGCTGTGGGTTGATTACATGTCTTGCACCTAGCACAGCTTACAGATGGTCAGACAGAGTGGTGTTATATTGGTTAGAGGGGAGACCTTTATATAGTACTCTGTCGTTGAGCGGGAGAATGGTCAGTTCCTTTTTCTGCTTTAACACTGGCTTGTATTCTACAGTCACAACAAGGAGTGTATGTGATTGATATTTGATTTGAAGTATCAAAAGAAGGTGCTCCTGCATGGTCCACATAAATCAGGTGACAAGTGACACAACATTTGTGTGCCTGTATAAACAGGAAGGTTTGACCCAAACAATATTCTTGTTTTCACCACAGGGCCGTTGTCTCGCAGCCCGTGTGAGTTGCTGCCAGTGGGAATGGGACACCCAGTGCAGGCCATGTTGAAGAGCTTCACTGCCCTGTCAGGCTGTGCTAGCAGGGGCACCATCAGCCTCCCACAGGAAGTCCACATCATCAACCTGAGGAGCCATGCTACTGAGGGACCCGAGGACACCCCTGTAGAAGTGAGTCACCATTAGAAAAAACAACTTAACTGAAACTATCATTTCTGCCTCCATAACTAGACAGTTGAGTACAGGAGAAAAGCATCCATAAATTTAATAAAACTCACATTCATTGAAAACGGCGCCGACAGGTATGGTCGCCAAGGTGTGTTGGTGCGCCCGGTTTTCTAAGTTTTTGTGTTTTCTTTCATTGTATATATGTATATATTGTTTGATTATTTCTTTATTTCATTGCTGTGCCTGTCTGTTATTTAATGCACCAATGTCACCGACGTTGCCCAGGCAAGCCTCTTTTTCTTATTTTGCCATCTTAGCAATGGCTTTCTTACTGCCACTCGACCTGTCAAACCTGCAGCTCAAAGTCTTCTCTTCACAGTTGAAATTGAGACTTGCTTACTTCGACCAGTGTTGAGCTGTGCTTGAAGCTGTCCTATGAGCCGCCTATCATGCAAGCTCGCAGAAACGTGTCTTCTGATTCTGTTGTGGCTTTGGGTCTGCCAGACCTCTTCCTGTCAGAGTTTCCTCTAGTTTCCAAGTGCCTTTTGATGGTGTAGGAAACTGTACTCACTTTTTTATAACTGTGACATTTACATTATTTTTCAGTTTTTGCTCACCTCAATTTTTTTTCTAAACCTCTCGCAGTTTACCACTTACCTTTATACCATTTCAGGTTATTCACTGGACTTGAATTGGTTAAATTCCAATAAAAATGGAAAAATGGGGGTGTTCTAAAACTTTTGACCAGCAGTGTATACTTGTGTATTTGTTTTTCAAATACAGCATACTGGCTTTATAAAATAGCCTATTCAAAGACATTCTGTTTTGCCCTATGGCCTCATCTTCAGTTGAGCCTATCAGTTGAGCTGATTTCAGCATGATAAAACGATCTGCTGCGTCTTTCCACTGCCCTCATTTGCCCCTATTGGAATCAGTGACTCTGATAATGGCTGCCATTCCTTTCCCCTCTTGCTGAGAGGAAGCTTGTTGGCCAAAGCAATGGAGCAAAACATTGTAAACATCCGTCGGATATCAGATTTTTATTGGAGGCTCCGCAAGTTGCAGTAAAATAAATGTATCCTGTTAGAAATCAGACCTGGTGATCAAACCGGTTTATCTCTCCTAACACTTGACTGTCTAAAAAGTGAGAAAAGTCAATATAACGGTCGTTTACAAAGATTTTTTCAACACTTCTTTGTTTTGACCAAAGCTCTTTAGTGTGGTTGTTCAGACTGTCAGCACATCTCCTATGTATTTCAGATGTTGATGTTGACATTAGAACCCCTGCCTCTCTTTAGGTGTTATGCTGCAATATTGAATGGCAAGGCTCTCCACTGTTTGCCATAGTTGTAACATGAATCATGGGCCACAGCCTACGGATATGCTGCGTCTGGATTTTAAAGTGTCCTTAGTTCTCATTCCCCCTCAGTCATGGTAGTGTGAAAAGCAGCATGTATAGACTTGCCATTGCAATTTTGCTGCTGATGTAGGCTTAAACATTGCTATGGCCCAATATACAGAAACACAGTATGTGTCAGTGTGCTGCATCAGCAGGTAAATAAAGAACTTGCTCTCTGGTTTCTGTGGCTCTGTGCTTGGTCCAAAGCTTTGCTTCATGAAAACAAATGCTAGTTATCTTCACAATGAGAAAGATTTGTCTTCTGTTATAATCTGTCATGTTAGCTCTAGTGAATAACTGTAGAGAAGATGCATTAGAAGAAAGGTAGGACTACATTTGAGATTTGTCAAAAGAGTTAGTTGAGAAAACACAGGACCTTTACAATGCACTCATGCACTACTCTCATTTATGTGGATTTAAATTGCCCTTATAGTAAAAGTCAGCTTTTGATTAGGTAGCATTTTAATTTGGCAAAGTAGCTTCTAAATCTGTTCCCCATGTAAAATGCAGTCTTCAATCCATTCATTTAATGTAGAGTTGTGCCAACAAATTGCCCTATAAGAAGATTGTGATATCACCTCAAAACCAATTGTCACACTTACCATACTTAGAAGAGAGTCCAGGCTTAGGCCTTCAGGTCTCATACCTGTCACCACTCACAAGTGAAACCATATGCTCTCCTGAATGCACTACTTTACTTGTTATGGAGTGTCCTGCCAAGTGGAGAGGACTTGCTGTGTTTCATCTAGCTACAGATATACTTGTGTCAAGGTGGATTATGATAAGGCACAGATAGATATTTACACAAAAAAGAAAAAATCTGAGTTTTGTCTACAGCTGCTGACAGATAAGATTGTCCTTCCCAGTGCATTCCAAGCCTCTGGTATTCCCCAGACTAATTCTGTGGCTTTTTTATTATGTGAGAGATAAGCAAATACAGGACAAAAGGTGATGAGCATCTTTGACCGAACCAAGGATCTTGGCTGTCCAAATCTTGTGTTTATGTGTTCTCTAGAGACCCCTTTTACTTGCAGTGATAGACCAAATAACGGTTTAGTAATACTGTCAACTAATTATGCCTGGGAGATGCAGCAATTAATCTGACTAGACTGCCGTTATCCCCCATGACACGTAATGTGGCCATGGCAAGGTTTTGGTTGTAAAACTCTGAATGGTAAAGTTTTGTGCTTTTGTTTATTGTTTATTCTGTCAGTGTCATTGCTCCTCTACAGACTTTATTTATTGGGCTTTAAATCAGTGAAATAAGTTAAGCAATTAGTGGCCTAATAGTTGGATTGAAACGTAACAATTTTGGCCGCTGACCAGCTTTAGCCTGAATGTTCTACTGGCTTAGCTGCAGTGTTAGTGGCCCAGTTCTTTATTCTTCATTCGTCTACAGTCTACAAGGTTATTTTGTGAACACAACTCTCAAAGATGCTGAGCATGCCTTTTCAAGTGTGGTTGTGTGTATTTTGGGTCTGCAGTGCAGATGAAAGGTGGGAGAGGAAATGTGTATGAGCGGCATGTGTTGTGTGCACAATGCATTGGTACCATACGTTATTGCAGCTGTGACAGTTCTAAGACCACAGAAATACAGCTCTACTGCTCTGAAAACCCCCCTCAACTGTGAGATTAGTGATCCTCACTTCAACTCACCCATCATGAAATCTACTTGCCAGTGACAAGCAGGATTTCACCTCACTGAATGGATATATTCTGTAGAGCAAGGAAAAAAGAATAGGCTCGGGTGTCATGTGGAAACAGGCCAACTGTCCTTTTCAACTTTTGAATTACAATATTACATGAGTTTATTTTGCTTTGAGACCTTTAATAACATCCCCTTAGCTTTTGGGTTTGGGCTGTTTCCAACACGTATTTAACAGACGTGCATGATCATTTCCTCTGAAAATGACCCATCATAGCATTACCATTATGGAACACAATGAAACATTCACTTTGAAGGTCTGTTAAATCCATTGCTTCATTTCAAATCACCTGGCCTTGTGTAGCCCATCACCTGGTCTAGTAAGGAGTTTTGTGGAGGAGGCAAAAAAATCCAGCTGTCTGTTTATCTGCATATGGCCTTGGCTGTAGAAGGTCACTTGGGCTCTGGTAGAGATTAGCTGGCCCTGCAGAAGGTGACAGATGATTAGATAAATTCCCCTTAAAGGACACTCGGCACTCGGCCCACTCTGGTCCTTGATAGCCTTTCCACCTGAGCCATGGGCACAGATGTGCCTGTTTGGACACGACCAGCCCCTCTCTTTCTGCCTGTGCTTGGCCTTCAACAAGAATACACTGTGAGGCATATAGTACGTCAGAGAGTGGTCTAATGGATACAAACAGTCTCTGATCTTCAGTAACAGAAGGTGGAGATAATCCACTTTTGACATACATGTTAAACAATCCACTATAAATGGAAATTAGAGACTCAACTACCCTCTAGCTCAAGTGCTCCCAAAACTTTTAACTCTTAAATGCATAGGCTTTTGCTGTGGAGCCCCTAATACACGCCCAAGAGTATACTGGGCCACTGAAAGGATTCCACTGACTATTTTAATGCAATTTGTGACATAAGTGACATAATTCTGCTTTTAGTTGAAATATTATATATATAATCTTATTCTAACTGTTTTGACAGCTCACACAGGTGTGGATAATGGCTGTTCAATATGTAACGCTTGATTAGCATGTTCATTGGTTGTTGAGCATCCAAATTGATCTCACTCTCAGTAATGGGTCTTTTCCCCTGTTTACTTTGCAATTTGTGTCCTAAGCTTATTTTATTTTAAGTCAGCAGAGAGGTGGCTGGTCAGTCTGTGATTATGTAGATGTTCTCTGAGTCCTCCTCTCCACCTCTACAGATGGGGGAGGAAGTGGTGTCTAGGCCACAGAACAGACTGTGTATTAGGATGTTTAAACTATAGCCTGCAGTACAAGAGGTGCCTGTGGTTAGCTTTGGCTGATCTGAGCTCAGACACTGGCTGTTTAGGTTGAGGGGCTGCTGAAGAACATGTATTACATTACATTACATTACAGTCATTTAGCAGACGCTTTTATCCAAAGCGCATTCAACGTAGGTAAGAGAGAGAGAACTACAATTCACCAAACATTGTAAGTGCATCCCCTCCCAAACAAGCATCTAAGAGCAACATAACACTTACTCTATTCCAATGTGCAGCAGTGACTCTGTATTGGCTGCAAAGTGTTTTGGCCAGGTAGAGGAATAAATCCACTGCTGCACATAGCAAACATGCACAAGGGATGGTCAATTGCAGACACACACACACACACACACACACACACACACACACACACTCACACTCTCCTGCAGCTGTAATGTGTCAGGCCTGCTCCACATTCCCCCCACATCCATGTGTGAAAGTCAGGGCTTGCAGTTCGTCCATGTTTTCAGTTAAGACGTGAGAGAAATGAATTGTTTCCTGCCTGCTCCAGTGAACTCATTTTGTATGGGTATTAACCAGAGGGTCTGAACTGTTATCCTTTCAATAACAGAAAGAAATGCACAGCTGGACTTGACTCACAACACACATTTTGGCTCGTAGCCAATCTCCACGCTAACGTTGAGTTATTAAGTGCAACAGAACACCTCAGTGGTGACTGTGCATGTGCTGAAACAGGAATACACTCACATTTATAGGATTTGACCAAATGATAACAAATTATTTTATATTAACAGACCAGATGGAGAAAGTTTTACTCAGGTAAAAGTAGAAATACCAACAATAGTACTCTGGATAGTTTTCTGGTGAAGTATAAGCCCTGTGTTCAGTTCTACTTAAGTGAAAGCACTGCAGGTTTTGCTGTTAAATGTGCTGTTAAAGGTATTAAAGGTGGAAGTACAACTTGGATAACTTTGAAAGCTAAAGGTGAGCTAATGATGGTCAAGTTGCATTAGCTCTATTTGGATGCTGGCCGACTCAAGTAAAAACAAAACTTTTATAACTTGGATGTTTCAAATGCAGAACCTTTTCCTTTAAAATAACAAGCACCTGCAGCTGTGAGACAAATGTATTGAAATAAAGTATAGTAGTAGTACAACTACCACAATATGGCTACAGGAAAACAAGGTTATTTCATTTTGTACAATCAATTTCATGCAACGCCCAGTAAAAATCAGGAATTCACATCACATCATCATGTGGAATGATCATGATGGGTTCAGTTTCATAGCAGCACTATTCCCACATTAGCTGTTTACCAGCAGAGCAGTCCAGTTGAAGGTATTAAATGTCAAAATCACATGCAGTAGCAAAGTAAATTGCTGAAAAATAAAGGTTTTGGGAGACTCATTGTATTCCTTTAAAGGTGCAATTTAGAAAAATAACACTAACGCCAGATCAATGCAATAATATCAGTGGTTTGATATACAACCTGATTTCAAACCAACTAAAAAATGCTGTTTTTTTCATCATACTCTGGTTTCTTACTCACCACTACCATAGACAATGGACTGTTTGTTACACAGTCCCCCAATCTGTCTGTCTCCATGAAATGACAAAATTCTGACTCTGGCTCAACCAGACAGTCATTTGGTTCCAAAATATTGTTCACAGTTGTCTTTCTGAACTGAAGAGTGATGATTTCATCAGCAGCAATGGCCCTGATCAAAGTAACAGCAGCCCCTTTCCTCCCTCAGATCCATGTGGGCCTCTAAAGTAGACACAGGCCAGGACCCTGGAAAGGCAGTAGCCTGGAAGAGGACTAACAAAGTGACCATTCTGGGCCATCAGGCCCTCATAAGGCCTGCGCGTCTTCTCAGATAATAGCAAAATAATAAAAAAAATAATAGCACATTTACACAAAATCTGATGTGCAACCTCACTGTTAATACGTATCCCATCTTGTAGAGAGTACGTGAATGAAGGAAAGGCAACACAGCGGGAGAGGTATAGTCAGAGTGAGCTGTATTGCAGACGAGTCTTGCTGCTCATGTTTCATCCAAGCTTTAAATCCCATGGGCTTTTGGGGCAAAACGCTTTTTTCGTGGATTTTGACCTTAAGGTGTTCGTGTTTTGCCATTTCTGCTCTACCAAAACAATGACCTCATCCGAAGTGTTCATTTCTGTTACCCTTGCCCAGGTCTGATGGTTAGGGTATCAAGTTTGAACATTTTTCCATATGCTCCTTCTGTCACATGCCAAAGGGACCTTTTACACCCTGCTAACAAGCCACCACCACATCTTTGTTGATGGAGAATGCGGCATTATGGGAAACTCCTCGTGGTTGTGTTTCCCATGTCGCTGCCATTTGTGGCACAAAAATAAGCACTTTCTGTTTTCTCAAAAACAAACATCATTATTTGGTAACAGTAGAGATAAACAGAGGTCTGATGGCCATGTGCCTGTCTGGGCATACAATTGGCTGATACGGTTGAAAATAAACAAAAGGGGCCAGCGATATCTCAAATAGGCCATCTTTCTCTAATCAGTCTACCAAAGGCAAACATCAAACACATGCTCTTGGCTTTGAATCAGGGTGAGACAGAGCAGATGATTGTTTTATCAGCTGGAATTCTTAGATATCTCTGACTGTGTTAGCTAGCTGTGGAGCTCACCAGGCACAAACAGCTGGTGAGAGCACAGCCTCAGATACGAGTCAAGCTCACACACAAAAGGCAAGCTACATACACACACTAAGCCAATACCCTTTTTTTCTTGTGCCTACTTTGGGACAGTGTTATGTCCTTATATTGTTATTTTGCTGACTGACTGATGTTCAAGGTTATGTAAAGGCCTATAAGGATGTATGTACGTTTTCTTCTGCGGGTGCTCATGACCGCCCTGATGTGAATGCTTTTTGTGATAAAGGCAGAGAGATGTGAGGAGAACTCCATCCACTTAAACTTATCATCATGTGATCTGGGTCTGCTCTGCTGCAGCTTGCCCCCTCCACCCCTCCACCCCTCTACCCCCCACCCTATTTTCTTGAGCTCCCACCATTCTACCCCATCACAGCAAGATTGCTATCCAGAGGCCCTGTCTCACTCCGACGTCTTTTTAGGCTGTTCTCTTCCAGCACGGCAGGGCTTTGGTTGCAGACTGATTACCATCACATCTCTGGGGAAAGGCTCCAGGTAGCGTCCCCATCACAGCCAGATCACTGGGTGTCGCTGATAAGAGCAGTCAGCAGGTTTTGTTTGTTCTGCCCCAACTTCGTCACTGAGCGCAGAACCCTCCCTCAGCGCAGTGATCCAGAAAGAACCAAGATCCAGACAGATCACTCACACACACACACACACACACACACACACACACACACACACACACACACACACACACAACCCTATCAGATAATACAGTATGATTGGTCCCAGTCTATGATCCTTTCTCCTTGCAGCCTTGACTTTTCAGTCCTCATCCAGCACTGTTTGCTGTAAACCTGTGCTTTTAATGCCTGTATTCCAGGGTTCAGCATGTAGAGGCTTCGGGTTTAGGGCTAGTTTGAGGCTTGTTAAGTGAATGTTTTTTTAAAAACAGGCAAATGATGTGAGCCAAACCTTATTGTTATGCAGATATCTTGTGTTACATGTAATATCTCTAGTTGATTATTATTTCCTGGCATTCCTAGATTCATCTTACTTTTTGGCTAATTAAAGGATGTTTTGAGTTTTCTCAGAGTCACCAAGGACAGTCAGGCAGTTAATTAGTTCTGTCAATAAAGGAAACTCCCTTTTCCTGCAAGGATACTGAGCCCCATAGTGTAAGCTCTGGTTGCAATGTGACTGCTGGTTACATTGCTGGGCACAATATTTGACCAGGGGCTATGCAGTTATGAAAGTATCACATTACAGTGCTGATGCACTGTGTTTATGAAGCACACTCGAAACTACGTGTAATTTATGCTGGCCTGAAAGGTCATGAAATTGCATTCACATGCTCCATACAGGCCAAATGCTTGGAATCGCCCAGCACAGTTACAGTCTGCCAGGCATACACATCAGTATGTTCTACATCTTGGCATGTTGTATCATTGTACTGTAAACCTGTAAAAGGATTGTTTATGATTTTCCATTTGAGTTTCTATCCATTTGGCATTATGTGTGTTTTTGATTTGTTTTGGAGCTTTAAATTGGAGGTGTACTTTTTATTTTTTAACGAGCACATTTCCATTGTTTACACATGCTACGACCAGTAACGCTATGCTGCCCTCGCTCAGCATGCTACAGCTGTCGTCCCCTGTGTGGAGTTTTATTTCAGTAACGTGATAGGTCTAGACAAGCCTCCATAACTCCTCCACCCCTGGCCACTGGCAAATGTGGCCTGTGACTGTAATGGACACTGCACCCCCAAATCCCTGTACCAGCCTCCTGATAATCAATCAGGCTTGGTCCTCCCACTGCAGCAGAGCCTCTCCATGGGGTCCTCTGAAGGTAGCTGCACCAGGCACCACTCAGCGCCACCTGATCCTTGTGAACACAATTAGAGGTACTTTGATCCCTGGTGTTCCCGGACCCTTTCTCTTCACGTCCTGGCTGTGTGACATGGTCTGTTGCTCTAGGCACCACTACGCTGCTACTACCACAACAATGCCACAAACCTCATGATGGCATCTCAGTCCATGGGCGGAGATGCATACCAGCTGCTGTCAGCCCTCGCACATCCCACACATTATGCAACTCAGCTCTGGCCAAAACTGATGTAGATTATGTAGATCGGTGTATCGTCATATACTGAACCCTTAATAACACTGGATCGGCTGTTTTCACCTTATCACTCTCAGTGCCTTTGCTTTTCGTCTCCTCACAACTCTGTTTACGCCTGTGCTTTCAGGTGACTCACCTCTTCTGGAAAGGTTTCTGTCTGGGTCTAAAATTCCACATCTTTTCAGCTCTTCAGCTCTCTCACTCTTCTACTGCCTCCTTCTCCCCATCTCACAAAGCCAGGGGCGCAAAGCCAGGCCAATACTACCAGGTATGATTATATCTTGGTTGTTGTTATTCTCAGAGGAGCGATGCGCAGGCTTTTTCCATAGTCTGGACTGAGGGGGAGGCAAATATGCAAAAAAAGAGTGGAGAGAGAGAGAGAGAGAGAGAGAGAGAGAGAGAGAGAGAGAGAGAGAGAGAGAGAGAGAGAGAGAGAGAGAGAGAGAGAGAGAGAGAGAGAGAGAGAGAGAGAGAGAGAGAGAGAGAGAGAGAGAGAGAGAGAGAGAGAGAGAGAGAGAGAGAGAGAGAGAGAGAGTGAGTTACTGATCTGACTGTTTGTTTGGCGCACCAGCCAGTTTGCCTCATAGATAAACGCTCAGTAGTTTCTTCCATTTGCTTCTCTCCGAGGGCCCTTTTAATGATCGCAGCACTTTTACACTCTCATTTGTGTTCCTCTTCTCCAGGGCTTAGATGTGTGGAAGACTGATTATTAGGCTTTGATGCTTTATGTTCACTCTCTGTATACGCCTGTCTGTGTCTCTTTCTCGTTCCTTGGTTTCATAGAGCATCGTAGTGACAAATCTTTGAATGCTGAGTATCTGTCACAGACAGTGGATAAACATGCCACTTTACTGGGTAGAACACATCTCTTGAGTATAGCCTGGAGTCGACTTGGTGAAGCATGGTGTGTGTACATATGAGAGAGGGAGGGAGATGCTGTACATAGCTTGTACCACTGACGCTGCATGAAAACACCTAAAGTGAAGGCGAGAGAAATATGGGAGAGATGAAAGGAGATTTTTCTTTTCTTTTCAGTATTTAGTCTGGTCCAGTACCCAGAACAGACTGGCTGTTATGTAAATGGTTTACTTTGTCCATACACAAAGCACCCTGAAAGGATATATTATTGTTTATAACTGTGGTTAATAGTGACTGTTAAGAACCCAAGAGCATATAAGTTACAGCAACGCACCAGAAAAATTGTAATGGTTTATTTTTCATGATAAGATTCTCAGTCTTGTGAATATAGATAACTCTTTCTATTATCAAACAAAATGAAAACATGCTACCTGTATTTATTGTAAATCAGGCATTTTCTTTCCACGAGCCATGTCTGATTAAGTTAGGGGCCGTTAAAGCATATAATGTGACTCTGACATAAATCCTTGCGGGTTGAATTAGTGATTTACAAGCTTTTACAACTCACACACAGGAAGGGGCTAATATGATTAGCCTGGGAATACACACAGAGAAAACATAGGGAAGGAAGTTTAAAGAAAGGCAGACCGCCATACCCTCTAGAGTGTCAGTATTCATCAAAGTTTGCAACCTACTCTACAGCAAGTGTATGTGTTAATGCATACCCTCAGGTACCCTTCATTCAGTCTGACAGAGAAGCACCTAAAGCTTAATAGTGATGAAGTTATGCTTGTTTGTCAAGATGATGATGAAGGGCTGAATCCCAACTTAGCTTGAGGTGAGTTTGGATTCAGTGCATGGCCAGGCTGTAAATCACCTGGCTAGATTTGGTCCACTGGGCCCAGACAGGGCTAATACTGCAGACAAGAATACAGCAATTAGGTACCAAAAGTGGGAGTTCATTCTCCCCGTTTTACTAACGGACTGTGAAAATCTATTTTAATGACACACTGAGAACCAAAGGCATAGTTGCATGCTGTGGAGATGGTAACAGAGACCCGCCACTTACTTTTTTTCTTGGCTAACAAAGACCCCAGTGTGCAAAAGTTCAGATCCCGCTGAGACAACATATCAGAGCTAAGCAACTGCCTTTTAGGGAGAAACACAGCATGCCGTCTTTGTGAGTTTATCAGCAAAGTGAGTGCATAAACAACCAAGAGCCTGATAAAGAACAACATTCTGCAGCCTTACAGCTCTGTAATTACTGTAGGACAGTAACCCCCAATGTTTTGATAATATTTAGTGAACATGAGTAAATTAAAGCTTTGATATGTGCACAGTGCAGCTCTGTGAAATTGTATGATTTGATGTCCTGTGGTTGACCTTGTGGTGACTAGTGAATTTTCTCTGTGGCTTTGTCCTGATCTCTTCCTCAGCATGCTGTTTTACCAACGTACTGCATCAGCTGTACATGGCTCCAATCGTCTGTTTGTTTCTGTATGTTTGCCTTACTAGGTGGAGCTGCATCTGAAGCCCATCCAGTCTTTGCTGCTCCACCAGAAGCCCCTGGTCTTCGTGCTCAACTCCCCCCAACCGCTGATCTGGGAGATCAAGACAGAGAAGCTGGCCCAGGGCATCAAACATACCTTTCATGTGAGTCCAGCATCACTAAGACCCCCTCAAATCCAACTTCCTAACACAGTGTATTAATTTCCTCACAGACTAAACTGTATTTCCATTTCAGTTGCATACTACTCTTAGTGAGATATTAAAGGGACTGTTAATTTGCAGAGGAAGCCTTTTCGTGCTCCAGGTTTCCCATGCTATGGTTTGATCTTGACACCATGCACACAGTATGTAGACAACCACCACAGTCACCCATGTGTGTTGTGGCGAGATGTTAATCTCTGTATACTCGTGCTTAAGGCTTAATTGGTGCTTAATCAGTGGTTTAGCCATGGCTGCAGACTCTTCTTAATACTGTACAGATGTATGCTTTCTATTTTATTTTGTAGTACACTCTAATTATCGTTGACAAACACACCACTTTAACGACCATTACACCAGGTTTTAGACCGTTAACATACAACTATGAATAATACGGGAATTCTGGGCTTTATAGATATTGATATCATATTAGTTTAATTATTTATTTTTTATATTTATACTGTATTCTGCCAAACTCAAACCAAAAATCAGCCCCTGATACACTATGGTGTGAAATGTATTTATCTGAGAAGAAGAAGTGGGGTAATGCGTTGGCTTTGTTAGCGCTGCACTCCTCAACACAATTATTGTTTTCCAATGCTGCTGTTAAACAGTACAGGGCCGTAGCCCCACTGCCTCCCTCTTCAAACAATCCTGTTGATGGCTGGGCAGCTGTTCAAATCAGCCAGGGCGTATCCTCACATCACGAAAACCCTCACAAACAGGAATGTGAGGTAGCCTGACAAGCTAAACCTCCTTTACAGCAAGTTCTAGCGAGGAGGGATTTGATCTATCCTTTTGCCCACTGATATTTGCTCCAAGCAGGAAGGGTATCACTAATTGGTTTGTAAACATATTGAATCCTAACAGGCAGTGTCTGCGGGGGAAGTGATCCAGAGGAAAAATATCAGCAAACTGACAAGATATTGCTTGATTCAGAAAGTGGTCTTTATTATCTATAGCTACACAGACTTGGTCCATATGAGGGGGACAGGGGAAGAACCTTTGGTGAGGGTGTAGTGGGAGCCAGGCCCCCTGGAGAGCCAGCCGTATTTAGTAGGGGGACCAAGAGGCCTTGCTGGGAAACTTAATGAAAAATGTAAACATGGGTTGCTTCAGTCCTCGTGGTCTCAGACTGTGTATCGCATGAGAAAATCATATCAAAATGAGACCAAGAAGACCATGGCTTAACTAAACCATGCTGCTATGAAAAACGTTTACCTTAGCCCTTATATGCTCTGAAGGCTTTTCTGTGTCTTTGGCTTCTCCGAAGTAATCATTTTCAATTGTATGTTAACACCACAGCACCCTGCAAGAATGCAGCATCAGGTACCCAAATTATTTCCATGTGTGGTGAAATGTTTTCCTTCTCATTCCACACCCGCAAAACATCCTGCCATGAAAGCCAATGTGACACGGAGATGCATATACATGGATCCCAAATCCATGCATTGTGCACAGGTTCATGTCTGGGCCCAGGCATGTGTACACGCACACACACACACACACACACACACACACACACACACACACAGAGAGGTAGAGTATATTAATATTCCTCTTCTACACCTCTAGTGGCATCTTTCTGAGGCTTAGCTGAAATGTGACCCTCCTCATCACAGAGACATATTTCTCCATGATCACTTTTTTTCTTGTGCGCAGATTCAGAATCATGTGGAGCAAATGTAGTGTGTTCTACATTTCACTTAAAAGGGTTCAAACAACCCTTAAAGGAATATGTGATCATGCATGGCTTTCTCTCAGCCTGGTGCCTTGAGCAGTGAGAAACCATTCTAGCCAAGGCTTGAGAGAAATCTCAGTTCGCCCCATATTAAAGGCTTACAGGGGAATACACAACATGAAGACATGAGGCCTGAAAACCATGCACTCATTTTAGTTGTGTTATTTCCTGTACTAAGTGGAAATGTTCTCATGTCAAGAGAAATAAATGGATGCATTTCATGCAGATTAATGTGCATCTGACCTGCTTGTGTTTTTTCTAAGCTGTGATAATGTTGAGTTAGCACAGTGGGTGTTTCTGAGGGGACCAGCAGGTCAGCATCATAGTGAATGTCTCCCCTTGTCAATGGTGGAAGACAGAAAACAGCTGACAACAGCCATGAAGGACTACAGTACAGGCAGAGCTGTTGCTGTGTATCTAATGATGTTAGATATGGGAAATGACATGGGACACTGTGCCTCCTTTCCCAGGACAAGGGTGGGGGGGCTTCACTTGTGACAGATTGACTTTTTTCCCCATGACGTTTTCAGTTATATATTTGAAAATCTTGAAATTGAAACTCTTCTGAATTTTGCTTTAAGATGTTAGGTATATCTTGGAATTAAGTGGCTGCGTGTGTCTTCAAATCTTCCATAACTACACATGCACAGCCATTCATCTGACAAACAAATTTTCTTTAGCAGCTGAATTTGAAACTTTGTGGGAGTCCCCCCTGAGTTAGGTGTGAAGTGTTCTGTGTTTGGGTGTCAGCCCTGAGCCTGCTGACAGGGCACACCCCTGGTACATCTTATCCACTAGCCTGGCTGCACGTGGTCACAACCCGGGCGAGTCCCAGGCGTAGCTCCTCTTCTCAGGTTCTCTCCACAGTGACAGCTCCTTAACATGCCACCACAGAACTCATATATCACACAGCATCCCGCTGAAAGAGCTTCCCAGCTTCCCTCTTCACTGTTAAGATTCCCTCTGTCTGTTCTCACCCTGCTTGAATGGATGCAGTCAGTTAGCAATTGACAATTATGTATCAATTATGTGTGACATATGACAAACCTTCAATCTGCACAGAGATACATTTGTTGTCAAAAACCACTACCATGTACACAAATGCTGAAATTGCAGTGTGTTAGTGACATTGTTTTTGACCCACCCTTCTGATATATAGGTGAGATGATGCTGTGGTGAGCGCATAGAGTAACAGAGTCAAGAGGAATGGTTTGTGGGTCGTAACACTTCACAACAGAACCCCGCTGCCAGACCTCCCTTACTCCGGCTTTCTATAGGAGTGGCTATTTCCTGGGGCTAATTGGACCCTGAACCAGGCCTGCCAGTCCTTGTTTCCTGGTCCCAGTGCTTTCAGTTCCATGGACACAGATGGGCTGCCTGGAAAGGTTTCAGAGATGTTGAGCACACTGTTGCTGTTGGCCATCGGACCCTCCTGGCTTTTAAAATGCCAGAATCCAGACTTTTGTTGTAAAACATGTTCTCTGCAGTACTCCCTGTCAATCAGCAGCAGGAATGAAACTGAAATGACTAAAATGACATGAAATGTGAACAAGGAAATCAAGCCAAATTTTACTTTACCATGGGACAGTTACAATTCAAAGTGAGGCATATATCTCTATGTATAGATATGTGTAGGTTTAATGGCAGTTTTTTGTGGGGAAGCTATGATTGTTTGAAACGATTGATCCGGAGCACATCTCTCTCATGACTCTTGATGGAGCAGGATTGTAAAGTTTAGCTGTTGGCATGTGTTGCTCTTTCTTTGTTTGCCAAGTCATGCCTTTTCTCTCCTACATTAAAGACTTGTAGTATCAGGCCCCTCATTCATACAAACATGCGCGCTGCACCCCCCCCCCCCTCTGTGACTGTTAATTGAAACCATGGGTAGCCACTATTGGCTTTTATTTGGAGACAGGAATGGCAGAGGAACGCCCCAGAGTGGCGCTGAGACAGATGGTATTGTTTTCTACACAACAGATCCTTCCAGTTCACAGCAACGCACGCATGTCTGCAGCCAGCAGCTTGATTAGCTCTCCCTAGCTCATCAAGAGGGAGAGGACCAAATCAGCCACGGAAGCATTCATCATATTTATATCACCAGAGATGTATCGCATGCTCATGTTATCTATCAGCCCTCGCTGCACTCTCCATCACCCTCCTCTGTTTGCAACACCTCTTCATTTCTAAACAGTCTTTTTGATTTCCCAGGCTCAGGGTGTTGCTTAGTGAGAAACCAGTGGAGGATTGCAGCTCAGTGATAATTGATATAAAACATTTGGCATGCCATCTACTCAGTGCTGCACATATGGCTGGAATATGTTGATGTTCATAGGCAGAAGGGCCAGGAAATAAAATGTTTTGGACCATGCAGGGTACTCAGTACTGGCAGACGTTGGGGGGTTATCTTACAATAAGAGAGACAGTAGATTAGAAGAGTACTAAAGACAGATACCATGCTGAAATAATGCTGATTAGTTTATAGAAATGAAGTAGAGGGTTACCAAAGTGGATGAGTTGTTTACATGCCTGCCTGCAAATACCATTTAAATACCATCCCCATGGTACGCTGCTGTTAACTTCTCCGCCTTCCCAGTGAGGGTAACATCTAATTTTCATATATTTCAAGTTACATAACACATTACAATGTTTAAATGGCACATTCAATATACTTAGACTCATTTTGGCATGTACATTACTAGACTGCTAAACGAGAGAGTAAGGTTATGCTTTACTTGGTGAAGGGCTGTTCTTCTCAGCTCTGTAGAATGAGACCAGGCAGACGCGAGACCTTAGGTGCAAGCATTGGTTGGTCATGAGGCCATCATGAAACCAGCCCAAGAATAATCTCTGTCTTGAGCTGCTTGATTCTACAACAACACTAATTTATGGGATAAGACCCATGAATGGCCAACTCACTGTCCGATTTCTGTTCATGAGACATTCATTTGTTTTATTTCAATTGATTCTCTGTCTTTTATTGATGAAGCAGCATTTGATTGAACTACACTTGATATGGCTTTTCTGCATTCTGGGAGTAGATAAGTAACAAAAAGTAACTCTTATATTTTCTTGTAAAATGGGAAACTGATGGGTATTTATTTGAATGGGTATTTATTATCAAAAATGTAAGCCTATGACATTAATCACTTTGTTTTTGAGCAAGTCCGTTTTGCCTTTCTACTAGACATGCACAGAGAGAGAGAGAGAGAGAGAGAGAGAGAATGAGAGAGAGAGAGCGAGAGAGAGAGAGAGAGAGATTGTAAAAGCCCTTACTTCCCCATTTCAAATTCCTGAGGTTTCCAGTGCTCTGGAAAGCCTGGAGCTAATTTGGCTTTCAGGCTTTCCCCTCTAATTCTTTGAGACTAATTACAGTCGTATTCCCGCAATTAAATTGATAAACTCTGCTGAGCTTGGCAAGGTTAGCGAAGAAACCCCAGACCCCTCCTCACTTGCTCAGGGCACCGCCACTCCTTTTTTCTATGGTGAAGCACAGCGCACCATCTTTCTCTTGACTCTTTGCTGTTCCTTCTTGCCGTAGTAAACACCGCTAAAAATAAAATCTACGTCGACCTGAATTCTTCGACAGAGTCTGTCTCCTAGGCCTCAGTATTTATTGCCTCTAGTGACAATGCCAGGAACACTGAGTGGAGCGTCCAGAGGTCAGGCAGATGTTGTGCGTGAAGCAGGCAGAGATTTGAAAAGTTATGTCTGAAACATCTAAATACCCCAAAGGGACATTCTTTCATTATCACAAACGCATTGTTGCAATTTGGGACAACTTCATAACGTCATCGCAAATATCTGACGTGGTCCTATTAAATTCATTAAATGGGTTTGATGATTTAATGTTTAATGGGGCCTGCCACTGCCGTCTCAGCTAAACCCTCATGCACACAGATAGGATACCTTGGGAATAAGAAAAACAAGCATGGAAATATAATGAGGTAGGGCTGTCTAGACCTTGTGCTTGGACTCATTCGGTTGTACGGTAGGATTTTCAGCACATGTGAATGTTTATCTCTCTGAAATGAAGCATATGGGCTGAGCTCCATTAAGAGCCAGAGGGGTGGTCCCTCCTATATTCACCTAGCCCAGTCCCCCTGCCAAAAAACAAATCAGCACTTCATTGCCCTCCACACATTTTATGACCTCTCCCTCCTTTTTTATTTGTGCTTATTTTTTGTCACTATTTGCATTTCACAGCTGGATTTTGTGCTTTGACACCGTTACTGCAGCAAGGCAGTCACCAGTAGTATCACTCAATGGTCCTGACTGTTGCACAGATTGCATTAAATAGCATGAGATCAGATAGTTATAAGTTATTGTGCCCTGGCAAATGCAAAAGTCTGGATATACTCAAACTGCATGGATAGCAGTGGTTCAGCCTCTGAGCAATAGCATGTGCCTTGAGTGTGTGTGTGTGTGTGCTCCACCTTTTATTTCTGTGTGCGTCTGCCTACCTGCCTTGCTCTCTGTCAGATTGTCCTCCTGTCTATGTAAAGTATTGGTGTCTTCTCCATTACCCCAGAGAGCTCTATCTGCAGCCATTTTGAAAAAGACCTGCACATTTGTGATGACGCACTAGAACACAGTGCACTGTATAAACAATAGAAACCAGACACCTTATTGTGTAAGAAGAACATGTGTGAAAATACCTTGAGCATATTTGTAGAAGCCTTGAAATAACGGTGGGGATGGAGTGGGAAGGATGGGTTTCAGCGATGTTTAGATAGTGGGTTTAATTTTGGAAAAGCCTCGTCCTTGCTTCAGTCTGCCTGCAGGTTCTCCATTTTACATGTCAAACTTCTTCTCTTGTAAAATATGGATGACCATATCAATACATTCCAGCTTACTTTCTTTATCAACAAAGAAGTCTTTGTAAGTAGAAGTCTTGAAAAGTCACACTATAAGTCAAATAGACAAAAAAAATACTATGAATCGTGTTTTTACTCTGGAGCCAACCCACTGCTGCTTCACCAGTAACTCACTCTGACAGGGAGACTGAGCATGATTAAAAGCGTAATGATAGACTGATGAATTTACTCTAGTGTCTCCTTGATATTTCTAAGAATTTAGTCCCATGCATACTAGCTAGTGTATGTGATCACATGCTATAGCTGAAATAACAGCTTATCACAGCACTTCTGTAATCCTTTAACACTGCTGCTTTTTCTCCTCCTCAAGGTATCCGAGGGCTCAGAGGTTCTCTTTCAGCCGGGAAACTTCTCCCTCACCTGCCAGATCCAGAAGGAGACCCTCCCCCATGGCAATGAGCACCTCCTCAACTGGGCCCAGAAGAAGTACAGAGCAGTCACCTCTTTCTCTGAGCTTAAGATGACTCAAGACATCTACATCAAAGTTGGAGAAGGTGTGTACTAGAGAGAATTCCTAAACATAACTCTAGGCCCCAAGGCACGCCTCCCCATTCCCGCTCAGTTCCCATAACTTTACTTGGAGCTTTTGCCTTCTATCTCAGGCTAGAGGTATACACGCTGGTATACAAAGAAATATGTTTCTTGTCTTAAACAGACATTTTCCTTCCAAGTGCTATTTTTGAGGCTACCTAATTCTCAGTGGTGGCCAGTTATAGCCTCAGGAGTTACTGGGCCCCAGAGGAATAAAGCAATCCCAGTGCATGGACTATGTATTTTGAGTTTCTCTGGCTAAATTGAATTAAATACACTGACTTTCTGATCTTTCTTTTATTCATAAACAGACACTTTGCTGCTTTTTACTTGACGTTTTGCATGAGTTGAAAATTACCAGTAAATTTTGAGAGGGCTTCCAGATTTAGTTTTTTTTTGTGTGTGTGTGTGTGTGTGTGTGTGTGTGTGTTCAGAGAGAGAGAGAGAGGGAGAGAGAGAGAGAGAGAGAGAATTCAAATGGAATAACCCCAACTTCAAAAAAAAACTTGTTTGGTTAAGATTATGATAATAGGGACACATTATCTTGCTACTGGATTCAAATCTTCAACGTTCAAGTCAACGTCTACACTATAAAATGGTCTTACTCCCTTAGTTACCACTAAGATGATAGGGCATTACTCCCTAATTCACAAGGCTGCATTTGAAAAAGTTTTTAATACCTTGTCTTGTGGAGGGCATAAATGGGTTTAGCAAATGTGAGCGGAAATAAACTGTCAGAGGTGAGCTGAACCAGACAGAGCAAGCCTTTCCAAGCTCTCCTGTAAGCAGAGGTAAGAGGGGAGTCTGTTTGAAGTGAAGGAAGAAGCACAGGGGGTTTCTTTAGGGAGGCTATGATTGATCCTCACTCGTGTTTGAGCCAATGACTTATAATGCTTCAATCCCTACTGGTCCTTTATAAAGTGAACAGACAGTGCGTCCAACTCCACAATGCGTCAGTGCTCAGACAGGACACCTCGTTCTTAGTGAGCGTCTTTCCCTGCGGGAACATAATACGTAGATGTCGGGAGAGGAATAAGAGTGGTTGCTTAACCTTCCAGCATTTGGCTTATGTCATTAGGGCCTGTGGTTTGGCAAAAGCCCAGAGTGCCATGTTTACCTGAAGCAAAGAGCTGCAGATTTCCAGTCCCTCTTCTCTTCGATAGTGTTTCATGAGGATGGACAGATTTCCACTTTGTTACCTAACCAGGCCGATAGTCAGTCTCTCTCCTGAGCTCTTTAAAGTGCCATGAGGGTTCCGGAGAGGATGGTGCCAACCCTTTAGTTTACACTCTGCAGACTGCTCTGTCCAAGACTGTTTGCCAAATAAGGAAGCATCTGTCTTTTGTTTTCTCTGAGTGTGGAGAAAGGGCTTAACTTTTCATGTGCTATAAAAGACAAGTAACTCCATTGGCAGTTACTGGAAATTTGAATCAACACTGCACATTAGTTAACCTTTAAACAGCGCTGATAGTGGGGAAAATACTGGAAGGATTGGTTGAATGTGTGTATGAATGTCATTGTCATGTTATTGTTAAAGCATTCTGACAAAATATTTGGCTTAGTTTTCCCACGTGAGATGAATACAGATATTTCCCTGTTCATGTGAAGACCAATCATACCGCCCTGAACACACCCGATCTTATCTGATCTCGTCCAATCTTGGAAGCTATGCAGGGTTGAGCCTGGTTAGCACTTGGATGGGAGACAGTTGGGAATACCAGGTGCTGCAGTCTGCAGGATAGTGTTGTTAGTAGGGAGACCGTCCTTCAACTAGAAGTCACGAATCAAAGCCCCTGTGTTAGGGGCCTGCTCAGGTATACTTGGCAGGACACTGAATCTCTACCGTTCTGTAACTTCTTCTACCAGAAACTCCAATCAGTAACATAAACATCTTTCCATTTTCAGATCAAGTGTTTTCTGAAACCTGCAAGATTGACAACAAGTTTCTGTCTCTGAACTACCTGGGCAGCTATGTGGAACCGCAGCCATCAAAGGGATGTGTCCTGTCTGGACCAGACAAAGACCAAGAGGTCCATATCATTGAGCTGCAAGCCCCGAACTCCAGCAGGTAAGCAGCCAAAGGACCCAAAGCAAAATAATACTTTTTGCCACAGTTTATGTTTGACGTCAAGATGCTCTCATTGGTCTCTGTGGACTGTTTTGGATAGACATGGGGGAGGGGGGGGGGGGGGTTATTGACCTAGTGGTGTTCTTTTGAGAACCGTATCTCAGACCTGACTCTCTATCTCCAGGTTGCCAGATAACCTCACTCTCCCAATGGAGTGATTACTCTGCATGCGTAAAAGAGTCTGTAAATCTGGAAACTTGGTAGCCATGATGTATCTCACTATAGTACTATGTGGTCTGTAGTGCATATGTCCTGCTTTTTTTTCTGGGAATCCATCCAGGTTTTTAATCAATTGGCCAGACACAGAAGGCATGTTAATACTGAGTAGATCACTTCCAAACTCCTTCTTCTCTCTCTCTTTCTCTCTGTGTAGTGCTTTCCAGGTGGATGTCATAGTGGATCTACGGCCTCTTGAGGATCATGCCCCGCTACATCGCGATGTTGTCTTGCTGCTCAAATGTGCAAAGTCTGTCAACTGGGTCATCAAGGCCCACAGTGTGATTGGCAAACTGGATGTAGTGGTAAGACACTAGGAAAGCAACATAGATGAGCTGTGGTGTTTTTTGGCTAACTTCACTAACAAGATTTTATACAGTCACATCACACCACAAATTCAAGTAGTGTCAGCACATGACTGCACAGGCAGGAAAGAGACAGAAATGTCATCACTTTGCACTCCTGACCAAAGAATTTGTCACAATAGGAGGTGTGTTGAATTGGCGCCCAGTTGCTGCTGCAGGAGAGGGTGGGGATAACAGGTTAGGAGGGTGGAAAGATGAACTGTGAAATTTCATCCTGACAGCTCCAGGGATTGTCATCACATTGAAAAAGCGAGGCGTCGGGGTGGGGTAGTGGAGGCATCCGACAGTAGGCCTACTACAGTATTTTTGCTGTGCATACAGACCAACCTGTTTGCCATCAATCATGATGTGAATTATGAGCAGTGCTTGCTTCAAGCAATATCGTTCTAAGGTTTCTCCAGACATGAGCACTTTGGACCTCTTCACAGCACCCAAAACACAAACATTGGCTAAATACTGCAATATATCACACCCAGGGTGCCTGTACCTAGAACTGAACTATGGTTGCATATTTATTGACACTGAGCACGATACAGTCGTGCATACACTTCAGTGTTATTGAAGTCTCACAGGACCATCAGAAACCCTTGGAAGATGAGGCCTACAGTTTGAGAGAATAGTTTGGTTTTAGAACAGGTAAATAGGAAATTGGCACTTGTCCATATTTCACTGTTGTCTTGAGTGCATCCCTCTGCTCCACCAGCCCTCTGCATGCTGACCTCAGTGGAGGTATGCTGGGGGTTCTGGGTTTCCTCAGTGTGTAATGCTGATACTCATGATACAGAGTACAGCTGCCAGCCATGACACTGCACTTTTGCGAGGCACAGTCTGTTTGTACAGCTGCCCCGTTACTGCTCTGAGGCAATCAGGTTGTGTGAGTCTATCGCCAGGTCAAAGCCTATGGAACATACAGAACAGCACAAATGGATGGTCATCCTTCTGATGGAGATCCATTCAATAGCTGTGAACAGCTTGACGATCTTGATGTAAGATCATGCTCTGTGATCATATGAAATTATGAAATTGAAATTTCAAACTTCTGTATTGTAATGTTATGTTTTGTTCTGTATAGTAGTAACTGTTTAGTTTGTGGGATTAACTGTTACAATTCCATAAGTATTACCAATGTGTGCATGCCTGTATTAAACAATATGTTTAATATCTAGGATGCTGGCAACTTGAGTGATTGTGCAAGAGCAAATGTGTTTTTGTCTATCTGTAAGTTTGAGAATGGGGTGAGGGGGAAAAACAGCATCAGTGTTTTGGAGAATATCAGCTATGTATGTGATACGATAGCCTCGTAAACTAAAAGCCTCACCACTGTCGGAAGGAGGATTGTCCACACTGTCACTCAAAAGACCCATTGAATGTGTGGGAAATGGCTGTGAGAAAGGATTAGTCCTCCCTCACATAGGGCGTACATCCAGTAGGGAACACTAGGACTTCTGAAAAAATCAGTCACATTTGAGAAATGAGTCACCACTGATCAAGCTATAGCACGCCTTTTACCTCATACTCATACTTGACTCAGACTTGACGGAGAACTCAAGTAAGCTCAGGACTGCACATCAAATTGAATCTGTGACAATATCTGAACACAAAGCATGTCTTTCTTTTTCAAGATATTAAAGCAGCTCAAATTTCTGGGCTCTGGTCAGGGCAGCTTTTGGAGCTGACAGTGGGTGTTTTACAACATACAGTAAGACAAAACAAATTAAACCTCAGCAGATAATGGAAAATTCTGCAAACTTGTAAAAAACAGTGTATGTGTTCTTTCTTTATAAGTAGGTGTCAGTTAGGATAGAGGTTTACATGTGTAATCAATTTGTTTCTTTTCTCACAGACCTCCGATACCGTAAGTATTAGTCCAAACGCAGAGAGACTGATGCAAGTGTCAAAAAACCCCAATCAGTACCTGCCCGCAGGATCGCAGGCCCTGATCAAGTGGGCAGAGGAAAATGGCTTTAGCCCGGTGACCTCTTACACCAGCACTCCTGTGGCTAACCACTTCAGTCTCCGACTTAGAGAGCCAGGTAAGCTGAACATCTGTAGACTCTGCCCAATCTATAATGTATCAGAAGTAGTGTGTTCAGTTAAACTTTGGAGAAAATACAATGTGTAAAAAAATACACACACAAGTTATAGCAGCTGCCAACATTTAAATAAATAGGCATCAGTGGTGACAAATATCACAGATTTCCCCGTCCTAATAAAGGGAATAGCGTGAAATTGTCAAATGGTTTTACAGTCTTAGTCCTGTGCAATTTCCATGCCTGTAAAAGCACCAGGCCTCATGAGGCTCTAACCAAGGCCGGTGTGACTTCCAGATGTGGTGGATCCTCTGGAGAGCATGTTTCCGCCAGAGCTCTCCATTCTACGTAACTCCAATCCACTCCCAGGTGCAGGAGCTGCTCCACGACGTTCCAGTCTGCCCGTCCCCTTCCCCCCACACATAGCCCAGGGCCTGCCCTACCTGCCGCTGCCCTCCTCCCTCGATGATCGTCCCTGGGAAGGTGGGGAGCCAGAGGAGCAGCAGGGGGTCCGGAATGTTGGCCTCAGCGTGCAGTGTGAGGAGAAAAGGATGGTGGTTAGCATCGACAAAGAGAGCCTGCAGGTCAGTGTATAGCATGCCTTCATCTATCACACCTGTTAAATGGGCTATGTTCAGACAGGCAGCTCAAATTGGATTTTTTCATAGATCCAATATGAGTCAGATATTCTTCTGAAGTCTGAACAGCAAAAATCCATGGACGCATGGAATTTTTTCAGATCACATTTAACACATTTAAACCACATTCATCTGTGGTTTGAAATGTGATTCAAATCTCTCTGAAAATGCAACTCAGTCTGACGGCTCAGATCGGATTTCAAGTGTATTTGACGTCACACGTTGCGACAAGAATCGCAGAGAGGAGGAGAGCCAGCAAGAGAATACTGGTACCTGGACACATTAACAGGCTGAACCAATGCGTTCTGCACCGCGACTAGAAAATGCCATCATAAAAAAAGTCTAAGAATAAGCAAACTTCCATCTTACTAGCTTGTTGCTAGCTCCCAGATTTCTTGGACAGAAAATTTGCGGTGTTACTATGACAACCAGTGTCATAATGACAGCAAATGATTGTACTGTCAAAACACACAAATCTGATCTGGTCACTAATTACAATTACCGTCAGCCCTAAAGATTGGATTTGACAAATTGGATTTGTCAAATCCAATCTTTGGATTTTCATAAAGATGACAAGGATACTTTTAGAATTATGTTGAATTTCAATTTTTCTTCAGGTCCATAAAATGGTGTAAGTGGCATAAATAAAATGAGAAATGTTCTCATTATTACGTTGCTGTATGGCATTGAAGTGGGTGTGATGGTTCCCAACATTTGGAGCCTGAACACAGAGAGAGAGAGGGAAAACACAATCAGCCCACATCACAATGTGCAAACTGCCATAGACTGTAATTAGGAGACGTTGGGGCTGGAGCTAGACCACCTCGTGGGATTTGTTTATTCCTGGGAACTTCGAAGTCGAAACAGAACCATGTTGACTTTTTAATAATTTTGAAAATGAATTAATAAAGGAAAACTTGTTTTAATCTGCATCCAATTTTCTCCTGGTTTGATTTGACTCTCCCCAGGCCAATGGGTTTACTCATGCCAACCTCACTCTCCAAGACCCAGAATGCAAAGCAACAGTCAATGCCACCCACTACACACTGGAAACCCCTCTAACTGGCTGTGAGACTAGAATGTTCCCCATGCAAGCTAGCCCAATGGTCCTCTACATCAACTCTGTAAGTACAATACCAGTTACTACATCTTTATCTTAATTTACAGTTATGACCTATGACCTACAGTACAGTGAATCAGTTAACAAGTAATTACAGCAATACTGTTTAACTTAACCCATGACCGGTTGCTCCTCACAGCATATAATGTAAATACAAAGAAAATATTGTGTCATTTTATTCAAATCAAGGGGAATCCCAAGTTTTGTGGGATTCAGCAGTCACAGTTGACACCCCCAGTTATCTTCATTATCATGGAATGCATGCAACGTGTTCGCTCTATCAAGCGAGGATGAATCACTTCCTCTCAGACCTTTTGAAATCTTTTGTGGGGGAAATTTGCAACAACACGTTTTCAGTCCAATGCTGACTAAAACTCCTGGGCGTGTGTCCAAGGTTGTCTGTTGTGTTAGCTGTTGCATGCAGTGATAACCTAAGACCTCTGATCAAAACAAATTAAATTGTTTTCCCTGTGATAAGTGATTTTCATTTGGTAGGGGCACCAGTGGCAGGTCAGATAGGACTAGACTTAAGCAAGATATTATCAATGTCAATCTTAGTCGTAAATCAATTCTCATATCATTAAATGAAAATTCTCTAAAAACCCCCTCTACCCATCTCAGATTCTTTCTAGTCTATGGGGAAATGAGAAATATGTTTCATTTATTTGTGTCCCAGTGTTGAAATCACTGGACATTCCCACATTTTAATGTTTAAACTCATTGGTTTCAGAACGTTTCTCACAGATTCAAATCTCTGGGCCATTGGCTTTCTGAACACCCTGAATTAAGCAACACCACTCACAAGTGGATCTATTGAAAAAATGTGGAAATGATTTTTGTGAAAGTGTTCCGTTCACTGGACCCCCTGTGGATTTCAGGTCCTGATAAGTCATGCTGAGGCCAAGGACGGGAGTGGTGGGCCGATGGATTATGAGGATCTGGAGTCTGGAGACGTGGTGTTCCCAAGGGACATAGAGGAGTTGGAGAGGTCTTTTCTGGAGCACACAGAATACCAGCCCACCATACAGGTAAGACGTCAGACTCCCTTGGGTTCTTGCACTGTGAGAGCAGTATTTCATCATAAGAGTTGATGAGTCAAGACCACTCATCTATACCTCTGTGTAAATCATGTCCATTTTGATGAAACTCAAAAAATTTCCCCGAGTCCCTTGGTGCTAGTAAAGGTTCATCTGGCTTCTACACTCACATGATGTTGTCTCTTCTTCTCTTGACTATTTTCCATTTTGATTTTTTCCATCTTAAACTATCACTTTTCTTTTCCCCTTTTCTCTATTGACTTATTTTCCTTTGTCTCATCCATTCCCTGTCTTCCACTCATTGTTCTTCTCTATATCTCTTATGTCCCTTCCCTACTTTCTAGTCCATCTCGCTGTGATAAAACACTAACACACAGTTGTGTGGGGTGAAGGTTCTCAGTGGTGGAAACTAATGTCAGATGTTGATGTTTGTTGTATTCGCTTTCTTATCCTCCTCCTAGTTCAATTGCACATACCGAAAGAACCAGGAAATCCCAGAATCAGTTCCCAGGATTGTACCGGGACCAGCCAAGGAACCGGTCAACAACGTGACTTTCAGTATGGAATTGTACAACACAAACCTCTTCCGCTACCCTGCGCCCCAGGCCTTCCACACGGTCTCGGAAAATAAGCAAGTCTTTGTGGAGGTATGCTGTGCTCTCTTAAACATTAATTTGCACCGTTTTGAAAATTGGAGAGTACATTTCCTCATCCTGTGTGTATTGCAGATTAATATAATATTGTCTTGTGAAACTTTACAACTTCCTTGTGTGTATTTTGGTTTCTGTCCTTTGGAATATCAACACTGTCGTGACAGCAGAGAAAGCTGTGCTGTGTGTGCTCTTTGTCTAGGATTTCAGCTCTGACATGCTTTGATCTCTTGGTGTGGCATCCACAAGGTCACGTTGTATTTTGTCTAGTTTGAGCTAAAAAGGTAACACCCCCTCACATCCATTGTACCCCCTTCTGCGCGTGTTGGTATTCTGTCTGTCTGGATCAAGACATTTGTTTTGCAACAGTAATTATGGAGGTCACGTAAAAGATGGTACAGACTCATGCTGAGGTCCTTTGAAGTGATGATTTATGGTGATATCAGAGGGAGATGCCTCACTGACAGTGTGGACACAGAGCCAGCAGGTTACAAAGAGTTTTCTGTGTGTGAGGCCTTGGTTTAACCCTCTCTTCCACGACTGGAACTCACACAGGGCTGAGAGCTGACCGGAGGCAAAGGCCAAAAGGTGTGCAGGAGATTGTGGAGCTGCGCTTTTGTTCTCATACTGTAGCTTTTAGTTAGTTCATAGCCCACCTAATACCAACGGTTTGCCTGTGACATTTTGTTGTTAATGTATGCTGAGCCTTCATTTCAATTATGTCTATTAAGACTTATTCTGTGACATTTGTTATCTACGTTCATTAGCTAAAATATGTTTAAATAATGTTTTTAATTTCTAATTTATTTGTATGGATGTCTGTGTGCCTGTCTGAGTGTCTCTGTGTGTGTGTCTGTGTTTGACTCTGGCCAACATCCTTTGACAACTTTGGCATGAGGATGCCATCATCAGAAAATAGATGCAGTGACAAGGAGAACAGTGGAGGAATAATAACTCAGGGAACTCTTGTGGTCTCTGGGTGAAAACATCTTCTTAACATCCTTATTCAGACTGAAATACCACTTCAAGAATTTTGAATGCTGCATTTTAATGTGCTTTGACAGGGTTTCACTAACAAAAAGAAAAGTAGGACAACCAATGTTTTGGCCGATGTCAAGGCAGTGGTCCTAAGCTGCACGTCCTGCACATTAACAACCGTCCATTGAAGGCACCGCTGAGCACAGACATTAAAAATGGGAAAAACCTTTTGATTGAAGCACTGATCATTAGCCCATTGAGGGTAAAGCGGCGATAACTACTCAGAGGAATGCAAAAAATGTTTGAACTCAGAGGAATCTTGAAAAATGTATTCAACTAGTTTTATAAAGGTTGTACTGCATTCTTGCCCAGCTTTGTCAACATCAATCACAACTTCAGTTTTGCTTACACTGAAAAGCTTGTCATGAAAAATGACAAATGATCCACATATTTGAAGGATTAATGTTTTTTTTTCCTCTTCTCCTCTGTGCTTCAGGTCACAGCCGCCACAGCAGATCCAGAGCTGGGGTTCATGATCCAATCCTGCTTCATCTCTCCCAACTCAAACCCCAGCATGGCCTCAGACTACACCCTCATCGAGAATATCTGCCCCACGGACGACTCCGTTAAGTACTACCCTCTGAGGGACTTCCCAATCCCTCACACCCAGATGGATAGGAAGAGATTCAGCTTCATCTTCAGCTCAAAGTTCAACTTGTCCCTACTTTTCCTGCATTGCGAAATGTCGCGGTGCTCCAAGAGATACCGGAACAACCGAAGACTACCAGTGGTACGCAGTATACTCCTCTACAAATGACCAGACTCTAAACTGGGATTAGTGTTTTTGTTCTCTACTGTGTATCATGATTTGTCAGTTTACAAGCCATCAGGTTTTTGTTAAACTCTCCACAGCCATACAGTTTTAACCGTATTTGTTTGACTGGACTAGCTGTTCAAGTATCTGTTTTAGTTTGCAGTCTTTGTTTTGGCTGACCTGAACCATTCGGTATCAGGTCTGCACCCACAGCTAAGCAGGAAAGACAAATAGATGTGAGGTTTTCCAAGTAGCCACCTGCGGCACAAAATAAGCATCCATCTTATCTATTATTTTCCTCTCAGTATGCCGTCTATCCAGCTCAGCCAAGTCACTGGACTTTTACATCCTCTTGCAAACTCTTTTCATTGGACCTCTTTTTACCTGAGAGTATTGTAAGAAAAATCTTCTCAAAGTAGTGGCAGGGGCCTGAGGTAGTGAAGCTAATGTTTACATTCTGATTATGATCAGGGTCAGGCTGAGGTTCATGAGTTTGGAGGATGTATGATTTCTTCACATTCATACCTTTGATCAGGGATGAACGAAGGTATTTGCTCTAGGTCGGGAAATTTGAGTGTTGTTTGCCTTTTTGTTCTGAAAATTAATTTTCTGTTGTTTTTTTGCACACTGTAAAAATGTCATAGTTTTGGCTTATGTTGACATTACATTACAGTCATTCAGCAGACACTTTTATCCAAAGCGACTTACATTAAGTGCATTCAACGTAGGTAGGCACGAGAACTACTAGTCACCAGAAATCCTACCCACTCAAGCATCTAAGAGCATAACCATTGCTAAAGTAAAAGTGCAAAAAGCTATATATGTTTTTTTAATATAAACAAATAAACAAAACAAATAAGAACAAGCCTAACAGTCTAGCAGCACCGGATATTTGTCAATCCACATATTTTTTTAATATATTTCTGTAAAATTTCCATGCCATAAATGTTTCAAACTGAGCTGCCACCATGCCCCATTTTCATAATCTGTTGAATATTTCTGAATTTCTCAATTCTCATATTTAGATTTTGATTGATTTTGCTCCACACAGTGCATACAACCCAACGAGACCTGTGATTCTATCAGTTTCGACACTATCATGGCTATGATGATGAACACCAAGACGTCTACCAAGCCGCTGGTTGTGGTGTCTGATGGTTCATCACCTGGGGAGTTACCAGGTTAGTATATTCCAAGTGGGGAAAAAAACACATTTTTGAGTTATGACCCTTGACGCTTATGAGGACAGCCTAAGTAAGATGCATGTGCGTCTTAAGAGTCAGTCACTTGACGCTGTTGAGCATTTGTCTAGCACTCACCAATACGCTGCATGACCTTCTGACAAGAGCGATAAGAAAACTGGAGTAAAGAGAGAAGTCTGTCTTGATTGCAGAGGAGCCAGAGAACGCTCAGTCCAGTACTTGGAGATTAAACCAATGGAATGGTCCAGCCACAAAACATTGCACATCACATCCCCACATCTGGTCATCATTAACTGCGGTGTGCGTGTGCATGTGTCTGTATACGTTAGTGTGTACACATGAGTGTGTTGGTTTTTGTGTTTGTGTCTACGTGCCAGCATGTGGCTGATTGGGGAGTTTACTAACGCTGAGGCCCAATTCTACAACTCTGGACCAGTTTGTGTTGAGAGAGCGGTGGAAAAAGAGGAGTCATGCAGCACGGAGCTACAGTTGTTTTTACTTAGGACCTTCACTGTGGCCTCCCCTTTCCACTAGAGAGGGGGAGGAGTGTCTTGTTGTTGGCATTGGGAGTGCTGCCAGAGCCAAAAGGCCCCTCATCGCTTGATTAGTCACTCACTCATTCACTCATTCTATCATAGACTCTCAGGGGCTCTGAGAGCAGAGACAGTGTGATCAGAGGGAGGGCGGGACATGCAGGGGAGGCCTGGGGTAACCACCATCACATTTTACTAATTATGACCTAAACTGAGATGGGGTGATATCATGAGTGCTCGATCTCCATTTAACTGCCAGGACTTTTCAAATCAGCATCCCCTTGGAGCAATTACATCAACAAGGGAACTGTGGTCAGTTTGAGTCACAACTTTATTGACTCACAAGTTCAATATAAATTGTGCCATTTTAGTCAGTGTGGGCTGACTAAAATAGGTGGGTTTATTACATTTTGATCGGGCGCCTTGAACAAAGTTAGGTTTGGGTTTCAGTTCTGGGCAGAGATATTGAAGCAGTCACTGACGGAAGCATCACTGATGATGTTGGAGAAGAACCTGAACCACCTCAGCCCTCAGATACTGGGGAGCAGAGACTGAAATGTGCAGTAATGAGTGAGTCCTGAGTGTGCCAAAGGTAGAGTAAGCTAAGCTAGTTCAACCTGGCAGTAGGCAGTGGTGTGTGCTGCCCATGCCAGTATGCCAGTGCACTAGGTTTATTTTCCATGGTGCAGATTAAGTAAACACAGATATGCCATAAACCCAGTGAAAGAGCACAATTTCAAAGGCCATGTTTTCTAACACAAAGGCATCTCTTATGCTGGGATGGCAAACAAAACAAGCAGCCTTTCAAGGGCCACAGTTGTGCACTGGACAGCATCCCAAAGAGTTCAGCTTGATCTACAAATCAAAGAGGGCCACTTGTGGCCAACTTGGTGCATGGAAAAACATAACAGCCTCAGAGCCTTGCCATCAAAAGTAGATTTACTGCTTCACAACATCAATAAATTTACCCCCTTTTTACAGATCTGGTAACTGTCAGGAAAAGTCTAATAGTATTATTTATTTCAGAGGTGGGTAGAGTAGGCAATATCATTACTCAAATACAAGTAGTGTTGCTTTACTTTTTCTCAGCACATAATTTGTGATCCACAGGTGCATTTGAAATAACTGCAGCTATGCATCAAATTACAACCTGCTGAATGAGAAACTTCAGCTGGTCGCTATGCATTGACCCAATGTGAGGTAGGCTGCTTTGTCTAATGAAGTAGCTGATTTTAAAAGTTTCACTTAGTACAGGCACCCTATAATAGTTTTAGTACTGTATTGTAGTGGGAAACCACAAACACAGATATTTTTTGTGAGGGATCTAGATCATAAGAGAGATATGTCACTCTTTTTTGTTTGCACTGCCCAACTGAAACTAGTAGCAACTCCCTATAAATAGCCTACAATCAAACAGCTGCACAGTATCACAACAAAATAAAGACTTGACAACCACTTAATAATGACTTAAAACTATGACCACGCTCAAAACTGTGACATGAAACAGAAGCGCTGATTATTTAAACTTGGTCATGGGCTATTGAGAGCAGAGTGGTAGTAGTGTAGTGGAACAAAAAGGATGTTTTTCCTTCAAACTGTACTTGAGTTAGAGTTCAAGCTTGAGCAGAGAAGAGCTTGAAAAATATTCCCAGCTGATAGCGGCTGTAGCTCGTTCCTGCACACCTCTGATCTATTTCCACCAAGTAGATACCGAAGGGAAAGTTGAGCATGAAGTGCTGTTAAGAACCCTGTGTGATCATGCACAACGTCTGTATAACGGTTATCTGTGACACTATGATTTTTATGGAACGGAGCTGTTGGGAGTAAACACGCTTTGAACTGTTGAATGTTGTGCAATCAAATCAACTGCAGTGTGTTTTTATGAGACCCCCAAAGTCCAGAGTCTTAGGGACCATCGGTGGTCTCAGCACACCATGAGGGGGTCAGAGTTGAACAGAAACAAGGCGTTACAAAGGAGTGTTCTTCCATTCCATAACTTGCAAACTTAGATAAACACATGACGTCCACACAGATAGGAGAACCGTTCCAGCTCTGGTAAGAGCAGAAAGCTGCAAACATTCATCTGGAGTTCAGAGTTAACTCCTATAGCACTGCTTGTCTCAGTTCAAATAGTGAACAAAGCTGAAGTGTATTAAGATCCGTCGGACCTGTACTTTATGGCGAAAGTGAGAGTGGGTATGTCATCAGGGTTATCAGAAGCGTAGTAGATTAGCAGGTACACAGACAATATAAAATGTGTGTTTTTGCTGGCAGCCAATAAGAAGGAAAAAAGATATGTGGGGGCATGGTCAAGTAACCCCCTCCCCTTGCCATGTGAGTCTGCCCTGTTGATCTAAACGTTTTTGCAAACTATCAGTGAATTACACTCTGGCAGTGTATTAGGGAACCTGTACATGTAACTTTTGAGGGTGATTTATTGTTCCCTAATCTTTTTCATGTCCCTCTATAGTACAGCTAGCTTGTATGTTTCACTGCTTTGGATGAAAATCTCTTTCAGGAATTGAGGTATGGTTTATTTCCCCCATAGACACCCATGCATTTTTTGAAAATACACAATGAGATTTTAATGGTTTCTTGAGTCATGGGAGTTTCTCAGTCATGCAATTTTCTTACCACAGAAAAGCTCATGTACACTGTCAATTCACGTTAAAAAACAAAACAGCATTCTTTCTCTTTCCTCAACTGGGTGTGCTATCCCTGTCCTCTCTGACCAGAGAAGTGCTTGTGGGGCTGAAAGTGTTAACAGCTAGCCTCTGCATTCTTAGCATAACAAGTCAGGAGGGACAGATAACACTTGAGGGGTGGGATCGGGGTGGCGGGTGGAGGGGGCGTCCTCTGGCCATAGCCCCTTCTGAAATTAAACTCTCCTCTGATGACCTGTCATCATCTGCTATGCGGAATGAAAATTCAAAGGTGTTCTTTCCGAGAATAGCACCCATTGTGCTGCGATTTTGGACCTGTACCAGGCTTGCTCTTGAGTTCGGCCCTACACAAGCGCCTTTGTATTGTTTGTTAAGACATCATTAAAGCTAATTTCACTTTTGAACGCCATCCAGATGGCTTGAAATAAATGGGTAAGCAGAGCCATGGCTGGAGTCAGTAGGTTCATCCTCTAGGACACTGTCAGCTCACAGAATAGGCGCTCTTTCAGCTTTTTTCTGGTTTAGGTTTCCGTATCACATTCCACAGAGAATTGCTTATCAGCACAATGCAATATCATCAATCTGCTTATCCTCTTCATTTGTGGTCGTCAGGCTTTACTCAATAAACCTATTTCGTTATTTTTAATGTGTTGAAGTTCATGTATACTGTGCATCATTTCATAGTCAACATGCATCAAATTTTTATTTTTTTATTTTTTTTTATTTTGCAGTTGCACCTACACACGCAACACCCCAAGGCCCAGATTCCCCTGGTGAGTTATAACACACTAATTTATGTTATTATTATTATTCTTTAAAGAAATGTATATGAATTTCCCAGCCTCTGTGCTCACTGTTTCTGTGCTTCTCTGTCTTTCAGCCGTACTGTATGTTCTGGACACTCCAACAGTAGTGGGGATCGCCTTTGCGGCATTTGTGATCGGGGCCCTGTTGACTGGAGCCCTGTGGTTTATCTACTCTCACACAGGTAGGTCTCTCCCTGTGCTTTGCTCCTTTACCTGCCGCTCCGTGGCCCTCACCCACCTATCTATGTTAATGAAAAGATACGGTGCAAAAGAATGTCTGAGTGTCTTGGTGCCAGAAATCTGCCGGCAAGATTGCCAAACATCCTGCTGCTGACAGGGGCCAGTTAACAATAACATATTGACTCCTCTACTGTAAATATATCCTGTTGGTCAGCAACAGCAGCTCTTCTCTTTCCTGCCTTTGAATGGTTTTGGGGCTGCGGGGTGGTCAGTGAATATTCTCAGCACAATGGCTAAAGACGGGTTGGAATTCCCCCTGTTAGGTTTAGCGGGCGCTCACAGGAAAAGATACACAATCTGTCCATTGGATGCCAAGACCTTCCCCATCGTCCCCAGCCTGCCGACCCCATCTGACCCCTAAGAGGAAGTGAGCTCCCAGCAGCCCACTGAGTCCACCATTGCACAGAGCTGCCCTGTTCTTGGCCTGACTGTTGGCCATGCCATTGACCTGTTGCCCCATCGCGATGTGTTCTCCGTGGACATCTTTCATAAACAGAGCCAGGAAGTTAGAGTTTAGAAGTCAGGAGTTTCAGAGCATAAAACAATGACTAAGTGTTTAAGTTTACACTCACAGTTTGGAAGGAGATCAGGGTTGGACAGTGTTAGTAAGTTTTGCTTCATGGTCAGGGGGCTGTGAATGGATAGAGCAGCAGCCACACTGCAGCACAGATGCTTGCTGATAAGGATACACTTATTACAATCTGTGTGTTAACGCACTGCAGTCATATTCAGTTGCATTTATCATTAGTCTACTTTGTTGACTTCACAAGCTTTCATTCAGTAAGCAGGAGAGATCAGTTGTCAGATTTGAGTTCCCTTATCTTTATCACAATATTTGTATTGGCACCTCTTTAGAAAGCCACTTTATTTGAGTTTTATGAGTTTCCTAGAGAGACCAACAAAGAAATGTATGCCTTTTGATTGGCTGATTTCCCAAAGATTTTGGAGGTCAAAAGTTGAACATCTGAAGAGAAACAGGTATAAGGATAGTAGTTATGAAAAAAATACAAGTGGCCCAGTCCTCCAAGAATTTGTGATAAAACCGCTTCAGGCGCATGTTCTTGTTGATGTTGTTTAAGCAGGCCCTTCTGTTGGGTCACAGTTTGGAAAGGGCCTGTTATGCTGCCTTGACTGATATACCCTTACATGGCAACATTGGCAGCTCCGTGTTAACCCCAAGAATGTAGATCCCCAAAAACAACCACCGAAAATATCAGCCAAGAGTATATTTTAAACCAGTGCACTGAGTGATGAAACATGAAAACAGAGCTACATTTATCCCCTCAGGGCTTAAAGGACAATGTTGGATGTTCTTGGTCCCAAAAGGTCCAATTTTCCCATTTTTACAATACACATTGGAACTTTACTTGGAGGTTTTGGGATCCATACAAAGTTAATTCCTTACAAGGCAATGAATACAATACAACAAATATATCTAAACACTTACATCTTTAAATAAAAAGGCACCACAACATATTATTAGAGGACTTCTCTTATCTTGGCTTTTCTTATCTATGGCACGTAATAAGTCTGCATTCTGCTATTTTATTCTCTATCAAGCCATTGATTTGAGACACACATACATATGTGACTGCTCTCACAGAATCAGTCGGAAGTCGCAATGGCTGATTTACGTAGAAACGCCTTTTAATGTCAAAAGTCTATTTTTGACCATTTTGGTATTTTGACTAATTTTAATAAAATAAAATCTTGGCTTTCATAATCTGTATGAATTATTTCCTATTTTGGAGTGGAAATTTAACTTTGAAGCATAAAAGCAAGATATGGCATTTAGCGATATCTAGCCAGCTGCATCCGCACCTGTTGGTTGTCAAGTTAGCAAGCTAGTATCGTAATCATCAAGACTTTCAATGGCGTCTCAGAAAGAAGAAGAAATCGCTCGGCAATCACCATATATCACTCAGTCATTGGATTGCACTAATTGTGCCGTAATTACTTTAGTTGATTAGCTTTTTGACCAGATAGTCTATGAAGCATTACATTTGTAAAATAAGAAGCAGGGTTTTGGTTGGCTATAAAAGGGTAGCCCCAACAAACATGTCACTTCAGTTCAATCTGAACAGAAAATCTGAAATATATATATGTTTTTAACCAGGGGCTCGCTGGCGTTTCTTTCCCTCTTTTATAGTAATTCAACAATTCCACAGTAGCAAATATGCACACACACACACACACCCACAAGAGAGTTTTTCCTTTACAATATTAAAGAAGATGGCATTTGTTAAATACATGAGTTTAAGAAACCTAAGTGTCTTCATTCAGGCTTCCTCTATATTGCCAAAGTATCAATGGGCATTGATAGAGAGCTGAAGTCTGATGTAACTTTGCTGTAAAGTTAGCATTTCTGCCATTTGGTGCGTAGCTCAATATCCCTAATGTATGAATGGGATTTACAAGCCTCTGTACTACACAGAGGCTTACCAGCTATATTACATTTTGTTCCATGAAATAAAATCAACTAACTTCACCTTTGTGAATTTTCATTTTTCAGTTAGTTCAGTTAGTTTTTCAACGGAATTGCTAGCGAAATGCTAATCGAACAGTCGTTTGTTAGTTATCCAGCAGTTAGACGTGATTAGCGAACAATAACAACCATAATAACTATTTGATGCAATGCTATGAAAATTGTAATTTTAGCAATGCATCAGTGCTTTTGTAGTCCGCTTTCCTCGATGATTTTTCATTAGCAAGATCAAAATTCACAAAGGTAATGTTAGTGGATTTAAATCCCTGGAACAAAACATAGTCTATCTTGTGGGTTTCCATTCGCCCTTATTTTTGGCATTTTTCAAAAATCCCATTCATATTTTCCATTGGGATTTTGGACTACACACCAAATGACGAGGATGCTAGTCTTTAGCATACAAAATGACACAAAATGACGACTTCCACAAGAGGTGCTGTGATCCCGCAACCACATTTGTGATGGATCTCCCAGAGGTGAAGGCAAAATGTCCCCTGAGACCCATTGCGACCAGTGGATGTGAAGTTTTCATACAAAATCTAATTCAGTGACAGAAATTGTCCATATCTCGCCTATCTAGTAAGAAAATACGTTGTCAGTGTACTTGGGAATTCATACTTCCTTAGAGTGGACAGATAGGAGAGGTGAATCCAAGTCCCTTTTGTTTTTGAAAGTCCAGGATCTTGTGAAGGGAGAGCCTATTTTTTTTTTTTTAGCTGGAACTCTTTGGCAGCCCTGCTCTGGTAAACATTAGCAGAAGTGAGGGGCCTATAAGAGGGAGCAAGATGCGAGATAGCCTGTGGACACATATGCACATGCCTGCACGCACGCACACACACATGCACACACACACACACATACACACACGCACACACACGCACATCTCATAGCACAAATTACAAATAAAGCCATTTATGCCTGATAGAGAAAGCTCCCTTCCCTTCCTCCATAATAGTCTCTGGAACCCTCTCCACTGTGCTGGGTGGGACACGGCTAGGAAACAAGAAGTGGACACACTGCATTTCAATACCAGAATCATTGTGCCAACTGCATGGATTAAGCACAGACTTGGCTTTATTTCAGAACGTTTTTGTTCTGTCAGAGAAGTTTTTCCAAACAAATGAGGGCATTTTTATTTGCCCGCTAACTTTCAGCTTTGGATCCCGGGAATTTAAAAAATGGAATGCTTATTTAAACACAGAACAATAAACAAGTCAGAGGGTCCTGTGTTTATTCTGCTTTATCTACTAAAGCTAGGCAAATTGCTTCCAGATAACAAAAGACATGAACTGGATGAACAAGAGGCCTTCTCACCTCTTTCCATTCAAAATATCATCTGTCAGATAGGATGTGATGGTTGCTTCTTGGCTTTGAGGTGACATCTTGTGTAGCCATAAAAAAACAGACCAGCAAAGTGGATAATTAACAGTAGAAGAGTATTAGCCTCTGTGGCAGATAGTACAGGAGGATGGGATATAAAGATGGGATAGAGGAGGTCCAAAGCTCTTTAACTATATTGCAGAGCTGTCTAGAGAGCACAAACGTACGCTCAGAGAAAAGTAATAAGTAAGCATTACTTCACTACATTGTTATTCAAGACGCAGTAAAACATTAGTTGCAGAAGTTAGTACACAAACAGTGCCACCCAGCAACGGTGAACAGTCCATTTAGGGCTGTGTACAAAACAATGGAATGAAGAATGAAGAAAATCATTTAAACTATTGGGGCTATTCTTTCCTTCAAATGTTCTTCCATAAGATTACAATCAATCAAAGCAGGCTCCAGTGACTTAGAGGAGTACATTTCGTAACTAAATGTTCCTGCCCATCTCTGGCATTTTGTGATGAATATATTTTTCTCTATCTCCCATATCTCCCGTCTCCCTCTCCTGCTCTGTGTCTAGGTGCGACAGCTGGCACACAGCAGGTCCAGAAGTCTCAGCCTGCCTCAGAGAACAGCAGTGCAGCCCACAGTATCGGCAGCACACAAAGCACGCCCTGTTCCAGCAGCAGCACAGCGTAGCCCAGGGCAGCCCAGCGGGACGCCTACCCCTGCCGGGGCACAGGAAAGGCCAAACGGGTCACAGGGACTGGTTTGTTGACGTTTGTTTCCTTGGATGAAAGGAAATATTTTGGGGATGTTTTGTGATGGGAAGGAAAGAAGTATGATTTTAAAAAAAGAAGAAAAAAACAGAAAAACACCTTTAGTCCTTGGGAAAAATCCCTTTGTACCACTTCAACAGTTGGACTTTACAAAACTACTGTCCTGGTATTATCGGTCTGAGGGTGCAACAGTTCTGAGGCCCAGCATGGCAGCCACACCTCAAATCTAGTGTCTAAAGCTACGAGAAACAAATGTGAGTTTAATGCCAGGCATTTCTTTCAAATCCAAATGCTGTTTTCCTTCAACCACAACAGAGCCTTTTGTTTTTACCTTAAATGGTTTCATTTAGGACATAAGTAACAAGCAAGAGTAGACCAACAGCAAGGAAAAGCAACAAGGGTAGTTGCTGCAATAAAGTCAGTATTAGCAAGTGAGACAGTGATGGCTGTCCATGCATTGCATAGTGTGGATTCTATCACATTGCTTTATGTGACATGTAACCTGAAGGTAGCAAATGAGCAAAGCAACCACTATTACCATTCAGAGAACAGTGCAGTATGAAATGAAGTCATCACTGTTAAAGCACACAGTGAGACAACATTGTGTGTTATAAAAAAAATCATTTGCTATTTGAAAGGGTGTGTTAAAGATACAGACCAGTGTAGATATTGAATGTATACAGAAGATACAGTAGATACAGTAGATGCCAAAAATGTGAAAGAAAAATGTGAAAGACTGATGCTGATCAACAATGACACATTTTGATACACACAATTGTATGACCATTCTCCCCTTAATAATAGATATTATGACACAGGTTGGTCAAAAATATTTTACCAGTGCGTAGTAATGCACTGAATTAGTCCCAGGTCTAAGCTAAGGTCTGAGTCTCAAGTTTCATTGATATTACACAACTTAACAGGGGCATTACAGGTTTTATTAGATAAACCGCTCCCTTCAATGATATGTATATTTTTGTGAATATTGTAAATAATCTAAAATGTTATGAGGCAGAGTATTTGAAAGTTTTGTTTTTTACTTCTAGATTGGACTGTGTATTACATGTATTAATTCTAATACCCTAAAACTTTCAAGTAATGGCCGGGGCCTTTATTTACCTCAAAAAGAGAACACCGGGCCTTTATTGAGACAGGCTATTATTAGAGACATTATTTATTTTGGGAGGTCCAGTTCCCAGTATGCCTAAAAGTGATTCACCAGTACAAACGGTGCTGCTCAAATTTATAAAATTGAAAATATTACTGTCTGCATCAAATCGGAATGAAACAAAAACTGCCAAAGCCACAAAGGTGAATCACAAAAAACTCTCTGTCACATATTGACTAACAAAAAAGATCCAAGCAGTAGAGAGAGAGTGGATTTCAAGGCTTTCGTGCCACTACCTGTATCCATGGCAACGAGATAAACATGTCAGCCCGTTTCAATACATGCGGTGTCTATTTTTGGTCATATATTTTGTGATAATTTATTCACATTAATAGTATACTATATATATAGTATATATATATATATATATAGTCCTTTCTGGTAATTCTGGCTTTTTTTTCCTCAACGCAGCTGTTATTGGGGACCGGCTTTCATTTATATATACACTGCCCCGGCTATTGTTATTGGAAGTTTTACGGTATAGAGTATGAGCTACAGTGCTGAATGACAATAACAACTTTTAGAGAGTGAACTAAGGTATTAATTGGGCATTTTCTTCAAATCATGAATTAGTTTGTCTGGGTCGTATGCCACTAAACACATTCGGCTGATTGTCCTCTTATCAGTCGACATTAAAAGCAGAGTATTTCTGTTACCTTATAGAGCATTTTCACATGTTGACAGGTGCACAGTATACAGTCTGATGTTGATTTCTCATCCCAGTTTTCCTCCTCTGTATAAATCTGGGCATGAACAGTGTGTTGTTTTAAAAGAATAAGCTGTAGGCTAAGCTCTTTGTTATGGACACACATATTTTCCTCTTTTGCCAATGTGTCATATATGTAATTTGTCTTATAATTTCAACGCAAAGATTACCCCACCGTCATAGAATAATATGAATGTTTATTATTGTGCCTTCCTTTAATGACCTATAAATATGTGTTTTTATGCTTTAGAGTATATGGGACAAATTGGGGCACTCGAGAAGGGAATGATTTTCTTTGTACCAATTTTGCTTTGCCCCTGTATGCTAAGGAGTAAACAAATAGAATGTATATTATCTCAAAGCTTTAGATTTTTTTATTTTATGTAAACAATGTATAAAGGTTTCTACAGAGGGAACAGAGTATAAATATATATTTGTGTATAAAATTATATTTTGGAATATATTTACCGAGATAAATTTATTGTCCTCTATTTGTGTAAGTACTGTGAATTCTTGATGTGCTCACAGGTAACATTTCATTGTATGGGATTTATTCAGCACATTCATAAAAGGCTCATGGCATGTTTGATGACACATTCATTAATGAAAAATAAGCTTTCATAACAGCTACATTATTACTTAATGAATGTTGAAATAGAAATGTTAAGTTCAAATAAAAATCGGGGTGTGGCAGATTTTGCCAGTTTAGGGATCAGGATTCCAACCTCCCTAACATAGTAGCACTTTTATTCCCTGACCATAAAAGCCTACAATTCCTTCTCTACAATATTCTGCCTAAATTGAAAAACTGTGTTGGTCCAGCTGGAGGATTTTGACATCGAAATCACATTTCTGATGTGTGTAATGAAGCTGTCATATGTTGATTGTTCATTAAAGAATGTGTCATGAAACATCTCTCTGTTATGAATGTGTATCTAAATGTTTTACAAATAAAACATTACCTGCTAATATTTCTTTTTCCACATGTCATGGGCTACAACACGTAATTTGTCATCTATTGTTTTATTAATTCCCACCTTGTCCATACTTACTCCTTATTGAAGTCGTTGCAGATCGAGTTGCATTGCAAAATTCATATATTTTGAATCCATATCTTAAATGCAAAGTCCGCAATAATGATGATAAGCTGTAGCATTATATATTAAACTGTACATTATTATATTACTAAGTACCACACTAACCACAATGAACCATCCGTTGTCCATGAATGTCCCATAACAAAACCCTGAGCCCCAAGGTATAGCTGCCAACGAATACAACATGGTTCCATCTCCCATTAGAAAACAATGCTTAACCACTGATGAGAGCAGTTAGACCAAACTTGGAATATAAAAGTGGAAGACAGGGTCTACTACCTGTTATTTATTTTCATTTCTGAAAATAATATTTTCCATGTCACATCCTTCTGAAATTTTATGTTGTGTTACATTGGAACCACCAAAATAGAAAATGTTTTGCCAGGTTTCTGTGTTAGGCCCCCTACCAGTACCCATGTGAGACATGCTGAGTCATGCTCACATGTATGTGCTATTATCAAGTCACATTATTGTGAATTTTATCTTGGAAAACAACAACACTGAATCACATTGTGGGTGGAAAATCTTTTGCGAAACATTTTGTCTCTTGCAGTGTGGAAGTATGCCAAACGTATAATCAGTGGTGATTGTGGGATATGGGGTTTTTGACGTCCCTGTAGTTTTGTGGCTCCTCTTATCGACTGTGGCAAATTACCTCCTCCACCCCTTTTATTTTGTCATGCTGTCAAGGGGCTGAGCATCAAGTTACTTTCTGGGTCTAATTTTTTTCATTTGAGGTAATTTAAGGGATATTCCTTTACTTAAACTATTAATTCATTTCCTGAGAATTGTTGTGGAAATGTTGAAATTTGTCCTAGAAGAGTTTGAGTAAAACCTTTGACTGTCAACATGATTCATTGGTCAACTGAAATAATGATTCTGTATCAAAGCGGCATTGTTACAGTGCAGAATGTACTGAAGTAGTGAAAGATATACCCTTTTAGGGGCACCACTCACTCCATTTGTTGTAGTTAATAGTAAACTGAAAACAGCTGTATTTGGAGCACTAATCCATACGCCCAGTAAACAAAGCTCCAGAATTATTGATTGTATTTCTTTTGTTTTTTTCTTACCATTTGACTACCTCACTTTTTTCTGTGAATGTGTACTTTCTGTGTGTGCATGTGCGTGTGTGAAATGGAGAAATGCTAATGATAGATTTTATGCCAGTTTCGATCTTTATGGATTATACTTCAGTAAGTCGAGGTGGGCCCCTACTTATTTTTTATTGTTTTTAAACTACAATCAGATGATGAAGATGTAGACCTTTTGCATCACACCAATGATTCCTTTTTGGGTGTTGTATATGTGTAAAACTTTTGTTGGCCGTTATTGTTTCCTTTGTTTTTTGAAACTTTTTATACGCTGTAAATACGCATGATATTTGTATACCTATTATGCCCAATAAACTTTAATAATTATTCACAACATTGGCATCTTTTTGTTTGTCAGGTTCTTTCATGGTGTCTCAATCTTTCTGGGGATCCTCACAGTACGTGGATAGTGGTCACGTACTGTTGGCGTGCCGTAGCATGGTTGATGATGAGCCGTATGTGTAAATATCTCCAGTATGGATTTGTTTTAGTACAATGAGCTGTAATAATGATGTGTTAGGTTTGGCGCTGTTGCAGTGTAGTCATGACTCGTCTCACTGGTGAGGTCATAACATGATACAGACCATGTGGCTGCAGATGTGGAGGAGACTGTACGGCCGTGCGCGCTCCTGTACAGCAACACGTTAATGCATGTGTACGTGCTCGCACTCCTCCTTTACCTCTTTCTCTCCCCCTGGAATTCGTTCCATCGTTGCTTTTGATTAGAGCTCCTTGGAGTCGGCCATGAGCAGCATGCCTCATGTACATTGTAAGCCAGTGTGATGTCATGCAGTATGAGGAAAGAGGCCAAGGGCGAATGGCAAAGCAACCTTTCATTACAACAACTCATGTTTAGGTTGACCGGTCCACATGTACCAAATCCCTCTGACCCCTAGAAGGAAGTTGGATCTGCCTCCATGATATCACATGTTGTGGTTTCTGCTGCCCTCTCTCCAGTCCTCTCACTGACCAAGAGGGATTTTTCATGCTGTGAGGCTTTTGTCCAATCGATGACTAATTTATTGAATTGTTTAATAAATGCTCATACACCTCATCAAGCCTTCACTCACATTACTCAGATCCACAGCCATGTGGTGAGATCATGGAGTTTGATATGATTATTTTCCCTTTCAGCATTCTACACCGGGTTCCAGGGACACAAGTTTGTTGTTTTGCTTTCATTGTCTAAAGTTAATCCATTTAGTCACCGATTGCCTGCACTCCAGACGTTACTGCATGACAGAAACTGGTTCAAGAGAAAAGAGGAGGCCTCCAGTTTCCTTGGCTGACAGTACTCCAAACACTGACACTGGGGAGTTGGTGTAATTCAGAACAGCCCTTTGGTATCCTAAACACTATCATTTAAAGTAAGTTAAGTGAGATGTTTTGGACTTTGCTGGTTTACAACCTCACAAGGGGACGAAGCTGGATTGAGTGGCTGTGCACACCTACCCTCAGAGCACCTCTTCCTGTTCTATGGCCAATACCCAACTGTAATGCGGTCAGAACAATAACAGCACGTCCTGTGATGAGCTGGAAAACAAACAGATTTGCCTTTGAAGAGGTCGTTTCAGATTCTGGCACATTTCCACTGGAAGTGTTTTGGAGATACAGCACACAGCAGTTTACAGACAAACCCTTTTATTTGACAGGCATTTCACAACCACCAAGGGAAAGTTTTCCAGATTAGGTTGCAAGGACCCCCGACACCTTCAGTTGGCGGTTTACCAAGTCTGTCATGAACTTGAACTGACTGCTGTTGCGAGTAGTGAAGACACCATTGCTATGTACCCTTGAGCAAGGCACTTGTTGCAGCCCTACGTGTTCTCACGCTGTTACCAATGCCTCGTGTTTGCTGTTTACTGTCTCCCACAGCTCCAAATGGTTTGTGTGAAATGAAGTCAGTGTTGTATTGTGTAGTAATTGAATAGTTTTAAATAACATCAAAGTACTTGCATCTTTAAATGTCATTTTGAGGAAATGAGAAAGAATTGAATCCAAAGATGCTAAGCTGGTTACGTTAGAGCTAATGCAATGTACCTATTTAAAATCATTCAGTTCCCTTCCCAGTCTCTGGTGAGACAGTTCTCAGGTTTGTGTTTCAGCAAGTTGAAATGTAATATATTGCGCTTAATCAAGGCGCTTATCTCATCTAGTTAGCATTCTTATTCTACTGAGAGAATTATTTTTTCTTTAGCCTTGACGGAGGTACACTAAGTTTAGCCTCACATTGCAGCTGGCTCTTGCTGTTCAAAAAAAAAAATGACTACGGTCTGTTTCATATTGCTGCCAGGATCCATAAAACATTCATTTTGCTGAGTTACAAACTCAATTTTGATTGTAGCACATGGGTACCAAGTGCACTTCATTTATTTTTTTATTTGTTGCTAGAAAACACAAGAGCGTTTCCAGTTATAAAAAAAAAATCTATAGCCTTAAATTACACAGCTCATAATGAAAAAGCTCAATCATAACCAGCCCCATACCGCAAACATCAGTCCCAATCAGCTAATGTTAATCCCTCTCTTTTTCTCTCTCTCCTTCTTTCTTCCTTTCTCAACACTGGATCCATGCATACATACGCACATAGGCACATGCATGTACTGCACACACACACACACACACACACACACACACACACACACACACAAACACAGAAACATTTCCACTCACGCTTAATTTTACTGACAAACTTTCTGCCCCAAGCCACGAAACCAAAATGAAAACAACAACGAATTGAAAAAATAAGACAGCATTCATTCTCCAATCCGTACATCTCTCTATTTGGACAACTTATCTGAGAAAGCTGTTTATACATCTGCTTATCAAATGGAGGATTTCAGGCGCCAAGATGAATGTGGCAATGATAGAGCCGAACTTATGTCATCCCATGAACTCGCCTAAGACACAACATCATTACTCCTGCATTAAGAGTTCAGTTAGAGCAGACAGTTTCCAATAATCTGCTTAAAAACTCATTACAGTTTAGATTGGTCACATAGATTCGCTCATAGCAAGATTTGTGGAAAATGCTGATGCATACTGTACACTGCATTTGAACTGCATTGAGGGTTTAACCATCCTGAGTTTTATTGCTCTAAAACTCATAGGCAACCAGAGAGTGGGACTGCTGCTGTTTATTTTCAATAGATTGACCTTTGCAGTGCTCGTTTGGCTGTGCACCAAAACAAGCATATTATCTTTTGAGCGGATGACATTCATGCTGTAGACTGTGCCAGCTTGTGTGATCGCTGGTTGGTTTAAAAGATCATTTTGACACCTCGATTATCAACTGGTACCCTGCCTACAGCTGTTGAATAGGGTTTCAACACACATTTCATCTTAATAAAGTTTTAAAAACTGAATAACTGTAGTAGAGTTTATTTCTGTAAGTGGAAATATAACTGTGAACTTGCATAGAGTGAGGGGAAAGAATGCCTTCAGTTTTGAATTGCCTCAAAAGGATGGGATTTTTATAATCCCATTACATATAATGCAACATTACACCCATACTGTGATTTTAACATAAACTTGATGTAATACTCTTGTAAAAAGAACTGTAAATAACCATTGTCGTAGTCATTCATTACCTGGGCACCAGTCCTAATAACCACAGACAGTATGATTTCATCTAATTGGTAACATTCTCTCAGATGTTCCTGATGGATGTCAAAAGACAGAAAATGCAGCTCTGCTTGCTTCCAGGGCCTGCAGGCGACACACAGCAGAAGTTGCAGGAGGGAAGGCCAGACTTCATTAGGATTTGTTTTTCCACCCCAGACCCAGAGCGGAGAACTGCCTCGCCAGGCCTCTAGAGTTAAAATCTGCACTGCAACCAAACCAAATAACCCAGGTCCAAGTACCAGGCCCTAAATACAACCAGATGTCTACCCTCGACCAATAATCAGAAAAAATACACACCTTTCCTCTGATTGGTCCAGAGGAAGCCCCAGCTGATCAGTGAAAGCTGTCATCCAGAAAACAGATGTGCTTGGTGTGCTTAGAATACTGAAACTATGCTCACAGCCCCGGGCATCACTGAAAGGTGACTGGGTGGGAGCTGTAGTTAAAGAGAATGGTAACATATAGCATGGAAACGAAAGTTGCAGAGGGGCCGCGCTGCAAAGCTCAGTAACCGGAAATGACATTCAGAGAAGGGGACCAGAACATGTAGTGGTGAAAGCATTTTTATGATTTGAAAAATGAATGCCTGCATGCATGCATTATAAAACGGACCATGTACAGTGAGTATGATAGTCTCCTGCACTGATGTCAGTCAGTCCACCCAGCCCCTCCCAAAATACAATGTGGATCAAACATTTCCAGTTTAGTTGTTTTCTTCTGAACTGGAACTGTTGCGTGGACATTGCATAGTAACTTTGATTCAGATGAAGCCATGTGCACAAGCAATTCCATAGGATCTAGGGAATGAGGTTTTCAGTGTGTCCCAGACATTGCCTCTGAAAAAAACAAAAACACTCACACACAAAAAACAATCACAGTTTTAGGCTATTTGTAATTGTTCATGTAAGATAGCATGTCAAATTCTTATTTTAGAGAGTATTTGAAACATTTGAATTGTAGCTTTGAGATACAGAACTATATATACCCATTTTGAAACAGCAGTTCTGAATCATCTGAGTGTGAATTTGACACATCACCTGAAAGTACACTAGTATCATGTCATTAAAGTGCATACGAATTCAACTTTCAGTCTTTCACTCTATATAATGAAATTTGAAAACACCACACATCTGAAACCTAAGAGACACTTATGTGGTTCTTCATCTAAAGTATTCAACCAATATTCTTTTTAAAAATAAATAAATTCAACTACATATCGGCATTTTTGCCCATTTGATGTTCTGATCTATGACTGGTCTTTTTCCCCTTGGAGTAGGACTGTCTTTGCCAAAAGGTAAAATATAAAGCTGCTATTTTAAATTGCCCTAATAGGCCTGTAGCTTATGATTTTACTTTGTTTTCATTGATAACTGATAGATTTGAGTGTTGAAACTGACGTATAATTGGTGGTTTGACATGACAGGCTAGATTAACAACCACAGTGTGGGTCAGGTGGGAGCCACCAAATCAAATTTCACAAAGGGCCCCAAAAAGCCTGGGGCAGCCCTGGGGCAGTGAGAAATGCCTGCACATAAAGACCATCATGCATGTGTTGTGAAGTATCCTGTTATACTGAGGCGAAGACAAAAACACACATCTCAATACTCAACATTCGATACCAGACCGAACATCTAAAAGAAAGAGCATCATCATGTACATTTTGATAAATCCATACTTATTGGGAGCAAGCTACATTCAGACTGACCCACAGTGTCCAGTAGAGAAAACTGTCCATGGAAAAGACTGCCTTGTTGATAAAACCTGATCCGAGAAATGTACTATTTTTCATAAAGAAACCAGAGAGTTAACATTTCATCAGTATTTGTTTTTTTGTTTTGTTTAGACAATACAAGAAAAATGGGATTAGGATTACAATGATGGGGGAAAAAATTCTAAATGAATCTGATCCATAGCCAGTTGTAGCCATGTGGTTTCAAAGGCAGGCTTCTTATGTACTGGCTAGACCATCGATAACCACTGTCAAAATCTGTTGGGATGATTGTGCAGATGGTATTTGTGATTGTGGACTAATGAGAATTAAAGGGATGCATCTGTGTCTTAAACTTTGATTAGTTGTTTTTCTTTCACAAGGTACCTGTAATGAGGGGAAAATGTTTTCACCTCAGTTAATAAAAAAAGTCTGTTGTATTGCTCACATTTGGCATTGAAAGCAAAGGTAGCAGCTAGCAGCAATCTCTCATTAACTTGCAGCTAGTGGCACCGATTTGCTTCAAGGAGGAATGCTAACAATGCTCACAAGTTGTTTTTAGGGTAGCTCAAGGACAAATATGGAATGTTTCCCTATGACGTGTGAAGTGCCTGGCGAAGAATAATAGTAAGAGTAAAATTGTCAAGGTATCACTTTAAGAGGCTCTGGTTGGCTGAATCCAGCTGAATTCCACAGACACACTACCATAAAGCCTCCCCGAGGAGTCTTCATCTCCTGTCTCAATCTTAATAGCAGACTCTTCCATGCAGCCCAGTCATGGTTAGGTCAGACCTGGCCATGGTTTGTCTCATTTCTCCCCCCCCCCCCCCATCTCCAACGATTACATCGATTCCTGGTGTTTTGAAGGGAGTTGTGCTAAACTAAGAGAACCTCATTACGAATCTATTAGTTTACACAGTCTGACGGCGGGGCTTGACTTCCTCTCGAGTTCCCCCGAAGATCAATAATGTCCTGCAGACAGCAATGGTAGGATTACATAAACAGCTCTCATGATGAGGGCTCCAGGTTACACAGCACCGGGGCTCTGTAGGTTTGGAGACAGAGCACCTTTCACACTGTGATATCTGCTTCTTTTACTCTGGAAGCTGTCAGGACCAGAGGGGCAGCTGGCGTGCTCGTGTATTAAAAGAGCCTCGCTGATTATTATAAAAGTCCTATCGGCCTGATTACTCTGGTGTAAACAGTGCTGTCCAGGCTGTGCAGTTCTAGCCACGCTCCGCTGCCCTGCAGAGAGTCTACACCCTATATGGTCAGCGTTGTAAAAACACTCAGGGTTAGGACCCCAAACTATTTATTCAAAGGGACTTCTGTTTATATAAGTGTCACTGTCTTGAGTTTTCACATTTTTGTGACTGTTTCTGGGGTTGTCCTCCGGAGTGGCCCAGCTGTAGAAAATTCTCTGAACACACTTAAAATTGATGTGTAGTGAAACGTTAACCTCTGTAGTAAGTGTTCCTTTAACTGTGATGGTGGATAACCGCACGCTCCGCCAAATGTCATAATGCTGATAATCAGTCAGATATTTAAGTGAAAATTCCCTTGTGATGGAAATGTCACATAAATACGATTAAAGAATTGAAATCCATGTAAGTGGTACACATTTTTCTGCACCTGTGAGACATCCCCAGCAGATGTTGCTCGCCATTATATTGCATCAAGTACTCAATTTATTAAGCATTCACATGTGTTTCATTTGTTCAGCATCTCCAATAATGAGGGGAACCTACTGACACGCTAACGCCTCAGCGCCAGTATAAATCAGAGGTGGATATGATGGAGAGCAGAGCATTATGACCTTGCCGGCCAGTGGTGAGAGCTTCTAGACGTGCAGACAGTGCTTGGTTTGATCTGCTAATGTCTTCCACAGCTGCACCATCCCCAACTCTCCCTTGTCATTGAGATCCTGTGGAAGTGGCTCTAGGATGCTGCTCTCATCTGCAATTGAATGTTTTAGATATTTGCACCTGAATTCTATTCCAAAATGAGATATACACCCTTTGAAAAAAAAAAGTGGCAACCACCCTTACAACCTGCACAAAATGATAGTAAAATTATAGAAGACAGTAAGTAAGCGACCTTGTTTGTGACAAAGCGAGGACACTTTTTCAAACCAGATGAGGAGAAAATCTAGAAGAACTTTAAGAATAAGTCCAATAAAAAGCTAAATGATCAGTTATATCCACACTAATACAATCAACTCAACTCATGAAAAGTGAGCAATATCTTCTGCAGTTTCTTTATGGTTGATTTTAAATTGATTATGTGGCTGTTCCAATGAGTTAAGGGTTAATGAGATGTCACTTTCGTTGTTCTGTTTCCTCCGATACGACGTGAACACGGCATAAACCTCCAGACTGGGTGTGTGTGATGTGTACTTGAGAATTCAAAGCAGCCCTTCGAGTCAACACAGAGAGAGCCAAATAGGCAACCCTGGCTCCATTTGCTCTGTGATCCCTGTCACCGGGGACATGGACAGCACACTTTGAAAAGGGAACTTTGAAAGGTTCTCTGCTTCTCCCATTCCCAGAGAGATGGGTGACTGAAGCCCCATCAGAGCTCCCACAATGCCCTTCAGGAGCTGTCCACACCATCCCTGCTCTTCATCTCCAGCCTCGCTGTTGATCCTGAGGCTTTGGTGGTCAGTTACCCGCAGTTGCAATGCAAACTCTCTTTCATGGGCAGTATCAAACATTCAGCGAGCCTCCCACCCTCTATCCCACATGTACCCTCTCCCTCCGACTACCATGCCTTTCACCAGAGGACCACAGAGAATAGAGATTTGTATTTTCTTTTGTTTTGATTATGAATTAATTCGTTTTTGTTTACAGTCTAACTTTATTTTCAGACTTTTTAAGAAAACAGCAAAGGGAGAAGGCTTTGTTCAATTACAGTACATTCTTCTACCTCCAAATTTGCTCATGATGCCAGACCTTTAGACCTTTAACTATCTGCTGTACTGGAGCCACCTGCTCTTCCCCATTTAGTTAAGTGTCTTAACACATAATAAATATAAATGTACAGTATGTAATGAAGTTATTGTTGTCCAAACCTAATATCAGTAATCTCCTTAGGAACTGTAAAGAGCCCACCCCCAAGTAACTCACCCCGAGGACTTCAATTCAGAAGCTGCGGAGCTGAACAGTGATTGTTTTGTCGATAACAATCCTATCTGTGCCAGCTCTCAGTGCTATTTGCATGCCTGCAGGGTGGTGAGCTAAGAAAGGAAAATAGTGGAAAGATCCTATCTGTATAGGGCAGTCAGGGGTTGAAATAAGTAAGCTTTTAGTTGATATATTTAAGTGAGGCTCTGGTGTTGATAAAGCATATTTATGACTATTAACAGGAATTCTGTATTAGATCTGTATTAGAGACTGGAGCCTGATTAGAGCTGGTGATACACTGCAGTGCCAAAGAAATTAAAAGTAGTATAAAAAATGCAAAAAACTGCATGCTTACAGCTCAAAGGCAGGGGAGGGACCTTGTATGCAATAAACTGCACGGTTAATGACACCAGTATAGTTAGTGTGGTAGCTGGGCCACACCAAATCCCCATTCCCAGGAGTAAATGTAATCACATGGGCAGTCATTAAGATTCAGGCTCTGTTGTGACCAAAACTGTGGTGTATTCAAAAAGCTCCCCCTGCTTTTACAAAGCATATTTAGGCCATTAGATTAGCCACAACTGACAATTAGGCTGTTGGTTGGTTCTCCGAGAGACGTTTTCCTGGGCCTGTTTTGAATTTTAAACAGGCTCTTTGCACAGAGCAAACAAGAGACTGGATGATCACACACTCTGGGGTTGTGTCGCTGTTAAAATGCTAACACACTATAGATCTAGCAATCTTTATAAACAGTAAACAGTTGTTAAAGAAAGTTTTTTGCATGTTGTGATGTGTAGTCTTTATTGTCTGAAGCAGATGTTTCAAGGCATCTCTACTCCATTTTTGGAAATGTGTCTTAAAGAGTGTTACATCAGCCGTCTTCAGTTCCACAGATGGACTACTGTCACATGTATCCCACATTCACTCCGATAAACAGGAAATGGATTAACAGAGTCACAAATCACTTAAATGAGCTCCATGAGTTGCAGAACTAAGGGTTCATCCTTTTACTGTCCCAAATTGTGTGTCCCCGTTTCTAAATAAAAGTTTGCATTTGTGTTTCTGTTGCACGTTGCATTCAATCAGCATGATGTCTGTTACCTGTCGAAATCTGCCATGGCCTTGTTATAATACGTGGCATTTTCCTAGACTGCTCTGATTCTGGGCGCTCCAACTACCTGCTGCACTGGAGCCACCTGCTCCTCCCCATAGAGCAACAAAAACATCTGTGACCTGGGGAGAGTCGGCTGCCTGGTGTAAGCCCAGTGAGCAGAGAAGGAGACATGGAGGAGAGAGAGAAAAATATAGACGGGGAAATAAAGAGGGACTCACAGATGCTGCCTGCAGATTAATGCTATTATTAATAGTACAAAGACAGAACGAAAAAAATAACAACAGCTCAGAGATCCAGATGGTCAGCCAACATGATGGAACATCATGTGTGTTGAGGAAGAGGCTCCCAGGGAAACTGCTGCCAGAGGATACAGAGAAGCTCTCAGCGGTGTCTCTCCTGGATGGTGGGAATAATTCATCCTCACATGGACACTGTCTGCCTCCATTACGTCGGGGCCTAAGGGTCATAATGGATGGCCGGTTAACAGCCTCAAATAAGAGGTGATGACAGTAAGTTGAGGCCACTGTGACGCTGCCCATCCATCCATCCATCCATCCATCCATCCATTTTCTTGCTGCTCATTCAGCTCAGGGTCGCAATGGCCACAGGGCAAACAGAGCAACCCAGACATCCTTTTACCCAGCAACATCCTCCAGCTCGTCCTGGGGGATCCCAAGGCGCTCCCCTCCAGCGTGTCCTGGGTCTGCCCTGAGGTTTCCTCCCAGTCTGCAATGCCCGCTATGTCCCCAAAGAGAAGTGTCTGGGGGACGCCCTAATCAGGTGCCCAAACCACCTAAACCAGTGGTGTCCAGTCCAGTGGAGGGCCAGGAGTATGCAGGTTTTCCTTCCAAGCAATCACTACAACGATTTCACTAATTAGTTGCACCCTTTCTGCTTGAAGCTCTGCCTGTCAGCTAGTCAGCTAGTGGAGTGATTGGTTGGAAGGAAAACACTCTTGGCCCGCCAATGCACATGACTGGAAACCACTGACCTAAAGTGATCTGTCTGTGACAATAATAAGTCTTCAGCTTGTGATCACCATTCAACTTTATAAACAGCTTTATAAAAGGTTGGGGAGGAGCATTACTTGTGCTACAAAAAACATAATTCCATGTCATTGATCCATTTCCAAGTCCTAAAAGGGGGCACAGTGCAGCGCACCGCTTGTTCTAGCTCGCTCAAAGAAACCTCACCAGGATTTCAGATGGCACAGTGTAGTTTCCAATGCTGCCTGAGATGTGTTCATTGGCATAGCGGAGGGCTGTGGTCACACACTGTAGAGGCAAAAGGTTTGTGTTGGACCAGGACCAACACAGGGTTGCGCAACATTAGGCTGAGCTCACTGTGCATAATATCTGGGATAGGGAGGGACAGAGGCAGCAGCTTAGGCACAGACAAACCATCGGACTAAAGCCCAGAGAGATGGGAGGGAAGGGGGTAGTGTGTGTGTCTGTGTGTGTGTGTGTGTGTGTGTGTGTGTGTGTGTGTGTGTGTGCGTGCATGCGTGTGGAGGGGGAAGACTGGTCCAAATCCTCCTCTAATACAAGATGATGAGTGGAGTGTAACTGAGGGTATGTCAGAAGGATTTTGTCAGAATAAGCTTTGAAGCTGAACCCATGGCTCCAACTTTAAGTGTGTTTTTTATGTGTATGTGAGAGAGAGAGAGAGAGAGAGAGAGAGAGAGAGAGCATCAGGGGTTCAGGGGGGTGTCAGGAGGTGAAACTGTAGCTGTGAGCCCATTTTCAGCCAGGTCAATTGTGAGGGGAGATCATGCAGACAACATCATTTTTCTCTTTGGAGTTGTGGTGTGCTGAGATCAATACAGTGCCAGCAGTTACACTACCTGCATCTGCCTCATCACCAAAATGTTTAGGTACACACACACACACACACACACACACACACACACACACACACACACACACACACACACACACACACACACACACACACACACACACACACACACTTCTTAATATGGTATGAAATAATCCAACTGTAACATGATGATGTCACAAATTGCTTTAGGCTGTTCAGTTACTATCACTTATTACTCAGATGGCCATTAAATGAACGGGACAATACAGCGAAGCCATCAAGCCAAATTTCTTCATCTGCAGCACCCTCTTCTGGAAATGAAACATCATTGGAGCCAATGTTAGGACGTCTAAAGAACCCAATGTTTAATAAATCACCAAAACTTTGCTCCTAATCTCGCCACAGGATTGCTGCAGATTCTATAATTGTCATGTCATCCCTTACACAGAAAACTGTACAGAAAACAACTTAAGTCAATGATAGAGCTAATCTATTAACTGATACAGCTAATAATATAGATGATCAATTACTCTCTCTCTCTCTCTCTCTCTCTCTGTCATATACACACCCACTCTCTTCCTCTTTCTTCATGGGTAATATGGAATATGGTAAGCAAGACTTTGAACAGAAACGAGGGTCTGATGATAAGTGATAATCTCCTTGGATGTCTCTAAGCATTTCAGTCCATTGTTTATATGGCAGTGTGTTATTGTCAGCCAGAATTATTAAATCACACCAATCTATGAAAGAAAATATTTTAACCTAAACCTTAAATAAGAATTACTTGTCAAATGCAACTTTTTGTCGACCAGGATTTGGACAAGAAGAACTAGAATTAGGCAGCTTAGTTATCTTCCCCTTTCCTTCAGAGCGTTTGTAATCTTTGATCTCAGAGGGATTACTGCTAGTGTAGTAAGTGCTCTCTGGACTGAATGCAGGAAAATGGTGCAGAATACCGCATGAGGCATTTGAACTTGACTGAACTCCTCAAACACAGATAGACACCACTGGTGTGAGAGAGACGAGTATGTGGGAGATTTCAGACTGCATCCCTCAGCCAAAGTCTGCATTCCACAGCAATACAGTACAGTCCCGAGTACTGTAGCACATCTACTACAACAGCTGGATGTACAGGAAGCTGCTTGGCTCGTTGTGTCCATTCACTATGCCAAACTGTTGGAAATAACTGGAGGGGGCCACTGAGCAAAAAAGTATATAATATACTTCTACACTACCACACAAACAAGTGAAACTCCTACTGGAAGACAAAGTAGTAATCCGTGATATTGAAATTGACATGGGCTGGCCAGCTGGATGCCAACATATATGTCCAACTGGGCCCGTCTATGGGATTTCTTGTAAAGGATGATGACAATGAACAAAAAACACTCCCAGCATAACTGTGCACTTGGTACATGCTGTCACTGTGAGATCAAAGTGTAGAGAGACTCAGTTTATTGTGTGTCTAACTTCTCTGGCAGGGGAATCATTAAAACAGTCCCATCGCTTGATTTCCCCTATGGCAGTGTTGCCCTTATAACCAAGTGTTTCTCAATTAGATTGAAAGTGTTGCAGCATGCAAGTGCAACAGTATAATATCTACACAAAAAGCCAAAGACTGTCAATCAATTATCCTATTAGTGAAAGACTTTGCAATAATAACCCAAACAGCCCTTGTTTGGCTTGTGTGATTACTAACACCCAGACGCAAAAGGCTGTATTCTGTCGGGGACTCGGCTAGTCCATTTGAGGCATTGGACTTGATAACAAGGCAGACTGGGGGTCCCACCGTAGCCTCGCTGTCACACAAAACCAGCATCTGTTATTCTTTTGTGCAAATGCATTAACTTAAAAACAGAGCCAGGGTCATCCACAATTCTCTTTATAGAGTGTTATGGGAGGCAAAATGGGCTTATTGAAATAATGAGCATGTACATACAACATCTGACATAGGCTCTGAAAAACAGAATCACAAGATATCTCTCTCCTTTGAAGAGAACAAACACATCGGTGAAACTTAAAGTATTCTGTTTATTTCTCTTCCTCAGATATCTTGTGAAAAGAAAACAAATATCATTGCAGACTCCAAAGCACTTCTTGTCTCCAGTGTACAAAACTAATCAGCCTGTGTTACTTGCCCAAGGTCTTCCCATTTTTTATTAGCAACATTCAGCCCCCAAAGTCAAGCAACATGAAAGAGAAAGCACAGCACTCAAAGATGGCTTCGTCTTTGCAATTTATTTCAATCTTGGTTGCTTTAACTTGTTTACAGAGAGATCAATTCCCAAACTCCAAGGGCTAACATTGTCAAAGATGAATAATTTAATTGGTGTGATAACCTTAAACTTTCTGTTTTGCCATAATTGCCTCTCTAATATTCCTCCTGAAAATCTCTGTGCTATATAGACATGGCTGGTATCAAAGCAGTGCTGTTAGTTAATCTCACAGCTGTGACAGAGAACTTTTTTTGAATGACAGTTACCTTTAACTGTGAACAGGTTGGACAAAGGAGCTTTTATAATTTTTGTCTTCAAATGTATGTTTATATCTTCATGATTTAAATGACATTTATGACAAGGATTTAGGTGAATACAAAGTGCACACCAATGACTTCTCCTTTCCCTCCACTGAGACTGTTAAATCAGTCTTAGGCGCCAGAGAGGGCCAGCCGAACACCATGCCAGGCCGTTACAACCATTCCATAACTGAGAGCTGTTTAAGATCTTGCATAAGCATTAGGATGTTAATGCTCCACATGGCTCATCAATGAATTATGGTCCACTACATTCCAGCAGATACCAGTGTGAGATCTGCTTAGGCTATGAAAAATTACATCAACATCAAAGAAGTCTTCTTAAAAGAGCAAGTTTAGAAGAATTAATATTTGATAATGCTGAAACCCTGCATAAGCACACAGGCCATGAGTGCCTAATAATCTCCTAAGAATATTAAAACCTCTAATATGCCATATTTACTGATATTAAGGATTAAAACAGCATATAATATGCATTTAAAATCGTTTTGCATATCAAAATACAATTTGTGAGCACTGATTTAATGGTAGCTAATAAGTCCCATTTCAAATGGTTGAAAGGGGTACCGCAGGCTACCCTCCGCCACCTTGTGGTCATTTCTCCTACTGCAGGGACACAAGGGATGAGGGGCGTTCACTACAATATGGGTCAAAGACTCGACCCTACTAAATCTATTGTAAGGAGAGAGTCAGTGCATGATGCGGTAGCCATGTCATTAACAAGCTATTCATTGATTTTCCATACCTGCTGACTCCTATTCAGGGTCATCAGGGGGCTGGATGCATAAATATACAATTTATAGTGATTTTTTTTTATTCATGTTTAAACATTTAGCAACATACTAAAGAGCTGTCTCAGAAAGGTTTTAAACCAACTAATAAACACTGCAAAGATTGAAATGATTTTGTCTTTTAAACAACTGAGATTTTTACATGCTTGTTCTTGTCTCAATTGACAAGCTGTAGCTTCTCTGGCTTGGACTGGCAGATTTTTGCTGCCAGGTTATTGACAAAGACTAAACGCATATGAATGGATCATACTACCCATATTTTAGCTCTTCTACACTAGTTGCTTGTTAGTTTTAGAACTGATTTCACTGATTACTTTTAAAAGTAGGTCTGGCTCCTATCTATCTATCCATCCTATCTTAGACCTTATAAGTCCTGCCTGTCTGAGCTAAAGATCAAAGGTGATTGCACATTTACCATTCAGGCACCTAGGCTTTGGGATTACCTGCTTGAAGACCTTTGGCTGGCAAAATTAGTGATAAAGTGGTAGTCAAATCACTGATAAAAAACACTCACTGTATTTAGCTGTTAAATTCCTCTCCAATGTCTGGCATTTTTATTGTTTATCTTATTCACCTATTTATTATTCATTTATTATCTACAAAACGCTTTGAAAAGTGCTGCACAAATAAAGTTTATTTTTATGAATGCTTAAAATGTATGTAAGTATATTACAATGAAGGAAAATCTGCATTAGAAAGGGAATATTCTACATCAGAGAGAAGGAATGAGTAGATATACCAGGAACCAACAAATAAAGCATCACAGGTCATCACTGGTGGAGGCTCAACTAATGCATACATTGGACACATTAAAGTGTAATTAACAATACTAACAATAGAACCAAATGAATCCAAAATAATGAGCACAAGTCAGGTGAATTCAAGCAAGTGCTGAGGTCTGAAACAGCTTTCATTAGTGAGTTAGTGTACCTGTGCAACTGGAGAAAGCCAGGCTATGAAACACAGCATGCCCTGTCTGCAAACACATTACAACTAAACCTCCTCCGGTGAGTTGGCGATCTCTGCAATCTCATATACTCTGTCTTGTGCCTGATGATTTAAACTGGTTCTCTGCCTCTCTTTGTTAACTAACTTCGGTATAATGATGTAGTTTTCTGTGATGTTCCAACACCATGGCTGGAGGCAGGAGTTTAGTCAGCAGCGTGCAGGATCAAGAAAAAAGTGAGCCACTGAAAATGGAGAAAAATGGCTTGCAGTACCCCAAGGTAGGAAATAAATTGCAGACGATAACTAGCGGAGCAAGGCACAAACAGCATAATAAATTGTTAGAGATTTTTGCTCTCATTTTGCAGGGTAAAATCAAACTTTGGAATGCACAGTTGGCAGGCCATTAAAAGAATTACTTCATGCTCTGAAAACAGAGGGCTTGTGTCAATCCCTATATCTCACACAAAAAGACAACACACTCCTTGGAATTGCTTTGTGTTTTCTACCATCTAGGCAGGTACAATGACAAGCACAGATCATAGTTAGGCAAGCACAAATAACTGACTAGAAAATGGTTTCGATAGTAACACATCAATGTTGAATAAGGAACCAAGCCTAAAGTTAATATAAACTGGCGTGGAGTAGATAAATATTTATGCACAAATATTTATGTCTTACAGTTTCTCAATATATCAATATTAATGATTAATGATCTGCATTCCACACATTTAATAATTTATTGAAAATAAATAAATAATATTTTGCCCATTCTATAAATATTCAACAGACTAGATTTACAGAGATTTCAGTTGTTTGCAGACTATTTCTTGTTGATAATAGCAGTCATTCAAAGGTTTTGTTAGTTGTTTGCTTTATCCAATCAATATTTCATAAGTTTATGAATGTGAGAATTACTGCTGTGGACACCACACTGAGATGTGTTTATTTGTTTCTCAACACATTGGTCAAACACATAGTTATGTTTTGTAGAATAAAAGACAGTTGTGGTTTGGAAAGTCTAGTTTTACAGCATTGTGTGCCATGTATGACTGTACAAGCAATGATATTTTTTCATTCAATATTAGGGTAGTTAGATATCTATAAGTTATATGTATCTGTAAGTGATGAGATATAATTCTGGGTAATGGTTGACCACGCTTGAAGCTTGGCCTGCAGAATAGCTTGAGGAGAATCACGCAAGTAAGTAAGGCAAAGCATGTACAATGAGAAATATTACGATTAAGTACTTTAAAAAGAATATATAAAATAAATGTGTATTTGTATAAATACTACCTGTTCGGAAATAGGCTATAGTGCTAAGTGACTAACTAACTTTTCGATGAAGAAACACAGCTTAGTGACACAAGAGTTTTGAAATGTTAAATATAAATCATTTTGCTGTTAAAACACAAACATAGGATGTTTGCAAATAATAATTATGGTATCAATAATGCATTTTCAGCATGTTCTTTATCTTTATTATACAATTTAAATGAGGGTCAAAGCTGGCTGCTTTACTTGTATGAGAGCAATGAAACATTAAATATACAACAGCGGCGTATTCTCACCAGTAAAAATTTCATTTGAACCATTTTGAAATTCTGTTGATACAGACACATTAGACAAATATAACCCCTTTCTGTCCAGCTATGTTTCAATGACATGGGATTGGAGATGTGACTGCCCCCCCAAAGGAATGATCCTTAGCTCATACACAGTCCAAGCTGTTGTTACACTATGAATGAGACTGTTGTACCCTGTTAAAGCCAAATGAGAGCAACACTGCATTTTTTTTGCATACACTGAGACCTGAAGCAGTCCCACAGGCACAATGTAGCCGACAATCTGGGCCTGTTTCCTACACAGATACACCCGGTGATCTAGCAGTCAGTAAAAAGATGGGTACACTATGACCTGAAGTTGGTAATCCCCATAAGGTAAAATGTCTTCCCTAACTTAGAACTTCCATCAGTTTGACACTACTTAGCCTACTATCTGTAATATAAATAGACATCATAAAGATTTGTATCAGGCTGAAAAGGTGCCATAAAAAGCATACACACTTATACTCCACTTATTAGTGTGTGTGTGAGAGAGAGAGAGAGCGAGAGAGGGAGCGAGAGTTAATATAGTATATATTTTTGGAAGTAGCCATACAGTCTTGGTAGGCATCCTCCTGTTTCAAGGTCAGCACAGGGTCAGACTACAACATTCTGTAAGCACATCCAAAAAAATATATTTTTTGCTGTCATATTCTGGGATCCTCCAATTTTTTTAAGTAGGGGACAATTGGGCGTTTAAGGCATTGCCACAAAGTATGGTGACCGAGGCTTGCTCTAGTCCACATTTATAGTCCGCATCTACTGTTATCTGGGACTAGCAGGGAACTAAAATGGACATAAGGGGTCGGTGTGCTATTTAGGTGACGTTCACATCTCTCGAGCTCAGCCGCGAGCGTCCCTCTTTCTCAGGACCGTAGTTTAACCTGCCTGATTTTTTAAAAGCAAAATGGCGACAGTGTAATAGGTGGAAGACGATTAAAAATAACAGTTTCAAGTGCAATGACAAAACTTATCAACGTGACATGTTTCCAGCATCCGGGAGGTAGGTTTTCACAGCCTGATATTTCAATGCAGACAGGTATTTATCGGCGAAGTGTCGTAGTCTTTTTGTTCGCCATGAAGGTATGAAAAAAAAAAACACACACAGTGGCAACTCGACTCGGACACACTGTGTGGTGATTTAATGGACTGTGGACGTACAGTCTGCACTGCCCGCTCATCAACTTCACACTATTGAGCTCTCAACTTAGACTGTATTGCAACGTTAGCCCTACCGTCGTGCTCCTTTCTCAAAGGCATTGCTTGTACGTGGTTTCTCCGCATCTGCCCTGCTCACTGCCTCACCCCTTGGCCAGGATTGGTACTGTTAATGTCGCATAGCCTAAGGGTGATTAAAAAAGATGATTAAAGTCACAGCTTTGAACGGTGACTCTGCGCTTTATCTAGTGCTTGAATTGGAATAAAAAATGTCCCAGTCATACCAAGTTGCGCCAAGGCGGGTAAGGAGCTGTTTTCTCAGGGTATGGGTGAAAAGAGATATGGATTTATAATAACCATGTGTTTTGTACATGCAACTCTATAGCCTATTGATGCTGCTGTTTGCTGTCCTGGTTGCTCTCTTCTTAACTTGCTTCATGTCTTAGCTCTGCCTCTGTCAGTTGTCTGCTCTTGGACCAGCTGCTCTTGGGCAGGGTTAGGAGGGCGATTCCACCAAAATGGTTCAAGTAGGGGTTTAAAAAGAGAAAGTCATATACTTGTATGCATATACAGAGTTTTTGTTTATTTTGTTTTATGTGTTTTTGCAGTATAATTGGTAATTAAGGAGTTGTTCAAAATCACAAGTCAAGGAAAAGGGGTACTGAAATGGCACTGAAAACAAACCATAAAAATGGGATTTTTACCTCCCATTCAAGTGATGATCCACAACATTTTCATATGAATAAATGCTTGCTTCGGTCTATTGCCGATTGATAGCCTGTAACACAATAGTGAATCAACATATACACAATCTTTAACATCTGCTACTTTTGCTGTTCTACACATCCGCTGTCGGGTAGGTGTGTCCCAGGAAATGTCCTGTGGCATACAGGAAATTATATGTTTTACGTTTGTTTAAACTAAGTAGCAGAAGACCTGGTTAGTTACTATGACCAGTGATAGCCACCATGGCTGAACAGACTAAGAAAAGTCCAGAAACTGAAAGTTCATCAACGAAGAAGATGCCACAGTAGGCCTACTGGCGACACCGCTTGTTTGTGACATGATCTCTGGGAAGTGCAGTGCAGAAATGTCACAGCAATGACCGCTTTTTACCAAATATGTCGCCATAATCAAAAAATTAGCATCAGTTAACCACTTTACGAAAGACTCATATTCACTTCCTGTGATAATAAGTGTAGGCCTACTCCATATCACAGAAATCACTGGAAATCATTTTTTTCAGAGCAGAAAAAGCATGGTCTCAAAGTTATAAAAAAAGCAAAGGATTCCAGTCTTTATAAAGATACCTTCGACTCAACATCAGCATAGTAAATATCAAATCAGTTCATTTGAATGTGTTTAATGATTATAAAACTGTAGAGTTTTCAATTTTAAACGTGCCCTTTTATGTTTAAGGTAGACTTTGTTTTCTTATGACTAACAGTACCAAAGGTTCATGATGAATGGAAACTTTAATAATGCAGTTTAAAAGAAAAACAAAGTGCACTCAATGTCTCCCAGCTGTAGCAGTGAATAAAACTCACAAATGAAACTACAACTCATTGTCCCCTGAATCATCCTCAATTCCCTTCCTTTCAGAACTTCCACTGCTGAGTCGTTGATTATATTATAAGAAGACTAAGGTTGACATTGCTTGTTGACGTATGCTTTGATTGGACCATTTTGTGTGAAAAAGTGATGATTGGCCAAAAATGTAACCGCTATGTTGATTTGGCTGTTTTATGTGGAGAATTTGTCGATTTCAACGTATTTGTATCCCTTCACATCCATACTGCAGCAGTTTCTTTTCTCCCTTTCTTTGTAAAATAGGAGCAAAACTGAAATAAATTAGTAAATTTGATTAAATTACTGATTCTTACTACATTTTAATGAAAATGAAACTCTTTCATTGTAATATCACATACCTTAAAACAGGTTTTTGACTTTAAATAAATGATAGCTATATAATATTTACTATATAGTGCTTTTAATTTAATAAATCACATATCCAATGACACTTTGGACCACTAGTTATTAATTTGGTGCAAGTGAGCAAAGGCAGAAAAATGGGGAATGGAAAGTTGTCTCTCACATTTTTTCATACAGAAGGGTGTCATCAGCATACGGTGATGCTGAAAACAACTTTTTCTGTTGTAAATTGACCCCACCCTTTCTTGTTGATTGGTTTATGCTTGGTTGGTACTTTGTTGGCTGTATTTGTTCTGTAGAAGAATCATTTTCAAGTTGTGTTAAGATGGTATAGCATGTAGCATGTATAACAATTGATTGAGCATTGCCTATTGATAATAAAAGTTTGGCATTTTATTTGCATGATTTGATGATAAAAAATGTAGAGGAGCTATTCCATCTTAATTCCATGTAAATTTGCAAGGAATCATGGGTAGTGTTATGTAGAGAAACTGTTGGAATTGGCTACTTGTTTTGGCATTCCTATAGTTGTGGTTGAGATAGTGTCAACGTGATTTGGATTTGATTATCTGATGAGATAAACACTTGTTGAATATGTTGTCTTTGTTTTCTGTTTTTTCAATAGACACGTATAGTTACTGGTCAACAATAGCTTCTTCTGGTTAGATTTAGAAGAGTTAGATTTAGAGTTAGAAGACTATAAACTAATGACCTGTCATATATTTCTAGTCCAAACCCTTTTTTGTCTCAATAATAGATGTTGCTAAAATATTAGAGGTGTTGTCTGTATCCATGACAGTCAGAAAGCACAATTATTATATCACTATTATCATTATTGGGAACATTTAACATACAGTAGTATACAGTAGAATTTTCACACGTTACTGGATTTTTGTTTAACTCAATCCTTGAGAAGGATTGACAAGAGAAGATCATCTCCCAACTGCAGACTCCCGCATTTATGTGCTTGACCCGCCTTCATCCAGATTTCATTTGGCAGTGCCTTTGCTGAGACTAGTTTACCTTTGACTAACTTAGTCTAACCGTCTGAACGGCTGATCACTGATCAGATCACTTTTAGCACAATTTTATCACAGATCACAATTATGCACTTCATGGATCACAGAACCTCCTCACTGCTAGTCAGTGTGACAGTTGTTGAGTTGTCCCTTCATGGTAACACCATACGATGCTCTCTCACCTCGCACTGAGTGATGCTCATCACCCGGTGTTACAGTCTCGTTAGTAAGCTTTGCAACTGCAGTGCACCCATAATCTATGGGTGACAACAAATATTTTTCCCTGCAAATATTTTAGTTATAACTAAATTGAGCTAGCAAATCAGTTTTGCGTAACAAGTGTGGAATGTATTAATTTCAGCCAGAATTTTGTCTAACAGGCTACTATGTTATGAAACAGCTAACTTACCAGTGTGTAGCAACATGGTAGAGTGGATCTACTTTTGATAATACATTGGATTATGGATGTGGTTATCCTGGTTATTCCTGTACTGTAGTAACTTAAACTAAAGCAACAGTTGATGCTGCACACCTAGCTAGGCACCATGGGACTGTACAGCATCTGGACTTGTTCTTCTAAAAGACTTAAAGGCTTTATAATTGGGTTGTATCTTTCCAGTTCATATTCAAAGGAATACAGAAGTTTTTAATTGTTTTAAAAGGAATGTTCATGGTCTAGGGGAGGGGAGGGAAGCGGAGGGGCTGACTCACAATAGAAAATTAAGGATGATTATTACATTGGTACATAGATTCTAACATGAGCTGTATGTGTGATTCAAGAGAAGAAGTATACCTTGGTCAGGGACTGCAATTTCAGCCATTTCTGTGGAATCACCCAGGTATTAGAAGGGGAGAATTGTCTTGAAAGTTTCATGTAGACTATAAAACATTGCATAAAGAATATAGTATACAACTATTGACTATGGCCATGCAAGAACGTGGGCAAGGCCAAAAACCTATTGCTCTGTAGACAGCATGTGTGAAAATTTGGAATTGAAATAAGATGACTATATACCTAATTTTTAGGTGTTCATCATTTGTTGTAGTCAAATTCAGTCGTAGCCTGAATGATATGACTTATTGGTTATTAGTAAATAATCTGAATTGAGACATATGCAGTTTGTGTCTAGCCCTTTTATCAGGGGTAGTGACAGCAAAGAAATATCAACAGACATGACCCACTTCATTGATTTACCATTTCCTCTTGGAGGGCCCAGATGATTGCTCAGAATCATTATGGTAGTCATCATTATGGTATCAATGAAAAACAACAACTTTCCCTTGTGTATTTGTTTAAATATGTATATATTTATATATATCTGAGGCAATTATCAACCTACATCAGTTACAATAGAATTCAGATCATTGATAACATGCATTATTGCCGAGTTAGGACTATATGTGTACTATGTGTCTATTGTAGACAATAGTCCTCTTAGTGGTTCAGGAATGGGGATTTTGTTAAATCAAAGTGTAGACCTACATAAGTGAGTCCATATCTATATAGGTAACTGCAGGTGTCTAAGGACTACCTTACATCGGCTATGGGAAGAAGTCACTCGCAGCTTAATCGCCTAGTGTAGGTTCTACAGCATTAGTATACCATAGAGAATAAGAGAGTCAACTGTTCGACTAAATAACTCAGATGGTGGAGGCCTGTTATCCACAAATTGATTTTGTGTCACTTGACAAGGTCAAATATTTTAACCAAGATGCCTGAGGTCCCTGAATGCTCAGCATAGCAAACAGTCATGTGCTCTCTGTTGGCCTGGCTGGCTGCTTACACCGCTATAAATGAAGACGCCAGGGACTACTTAAATGGGAGTACACTGGCCTGAATTAGCAACTCAGCTTAGGAACAGCTGCAGAGATGAGATATTTTAGTAATCAGGTGGATCTACCAAGAACATTGAGGTCTGCAGAAATATATCAGTGGCGAAGAAATAAGGGCAGCATCTTTGTGTAGAATCGCATTGACAGAATCACCATTCAAACCATTAAAGCTTCTGGAAAAGTTCTTAGCTGAATCATCATTAAAAATCATCAGTTTAATTTCCATCTTACTCTTACATCTTACTTACAGTTGTTTTTCTTGATGATGAACATACTGTGGCTATTATAGTGGTGATTTTTTTCCCCTGCAGCACTTTTAACTTTTTGCTCTTAAAGAATGAAAACAGCACCCCTGAATTTTACCTGTTTACCTTTGCATGTTGGACCTTAAAGCACTACTTCACTTTGGTGAACCATTTGCCTTTTTAACATACCCCCATATGAATTCAGGAACAGCCAACCATCATTGGCGGTCCAAGATATCCTGATATTGCATCATTTTGGGCTAACAAATTGTACTGCTATCATACAAAGCATATTAATGTGACCCTATTCTTCTGTATCTGTGGTTGTATTTTTCAAGAAATAGTTTTGGCTGCAGGACTGGAAGGAATCATTTCTCCGAGGCAGCTAATATCAGAGGTTAACTGTTCATTAACTCATATTGAAGTAGGTTTTCTAGTGAAGTGAAAATAGTTAAATATTTTCACAGTGATGTGTAGGGTCCTGCTTGTTAATCGTATGCTACATTGTATCCTTCAATACTTGCAAATAGATAATAAGACTAATAACAAGCACATTGTACAAGATGTTTATTACAAAATATTACAGAATATTAAATGTGATAAACTGCAATTTACCTTTGTGTTATAGGTGGGTTTTCAGAAGATCATGTGGTGGAATCACTGCTTCAAAATAGACTGGTAAGTACGTGCTGGTTACTTCTATCAACAAAGACACAGTTTTGAAATTCTGAACTTGCTGTATGATTTTAAACAACACAAGTATTGAAATAAGCTAGCTCAGACTGATATACTCAGGTGTTTTTACAAGATATTGTCTGTTATTAGTAGTAATATTCTCAGTATTAGTATGTGGTTGGTTTCAAATGGCTATTGAACTGAAATTAAGTATTACAGTGGGGTAAATGGGGTAAGCTCAACGTGAAACGAGTGTTGATTGCATTTTAAATTAAAAAGAGGTATAAGTGTGCCATATTATTATTCAAATTATTATAGTAGAGCATAAGCCAAAATGTGACCGTCTCTGAAGAGGTGTTATGATTCAGAGGCACAGTTGTATGTCTACATACTGTCTTAACACCTGAAATTGTAGCTCAGATGTGTGAAATGCTCTGAAACTATAGCTGGGTGTGATTACCAGTCAAATTAAATCTGAGATGTCAGTTACATGTGTCAGTGCTTCCACTCCTACACTTGGCAGGTTGTGGGGAGTGACAAGCTTGCTGTTGAAACCCTGATTATTTTCCAGCGTGAAACAGAATAACTGAAACAAACTAGTATTTACAATAGTGTGGTCTTTGTTATTTTTCTCTAGATTGAAGTGACTGTTGTGAATTTTGCTGTTTAAATGTTAAGTCTTATTCAGAGGGCCCATGAGAACCTGCATTTTCATACCTAAATTTATAATGCACTCTGTAACTTTTTAGGAAAGTACCAACGTGAGTAATTATTTATTGACTTTGTTGTTGTTGCTAGCCACCTGCTGATCCGCTGTAGTGATGGCCTTCTCAAAGAAAAGCTTCCCTTATGACTACTAACATTTTTAAAAACATTTCATTGGTTTAGTTCTTATCAACTGCTTATTTAACTTCAACCACTTTCCTCTGCCCTAAGACAGTTCAGCTCATAGTCATTATTTACTCTTGTCTCCTATATGAACATATGAGAAAGCAGATTTCCTCCGCTTCCTTAATCTGCGATGTCAGCTGCATTGAGAATGATGTGGAAAAAGATTATTTTGGATGAAATTCTGGGGATAAGAGCACATTCTCTGATTCAGACCACATGATATATCTTGACTATAAAAAACCCATTTGAATATAAAATCTCAAACAAGTAGCCCATGAAGCCACAAAGTCAGTCTTTTATCCCTTATCAATGTGGCTACTCCAGACTTTGCATCTTGATGAAATCCAAATTTCCAGTTTTTGAATTTCTAGCTTTGGCTTTTTTTCATGTTCAGAACTATTGAATGGACTGCCTATAGCCATGGGAATGATGTGTGAATTCTTGAACTGAGTGGCATTCCCTTAAATGAGCCATGGGAGTGAATTCATCTGAATTCCTGGAAAGGAATTCGGTTTAAATGAGAGCCAGGCTTCAGCTACTTAAATCTTCATCAGGACCAGCAGGTGAGATTGCTGTGCCCCATCAAAGGCTGGATGAAGTACTAAGCTACAAGCTGCAGATGTCCAGGATCCCAGCCTGCTGCTCAATCTCCACAGATCAAGCCTGTGTATTATCCCGTTTTAGTCAGGTTATGGAGCATTTCCTCCACTAAGGGGCAGAATATGATCACTGATACTCTTAATCCCTCACTCAAAGGAATGATACATTAAAAGCCATATTGGCTACTGTGGCCGCTGTAACACCACTGAATAGTCTACTATAATAATGGGGATAATAATAAATGGATGAACATAAACAATGGCTTACCGTTTCAAACTTTTCATCTGCAGAGTTGTAGTTCCATCAAACCCGAGAGTACAAAATGTACAAAAGAAGAAAATGTTTCAGAAAAAAACAGAGGTCTTAATTCTATGGGATTCTGAGTAGAGCATTTATTGAGATGATTTTCTTCATGCAGCAAACATTCCACCTTAATTTAATCCAGTCTTACATTACCAGACCAATTAAAAGGTGCAAAGTACAATTTGCGGCATATTTTAGAAATGATGTAGGTGCAGCCAAGTCTGCGAGAATGCAAGAACAGAACAGTCTTGTATTTGGTCCTCTGAACATTTCAGTTCAGTGGAGTTCAAACAACCTCCATCCTTGAAGGGTTTGGATTAGTGAGGTTCTATTGTACATTAGCTTTGAGGCAGCTAAACCTTTCTGTGATACCTATGTAAGGTTGAGCTCAGCACTTTTCTCATTAATTTTCCATTTATTCTCAGAGTTGGGTGTGATATTTTAGAGATTTGAGCATGTGGGGCACAGGTTAGGTGCAATTATGCTGACGGTAGGCTTTTGTAGATATGCTGAATGAAATCTGGAGTATAGGATTATACATGTAGAAAGTTACATAGTGATTAACCTTCATTTCAGTCCCCTCAATGATCTCTGGAGGCAAATCCTTCTCCAATCAGCTACTTTCAGACATATTTCTCCACCCTGATAAATGACCTTCAAAATGATAGATAGATAGGCATTGTTTCATTTTATGCTTTTGAAGCATTTGTTTGCCCTTTCAGGCAGTTCAGATGCTTCCTTAAAATACATCCCATTACGATTATTTCTCTTCAGTTCCTAACAACGCTAAGGCCCCTACTGATTCAGTGGTATCTTATCATTAGGGTTATGACAAAATTGTTTGGATGTTACACAGTGAATATGTTTTATTACTTTAAACACAAAGTAGCAACCACCATGTGACCAATCATATCAGGTTATGAGGACTGAAGTAGGGCTATCATTGATAATCTACCAGCTTGTTTGCCACGTATGTCATGAAGTTTACCCTTGGTAGTTGGACCAATCTTTTGTGTTTTCCAATGTGGCTGCAGATGCCATCTGTTGGTGATATTTGGAACTGGAAAGCATTAGGTATAGCAATGATTTCCAAGAAAGAAATGATGACTTAACAAACTCTAAATTAAAACCAGAAATTAAAAAATATAGATTTTACTGTGGCGTTCCACCTGTCAGTTCGTGGGCTTGAGGGGAAAATCAACACAAAATAAAACCAAAATGTTTTCATTATTTGATTTGATTTCTCCATCAAGGTAAAAGATTGTTTCAAAAACAAGTTGTTGCTTGATCTAGATATGGTCACATGCTTGTTTAGTCATAAGGAAACCACGGAAACCAGGAGAGGAGATATAGAGCGGTGTGTGTGTGTGTGTGTGTGTGTGTGTGTGTTTGTTTATTTGTTCAATTTTTGGCATGATTTCAGAGATAGAATAGTTGAAGGCGTGTTGGTGTTAGAGGGTTTGAAATAATGTCTTTATTGTAGGTTAACCAAGTGTCCCCTTCTAACAGCAGAGTGGAAAAAATAAATGTATTATGTATAAAAATCTTGTTCATCTGGTAATGATGTGGAAAGAAGAAAGATCGAACAGATGCCGTTAAGGGAATGAAAGATCAAGTTTCACATAATTTAATTAATTAAATGTATTGATGCCATCATTTTCCCAATATTATCCATGTACGTTTAACACTATTATGGTTATTCCTATTTGTAGTATTTCATGTCACGGCAGGATAGTCCCAAGTAATCCTTTTATCTTAAATGAGCATGATGGATGAGTCTTCTGAAACAGGGACAGAAGTTTTACTGCAGTAACTGTTATTTTTATGTCAACACTGCAGAGTTTCAAAACAATGGCAGCTCCCTTACTCTTCAAAAAGGACATTTTTGAACCCCTTTGATTTGACCCGATTTGTTTTGATGTGAGGAGTGAGTGGTTTTTAAAATCTCCTTAGCTCCCCAGGCCTGGCCCAGCCTCCCATAGGGCTAATGACTGTAGCCCAGCCTATGTTGAATAATACAGACGCTCACAAGGTGGAAGTGGGGAGGAGGGCCTGTGATGAGTGGCAAGGGTTAGACATCGGGTCTCTCTCTACGGTATTCCTCCATTGATAAGATTGTATTAATTGGTATGAATAGAGAAGGGTTTTCTCTCTCTTCTTGTATACATTTACCATTATACTCATTAGCTTCCCGTTGCCTCCCAGCGAGTTTCTCCTTCACATCCCCCGGGGTCTCCTGGGAGGCAATTTGCATCTCTCCATGGTGTCTCTCTGGGGTTATTGAGGAAATATTAGCCCCTTTTCTTCTGTGGCCGACCCTTTGATTTATTTGGAGCTGGAGCTGATAGAGTGGCACTCACATGTTAATGACTGGCGCTGATGCAGGCCCCTGGTGCAAGACAACACATTGATCCAGGTTGAAAAGGTACAATTGACAAGCAGTACTGAATAATCGTCTTACATGCGTCCGCGTGTGTGTGTGTGTGTGTGTGTGTGTGTGTGTGTGTGTGTGAGTGTGAGTGTGAGGACCTTGGGAAATGACAAGAGGGAATCCCACTGCTGTCAAGGCTAGTGTGCTCAAGCTGTCCAGTTTTCTGATTCCTGATAGAGTCAGATAAATAGGCTTTTGTTAGCCTCCGCATTCTTTGTGCCGTTTTGACAGCTACAGTTTGGCACAATCCCTTAAAAGAGGATCACTTGTTCTTTATTCACTACATGCTACTCATGTCATCTGATTGTGCATCTTTGACCCCATGTCATGGTGCTGCTAATGTTGGCCAGTTATAGGACTTGAAACTCAATCAGAGGCTGCAAATCACACATATAATCCAGTTCCTGTTTAGAGATGTTTGTCCTGGTCTAATAATAGAATTCATGGTGACTACTGAGGAAACAGTTGGTTTTGGTTGCCATATAGTTAGTGACTGTGAGGGCCCTGTTCCCTACATCTCCCTCCATTCCTGCCATGCACTCATATTATGTTTTAAAGAAAGGTAATGAGAGATTTCATCCTAATATCTGCGATGCTTGACATTTCTCCAAATTTAAGCTCATTGATGTCTGCTTGGCAATGTAGAGCCTGTCCTCAATTTGGAGAGCAGTTTGACACTGACTCCCTTTCATCTGATTGGTCACATGTCTACAGCAAAGCGGCAGCAACAAAGTTGGATTTTTTTTTTTCCATCTCTACCAGACACGAATGCATCTGAGCATGCCTAATCATAGCAACTACTTCTATCTTCCTTAGTGTGTGTATTTATATACTCCAAGTTATATGGTAATAATAACATTTAATAAAAGTCAACATCCTAACTACTACTAAACAAAAATACCCACCAACGCAATCACTGCATCTTCTCTGCATACTTATAACAGATTAGAGGTTATGTATATCAATTGCACAACTCATGCATATTGTTATGAAGGGGAAAACAGAGGAAATGGAAATGTGCCATTTCAACAAGCATGCACGGCTTGCCAAAAGCAGGCAAGTGGATAGTGCTTCTGGTGATGGTTTGGCTTGTTTTCCTCTCAGTATTGGGAGATGAGAATGCATGTATCTAAACAGAGCAGATATGATGTTTATGAGAGCCATCTGCTTGGCAGCCCTCCTGTGCCCACTGCCCTCCTCAACGTGAGAGCAGCCTCATTAAAATGGTCACATGCCTGAGAAATTTCTGTCTGCTGTTTTTCTCCTTAAAAGGAGTAGAGTTTAAAACTAACAAAGCCTTGGGAAATCCCCATCAGACATCCCTCCCTTAATCCATTTAATTTTGAAAGGTATTGTTTAAAGCTTTAAAGTTTATATCGTTTAATCCCCCTCCAACACTACGGGCAGCAAATGAGGCCATGTCAGCAGCTTGAACAGATATAATCTACTCCACACAACAGAAAATCCTCCTTCAAGACAAGGTTGCATAGGTTTCCTGTGAACTCACTGTTTGATGTTTCTACCTGCTATTGAACATGACTTCTGTCTTAACCCAACTGTCACTCGCTCCCTGTCCCCTTTTATCACTCCGAATGTTCTCGCTTCACCTTTTTTCATCAGTAAATCTACCATCACAGCCATTTCATTTATTCCCTCTTTTAGGAGAGGGGGGCAAGTAGAGGTTTGTGGTGTGAGGGTTTGGTGAGAGGTGTGTTGTAAGATTTTTTAATTCCTAGTGATGAACCTTACCATAAAGCTTTGGACAGCATGTATTGTTTCGTTATGTGAGATTCAGACAGACTCTTACTTGTGGTTCATGGCACCAGTCTGGCCAGTTTAACCCACATCCTTGTTCCCTGAGCTTTACACTGGTATTGTTCTCCACATCTTTTTCTAGTTTCTCCTTTGGAAACCACTGGATGTGCATGTGTCCGTGACCTGTGTATACCCCCCCTCCATTTATTCTTGCAGTGATTTTCCCAACATGTAATTTGCAAACTGATTATTACCTTATTTTAAAATGACTACTCTCTACAACACTTATTTGTGAACATTTTATTCTTGAATCACTTGGATAGTTTCTTCTGATTATTAAATTGTGCATTAGCATGTAATTTGTTGTTTATGCTTAAAACATTTTTTTTTCTCTGCAAGATACACCTGAGGTACTCACACAATTCCTCATAGTATCATTTGAGTAAAATAAATCCAGTGTATCTTATTATTCGAGCAGTAAATTACATTGTTTAGTTATCAAAGGCTTTGTGTAATTACATTTGCACAATTCAGGATGACAGGGCTGATAGTGTCTGCTCAAGACACCGGCATACATAATCACAGCCAAAATCCCATTAGGGAGAATGGAGACCATTATTATGGAAATGACCTTTGGGTGACAAGAATTCAGGGGGATAAAAGAGTATGTAATCCAGCCAAAGACATTGTGTGAAACCACCCTCTTTATTTTCTCCTGTGCAAATTTAAGAAACATTGGGTGTTTTATGAAACCGTTGGTTCTGATTTTTTTTGCATAGTTCTTCTGTGAAATAGGCTAGGAAGTCACAGTGATGACGTATGTATGATTAGCCTTGTGGTATATTGCTAATTTCCTCCTGCTTCTCTGATGGGTGGCTCTGTGGATAACTGCAGGGCTAAGACACCAGAAGAAAAACTAAACAATGCCTTTTTTTTTTTGCTGTGGCACTGAGAGAACATACTCACCTTGGGATTACTGGTGTGTCGAGCTGAATCTCTGTCTGTTTGTTTTGAGCCATGCTTTGATACTCTCACACTAAAGAGGCGGCTTCATAAATTCACATTGTGTCAAATAAATCAATAGATCCCATTAGCTGAGGAAGTTGTGTAGTGCAGTACTTGAGGGGCTGCGGCCCCCCTTGTTTAGACATTTCTGTAGTAAAGGCGATGGCAGAGGGATGTAGGGATGGCTGCTGATCCATACAGACAGCTCCAGCAGTTGAAATGGTTTGGCTGACTGGTCCCAGTTGGTCTTTAGCACTGTCTCCACTGTGCTGCCAGCCTGGGTCTTCAGTCGAACTGGAAGAAGGAATTTGCTTAGACACTCCCAGCCTTATAAGCCTACAGCACCAATCCCTTCCTCCTCAACCCGTTTGTTATATAATGCCTGACCTTTGCACTCAGTTTCACTGTGATGGAAGCAGACTGTTGACTTCGGCATCTCTCTTGTTTGAGGGACAGTTAGACTGGTTTACACACACAATTTTTACATGTTAATCTTATGGTATTTCTATTAAATTAGATTGTGCACAGTGGAGAATGACAGGAAAGATGAGAGAGAAGAGGGCATGATATGCACTAAGGTCATGAGCCGGACTCAAACCCATGGTGATGCCACTATATGGCACGCACCCCAGCCCACTTACTTACCAGAGCACCCTACATGAGATCATTTTTAACTCTTTGAATTTTGATGATTTCATGGTGCTGATGGTCAATTAAAAGAAAACAGTTTTGTAATAGGTATTGAATGCTTGTGAGTTATGATTAAAAAGAGTAAATCAGACGGCAGATTGTACAAGAGAAAGGTTTATCCATGGGATCTACAGAGTAATTACAATTACATGCAAACATCCCCTTAATGTTTATTCCACAGTATCCTCAAAATGAGGTGCAGGAGTACCACTGCAAGTGCTGAAAGATTAAAAATCAAAGAAAAGAAAAAAAGGCCCATCCATACATAACTGAGAGGTGTTATAGTACGTGCTCTCTTGACCAACAGCACACAATGATGCTCCTACTAAATCTCATTTACCAAGCTGTAGAACATGTCGAATGTCTTGGGGAAAATACCAGGCAGGGTTAGTAAAAGCTCATAGCAGATCGATCTGTGCATACAGCTTAAATGTATTAAAGCTCATAATCCCTGTAAATATCTCCAGGCAAGGCAAAGTCAGCCTTTTAACATTGACTAAATGAAGTAAATAGAAGCAAATGAATTTTTAAAAATTGCATTTCTGTTGAACCCTTTTCGTTATATACGGAACAGAGTTGTGTGAGTTGGCTGCTAATGAGGCTTGTAAATTTCAAACCTAGATATTTTGATGGCTTTGCCACCCTGCTGTTTGGGGGTTAGCAGGGAAGTTCGCTTTAAATGTAGAGCGTCTGTTCTCCCTTCAAACCCCTAACACCACAACAGATGGGGAGAATATGGAGCTTGGAAGGTTTTACCTCTGAGGTGGTAACAGTGAAGCCACTCATTAACACTGAATTTACCACTTCGTTAGCAATGCAGCTTCCTGTAGAGAGCAACCAGAGAGCATGGATGTCAAATCCACTGAGCATACATTTTAGACTAAACCAGCTCTGGACACGTAATCTGTTATAAGCTGCAGCATGCGAATGTTGTGTTGTCAAATTTTCTCATGCTGGTTGCGATGCTGTTTATTTCCTTAATTCCATTGATAACCAGTTGAATGTGACTTCCACTCAATTGATTCAATGACTTTCCTAAATGAAATTACTGTGTGTGTGTGCGTGATGCATAGGTGTGTGTCTGTGTGGCTTTGTGTGGGTCTGTGTTTGTGTGTGTTTTAGACAGAATGTGTGCCTGCCAATTTGTCAGGATTCAAGTAACAACAGTCTCATGCTGGGATCTGTGTTGGCACCATCACAGAGTGATAAGACGGAATGTGATCTCATTGGAAGTGTACTTTGTTCCCATGGAAATTGGTCAATTTTAGCAGACGACTGAGAACTTTAGGGGGAGAAGCAGGAAGGTTGTATCTCAGAGGTGTGCTCATATAATTAAGCATCCTCACCAGGGTATTCAGGGCTAACAGCAGGGTTTGTTGTGAATAGAGGTGGTGAAAGAGGGTGTTGGAAAATCATAATGCAGCACAGAATAATACCACTCTCATTTTATGGAGCGGTGGGAATACACCAAAACTATTTTTTTTTTTTATCAGCAACCCATTGTCAGTGTGGATGAGAAAAAAAGTACTAGATTTTATTACACTGGTTGTGGAACATTGCAGTATATTGTAATTTCACATCTGCAGTTCTTTTGGCAAATTGCCTTTTATATGTTGTTGTAATGTGATGAACAAAAGTGAATATGATTGTGATATGGACTCAGTGTTTTTCATGGCATGTTTGAAATCGATTAAAATATAGAGCACACTTAATAATTTTGTGATTTTCTTGTGATATTCCAGAAAGTACTGCTACTATGTCTGATCTGAAGCCAAATGCACAAGAGGACAAAGACGTGGAATCAGTGTCTGACAGCCCAGGTCCTACTCAGGAGCCATTACAGAGTCACACATCCTCCCTGAAGAACAATGCTGCGGGTCTGTCCTCAGATGAACACGAAAACCCTTTAAATGGAACCCAGCCGAATCCATTTGTATACAGCAGTGTCCCTGCTGTTCCCCATGCAGGCAATTCATTGCCTTCAGGAGCACTTGTTAATGGACCTGCTTCACACCCCACCTCAGAGGTACGCTGTGTCCTGAACAAAGGCAGTGTTTTATCCAACAATGTCCTGGATACCGAGTGGCAACCAGAGAAGGACACAAGCCCTCAGGTGTTACCACCACCTAGTGAGCTTCAATCAGACGCTTGGAAGAACACAGCAGGGCTTGTCCTAAAAACGCTGCCCACACAGCCAGGTGTCAACACGCCACTGTCTGACTCTGAAGAGAATGAGTTTAAACTGCCCTATTCCACACTGTCAGGTGACAGTTTAGACCAAATGCACATTAGTCAACCCCTGATAAACAAGACAATGAAAACAAGTCCTCTACGTGACTTAAAAACAGAATGGTCAGAGAGCTCTTCAGATGATTTTGATGATACTGAATTGGTCAGATGTGATTCACCAAAAGAGCTCAGGCACTCCTTGTGGAATGACCATGCTGTTAACAGAAGGCTGGAGAAAAAGGCCAGGGTGGTGCCTCATTTGATGAGCCAAAGAAAGCACAATATGCATGCAATGGGCATGCCAGGCTCTCCAGAAAAGGTTAACAACAGCTTAAAACACACATGCAAACGTTTCTGTACTGATAATGATGTTGACGATTTTTACATTGCCAACAAACATGTTACTTTGGTTACAAAATCTGATTTTAAATATTCTGTTGTGCCATTCAAAAGTGATTCCAGGAACACAGCTTTAGACACCGAGCAACGTATTTATAGCACAACCGACAAAGGTTGTAATGAGGAAAATGACCCTGAAGATGAAGACAGTTTTAGTGTAAAACCAGAACAGTTGAAGACAGAACAACCTGAGCAAGATCCGGTGTTCTTTCCATGCACAATATGCAATGTTAATTTCAAAGAAAAAATGCATTTGCATAGACATATGATGTATCATTTAGACAGGCATAATCAGGTGCACTATGAGAATGTTTCACAGCCCTTTATATGCAGGGAGTGTGGGCGTTTGTTCTGTGATAGCAACTCCCTCATGAAGCACATCATTATTCACCAAGACAGGCTAGAAAAACTCATGGAAGAAATCAAAGGTCTCAAAAAACTTGAAAATGAAGACAGGGGCACCACATTGCAATGCCCCCAGTATGTATTTGGGTGTAATTGCCCTAAAACCTTTGTCCAGCATGCCAAAACACATGATAATCTAAAGCACTACTACTGCTGTGAGGAGTGTAACTACATTACATTGACCCAACAGGCACTTGAAGCACACTTGGATACTGAGCATCTGAACACACACCAGCCTAAGCACCGGGGAATGAGTCGCACTAATGATGCAGAGGAACTGGACCATGCTCAGTTTCAGTGTCAATTATGTTCTTTCACTAGCGGGGACAAACAAATATTGGAAAGACATTCTAAGCTAGAGCACCAGGAATCATTTTATCATGATTATGAAAAGCCAATATTAAACAGGGTGTCTGACTGTACTGATCCCATAGTCAATCATTTGAAGTTTGCTGACCAGCCCAAAACCACTGGTTCAAAACCAATGTTGTTTAATCCAAATGTATGTTGTAAGCGGCCAGATTTTTGGAAAAGATCCAACTTTACCTATTGGTCCAGCAAAAAAGGGGACATTTACATGAAAAAATCCAACACTCTGAATTCATACAAAAGTTTCAACTCCTCACAGTTCAAGTGCAGTGTTGGCTGTGCAACAAACATGCTGTCACCATCTTTGTGGAAGATCGACAAACATGGCAAATTATCTCTGCAACCAGTAGAAAAAATAGATGTGACAACAGGGCTCACCTATGCAGAGGAAGCCGGTCAAAACTATGACCAAAAGGTTTCAGGCAGCGCAGACCAGACAAACTGTCCTGCAAACACAGATATTTTACTCACAGCGGAAAATGTTAAATTAGACCTGATGTTCTCTCAGGGAAGCGAGAGTGACTTGGCAAACATGAGTTCACGAGAGCAAGCAACCCAAAAGTCTCCTTCAAAAAGAAAAATGTCAACACCCTTGCATAACACTATTGACAAGATGAATGATAATATATTACCAAAGCTTGGCCAAAGGCTTCAGAGACAGACCACTCCTGAGGACTTGGAGGAAGGCTGTGAGGACAGCTATGACTTCAGTGACTACACCAGTGAAGCTACAGCCAACTTCTTGGATAGCAGTGAGAATGAGAGGAACCCCTATGCCCGGAGCTATTACATACAGAGACAGAGGTTTTCAGTCAAAGAGAAAAATTCACATGTAGGCCAGGTTACCGAAGATGATGACAATGAAGATGATGACTGCAGTGACATACAGCAACTCATAATCAAGGAGGAGTATATTGAAAGTGCAGTGTGTGATGATTCCCCAGAGTCACCTTCTACGCCTAAAAGTGACACCTTTGACGTACCCATATCGGGAGTAGAACATAAGCCCTGTCCATACTGCCCTGCTGTGTTTGAGTCTGGAGTGGGCCTGTCCAATCATGTGCGAGGACACCTTCACCGAGTCGGGTTGAGTTATAATGCTCGTCACATGGTTTCGCCAGAGCAAGTGGCATTGCAGGACCGTCGGCCACGAATCCGCAAAAGGATCCCCTCTGGCATGAGGAGAATGAAAAAAGGTGATAGTATTAATTCACTTAATGTTACAGGCATATATTTAAAAAAAAAATCTATGTCATGATTATTAATACTGGCCTGCCTGTATTGATATGAGTAATTGAGACAGTAAAACAATATAACGGTGAGGGTTAAATGTCATGTCATGAAATGAACACTCCCCTTTGGTGGAAACAAAATTGGTTGCGAGCAAACGCTCCTGCAGCAATGTTTCTGCAGCAAGACTGCACATCTATAGTGAGACGGGTTATCACTATTTAGCAATTATTCAATAATATACAACTTCAGCAAACTGAACAAAAAGTAGTATCATTCGTTTTTGTCTCCTCACTTTGTTCTTGATGAAAATGACACTTTTGTCAATTTTGTCTATTTGGTGTTCAAATCTCTTGGTGTAGTTCTTGTCTCATCGTTGATGTGTAAAAGTTTGTTGACAAATATATTTCACTATCATTTTCCTCACTGAAGTCAACACTTCTGTACTTACTACTGTACAGTGGTTTGGCATTTCAAGTATTGTAACTTTCTTCTGAACATGTATTCCAGCTGACAAGCCAGAACCACAAGGAGAGCACACGTGTCCGCTGTGCTGGGGCTGGTTTGATACTAAAACTGGCCTCTCCAACCATGTGAGGGGACACCTGAAACGAATAGGCCGGACTGTTACCAGCAACAACAAGTCGCCTGTGTGCATCCTGAATGAACTGCTGCAGGACAAGACGGAGCATCAGAACATTCTCCAGATCCTCAACAAGAAACAGTTCCCCTCACGTCCGTTTGTCTCTCAGAAGATCATCAGCAGCAATGGCCTGTTCCTGATGCGCACTGGGATCCCTGTGAAAATCCAGTATGGTATGAGGAGTCCTACTCCACTGGGCAGCTGTGTACCAAAACAGGAGGCAGAGGAGTTGTCGGAGAGGAAGGAGCCACAGGTAGAGGCACAAACAGCCAATGAGCCCTCAAGCACTTTAGTAGAGCTGCTCAAGACGAGACAGAGGGCCATGGAGCTTCAGGAGAGAAATGTCTCTTTCAATGCAACCAGGAAGCACTTTAATATGACCAAAGAGAGCATGGAGGAGACCCAAGTGACCAGTGTGCAGTCAAACTGGGCTCATGGTATGGAGCCCCATGCTTGGGCTTGATCATAATTTCATGTTAAAGCCATCTCATAACTGTTTCAAGACATATTAAAGGGAAATACTACCCACTAGTTTAATAATTATTGTGTTATTCCTATGTACATGGACACTCCAGTTGAACAAATGTAGACATCAGATAAGTAAAAATCTCTGATGTGATGATGATGAACAGCCTGGAGTTGCTCTTTTGATTTTTGGGGCTCATAAAATGTTTGTCCCAACTATTATGTTCAAATGAGCTTTATATTACAGCACTGTTATTAGATCACAAATCCTCCTGCATTCGGTCAGTCACTTCCTCTATCTCTTTCAGTGGATTCTCTATATAGCAGTATGTGTATTGACAGTGCCACCAACTGCACAGTCCTTGGCATAGGAATAACACCTTTTAGTGCCAATATGCAAAAAATCTGTAGAATTGCCCCTTAATATCTGCATTGTCCTCCTCCTGCTCATATTATACTCTCAAATAGCAAATGGTGGTCAGAAAAGCTGCATGTTGTGGGCTTTAACTGTGTAGAAGAAGCAATCAATCATTTTTCTCATTTTTATATGGTTTGACTTGGAAGTTAAGAAAGACTTTATCTTTACCTAACTAGATTAGTGCAATGTAATCACATAGTATTGATCTGCTGGTTCATTTGAGTTATAGCATGTTGATAAAATGTGATGTGTTCAGGTCTGCGATGCAATTCTAGACGGGAGTTTTTGACATCGCCAGAAAAACTGATGTTTTTTTAGCCCTGTTTTTCTCAAAAATTCCTTCCATTGTCCTATAAGAAGTTGAGGGACTTGGAAGTAGAACGAATTGACATGCAGAAATAAGTAGGGGTGGATGGGTTGACATGCAGAAATAAGCAGGGGTGGATGGGTGGGAGGAGGCAAGGGGGAACAGTTAGTCTGTTCGCTCGATTGCATAGATGTCCAGCACTTATTGTACAGACATTAATGTTCAGTCCCTTAATTTCAATCAATCAATGCGCCATTATACCTCTACAATATATCACAGTGCAGGTGTGCTTGTAGAAGCCAGTAAAACAGTGCGAGAGAAAAGTTAACAGTTCACTTGATTTACCATAACACACATATGAATGCCACCAAAGTGCCTTTGAAGTTGATATTAAAAAACCATGAAGGTTCTTTTGATGCTGAGCTGGAAACATGTCATCTGTGTTTACACACTTTTGTTTAATGTTTGTCCAAATCAAACTTTCACTCAGGTACAGACAAAGATGTTGATAAAGATTGAAAGCCAAATTGCTCTTTTGTTGTGCATTGAGTTCCATTTTAAACCATGTGAATGCCACTGATCGTTCTTATGGTGTTACAATGGCTGCAGTAATGTACTCCCAAAGATGTTTGCATCATGTGTCTTACACTGAAATCACATTGAGATTACAATTATAATAATAATCTATTTCTATGATAATAATAATAATACATTTTTTATCATCAAGTTTGATTTGCAGTGGAATGGTTTCCCCTTTTTGTGATATGATTTCACCTTCATCATGGGTTAAAAGTCAAGACAACTCATAAATCATTTAATGTTAAAAATCATATAGGGTACTTGAAAACAACACTTTTTATGATGTATACATTTGAAACTCACTTAAATTTACAAATCAGGCAGCTCCACTGTGCTTTCTGCCATGAGACAAACAGATTTTAGTTTAGTTTCTCCATGAATTCTCCATGACTTTCATGAGGGGAGTAAGTAAAAATAGGCCCCCTGAAGACATGAGATTGTGCTAAACTTCACCAGTAACACTTTTCATACTGTAGAGTGCAAAACAGATCCTTAGAATTTCAAACCAGTTGGAGGAAGAGTTTAGAGCACACACGGAAGAACAGCTTTCCTTAATCTCTAAACATAAACACACTCGAAACTGTATAAATAACTGCACATATGCCTACTTTTAATCTTAAAATACTACATCATTTTTGACCCTAGACCCTTATTTGAAGTGATTCAAACATCAGTGAACTTTGTTAAAATGGACAACATCCAGTTATGTTTTCCAATAAAGATAAAAGCTCAAACAGATGAAAACATTTAATGAAAAAATAAAAACCTAAATGTTTTGAAAAGTAAAATGCTTAGCCCTCTTTTGAGTTTAATCTCCATTTCAATGTCTTATCTTTCAGAGCAATGTGACTCAAATAATGTTTGCATTCACTGTAACATCGCCTTCCCCAGTGCTGTCAGTCTGTCCAATCATGTTCGTGCCTACGCACGTAGGAAGAGGATTGCCATTTTGGAAGGAACAAGTAAGTTTCACACAACAGACAAATGATAAATGTCACAAACTACTGCTATTACTGAGCCACTTTCATGTAAGCTAATTTGTGGTTATAGTCGGAGTACTAACAGCTAATAAGTGACTACTGCTCCACCTGTAGCATCAGCAAGTTGTAACATCAAAGGAAGAGCAAAACAGTATTTACGAGAAGTGCTGCATTGTTTGACATTCCCTGAAAGAGTCTGTGACTCCACCATACTTTTCCATCTAAAAACAATGTTGATTAGTATTGACTTTTGCTTCAGGATTCTCTATTTAGGCTTCCTAATAAGTTTCCTTAAGTAATGCATATGAGTGAGTTGTTTTGTCGTTTTAGGCTACGATTATAAACAAAAGAAGCCAAGATCAAGACCTGGGCTAAAAAAGAAGATTTTACCCCCCTTGAATGCTGAGATATACACACTCACCTGCAGGTACATAGAACAGCCTTCATTTCACAATGGAATAAGTGCCAGTGCCTTTCAGTCCAGAAATAGTGACTGATGTTTCCCCCCCCCAATTCTATGTTGTGCAGATTCTGTGACCTAGTCTTCCAAGGTCCCCTGTCTGTCCAGGAGGATTGGATCAAGCATTTACAGAGGCACCTTATGCACACCAGCGTCCCCCACTCAGGGACAAGGATGGTAGAGGTTTTGGGTCTTCATCAAGAAATAAACAGCATGTCTCATGAGCACCCAAACCTTGAGCAGAACGCATCCTCTCTGGAACTTCCAGTTGCCTCCTAAAGTTCTGAACTGTTTACACTTTCACCACATCACTTAAGATCAAGCCTGCACATGTTTATAGAAGTACATAACACTTAATATTTAATAACACTTCATATATATATGTTAGCAACATTTTATGGAATATTTCAAAACTACATTTGCTTTATTTGCCTTATTAACTTGGCTAATAAAGCTGATATAAGATTTATCTTAATGAACAGTTGTAGAAGTTATGCAACATGCCAACAACTACAGTTGAACAGGATAAAACATTTCTTAACTATAGGCTGGGACCCAAAATGGATAGTGATCCAGTTCTTATGGCTTTTGGGTCTCACATAATAATAATAATAATAATAATGTGATAATAATGTGTTTTAATTAGCCTGGGTTTCATAGTGACGTTACATTTGCTTCGTGTTGGGTTCCATGCTGAAAATGCTGAAAAAACACTGGTATATATGTTGTCCATTATCATTTATCCCAACTTCCCTAACCTTACATGGAATGCTTTGCTGTCCAATCCAACACATACTGTACAGTTCCATATTTTCAGACAGGAAAACAGACTATGCAATGTGCAAAGTTGACATATCATTTTGAACTGATGGTGCGCTTCAATTAACAAAACCAATTTTACTCTTGCTGTACTCTCCAGATGAGTACATTTCCATTGCTTACTCATTCAGATGGATAATGACATGTCAGTTTACACACAAGGTCCCAGCATTACTGGTAACATACTACTTTTGTCATTTATAATGATTGCTATAATGTTCAGACAAATTTTCACATCATCCATGTATTTTTTCTTCCTTAAAAAGCACAGGTACATTTTGTCATCACCTCTTCCTTTGCACATATGCAGTCTGGTTGAACTCCTTGCCAAAAGAGACAACTCACACCTCACTATTCTGATAAACACTTTGTCCAAAGTTCATAATAACAAAAGAGCTACTAATATATATAGCATATTATGATCAATATTTTTAAATGTGTATACTGCGTTCAGGAATGCTTTTATGTCCCATCTTAGTTTTTCACTTTGTATTACAAGTCAACTACTATATAGGTAAGAAAAGGGTATTGAACTGTAGGTTTAAATGTAGCTAAATGAACATTTTCAGTGGTTTTATAACCAGAAATCTAGATATTGTTTATTATTCCTGAAATATTCAGCTTGATACACTGGAGATTTTAGACATGTAGCATTCCTGATCCTACAATTCAAAGTTTGGCCCTAATAAGTAATTTATCAAATAATTTATATCTATTACTTCCATTTTCAGGCTATATGGTTATTATAGTTGTTAGTATTTTGCCTTGAGGATAGGTCACATTCTAATACAACTTTTTTAGGTAAAAATGTGTACAGAATTCAGTGACATGATAAACAATTTGCACGATAAAGAAGAGGAAGTGTCATTACTAACATACATTTGAAGAGATATTCTGAAAATAAAGGTTAATTACCCTTGTTTAAATTATACTTAAACAGTCAGATACACTGAAGCATTTATTAGTGGTTGGCACCAATCCCACATGAAATCATTACTGGTGGAGGTTATTGATATTAATATAGGATACGGATATTGCAAAATTGGCTATGCCTTCGTCACACCACATTTTAGCACATGTAAGAATATATTGAGAGCATGTATCTGACTAGTTGGCAATTCTGCTGAAATTACTTACAATCCTAACGGTAGTAACAATTTTTGTTAAGTGGACTGACTAGAGTGGACAGTTGAGCAAGTTGGCTGAGATTTAGGTTGAACAAAAGATTTAATTTACAAGCGAATGGTGTTTATTAGATGAGGGGGCTGTTCAAGGAGAAGGAGATGGTCAATGAGGACATTAGACATTAGTCTTTGGCATTTCAAGGTCAGGTGAAATAGCATTACAGTTAAGGATGAAAATACAGTTAAGGATGGAATAGCTATTTGACTCTTATTCAATAATATTAGATAAGATTACTAGTTACATTTAACATGTATCAGATACCTTCAACTGCTGTTGAGAGTATCTGCCCATGACATGGTAGTATAAATCATAATAAACTACTAAAGTCATAATAATGCATCGGAAACTTACTAGATATTTCTTATTGATATAGAAAACCCATACAGTTTTCCAGATGATAACTCCAGCATTAGTACTGCAACAATGACTGTCACAGTACAATGAAGTTTCATATTCCAGTTATGTACTCAATCACTGCTTCAAAGTAATAGTCTGTGATATTTTCATGTCAATAAATGTCCGTTTTGCTGCTCTCTATCGCTGATTGATAAAACACAATAGTGATTCAACCTATAGTCAGTTCATGAAAGCTTTTACAGTTGCTGTTCTTAACATCCGGTGTCTGCTAGGTATTTCCCGGGAATATCCTCTGGCGCACAGGAAGTGATGCACTTTTATGGTTCTTGCAACAACAACAGCTGATGTTTGGAATAAATAGAAGAAGAACTGAGTAGTTAGCATGAGCAGCGATAGCCACCATGGCTGAACAGACAAAGAAAATAGTGCCACCTACAGGAACTCAAGACATCACAGTACTGGACACACTGTTTGATTGACAGGTGATCTCTGCAAAGTGCAGTGGGGAAACACCACAACAATGAACACTTGACTCCAAAGATGTCACCAAAATAAAACAAAAATTGCAGATCTTGTGGAATACCAGTTTAAACAGAACGCAAACTTATTTATCTAATTGAATCCTATCTAATGTTATTTACATCACCTGTTACTCTCTATTGTACACAACTTCACAACTGAGTGGAGGTGTTCTTAATTTTCCCCTGATTCCTGTCTGTTATGTGTCATCATTCACTTTTACAAACAAAATATTTTATAGCAAAAAGAAACATTAGCAATATAGTAGTATTTTGGGTAAAAATTAGATTTTTTTATTTTAACTATTATTTGATTTCAGAGAGACACTGGCACAAGTACTAGCTGTAGTTGTCCCATTCAGCTTCACAAAAGACATTTTACTTTTGGTTTTACAAATTATGTTGTAATTCTTCAGGAGAAATATTTCCTTTACTGTTATTTTAATTCAATTTAGTTTTATGCTTGACCACAGCAGTGTGTATCATCATTCCCAGTAAAAACAGTATTTTTATCTGCCATTTCTAACTCTTGTTTTTCGCTTTTTAGGCTGAGTATTTGACGTATCCAATGCTTGATAGCCACTTCTGGATCTACTACTTACCAGTGGCAAAGGGGGCTAACCCTGCAGTTTATCTTGGGCAGTATTTAAAGCAGCGATCAAAGCTGTACAAACCAATTGTCATCATGCTTCTCCGGAGGGAATTTTGAAGTACATTAATGCTCCTTCTTTGGGAAATAATTGTGCCACTCTGTGACTTCATTAGGTCTCCTGGCTGTTTCAAAAGATGTTCTCTCTGGAGGTTGAAAGCCACATCGCTGGCAGACAGCATCCCAAGGGGCCGAATGAATAAAAAAGAGAGATTATAATGAGATTGAGTTAGCCATGACCAGAATTGGGCTTTTCATTATTCCATTGGCTGGAGAGAGAGAGAGGGACAAGGCTGACATAAAGAAATGTGTTGTCGTAGGACCCGCACTCACCATCTGCCATGGGGGTCCAATGGTAGGCAGCCAATGCATGCTTATCATTAGCCATGGGTATCAATGGGCCTCCTCTCTGGAGATTGCTCCATTAAAACTGCAAACGTCAACCCCTGTACACACAGAGCAGAAGGAAAACCTGCATTTAATTCAGAACTAACACTAGCTATTGAATTAGCAAATTAAAATGGGAAAAAACTAAGCTAACCTTGAATTACTTTATATTTAGTAATTATAGGTCAGTGAAGCTTGCACCAAAGTATACTTTTATTTTTGTACTGGTATCAGACTAAAGAGACTGCACCATGAGGACGTTCTCATCGACTAAATACCACTTTTTTGTCAGGTAGTCTTGCTTTTTTCACTCTCTGTATGTGGCAGCCGTGATCCAGAGATCAGGACCATTGATCATGACCTCTGCTTTGGCCAGTCGTTCTGAAGTGCCAGAGACTACCTCTGTAAAAAGAAAAAAGAAGAAGAAAATCAATAGGTTTCCATTATCTGGTTGGGCAGTGTCACTGGCCTGTCAATGATCCTGTTACAGTGGTGGTACAAGGGTGACACAGGCCCACACTCAATCGCTGCTGACAAGAGGAAAACATGCTGACAGCCACCAGGAACAAGTTGGAACACAGATTTGCACTTCAAGCAGCTGTCCGAGAAGGCATCGTGCAAGGCCACCGCACGGCAAGGGGCAAGCTCAGTTGGGGCGGGGGGTTGGGGCTGTGGATTCCCAGCCAGCCTGCTCCTACCGTCTGACTGTCTAGCTCTCTACCACAAATGCTTTTATCCTCCCATAAATTATTTACCTCTGGATACACCAAAGGAAACTCAGGTGCACTGATTGTGGCTGAGGGGAAATTCACAAAACCTACTGCCCACTCTCTCTCTCCCCTGTTCCCGGGAAGTTCTGCAAATCCTATCCATGTAGTGTGTGTTAAGCATGTTAAGCAAATGGGATTATTTGGAAAATTCCAGTACATGCAATCAAAATTTGTGCCATTCATGATGACGCACTGCTGACCTTGTCTTTAGCACATTCTCATGCAGGGATATTTGTGACATCTAAAACTTATGGGAAATGGTCATATTCGTAGTTCTTTGTTGACTTATTAATTTTGACAGATAAATTGTTGTCTACAATAAATAAAATAATTCCCCATGTGATTTGAATCAGCCTCTCCTTATGTACAGTCAGAAATCGAGTAAGGAAGACATCAGCTGTCTCACAAAAGAACATAAATCAATAAGTTTTGACAAGGACAAAAAGTGCTTTGGATGCACCCTTTTGGCCCTCCAAAACAGTGCTTCACCTCATGTCAAATCTCTTTATTTTTATCTAGATTTAATGACCACATATCCCATGACTCATACTTATTTGAGATCACTTTTAGATTCAGATTTAACTCCTCTCTGTATAACAGTTTTAGTGTATATTTTACCAGGAAACAATATCATGTATGTAATATAGCCAGCAGAATAAACAAAGAAATCATTATTTGTGTCTTTGACACCTTAACTAAAGACATCGTTTTATCTAACCTAGGCTTTGGGGCATCATCTGACATTAAGCTCCTTGTTAATGTGCTTTTCTGAAAAATAATCATACAATACAATGTTTTTTCAATTAGACATAGTCATCACTTGTGTACATTTTTTCTTATGTAGGCGATTCAGTGCATAATGACTGGGGAATTCAGGTTAATATGTTGACAAGATTTAACAATACCGGGTCATGTTGCCCAACACGCATGGCTGGCTCCGTTCACTTCAGCAGCTGACAGGTCCTAATCATGCGCTGCCCTAAAGGCACTGGGGCAAAGAGGATTTTAATTACTGAATTATAGACTAGTGTGCCGGCGTCAAATTGAGACGTAATTAAAGTCAGAGTTACAATAATTGTTCCAGCTAATTGGGCAGACAAGTGCGTTATGGTGCGATTACATTATGTGTAATAATCACCAGTCTCAGATGATTTTCTGGGAGGGAAAAAATAATACAGTAGCCTATTTCCAAAACTGACAGTGATGTTGAAGATAGTGATGTTTTTGCCTTCTCTTCTGTCTAGATACACGGCCTTGTTCCATGATGTGCCCACCACAATAACAGAAAACAAAAGGTCTTTCTGGCTGATAGAGCTGATGGCTGATTTTTATTCCCTTGCCATATAAATTATAGCAACAATGAGACCAAAAATGCACCAGAAAATACAAACAAGCCCCGACAAGCCAGAATAATTTTATAAAATATTTTATACGTTTTTTTCTGAATAGACTATTCAAAATGTCCACTCACTTTGCTTCTCAAATTCACTTGATGAGGTGCTATCACGAAACATAAGCACGGTTGATTTCAGTCTCATAACGTCTCAGCACCAATGTGTCATTTACAGTAAGGGGAATAATAATATAGCCTGTAATATGCCCGGTCTTGACATTCTCGGGTAGCGATGCCGCACCTTCGGCAACATCATTATTTCCTATTAATTACTCGCCAAAATGCCTTTAGAAATGAAGATAGGTGTGACGGGGAACTGGTCAGAGAGCAGCTGCCCTTCATCCCTCTGGGCTCAAGCTGACCTCCTTTTTTACATCAGTAAACTGGAGGCTTGACAAGCCATAAAACGAAAAGAGATTTGATTTGGATGTGGAGAGAAATGTAGAATATGAGCCAGAAATGACGAGTCAGACAGGATTTCGGGGAGCCAACAAAAATAAATATGTCGCAGCCACACACAAAAAACCGTCCACATCTTAACGTGTCTGTATTTTTTCTTTTTTTTTTTTCGAGGGGGGGGGGGGGTCTTCATTGAACCATCACAGCCGGACTATTTAAACCTTATGTATGGATGCTGAAGTTTTACATTGACCTTTATTGGTACATTTATTGTAGCCTATCCCATATAAAGAGGACATGTGCTGTTTTAATAATAAGCGAATATTTATAATTGTGATTTTTCATTTATAATTGTGAATTGGTACAATCTTAAATAATGTCTTGGAGTGATGTGAAACTGTTTATTAGCCATTTTCCAGTTGCATTCTTCAAGCAGGCCCATGAGGTTTTATGTATCAAGTGTCGATGCGCATCCCCACATTAAATGATGCAAAGTCACCATCGGACGGTAGGGGGCGCTGCTCCTTTCGTTCTGAGACAGGGCAGTGGAAGCCAGTAGGGACGACACATTAACCGGGCTTCACAAAGTGTGAATACGTTGAAATAAAAATAAATAATAATAATTAAATTATAGTAATTTCGGTGATTTGTTAACATTTGGAAGTATCCCTCGTCAGGCTAGATTCAAGCTCCAGCTAAATGTTGCAGAATGTACAGGGCGTTTTTTTATTCCGTTGCAATTTAAATTATTTTAATCCAGCATTTCCTTTTCAGTTTATTGTGATGCTGCTTTTAGATATATTCAGATACATCCCGAACAGTCGTGGCCTAAATTGGTGGAAATGCTCTGTCAAGGTAACTTGGCCTGGATGGATTTTTTCCCCTTGCACCCTCAAGGACTGCACTCCAAGCATGCGCTTTATTGACGCAGCGAATACGCTGCCATTCAGACTGCTTTAAATGGCTAAAGAGCCTTTTCTGTGTCACCCCACCCCCCCCCCATTATCATGCTGAGAATGATCACACTCCGCCAGCCTGTGCAGGTCTATAGGAATGACACAGTTTGTGTCAGAATTGCACAAACAATCAAACTCTCTGTTCTGCAAACCTCTGTTCTTCATCTTACCCTAAAGCATAAACTAATTTTGCTGCAAAATATTGCTTTCCTTTTGTGCATTTGGTGGAGAAATTTAATTATACCTAATACTGTACGTGCATTGAAAAGTACCAGGCGACAAATGAATATATAGAGCAAATGACAAAACATAGAGGGGAAGAACTGACAGATGAAAAGACAGAGGATGTGCAGCTAACAGGCAAAACGCACCAGTACAAAGTCACACACACCTTTGAGAGCAAAGTTTGTTTTATTGCACTTCTCCCTGGTTGCATCTCCTGTCGATTTGCTGAAAAAAAGGAGGATAAGCGAACATGCCCTGTTTAAGAAACAAACATGCAGATTAGATGGGATTTTGACAACACAGCTCAGACTTCATGTCCCACCGCTCAAATATCAACAATGAAAAAAAGGGGGTAAAAAAAATCCACTGAGCACGGTTGACAACACTTACCGTCATTCTGCGAAAAGTAAATGCAAATAATGAGGTGGCATCTGTAAATAAATAAATAACAAGCACTGGAAGTTAAGTCAGACTGATAACAACCCTGGTCTGTTAAACACCCAATATGCTTCCCCCCAAAAAAACTTTAGCAGAGGTAGCAGAGGTTAGAACTAAAGCTAGAAATTAAACAGAAATAAATCAATCATGTATTCTCATGGATTGTGATGTGCAATGACGGGTGCTGGCTATTTAAAGATTTTACAAATCATCTCTACTATATTTATTGCTGTTTTAGGAAAATAAAAATACAAAAAAAACGACCTGAAGCAGAGTAGTCAACGATATTTACAGTGACGCTCATTGGATTTGGCCTCAGCTTGCAGGTAGCCTATATAAGCCATCTTTCTGGTATTTGTTTGGTTCAAGAAAGAGAAAAAAATCCGACTCAAACCTCACAAGGCTTGTACAACATTTACTGCAAGTGCCTGGAGTTGTCACCTGTTATGTGCTACTTACTACATGTCACCACAGGCTTACAGCTTCCACTCACTCACCTTCCAAGCCAAGTGATGCTGCACGACTGCTTTTGACTGCCATAATACAGCATCTTATTGACTGGAGGGATGGAGCTGGGGGGTAAACCCGCCTAAACTCAGTTTACCCACCTTTTTTATTTGCGGAATAGAGTCAGCGGAATTTTACGCTGACACAAATTACATGCATGACGACTAATACCTATAGGAAGAGAGGGTATTTTAAGGAAAAAAAAACATAAATTCATGTTTTCTGAAAATATAATGTATTTTTTATTTATATTAGTGGTTATTTGCTTTATGATGACATGGTCAGAGCAAACTATTCTTTATTTTTATTTACCTCTGCATCACTGGCTGACTGCCATAATACAGCATCTTTGCCAGCTTTTTGCTTTTGGTATGACAGAAGGCAAAAGACTACAAAGGCAGACTGTATTGATATCTAAATTCAGACTTTAAAACAGATCAGCACTGTTAGCATATTTTGGTCGTACATCCAAAATCAAATCGCAATACACTTCCCTTTTTTCACACCTTAAAGTGCACCGGAATATATTTTGCAGGTGTCACGTGCATAGATCCCCTATGCAACAAAATGGCCTATAATAATGAAAAAATAATAACACAAAAAAACAATCATATCCGTATGATTCACTTCTCTACTTACTTCTCTACTGATATTTTTCATATGTATAGCTTTGTTGTTAGAACTTGGGACAGGTCCTTGTTAATTCACATAGTCAAGGTCATGTGACCTTTCAAACTATGCTGTCGCAACACCTAAGCAAACTATCGTTACGGCTGAGCAAATTGATTGTAATTATCCAAGAGTAAAGTCATTGGTTGAAAGTTACGAGGAAAGATATTTACACATAACACAACAACTGCTCGGTTTGAATAGACGGGTTACGGCTTCAGACCGGCAAGGTTGTTTATCAATGGGAAATGTGAGGCGAGTTTCAAACTGAATGGAGTGGTCTGATCAGCAGAAGGTACTGCTACTCTGAATTGCATTTCTCTATATATGACAAAGACGCACCCAGGACACAGCTGTTACCACTGTAAAGGCTTAACCTCCTGAGCCAAATGAGGTTCATTGTAACAGCAAACACCATAATACATAGAACATGTTATAGTGGGGAATTTACTATCTCTATGGCCTGACTAATCAAAGAGCCCAATTTTCGATAAGGCTTTTAGTTAATTAGCTAGTCTGTGAATCTGTACTATAAGAGTTTTTATAGACCATTACAAGCCAAATCATTTTTGATTCACAAAAATGAAGCAGAATGTGAGCATTGGAAAAATGATCCTTTCTGCACCTCAATTAAACACCAATATGCTTCAAGATGGTTATCTGCTTGAATACAACTAAAGTTAAAATGCCATTAATTTTTTGCCCAATTTCCCACACTGTGAACTATAAAAGTACACAGTAGCAATATCCTTATAGGCCTTAACATTATGGGTTGGCGTGTATCAAGTCTCACTGGCAGGTTCATTATTCCATTCTCGTCCACTATCCATCACCAGATCAACAACTGGAATGTATGAGAGAACAAATAATGGAGACAAAATGAACAAATGATTAGTATGCTGTGAAAAGTACAATACGTTTCTTATTTAGCATTTAGATAACTATCTATCCTGAGGAGCAAGCTTCAAAGTTGAACCCAGTTTAGGCGAGGGGGATTAATTCTCTCTACTGCATGCTTCATTGAATCTCTCATTACCAAACTTTGTCTGTATTGATGTTAGATTTGATTGAAGATTAGAGCATTTAGCAAATCTTGCTTTTCCGCATGTATCAGGCTTTTTCAAGCACAGCACACCGCTCGCTGGTCAATACGCTCACTTTTATCCAGTGTCTGCTTCATTTAAACTTAATCAACTCCATCAATGAACTGGAACAGCGAAACGTCCCATGGAACAATAGCTTTTGTTAGATAATGCTTTGGTCTTATTCCCAACCCGGTGGCGATAAACCTAAAATTACACTATGATGAACTATTTCAATCAATATGATAATGGAAATTGGCTTGGGTGACTCTTTGCAGGGCTTAAGGAGGTGGGCTAAAGCCTATGTGACATTAATACATCTCCTCTCTCCCTGCTGTTGCAACCCCCTACCTCACTTTATTGTCCCATCTTTTCAGTGACATTGACTAGACCATACTGCAAAGCGCCTGGTAGTCTAATGATCTATCTTCGCCAGGGAATGCTTATGCTGAAATGGATGCACAACCTGACGGGCTCATGTATTGTTTTCTATCTAAATTATAGGCTCTGTACTTCGTTTCCTGTAGTGGCTCAGCAGGGTGTAGATCAATCACTGATGGCACCATTGTAAAGCAGATACAACATGACTTTTGCTGCACATTTGGACGTTTTGTCCTTGCGTGGGATCCTGTGCCTGTTATAGGCTCCCGTTCATCATATTTATACTGCTACCAAAAGACCAATTTCAGAGGCCTTAGCAAGGAAAACGCATGGCCCCATCTGTTGCATACTAATAAATATGCCACCTTCCGGGACAATCCAGCAGTGATCATGATGATCAACTGCCAAGTGATATGACTCAACATAAACCTGTTTATTTGAAAAGTTTCCCTTAGCCAATAATTAGTACATTTATTTAGGCACATAATATTTTTCCTGAAATGATTTATAAAATCTTTTTTTTTCTCAAAGTCATCCAGTATCATTTTTGAAGCCAGTGACTGGCGCATGGCATGAGATGGATGCCCTTGGTTGTCTTCTAGAGAATTGAGCAGATATTGTTCTCGCCAAATGTTGTTGCACTAGCAGTAGTTGGTCCTTGTCACTGATGGAATCATCAGTTATGTTTCTCTAATCGTGGACAATCATTAATGATTTTATTTACAGGTTTTTTTTATATACTTTACTTTAATTTGCTAATTGACTGACATGTTATGCTTGAAATCCTTGATTTCCAAATAAGAATTTGTGGCTAGGCCTGAAGAATTTTGATTATTTAAATTTGAAGTCAGAGTGGTAGTGAACCTCAACAAACACAGTTGGCTTTAAGAAAAACAGTTTGCTTGCTAGTTGGTGTATGGGACAATGACGATACTAACATGCAGGTTGGCCTGCGCTTCAAATATTCACTTTCAACCAGTGCTTGCTTAGACAGAAAATAAGTCTCACCCAGACTTGACTAGGCTGACTGTTTGAAGATACAGTATTTTAATGTTCTTTGTAAACAAGGAATCAGCCTAAGATAACTTCTAGACAGGCCAGGTCAGTGAAGTCACTACAGTTAAGTCTGAAACCTTGGTAATGAATCTATATTGCCAAAATGTGCAGTATAAAACTTCAGTGGTTAAATAAAAGTTGGACATAGCCTAGATTCATAACATGAACAAGCCTCTCTCAAAGCTTCTCATGAGGATCAAGACTGTAATCACTGATGTCATCACAAGACGCTTTCTGTAGCTTCTCTATTTCCAATGAGAGACCGAATATGTTTTTGCTCCAGAAAGTGTCTCTTGGCAGAGTAGAGCATTGATTGTTTGGTTTCTAGGTTTCTAAATTGGAGTTGATATTTGGAACAACATACAGTATAATCTGTTTTAGGGTTGACATTCACCTTTACATGGCATTTGAGCATGTTATTACCTCAACACGGTCACCACAGGGCTGTGGTCGTCAGGCGCCAAAATCAGCTTAGTCACTGTGAGACATTTGACTCCACTATACCTGCGCGCTATCATGTATCATCATATATAATAATTTTCTACAAATCTTGTCTGTTCTGTATTGATAATTATCAAATTAATAAAAGGAAGTAAAAGTTCTATTAGTGTGAAAATGTATGTGTAATTATGCATTTTCACATTGTAGCTTGGTTTTTACACACAACTCCCAGAATCATCACATGGCGGGAGAATGTGCTTCTGGGTTCTTCATCTATTAGTTTGCATGGACTGCTTCAATGCAGTGATGTTTGGCAATATATATATATATATTAATGTTTTTATGACACATACTCTGGCATTTTATATGAAATAACATTGTTGTATAAACTGCCTCTATGCATGTATGTATGCTATAAGCTATGTTTGCTAACGTTCAGTAGCTAATGTTAACTATCAAGTCAAGTAGCCTAATGTTAAGCTGTTCTCCATAGAAGAGACTAATGTAGCTGATCAACTAGTGTGCCAGAGAGCTGAGATCACTGCTAGTTAAATAGGTCTATACATCATCACTATAAACCGTGCACTGGCCACATTTCAGCATTTATCACTGAGTAACCCTCATAATGGCTTGTTAACACTGTTAGCGTTTCTCATTTTTACCAATGGATGCAACTAGCTTGTTAGCTTGTGGCCAATGCTGACCTTTGGTTCCAATAAGACATGTTAATGAAACCAACAGGCCATTTTATGGTAAATTGAAGTGTTTATAGAAAATATTTTCCTCCGTGGTGTGAAAGCTTCTTGGTGAAGAAAAATGCTAGAAAAAAACCGAATGTAAAACGGCTGTAATCGTGACGTGAGCAAGAATGGCATCACATTACTTGAACAATATGAGTCAAAAGTATTTTAGTTGTCCTATATGTCCATGTTGTATGTTCCAACCAAACGCTATAGGAGCTGATTTCACTTACTAGTTCCTCCTCTCTGGTTGAAGGTGCTAATCAGTGAAATCATCTGCTGTAGTCTTTGGTTGGAATGAAAACCTGCATACACATGGCTCTTGATGGCACACAGTTGGAGACCACGGCCCTATGTGGTCACCTTCTGAGTCTTACTAACTTTGGAGCACCGAATCACCATTTTATACACAGTGTAATTAGACTTTGTTTTGCTGGAGGACAGCTTGTGACAGGGCTGGATATTGGTTGTTATGGGGACCGAACTGAGACCTTCTCTACCCTTCCACCTCCTGCAACAGCCAGTGTCAATTAGCTTGTCCTGAATCGTGCTGAATAAAGTCGCTACCATGTCACTAAAATCCACCTAACATGAAACACCAGATGTGTCGTTTGACACTTTTGAATATGTTCTTTGCCTTTGTTACCATGTTTTACTCCCAGTGCTGGAAATGATTTGAGAGGACAGACATGCACAACAGATACAGCACCTTGAACATCAAAGACGTGCACTGGAGTATTAGTATGTGTGTATGTGTGTGTGTGTGTATGTGTGTGTGTGTGCATGTGCACGCACTCACATACATCTGCAAGTGCTGATGTGAGTTTGTGTGTGCATGTGTCTGCTATAGGAAAGCATCCGAGACAGCCAGAATATAAAAATTTTCAGGCCTTTCCCGCTTTGTCTGTCTTCTCTCCCATTCTCTTAGGTGAGCGGGGCCTGAGTGATAGGACTAGAACCTTTCATCTCACCCAGTGAGTGTAAATAGCTGTCATGTTTGATTGACGGTCTGACATGCACTTGTGATGCCCTGAAAGAGGGAAAAAGAGATTCAGTGAGAACACAGTACATGTTTCTGCTGCCTTCAAAGATGTAATGAATGAGTAATTGCATGAAAATCAACAACATTCTACAAATTCCTCATATGATGTCAGTTTGTGCAGAGAAAATTGCAATGAATTCATATTTGTATAAACACAATACAGCTTATACTGTGAAATATTGCTGTTATGACAAAAACAAAAATATGTATTTTGCATCGTTCGCTTTGAAACTCATAACAATAATAAGAATCTGTTACTGATCGATCAGTTACCAAACAGAATATTTTTAAAAGCCTCTATTGTATATCGCATTGCCTCTATTGTAAATGTAAAATAGAAACTCATTGCTTTCTGAAACAAAATGGCCCTATTGCATTTCTGTTTGGGCCAGCCAAGCATGCTATAGCCAGGTAACTGGCTAGCAGGCTGTGAAACCTTACAGTTGCTAGGTAGATATGGATACATACTGTAGATACATACTTGTTTTCCTATTTTTGATTTGAATTCATGTAATGTATTGGTGTATTATACATTTTGCAGTAAGATTATGGTACTCGTGTTGCTTGACACATTTCTTTACTTTGTTTGGTCAGAGAATGGCAATGCTTACATCATTTTCAATGGGCTTTTGCTTTGATTTAATACACAAATAAACATAACACTCTCATCTGCACTCCAATGGGCTGGAACGCGAGAGATGGAAATAATTTAACTAAAGAGAATATATGCATCAAATGAAAAACAGATGAAAAAATATGCAATTATGTCCTTGATTGGGTTAAGTATTTCTTTGCCAGCACACGCCAGCTACCAGTAGAACCTGTCCCAAATGGGTGGCTTCCAGGCCTGGGCGAGGCCCCAGAAAACGTCAGAACAGTGCCATCTCCCACTACATCTCCCTTCCCTTAGATCCATGGCCAGTGCATTCCCCCCTCTCCTCTTTGCTCCGCTCAGCCCCTCTCGGCGTCCCAGATAATGGAGCTCTGCTTCTGTCTGCCAAGGGTTCCATAGCTGCCCAGGAGTAATGACCTGAGGGGGTACTTTGTGACAACCAGGGTATAATAATGCCTCCAGCCACGGACAAAGCAGACCCTAGGGGTCAATTTTTAAATACTTTTATGTTTTACACCAAGGGTAAGAGTCATTTGTTTTTATTGTAGGCCATATACTACAAACACACTGCAGAAGTAACACATTTATTCTGAGGAACAAGGGATATAAAGTGCAGCTAATGTTGTTCATTTCACCAAAGTGTGGTTTGGTTTGGAAAGAATAGTACTAGTACTGACCTATCATTTTTGATGAAACATTTTTCACTTTTGAAGAGAATTTATACGGCAAATGTCTGTAGGCCATAGTCTTTCAGATCAAAATAGTGTTATAGAGGCACGCAAGGGAGTATGGAATCACCTGTGAATAAAAGGCTTTTCCTAATAGGTTAATTGTAGCAAAAGCACAGGGTCTTGCCCCATTGAACAGAAGAGGATTGTGGAACACAGGCCTGTGGAAATGATGTCAAGCAATGTGCTGCCTGCTCTCCCCTGCAGGGCCAGAGTTTGTCTGTCAGCAGTTAAATGCTTACCTCCCACCCCTCCCCTAACACTCAACAATCAATTTACCTCCTCAGGGTCTATGAACCCAAAGATTTGACCTTGCAGACTCAAGCTTTGTTCCCGCCCTCATCCCTTACACCTTAAAGAGCACTTATTAGAACAATGAATAGAATAAAGAATACATATTTTCAAGTCTTTTCTTACACATAGATGATAAAATGTTTCCCAGGCTAAATCCACAGAATGTTATTTGGTGAATGAAACCAGTATCACCGTGAAGCAGATCTGTTTAGTCAAGATGCAGTACATGAACTGTAAGCCTATTGCTCTACTGTATATACCCAACGACTAACTGCTCCATCAGTGAATAATCCCTGTTTCAGACTGAATTAACTGTTTTGTATTGATAAATATGAGTAGGTACTTAAGAGTGAAGCTCAAACTCACAAACGTTTTTATTTGTCAGGTCATGGGGCCAGTGGAAGCCATTCTGGAAGGGGGGCTCCTAGTCATCTTCCTTCATTCGCCATCAAGTATCTACTCAGGTATATATCTATATCAGGATAGTTATTTACTGAAGCCGCCTAGTTACTCAGGAAATAATGCTCAGGTAATGATTTTTAAAAATCAAGTGCAATTGAATGGTATTTCACTGACAAAATAAATATGTCACAGCTAAAGGACTTTATTTATTGTCAAATATTTTACCACTGTTTTACTTTTATGTTCATGGGTACACAGCCCGCAGATATCTTTGTGTCATTCAAGGACTTTATCTCCCAAGATTTCTATTTAGATGTATCCCCCTCCCAGTGTACAGAAACCAATTGAAAGAGTGCACACCCAGCAAGGTGCTAGCTAATTGGGCATACTGAGAATAAAAACAGAAAAAGCAGCACCTTTTTCTCTTATGTGACATTTATTGAAACTGCTGATGTTTCAGCACAAAGCTTTCATCGTGGTGTGTGAAGAAAGCTTTCTACTGAACCATCATTCGTTTCAAAGATTATTTTTATGGCATTTCTGCGTTTCAGTTTATGGCATTTTAGTTTGTAGCAGAGAGTCACAGAAAAATGTGTAGAGAGAAAGGGGAATAACATGCAACATCGCTTATGAGTGTGACACGAACTCACGGGACCATGAGTACATGTTATGGACTTATATCCACTAATCCACAGAGCATCCGCATAGACAACAAAGCCTCTACTGTTGTATCGATGAGGTCTTTTTAACTTCCAAAACCCAACCTCTACCTTTGGTTTGCCTTCACTTTGTGTCATTTTGCGTTCCCAATTGAATTAAACCAAATGTTTATTAGGAGGGATGCTAAATGGCCACCACAGAATGACAGTAAACGGGAGCTGTGACATCAAGGGGAAAGCAATGGAAGGTAATCAGAATCAGAATCAGAATCAGAATCAGAATCAGAATTCAGAATCAGAATCAGAATCAGAATCAGTTTTATTGCCAAATATGTTTTCACATACAACGAATTGGACTTGTGTGTTGGTGCATAACCATAAACATAGCAAGAGAATAATAATTAAAAAAAAACAAGAATAAAAGCAAGTACTGTAAAAGGCAAAGGTCAAGAATACAATATAAAATAAAAAAAATTCACACTAAAATATATGAAAAGATATTATAAGAACTAAGAAAATAATAACAATAAAATGTTAAAATGTAATGTTGTTTAATTCAATAAACAATGAAAGGTCATAATATAATCATAAGTAATCAAAGGTTTAATCATAAATTGATTTAGATTATTGGTGAGGTTGTAACTTGTTGGTTGACATGTTATTGTAATAACTGTAAGTGTTTATCCTGGTCATCAGTAGGCAATCAGTACCTAATAGTTTAAAAAAACAAAACACATTTTCTTTTATACAGGTCCTCATTATTTCCCGAGGCCATTTTGTGCTCCTGAAGCTGAGGTGTTACCATTAGGTCTTGTTAGACTTGCAGAAGTTTATTAAACAAGAACTTCCAAAGTTCAAGTTGACACCGTAAAATGGCACAGTGCTGCAGTCTAAAAAAGAGGCTTTTGAGATCATTCTCTCGTGCTTGTGTTGAGACTTCACTTGTTTTCCACCGCTGTGTTAACCATTAAGGGAACACCATATAGTTTGTGCTGGTGGAGTTTCATTTGCTGAGGGGAAGACAGAGTGGTTGAGGATGTATACACTTGGGGAAAGAGCTGCAGTAATAGAACTCAGCTGGAGTAGGTTACTTGAGGGAATGCTTCAGGAGAGGGGACGGAGCCAAAAGAGCGAGGAAACATACTTCACTTTATTGATTTTGTCGATCGTCTTAAATGAGGGGCACTCCAGGCCAAGGGCTCACCTCTGCATTTTCTCTCTGTGCTTGTGCTGTTCCATGGACAAGAAGCAGTAGAAATAGTTCACCAACTGGCTTTCTAGTTAAGGGAAACTGCTTATGTGTGTGTTGAGAGTGTGTAGTGTGTGGGAAGGAGAAGTGGGGGGCGATTTAGTCCATTGTAGTGAAGTTCTAATTCAAGTTTACTTGCGGTTCTTGAAAGACTCAGATATCAACGTTGTGTCATTATCATTCACTCGTGATGCTGCCCGACTGTGAGGTACATACTTGAATTATCTGCACATGCAACGTCTTCAAGCACACAGAGGACATGGTGTACTCATGAAACACACCTCACCTATACAACCCGCCCCCATCACGGATCATGACCTTTTTCTGTACACTAGAGATACATGCTAGTATTGCAGCATATTCATCAATTGTCACCGGGTTACAAATGACTTCTTCAGGCAAATATTGATTAGCTCAAGTGTAACATCACTTGGCTTAAAGCGAATGTCCATAATCAATTACTGCCTGTGCTCTGTATTTTCCATTTTTGCTTTGGCTGACATGCTCATTTGTTTTATATTCCCAGAAGTCCACAAGGCGGGACAGGGTTTCCTTTCATAAAGTGTGAATAAATATTCCAAAGTTTTAAGTTAAAGACAGGTATGAGTTCTGTTATGGGCTTATGGACGATCTCAAGAAAATATTTTTCAGTCTTTGAGCTTATTTATCATTTCAAAACATTATGTGAAAAACTCAAGAAGTGCTCTCTTTTCTTCTTCTTCTTATTCTCTGTAATTTCTTGGGTTCAATTGAAAAGTACTGTACTAAAAGTACTGTGCCCATTATTTTGGTAATGGTGTATGGTAAGAATGACGTTGCTCTCGTATTATTCTTGACTTGGATTTAACCTCCCTTTGCTCTTGGTCTGGACTTGTGTTTTCTCTTGGATTTGGCTGTGGGTGTAGACCAGGTACTGCACAGAGACATTGCAGTGTTGATTGTTTGCCACTGATGTAGATCATGACGTGCTTTACGAGGTGGGTGTTTTGTATTTTCTTCCTAATGGCAGACTCAACCTGCCCCCTTGTTGTCTTGGATCCTGAAGTGCTATTTTTACCTGAACTGAATGTTGTTTTTGGATCTCTTTGTTATCCCGTATGATTGCCTTTGCTCTGGCTAGTAGTTTAGCCGTGTTGAGGGAATAGAGATGATTTCTTACAGGGTCTTCCCCCTGTATCCCCACGTTCTTGTCCTGCAAATCATCTTGAACTGCATCTCTGTTATAAACTGCCTAAGCTTCCCTATCTTTTGTCTCTCTCGTTTCATTACAAAAAATCCCAAAGAAACCACTGGGCAGGATCAGTCAGTCTCAGCCAGCTCAGTGGTTTTCCTGTTCTTTATTAAAGTGTAATCAAACATCGGTTTAAGTGGAAAATAAATATCCAGATCTAATAAGCTGCTCAGCCGGATCGTGTAAATGCAAATTTTCAAGCTGGTTCCCATCCGTCCCACCGAGGGGAGAACAAGCCACAGCAATCGCCTCCTCCACCCGCGATTGTAAATCAAGGAAAATAATGGCTGGATAATGACCAGTTTGTGGTCTCAAGCAGATTGAATGATAACAAACCGCGCATGTTGCATGCAGCTTTTCATTTAGCATCCTATCACGGGGAAAGCCGGCGAACAGCTTGGCGTGCCTCATTAAAGAGGTTGTCGATGCCTTGTAAATTTTATGGAGCATGGGGTAGAAAATTCACAAGACAAACTTCCTGATACGGGAAGACAGGGTTTATTCCCCGCCCATAGGGGCCTCCTGCTCTGTTGCAGGGAGCCTGAAGATCTGAGAAGACCACTGAGCAGCCAAATTCATTGCAGTCGTCTGTTTTCTAATATGAAGGAGTACGAGTGTGAAGGAAAAGAGAAGAAAACCCACTTAGACAAGCGCTAAATAATAGACATATAAATTGCTTCATTTTCTTGTTTGGGGTGATGCTGATTTAGCTGCTAATTGGTGACAGAAACTGTCAAATGGGTGGCAGATAGTGATGGTGGTGGCTTCTGTCAGGATTAGGTGAGAGGAAAAAAAAAGCTTTCTTCTGGTGAAGGCAAGGAAAGTATGACGGCAGTCCCCTCCCTTCTCTTGTCTGATATTTACCCAAAACACATTAAAAAAACAAAGAAGAAAAAAGAAACAATAAGCTTGGGATTATGGACCCTGTCTCTTGCCTTCCTCTTGTGCTCTCATGTCGTCTCTTTTTTCTCTCTTCTAAGCTGTCTCTGAGATTGATTAACGTGTTTGTTTGAAGAAATTCTGAATGTTTGCTTGCACAATAAAATACACAGACACTGACATACAATTACATGCAGACGTACACACACACACACACACACACAAACATAGACAATGAACCTGCAGTATAGTAGAGAGAGAGTGAAAGAGCGACAGAGGCAGATAAAGACTGACTGACTGATCTCTTGAGGGCGTCTTCCTCTAACCCTGCCTTGACTCTCCTCCCTTTCCTCTGGAGCATTAAAATGAACAGTAATTAGGCTTTGATACTCTGGCAAATGAACAGTAATTAGAGTCTGCTACTGTGGATCCTCTGCCTCGGCTGCTCATTGAATATTCACACCATTATTGAACGTTAAGATTAGCTTGCCGCTGCCGTGCACAAACAGTGTGGCATGGCAACAGCCCTTGCAGATGGTGTGAGGGGGATGGTGGGGCTGGTGGAGGGAGTGTGTGTAGACAGGTCGCCCAAGCCCGGCGGACCCTCAGAGGGGATTTTCTGGTTATTAGATCCTTGCCAGATCATGGGCCAATTATAAAGAAAACTGTCAGTCAAGGCAAAGTGGCTATGTGATTAGCGGAAAAGGACAAAATCAGGTGAGGAGTGTGAATCTTTCTGGAGGCAGCTTTGATTTGCTAATAAGAGGGAGAGGGAAAGGACCGGGGCAGGGTCCCCAGCTGTAGTCCTGCTTTGCTCTCTTCATTTTCACTGTGACCTTCTTAGCACTGCTGGTCTAATCTGTGCTGCAGAGGAGACATAAAGAATGGCTCTCGAGGGGGTTTCTGGGCCCGGGCTCTGAACGAGGCACATGGGGGTTAGCCACCAAAAATGAGAGCAATACCCCCTACTCACAACCAGAGGGACATGAGTAATCAAATAGTTCCTCTAGCACGACAGGGGCCAAATGCTGCTTAATTACCCTAATAGTTTTTAAAGACTTTTACTCCTGATAAAAAAACACCCACTTAAAAAAAGCTATGTCAGTGAGAGAAGGAGGAGTGAAAGGATAAGAGGAGGGAGGGAGAATCACTTGTCTCTGAGAGCATTCCCGGCAGTCGGAAGGTATGTCCGCTCCACTCCCTAATTTCTAAAAGCACGACAGTGTATCCTAATTTAGTGGCTGGTGACCAGGGCTGACATTGAGGGGCGTGGTAGGGCCTTTTTTCAGCTGTGGTTTCTGGCTGGGGAGAAGCAAGCTCAGAGGGGAGACAGGCAGCACAGTGCCAGTGCTATAATGAAGCGCGCTAGACGGCATGCCTGACAGCTCTGGCAGGTGATGCATGGGGCCCATGCTAATTCTTCAGCAAGCCAGTGATGGATCCTGAAATCTTGACCACACATCCCATTAGCCCCTGTCTGTGACAGGAGAATAAAGATATTAAAAATCCAGGAGAACTTGGAGAGGGGGTGCACAGGAGCAGGGGGACACAGAGAGGGACGTGGACAGCCAGTCAAAGGACCTTACGCAAACCTGAAGTCCTCTGCAATATTTTCAGCAACAAAGTTATTGATGACTTAACCTCTGGGGTGCAGGTTATGGGTGATGGATACTGTGCATCCCCAGCATGGAACAGCAGAGGATAACAAGGTAGACAGTGAATCACCTGCCCACAGCTGATAAAAATAGAATATGACATGTTCTACAGCATATACACTGTATTATTCCACTGTAAATTCTAAAGAGAAGCGTGAACTGGGCTCGCCTGTAAATAGATTAGTTCAGTGAATGGATTTTCTATGGTCTCAGCTGTTCTGCACATCCCCACTGTCCTGGCTTTTGCATCTCAGCACTATGAATGGGGGGACTGTTTATTAGGCTGTCCCTGCCAACTCCTTTGCGACCTCCCCTCCTTTCAGGATAAAAAGAATAAGGAAATATAAAGGGGAGGGGGATGTGAAACTCCTCAGCTATCAAGCATTCAGGTGTGTTTACCATATATCTTTTATCTTCTTGTGCAGGATAAGGCTAATATTTTTGACAAGTTTTGTGTGAGATATAAATGACCTAGTCTTGATACAAATAGGAAAACTAGAAGCAAGGCGAGCCGAATTGCAGCTAGGCCCCTGGATCTTCCTATTTCTCAGGGTTGACAAATAGCGGTGAGGAAGTTCCAGGGGAAACTGAGAGGTTACTGTGACAGACAAGGAGCACAATTATCACACTATGATGAAAGAGCCATGGCGAGTGCGCGTCGCACCGTTAATTACCGTCCTTTTTCCACCAGCCTCTAATGTGAGGAAAAACACGCGATGACAAGTGTGTAAAAGAGCAAGCACTAAATTACTGTCAGGAAAAATAAACGGAGGATCTCGTGGCCTGCACAGTGATTTACGGGGGCAATTAGTCACCGCCCCACGGAGATGCTGAGGACAGCAGTGCGGCGGGAGTGTGTCAGGGAGAGAGTGTGAGAGACACCCCTATGCTCCACCCACACTTCACCCACTCTTCTAAAGAAGTGGGGTGGTAAGTAAGAGAATGTTCTCTGTGCTCTTGGCTGAGTGACCTTTGTCTGGCAGAGGGCCCTTATCCAACTTTTCATCGGTTACTTTACAAAACTAAAAATAATCACGCATGCTAACACCACCGTTGCAAATCAGTGTCATGTTGTCATATGTATGTATTATAATAGCATGAAAGAAATAACATCAGTTGACGATATAGAACAAATATAGGTTACCTTTACCTGTTTTATGCTGAAGTAAGTTTATCACGACATGGGTGTAAGACAAGTTAAAGCAATGTCTGTCATTACGCAGTATCAATAGAATACAGCCTTTACTCTTCAGTCGGAGATGTCAGTATACTTGAAACGCTAAACGTCTAAAATGAGCAGTCCCCATCCCACCATCATACATCAGTGGACTCTTAATTGTTTCTAAACGTGACACAAGTTAGATACTTCAGTTTAAAGCCCGTCGTCACATCTCACAATGATGCTTGATTTCTTTTATTATCCTTCCACGCAGCTTCTGAGACAGGAGGTCACATCCTAGTCGTCACATGTCCTTCATATTTCATGCTCGATATGAAACGATCCTTTCATCACACATTAAAATACCTGCTGTACTTTTAAGAAAATAAAGCCATTGGGAATATGCCGAGCGGGTGAAGAGCCCATTGATTTGTAATGGCTGATGACAGATAGTGTCACATCATTTTTGTTAATTTCACTCATTCCGATCCATTGAACAAACATGGCGTGCCCATTTCTCCGAGAGAAATGTTATAGCTCTGAAGTGATAGGCTATTGTTGAGTAAATTTGAAGTGGTCCTTGTTAAGGAATTGTCACATTGTGTGATATCTTACAGACGTGTGATGACATAAAGTAAAGACGGTGGGGGGATGCGGTCCAAACTTTATATCTTCACTGGTACCTTAATATATCCATCACAACTAAACAAAGACAATTACAGCACAGCACTTAAAAGGACGCCCTCGGACCAAGAGCCTTGATTTAATACGCTTCATACGGAACGGTTCAGAAACGTGACGCTAACGTGACAGAACGTATCGGAGGATATTGTAATCTGCCAGGTCATTCTCGTCGTATACATATTTAGATCCACATGTATTGCAGGACAATAATAACACTGACAGGAAGCTGAATGTTATGGGCATTGTGATATGAGGTGGGAGGGGGATCCACATTCTCCCGGCCATATAGTTCCAGTAGGGGCTAGAGAGTGGGTTTGTTAGGTTGAGCCATGTTTCCAGGTCAGTGGCCTTGAGCATGCTTGGTTACAGCTGTCTTGCCCATCCTTATTGGCAAAGGTGCCATAAGACAGGGTTGCAAGGGGCCATAAGTAGTGAGGAGGAAGAGGTGGAGTAGCTAACCAGGAGGGGACCATATGCATGTCCAGTAGACCGCTCCCCTCAGGCTCTCTCTCTCTCCCTCTCTCTCTCTCTCTCTCTCTCTCTCTCCATGCCTCAATTCACTGCATCATCTACTTCTTTGCCAGGCTATAAGTGCCAGGACATCAAACTTCCTCAAGCTGTCAGCCTTGCTTTTCCCCTGGAACAACAAGATGTGAGATTGGATGAGAAAAATAAAAACAGCTGGTGGAGTTGGAGGGTGATGAGTAGAGAAACCCTGGCAATCAAATCTAAAAAGGCCGTGGCTGTTTTAGCTTCAGCCGCTGCCACTGCCAATCAAGGACATATTTCTTTTGTGGCTGTCATGGACCTATGTATCATGCACCTTATATTTATCTCTACTATTCCCTATACCCCACCCCCATGTTGCAGTCGCTACTCTTTACAGTTTGTTGTGGTGATGTCTCTGAAAACAACTATTTTGTAAGTTTAAAGATCTTTAAACTGACAGCACATCTTAACATATATTTTTCATTAATGTTCTGACATCATTCTTTAGTTACTATGCACATAAGGTGTTCTCAACTTTTACAGTGCACTGGCACTGGCCTGGTTTCTCTAAAACAATGGAGCTTTTCAGAGCTGCAGGTTCATATGATTTGTACTGATGTTGCAATACAGTTCAGTGTTACAAACATTTCATTAATCAGAACAACCTCCATTCCACGGCTCTGGTGTAATAGTTCAAATGGTAGTTTTTCAATTAATACTAGCTAGTGGGCTTGGTGTTTTTAGATGCCTTTGTTTACTAGTAGTCATATAGTATTTATGAACCAGCTTGACAATAATTACCTTTAAGGCTCAGTCTGTAATCCAAATGTAATCCACCAAAAGCCAAAACATGTTAGGAGGGCATTTTCTCATACTCATCTGACTGACAGAGTTCTTCATTCAATGACTGACAGTGTGACCATAAAGATAATTTTTTAAACACATATTGCAGCAGTAAAATTTATTTTTGCAATGTATGTGAAATAGATATTTTGGGTTCATAATGATATAAAGCAGATGCAAAGAGCTTGTTTTCCATCTGTAACCTTCAACAATATTATGTGTATACTCACAATATACTCAACAAGACGCACATTAGGCTTAGAAATTACAGGTTGTTTTTTTTTTAGCAATGTTCACTTTATTGAGAATATTGCCACCTGATCTATAATATCTGTGTTACGTTTATCTGATAGCATCAAGGGAGGCTATCAAAAAATATATCGGGGCTTTCTTACTTCTTAAAAGAGATGCAAGAGTGAAAAACACCCCACTTCCACTTTTTTTCCTCCGTTATGGCTCGTGGTGTTCTGTGAAAACAGGCTTAGAGATTAGACTCACTAACTGGCTATGAAATAACAGGCTGCCAAGGAGAGGAGAAGGTAAAAAATAGGGTCTATGAATCAATATGGGCAATGGGGGAAGGCCAAATGTAATAAATAATACAATAACAAGCCTAACTAATGAGCTGTTGCCACGGCGCGGTTCACAGAATAGTCCCTTTGTATGAAACCCTGCTAATAATCTTGGGGAGCCAGTGGATGATGAAGTGTTGCCATAAGGCAACACCTGTGCAATTAAAACGGCGGATTCTTTTGCACGTAACATTAATTTCAGCCCTTTATAAAGGCCCGATGAGCACACTAATAATCTAGTCTACTTGACTCCACGTCTAGCCGAAACAGAGCATCTAATTAGGTAAAGGTAATTAATTAGAGATAAACGGAGCTAATCAGGGCCCGTTAGCACTCCCACTTTCTTGGCATTAAGACACGAAGCCTCCTGCTCTCTCATTGGCTGCCCTGTCATCTGTTCAGTGAACATGAAAAAGATATGTTTTTAATAGAGGCTGTGTGATCTGACAATGAACTATCCTGGTCCCTCAAGAACAAGATACTATTCTGTTGCTTCTCTAATGATCTTATTAGCTGGTCCACTGCTTGGTAAATTATTGTTTTATAAAATTCTAGGCTGCTTAAAACAGCCTGGTACACACTCATTATCTCAATTGGGGTTAGTTTGGGTGCATAACAAAATGGGATGTAGATATAGCAGCAGTTACATTTCATGAAAATTAGATCATAAAATGTTCCCTGAATAAATAAAATGAATGAAGTTAATAATGTGGTGGTAATACTCATATCCACGATTAGTTGGTAGCATTTACAACTTGATTTAAATGATGCAGTTTGCTGGTGGCAGGGAAGCGCAGTGTTTAACAAGACGCCCTATTATAGTACATGGTTGTGATTTTGTGTTATTTCTTTCCCAAATATTTCACCAGGAAAATATTAAGCCCCAGACACCAAACATCCAATGTGTTATCATTTTTGTTCTAATTATAATCTGAAATGCCTGAGTGATGGGGGAATCCAAAATGTATGCAGTCGCTACCGTGTTACATTGATGCAATAGCAAGAGGAAGGCCTCTCTGCTTCCGCTCATGTACCTATCATGTCCAATTTTTTCCCAATAGATATTCAAGTCGACGCATCGTTGGAGAAAGTGTTAGAAAATGGAAATTTAATGGTTATTGTAATGAATGTTGACTCTGCAGATCAGAAAAAGCAGGAAGAAAGAAGTGTTAGAAATCCTGAGAGAAGGAAAGGTTTGTTTGGATGCGCCGGTGTCGTTGGGTTTCATGAGGAAGAATGATTTGGGAAACATGATTATTTTTCCCTCTGCTTTCCTCATACACAGGGGAGTCGTCTGCTACAAGAAGGCAGGGCGCTCCCTCGACACGCATCATTAGAAGGTTTTTTACAAGCGACAAGCAGGCTATTTGGCTGTCATTGGGATTGTTTGAAGAGAATATGTTTCTGCACCGTACTCAAGGGAGCCCCACATCAGGAAAAAAGTAGATCACCCTTGAGCACTTGACACTGCTGTTATGCATTTGTCAATATTAAGGCTAAGAGGTTGGGCCAGTGTGTGTAAATTGGGACTTTGCCGCCGTTCCTTGCCTCAAATGTGACTTGACCTTTAACCTATCTTGTCATTCATTCGCTAACCTTGTTTCTGCTAATTGCCGTAGAATGCGTCAGGCCTAGCTCTTGTCCAAAGCTATTTCTAAATAGGTTACTACTGGGCCGCTGCTTTTGGCACTAGCAGCTTGGCTTATGTTGATATTCATTAACAGAATGAGACTATTAACTGTTAAATTATGAGCACAAATTATGAGCACAATATATAACGCACACATGCCTGCATTTTGGTTAAAACGCATAAAACGTTGAGTTAAAGACATAAATCAAAGAAAAAACTATGTGATACGCAGGAATCACTGATTAATAAAGTATAAACTCCCTCAAAGTAGCACAATAAGACAAATGCATAGACGCCACGTAAAATAGACTGAAAGAGAGAGCAGTGAAAAGTGAAGTGGCACATTGTGTGGACATGATGGACTGTCATATTCCAAGCATGGCCCATAATGCAACCATCACTGGTCCAAAGAGCAGGGTGTGCGCAGCGTTTACAATTGAAATGAGACAGAGAGTAGGCATAGAGATCCTCATTATATCATTTCCCTAAGGGCTGAGGCCAGCACTTCAGTTGGGAAGGAGGAGACAAGTGCATCCGTACTGTTACACAAAGACAGACTAGTAACAGTTTGGCTATGACACCAATCTTCAAATGACTTTTCAAAAAAAAAGAGTAGAGACTAGCGCAATGGGGAACGGTCTCAGATTCTGGTTCATTTGTCTGTTGCTCACCATGGGCAAAACAGGCAAACATGGCACATGGGTCACATCTGATTCCCCATTGGAGATGAGCTGGTGAGAGGATGGCAACAGTGTGAGGCAGCATTGCAGCACTCTGCTGTGTCCAAAAGTATCTGCATCAGTGGTGCTGATTGTAAGGCACCCGCTGGCGCTGTTTAGATAGTTTGACTACATCAAACTCCCTTCCAGACGGCTCTTACTGGTGCGATTAGAGGAGGGTGAAGATGAAAGGTGTTCGGTGTATTTTTAAAATTGTTGATTTTCCGTGTAATGATAGCTCGTGCAATTAAGCACTGGCTTCAGGCTCTGCATGTCCTTGTGTGAAAAATCTCAATTATTTGTGTGTGTGCATGTGCATGTGTGTGTGTGTGAAAATAAATGTAAGTGAGAATTAATGTGAGTGTCTGCATGTGCCTCAGATAGATTTTCTATATTGAAAATTAGTATCTTCATATTGTGCATCAAACAGATTTTCTTATTAGTGTCCCAAGAATGTAATTACTTACATCATGATCATTGACGTATACTGAGTAAATATTTTTTTCATTTATTTTAAAAGGTTGTATATAATTTTTTAACCCAAACACAATAATTATGTCTAGATGTATTAAGTTGTTTAAGGTATCTGTAATATTTTTATATAAACCATCAGGCAAGAAGCAATGTTTTAAAATACAGATGAATACGCAGTCGGGCACAAAGTAACATTTAAACACGAAGGCTACTATTGTTATTGCTGTGGCTTTGTCACGATGCTGAAAGTGTTGATGTGCTGTAAACATGCGGTGATAGAGCCGGTAGCATGTGTCCTCATATTATTATTGAAATGAACCTGCCTGACAGCAAATGTTTCCTCTTGGGTTGAAACATAAGCCAGCATTTCCTTTGTTTTCAGATGTATGGCTTTCGCGGTATGGATGACAGGACATTTTGTGTTTGTCTGTGTGCAAAAAGGATCCAAAGGTGGTGGGTGGGTGTATGTGTGTAGTGATGGGTGGGGGGTAACCTGTAGGGGAGATTGTCAAAAGGGCTAAATTTGCCATGAGAGTAATTGTGTTGCTCCATGACATTCACTTCTGCTAAATGTAATCACTTTAAATAATGTCAGTGACATCTTGTGAAGTATTTGGTGGAAGAAAAGGCACTATGTAGGGCAGGCATCTTAGTGTGTGATCCCGACTGTCTGTGCGTTATCTTCTCTTTCATTAGAGATGAACAGCCTGGGGTGGGATTCGGGGGGGCAGGGAGTATGTGTGTGTGCGTGTGTGTGTGTCTATGCAGGGGGTGGGCAGTGGGTATGGGAGGGGTTGGTTTCACTGGAAATGGTAAATAGGATTATAACTGGGCTCCAATGTTGCCTAGAAGACAAAAGTGACTGATGATTAGCTTAATATTTGTCGCACAATGCAACATTGGCTGAACATTGTGAACATTTATTGCTAGTGCCAGGCACTTTCAGCAAGCATTTCATCACACCCAACTCTGGCCCTGTGAAATCCCTTGTAATTTTACAATCAGTCAGCGTGTCAGAGAGGAAAAAAAGAGAGCACATGTTATCGGCGGCTGCCTGATGTGCCTTCTATACCTTGAGGCACGGTGCTGGAAAATTCAGTGTGAACTTTCGACACTTAAATGCTAAAATGCGACTGATTTGGGATGATAATAGGCGCCCTAATAGAAGCTGATCCTTTGCAATGGCTTGGAGTCTTATTGCACACAGCTGTAATGCAATGTGAGTAGACAGTCAGGAAAAAAAATGGAGAAAGGCACAGATAGTGAAAGATAACACAACGCATAATCCTCCTTGTTGGCTGAGAGGGAAACGTGTCTTGTAGTGCGCTGCTACATATCAGGGTCGGTCGGAGGTAGCTGCAGATTGGAGAGGGAGCAGGAGACGGGGCAGGAGACAGTAAGTGGAGTTGGCAGAGTGAGGATCCAGGCAAGGGGCTTGACGGTGTAAGAATGGAGCTGACCCCTCAGCCCTCCAAGATCCACAAATGGACGGAGGCGTTGGACGGGACAGGCCTGGAGTCAGAGACCTGCTCAAGGTTGACAAGAGCTGGGGTCAACCTTCACCGAGCCCTACTGTAAACAAGCTGCTGGAAGAAACCTAAAGGGCTCGAAGCAGGAGTGCTTCCATGGTAATTCTCCGCTTATTGTCATGCTGAATTGGCCTTAGATATTTGAGGGCTGCCTCAAAGGGAAAGCCCTTGTAAGTGTGCTGCACCAGTCCCTGCTTCAACTACGGCAACAATCAGGAAAATTACATGGTATTTACTGGTGTGGTAGGAATTTAATTAGTCCCCTTTTATTGAAAGGGATCCTAATGCTTTGAGTAGTGATATGACCGAAACGTTTTAGATGGAAACAACTGGGTTTTACTGTTGACTTTATTGAAAATAGACTTAGCAGCAGGCAAGCTGCTCCACGAGAGCCCATTTCCATGATAGTAGCTGTCATGACTTTTTGACAAATTGAAAGAATGGCATGGGAGTAGGTTTAATTATTGTGGAGATAAATGTGGCTGTCTTTTTGACTTGGGCTGTGTGTTAAAAAATAAACTTCCGGTCATCGGTGTTGTACATCATTTCATCAACATGCGGGGGTCCTGCGGTCACCATGTCCCAGGCAGACAGACAGTTTGTCAAGATTTTTAATTAGTAATGGGGGGTCTCCGGGGGACAGGCCTGGTGGAGGGTGGAAATAGAGGCAAAGTCCCGTCTTGCACACTCTGCTATGTACACCAAGGTAAAACCACATTACAGAGAGAGATAAAAACACATCTTTATTTCTATTTCATTGTGACTACAGGATTTATTTTCACATAGCTGTTTGCATCAATATCAAAACATGTACTTGATAAAGTTGTGTGTATGTGTGTGTGTGTGTGTGTTTGTGAGACAATATGGATTTATTAATCTTCCTGTTCATGCTTACTGTAGTTTTATTTTAAATCTGCCTGATCACAAACAATACACCGTTTAATGAGTTTAATCTGATTTAAAGCATCTTTTTCACACAGTGGATATTAAACACATCATGCCCACTCAGAGTGAGGGAGAGGGAGAGAGGGAGACGGAAACCGCCAGCAGTGACACGCGAGCTCGCATTATTATTATTTCTGATGCATTTAATATCCTCGGTTTTAGCTTTGAAGACAGTCTTTGGGGAATATTGAATCTAACCATTCTCTTTTGCCCCGGATTCCTCTCACAGACAAAACTTTGTTAATTAGCCCCATACCTATAGGCAGAGTTTTCATTTTCTGACTTTTCCATGATATTATTAAAGATGCTGCTGACTCTTCCCGCCCTGCCTCTTCCTCCTCCTCTGTTGTCTTGTTATCCGAATATGCCATTGGCAGTTTTCACATGCAAATTTGGACCAAGCATTTTTCCAGCATCCTCCCATACCGTTAATGGCTGTGGCCCACGGATTGCCCTCCACGCTGGTTGAAGCAGAGTCTTCTACAGTTCTGTATGTCTCCTTAAGGCCCTCTTAACCCAATCCACACCAGCAGTCTTGTTAGGAGTTATCTCAGCACCCTTGTTCTGGAATAGTTCAAAGTCTTCACAAATCCGGCTGTCAAACTAAAGTTAGGCATGGGACCTTTTAGAATGTATTTTAGAAATCGATAGACCTTCCCAAGCCCAGCCCCCCACTTCTTTCTTGTCTCTCTCATTCTATAAACTTGCCACAAATTCCTTTAAAGTCTGACTTAATTTTATTCTTGCCTAGAACATGTTACTAATACAATTCGTTTTTTTTGTGCATGTTTGCATTTTTACATTCAGGCCCTTATTTTGAGTGTATAATTCATACATGAAAAGCTAAGCTGCTGTTAGCTACTAAGTTTACTGGTCGACTGTGATCACATCAACAGTTTGTCACCATGGGAAAGTTGACCGTGGCTTAACTATTGAGGCAACTCTGGCCAACAGCAGTCACTTGCTATGGCACATTTCCATGAAAAAAATATTTAGATTCACTACATTGTCTGAGTCGGCCAGATGGAGTTACCAACACATTTCATCAAGTCAAAGACACCGTGAGGATCAATTGCATTGCCCACATGGGAGTGCGGCAGTATCGGAGTGAGGCAAAAGGTCCCAGACAGGAGTTATACAAGGATCTATAGGCAGCAGATTACAGAACATTTTCACTTTAATCACCTAGCATGTCTGATTCAATCAATCGAGAGCAGACAAATATAAAACGTGTACATGATCTACTGGTTTAAATAGCAGGCCTCTAAGCTTGTATAGCCCATGAGGCTATAATGCACCCTCAGACTCTTCCTTGAAAAAAATACTCTGCAAAAAAAACCCATTGCATTTCTTACAACTGATATACCACGCCCCTTGTAAACCAGTGTTTCATCCAATGCGGGTGGAACAATGTTCACAAACAGTGGTGTAGTAGTAGCTGAGTGGGTGAGTGCACTACTGAAGATAAGGCAGGTATGTTGCAATGCCCCAGTTCAGTGTACAATTCAGTGGCTTGTTGGGTAGTCAGTTTAGGCTGATAGATGATTATACTCTATACGGCAAAACTTAAAAGGTGCTAAACTCTTAATATCTGAGTGTGGAGAAAGAGTTACTCTGCAATAAAAGAGGAGTTTGTTTTCTCTTGGTCCCCCTGTTGTTCCACTTAAAGGTTTGTCTCTCACAGACTGTACATGAAAACACCCATCGGCAGGGAGGCATTCCACACCTGCAGAGCCACAACACAGACAAACACAAAGGATGTACTTGGTTTTAAATTTGTAACTGGCAATATCTCAGAATGCAGAACAATGGATTTCAGTCTAGTTCTCAGGGGACCCACATTTTAAAATGTATTTTTCTTGTGCCACAAACTAGTTTTGCAGGCTATTGTGTAGACTGATGTAAGAAAATCTATTTTTTTCAGGTACCAATCTACAATATTTTACTCAGTCTTTGGGAATTTGCTACTCAGCTATTACCATGGCATTACTAGTAACGTTTGATAGCAATTTCTCAATAATTTCGGGGTCTTACGAACACCCACCTTTAGGTCATTAGTCTATAAAAAAACACAGCTGAAGATAAGTTGAGTTTGAAATTGGTTTGATGAACATCCACTTTTACAAAATTGTTAACTGTCTTTTGAATAATTACGTTTTCGCTGCTTTGATTTCACTCCGACTTTAAGAATACGAAGTGATAACCGCAAGCTATGTGATTCACACTAAAGGACTGCTTTACATAGCCAAAGGGGCAATGCTAGGTTCTCCCTGTCACACAAACGGATGTTATTCACAACAATATGCAAAGCACTGTCACCTGGGACTCTCAAAAGGAAGTAGATTTCATTGGAAAGCCATTATTCAAAGAAGTTATATTTTATTTTCATAGTATAATAAAATACATGATTTACCTACATTGAATGGGTAATATGGCACTAGACATCATATCCCAGGGCTGGTTGTATTTTATGTTGAAATAATTTACTATATACCTAGACCCATTGCATGTGACTATTTTGTAGCTATGGGAGAATTTTTTTTATGTATGTGTCTATTTTCTATCTTTTTACCTCGTAGTAAAGACTAAATATATTGTTCGCGGTTCTGAAGAATTTGGACCTTTTTGAAATTCAGTCTCGCCTCAGCAGCTCTTTATATCACTTTGCAAAGTGCTGGTCAGATTTGACCTTAAGCACTTCTGTGCAGAAGAGATGTATTTTGTAACTCTTCACCCAGACACATACAGGGGAAGCAGAGGGGAGAGCCATGTTTGAATGAGCCATTTCTTCTGATGCTGCACAGAGGCAGGCTTTAACAATGCTGTAAAGCATAATGACAGCCCCTCAGAACAGCACCATGATCACAGGCAGTAAAGCTATGCAGATGGTGGCAGATGATCAGTGCAGTGTGAACAGAATACAAATGACTGCAGTCCAATAGAGTGAACTGTAGATCCTGTAAGGACAAAGGCACAGTAATGGTCGCCTCAGGGATAATACATAGCCTTCTGCTGCTGCTGGTTTTATGGCAGCAAACTTTTCATTTGTGCAAAGTTATTGAAGTTATTTGCAGAAAGCTACAAAGCTGACAGAGTACTCATGTTGCCCATCAAATCCCATATGAAGGGTAACAGGAGTGTGTTTCCATTGTATGTCCTATATCTGTTAATACAGCTGGATATTTACTGAGGCAATTCGGGTTAAGTACCTTAGATACACAGTAGTGTCCCAGCTGGGATTCCAACCTTCTGGTCACAAGTCTGGTCTTTTAAACATCCCTGCTAATTGGGCTGTGGGTATAATTCATGAATTGTTATGGAATACTGAGACCAGCTTTCCCCTGGTTACCAGTGCCAGGCGCAAAGTTGGATCACAGTACCCTGTAACAAGAATATTCACATATTTAACAGCATGAGTACAGTACATTAAGTGCATTTGTCATGTAAAGTCCCTTAAGAGTTGAAGAAGTATGAGGTGCAGTGGAGTGGAAATGGAGAAATTAGTCCAGTATGGAGCAAAATCACTGCCAGGAGAAATTGAATGTAGATTAACTTGCTAATGTAGATTAATTAAAATTGAATCTTAATGATAATTGAAATTGAAATACACAATTTATAACTAAATACAAAACATGAATTTACTAATCATTTTGACATTGACATTCAGTTTGATTTGACTTAAAGTATTTCTCTTTTCTTTCTTTCTTTTTCTTCACCAGCACATACTCTAACTTCTTGCCAGCTAGCTAGCTTGGTAGCTTGCTAACGAAAGATCACAGTTGAAGCACACCAACATATCACTGTTTATATTATGCTTCACATGTATTCCGGTAGCGCTCTCTTCTCTTCCTCTCCTTTTTATAAATCATTTAAAATTCACTGGCACTAATTTTTACGTGTGAATGTGCTTAGATATCTTGTTTAGATTAATATTGGTTTATTAATTAATTGTTAATTAAATGTGAAGTAAATGTGTTGCAGATCAACAAAAACTAAATTAATGTGTGTAATAATCACAGTGATGCTTTATATTCCAAATAAATACTTTTTCTACCAAGAGGCTCCTGCTGGCAAGTGGGCTTTTGTTGTGTAATTCATGTAGCATGGAGTTTCTCCATTCAGCCTAGTGCAAGACGTGTTGATTGTTAAATCACTGTGCTCAGGATTGTGACTGGATTTGCACTACCTACAGTGATCACATGGTGTCTCATATGGTTTATGTAACTGGTGTACGGTGTTGTATGGACTAGGTGTGAGAGGAGTGTGCTTGGATTAGTGGGGTGAAAATGCACCTTGTTGATGGCTGTCTGGACTGCAGGTTTGGGAAACGGTGTGTGACCCCCCATGCTCTGCTCATTTGTATATTTAGATCATTTTGAAGTGTGTGATGCAGCGTTGGAGTAACCTTTAACCTCTGGATCTTGACTGAACTGTACATAATTGGTTGGTCAGCTCCTTTGCTCATTAGCGTAGCATTAATGTGCGCAGCCCTGGGGTAGAGCGGTACCAGAGCGCTGGGGGAGTATGGGGGCTGGCATGGCTCTGTGCAGCAGGCACCGTTAACACTGGCCCATGGGCAGCCTGCTGGGAGGTGAGAGTGCTCTAGACCCGGTCCAGACCAGGCTTGGGGTGGAAGCTAAGAGCTCCCTCCAATCCAGATCTTCAATGTCCTTGTGAAGGAGCACTGATGCAGACACAGAAGGCACCAGTGATGTTACAGGACCTCTCCTGTGATCCCTGACTTTATAATCCCATGAGAGGCATGCGACCCCTGCTACTCCTCAGCAGGCTACCCTCACTGCCGGCAGGGCAGCGTAGTACAGTGACTGATGTTGGCATGAGACGTGGTGCCAAGTGCCCTAGCCTGTGTGTCCAGTCATGGATGTTGTATTTCAATTAGCTCAATCACATGCTCCAATACTGACCTTTCTCATTCAAGGGCTTTAATCTTTAGTTTCATGTTCCCTCTCTGCACATTGCCACAAAGTGCCCTGGGCTAACATGGTCAAGTTGTTTGGTGTTTGTGTGGCTTTTGGTAATGGTGGGTCCTTGGTTATGTTGGCCAAGACATTTCAGCAGTGGTCTGCCAAACCTTGTTGGTCATCAGAGGGTGGGGTAAAGGGGCAGGGGGCTGGGCTAATGATGTAAAAGCTACCCTGATAATCAGTCTGAACAGTGGTTGGTCCTGATGGCTGGTGGTTGCCTGGTGGTAGGTTGATTGATGCTGGCCTGTGCTTCCATGCGGAGCACTGCTATGTAGACCCCACTGTGTAAACACTGTCACTGTGGTGATTCTCTTAGCTCCTTAAACCCTAGATCAGCGGCAAGGTTTGTAATCTGAAATGCTGACCAAAGGAGGCAGGCAGCGGGATCACAGGACTTGTCAGTGTGTATGGATTTCCATGGACATATTGTGATTTCATTCAATTTTAATGTCAGGTTGGTTGAATGATGGATTTTCTTTTTAAAACTTTGATTTACAAATGATTTAGTGGGTGGTTACATCTAATCTGTTGGCACAATGGGATCAATAAAGCACTTGTACTTCCTATCTCTGTTAAAGGGTTTCAAAGAATAATATAAAGCTAATCTAAAGACCTGTCTCTGTTTAACAACATTTTATCATGCCCCATGAATTTCTTTGTTACAAGAGCCCATTGTCTGTGAGGCCCAGTGGGGGGAGGCCATTTCTTTAAATATCCTCAATGTCACAGCTATGCAGTCTAGGTCGGCTCTGGGGCCTGCAGACCAGAGCAGTGCCTCCCTAGCTCCGCTCTCCCATCCCATCCCAAATGCTGAGCTCACAGTCAGAGATAAGTGCTTCTCCAGAGATGGCCCCTCTCCTCAAATTGCCTTCCACATCTGTGTAAGAATGTCCGAGATGTGCATGTTTAACATGTGACCATTAATCACAGGGAGACAGTCAATTAAAGCCATCAGAGCCACAGGGGCCTGGGCCAGGAGCGTGTGCTGGTGAAATAAAACACAGATACATCAGAGGACACTTTCTACTTTAGCGTGGTCGCAATTAATCAACAACAGTTCTACGATATGCCCGGCCATGATGAGGATGATCCTCGCCAGTGGACCAAGAACTGGCCTTCAGTTAGTTCTCTGCAGTTGGTGGAGTCAGTTACGGGTCATCTAGGGTTTCTTTGAAAAGAGATTCCAGATAGCTTCAGTCCACTGTTAAGTCATTTTGTTATGGTTTGTTATTTTGTTAGTTTGTTGTTTTTTCAGGTTTTTTTTCCAAACGTAGTATCTTTGGTTAAGAGCCATCACTTTTATAGTCAGTGCCTGATCAATATACAGCTTTGTTAATCAGATATTGTTATAGAAACTGTTTGGTTATACAGGACAGACAACATGCATGCTTATAATACCTAGCAGCTAATTTATTTCCAACAAAATGAGAAGCTCATTTACAGAATTGAACACATGACAGACAAGATTTGACCATTCTGCAATCCTCTTAGAAAAGCTACCATTTAGGTCATCAAAAGTGCAGCATGGTCTTTTATTTTGTCTTTCTATCTGTCACCGGTGCCTTTGTCATGGGCACAGGCTATAGATAGAGTTGTCAAGTTGGACCTTTGGGTCACAGGGTCAGAGAACCTCTTCACTTCTGTTGACCTTCAGACAGACAGATTTATACACTGTCAAGTCTCTCCGTGAGTCTCTCGGCCCCCGCCACAACACCGCCTTATATGATTGGAGACAACCGTAATAAAGATGCTAGGTTTTGACCCCTGTCAGTCTTCATTTCAGCAGTAAATGTTACCATTGCTGAATAATGCTCAGCTTCATCTTAATGCATTAGCCAAGTAACATGAGGTGAAGACTTTGAGGGATATTCTTTCCGTACTCAGGTTGGACACAGGTTGTTTAAAAAACAAGTCTACCCATTTGCCAGTATAATCACAGTAATTTAGTTGTATCTCATTTGCAGATTGTTGTCAGAGAGATGGAGCACAGTTTACCCATTTGACAGCTTAGTTAGCAGTCCAAAGACTTGTGAAATATCACACTTCTTGTTTTTTTTTTCCAATTTCTAAGCCATACAGTGGGTGTGAGAGGGGAAATTGACTGATAAGATGGAGGTTCACTTTCACCTGTCCACCAATATCTCAAATTTTCCACAATGATGTAGAATTGTATCTCATGCATGAAAGATTTTATATTCTTTTATTTCTGTTTTTGTTAGATAAAACATCAAAATATTTCCTGTATGTCCAATAAATGTTTTCATTTATTTTTCTTATATATTTTGTCCTTAAACAAGTCATAGGGCATCAATTGCATGAAAGAAAGGGCTGAGTAGACAGCGAAACAAGAAATGTGAATCGTCATTGTTGTGGCATTGTTGCATTTTCATCTCTTTTTTGTTACCCCATGTGGGTAAACAAGCGGTTGACATAAGTTAATTATTAATTAAACATGAGGCAGAGAGAGAAAAGCACGAAGCAGTCCCTAAAGAGACCTCTAAACAAACGGGGCGTGGAGCAGGTACCAACGCGACCCCAGTCCCAAGAGTGCTGTCTGTGGTGAGACTGCCGACTCACTAATGAGCTGTTTGCAGACCAGGGTACACAGTGACAGTGACCCCTGACCTTCACCCACACCGTCTGGGGAACAGTGAGGTTAGAGAAGAAAAACCTGCCCTAGCTCGGCTTCTCCTTTACTGTACGTATCCATCTGCTACTGGACTCCACCGTCCTGCTGTGATTCACCTTTCTGACGCCTCTTTGTAAAATAAACCCAAAACGAATCACTACTGAAGAGCCTCGAACAACAATTCATTGAGATCTAAAAGTGATTTTCTTAAATCTAACAAAGCCGAATCACTCTGGGAAACTGACCCGCGGTGCTTCGGTGCGTCAATGTGTTATGAACTTGATAACACTGACTGAGCTTCACAATCGCTTCCATAATTACTATTTCAATAAGGCCTTAATGAAACGGCCAGCGAGCATATGGAAGCACAGTGCCTGCATGCACACCCCCTTTTATTATCTCGATTACAAAGGAGTTTTTTTTCCCCCAAGTGTTCTTTATAGTGAAAATGTATGAAATACTAATGACCGGTTTGGCAGTTTGATGGCGGGGGGGGGGGGGGGGTGCTGTGTGTGTTTGAGGATGCCAGTGTGTCTGCCACTGAGCTCAGTGACAGTAAAAACCCATCTAATTAACCCTCCTGGTATGACATCATGTGATTAAATTAAACCACATCATCTCCCTCTGGGTTTGCCTGGAAACAAACCCCAACAATTCATTTGTTAAGCTTTAATTTTAAAACCTGTTTCAAAGGCCTGATGCAAAGATAATTACCAGCTTCATCTCGGGTGGGTTTTGTTCCATCCAGTGTTCATTAATAACGATAAGAGGTTGGAGGTTAAAAACTCATTTAATTGCCTTTATATTAATGACATTATGAATAGCAGGCACTGTAGAGTCTAATTCTGTCCAGTAGTTAGTCTACATGCAGGGCCCCCTGGAGGACTGCTCATTTTGCCAGCATTACACTACGGCAAAACTAGAATTAATGTGCACCACACTTTAACAGCGATGACAAACATGCTCTCCAGCAAGGAATTATCTTGAGAAATGGTTGAGGAAACACTCACACACACACACACACACACACACACACACACTCACACACACACATACACACACACACACACACACACACGCGCGTGCGCACACACACACACGCACAAGCTGATATTGCATCCTGAATTCCCATTTAATAAACAGAGTACAGTCTAACTCGTTTTAGAAATCGCATTGCCTTTCAGGCCTGCAGTACTAATTAGAGTCTCTTTACCCTCATGTCCTGTAGAGGTGAATTCCTTCCCACCTCCAAAAGAGTGCAACCTAGTTGGGCACTGATGACTAAATTGTGCTCTGCTTCATGATAATGAAAATGCCTTTCAGCCAAGCCATTTCATCCATGAATATTGCAAAGGGGTAATTTCAGAGAAACGCTGGCATTTTAACTAATTTAAATTCCTCTTGGTTAAGAAGCTGACAACTGCTGAGGGAAAACATGTACAATATTTCAGATTTTTGGCTGATTGTGTGGCCATTATAGAACAGATTGAGTTGTTTATGCATCGTGGTCACAATAGTTTTACCATACATTTGAATTAAACTACTGAATAATCAGCTGAAATAATACTTCAACATGCCAAACCCAATTCTCTTGGTTCGTGAATGTCAACAATCTGCTCTACGTCGCATGTGATGAGCATCACATGCAGCATCACATACAGCATCTTACCCATCTATTTTTTTCAAGATAGATACATATTTAGAATTTTTCACCAATAATATTGAATGTGCAAGAATGTGTTGAATGTGGAATGATTATTATTGTTTTGTCATTTTTCTTGTTTTTCTAAACTCTTTATACATTTCATTATTTATATGTACTATGGCTTTTGTTCTGCCCTTGTTCATAGGTCCACACCTGTAAATGAAAGCTTTTCTCTCACTGTTTATCCCTATAAGAATAAAATAAAAGTTGTTGAATTTGTAGCATAATGATGCTAACAAAATAGCACAAGGAAGTTATTAGTTTACAAGTATCACCAGACAGAAATGAGGCCAAGGGGGGATGATGAATGAGTATATTTCCCCAAGCAAAAAGCTGACCTGGATACTGCTTTCTTCTTCCCTTCCCCGGTGCCAAGTGGGCCACCATTTTTCACTGGCCTCACACTTAGCCATGGACAGGCTTAGTTGCGCCCATGCTAACGGTAGCCCTGACCTGCAGTCTGCCTCCACCCCATCTTCCCTCTGCACTCATCCGAAAATTGTAATCCCTTTGCCTGGGCTCCGTAATTTGATCAAATAGCATGCACCCTTCCCCACCACTTATTGGCCAATTAAGTCAAGTTCTCACGCAGGGGGTCCAGCTGGCTTGGTGTTATCTGGGGATGAATTGATTGAAGCCATTCCACATCTATGAACCCTACTTTAATGATGTAGGTGATAATACTTGTAATTCTTCTCAGTCAGGGGACTCACGGGCGCAGCTGTTACCGCAGTAATCCTTGTCCTGATACACTGAAGTACCAGCAAGGCATTAATCTGTCTCTCAGATTCTCCTCCACCAGGTTTTTCTCTGCCCTTTTCTCCCTCATTCCTCCCTTTGCTTGTGTCTCATAGCTAATACTACACCTGTGAAATGTGACATTGACGGTGTAGGCAAAAAGATGAGGCATAACACACGATTGCGAGGGATTCAGTTTTAATGAATATGCACCACTTGCATCCCTCAGTTCAGGTCCTGACCACTTAGTAAAAAGGACCCCCGCCCCTGCCCCGACTAAACCAGGACAACTAAAGAAGGATAGATTTAGCACTGAAAAATCAATAAATACATGCATTAGTTTCAAAGGCAGACATTAACATTCTAAAACCGACTTCTCTTGTAATCCTGCCTCCAGCCATTCAGTCAAAATATCAAATTATCATAATGAGGTCCAACTGCATATAAATGTTAAGCATTAAAATCAGAGAAGGAGGTTACACATAATGCATTACATTAGCGTCTTCTTTACTGCAAATGGTACATGCATCTCTAGTTTCCTCACTCAGTAGAGCAACACATAAATTTGCATTGCATGCCATTATTGCTCAAATAGTTTTATGACAATGGGAATCGGTAATGATGGAGCGGTAGAGTGTCTTTGTGCTTCGACACATTTCTTCATAAAGGTGAAATACTTTATCTCTGAGTCTAAATTAAAAATACAACAGCTGACTGGAATTTTAAGCATATTATGCACAAAAGAGTTGAGCATACCGTTAAGAGTGTCGACGTTTTCTTTTAACTTGACATCAGAGAGTGAGCATTGCATAGGAATTAGACTGAAAATGTAGACTCTATCCCCCCTAAGTTACTCAGTTAGAGAGTCAGAGAGAAGAGAGGTTTTCTTCTCAGCCACTGGGACCTTGACAGGGTCCTTTTACCCAGTCAAATCGCTACAGTTTTACAGTTCTGCCGAGCTTGGCCATTTGAGCCATACTAACACACACTCTCTCTCTCACACACACACACACACACACACACACACACACACACAGTAACTAATAACACACTGCAAGTTGCCGTTAGGTCACTATTAGGGTCCTCAGGGGTGTACAGATCGGGTGGGGTCAGAGGTTGCAAAAGCCAGGTGGAAGCTGGGACAAATTTATCAAGGGAATGAGATCATGTACACTTTAAAGTATCATCAACAAGGGCAAACACAGGCAGGCCAGCTGATGCTCTGTGGCACAGACAACACTCACCTGCCAATAAACAATGAAGATATTCTTGCAAAGTGTTAGGCATTCATTACCCTGGCTTGTTTGTGTTTCCCTTCTAATACTATGTTGGACTTTTGACTGCAGTTCTTTGAAAGAAATGAAATTATTTAGTCAGAGACATATAAATGTTCACATATAAACTCCAAAGCAGAGTATTCATTTATCAGTGCCATTAAATTTACATTGCCAACCTCTGTGAAATGTATTTCCCTTAAAGCCATCGTGTCTTGTAGGGAAACATAAAATCTTACATTTTGTATTATGTGTGTAAACTTAAGTATACTGATAGAATTTGCAAATCACTCTGAAAATGCATTGAATCGTATGAATAATACATAACTGCTGAACAAATTAGGGCAGTTTCAGTTTCAGTGTGCCCCACTATGAGTATTACTTGAATGCCACAAATATTAAGGATGAAAAATTGGGTGAGCAAGCGATACTAGCTGGCTGGATCAGTCTCAACATTTTAGTGAGGGGGTGTAATTACTGTTTTCTGTCTCATTTAGAAAAGGTGTGTTGGCAATTCAGTAACATGATGTCACTGCAATGCTGGATGCATTTCTCAATTCAGGATGTGCAGATATGAACAGTGATTCAAGTGACAGGACATTTGAGCTGTCATGCCAGCTTTGAACGCTTCCTGTTTTTTTGTTTTTTTTCTTTTTGCTCCCCTTCACACCTACTTTTGTCTGAAAACATATTGCTCAGTTTGTTTGTGTGTGTGTGTGTGTGTGTGTGTGTGTACTGGGGAAAGAAGCAATGAATTACCAGTAACCTTGAAGCCTATTTATGTGCTTGACTGATATTGGAGGTCACTGGAAAATCAAATGTAGAAATACATTATGTACATACATAGCAAATTAGCAAAGAGTGTGTGGTGTGTGTGTGTGTGTGTGTGTGTGTGTGCACGCTTGTTTATATGTGTGTGTGTGGCTGCAGGTTAAAATAAGCAACAAGCATTTTGGGCCTGTAAACACAAGCATAGAGGAGCTTCTGTTGGTTTCTATCCTTATTATTTTTGGCAGGGTTGCATATGTTCCCTGTGCTGAGCCGAGCTTGATTATCATTCCAATCAGCAGAGGTGGAGAGAGTCACTTTAATTTGTAGTAATTAATAGCACTGATGCGTCTGACAGCACACGCTAACGAGACCCTTTGATTGTTTGGATCTCTAAGTGTGCCTCTCCTTGTTTGCATCACCTCGGAGGAATTCGTAATATCAAAGCTTAGCGCTATCTGATACTTGTCAAAATGCAATTTATAAAAGTTTAATTCTTTTATTGATTTAGTTTAGGTTTGATGCCTGCAGTGTCAGCTCCCCTGGTAGAACTTAGTGGATTCAAATGCTTGTCACCAGCTCGGCCTCCTTTTTACTGAGAACAATTGCCATAGGCCAGCCCAACAGGCATGGTTTAATTGCCATTAATTAAAAGCATAAATCTTTTTTCTTCACTTGCTCTGCTCTTAAACAGGGCTTTGCGTATCTGCTTTTTTCCTGTGCTTGTCAGAATCCCTCCTGGCTAGTAAGGGTTCAACCCCGCCCCCCCACCCCCCATCCTCCCTCCTCCCTCTGTCTTTCTCACTCCCTCTCTCTCCCCCTTTCCTCTCTCTTCACCAGACGTTTCTGGAATCATCTTTTTTGCACACTCCTGCATGATCTGACGTGAAGTGCGGGCGGCATGGTGATATTTAGTAAACCGGGTTCCTTCTTTATTGCTGTATAATGAGGTCAAATGAATCCCCTCATACGCATGCTTAGATGGCTCCTTGCCTCAAATCCTTTCTGACAGCAAGTAAAACAGCCGGCAAACACAACGCCAGCTCCCAGAGACATGGTTGTGAAAAACCAGGAGAAAAAAAAGCTCTTTTATACCTTGGCAATTTCCATTCTGTCTGGTCCTTAATTAGACACTTATTACCCTAGTACTCCTCTTCTGCTTTAAGCCTCTAATACTGCAAATACTGGATGGTAGAATTACCATTAATGCTCAGTTCAGTGTTCAATGACAGGTCTATTTTCCTTCAAAATAAAATAAAACAATAAATTAAAGATAACCACGATTTACTTTTTTCTTTGCAAAACATATTAGATACATTTATATAAAACAAAAAATATTACATTTTGAATTGTATCACATTTTGAATTTTGCGATTTTGTTTTTGTTATTTGGATGAGGTGATATTTGTCTCCACTTAAAGCAAGAGACCGTAGTTTAAAAAGGGATCATTGGCGTCTTGAAATTATCAGTGGTGTCAAAACAATTTTGTTCCCTTTCGCTGCCAAGCCACGTCCCCTAGCCCTCAGCTCAATACCCACTGCTCCTGGGTGGCCATGTCACCGTCAGCAGCTCATCGGAGCTGTACGCCCGTTTACGCATATTAGCTTTTGCCGCATCTGCCAGCATTCGCAGCCATTCCCCTGCACAGCTGCATACAGTCAGGGCTGAGCCTTCCCAGGCCTTATTAGAAGCAAGTGAGTGTTTCAGTTCAGGGTCATTGAGAGAGTGCAGCACATAAATATGTTAGGGCAGCACTATCAGCCGGTCAGTTTACTGGGGGTGATCGATCTTAGTCCCAGCACACTCACCCAACAAACATCTTAAGCGGATGCGGTTTTGCCTAATTGGGAGCTTTGCAGCACAGATTCAGACTTATTTGATGTCGATCATGAAGTCCCAAGGAAACCACTACGATTTTTGTAAACTAAATGTGTATGCTTGCTGTCTTCATTCGTACGCTGGTCAGAACTCTTACCCGTCAATTTGACCGGCATGGTTTCCTTCTCATTCTAAGGGGTTACGAACATGCGCGTGTGCAGACAGACACACACACACACACACACACACACACACACACACACATGCCCTGAGCTCATTTTTAATCCTTGCTGCTCACTGTGAAGGCAGGAGGAAGTTCCAATTAAAATTAAAATAAGCTCTTTTAACGGTCTCTTAAATTGACAACTGAACAATGATTTTCGAATTGGTATCTGTCAAAGGTCTTGGAAAATCCTCAGTTGATAAGGCCCAACGCATCCAATTAGTAGCAGAGTAGGGCCTCAGCCAGTAATGATTTCCAGGTCCCTTAAGATGTGGCGCGGACACTTATTGCAAATTACTGACAAAGAGCCCGGCTGTATTGATGAGGGGGAGAACAGCCAACTCTCCATGTTCCCATCAGGTGGACGAGCACCAAGAGGGGCCCGAAGGAGAGCCCTAGTGTCTCTTTCTCTCTCTCTCTCTCTCTCTCCCTTTTCCAGCCATAATGTGGCCTTGCTATAGCCCCCCTGCTGACATGGACTCTGAGAGACCAGTCTCTCTTGACATGAGCTCCAGCCCTGGAAAATGCTAATGCTAACATGAGGGAGGTGTCAGGAGTGGCTCATCAATAATGTCTGCAAGTTTACTGCCCTCTTCTAATTATAGCTGCTATCTTACAGGGCCACAGGAGGCAGTAGTGCAGCTCCTTAATTGAGCTGAGGTAGATTTCCTTCCCTATGATATTTCGTATAGTCTCATTGTTTACAGTCCTTGAAACTGATTGAAAGGAATCAAAAGATTCACAGGGATGTGATTCGGAACAGAATATATTAGGCGTGTGGGTAGAATGAATAAAGGGGATGATTCTTGCTGGTGAGGTAGGGATTTAGTTTTGAAGGCCATACTATAGCCAGAGGTCATATCATTTATTCTTAGTGCTGATGCTCTTGGATGCCAATGCTGTATGTGTTACGTTTTGAATGATAACTCCCGTCTATTTTTACGGAGCAGTCTGGTACCAGAGGGGCAACTAGCAACAGCCCTTTACCACAGTCTGGTAACCACTGCTATTCACCTCAATTATGGGAGTTAATGAAGAGATAATCACATTTTACATTTAGATGTGCTGCGTGCGTAACGTTATCGCCATTGCGCATTTCCTCCACAGCAATCTGGAGTCTCTTGGGAGTGTTGCTACGGGTCCACAGCAACAGAGCTCTGAGGCCATGTTGAATCCCCAGATGTTTCCAGAAGTCTGGGGCTTCCATCCTGCTGTAGGCTGAGTAAGGAAGTTGTTGACCCTTGTGACCTGAGCTTGCTTCCATTGGGTGAGAGAGGGCCGCTCCATACTCTGTGCTTCAGGGTCAAATGGTTTGTAGTTTGTAGTTTCCTCTAGTTAGATGTTTGTTGCAAATGACTGTTGAGAACCGGGAGAATTCAGGCTGATAGCAGAATAGGTATCTGTGGCATTGAGGGATTTGAGGTTGACATTTTGCTCAAGGAGATAATTGTGTCTCCTTTTTTCTGTATGTTTCTTGTCAATATGGGCGTTTTGATGATAAGCATAATTAGTGTTATGACATTGCATATCTTCTTTCATGAGACATTTGCAATACATGCAGAAATATTTTAGTTTTGATGCCTGATCAGCGTCTGTTCATTGTCTGTATGCTGTTATAATCCTTGCTAAACTTGTAGCCCTTTCCATGTCTGTGTTCCTTTAAGATGAGAGAGGCTTTGATTTCTCCCATCTTTGTGTCACGCTGACTGGCATACTATTTGACAGGTGGAGTTAAAATATAGAAAATTGTGGATGAAAATTTGTCAGTCTCAATCTCTTGCCCTGGGCTGTAGGCACCAGAGACAGAAGCCCACTGCTTTGTGTCAAATGTTTATCAAAGGGGCTGATTAAATTGCTGTGTTCAGAGTAACAGCCTAATACAAAAAATGAAATCCCTATACCTTGGCAAGCGGTCCTTGTATCATTGTGAACAGAATACAGGATACTGAGGTGCCAAAAGAAACCTCTGACCAGCCAACTGTAAAGGAGGCTGGAATATCATATGCCCTTTGTTGTCGCACAAAAAGAGGCACAGGGTCTGAGATCTGTTGTTGTTCTCACTTTCCTCTGTCTTCTCATTCATTCTTTTTTCTCTTTATTGCTGGAGGAAATAAACCTGGCCCCTTTTGCTGAGGCCGACTAGCTTCCCCTGGCCATTCCTCTCTGTTTTGTTTCAAAAGGGCAAGGCTCTCCATCCTGAGCAGTTTGCCCTGCAGTACCACGCCAGGGGCAATGCTTGCCTCAGCTGCTTCATCACCGGGGGACTGGGCTAACGTCTCCTGACTGCACTTAGCTGTGTTTCTCTGATACGGTCATATCACATCAGCCTGGGCACATGTGACATTGCATCCCTTCCTAACTTTAAGCAGTTTGTTGCCATCTATGTTCTTTCTGCTTTTATCTTCTCTTTTTGAGTGATGTTATGATTTGTTGCAATATTTTCTGGCAGCGCTGCTGCCACACGTTTGTGTCGGATAACAGGGCCTATTACAAGATCTCTCGATCTGGCCAGTGTTTTTCCTACAGGAGAGAGCTAGGCCTCCCCCTCCCATTTTTTCTCATCCTTACCCCTGCATTTGAATTTCCAGATAATAGGCTTTGACTTCTGGCTGCACGTTTATGGGTCTTTTCATGTTATCAGCTTAGCTCATAGCGTAGAGCTGAAGAACACAGACTCCTAGTGACAGGCCAGCCAGTCAGCAAGGCGAGCCTGTCAGGATCTCTCATACACTAATGATTTCCCTTTAGTCTATTTTCTGTCTCATTGGCCGTTTCCTTCAAAAACAAAATTGCTCATTTAAATTCTCATGCCTGGGGCATTTTGGTCTTCAAATATTGTTGGAAAGTGAAAGGATTAGGCAAAATATGCTTTTTTAAAATGTTAATATATTTTCTGGTTCACTTTCTCCTCTGAGGCCAATTAGGGAATTTCTGCTGGCTGCATTAATGTCAAACTGACATCCCCAGCTATAATTACACTGTGCTTGAAACCTAACTTTCACTTGTGGGTAGATGAGTGTGCCTTGCAGTGACACAGAGACTCGCTCTGCCAGCTTTTGATCATTTAATCATTGCTTGCTTTCTTTCACTCTTTTCTCCCCTGCTTGCTGATGATTTCACCTTTATTCTTTCTGTTTCAAAATGCAGTGTTGTGTTTCATTATTCACAGTTGTATTTTGCAGGGTTCATTAGTGACATCATCTCTCCACTTTGCCGGCTCACGAGGAGAATTGGCTGGTCCCTTCAGGTGCAGCTACCATATGTACATTGTTTACTCGCTTGATTCACAATTTACATTGTGGTGTTTGTGTTTTTCCCGTGTTTTTACGGTGCATGGAGTGAGTGTGCTGTCAGGAATTGAGGGATGGGTAATTTGTGGCACCAATGCGCCATGCCTTGGCAATCCTCCTTATGCTGGAGTTCTGTGTCAAGACTAGGGAGACAGTTAATGATGGTTAATGCTTTCACCATGAATATGAATGCTTCCACAGCGTGCCTCTGAAACAGTATGACAGGTTCCACTTGTGATTTGAGTTGCTTTTCCCTGTCAGTTGCCATGGAATCACAGATGCTAAATCCATTTTAAATATCCATGGGAAACAATGCCATTAGACAGATTGACATATCATCTAATGCTAAATCAAATAAGATAATGTACTATCATTTGCATCATTTGTCATAATAAGAACAGAAATGTTGATTGTGGAAATAAATATATGATACAATATGGGGAGATAAAATTCATCTTAGTTTTAAGTTGGAGGTTGAGTCTGTGCAGAGAATGATTTGTGTCATTTTCATATTCACACAATTGCTCAGAATAAAAATATCTTGCAAGTTGTCCAATTGATTTGACAACATTCTTTTTTAAGTCCTTTTAATTTTCCAGGAGAGAAATGCTTCAATTTTTTAGCATCCTGAAAGCTTTCATGGGTTTATGTTTATCAGATTATTATTGGGTATCAATTCTGAATGTCCTATCCACAACATGGGAGTGGGAATACCTGTACAATTATACAATAATAAGCCTACAATCACCACTGATTTGAGCTTTTTAAGAGATTTTAGAAACCAGGCGGTGCTATTGGTGTTTTGTCATGCTTAGATGAAAGCAGACGTGCAGAAGACACACCCCTCCCATTTAGCCTCCGAGAGCTTGACAATTGTGATGCCAATCAAGATAATCACCCTGAGATTGTTTTGAATTTTCATCACCCTGTGTTGGACAATATCAATCTGCTACAGTATCTGCTTTTGTTAGCTCTGGGGAAAAAAAAAATCACTGCACAGTTTGACAAAGTGCACACAAGCTTCCTCTGCTATTCGTAACGTCCACTGACCACCTCTGTCCTCTGCCTCCTCCTGCTCCCCCTTTCTATCGTTCCTCCTCGCCTAACTCTGTTTGCATTGTTTTACCCTTTTGCTTTGGACTTCAGGTAATAGGAAATGGCACTGACCCCTTCTGATCCCCCCGATTACCTTTGTGAAGCGTGAATGTGGTATAGAATCACACATCAGGAGACGAGTTGTAATTATTTTTGCGATGCCATCAGCATGGATCAATCACTCAGGGAGCCTGGTAGTGGAATGCCGCTCGCAGCCATGGATGGAGCCAGCAGCGACCCTCTTTGACTGACAGCTTTGGTAATTAAGTGATTGTATAGACCCCTCCAACTGTTATAACAACCTTGTCAGGGCCAGTCTGCGGATGGAACACACTCAAATCAATGTGTTCTCCACTCCTTGAGCATTTCTGATCATGTACCTCAGATTGAATAAGAGGAACTAAAAAAAGGAGGAAAAGAACAGAGACCTTCTGTCTTTTGATGGCAGTGACACCGACTATCCTGAAATAATTGTCAAGGCGACAGCATAGCAGCAAATAGCATTGTTTGAGGTATATGCAACGTAGACAGACATAACAAAATACACTCAGACACACACATTTTTACAATATTTTATTCTCACAGCAGATCAGAAGTGTTAATGCTCAGTGCACCAACCCGTGATAAAAAAGTGCATTCGATCTCACCCAAGTGTACAGTTGTATCCCCCTCCTGTTTTATTATCTTCTGAATTGTGTGGCATAGATTAATACTAACCTGCACTTCAAATTAAACTTGAATGTCACATGTTTTATTACTGCATAAGCCCATGAGAAGAAAAGACTATTAGAGGTTGAAATAATATACAATATTGCCATCTTGAAAGGAACCACTGTAAATGTCACATTGCTCTTATGCTGCAACCTTTAATTCCAAAGCTCTTAAGATATAATTTTGCTTTGAAATTTCATTCACACCACATAATCTTAGCCCTCTCCGTCATACTGAAATGAAAAATGTTATCCATTTGGTAAAAGATAAGTAATTTGTCCTGCATGTGCGAGCTGTAATCTGATCACTAATTTCTGCCAACCATCACAATATCCTCAATGCTGACGTTACAACTGAACACATGATTCATCCTTTAACAAGCCACAAGAATTAACAGCCTACACTGTAAAAAAATATAATAACTTAAACTCAGAAGCAATCCAGCTGAAATTGATACCCCCCCCTCCCCCACCCCCCTTTTACTGTGGCAGACAGCAGTGTGCTCAGTCAACATTTCCTTGTTTGACAGTCTGAATTACAAAGTCACGTTATGTGAATGAATGCAACATAGTAAATGCAACTACAATATTCAGGTAAACGAATCCAGTCACTTGCAGTGACCCCAAAACTACGTGAAACTTTTAACAATTAATATTTTCACAAGTTGCATTATCATCGCTGTCTGTTGTGAGTTCTTGATAAATTAATTGATAGCTGAACTTCAGAAAGTACTGTGTAAAACTATCCAGCCTCTCTGATTATCATTGAGTTCTGTTGAGGTGGACAGGAATAAAGTGGATACCAATTACAAAATTGTGGTTTCCTTGTTATATTAAACAACATACCCAAAAAGGCATGTAAAATGTGTCTGTCTCTTTTGATGTATTGTAAATAATGGGAAAATGATTTGTACTAATGAAATGCTAGATGTAGCAAATCTACAACCAACTTGCAGTCACTCGCAATGTCATCTCCAAATAAATTTAGAAAGTTTAGAATAAATTTCAAGTTTTTGGAAGTCATTGTCATAGCTGTTGCACCAATCACTTCCAAATCTAATGATTTACAACATTGTACAATCAATTGTACTGGAAATAAAGGCAGCATGAATGTTTCTTTTTCACGACAAATTAACTTCATCAAGTAATGTTTGTGACTTATTTTGTTAAACAAATCCTTTTGGAGTTGTTCCTACACCTGTGGAAACTGTTATAATGTCAAAACTAGTACTATGTATAAAGTTAACACAGCTAAATTAGTTGACTGATCTACACTTAGAAAAGATAGTTTGATGAGCATTTATACAGTTTTGGAGAGGAAATAGAAACGTTGTAGTTTTCCTCTGTCTCCTGAATGGCACATCTAAAATCAAAACAGAACTCATCTAAGTTAATCGTTGATACATGCGCCAAGATGTTTTCATTGAATTTTACTTCAACAAATGTTAACAGAGACAGAACCCTATACCTTTATCGATTTGAGGGACTCACCGGTAGCTTTATGAATTTTACTGGTGATTCTTTGGACCTTTATGAACCACCAACATGCATGTGTTTGGTAGCATCATATGTTTGATTTCGCCATAAACTGTGGTGTCATTTAGCTTAACTAGAAGATCACTGGAGCTCTTGGAGGTGACCCACCCCAGTCACCTTGCCTATTTTCACCAGTTCTCCTCTGAACCATACATTCTCTCTTGGCTTACTGTGACCTCTAGGAATGTCACAGACACAAAAAAAGATGAAGCGTGTGATATTTGCAGCAGCCAAATACTTCAAAACCTATAAGACGTCCATGTGCTCAGGTGTTAAATTGGTCTTGAGGTCTGGGAAGATATTTCATGAAGGTTCATTTTCCCTTTCTTTTGCTAAAAGTAACATATCACCGGACTCAGAATGATTTACTGAATATTATCCAAGGATTTTAAAGGTTTTGGGGATTATTGAACAATCTTGTAGGCCATGTATGTTGGGGAAGTGGCAAGGTGGAGGTATGACTAGCTCCCACCAGCCCACAACATCACCAGTCACTAAGAGATGATCGTGATAGCACCCATTTAGCTTTTTAACTTCATAAGTAGTGTAAAGACATAGTTAGCCTACTTCGAAAGAGCAATTACTGAACAGAAACAATGTCTATGTGATGCTAGGTAGCACCTTTGTCTAATTCCCTGCATGGAAAACAATTTTTTGCAAGGTTTGATTTGAGTTGCCTCATTGGTCTGCTTTTGAAGTGACTAGAAACTCTATAGTCAAACATACTGATGAATAGATAGACCCTGACCATCTGTCAAGTATAACTTTAATGGGGTGGTACATGGTGGCCAGTCAGAGGTAGCCATAGCCACCCTAGCCCACACCCTGGACACGCCACATAAAGTTATGTGCAGTTCATCTGTGATTTGAATGTTGTTATTGTCATCATATACAACCACATTTAGCCATTATTTCAAGTGGTGTCTATAATTTATCAGATGTCCCTATTTGCCTTCAAAGTAATCAAATTCAATTTTGAGAAATCATACCTTTTTAAAATTACAATCATTTGTTTCTTTGTCAGATTGTGGGGGTCAACTGTAAAATTCAGAAACAACATTTAAAAACGATTTAGTTTCAGTTTTTCAAATTTACTTTTCAATTTACATTGTTAAGTTACACTTGCTTCCCCAGCTGCCCTGCATTAACCTGACAGATGGCCCTGTGCGGGAGTCAACCATGGTTAGTGCTGAAAGTGACCGTGAAAATTTTAAAACGAATGGAATCTATTTATTTATTTATTTAGTGTAGTCCATGAATAGACATTTGGCTATCTTGCCAACAATGAAAAGTGTTAAACCTCGACTTCTACATTCCTGAAGACTACAGCTAAAGCGATGTGTTTGACAGAATAGGATTTAGAAAAAAAAAACATTGCTAGTGTATCAGCCTAACCAACTCCCCCCTGAATACCTGCATCCAGACCAATCACCCAATCGCCAAATTACTCTTAAATCTCTCCTGATGCTTTTCTTGAAACTGGTGCAGTGATGTAGTGGTGAATACAAAATCGGTAAACTGTTCAATCCAGCCGGTGATCATCACAAGGTAGAAAACGGCTTATCAACGTACAACTAACTTATTATCACCTATATTATAAATTGACCCCGTAAAGATTAAAAAAAATCCACGAATGAAGAGTTGGGTAAAGTGATTCTAGTTGGGTTTGCTCTCACTAGATGCCTGGTCTGATCTGAAACCTGTATGGGATCATGTTATAGATGGTCATCAGATAGGGACCACGTTATATATCTGGTACACACCACATATTAATAGGTTTGTGCTGCTGCTGGCCGCACCCGCGTCTCGTCTGAAGTGACTGACAGACTAAATGTGGGGTGTCTTCGTCGTAAATGCTGCAGCTGTGCAACCCAAAAGGTCGCCAGCGGTGAAGTGACAGCTTACACGCAAAAGCCGCCAGAGAATCGATATGGTGCCAGCCACTGTTACACCGCCCCATCATCGACCATCAGCCCGGGCCAATAAGACGATACCCTAACTGGTAGCATTCAATTTGTTCCTGCGGCGCCCTAAACCTAATAAAGCGATTGATTGTCCCTGCTTCCCCTCAACACACTGACTGACATGTTTAACCATTGCTTTGATCTTTGGTGAGACTAAATAGAAAAGTAGGTCAAAATTAGGCTGCATGTGGACGAGGCCTGTGGGATATTCCAATTGGCTTTACACCCATAAACTCAATGCTTTTTTATTTGTTCAAGTCGCTGTTTCATACAGATTATGTCCATATTGACATAAGCATCATGGATGATTTGTCACTTGTGTTCTGTTTTTTAGATTTGCTGTTCTTCATGTGCAGTCGACCAAAGCTCTATATTAAATTCTGATTAATTTTGGTATGAAGATCTGTGTCTGAAGGTTGGAAGGATTTGGTGCATCGTTGTGAGGCCTGCTCTCCTTCGGTCGTGCTGCTGGTGGACTTCAGACTGCTTTGTCGCCGCCTTGTGATCAAAATTTACATCTCATAGAGGGAGAGGATGCACTGGGAGTCATTTGCAGATCGAGGGTAGTGGGCATAAAAAAGCATTCGTTTTCTGCCGTATAATTCACTGCGACGTTTAGGGCAGAATTAATGAAACGATTTATATTAATTTTATTTTTCTGGAATAAGGCCTGCTACGAAAACAACGTAGAACTGGCTGTTCCAAGTCAAAATTGCTTGGTAAAATTGTGTTTAACGTGTTTAACAGACCTACATAAAAGAGAATACTGTAAGAATAAGCACACAGAAACATTGGTGTTTTTGAACACACCAATAATCTACATCTTAAAGCTATTAATGACAAACACAGCTTGTTGATAATTCTGGCCTGTTCAAAGCATTTGGTTTATTAATAAGACTTAAGCATTATCAACCATATTTGCTGCCCTGATTCACGCCTCGGAGTTCAGAGAATTTGACAAATAAAAAAATATTGTTCAGTTAAATATATCCACACACATATATTTTCGTTAAATGGTGAGTGGGCTTTTGATAATATTTGCAATACTGTTATCAGTTTTTACACGATATTTCGCATGCAAAATCCCACTAAAAGTAGCGGTAAAATAATGAAGTAATTCACTATAAATAACACACTTTTAAAATCCCAAACCTGTCCTCTCCTGATGGCAAGTAATTGCAATTTACAAATGAGCAATTCAATCAAGAACAAACCTAAGTCCCGGGTGCTGGCGTGTTCTCAATGGAGCAGCATAAAACTCCATCCGTTTCACATCAACCATTACCATCACCATTATGAACCTGCTGGAAAAACAAAATGTACTGTACAGATGAAATACGCACGATTATTCACCTCCTAAAATCCACGAAAAGTGTGTATAAACTGAGGCAAGAATAGCCATCTGAAATATATATATTTTTTAAAGTGAAGCACGAATTACATCCACCTATCTACAGAACTGGCATCCCCCGAACAGACTACCAGATATAACCTTTGAAGCACTCTGTCAATTGGCAAAGTCATGTATGAACGCACGCCACATTTTCCTTCATATCCTTCACATACACGTTGGAAAAGTGCTGAAATACTAATACCTTTGAACGCTCATTAGCACCTCATAATTACTTTACTAATTAGGATGACATGGTTATTAACAAGATGCGCTGTCATGACAGTCACCTCTCCTCCCATTCCCAAATATGTCGATCTTACGGGTGTCAGAATGTACCTCACATATCCATATCACTTATAAGGATAATTATCATCCGTGTCACTTGTAATAAAGATAACCACACCTGGTTATCAGGATGCGATTATAATATCCCAATTCACAAATTCACATGGTATTTTTCTATATATTTTCCCTCAGAATGAGATTTCAAGTCAAACTCGGAACTGAAATATGACAACGTCAAAATTTGGCAACGTCCGACCCTTCGGCGACATCTCCCCTTAAACAAGTCACAGCTTACAGGCTTTACAAAGTTTAACAAGATAGCAACCTACCAGAAGACACTGTGCAGGAGTCAATGAACTGAATGTAAATTCTAATTGAAAAAAAAGAAGGAAATGTTAATAATTTAGCCTACCATGTTGCTGGTACAGGTGTATAGCCATTGCTGAGTTTTGCCATTCAGTTAGATTTTAGTAATCAGATTATTCAGAATGCGAATAATCATTTTCTTGTAGTTTTCTCTACTTCAACTCCCCAACTTCTTCAGATGCTCTTTTCTGTAGTAGCAGCGAATTCATTTAAAAATGTTTCCAATGAAAGCTTATGTCAACGCATGGCCTTAAAGCACATGCATGTTTTTTTGTTTTTTTGTTTTTTTTAAAAGAGCTATACTAGAATTCAATTCAATTCAATGGTTGGCTTGAATTGTCTAGATAAAGAAACAACTCCCTGATTGGTGAGGTGCTGGAGCCGGTCATGTTGTAAACCAATGACAGAGGAGAGGGGGAGAGAGAAAAGGCGTTGAGTGTTTATTATAAAGCAGAAAATATTAATTCCCCCTCGCCGTGGGCCGTGACGTCAGTATAGGAAGTCATTGTAGAGCAACACTGGAGCGATTACCAGCAAAAAGGGGGAGCCTGATGTCGAGGAGTCAGCCCTATGTATATCTCTCTATACGCCTCAACTTTTAACACAAAGTTCAATATCCAAAAACAAAAAAGGGACGTGGACTACGCAGACCCACACTTGCTTTTTCCTCATTTTCACTGAATGTAACCACATTTTGGACCCTATCTGAGCTCTGTGTAAACGTGGAATTTTATTTATTTTTTTGGTTTATGTGTTGTTGTTGTTTTTTTTTACTTAAAAGTTAATTTTGCTTTCATTGACTTTTCTTTGATTATACTATCGCGCAGTTTACTATTGCAGCGGAGGAGCAGCGTCTCAATGTTGTTATGAAGACTTGATCACTCCTTTCTTAATATGGAAGGATCCAGTGGGTCGAGTTTTGGGATAGACACTATTTTATCAAGCGCTACTAACTCTGGCAACCCGGTGCTGATGAACGGAGATTTTCGTCTCGGCGACAGCAGGACAGCGGATTTCAGGAGCCAGGCAACCCCGTCACCATGCTCGGAGATAGACACTGTGGGAACAGCCCCCTCATCCCCCATCTCGGTCACCATGGAGCACGCCGCCGATCCGCATCTGGTCCAGGACAGCCTTCAGCATCACCACCATCACCACAACCAGCCGCAAAGTTTGCCGCTGTCGCCTCAGCAGCAGCCGCTTGCGGGGGCCGGCTGCGCCCCGAGGACTGCCACCTCTTCATTTTTAATCAAAGACATTTTAGGCGACAGTAAACCGCTGGCAGCCTGCGCACCTTACAGCACCAGTGTATCCTCACCCCATCACACACCAAAACCAGAAAGTGCCACGGCTCCGGACGGGTTCAGGCCCAAGTTGGAACAAGATGAAAACAGGAGCAAGTTGGACAAAAGAGATGACATTCAAAGCGAAATGAAATGCAACGGTAAGTGCACATAATTTGTTAGTGAAATGAAAAATATCCATTTGTTGTTGCCATTAGTGCAAATGATTCAAGCTGTGATGCCAATATGAGTTGAGGTTTATTTTTCCCATGAGCATAAAATGTAACTATAGCATCATGAAGAGGACAATAACAATAAAAAAAAAGATAAGAAAAAACAGTAACAGGATAGCTAGACGTGGCTATAATAATAATATAAATAATAATAATAATAATAATGATAATAATATGTTTGTGTATGTTGTTATTATTATTAATAATAACCATAACAATAATAATAATACTAATACTTTTTGGCTGTCATAATTCTTTGTCTTCGTCAGTTTCAGTTCCCTTTTATTAGTATAACAGAGCTGATAACAGATGTAAGCCTGGTGATTTTCCCCGTGCGCGGGCCTCCCTAGTGGGTCAATTAGAGAGATTATTGTTCTTCCTAGAGGGGGGATCATGGAGCACTGAAAAACAGCTACAAATAGAGATGGATTGACATATCGATTTCCCGTTCTCTGGAAAAAAAAAACTTTAGGTGACAAATACAGCACATTTCTTTTATTGCCCTTGGTTTGCTTTTCAGCCACACGCACCCAACAGCTTTCATTGCTTTCAGCAGGTATTTAATCCAAGAAAGTTTGACTATAGGCTAAAGCATAGATTAATGTAGGTTGCGAGTTTTGTTTTTATTTAGTTGTTTTTATGGGCCCAAGGAGTCACAAGAGAAAATAAATATATTTTCTGTCCAAGTGAGACATGTTCTAGCAGGCCTAACGCTTATATGTCATTATTTCACTACTGCACAAAATAATACATATTGCACCTTGTTTTCTATTTAGGAACTAAAGAAGAGGGTGACCGGGAAATCTCCAGTAGCAGAGACAGTCCACCGGTGCGCACGAAAAAACCTCGCAAAGCACGGACAGCCTTTTCCGACCACCAGCTCAACCAGCTCGAAAGGAGCTTTGAGCGACAAAAATACCTCAGTGTGCAGGACCGCATGGACCTGGCCGCAGCACTCAACCTGACAGACACACAAGTCAAGACCTGGTACCAAAACAGACGGTATGCAACAGCTCATTAATGCTCTAGATAGTATTATCTTTTGGCTTCTACCATAGCAGAACCCCTTTTTGGTGCGTGAAAGAACCCTTCAAGAATGTATGAAATGTCCCAAATATCATCAGAATTAAAATTACTTTGTAAGAACCATAACATACTTTTTTATTATTATTATTTTAACAAATTACAGGGTTTTTGGAGTTATCATGGTGCTATAGAATCACTGACCAAATGACCCTTGAATAGACCCTCATTTTCTGTGTGTATCTCTTCATTATTTGGAGTTTTATTATTTTGGTTACTGATTTGTTGGTATTTTCCCAGCCATCGCACGTTGTCTGACAGGCATATTTTGACACCACGTTTGGTCACAATTTCTAATCCATGCAAAGCCATTAGATGACTGTAGATGCAATTTAGACACACGCATGTAAGAGGTGGGTTTTTATTTGTTTTGGCGGTCACCCGTGGATGTAGCTACAATATTCGCAATTCTCCCTTTCTGGGACGTAGTGGAGGGTAAATCCAACCTAAACTCGTTTTGCCCACCTTTTTATTTGCTGAATAAATTTAGCCACCTTTTTTAGGCCGACATAAATCGTTATGACAAATTGTTAATATACACCAAGTTCCACAACATTAACGCGAGGATGTGGTATTTTACGGGCAAAAGCATAAATGATTGCTTTTCTGAAAGTCTCATTGATTTTTGTTCATATTGGTGGTTGCTTGCCTTATGATGATCAACGACTAGAGGTTATACTTTATCGCCTTTTTGTTTGCCTCTACATCATTGCTCCCATTTCATTTGAAAAGTTAAGTTATTAAGGCTTGGAGTTAATTGGGACCTGTCTCAAAATGTATATCCTTGTCTTGTAGTATGTTGATAATGCATATTTGCCTCCCCGGCTGAAAATGTCCCTAATGAGTTAAACAATTAGCATCATATCCGCAGACCTCGTTATATAAAGACATAACTCGCAGTGTAACTCAGAATACTCGAAATGTATGCGTTTATTTGAATAGGTTATCGTAGGGGCAACATTTATCTTTTTGCGCAGCCATTGTGAAAATGCAGGCAGGTCTGGAAAAGTAGGCCTATCAAGTGATGACTATAAAGCTTTCATGTAATCCAAACACACGGTGCAAAAAAAATATCAAGGAGAACTCAAATAGTGTCTTGATTTTCTTTATCTTTTTTTTTTTTGCCTAATTAAACCCTAACCACAAATTCGTGCCTGCAATAATTAGGCCTCGGCATGCCAATTAAGGGGCGTTTGGGGAATTTACAGAGACTGAACTGATTAAATAATTCATCTGTTGTATTTTGATCTGATTTCCAGGACGAAGTGGAAGAGGCAAACCGCGGTCGGATTAGAGCTCCTGGCTGAAGCAGGAAACTACTCGGCCTTACAGAGAATGTTCCCGTCGCCCTATTTCTACCACCCCAGCTTGTTGGGCACCATGGACAGCACGACAGCAGCCGCAGCGGCCGCCGCCATGTACAGCAGTATGTACCGGACTCCTTCGGCGCCGCATCCCAGCCTCCAGAGACCCCTTGTCCCGAGGGTACTCATTCATGGCCTTGGGCCGGGGGGGCAACCGGCATTAAACCCCCTGTCTAACCCCATGACCGGCGGACCGCATCCGCGATAAAAGACGATAAAAGACGAAATAAGACGATGGCCAGAAACCTGGTTGAACACGTGATGTGAGTAACTGTGTCGAAATCACATTGCAGGACTTTTTTTTCCCAAAAAGACACTTAAAGACATTTTACAGAAGTAAAGGAGGTATTTAATATAGGCCCTAATAGCCTAAGTCCAGTCCTGACATAAAGAACTTTCTGTCGAGGCCGTGACAGAAAAAAGGGACTGTTCATGTCTGATTGTTTGTTTGTCTTTTGTACAAATACACTTACATTAGCAAATAAACTTATAAAGTTTATTAGATGGAGAAGAACGGAATGAATAAAGAAGTAATGATACTAAATGCACTGCAGACGCTTCTATTGAAAACTGAGTCAAGGTTTTATTTGTACATAAACTTTTTGGGATACTAGGCTTATCTGACAACCTACAGAGAAGAAGATGCATTTAATAAAATGCAAAATTTAGCAGAAGCTGCCTCAACCAACTAATGTTTGAAGAACAACTTATATAATGGATAGCCTGCTGAGCGCTGGATTAGGCCATTTCCCCCAAAAGGTTTTGGTATAGTTATACAATTTGGTGCACGAATCTTATCTTATCTTTATTTTTTTAACATCAAAAATATTTTACAATATATTACATTCACTGTGTGGTTGTCCTTCAATTAAGGTAAGCTTCATAGTAGTCGTGATTATCACCCGATGGAAACACATATATAGTGGGTAAACTCACTTGACCCACGGTTTTACTTCTGACATCAATTTTATCAGAACTTTATCAATTCATAGTATAGCTCATAATAAGTAGTATCCAACTAATTTGTTATAGGCCTATGTTGATGTGACCTTTTAAGGAAGAAAAAAACACCAATTACTGCTTTTCTTAAATATTGGATTTTGATCGGAATGGTTGACGATGACCGACTGGAGGTCATAGTTTACCCGCATTCTTATTTATATTTCCCACTACATATCACTGGTTTTATATAGGTTATATATATGTATGCCTAGCAGCTGATTGGTGGTGGGGTGAATGATTTGATTAGTTGGGTATTGGGAATGTGGCCTTGGCTTAGCAGCTGTTCTGTGGGAGCAGAGCAGACAATAAGCCCATATTTCCCAGCGTGAGCGATCAGGGCTTGAGGAAAAGAAGCCTGAAACAAATCTCCACCGATAATGTGCTCATTCTCAATAACCAACAGCTGCTAGTGAACTTGTTTTACGAAGTCCACCCCCACCCCACCCCTCCCTAAAAACAAAAACAATCTGAGCTCTGTTTGCGTTCTTGTTTGATTGGGCGTAGACCTACAACATAAATTAGCAGAAGTAAAATGTATTGGCTATGCCCTGGCAAAAATCACTACAATATTCCTAAAATATTCCTGTAGGGATTTATAGTTTTTTGTGATATTTACATTATAATCTTATAGAATCCTTCTAATTTTTAGAGGATTACTATAGTTTACTTTAAGAGTGCTACACCGAGATTATAACAGCTTTAGAGTAGTGAGGTTTTCTTTCTATCCCTGCCTATTGTAGCAAAATGTTGGTTTCAGGAACAAAAATAAAGCGATGCAGTGCGGGACTTTAATTAAATGTCATTAAAACACTTTATTTTATTTAGCCTAAATCCTTAAAGCGCGCACCCCAGAGAATATGGCGAGTAGGCGCTTCATGTGAATTGACTGCACAGAGGGAGCGCCTCGGGGCCCGTTTGTTTGGCTTTCTTTTATTTGAACCTTTTGCTTATTTCAGTGTTGTGAAATTCCTGTTCAAGCCAAATTGACCTTTGCTGGTCTATAAAAAAAGACGAATGCATGCATGCAAACCTCTCAAGAAGAACAGCATAGGATAGTTTTAGAAATAGCCCAGCACATTTTACATTGCGTTATCAACTTTTCGTTCGACATAATAGTCTGAGATTATTACTTAGTGGAAATTAATATTTTTGTTGGCAGAGTTATTGATTGCGACTATATTTAGAAAGCAACGTTGTTTCATTTCGATGCACGTTTTTGATTTTTTTTAAATATTTAAGTGTTGCACGATTGACTTCGTTAAACAAATCGGCTATGGACATCACCCCGCCACACACACACACGCGCGCACGCGCGCGCGCGCGCACACACGCTCACACAAGCAGACGCACACAAACACATGTAGAGTGTGACATCAGTGGCCAATATCACTTTGCCAGAGGAGCCAGCGTAAACTAAACACCAACTTTTACATCTTCTTAATACATTTAACACGTTAATGTAGCATATTTAACACGTCTGCTTGTTCCATTCATTGTCTGGACAACACTCAATCCTTCTGGAGAAAACAAGCCTGTAGCCCTGTTAGTCTCACTTTCTGGGGCTTGCTTTTGGGATTATGGATGGTGCCTTTAAGGACATATAGGCCTATTAAATGCGTTTTCACATTTAACCAAATTAGTAAAATAGGCCTAGAATTATTATTGGGTTGTGTGTTGGATGAATGTTTATGGGGCGGTCTATATATAGTATTATTTAAACAAGCAATTACACTGAATGCAATATCCGTTCTCATTAAACCTTTAGGTTAATGGATAGTAGACCGAAGCCATAATACACAAAAGAAGACATTTGGACAACAGGCTGTAGCAAGATAAATCGGCCCCTTCTTGCCCTTGTAAGCGATAGAAAATTATTGCGAAAACAGCCCAACTATGCCGTGTTGTATATTTTTTTACTGCAACCGTTGAAAAATATTAGCCTACCATACTGACCCTACAGCTTCTGTCCATTATTGCAATAGTGCCGACGCGTGTTGTTCATATGCATGACTTCTACAACATTATTTATTTATTGCACTCTGCGGGTGGGAGGGGTGCGGGTGTGGGCTGTTCCAATTCATTAATAATAGCCTAAGCCATACAGCAGCACTGAATTAATAGGGCTGCTATCCTTCATACTACCAGGTAATGTTGGCATTGTTGTCTAATCAATTTTTTTAAATAAATCCACAATTTTAGAAACGTGTAGCTCAAACAATGCAGATGAAATCTTTCAGTCAGCTCAAACTGGGCCACAGTGACTCTGAGCTAAACTGGCAGCATGAGGCTGACAGGCATGCACACATTTTGCTTTTTTGATGGACTCCTAGTCTACCTCACTATGACTGTTTAGAGTCTCATCATTTGTTCATTATTGTTATTATGACTACTTGTTAATTTGTGGTTGATACCGGTCATCAACGGTCAAGTGCCAGATATGCGAGGATAAATGGTTTGAACCGATAAAAAATACAAACGCAACAGAGGAAACATTACAGAAAATGATTATTGTAGAAAATGTAATGTAATCCATCACGATGACACCCAGAATCACCCGGGCTTGGTTTACAAATGTGACCACTCTCTCAGAATTGACTGAGTTTTGGTGAGGATGAACAATACTTGGGAAAAGACAATCACTGGTGGAAAAGGGCAGCAGACTTGAATGAGGAGGATTAGTCCTTTCTTTTACATGGCGCATATTATCCAGAACAGATGGGCTTTAGAGAGTCGTTTTCTTCTTCTTCTTGCCTCAAGGAACCTCGTTGGGTACTTTAATTGCCACATTTTCCAACTGATGTAATGGTGGGATATCTGTTTCATTACAATAATGAGGTAACACTTGCTCTCCTCGGCCTCTCATTATCACGTCTACTACGTCACTCGCTAAACACAAATGTAGCCACGCCCCTTCTCCAGAAACGTTAGCGCCAAGTTCTCATACGTCTTACTGTGTAATCAACAACTGCTGTCTCCTGCTCCCTGGTGTGCTTGAACACTGTTTATCCTCATAAAGCCAGGGGAATTTAAAGCTATGCAGGATGTCGGTCAGCAGTAATGGAAGAAGTTAGGTACATTTGAAGGTACTTGTACATTGGAAAAATGCAAGTTGGAAATATGGAAATATGAACTTGAGGGGTTGGTTCACTGTTGTGTGTGTGATCTAATTCCCCATCCTATTTTGGCACATATATGCATCAAGTTGGTAGTCCAATACGGGCTGATGTTGAGTGTCACATGGCCAACCTTGATATTTTCGCACATTTCCATACCCGTTTCCAAATCATCAGTGCTGTTTGAAGATAATAAATAAGCATTTGGAGGGTGTGCTATCCATTTTGGAAACACACCAAAATACAGCTGCACGCGAGGTTCCACACTTATTAGCGAATATGATGAAGAGGAATACCTCCATATAGACACCATAAAGAGATGTGCAGCCTGGTTACATTTGCATTGCGATAGGCCGATTTTAATAGGCTACAAAGTGTTTTGGAATCAACCCAGTAGCGTGGTTTTTCTGCATATAGCAACTTATCTAAATCATTTGAAGAAGTCATAAAGAATGAACGTTTTAGAGTTTATCATGCTTTTAGAAGACGACAAACACCCTTACTTTACACATTTATATGTATGATACAATATTAACACCTGCCCATGGAGACATTCACACGTATTGGTAATGAGTAGCAGATTTTTTTTAAATTTTACTTTAGCATTTTACACATTAAAAAATGTATTGTTTATATAATACCAAACTTGGTAGGGCTTCTCCTGCTAAATACCTTGACATGCATGACAACTTACAAGTGGATTTGATAAATGAAATTGAGCTATAATTGATTCTATTTTGATTTCTCATGTCTCATTTGCCCATAGCTCAGGCATGTTTTGTAAAAGAGAAATATCAAATGAATTGGAAGAGGACAATCCATGACCCGAACCTATGGGTCCCATTCAAGTTATTTTTCATGTAAAATACTCGTAGGTCAGGACTCCTGCACAAACAGGATGGCACATTGTCATAGAGTCCCTATGGCTACTCTCTCTGACCTGGTGACATGTTACCTCGATTCCCTCTGTGCTAAGAGAAAAGTTATGGATCTATGCTGGAGAAATATTGCAGAAGAGGACAGAATAACAATAGTAAGAATTCTGTTTGAAGCAATAGGTGGTCTATGGTGCTGCCGGAGAGCCTCTAACTAAAAATGCACCTAAAGTTTGGTTGTTTAGAGGAGTAAGTAACCACTGAACAGACTTGTTGACATGGTGTCTGTAAGCCATCCATTCATCATCCTATAAACACCCACCTCACGGCTGAGCCCAAACCAGCGTGGACATCTGCAACAGTCCTGCTGAATGATGCTCTAGCTGGGACATATCATAGTTTAAATGGCCTCATCATTTCAGCAAATCCAGCCAGTTTCCCTCTCCCTTTTTGTCAAGTGACAGGACAGCTGATGGCAGAGAAGCTCCGCTACCTTTCAAGTTTCAAACCAGGCGCCGTCACATGCGACCGCACAACGGAGAAGAAAAAAGTCTGTCAGCAGTGATGTCAAAAGCTTCAATTTTTACAGAGCAATTAGGGGTTTCATCACAGCGGAGTGATGTCAGGATTCATTACGGCTCAGCAACAGCTAATTGCTTCAAGGTTAAAGTAACAGATCTGACGGCATTATATTTTAAGTGACAGACTCAAATTCTGGTGGTGTTTCACAGAGCACAGCACTGACATTAAGGGAGTGTGGTTGGGAGGATGGAGGGCTGAGAAGCAATTGAAATTACTGCACATTAGAATTGTGATTGGTTAGAATTACAGTAGCTGTCTAAGGGATCTATAGGAACAAAGGACAATGTTACATGCACAAACCATCTATTAGGCATATGCTCTCCCTTCCTGAGTTGTCTCTTGGCACTATTAGGTATAAAATACTGACCCAGTATTATGAATTAAGTGAAACCTGACCTAATTTTGATCAAGATTTTGCACCTACCTAAAGGACCTTATACAGGTAAGCTGGTCAGCACCTTAACCTGTTTGTCATATTACTGAAAGCTGCACACTGTATTAAGACATGACAACAATAAGCAGAGAGCCCCAGCAGTCTGGGGTAAGATGGCACCCTTGCATTTAGACCTTTTCATAACTTAATGACCCAGTTTAAGGAAGAAAATTAATATATTTGAGCAAAATGAATTATAGATTGGGGCATCCATGCTGGGGCGCTGCTGGAGTCATTTCTTTCAAGTGAGCAGTTGTTTACCCTTGGCTTTTTTTCTCCTCTTAAAGTAGAATACCTGATCCTTTGAACTGATTGTTTGTTTAACCGCTGTTGGGAATCGAGAATCCCTGAGGTCTGAGTAAGTGTTGATCTAAGGTTGGATTTGAAATAGCCTAATGAGGAACTCTTTGGATAATTAGTGATAGCTAGAATGCTTGTGGATAATTTGAGTGCTTCGCCACCCTGTATGAGCAAGATGAGGGGAGGAGGCTGGATGATGAAAGAACAGAAAGATCAGGGTTAATGAAAATTAGCATGTCAAGTTAGTCCCTACCTCTCTGTTTTTTTCCCCCTTTTGTTCTTCCTAAGATGCGCTATTGTTGATGTAATGGAACAATTAGCGGTGTGGTTCATTGCAGGGATAGGGTGCTGCTGGGGAGGACTGCTGTTGGAACTACAACTCCATTGTGGTAATTAGAGTCAGGGAGGTGTCTAGTGGTGAGGTCCAGCAGGAAATGAGGAGGTGGCAGCGGGCCTATGGGGAGAATAAGGCTGCCCCCCCCCACCCCCTGTGCCCACTCAGTAGTCAGTAGGAGACCACAAACAAGAGCTGTGCCAAGTTCAGACAATCATACAAGTTTGGGCTGGTCTACAGTGAACCACCAGCTATTCTGCAGTTGATATTTTTCATGGTTTATCCACCATGAAGACCCACACCCCTGACTGGTGTTAGAAGATTGGATTTGATTTGTTCGATATTGAGTTGCTTTGTCATTATTCCACCAGATAAAGAAATATTTTGAAGTGCAACTGCATTTTCCTATTTAATAACGCCACAAAAAAACACTAAACAAAGGCATGCTTTAAAGTAACACAAACTAGATTTATTTTGCTCTAGACAATGGCAATTAATCTTTTTTTATATGGTGGGCTATTATGTGATGCTTCTTAAAGGTAGGAGTGGTATAATTGACTATCCACAACACTTTTGGGAGATAGTGTGATGGTGGCATACAATATTCATGGCAGCAATAAAGAAGCCTTGTCTAAACAAGACCTGATTTTACAATATGGCAAATAGAGGCCGATGTTGTTAACCTCATTTCCCTCACTTTGTTTGTTTTTGTTTTGAATCACAAGAATACGCAGTGAATCCTTGCTGGAGATTGTGTTGAGGCAGAGTTAATTACATTTTTAAATTAAGGCTGTCTTCAGATCAACTTGGTGAAGAGTGACAAAGCCAGGTTATTAAGAGCAATGAGGGTGCGAAGAAATGGACTGATAGGAGTTTACAAGTACCTGTGAGGTGCAAGCATGGGCCTGCCGCGTGGTGAAATGTGATTAGGAGCTTGTGCTAAGCGTTATCTGGTCCTCTCACCACTTTACAGCTGTGAGCTTCAGGCAAGAAAGCAAGTTGTTGATTGGTGCTGCATTTCCAGCTCTTTCACAACTCAGTCATTTCCTGCAAGAATTGGAATGAGCCTGTATTTCTAACACATGCATGCGTGAACACGCATATGTCCCGGTGTCTCATACACATAAAGTGGTGAGACACGTGGACATATGCTTGTGCATAAACAGTTGGAATTGTTAAAAATGTTGCCAAACACATAACGGATTTTCAGTTGGATCATCCAGTGGGTCAGTATAATATATTGACAACAGTTGTGTTTTTCATTGCCAGTGATTTTCTGGAGACAAAACTGGTCTTTCTCTGCATAAACTATTGGTATGCTCTTTTTATGAGGTTATTTTCCCCATAGCCGCACAAAGCAGCTACCCCCCTAGTTGAAGCGATTTGCTGTTCACAATGCCTCAGCTTAACCAGCTAGGTCAGGTCAAGTTGACTCAGACAATAGGGACTTTAGTGTCTCACCCACAGCACAGAGTGTCACAGAAACAAAGCACCTCGCTCCAAGTGGAGCAAACATTTCATCAAGTGGTGGCTCACAGTCCATATATTTATCCTATCTAGTCTAGTATTTTTCATCAAGCGACCTTGTTGTAAATTTGTGCTTTTTTTTCCCAACAGTGCTCTACTTTGAATCTTTATTTTCAAGCGTGATCATTTTTGTGCCATTTCTCCATGTTGGTACAAGAGACCCACATCTTGCCGTTATGGTATTAACGTGTGAATGCAATAAGGCTGATGAAAAATGATGAAGACCATGAATGTAAACAAAGTATGTATGGAGAGGGTGAATATCACATAAGCATTCTAAGCCTACACAGATGGAAATACTTTATTGTTTTTATGTGTGACCTTTATGTTTTTTTGTTTCTATAGACACTGTCATTTCATTAGGGGTATAATTCAGCGACAGATTGATCCACTCCTGACAAATGACTATGGAAGAGACACAATTATAATAGAAGACTGCGATAATAGGGAGGTAATTGCATGATGTTTGCAATACCCACTTAAGACCACCCAGCAGCCTGTAATTCAAGCAACGTCTCCTCTAATTCAGCTTGCTCATCCTCCCCCCAGAGTTGTGCAAAGCCAGCTTCTATTTAGCATTACAATATACAGTAGCTGATGATATAAGGTATACATACATAAGGTATATAAAAACTAAAATTCCTACTATATTACTGCATTGCCTGAACAGAGGCATTTAAAGAGAATTCACTGAATATACCACATACTCAGAGGATGTAGACATTGTCCATACTACGGATGCACACATCAACACCTACGGGAATTCATATACAAAGGTCTCCCAGCAGCATACACAATGGCTGCATATCGCAGGAGATGAACATCTGATTTGTCACATTTGAAACGCTAATGTTTAAACCAAAAGGAAGAGCACACAGTAATGTGTTCATTCATCTGCATAAACACCACCTGTCCCGGCACAGACAACTCCTCAAGCAGCGAAAGTTTAGTGGCAGCGTGCGTGCGAGCCAATCAGTTGGGGCCCAGCTGTGGTTTCACGAACCCGTATCGTTTTCAAGTGTCAGAAAGCGCTCTGAGTACTGTTGGTGGTGCTAGAGAGAGAATACTTTCATTTCATGTCATCCGCCAGCGAGACGAATAGGCGACACGATAACAAAAAGAAAACAGGGTGTGCTATCACGATTGACATCCAAAGGTAATTTATGCTGGCCCTTTATTTACTCATGCAGCTTCCATATACACACTGAGAGTTGTTCTTGAAGGCTAATTTGGAGCATATTTGGCATATTGCAGGCCCTTTCTCCTTAAGAATTTCCATCATTTGTCTCAGGCATGAGCAATGTGTTATCAAAATCCAGAACAGCATTGATCACCTCGCCTTTTTTATTGTTATCATCCCTGGAACAGCTCCTTAGTGCCAAAGCTTTTGTTTGTTTTCCTGTTGTTTTTTCTACACTGATACTGGAACAATACTGTCAGTTTCTATCTTGACTTCTTTCCAAAAGTGGAATATGGTGTGTTCCTCAAATCGTATCCGTAATGAAAAGGAAAGCTTGCCTCACATGACACCTCTTCGGCTGCATAGGAGCTGGTGTTTTTTGATGGTTAAAGAGGGAAAGGCATTCGGCATCATAATTATTTGTGTAGTTTAATGAATTACTGGGTAGCACTGATAAATGAAACCTAAGTGTATCAGATCTGTAATCAGATTTAGGCTATATTTAACACGTTAATATCTTAGAAATACAGTCACAATTCTCACAAGCCTATTGTTTTCTTTTTTGACAGCAGGCTTATGTATCTACTTTTTACATCTACTACCTTTGACCTGAATATTTTTTTTTCTTACCTCATAAATGTAATTCAATTATCTATTGCTTTTGATAGAAGTAATTCGGTGGGAATCATTTTTTGTTCTTTCAAGTGTAGTTTAGGTAATGGTCACTTCTTTCAAGTGCTCCACTTTCAACAGAGGCTTTTAAAGGTAGAATTGTGGGTAAGTCGACTGTCACCACCAAAATCATACGACTGATCCACAAGGAAGAAAGGGCCAATTAGAGATCATTTGGCAAAGAAGCTTTCGATTGCTTTCACTCTCGTATTATTTGGTCTTTTGTTGACCTCTTCTGAGAGCAAAGGCGGATTCTCTGACAAGCAGGAGAGGGGCTGCAGCCACACTGCTCTTTCATCTGGCATTGTGAGAGCACAAGTGCCCGTGTCTGCCAACCACTTTAATCAACTTAATGCAACTGATGCTGACTGTTGTTATGAGCCCCTGGTCAGATTCAAAGAGGCCCACAGATGGACGACTCTGTGGAGGCTTTTCATAGACCTCTGTGGCCAACAAGTGCTGGTTTGGGCTAGGGATGGAGGCATGGCGGAGATGAGGGTCATGGGACATGCAGACAACACTCAGACAACCTGTCTGCGAGGGCATGCTGGTTCCTATCTCCTCTCCCTCCATATCTTCGTCTTTACAAGGGCTACACAGCACATCTGATATGAAATGTGGGTGATGGACCTTTGTTTAGTTCAAAGGTTTATACCTCTTTATTCCTAAGTCCCTTTGTGGATCCTTGGGCCTTGAAATATGTATAACTGTCCTTTTCATTCCAGCCATCTGAGGGAAAAATCAAAGCGCAGAGTTTCTGTGAGAACCAGTTTGAAATGCTGTGTCCATACAGTGTCATCATTCTTAAACCTGTTACCCAGCACTGAGCCCTTCATGACCTCCAACCATGAAGCTCCACTAGGCCTACATGCAACTCATTGCTTCACAACTGCAATTAGCATCACTGTTCATTATCAATATCTGACCTATCCATTACATTCATAATTATATGATGTAATTGTCAATATTTTTAGGATTAATTTGAGAATTTGGTCACACTCAATATGGTCTGAATTAATCTATGGTAATTGTAGTTTATGTACTCAAAACTGTATCAGTTTCAGCTTATTTTCATGCCAGTCAGAGGCATTATTATATGCTGAAACATTTGAAGATATGCCAACTAATTTTCTCATATATCTGTTATTGGATATAGAGTTACTTGTCTGGTAAGCAGTTTTATGAAAATCCCATTGTCCTTTGTAATGGATAGTGAGGATTTATCTTGGTTTTATTTTCCTGTGCTAAAATATTCAGGAACTTCATAACAATGCAGCAAAAATCACTTCTGCTATCCACAAACTAGTGAAACATATTAAGTTACGCAAACTGGTGAAAAAAAACAACAACAAACTAACACCTGAAAATCCAGTGGCTAATGCATGTCAGCCAGTGTTGGGCTTGTTACTATAAAAATGTAATATATCAAAAATAATATTACTCCCTGGGAGAAGTCATTTGTTACATTACTCCTTATATTGCTTTTCCATTAACCTGCCAATAAAAAAAACTGTGATTGTTTCCTCTTTCCTTCAAAATACCTTGTCTGTGCCTTCTGTGACTGATAACCAAATACTGTGCAGCTTAATTTTTAGTATGTGTGTATAGTTTACAACCCAGAGTAATGGGAATACTTCCAGCCACTGAAGCTAGCTAGCTAGCGCAATGTGTCGCGCGAACGTGTCCTTTAGTTATGACGAAAATATGAAGGGGAGACAACAAAAGTACCGTTGTAACAATTTATTTCTCTGTTTGGTAACTGTAATATTATTCCTGAAATTGAAATAGTGATTTGTTACAGAGATTTGTTACAATAATATTACTATACCGAGTAGCACATTGCCGCCATCACTGATGGCATCAGAGTTGAAACTTGAAACAAAATGCACCGCATTGCTGCACCCTGAAGAACACCTGCATTTTGTAATGGGTTGGTGTGTTTTACTATATTGCCCTGCATTAGACCTCAAAGTAAGGCTTTTTACATGGTTTACTAGATTTCAGTGAGTAGGTGCAGGTGTAGACAGCCCATTGGCACACACACAAGATAATTGAAGTGCCAAACTTGAGGCATTGTTCACATAGCCCCTGTTTGTTTTCAATACAATTGTCTAGAGATGCATGAGGAGTCCACAAGGTGAATGTTAATTCAGAATAATGCTTGGACGGAGGGGAAACCACAAATCAAAAGCTGTAAGAATTACTGGAAACAAATTATGAGAACCACTCAAATTAAAGACATGTCTCAAGGGAGGGAAATGGTGTATCTGCAGACCAGAAGAGGAGAGAAGCTACAGGAAAAGGACAAATTTAAAGTTTTGTTCCAGCCAAAAGAGTGCTCTGCTTTCACTAAATGAATCCATTTGCTATCAAATGGTAAAAGGTGTTGCTCTAAATGTGTGTGTCTTTGTGTTATGCTTATTCTGTCAATGCCACAGAATGAAAGTGTTGAGGCATATCTGGCCACAGATCCACTCCTGTGGATAGAGCTTCAATGTTCATTGATTTGAGTGGGAAGGTGGCGGTTACTTTTTCCAATGTATTGAAGGCCACAGGGTCAACTGAGCAGAATTGAGTTGAATACGTGTGTCATGTAGCTGTTATGAAGCACTTGTTCGGGTATTATGAATGTGTTTTACACTTGGTCACAAGCATTAACCTGAAATCCTTATTCCAATCACTGAGCTATGACAACTGGACAAAGTGTATCTCTCTGTAAAAGTACAAAAAACAAGGGGGAATTACCCCAAAAAGTCTGTTTCTATTGTGTGTTGCATATTAGAAAGGAAATTTAATTGAGTCGTGTACAAGCCCCGCAAAAGGACAGAGAGAGACACATAGCCCTCCAAGGCATGACATTGTTTTTGACTTGGCAAAGTGCTGAGCTCAACAGCAGACCACTAACAAGGAGACAATCACCCCTGAAGGAAAGATGCATACACAGAATGGCAGGAGGACTCTAGTGATAACCACGCACTATTGAATCCTCCTGTGGTTCTTCAGTCTGGAGTCATCGCAAGGTTTCTACTGGACAGTGATTTTCATACACTAGGGCTACATTCATTCTTCTCTCTCTTCCTCTTCATTTTATATTTGCACTGGGGTTCAATAACATCAACATTAAGATTTCTCTTGAACATCAATAATTTAGCTTTTGCTTGGAGTTCATTTTCAAAGCACTCTGTCAGATGAAGCAAAACTGTATCAACTTGCTTTTATCTAACATTGAGAACAAGCCAATATAAGGCATTGATGTTATTTCTATGCTTTGTTGTCTGAATTGGAGTGCTGTTCCCAGAGAGACAGTAGAGGTTTTGTTTTTATCTTTGGATTAAGGAAGCATAGGTCTTTTTTAGATTGGGGAGTGCTCTCACAGGGGTCAAATAACAGATTAATAGGTTCAGTAATGAGCTCCCTGGAGTGTCCAAGTCTCTCCCACTTCCCAATCCTCCATTATGTCCTTTTATGATGGATGGTGGCAAACATCATTCACACATCTCAAAGAAAAATGACTAGGATGCCATTTGTGTGAAGGAGAAACATCAGCTGTAGTGATATATTGTTCTGGTATGATGTTCTCTTTTGTATCTTTGTTTGTCATCCATGCTAAACTGTCACCGCTGTCTCCTTTTGTTCAGTCTCAACAGGAATGTTAACATGCCAGTCTTGGTTTCTTTAAGGTGCTTAAAGTAACTTGGTTTTAGATCTGGTGAGCTCCTCTGCTTTGATCTAATCAAGCCCTTGATGCTCAGACCATACACTTGAAAATATGAATGATTTTTCACAATGGGTTATGAAGGTACACTTACGGTTAAACTAAAATCAGCATTAGATTGTTTCTTGCAGGTGAAAGACATTTTGCGGGTAACTTGAGGTTTAGACAATCTAATCATTTTCCTTTGCCAGATGATTATTATATCGATTATGTTGAGATTACGCTATGTTATCACTCCAATGCCATTTATAAATATAAACTTGGGTCCTAAATTACCATTATCAGGTGAATAAAAAAAAAAAAACAGTCACAATTTCAATGCAATTTTATTTATTTTAGCTATTTTATGTTAAGGTACAACAGTGCTGCAAGAAATCATGAGGTCTCCACCCAGCCACTCAACTCAGAGTTATAGTTAGTCTGCCATCATTACAAAATCTGATGTAAATGTGAGGTCTTTGATGAGCAGCGGGGAATGTTTAAAATCCTTAACAGTGTCTGCCTTGTCATCTTGTCACTGATTAAGAAGTGTCGGGAGTAGGGCATAATCAGCTGACAGAGCAGCTCCCCTGGTCAGATATCTTTGTCCACCATCATTAACTGACCTTACACGTGTAGAGAATAACCACAGGGGGAGGACAGATAGTATAGCAGTCACAGGAGACAGATCTCAGGAGGTGATTACTTTATGCTACACCATGGAGTGATTCTAATGACCTCTGTGCTCTTGCATTAATGGCCTTTGCTGTCACATTATCATGCGGCAGAGGTGTATGAAGAGGTCCTCTCCTCACAGAGACAGTTTAATCAGAGTAAGCTCTACTAATACTCAGAATGAGGATAGATGTTTAGGATGGGCAGGGATAGGCAGGACTGTGACGGCGGGACGGGCCAAAAAAGTTCTGTAATTACTATGAAGGAGTAAGAAGGTGTGTGTGCGCACTACTCTAAAACCGTGAGGACATATCATTCATATATGACGCAATATATCTGTAATAAGCAGAATGAGCTCTCTACATAAATATTGGGACAATATGCATGTATTTTGTGTCAAAAGCTTCATGAGATTTGGGTGTGATGAAGGATTTGAGCCAAAAAAGGGAAAAACAGTGCTTTTGTTTAATTCCTCTATTAATATGAAATGGATATGACTATAAGGAGACAGAAAGAAATACGTTACAGACCCTATCACTGACGCAACAGAGGGGTCTTTGTCATTGTTAATTCAGCAACAGTCTTCTATTATAACCTCAATACATCTCATACAGAGAGGGAGAGCTTTATGTGTATCTTAGGACCCAATTTCTGTGTGAAAAGAGCTGATTGACTTTGGGGCCCAACATCTTTTTCTTTCACTGAACCTCAGCTAGAGTGAATGCAAATCAAGGTAGGTGTATTAATGGACATCTCTCTCACTGTATGAGACGGGGACTTAACGTCATGCTAAATTGTTTGTCTTGTGCTCTGAGTTGATCTCTTCATTATATGGCTCTTGGAGGATTACTTCAGGATTTGGGCGATCCCTCCGACTCATAATGCAAATGGTGAGGCCAACACTGAGCTATATGTTTAAGTGGCATATGGGGAAGTGAAACGGTGGGATGATTTTAAATAACTATGATTTTTTTTAAAGTTATATACATCTATTTTCTGTTTTCATTAATATGGTATGCAGCATGTTAATATGGTATGTGCGTATGATAAAGATATCATTGGGTAAAATCCCTTCATCTCAGCGACAGCAGAACATCCCTGCTATTATTCAGTAGTATTAAGTATTATTAAGTATTATTAAGTATTAAGTATTATTATTATTATTATCAAGTATTATTTTCTCTGTTGTGGATCACCAGTCTTATGTCAAGTGGGGCCATAACTTGTGTGTCCGGGCTGCACCACCAATACTCATGTCAACACATGTCTGTCCCCTATGTGTGGAACTGTCCCTGAGGGCAAATGTGCCCATTCACAAGGTCGAGTGGACAAGGCTGTTTGGGTTCATGTATGTACAGAACATGCAGAAAAGCATCACGTTATATTCACGTGGGCTTTTTAGCCACTGCTTGTCCAGTCTATTTGCATTGCCATATTTTTCTCTATATCTTTTGCCCTAATTTATCAGAAAAGTAATTGACCTACCATGCTAAAATGAGCAGAAAGTTATAGTAGATTGTTTTCAATGACTTTTTAACAATTTTTATTTGATGTCCAGCCATACAGAGGACACATCTTTCCCCTCTCTCCATGTCTCTATGGCAGACAGCAGTGGTTAAATGGCTGCCGTGTGATTCCTGCATCGTTAGCAGACCCAGGCCTGAAGGAAAGTGTCGTCTTTGAATTCACTGCAGAGACACAGAGCTCTGGCCCCTTTCTCCTCTCAACTTCCCCCTTGAAGTTTTTTTTTTCTTATAGCTGAAAAGAGAGCAGGATTGTGCTTTAAAAAAACTTGGGGGTTTTTAATCTGGGGAATGAGTGCTTTGCCATGCAGCCCAGCTCTAGAGAGAGTGCCAAGCAGGGCTGGGCAGTGTATTAATATTTAAATTCCAGTCCAGATAATCAATAGAAGGGGGTACTTCTGTGCGCTGTTACCCTCAGATGGGAGACGATAATAGGGAGAAAACCTGCTGATTAGCCTCCTTAGAAGCTCTCTACTCTGTGTAGTGCTCAATACTTTAGGAGTGATTATAACCTATTGAGGCAGAAAACCTGATCGAATATAACCTCTTTTGAATTCCTTGTTCCCTCAATAGTGTGTCAAAAAGAGCATTCAGCGGTTCATGTTACAAAATCACCGCCTGTCTAAGTTATTCTCATTTCTTCTTTGCATATGGTGCGCAAGAAAAAATTCCAGCACCCTTTATGTCACAACATAATGCTTTAATATGGGTGCCACTGCCATAACAGGCACCAATAGGGAACTTATATTTTATTCTTCTTTTCAGTGTACATAAAAAAATCCCAGCTTAGTCCTTTTTGTCTTTTGAATGCTTTGAACTCTTTTCAGCCTTTAGGGGGACTTTTTGTGCTTTGGACTGTGGTGTGCATTCACTGTAAAGGCACTCAATACCGCAATAAGACCACAAGCAAAACTGAGTGTCTTAAGCGGGACCACACATCTTAGGCATTTGCATAATTTAAGGAGGAAAAAAAAGAAAAGGCAAAAAACCAACCCTCTTCATTTAAGATGAGAATCGAAGCAACGCATACCTCTCTCGACCTATAGGGTTACTGCACGTTTTGGTCAAAATGGCTCAACAACAGCCGAAACAGAAAGTCTTAGAATTTAAGCCTTTCAGGGGAGCTTCATCTTTTTGTGTAGTTAAGGTTTTAGTCAATTTACCATATTCTCATAACACGGTATGTCTGAAAATCTGAATGTTTAAGAGAGGTCAGGGTTTTTTGCCATTGTCCTCACTTAGTTAAGGCATCAGAGATAAAGAAAGGGGTGTGGGGGTGCAATGCTTTTCCTGAGGATAATATCTCGTTTGAAGGGCCAGCAGAAAGAAAAGCAGAAGGAGTTGAAGTAGTGGTGGTGAGTATCTTGAAAGAGAGCAAGGCCAAAGCTGAACTGCTCAGTTCATTTTCCACCTCACTGGCCGTCGTAATCCATCTTGGCCAGCTGCTAACAAGATTGGGTCTGAAGTTTACCTCCACAATGAGATAATCAGATTAAGATGCACAAAGATCAAATAATGACCCGGCTTTAGGGCAAGTTCACCAGGCCCTTGATTGCGATGTGTGGTCCTTCAGTTATATTAAAGAATTAAAATTGTCTTGCCATAATATGTATGAAATCATCACAGTAATGCGTCTGAATGGACTGGGCTGAGTTGGACTATAATACTTATTTTATGCTTAAATCTGTAGTAGTTTGACAGCTGGATAGTATATGTTCATTTTGTGGAAATTAAAAACTTTCTTAAATTGTTTCCAAATAATTAAAATGACTGCGATGCTTTTGCTTCACTGCTGGGAGGATGAACCTGTTCAAGTTGTGAAACTGAAACAGCAGCACATTTAGCAATGTTAGCGCAGATGTATTTTGAAAGTAGTACGTTTTTGAAAGTGGGATATCATTTAGTTCTGCATTATTTTTTTCAGATTTCTTCTCTTTCCCTGCACACCCCTTTGCCTAAATAGAGTAACGGGATTATTCAGAGAGGCATACAAATGTGATTGTCTCACAGCAGATGGTGCGCACTGCTTCACCTTTGAGAGAAGTTAATTAAGCCCGCCATATTGTGCCTATCCAGGGGAAAAATGTAGATGAATATTGAGCAATCGAACCCTGTCTGTTTCTCAGTCGTCAGCACAGGGACAGAGAAGGCCATTGAGACAGAATTATGTACAGAGTTAAATTAATTTGCATCCAAGTTTCCAACTCTCTTCCCACGTTTCCACAGCAGACCTCCTGAAAGTTCGACCCTCACTAAATGCACCACACCACGATGGCTGCCAAATTCTCAAACAACCTCTGTTGTGTGATATCAAATGGGTCAGTGGGAGGGAACCTTCGTAATTCATATGGTCTCTTACTCCCTTGCCATCAACAAATTACCTTGCACAACCTTACAATAAACACAGTTTTCATGCTTCCGTCTCTTGTTGTACTTATATTTTAGCAGTGGCTAGAAAAGAAAGAGATTCAGAAAATGTAACTTCTGTCCTAACTGGTTTTGTTCCCTTTTTGAGATGTTCTTAGTGTTAACCCATAAAACACCAGCCGACTAAAGGGGCTACAGTGTGTATCCCACAAAAGATCAAAAACCTGTGAAGTTGAGTTTAAGAAAAAAGACAAAAAACGGAGCTGCGGATTATTAAACCAAGTGAAGTCAGAATAACAAAATAGTGTTCAAAGTGCCCAACATGGAGGGGGAGACCTGCTGAGTGCAATATAAAAGTAGGGGTTAAGCTTATTGTAAACTCCCTCCGCTACGTTCCAAAGGTAGATGTTACATATGATTAGAAGGCCTCTGCTGTGGCAGTCACGGCAAGGTACTTCCGTTCCAGTTGAGCATTGCTAATTTTTTAAACCCTTGACCACATGTGTGGCTCCTTTTTTCTTCTCTTTTTGATGTGTTTTTGAGGAGGGGGGGGGCTGCAGTGATTGCAATTTTATGGTAAAATGCCTACTTGAATCATATCCTCAAATGTTTAATCATGCTTAATGTTCCCCAAATTACGTAATGAAATAACTTTGAATACTTGTAATTAAAGTTTCCTCTATCATTTGATGCAAAAGTATTTTTTCAGCTATAGCTCCAGTAGAAATATGAAGAAATGATGAAGGCTTTTGGAGAGCGCTGACTAGTTATATATTGGTTGAGCCTTTGCACCTCACTCACACAGTTGGACATTTTCTCACTCATTTCTGGCATTGTCTGTACATGCGTTACAGATAAAAAAAAATAAAAAAAATCTTTCCTATGTCTATAAATGAAAGAAATAATACTCTTGGTGTTGTATCCTGGAGTTGCTCCATTGACAGTCAATGAGAGACGGACTCTGTAGACACAGTGACAGCACTGAGGGTGATGTTGCAGGGATACAGGAATGTTTCCTGATCATAACTCTGAATGGAAAAGCTCAAACATTCTGAGTCCACATACTCAGTATCCATTTCACTGCCGATGTCGTCCTCAACCCCCAGGCTTTTTCCCTTGAGGATATCACAGTTCTGTGACTATAAGGCAGTGATGTGAGACTGGAAGTGATGAAAACAGCATTAGCTAGCAAGCAGACTACCTAGCAATTGTTGCTGTGCTGCCATATAAAACCTACCCAAATCACTGTGCATTGTGTGTTGCACACTGCAAAGATCCCAATGATTGTGAGGAACACTGGCTTCACTCTGCGACCAGTGAAACAGAGCAGAATTTGTGATTGTGTTGTGTGTTTGAATAAAATTACTGGGCGCAGATATTTTACTTCATAAAGTTTTCAGTTTCAGTCCTCTTCTACTTCTACTCCTACTTCTACTACTTCATGTGCTTTTGTTCTGATCGTATTCGGTCAACATCTTATGTGTCATGTAATTGATTGTATCATAAAATTCAATTGGCTGTCAACCTGGCCTGTAAAGTCCTTTGAGTTTGTGATAAAGGGCTCTATAAATAAACTTTTTTTTATTAGAAATGACCATGGACAGAAAGCTCCAATGTTCTCAAGAGGTGGTATAACAACTTTAAATTAAATTGAAAGGTGTGAAATTACATATTCTATTCAGACATAAACTTTTTAATTTAGTCCAATTAGACCATAACTGCAAAGTAGCTTTTTTAGTTTCTACAAACAGCCTCCCGAAAAATAATTACCTATGTGAAAGAACATGCAGTTTTTCAATATCATTTAACATAAATGATGGTAATCAGACCATTGCATTGCGTTTGCTTGGCACTCGTATACTTGGAGGATAAGTATACACAGTAACGCTTAACAGTTACCATATCTTTTTCCTTGTCACACAGGATATTAATGGTATAATGTAAGCCATAAGAAAAAAAACTTTTGGGTAGCAAGACTTGAAAGTGACAAGATCAGCAGTGGTTGATTTATAACAGAAGTAATATGCAAGCTATCAGCAGTGACCATCTATGCGAGTCAACCTCTACTCAGGCTAACACTCATTAAAACATGGATGGCAGTGTGGGGTCGGGGGGTCATATTTCAAGGTTGAACATTATGCTGCTCCATCACTTTTAAATTGACAACACAAGTTACCCAGATCTATAATTGTACTTCTCTTATCTGCTGTTACATTGGCTAATGATGGAGGAAACATGGAGACTTCTCTGGGTTTGTTTTAATGAGTCCCCTTTCTTTTAAAGACCACAAAATGCCACCAATTTAAGTCCTGCCAATTCCCCACTCCACTTCAACTTGAGAAACACCCGCGGAGAAGAAAAAAATCATCACGTTGACCGGCAGTGTCAGCAGTTAAAGAAGCCAGCATGAGTCCCCGTCTGTGGCAGAGGCCAGATTAGAATTCAGGAAATAATAGTTTTCTGGCATGAGTTGATCATGATGTCACTCAAACCTTTAATTAAAACAAAATAATATTTCATGTGGAAGTGCTATGTGATTTTAAAGGAGCACACCAGCAATTTAAGAATTCACATGTTGTTCTTGTTCATGGCTTAGGAAAGTTCACTTCGTATTTGTAAATATGAACAACTCTTTATCAAAGCTAGAAAGCAGAGAGGCGATGATGTGAATGAGGTATTGCAAAGCTTAAACTGAATGGTATTCCTCTTCTAGGGGACAGAGAATACAAGTTCCTACCTCTTAGAAAATGTCATAATGGCCTTCTCCATATACAATGTCTTTCCAGCTTAATTTCCTATCAAATCTCAGCTGTTGTTTCAACATTCAACAATAGTCAGCTGTGTGACACTCAAGTGATGCATTTTACTAGCATGTAAAACAGGTGAGGAGTATCAGATTGTTATTGGAAGTGTCTGACAACATTACGGAAAGGATCCCTACAGAGATAGACCTTTGTTTAACCAGAAACATTTGTTTAACCTCTTCCTGCAACAACTCACCTCATCTTTCAGATTTCAGAGCGAGACTTCTCCTTGAGCGAGACTTCTGTTTCTGAGTAAACAAATGTCTATCTCTGTAGGGATCCTTTCCGTAATGTTGTCAGACACTTCCAATAACAATCTGAGCCTGTCAGTGGCAAAAACAAGCATTTTTAGTGGACGCACTTTGATCACGCGCACTTGCCCCTGTGGATTACGTTGCAGCCATTGCAGCCCGTTTCGTGACTTCGATCTACCGGAGCAATTCCAAAAGATTTGGTACCTATTTTGGGGTATAAATGACTAATATGTACAAATAGAGCCCGGGTTTTAAAATACCGGAATTACCCTTTAACATGCAGCAGACAAGTCCCTTTAAAAAAACACCATTTGCCATTTGCTTCTTGAAAGCCTGTGGTGGCTTTACAGATGCTTATTTTACCTCAGTCTATCAGGTTAGATGGCGTTTCAAGGTACACAGCTCATCAAGGTGAGTGACAAGTGGTGACGCGTGAATATAGCCAACTGAGGAGGAGGAGGGCAGTACACTGTACACTGTACACTGACACAGTACACTGTACACGGTATACAGTACACTGACTGTCTCAAGGCTATTGTTGCTTTAAATCAGCTATGGTTTGGTAAGGCTAACTAACATAGCTAATTAATTTTAGCTACCTAACTCACAATTAAAACTACAACATGTTTGTGGACTTATGCCTATCAATGAGAACTCTTCAGACTTTTGGTTGCATTCAGAAAAGAATAGCCTCAGGTTAGAGAAAGAGTAGCCGAAGTCATCTTACTTCCTATGCCAGTGCCTACGTCATTCTGGTAACAAACAGCCAGCAAGTAGGTAATGATACTGGAAGGCCTCTTCCCCATAGGCCGCCATTGCAAAATCAATAGCTGAAACATGAATTCATGTGGGTCTATACCACAGATTTTAGATTTTAATTTGCAAAGTTGGGTTATAACGCATAGTAAAATATCTGTATCATCAGTTAAACTGGTTGGCAATAACATTAAGAGAGAATGACGATCACTGATGATTTTTCACCTCTTTTAATTCTCTGGAGGATGGATCATGTCATCATGCCATTATGGATTCAGCCACCTGGCAGAGATGTCTTCTGGGATGACAGCAGCCCGACCTACAAAGCCTGGTTCATCGGCCCATGTTGCTAGCTAGCAGACGGCGACTACGTTCGCTCAGTCAGTCCTGATTGCCAACAGCAAAACTTCGGTGTGTGTAATATCTCCATGGTAACATGGTAACAATTTACGAATAAAACATGATTTCTTAAAAACAGTTGAAATCGAATTGACTTATGGCTTCTACAGGAGCATATACCATCCTTTCACAAACTCGTAGCTCATGGTTACTCCGTTATGGCTGGTAATAAAATTCCATAATTCCCTATGATGGTTGTGAATAGTATTTTTACTTCAGGAACCTTACTTTCCTTTTGATTATGAAGATTATGATTTTAAAAACATCTTGAGCATATGATTTAAAGAGCTTAACAGAAAAGGAGGAGAGCTTTCTGCCATCTATCACTAACAAATGTAGAGTATAAAATAATGAACAGGGATCATGATGACTTGTCTCCAGTGGCTTGAACTGAACTCTGATGATTTCACCTGTAGAGATAAAGAGGAAAAGAGAATATTATAGCCTGTTTTCTTTTTATACTATATTAATAAAGATTTCAAATACCAGTCTGTTGCTTGTTAGTCAAAGTTTATGTGCAAAGAGAGAAGACAGGACATACTGCATGAGGTCCTATGTTCTCTGAATGGAAAAAATACCTAGACAGTGGTTATATAGAGAGAGTTTAAGGCAGGCATGGATCTATGCCCATCTTCAAGGTTATTCTTCTAAACCCAGTGGGATCAGGTTGTACTGTGCGATATGTTTTTTTATCTTGTTTACCGGATTCAGTAGTTTTCCACTCTGGCCTTCAGTACTTTCCCCACACAGAGTAACATTGATTCATAGGTCATGTTATTATATGATATTAACATCATTTAAAGGTTAAGGCATAATTTTTTCCACACTAGCCAGCTAAGTTAGCACACAAGTAATGTAGGCTTTTCTGAGTTTGGCTGACATTATATCAGTGTCAGGTTTCCAGCACACAATGAGGTTACACATGAACATGTTGCAGTTACAATGTTCAGGTAAATAAACACTAAACAAGGCTAAACAACATTTATTTACTGTGAAAGACAAGTACCCGCTACCTTTGTTTACATCCGCTTTTGCAGAAATAGGAAACCATCATGGCTTGATGCAAACTAGATCCTGTTTGGCTTTCGTGTAACAGCATTTGATTGGCTGTGCGGGTCCCTTACCAAGAATCCTACCAATGGTGCAGTGACATCACACTCTGGGAATTATGGGAAATAGCAAGCAGCAAATTGCAGCCAGTGGGCAGAGTCTACTTATATATAGGTCAGTGTTCCCTACAGCACTAATTAACCAAGGGCCGTCCACTGGTTTACTAGCGGCTAAGTGGCTAGCTTGATTTTCCATAGACACGCGTGGGACATGTCTTATATGAACTAAACTAAGTGTAATAGAATCAAAACAAATAGATTTTGTTGAAAATCACCTGGCAGCTCTCTCCGTTATATACCCAATCAATATAGTTTGTGTTCAAAGCTGATGTGATATTGTGCTGATATTTTATTTTGTGTCAACCAAAAACTCCTCAGTTACTCAGCACTTTGTGGGTATTATGCTCAAGTAATGGAGCATCATTAAGCAAACCTTGCCCTATATTATATCAACAAATCAATTCATTGGAAAATTGGCTGTAGATAATGGAAAATATGTGATTTAAAAAAACATTAAGCCATACTGTCGCTTAAAATACGAATCTTGCCTGGACTTGTACAAATGATAACCATTGACCTGCCTCATTTACACCTGCCTTGACATTAGCCATGGAGAAGAGACGAGTGAATACTAGCCATAGTCAAAAGAAGAAGAAAAAGAGCAAAGATGAGAATTTTTCAAACATGATGTGATTGTAGTGAAACAAGAGTTGAATGTTGTAATGTCCATCTTCTTACACCACCACTATACATTGTTTCACCATTACTGATTGTACATTACACATACATTGTGCCCACATAAAACAACATTAAATTGATGCCTATGAGAGATAGCACAACCATATTATCAAGATTTGAGGATAATTTAATGGTGCTAACTCTGAATTATAAACCCGTGCATGAAATTTGCCAGCTGGACTCTTCATTTCTTTCAATTCAAGAGAGCAGTAAAAATGGATTTTCCACACACTGAGATGGTGCTCTTTAATCACATTCGTATAAATGCACATTTTTAATGAATGTATTTTCCTCCTCTGATTTTGTTTAGTGGTCTTAAATGCCTATTTGGAAATAAATTAGTCATCGCAATGTGGGATTTAGCCTAGTTGCATTTACTGTCTAAGCTTGCATTGGTATTCAGCCATAACACCTGTTCTTCCACCCAAGGCTCTTCTGCAGAAACAACAAGATGTTTAGCTCTCCTTCCCTGTGCTTGTTTGACTTGCCGCAGCGTTGTATAGTGATGAGACACAGCGTGAGAAAGAGGAAAGAATTTATTTATCCAGTAAGTTAAGTCAACTGTTAGGTGTTAGTCTATCAGGAAGGAATTTGATCTTTAGTGGGAATCACATTTCCCTTAAAGCTCATTAGTGACTTGACTGATTAGTGAATGGTTTCATTTAGTGGAAGGGGCAGTTGGTGTCCAGTCAGCTGAGTAGTGGGGAATGACACAGCTGAGCACAATCACACACTGACCTGAGATTGTCCTCATTCACAGCAGGTCTTCCAGTCACAACAATATCAGACTCCTTGTTATTGACTGTTTTTGTTTTTGTTGTCGCTTTCCCTTTTTTGGTCGTCAGGGCGGGAATCCAGGGTCCAGACAGTATTCATGCAAAATGTTACAAATTAAAAAATAAATCCTTAAATCCAAATTAAAATCCTGAAGGCCAAGCGTGACTCATAGTGACTCATTTAGTGTTCAGTTGCTAAGTGTTTACAGAATTAAAACCAAACTAAAATATACATGATAGATGGTGTCCTGCTGCTAGTGTCCCATTAAAGGAGCACTCTCGGAAGACCTTCAGACCTTCAGCACAAATACTAGTGTGGTTCAGCGAAATGTATACAATGTTGTCCAGCATGTTTTCCAATAGTTAATGCAAAAGCACTATAAATTATGCCAGCAAGAGGAAGTTTTTGCTGTTATTTCACCTAAGCCAAAAAGTGCATGGAGGGAGAAACTGATGCATAACCTGCATGTGTGGAGGAACATTGGTGGTGAGTTGCAGCCAAGACAATTGCCTTTAGAGAGAAACTGTAAATATTTAAAAAATGTAATATAAGTTATAAAAGGTTAAGTAAAAGTTGCAAAGCCTATATGAAGAGATTAATGAAATCCAAATAATAAGAAAGGGTGATTTTTCTGGATGACAAATCAATAGTATGATGTGCAGGATGACAAATTGTTTGTTTATAAACACAATAGGTTTTAAAATAATTTTGATCAAAATCTCTCTCGATTGTGCTGTCAACTCTGTTACTTGTTACAAAGCATGAAAGGGGGTACATTTTCACTGTCATTTTATATGGATACATTTCCCTTGAATCAGACACTAATATCTCAAATTAACTGGGAAAAATCATCTCACACCACAATCTTTGTGATTTCGGGCCTGAGGATGAGAAATGGGTGTATCACAATTAGATTCTCTCTACATGTGTGCATGTCCCCAGATCCCCATAGCACTAATTTGAGCATGGGCCAGGGGCTGCAGCTTTCCTAAATTTCAAATCCCATCAAGTCTCTGGTCTTAAACATGGATGTTACGTGTTATTCCTCACAACTATATTTGCATAGTACATCTAAGCAATCACATCCAGCGTTCATAATGGAAATGTAGTCCAAAGGCGTCATTCAGATAAAAACTTAAAGGATGGTTATGTTTTCCAATCAGAGCGCTGCTTGCTCTAGGGTGTTTAGTTAGGTGGGTCAGTGGGGTGATGGGAGTAATCTACGCCATAAATTAGATTATATTAGTGTGTGTTTTTTTCTAATTTGAGGAATGTAGGCTAGAAAAAAACAAAAACAAACAGAATGCAAAGCTATTTGGATTTTAGCTTGCAACCCCCCCTTTTCCCCTTTCCTCTCTTTACAGAAATGACAGGAGAAGCGCACATTTGTAGCTTGCAGGTAGTGGTTGGGGTACAGATTGAAGCTATGATATGTGACATGTGTTGCAAGCAGTCTCTGTGTATCTCCCAAGGACCTGTCACAGCTCCAGCACAGGCAGTTAAAGGCTCTGTTATACACAGTTTAATCCTCCATTTGGGTCACAATTCAATGGAAAACATATGGTCTACATTTATTGGTTTCTTAATTTATGTTTGAAAATGACTCCCAACACCTTTAAATTCAGCATTTACCAGTGAATGACTCCTTATAATGTTTTTCTCTCTGCTTTCTGGCTGTTCCTGCATCCAGAGTATTTTAATGTACATATTAATATGAATGTACATGATGACGGAATACATCACATATACTATGTATTCCATACATCATTTATGGAATACATAGCAATATCAGCATTACATTTTTTAGCTATTTTATTCTATTCAAAGTTGAGTTTTCCTCAATATAAAACATCCCCTTAAAGGTAGTCTGTTATATGTATTAGCCCCACACAATTAAGTAATTGCTCTCTGTTACATTTTAAAAGGCTTCTGATTTTCCCTCAGGTTTCTAGCCCTGGATCGTCTGATGATTAGGGTTGGATTATTCACTCAAGGTCGTGTCATTGCTAGGAGCTAAGCTAAACTCAAGCCTTGTCCAATACACTTTATTTCAACGGGTAAATGTGCATGCGCACATACCAAATTGCACTTTACACATTGCCAACAAACAGATGAACACAAATGCACATGCACATATTGTATTTGCACATGTTGTAGGCACACACACAGATATGATTCTAAGGAAAGTCATGAAAATTTCTCAAGGAAAGTCATGAAAAATGCACATCACAAATGCTTAATACATTTAAAATGGAATGCCAAATAGGAACATGCTAAGCTCAGGCAATTGATCTGGTTTTGGCATGTGTTTTGGGACACCAAATCAGGTCACATCTCATTCAATATTTTCTTCGCCCCCCTCTCTTTTGAACCAACATGGTGCTGTACATGAATTGTAGAAGGGGTCAAACAGCAAAGATTATCTCTTAATAGAGCTGTGTTTTGTTATTTATAGAACATAGCCTCCATGGAAATTGCTGTGATTCACTTAACGACATAACAGCAATAGTTTGACCAGAAATAGATCTCACACGAAGTCGAACTGGGTTGATTTTGCCTTTGTGTGGTGTGCTAAAGAAATCTGGGATCTTTTCTCTTGTTACATGGCATGATGAGAGAGTATCCCCTGCAATGTAGTCTGAAGGTGTCTGTGTGCTTCGAGGACACAACCTGTATATATGACATTCCACCAGGCTATATCCCTACGTTTTGGCATTGTGACCTATGGGTTGTGGGTTGTGTGCTGCAGATCACCACCATGGACTGAGGGGGAATCTGGTAAGAGTACAGTAAAGAGAGAATGTCTTTCTCCAGAGCCTAGGGCCCACTGGTGCTGAGTAAGCCCATGCAGCAGAGGATGCCTGTGAATTAATACTCCTTGACAGTAAATGTCAACAGAATTTAAATTACACTGCCTGCTCTCTCTCATAAGCATAAGAATATCTTTAACTTATATTGGGTGCCATGAACACGGCCATTGGACCCTTTGGGGGAAATCTTTTTTGCACTTCGAGATGTCGTTGGGTTTGAAAGCACCAGCTCAGTGCTTCTTGTCGCAAATCTGAAACCAGCAGCACATTCACTAGGCGTACATGTGGCTAATTAGTGGAAATTAACTGCAATGATTATTAGCGTTGTAGACAGATCTGCTGCGATCTCAAACCAGTGCCCTCCCTTCTCCTGGTCAATGGAGCGCTTCATTAGTCATTAGAGGAAGACATGCTGATGGAACAGGCTTGGCTGGCTGTGTTAGTGTGAAATCTCATAGCAAGAATAGCACAACACCATCAGAGTAAATCTTGCCTAAAAACACCAGTTAATCAGACCACTAGCGTAATGGAAACATGCTGAATTGTTGCTTGATCTTCGAAAATGCCAACATATGAAATTAAATCCTAATGATTTGTCTGTATGTTCTTTCTATATGAGCTGCGATAAATAAAACAGAAGTTGTTTTATTACACTGCTAGAGCTTGGCGTCTTATGGACACATTACTACTCATGCTAAAATTGCAATTAACGAGATGATCATATCAGGTGAAGATGTCACTGACAATTGATGAATGTGTATTGTGTGTATAATACATGCTTGGCAGTCCTGCAACCATCATAGGCTGGGAAAATGTATTATTTTCGATCAATTAATTTGTTAATGGTACTGGTCGGGATAATTCAGCTGGAGACGGGAAAGTAAAATGTCTTAAATCTTGTTGTTGTTTGGGAGCTGGGCGATAAAATAACACAAATCTACCCCAGTCACCCCCTACAACTGGACTTGTTTCAAAAGAGCACAGTTGACAGGCTAGCAGTGTCAATGAGCTGACCTCTCTCTAGCCCATGTCCTCAGGTACTTTTCCAATTGTGTGAATTTTCTTCTTTTCGTCACCTTGCCACAATTTATTCCCGGTTAGTTCGAAGCTGTTGAGGTATGAACGGTGGATTTCACTGGTGGTCAGATATTGCTGATCAGTGAAATAAATGCAGGCTGGCAAACTTAAAGAATTGCTGGAAAACTATGATATAATGTACATACAAATATAGATACTGTCTATCTATCTATCTATCTATCTATCTATCTATCTATCTATCTATCTATCTATCTATCTATCTATCTATCTATCTATCTATCTATCTATCTGTCTGTCTGTCTGTCAGCCATGCTGGACTGCAGTATGTCCTTTGGTATAATTTGCAAATGTTATACAGTATGAGCACACTGTCAAATCAGAGATAGGAAAGGAATATTACATGTCAACAGTATGAAATCACCTTTAGCTGTATAGGCCCTAATAAGCTAATTGACCTTTTCCCACTGCCGACTGTTTCACTGCTGTCTTAAAGCTCAGAAGAAATGTTGAATTGCTCATTTTAGAGAGTACACGTGCAGAACTTTGTTTCTTTACTTAGCTTTTTAATGCTTTTAAGTTTAATGAGCAGAGTTTCTCCATCTGGGTGTTCAGGTTTCTTTTATCTCTAACCCTTCATATTAGATGCAAGCATACCTACCTACTAACAACTCTCCTTTCTTTGTATGCTGAGGAGACAGAGGGCAAATGTCTCCTTTGATATATCTCGAGAGTAATAGTATTGTGGTGCGGGAGAGCATAACATTTATTAAGCTATTTATAAGTTGTAGTTGGAATATATACATGTCAGATGTGATTCCATTCCAGTTGTTGTGCCATGTGGTCCAGCAACATCCCAGACTGTTCAACAAGGAGGCCACATTATAGCATATAAACATCAAATTTTTAAAGAGTCTCCCACAATTGTTGTTTCAGAAAATGCATTTGTGACACCCCTTGGTTTGAATTCCAAAATGTATTTGTTTAATGCTCTTTAAAGCTTGTCTCTGTAGGTTTTCACATCTGTCTTTGAATTCTCTATCCTACAAAATTGTGGTGCAAGAAATGTCAAGATGGATTTTGACTCCACCTCCATCCCTACCCCCCTAAAACCACTTAGCCATGCTGAAGTGCACTTTGTCCGTAACTAGATATAAAGGCCGTTGTTTTGCTCCGTTTGGAGAAGCTGCAGTGTCCAAAGCATTGAGTGTAAAGCGCACATCTCCTTGTATATGTAATTTTCTGTGCAAATATGTGTTTTGTTTACAGAAGGGGAAAAGGTTCATTGGCAAACCAAGCATGAAGTGGAAAAAATATGATTCTGATGGAGCATGAGTGGTCAGTTAGAGATGTGTGCTTCCTTTCCTATCTTGACTATCCTAAGGTCATGTCTTTTATTCTCGGGTTTCTTCCCCATCCAACCCCCAAACCTTCTATTAGGTCTTATTATATTAATGTCCTCACGAGCAGACACATAAAGGTATAGGAATGCGGTGTTGGGTGTAAACAGAAGAATTGCGTGCTCCATTTTTGCATCTTTGACATGGGTCCTATGTGTGCCAGAGCACTATTTGTCTCTGATGTTTCCCATCCTTAAGACTGGAGGGCAAGAAGGAGATCCATACTTTGGAAAGTACTGCAAATTGAATGCTAAGGGAGGCAATAACGTGTCCATGGGGAGATGACCATTGGGAAAAAATGGAGCGTAATTTTCCAATTGTGTTACCATCACAACAAAATCCAAGACAAATATAATCACATAACTACCAGGGGAGCTGGCGTGCATTGCATTCATTCGACCTAAATGTGACTTGCAGCCTTTTGCTGACAGCATAGGGGAGATTTGAAACTGCCATCTTGTTCAAATAAAACTAACTAGGCTTGTGTTATATTAGAGATTCACATTTTCATTAATTTTGTTGTTTAAAAGCATTAGAGGCTGTAATTATAAAGAAACATTTAGGCTCGAAGGAAAGTGCAGTAGAAACTGAAGCATTCCCTCTAGGCCATGTGGCATAACCACTTTATTCACAGTAATTAAACTTGCTCAACTCTTAAACAGATACACATATCCTTTATAGCCGCTGGTGTTTTTCCTCAAAGGTTTATCCAGAGAGAAGAGCAGCCAACTCTCACACAACTGTGTTAGTACACTTCTAATGTTAATTATCCTCTGAAAACTAGTATAGTAGCACAGTATCAACTATTAGGTCAACAAACCTATATCACTACAACGGTAGCCAAGAAAGCTCTGGGTTTCTACCATGTATGGGGAATATAAATAAATCATAAATCCAGTTAAAACTGAAGATCTGGTTTAAGATTATGTTGTAACATTAGCACTTGCTCTCTGTGCTGATGCCAAAGCTTGTTCAACATCCTGGTCGCCTCTCATTACATTAGAGAGGAGCTCTTTGTGGGTTTTACTCTCTGCTCTGGGAGGGCCTTGTGGCTCAGACAAGAGAAGCAAAGAGAGCAAACACGCTGTGACAATCGTGTCCTCCTTTTTATTCAGGAGCTTTCACCATTGGCACGATGGTTGGCCAGGTTAATGCCTCCATACAGCATGTCAGCAGAAGCATCCTCTCCACTAGATGTGCACACTGGTGTGACGGCTAGGTTGGACCTGTTCCACTGTAACAATACCAGAGGAAATGTATGCTGTTTTCTAATTGTGGCACAGGTATAAGATTTGTGAAGGCGTGAAAGTGGGTGTTGTTGTTCTTATAGGGAAAGTGAAAGTGAAAGATAGTGAATTGCAAGGAAATATTTGGACATTTTGCCATTTCTGAACAATTTGATATACTTAATACATTATCTATCTGTGCTCAGCTAATTGTATTGGTGCTTGTCTTCATGCAGGCCCTGAAAAATTCATATCAGCATCACATGGATGACTCACATCTCTTATTTCCACAGTGAATCATGGGCTGGCAAACCTTGTTAATCTGACTGTTTACAGTTTGTTGAGCGGTATCACACTATTCAGCCCACACGGGCAGGGAGATTAAGTGGAGCCTCTCCAGAGCTCTGTGCAGTACTATATAATTTACTCCCTGCATGGCAGAATATGCAAACCATGCTTATTGGGAGGAATGACTGCTTTTAGACTTCGATGCGCTTGGCTGTTTTGGACGGATGGTTTGACGAAGGCCAGCAATTCTCAAGCTTTCTGCACAAATACATCCATTTAAGTATTTGGTTGACTTTAAGGGGCAATGCTCCTTCTACTCCTTCTAAGCAGATCTGGCATGGGTGTGTGCCACACAGGCAAGTCCATTTGCCTCGACCACTGTGCTTTCATCTGACCATGCGTCTGAAATGAATGGACATTTAGGCTACATATGGAACACAACTGTTGTCAGATACATTTGTTGTTCATATGCTTTGCTGAATGTGAAATTGCGTCCAATTTGTTGATGGTTGCTCTGCAAATGGAGCTTTGAAATGCTGCGGAATGAAGCTTCACCAATATACCCTTGTTCATCTCTGCAATGAGTATGATCAGACACCATTATATACATAACATTGATATTTATGGAGTGGATTGATGCTCGCATGGTAGTTATTTTTTTTCTAGTAGTCTTTCTACTAGATATGGCTTGAGAACATTTTCCTGAATTGCGCCATCCTAACAAAAAAATACATTTTATGACACAATCTGTCATGGCATCTGGCGTTGCTTGAAAAGGTTCAGAAAATTATCTCCCTTTCTTTATTTTTAAATATATTTTCCTTTTGTATTAGCTGTTATAAGTATTGAGTATTGATGATCAATTAAACTTATTTTCTCTCAGAAATATCTTAAGAGTAAATGTTAAAACATGAAACATCAGTAATCCATTGCTGATAGCAGACTAGGCTTCTGAATATTTTCCCATTCTAAAATATCTAGTTGTGTTTATATGAAACATGTTTCTTAATACAATCAATTTATTTGAGCTACACAAAGGAAATATGATTTGGACAGGGAATATCCTGTCAGCCTTTAAATGTGACTACTATCAGGAGTCAAATTACTGTGGGGAATAAACGCTGTCCACAGCCAGAACATACCTCCAACATCTAAGTGATCTTAGCGATGTGTGAGGTGTAAATAGAGAAATATATGCCGGGGCACAATCTCTCAGATCCACCATGATTAGGTTGCTTAACAGTTTAGAGGATGCTTTGAAAGTGAGATTCCTCCTCCCTTTAACTCATTGTCACATTGTTTTTCAGGTCTATAGATTCTACCCTTAATCTGTTTAGCTGAACTTAAATTGGCTGCGTTGACATCTCCTTGCTTTAAGGCTGGGATTCCTTTTTTCTCTGGTCGAAAACCCTTTCACGTAACTTAATATGCCATTTTGGTCTCCCAGGGACAATAATTGAGTTTAGGCGAAGTTTAAATAGCTTAAAAGACGGAGAATACAGATGGGCATCTCTGTGATTAACAAACTCCAGCCCAAGGTCTCTGTGTCAGGCTCTGGATTAGGACATTACGAAGAGAATGACAGAGCTTTTGGCACTTTATTCCCTCTCAATAACATTCTTTCACATATTAAGTTAATTCCACCCCTAGGTAGGGACTTTATCATGCAGAAGACCTTAATCCACTGTTGTTGAGTCCATCGCGCTTCAAGCTTTGATGAAGCCCCCCTGCTTTTCTGTGGGTGCAGCGGGCCTTGGGTAAGACAAAGCACCCGTGACAGAGACAATAAGATGCAGCTAGAAGCACAACAAAAAAGAGGTTTCATTCATTGGAGTGGAGAGAAGAGGTGTTGTTGAAAAAAAACAACAACACATTATTAAGTGAGAAAAAACATCAAAGGGTAAAGGAAAAGAACAAAACTTCACACAGCGGTCTCAACACTTCTGATCAAGAAATGTATCACTTTCAACGTTGTGTGTGCTTTTATTTGGTCCAGAAGGCCCAGCCCCACTGATCTCTTGTATACCACTTTATCTGAGGGGCACCTTTGACCCCCTGTTGAAAAGCCCTAGTTGATATGATGAGCGTAAGCTTTGGGTGTTCTTTTAGATCTTGTATTGGTACTATCCCAAATTGAAAAGGCCTGTTTGTGGTACCAGTGGCCAATCTCTCCTTTGGCTTCTGTCACTCTGCATGGGAAAAAAGATTAGTTGTCCCCCTGTGAAATGACCACCAAGGGAACTTAAGAAGTCACATTTCAACACTTCAAAAAACATATTGGCAAGTTTTGTGTGCTTCAGTTAGGATGTTCATAAGATGAGACCTCTGTGGTTTCTCAAAATAGCTTAGAATTAAAAATTGACACACATTTTGTTCTCAGCGCTCCGTTGATGGCATTACAACAACGCTGGAACAAAACGCGGAGCATAGCAGCAGAGGAGTTTATTGACCAGCTTATTGAAAACATTTCTATTACACACTGAATAGAATGATGAATTCAGTCACCTGTCTGAACTTAAGCTGTCCATTTGATTGTCAGTGGTGCTGAGAGTCTCTGAAGGTTTTGATCCTCCTAGCGCTAACAGATGGTTGTTGTGGCTTGGCCTGGGCTGGGAATCGCTCCTTAAGAGCAGACAGAGGGTTGGAGGGGGAAAATCCCCTGTTGCCGTCCCTAAGAAGACCATAAGCTTGAGCAGAGAAAAAGAAAGGGCCTGCTACTGGTGCTAATTACCCAGAAACCACACAGAAAGTGCCCACTGTCACTAACTGAAGAGGTTCACATCCCTTCTTACACAGATAAAAGGCGTAGTACGAAAACATTTCGCAGGGGACAAAGAAGGGAAGATTAACATAATCTTTTGGTTTGTATCCCCTGTAAGCTGTCCGTGTGTCCTTTTCCCTCAATCTTTCTCTTTCTCCTCCTCCTCCACCCTTTTCTCTCTCACTCTCCACTGCTCTCTTGTTTCTTCTTGTCTAAAATCTGGTTTGAAGGAATAGAAACGGTGGGAATTGGCTTTGCAGCCTAAGCCTGACAGTTGTGTTCTTCCCGCCTTTCTGTGATCATCCCTGTCATTGGTGGGCTGCTGTTGGGGTAATCAGACAATGGCAGGCGAAACGAGGTGTCACTGTGCTGACAGACCTCTCTTCATGTTATGTCATTGTTAATCCTCAGCCTTCAGTCCGCTCCCTCCGCTACTTTTATCCAAGCATTCTCCATGAAGGGGAAGGGGGATAAATATGATGCCTTCATATTTCTACATATCAAAGCTCTCCCAAGCGGCTGTTTTCTCCCTAAGTGGCGAGGGATTGTACAGCACACAACTCAGAGCGAGAACTTTTTAAATGAGGACATCACAGCGCCTGCTCACAGTGACTCCCTCACTGCCCCAGTCACAGGAAGCCTGGACCAAAGCCAGTCACACAGCCAGGAAAACAGCACCTTCAATGCTGTTGCATAAACGCTGTCTTTTCTGGCTGTGGATCACCCCAGAGGTCTGATCCTTTTAGTTTTGCGGCTGCCTCAGAGCCCCTCTGTGAATCTTACTGGATAGTGTGATGAGGCGTCGAGACATTGCAGAGGAAATGGCTTCAATTAAAAGCCGAGAGTGACAGATGACACCAAGAACCCTGTCTCTCTGTGAGAACAACTGCAAGAGTCTCCGGCAATCATTATCCAGAGCTTTTATAGTATCTAAAAGCTCAAAACACTCAAATTGATGGAAAAATGTGTGCTCAGTATATAAGACATCCCATAAATGGCTCCATTTTTTGCTCCTGAGTGGGCGATGTTGAAAAAATGACAGGAAACCTGCTAGTTTTAGTAATATCTGAAGTTTCCAAACGTTTAGGTTGCTTCTCAGCGGTGTTAAGCAGAACAGTTTGGTTTTGATTTGCACATTTCTCTCATGACAAAGTGACTATTTTTTGATCAAATATCATCAAAACAATATGACTGCTGTCTGTGAACATCGTCATTACATTTCCTCAGCTCACCCTATGGTTAGCTTCAGTCACAACTTTGTGTTTTGAGATAGAAGACAATGACGTGTTCCGTTCACCCCTCTTAACGTCCGGTCATGCTATTATTTATCCTTTGAGCAAACCTTGTTTTGCACCTTTTGAGATGCGACACAGTCATTGTACGGTTCGGTTTGCCAAGCTCTGATTGCATTTGAAAGTGATGCCACAGGTCCATTCCCATTGTGTGTGCTGTGCTGTGAATCTGCGTCTCTTTTCCTTTGACAGTCTCAGTGTGAGACTGATGCTTCAGAAGGTAGACATGTGTGCTCCCTGTAATGCTGTGTTTACAGAGCCTCCCCACCAAGTCTCTACTCACTACATTCATGGCACAGAGGGCCCAGATGAGGTAACACACTTCCCTGCTGCTCTTTCTGGTGTATGGCAGTGGCAAGGGAAAGGCAACCGGTGGACCGCTGACCTACCTAGACATGTTAGTCTTTTGTTTTAGACGTCATATTATGAGTAAATTACACTACGGTAAAAGCCTATACAATATGTACAATCATTACCATTGTCTTCATCACAGTCTTTGCCATCTTTCTGCTCATCTGACTAATCTTCATCTTCATCATTACTATCATGATCACCTTCATCATCATAATATATCATTATCATCCCCAACAACATCATCAGCAGTGTGATGGAAAGCGCTCTTGATTATTACTTTCTGTAAAAATGCTATTCAGTGTGGGACAATGTCCAAATATAACAGTTCGGTGAGTTATTTTATGAAATCAATTTTCATTTTACTTCTCGTGCATACATGGGATTGCCTCTAACACTGGTCAGTATGTTGCCTCCACCGTTCCAGTAAACCAGTAGGTCCTCTTTTAACAAAACTTACTCTCACACTGCGGAAACAGCTCTCATCTCCCAGGCAAACATCACACCAAGAACAATCTCTGGGAACAATTTCTGACATTATATTTTATCATGTAAAAGAGAGGCGGATTATGTATGCCGCAGAACAGCTTTCCTTGTAACACAAGTCAAACTGACAGCAGAGAATGTCTGGCGAAGGCCATGGATTGGATTACACTGAGCTGAATACATGTCTTATTTGCCCGCAAATTCCCACTCCAGTCAATCTGTATCTCTTATTTAACCTGACCGTGCTCATTTACAGGAGTTGAAACAGGGAAATAGAAAAGAAAAGGGAGATCTTGCATTTTTAATTCGGGACATTGGGTAGTAGATTTTTTGACAACAAACAGCACTTACAGGCGTGTTAGCGAGAGAGATTCTTCTACCCTGGAGCCTTGTTGCTGAGAAGCAGACAGACAGTGAAGCGCTGGCCCTGAACCAGTCAGCGCAAGATCATTCTCCATTAAGGATCTCCTGCATAAAAGTAGTCTGTCACTGAATTCAAGCGCTGCAGATGTTATCATGATAAAGGACTTTTCAGAAACCCCAGTCCCCAAACTGGGTTAAAATAAGCAGCCCTCCCAGGCTTGTCAGCATCATAATTATGTCCTGGAGTACTCTTGCTACCACCACCGCTGGAGAATATTTACTCAGATCTCTAATTGTATCCAAATCAGCCGTGGATTATTGTGGAACACCGTGGTAGAGGGGAAACTCTTAAGTGGAACTGTGGGATTTTGTGGCAGAAGTGTTTTAACCATAAGCGAGAGTTGCTTTAAAAAGTGTATATATACACACCTAATGTATTTTTCATCCTCCCCAAACTGTAATGGGACTGAACAGAAGTTCCGTGTTTGGGAGCTATCTGAATTCATTACAATCACTATCCATAATTGAGAGGCAAATGCACTGAAAATTGCTGTACATCACATTTCATTTTAGTGACAAAGCATTTCAGAGCAGCGGGTGACTTTTTGTGTGTTGTAGCTTATGCCCGGGTGGTGCGGAGCTTGATTCCGTGACAGAGTTTATTGAAATGATTTAGTTTGTAGCAGGCTGTGTCCGGGGATTTGCTGTCCAAAGGTGTTGGGTCTGGAATTTGAGAGGCACTACTGAGCGCTCTATTATTTGTCTTAACACTTCCATGCCTGCTGGATATGTAAGACTTCTTTAATGCCATTAGTTTGTACAGTTTGTAAATGATTTTTTCAACCATTATACTGTAAAGACAAAGCATTAGTGCTGTTGTGCTCCCACTACAAATGCAGCTATGTTATTAGGCAATTGGCTTATAATCCTCTGCTAACTAAATGGATCCTGTGTATCCAAATCCCCTTCGGTTGCACCTCCCTTGATCATTTTAGAAATCACTCTAGTATTAATATGCAGTCTGGCCTTGTGCAAGCTCACACAAAAAAGGGACAGTTTACTTAATTCCACAAAAGACAATAACCTGAGGGTGAGTGGGGGTATTGTGGGGGCTGTGTTCCTTGGTCACTAAATTTACTTTCACCAGATGGGACGTTTTGTTTGACGGATCTCTGTTGCTTTGTATGACACAATGCCAACCCCACCTCCCTCATATTCTTCAGCCGGTAACAAGGTCGGGATGCTACTTCCTGCTCTGTGGCTCTGTCATGTTGGATTTGTGCGTTTGTGTTGGCCTAAATATGCTTTTCTCTGCTGTGGCCAGTGCACTCTTAGGGAACGCTTGATCAAAGGATAATGCCCAGACTGTCACTTGGCCTCTCTTAGCAGTTGGGAAGAGCGCTTTGAATTATTCAGACGCCCTTTCGTGAATAGTTGTGCTGCTTACAAGACTGTTGATGGCAACTAACACTCATCTAAATAGAGTAACATATCCCCCTTTGTGATTCGTGCTCTACTCAGCAGTGTGGATCGTGTCCCCATCTAGACAACTGAGTAGTGATGTTTGGGTTTCCCATTATTGTAAAGCGTGTTCTTGTTTGCTACTTGCTCTTGATGTACTGCAGATAACTGGTGCACTGGGGCACTTAACATGGAAAATAATTTGAATCATTTCATATTGACCTTGAAACCCACATTAAATCACTATAAATTAAATACACTTCTTCTTCTGAGGTGTTTACATGGTGTATGTTGTTGCTTTAGCCTGCTGGTGGGCCGTGCCCCTTAAGAATATTTCTGGTATTTTACATTTTGCAAACATGCATAGTAGCAAATAGGGAAGTAGAATGAGTTTTAACTGAAATGCCAAAAAACCTTATTTTAATCCCTCATTGACGAACAGGTGTAGCAATTGCACAAATCAATACAATTGAGATGTGTACATAAGGGATTGGAGAATCTGACATAATCACCAGGGACAACAGAAGGATTCAGTGAATGCCAAAGGTTTGAACGTTTCCATAATACTCTATTTATGCTCCTGTACCTACAACAAAGAACTCTGGGGCCCACCAAAATAGATTTCTGCATGAGTTTGACTTATGAAATTCCTTTAGTTTATCTCCTCAGGTAAGTAAAGCCTACCTAAGATATTGATTTAATGGGCAACCAACTTTTTCCTTAAGGTGAAATACCCTGAGCTATGTTACTGACAGAGTTCAGAAGAAAGACCATGTGACCGGGCACAAGATTGTCAGGTCATCTTTTCGAGTCTCCTCTGAGCTCTGACTTCTGTAGTCATCCCACAGATAGGTTCACTGAAAAGATGAAGGTTGGATGTGTATATCCATGTTCTGCTTCTGTGAGTACAGTGGGCAAAAATGACTAAATGCTGTTTAGTGCAGAAAGGTGAAATTTGTACTACTGCCTACTCCAAATGTAAGAAAACTATCCTATCTCACATCAGCAGGGTTGCAGCTTCGTGTAGCTTTGGGCTACAGCATGTTGTTCTGGCATTCACATATAGCATGTGGGAGTTTACGAGGTTTTATTAATATATTGAGTTGCAAACTCATGGATGATAATTTAATTTGGCTCCCAATGCAATTGTTAAGTCTTATATAGCTTGATTATTGATGTCTTTTCTGTTTTGTTTTGTTTTTTCTTCACCAGACACTTTGGGGTACTTCACATAGCTAAATAAAGGGCTTGTTAACATCAGTAGCGTTCCATAATGAAATTAATTCTATATGTGCTGAGTGCCAAGCTAGCTGGTTAGCCTGCAGCAATCACTAGGAATATGAGGGAATGCAACAAATTCACAATGTAAAGATCCCTTCAATGATAAATGATCATTAGTGATGCACATTGTGATCTTTAGTATTTTTTATTATTATTAATTTTCTAACTAGTGTACTTCCATGTATATAAGCAATAGTAACCCTAGTGATTCTTCCAGTGTCCTTTGATTACAGCTAACCAATCCCATGCTACTGCAACCACTTCAGCAATCACAACTCAACTGACACGCTGGTTCGCAGTTAGCAGTATTTCAGCTCCATTTTATATCATATTGTTGAGAAAGAGTGAAGGGAAATTAATATTTCAGCAGCTGAGTGAGCTTGAAGCACCAGTAGGGCTTCAAACCTGCTTGCTCGCACTTACTACAGCCATTAAGTTTACAAGCAGCATTTGTATTTATCACCAGGCCTGGATGGTTAGAAGCAATCAAAAACCAAACACAAGGAGAGGAATACAAGGTTCAGGTTGACATGTCAAGAAAAACTGAGGTGAAGTGCTGACATGCCGATGTCTTAGCAGATAACACTTAAATCATTTTCCTCCAAAACTTCACTCGTAAGGGTTCAAAGAGATATAGCCATAATACAAATTTTTGGAGTAAGTAGTGGTGTTTGAAGTTATTTTATGGGATTTTGCTGTAAGGCCCAGAATTGATTTGCAGAACGGATAAAAGGAAGATACTTTATCTTCGGAGCTTTGTCGGAAAAAGCTTAGCATCCATTGGTAGTTCCGCCAATATGCCTGCAGGGCATGGAGGTAGGGTGAGAGGGGGGTTGCTGGCATTGACATTATATACCAGAATGAATTGTGCTGAGTTTACACCTCCCGCTGCTTACGCTGTGCTCTTTCATAATCTTTCATGAACCATACAATGTTTTATTTAATGTCCTGGGTCAGAGAGAAACTTGAGAAAAAACATATTAATAATGAAACGCATAGTACTGGGGAGGGAGAGAAGAAAAAAAACTTGGTTTGAGGCTCCTCAGCAAACAGGTCAGAAGGACCTTTTGAAGTCTACTGCTTCAGTGCAGTCAATAGTTTAAGAACTTGTGTTATTTCTGAATGTAAGGCCAGCTTGGACTTTTTCCTACCTGAAAATGCCAAATATCTCATCCTGGCTGCCCAGTGTCTCACTGCGGTCCTTGAAAGGCTATTCAAGCAGCCAAGAAAAAACTTGACTTGGAGTTACTTAGGTTCGTACTTCAGTGGAAACCGTCCATGACGGAGATTATTCTGCAAATAGTGTTTGGTTTCAGAAATGTATATTACTGTATTGGCTGTAGATAATATAACAATGTGCTGTATTGCTCGTTAGTAAAGCTCACAAATTAATAAGGTTAACACACACATGCTAGACGTGTGTGTGTGTATGTGTGTGTGTACGGGCATATGCATGTGTGCTTTTATAGGCTAGACATTATATCATCCAGTGCTTGTTCCCTCTACCCCCTTGACATAAGCTATTGCTATCAGTACAAAAGGGAGAAAGCATATGCCAGAGCCATAGTGTTTGTATTCCCCTGTGAATCCTCATTTGCCGTCTGTTTAGAAGTGTAAAGATAGCCAGCTCTTGGCCTCCCTGGCGCTTAGGTCTTAATTGCTTAATTGCAGTCATTATTTGAACTGGAAGCAGGATCACCTGGCACCCCGACATGATGCTGGCTCTACTGAAACAAGTGTGCTAACGCCTCATAGGTGCTAGGGTGGAGGTGTGGGATGGGGGGTGGATTTGTGTGTGTGTGTGTGGGGGGGGGGATTTGAGTAGATTAGAGTGGCAGCAAATATGCACGTTTTTCTTGATATAGTGTTTTTCTTGATATAATGTTTTTCTTGATATAGTGTAATAGTGTACGTTTCTTTCCAATAAAATTAACCATTTATGACATTTTGCTCCAAACCTGTATGAGCCTACACATCTCCTCCAATTGATACAAATAATTTACCCATCATATGCAGTGGTCCGAGTGTGAAACCATCACTCAACCCTCTCAACTCCAAAGAGTGTTTGGAAGAAGTGAGAGTCTCGAGATTCTCTGCTGAAATTTCTCCTTTGACGTCCTCCAACAGAAAAAGTGCAGCATCCTGCTGGCCACCAACTCTGGACTCTGGCCTCCTCCTGCTGGCCACCAGATGACAAACTTCTGTCGCAGACTGGACGGCTCGTTTGATCCACTGGCGAGTATTCCCAATCTGACTTGCTCGTCACAAATTGGTTAGCACGCGTAACCTTTTCTCAGTGACATCTTTGTCCTCCAGCAGAAGTTCCACTGATGAATTTACAAAGCAAATGGACCTTTCATTCGCTGGAACCAGCAGCCCTGGCCTGTTTACTAGTCCCTAGTCCCATCAATCAACGTTTGTGAAACAAGTAGCCCAAGCCCATGAAGACAACAATGAAACTATGTTGACTTTAAATTCATGCGTTGATTTAGCCACTACCATTTAAAAATCACTGAGCTACTTCTGGGTATGTGCTCCGGGTAAATGTTTTGAACAAATGAACAAATAAATGAATGAATGAACGGAATAACAACCAACCAAACAAATGAATGAGCTAACATACACACAGAGCCTGGCTCTGTGCTCGGCCCTCACACCTAAAAAGAAGCTTTGAAAAACTGGTGGATGCTGCAGGTCTCTAGAGGGATGAAGATGCCTGATGTGTGATGCACAGGGTTGTGATGTATTCACATGCACAGACACAACCCACATGCATATACCCACTTGCATGTAGCATCTGAATTCCCCACATCTCTCTAGGACATTTCAGGGCTATCAGATGAAAAAGCTCAATGTCAGAGTGTTGGTACCTTCAGAGGAAGGTCCAGGGGCTGTGTGACTTATTTATGACTCTCCTGGTGCTCTCTGTCCTGGGCCTCTCCGCTCTGCACTGTAACCTGTGTTGGCTCACAGGCCAGCTCTATGCCTTTCATATGGCGCAGCTCCCTCATCCTGTTTAAAAAGTAAACAGTAGATTGCATCTGTACTAATAATTTATGGGCAGGGAGAAAGAAAGGTGTTTATGTGGGGAAATGAGATGGCATTAACACCTGCTCCACTATGGAATTACCCCCCAAACCCCCCCCACCCCCTCTTCCAGTTTTGCCTACTTAGTGAAGACTTAGGTTTATGCACCCTCTACTGCAGACAAGGCCTTTTTACTACATGCATACCATGTACATCAGAGGTTAGACTAGTCATTTTCCATGCTGCAATTAGGGATGTAAAAAGAGTCCAATAGTAGAGGAGTGTGGTTGTACTGGGCAGCACTCGGGTGTGAATGTTTGTAAGTCTGTGAACATGCAGGAATACTTGGATATACTTGAATACTAGGATATAATTGGAAAGGATGTGAACTTGGTTGACTTTCCCTGGATAAATAAAAGGTTACAGAAAGAAAGAACACCCTAAACCTGTAGAAATCCTAAATCTGTAACATAGCATTGTAATTCAACTCATTGTAACTAACAGTGCTGCAGTATATTGACATCCTATAGCAGCAGTTAAATATCAAGAGTACTCAGTAATGGTTTGAATAGCCTCTATTCTAGCCTGGCTTTTTTCATCCCAATGGTAGCCATTTGTGTACATGATTTATCATGACAGGTGTTATACTTACTATATGACAGGAATACACTTCAGGTGCATTTAAATATATCTGGCTAATGCTCCATAAAATAGTTCAACCGTTTGCATCTTTCAAGACTGCACGCCATTTCTTTGAAACCTCTTTTTAATCGTCCATGCTTAAATGTTAATTGCACATGCCTCTCCCAAACACACTCTTTTTTCATTGTCAGGGGCTTTTTGTTAGAGAAATATGTTACTAATGGCTTATGAATTAATAAGAAGCCAAACTGAATTTGATTTTCATGCAAGGTGATTCTGGAAAGCTTGAGAGCCTCAGCATTTTATTCAGATTTCAGGATTTTCTGGACGAGTGGATTCCTTTTTGCCATGGAACTATAATGCATCCTTTGTCATCATCTCTCAGCAGTGATTCAGGCTCTTGGATGTTCTTGGTGTAATTTACTTACCCAAGCAGACCCATTAATTTTCTATTATTGTGAAAAGATGATTCGTGTTTTGGAGGCTGTCTTGATTATTTATTTAGATACACAGCAGGGAAACATGAGGCTGTGGCTAATGGAATATAAAGTCACAGGCCTCATTCCCATTCTGACATTTAACTACAGAGGCGGCACATGTGTTAATGTGTCCTCCCCAAGCACCTTAATTCGAATTGAAATTCCTAATGGAACTCGCTATCTGTGGTGGGCCTTTGAGACAGAGAGGGAGAGGGAGGGGGACACTAACTTAACACATAAATTCACTTGTCTGAGTCTTGGCTGTGCGTCTAGCGACTTAAATGCTCCACTGGTTGTATGTCTAGAGGGAAATGACAGGAGAAAGTAACATTTTCAGTAGCATCACTGCCTCCTGTCCTGGTTTTGTTTTATTGTGCCATCTACTACAGTGACACAGTGTTGGCTTTACAAAATCACAGCTATTCATTTTTGGTAAAGTGCCTTTTTATATAAAGCATTTGAGAAATTCTAAACTTTTTTAATGAAATATTTGTTGTGGAGTTCTGAGGGGTGAAAAGTTGCTGCCACACATAAATGAAACTATGCTGAGTGGCCACTTGTATGATGTGTTGGCTATGAATCACAGTCTTGACCCTCAATTGTTATTACAATTAATGTGTCTTGTCTGAATGAGTAACATGTGATGAAGTGGTATGACTCTTCCCTTTTTGCCTTTTCTCCAGTGCGGTGGCAAGGCTTGTTATTGTTCAGGACATCTAGTGGTTATACACTCAACAGCCTCACTCCACCGCCTTCCCCGTCTGCAACCTGTTCAGACACCAGCACTACCTTGCAGCCCTAACCGGAGCGCCTTAGATAAGAGTTGTAGAGAATAATATTCCAGTAATAAAAAAACGATGTCTTTTAAGGATGAAAATAGCTGTTAATTAAACAGTATCTTTTAGAATAAACCATATAGAAATTGATCCCTTATAAAAGATGTGACGGGACAGAGAGCTGACTGACACAGTTGTAATCTCAGTACCAATGTGGTGCAGGCCGTTGGATAATTAAAGAGACGGCGCGGTAAGGACATGGCTATTAGCAGGTTAATTAGGCAATAATGAAAGAGATACCTCAGGTTACTGTGGGCTTTAGCTCAATATGATTCCTCGCAGAAAGATATAAGGTGGGTGTTAAATTTAATCCTTGCACATTAATAGAGAACGGCATACCTTCCAGTCAATTATTGCCAAAAGACTTCACCTGCTCCTGCACATTCACAAATGGAGAATTCAGAATAGATTGTATTTGGTGGCTGTCCACTCCGATTAGTTTGATGAAGCTTACAAAGCTTTTAGAGAGGATATTTGCGAATTTAGCAGCCAGCACATATCATTCATAGATCTCCTTATTAAAAAGATTGAAGTGTTTCATTTAATGAGTAATTCATTCCCCGCTACTTTTTGACCCACTTTGATAGAAGTAGAACTATCTAGCATAAAAGACTAACTAATGGTAGTTTTATTCCCCATGCAGAAATAGGTTTAAAACAAATAATTTAGCCAAAACTGTTGCATTATCCTAGTCAGCATTTGACACCATCTCCATTTGACACAATCTCCATTTGACACATTCTCCATTTGACACCATCTCCATCTTTGTATAAACAGATGTTCATATTCCATTTTATTATGAATCAGTGTGTGCTCTGATCAATATCACCACTGAGTCAGATCTCAGAGCATCCTCCCAGGTAAGTGGCCTGCAGATGTGCTCCTAATCAGAAGATGGGTAAGGTCAAAGGTCAGTGTCCAACGTTATCCTCCTTGGGTTAGAGTGACAGCAAACCTGTGCGCTTCATCCACCCCCTCTAATTGACTTACAAATGCAGTGGTGCTTTATGTGTCAAGTAACCCACAGCATTAACTACGGCTGTAAAGTCAATATGACTTTATTAGTGGCTAGGTCTCCATTGACAGGACCTACTTGCACTTTTGACCTCAACTAACTGTGATCTACTGTCCAGAGACCGCTCTTCCCTTCCTCCCTCCCTCCCTCCCTCTGTTATTATCCCACCTCTCAATGATCATGTCACCCTCTGACTCCAAATCCCGGAAGAGTGCAGGCGGCCAGGAAATTCTACATTGTTGCTTCCTTTTTAGGAGTCTATCGGTAAACCTTGCTAATCCACAAATCCAACCTTGGATTTGAGCCGCTGAGTCTGAGGGGAAAGTAATTGGGTTGTTGCTAATAATTGGATTTTCTGCTGCTTGGTCAAAAAAACATAACAACCAATGTCCAAGCAGAACGAGCCTGGACCCCTTTAAGCCTCGGTTCATAGGTCGAGACAGGCCCCAGGTTGCGCATATAAAATGATTAACATTTAAAATCTGCTTTCAGCCACTGTGTTGAAAGTTGTGCTGCTTAAAGCTCTGTAATTTTCACTAAGTATGTTGTAATTCCTCATTATAGGGACTGAAAGGGCCATAAATGAAAAAGTCATTATTACATCTCATCCGTAATTACACTGGAAGCAGAAAGGTGACACGAGGTTGAGAAAATCACTGAAACGTACAGTAATATTACCAATAGAATTCAGGGCGCTAACAATTCCTCGAAATGTCTGTAAGGTGTTTTTTTTCCGTTCTGTTTTTTATTTGTTTTATCAAAAGTGGTGCACGGCTGTGACAGCATGACTTTATGAATGTGAGCACCGTTGTGACTAAGCGTTTGGTGGAAACACCTGCAGGCTTCTGCCTTGGCATTGGGAAAAAAATCATTCAAGCAGGACCTTCCTGGACCAACGTAGTTAAATATGAGCTGAAATATTAAATGCATCAATTGAGTTGTTGATTGGTGCTTATTGATGATGATATCATCGACTGTTTCATAATTGACACAGATTTCTCTCAATCCCATGAACGACTTTGTGGAACACTTAAAGTATGCATTGCTTTTAGAAACACTTGGCTGTCGATATCTTCAGTTTGTTCTTGAAATAGTTTATATTTTAAATAGTCAATTTTAAATATTTGGAGCCTTGTGAGCTTGAACTGCTCTTCAGCTGCTTGAGCTTGCATACTGTTGTTAATACTGTGAACTATGTGCAACTAATTGCTTCATAATGATAAAATGGTTTCTGATTTTAAATTGGATCCTCTTGAAAAATATTAGCTACATTTACTTCATTACAAGTCCTATAAAACTGCTACTATTTAACATTTTCTTAAATGTTATTTATAGACTATCTGTGAGGCAAAAGCCTGCTGTACCTGGCAAACGTGGTGGTAGAACTGTGGTTGGTATTGTTATTGTTGTCTTGGTAGTGGTGGACTCATTTGTCAAAAAGGCAGCCTGGCAACATTGGTGGGAGAAACTCTATTCAGGGGTTGAAAAAGTTTACAAGAAGCCAGGGCAGTACGGAAATGAGCAGTCTACCACATGGTGTGTCCATGGATAGACCAGACGGACAACAGTGTTCCCTGTCGTGACTTTGAGATCCAGGTCTACATTATTGGAAGGACCAAACTTCAGGCTGCTTTAACAGAGTAGTGGAGGACACCCTATACCAGCGTCTCGCTGCTCACCACCCTGGAAGATAGCTGTGAAGTCATCTTGATTGTTTTCCCATGTGAAGTCATTAGGCCTAGAGACCTGCTGGTTTGACAATACACTACTCAAGGGCCAGTATACCAAACAAGTCCTACAGCAAATCCACAGGCTCCTATAAATGCCATTATAGAATCCCTGCCATTTCAATAGAGATTCAATTTCATATAGACAAGACATGTATGCTACAGTCCAACACACAAACACAGAAAAGGTGTAAGATTCCATTAATTTCTATCAGTTTTGATGACTTTAGACATGCTTGTCCTCCTATGAAGGTTATCTGAAGAGTCATATACTAAATGCTTCTTTCTTTTAGTATGCAAATAATGTCATCGTGGTGAATCTCTGGTGGAGGAAGGGAAGTTTACAAGCGTCAGCATTCATTGATGTCATTCCAATATTATAAAGATCTAAGGGTGCCAATCTTTTTTAGGAGTTTCATCAATTCTGCATGATTTTTTAAGCTAGAACAAGGATGTCACACACAGAGTCTCAATTTTACAGGACTTAAATTCCCCTTCTGAAAGAGAGTAATTGCATGTAAGGAAACATAATGCACAATAGTATCAAATTAGCCCAAGAGGCAGCGGCCGTCCCTCAGAGATTGAGATGTGGGTGAGAAGGAGAAGAGGCTCAGGCAGGCAATCTGCTCCCCATCATTTTATATATTATTGCACACTAAAGGTCAAAGCTAAAAAATCTTCATGGAGTGACTACAATTATGTGTGAGAGGGAACAAAGAACTGAAAGTGCACAGGGCTTTCTTGCAGTAATTTTCAGAAAGCTCTAATTTTGTAATATAGAATAAGGGCAAGTTAGAAACACTAGACGGTTGTTGAGTAATGAAAAAAACATTTTGGAGATTACGGAGTCTGAAATTGGTGCGGTATTGAAATTATTATAACACAACAAAGGGAGGGGGCATAAAGCATAGAGGAACACACACACACACACACACAGGCACATGGACCAATCTATATGGATATGATAGTGAATGCACAGTCTGTTAAGGTGCATTTATTATATCATGCACAAAGAGCACATTGAGAGCGAACAGCAGAACCTTATTGGAATTTTTTATATATACAGGTGAGTGTTCAAAGGAAGTGTATTGTAATGTAATACCTAGCACAACCTACACTGTCTATGCCAATCTTTTTGGGAGGTATTTTCAAATCGGCATATCATAGGCGTTCCTGACGCCTGAGTGCACACTGTCCCTTGTCAACGTCAATATTTAGAAACAATTTTTATTTTTTTATTTTTTTAAATTAAAGTTGCCTATCCTGCCTGTGGGCAGATAATAAGGTGAGGCAATTTATACCTCATCTTATAACAATGGCTTGCAGTGGAGCGATAGCCGACATGGAAACAATAACATTTTTCTCTGCACAAAAGTATCTGAGTCAGCGCATCTGTACATTCACAGCCGTATTCTGTTCCTATTCTTTTGAAAATCAACCTGATATTGCAAAGGTCTGTAAGGGTGATTGTAGGTCTGCATCCCATTTATCAGCAGGATTGGAGAGTACAATAATGTGCATGTATGGGCTACACAACTGGTAACTGTAATCCATTACACTTGAAACATACACCGTGTGTGAATTGGTTATTCAGATAAAGTAAAGATACATTGACGAGGGCAAAATAGCATTTTATAAAGCTTGGCTGATAATATTTGTAGAGGATATTAAAAAATACAATATTTACAGTGTAAATTGATTGAGTCAAAATAATCCTAAAGACATTTGATTATTAGGTAACTAATAACAATTTGATGCATTTGAGTAATTTAGTAGATTATGTTATGTCATCAGTAATTTGCAAGGATTTGGGATTTATACCCATAAAGTACTAAGTACCTATAAAAACTGTTATTTCTATTTGCTTTTTTTCTGCCTTTAACTTGGAGTATTTTCTACAGGAAATGTTTATCCATGTCTATGTTAAAGGGTCTGTAAATTATGAGACAGGTTGTTATTAATGTTCTGAATCACTATCATTATCATGAAGTCAGCTTTGGGTCTTGTTGAAGAAATAAAGACAACGAGTCACTGTTAATTAATTACCTTATCATATCATTGTCATGCTAGCACGCCATGTCAACACCACGTTGCTTGGAAATAAGATCCTTCATAAGAGGGACACTCAGAACTTTTGATTTTCTTTTAAGCGGAAACAACAAAATGAGTGAGACTTTGTTCTCCCACCATTGTCCACCAAAGTTCCCCCTTTCGTCTTCATTTCTCAAAAGACTGTATTGTCTCCCAGGACACAAATAAACCACTGTTCTTTCCTTTTCATCTGTGTTGGAAAATAATTAAAAAAGGAGGGCTGAATTGTGTACAAGCTGATTCCTCTGTTCAGTAAGCCACCTTCATCTAAGAAAAGCCCCTTTTTCTTAATAATATGTTCTGCTCTGTTTAAGATTGAGATCAAATACTCTCTCATAGTGCTAGGGTAATTAGATTTCACTATGTAAATGGCCTTTAAAGTGCGCTATGAGTGTGAGACGCTGTGCTCACATTTGTTCGCTGCACTGCTGCCTCCCTCAGGTCATTTGTGTATGAATCACTTGGCATCCCCCGTATGAGACACACTGTTCTGCCACAGAAACTATTCCAAATAAACACTGATGGAAGAGTATTGTTAATGCTAGCTGCTCACTGACTCATTTCTAATCCAGCAGAAGCAGCACTTTCATGAATAATCTCTGGACGGATTAAATAATGGCGTGTTATACATGTATTCTGGTTTAATTTGCTTTTACTGAGTATTGTAACCAACATAATTCATAAACCAACACTGAATAACCAGTTTAGGGTCCTGTGATATCACATAGCATAAAATGTTTAAATCAGCTGTTGTATTTTTTTGATATATTCAGGAGTAAAACATCCCAAAAATATCACAAGTACACATCTTTAATTGCAAACTGTAACAGCTTCAGATCTAAAATGATTTTTTCCCCAATAGATAATAACATAAGTGCATGGCAGATTTCACTCACCTTATAAGATAAGCCATTACTAATTCATTTAAAATGGCTGATTTGCAAGGATGAATAAACAAGCATTGCTTTAAAATTCAACTCTCAGCATTATAATTTCACACAAATAGCTAAATGTGTAACTCTTAATTTGGCTTTGGGAATAATTGAGATGTGAAATGCCGTTTAGTGATGGATTTGTGCTTCTTATTGAAATGTAGATGTCATCTTTAGGGACTACGCCTGTCTTCCTTTGCGAGGCAGAGACAGCAGCTATTGTCTTGAGGAGACAAAGGAGGAGTGACATCACTAATGTTTCAAAAATAAACAGCAGGCTCCTATTATGTGTTACAGTTAAAGCCTGGAAAGGGGACCATATGTTAGGCTGAGGGCTATGCCGCTCAGAGTGGCTACAGATTTCATATCACTGACAAGTCTCTTCTCCCACAGCCTTGTCAAACCACTGTTGTAAAACAATTAAGGTCCTATTAACATATATTTTATTAATTGCCCTATCAATATGGAAACACAAAGACATGTAAATGCCTTAGCCTGACAGAATTAGAAAAGCATAGCATGGCAGCTTTCTCACAGATAGTGACAGCTGAAGGAATCAGGTCAGATTATATGAGCATGGACAACCCAACAGATTTGTTTGCTATTGATAGCAGCAATCAATTAAATTAGTTGTGTCTCATACATTGAATGGCTGATGAGATTAGCCGAGGTAGTGTTTTGTCATTTATGGCTTAATGTATGCATGGATTTCTCTTTCAAAAGAAAAAGCTCTTGATTTTTTTTTCATTGTGCAGTGACTGTTTCACAATTATCGTCTCACAGCTTTCTATTTCCTCTGGAGTAATTGGGCTGCCCTGTTAGATTATCCGGTCTAAATTGCAATACTAATTATAAAACCTAACAGTTGTGTCGCATCAATAGTCTATTAGGATTAATTAAGATAGGAAGTGACAGCTGACGATTAAGCGCATCAGTTGCAGTTCAACAATGTAGAGGTCAAATGATCAACTTCTTTTTTAACACAATAATATTAAGCCCCTGTATAATTCATCACAAGAATAAAGTGTATTTATTGATGAGTAACGTTTTACAATCACATGCACTGATTATTTTATTGTATAGATGTGTGCAGATCTTGTGGCCTATCCTTATTTTTGACACTGGGAGAACAAACAATTTCATAATTGATTATGCTTCTAATTACAAAGCATACAATTAGTGGAAGTTATTGATAGTTCAGCATGTGCCTTTTAACCCCGGAGCTGTCCGTCTACTCCCAGAGGAGATGTGTGTCCTTCTGTGTTAATGATGGAAACGACTTTTAGATAACAAGGGTGTCCCAGGCAATCAGCTGTGTTTACACACTGACCTGGACATTCACTAGCGTGGCCTCTGTATCTCCCCCTGCCTTTATATGCCAACAGTATCCTAATTAGATAGCACTCCACTCAAATAAACTAAGGTCCCTTCTACATGCTTTTAATGTAGCATACAGCAAGTGAAAGAAACCTATTCTGTATTGAGATTCAGTGTTTCTTTTCTTCACGTGCTACAGTAACATTCACTGTAACGTGGCTGATTATTGGCTCTAAGTACACTTGGACGCATTCGAGAAATGGGAGCAGCGCTTAATAGTTTGCCTCAGACATTTTTAAATGCCATGGAAACATACTGTCTCAGCATCCTCTTCCTATCATGCTATTTAACGCCACTTAGCTGCAACGGTCTAGTGTACAGGGATCAGTAGTGCAAGCAATAATATGCATGCCTTGTTATCATTACATCCTGTTCATCTAGTTGTATTGCTGTAGGGGGAATTTCTAATATAGATGTACAATATATCCAATATATTAGACATGCACAATCATTGATCTCAATGTCTAAATCTCCAGAATATTAGATAATAATATATAACAATACGGATATCTAACAGCCTAATGTGATTTTTTATTTATCAGCTGCAAAAGATACCCTAAGAATACACTCCTTTCTTGTAAGCAAGTGCAAGGACTATTCAGTTCACTATACTCAGTTAGTCTCTAAAAGGGCTGGAGTGCTAGGGGGCATACTTACCCTTGAGTTCCCAGAGGAGCAATGTTATTATTGGTAATAAAACACGATAAATACAGTGTGAGGGAAGCTTATGGCTCCATAGAAGTCATTCTCCACTGAGTGTAGGCACTTTGGAGAGTTACATGAATTTCTCTTTTCCTCTAGAAAATCTTCTAAAGTTTGTACAATAGCTAACAAAGTTTGGTAAGAAATTTTGGTTTAAAGATGTTACAGATTCTGCAGCACAAAAGATCGGGTCATCTGTGCTTATAACAATTTCAATAGTTTAATCTTTTAGGGGAGGGCGCGGAGGGGTGGGGAGCAATGCTAAACTACTGTCAAGACAAATATTTCCAGCAGAGTCCACTTGTATAATGGAATGAAAAAAAACATATAAGCATGCACTAAAAGTGTTTCTTCCGCCTCTTGCCCCCCGGCAGCCAGCTTTTTCCTTGCCTTATCCAGTACAAAGAGTGCATTGTTAGCAGGGCCATTACGAGCAGTCTTGACTGCACTGGACAACATATGGCTCAAGGGAGAAAGCTATAGATTGGAGGGATGGGAGAAATGGGAAAGTTCATCAGACCCATCTCATCTGACCTCACTTGGTTCTGGGGAAGGACACTAGCGCTGAATAGACAGATTTTCCAAATGCTTTGAATTCCGTTAGGATAGCGAGAAAGGAAAAGGCGAGATGCTCCAAGAAATGGATTTGGCCTATAAACTATAAGTGGTGTGATGCCCATTTCTTCAGAAGGATGGCATTAGGGGACCAGTTTTATTGATGGCTGCACAAAAAGGGGGAAAGAGTGCTCACAATTAGGAGTCAATTGAAGGGCTGGGAGATTGGGGTTGATATATTTTAGTCCTATAGCTTTAAGCCTTTTCATTTTGGAAATATAAAGAGGAAGAATAGAGCGCTGTGTTGACTCTTAAATGCCTTTCTTTTCCTCTGCTCTGTTATTTATTTTATTTTTTTGCGGATGGTAGCCATGCCTCCTCTTGGAACAGATGTATTACTTATGACATCCCAGTTTTCATCCGTTCACAATTTTTACATTAGAGTTAAATCTCTGCAGCTGGAATCTCACGGCTGAGTTAGCCAGAGCCCATAAAATATTGAAACCTTCAGAGCCACTGGCAGGCAGGTTGAGGGGAGTTCATGTCCAAAGCCAAGCTTCAGATTCACAGACATCCCAATAGGAGTGTACTACAGAAAAAAGCACTAATAAAAATTTCATTGAAATGAGACAGGGATATTGCTAGCATTCTCCCCAGCATCAGTATGAAATCTTAATCTGAGTTAATGGAAGAGATATGAAAGCCTTTCTCAATTCAAACACAAGCAGTGCATAATTTATAAATTATTGTCAGAAAAGTGATTCCGCTCTGAGATTTACTCCCCTCCAGATGGAAGCGAACTCAAAGAGACAATAAGAAAACATAGTCTGTTTGACCTTTGATGCCAGGAGATTTTACAGTAGAGATGTCGATATAATCAGGTAAACTGGTCATTTCATCAAAAAACTGCTGCAGCAGCTCTCACAGCAAGCAAAAACCAATAGAGGCGTTTTCAGGCTAGTCACAGACCTACGTAGAATGAGTAAATAAAACAGCCTCCGGAAGACGGGAGTGTAAGAATCCTTTGTCCTGAAGGTTGACAGTTGCTAAAAGCTTCATAATGTCTCAAACACAACATCTCAGTGATGTAGAGGAGTAGAGAATTATTTTTAAAAACCTTCCTCGTTTCCCCTCGCTCCCTGTTTTTTTTTCTTCTCCAATTACAGATATGTTTGCATGGCATGGTTTGCGGTTAATTCACAGTGACAGCTTCCTCTTCCTCCTGCATGTGGAGCGTAATAGAAACGGTGTCCCACGCTGGAAAACATTATTCACTAATGTATCCTCAGCGTGTCCAGCGTGCAGCTTGGGTTGTTCCTACTCCATTACATGGCAGGGAACAGGTCCTGATTAGGATTAGCACATGTATCCGCCCCTCCCCGAAGACAGCCGAGTTCAATCATCTTGACTACTGTACTCTATTCACACTCTGCAGCCGAACCTCCTTTACCGAGACCTCCAGCCTAGGTATTCTTTCATTCAAACACATGTGGGACAGGCTTGAACTATCCAAACTGAAAAACGTCATCATTAGGTTTTTGTTTTTTTATTGAGCAAATTGAGGACATTTCTGGGTTGCCAGGAAAGGTTCTAATTCCCACAGTAATATAAGGTCAGTTGTAGCATTTCTATGACAGCTCTTGAAATGTCATATTTATTACATGCCACATTTAAGTAGATTTTATATAAAATGCATTTAGTAATAGTAGAAGCTGCTATTGAAGACAGTTTGTAAATCTATTATGCTATTCAGTTTTATTGTTTTCTATCAGCCATATAACAGAGTTTGTGTCACTGGTAAAAGCTAAGTTGTGGACATGGAGCACAGGATCTGGTTTACCTCGGTGGACTGGTAGATGTTCCTGGAACTGGCAGATAAGGGAGCGAGTACACGGTTGGCTGACTCTGCCTTATTCAAGGTGATAAAAGCATAAAAAGGAGACATGAATGTTAGATGGGGTGCTGAAGTATACACTACAAACTTATTTAGGACAGCGCCATTGAACTTTTTAATGTGGCTAAATGGATGAGGATCAAGGTTTCCCTTCAGTGTTTCCTTTGCGTGTGTCGCATCCTCTGTTGAATAGAAGTTGATGAGGCTCCAAAAAGCTTTATGGGAGCAGTGAATCAAGCAGCAGTAGTGTCATTACATGCCCTAAGCCAGCATTCAGCAGCCACAGGTTGAGGAAATGGAGTTTTAACATGTAAACAGGGATTATTATACATTATTCACCGATCCCTATTGCAGTAAAACCATGGCTTTAGTCTTGCTTTTTGCTGCTTATTATTAGGTGATTCCTATGTTGAAAGGAGCCTATGGGCCAGAGTGTATACCATCCCAGAGGAATGTGTGGAATCACTTCAGACGACACAATCAGTAAGTGCTTGGTGGTAAATTGGAGCTGCCAGCGATGACTTATTGATGACTGAAGTTGTTCTTTTCTCAGTTTAATTTTCGAGCGCTGGTTAATTCACGGCAACTGGGGAGTCACGGGGAGACGTGTTGGATGTCATTAAGATATCCCACAACTTCATCACTAAGGCCCATCCATAATTCACCCTCAGTTCACGTGTGACTAAGAGGGCTTTATTTTAGAACAGCCTTAACGGGTAAACTCATGTGGAAAAAGGTCTGCTGTGCTGCAGTGGTCTCTGTGTCCCGCCAAGTGGAAGAGTTAAGAAGTGTAAAAGCTGCCTTTTTGAGAGGCCAGGGTGGACCGGCAGAAGAAGGAAGGATCTCTAAGCGGACAAGGAGAGGTCACATGATGTAAGGGGAAGAAGGGCCATGTGCAGTGGGAGCAATTTCTCGACCTTCTAACTGTAGTGGAGGTGATGCTGTTCATCTTTGGGAGGCTACTTATGTCAGGAAGTGCTTCGGCTCTGGGCGCTCGGGGACCTGACATGCACTCCAAGTGTCCAGCCTGGAAAAACCTGCGAGATGTCCCTGGACTGGTGGTGCTCACTCACTCAGCTTTACTTTACAATTCCTCTTGTGGGACTCGGTGCCTACCACTCACTCTTTCTCAATCTGTCTCTTTCTCTCTCCTTTACTCCCTGCCCTGCCCTGTCTCCTTTCTCTTTCTCTTTCTATTCTATCTATTTTTCCAACCTCACCCCCCCCCGCCCTCTCCTTCTCCACCAGCCCCCACCACATCCATCACCACCAGTCTTCCCAGCATACTCTGGGTTGTTGTTGTTTTTCCTTTATATTCACAAATTGCTTGTGGCCTGCTGACCAATGTTTCAGCCTGTCTTGTATCAATTACTGGACTACATCCTGCATTCTGCTTTCTCTCCCTCATAATTCTTACCTCTTGTAGATCTGAGTTACTTACAGTCATAATGAAAATGTATAACTTGCCTGTCGACGCTTCAAAGAAGTATCATCAAATTTTAAAATAGTCAAGCATCAGTTAATCACATATGCTCATGCACAAATTAACCACAAAGAAGAAAATCTGTTCAATGTACCTGGAGGGACACACACCTCATCTTTGTTTTTCTGTTGACTTTCACCTTACTTGGCTGTGTGCTCTGATCATGGGATAACTCGCTGGCCCTGATCCCAGCACTTGCATATTCATCTGGTCTAGGTGCTAATTTGTGTGTTTCATGCCTGTACTCACAAGCTTGTTTGCACACCCTGTTCCACCTGGGCTTGTTTTGGCGTCCTGTCAAAACCCAGGCCAGCGGAACAAACAGTGTCTGTGAAAAAAAATACCCGTGCATGTTTAATTATGACAGGACACTCTCTCTCTCTCTCCCTCTCTCCATAGACCTCTCCTCTGAGAGGAGGTGCCTCCTTGGAACCCTGCATTATCGTCGCCTTTTTGAAGTATGGCAAGAAAAAAATGTATTAATATTTAAAGCCCTTGCCGCCATCCCCTCGCACATGCACACACATGCACACATCTTTGCTCAATCCAGTCCTGATTTGGGATTTAAGATAAGAGGAAAGTGTAATTTATGTATCGTTTGATACAGGTATCGCTGATCCTTCAGATGAAACGTTCAAATATAAGTATGTTTGGTAATCCAGGAAGCAGATTAAAATCCTGTTGTATTTCTGCAGACGTTTTACACTCTCATAACACACATAACACTTTTATTTTATTTGGTAACAATAAAGCACCTTGGCCATACACCCAGCTACATACATACTGGCTTGCGAATAGCAGTGGTTCTTACAAAGGGGTAAGGGGATTCATGGATCCTTGTAGGAGTGTATTTATGTAACACCCAAATGAGGTTTATTTCATATAAATAACATAGAAATCTCACAGGGTACCATTCATTGACTCTATCAAACCACTCGAGAGAGTCTTTCCAAACGACATTCTAGATTGAAGAGTCTTGGTTTTTGTTTCTAGCTTTGGGAGAGACTTGCTCATGTTCACACATCTAGGCTGAACTGTCCTGATCTTAGTATAAATTCAGTTTCAGGGTGACTGTTTGCTTCAAGCATCAATGAAAGATGCTATTTTTAAAATGATCACTTTATAGTGAAATTGCTTTTTTCCAATGCAAGTGGGATGAATTGAATATGTTCATTTATCTCGTTAATTGGCTGTGTTTAATCAACCGCCTGGATTAGAAGCTGCCTTGAATCAAAGCAGGAATTTTATATTAGTGGCAACATAAACTTCCAGTGCTCAGCAATATAACAGCAGCCGCTGCAAGGAAAAACAATAGACTCGTCAGAGGAGGAGAGGAGGGAGGCTTGTTTTCTCACAGGCCTGACCTCTTTTTCTGACGTGTCACATTATGGTTATACAGAACGTGTCTCCTTTGCATACAAAAGGTCAGGAAGATAAATCAAAATCCGCATATATGACTTGCCCGATTCATCACAGCAAAGAGGGTCAAAGTGTTAGGTGTAATCAGATTTTTCCCCAAATATAAGATGAATTGTCTTTGTTAGCAAAATGTATCTGTGAAAATGGAGGATCTGAAGCTTAATACAAATGTACAGTTCTCATTAAATTACCCAGCGAAGGCATGGCCCTGCTGCTTAAAGGAATTGTGAGAATTTTAGTTTATTACTTTTTACACTTTGCGTGTTAGGCAGGAGACTAATTTACCCCTCCAGGTCCTAGAGATGTTTGTTGGCTTAGTGACACTTGTGCTTGCTAGATAATCCATGATGATGCAATACCATGAAATATATAACGCTTTCCCAGCTAGTAGAACGCCACTTTGGATCTGGGCCTGTGAGGGTTTTAGCGATGCCTCAATGTTCCCTCCACCCCTGCTGAGACATTAATTAAGGTTCCATTCAAGGCCCTTTTTTCACCAGTTGCCCCCATAATGCTCTTGCTTAGTTAAAACCTGCGTATGTAGGTGCCCCCATCCTCTCACAACAAGCTCCTTAATTAACTTGAAGTCACAACAAATGGCTACACTTTTGTTTCTACCTTTGCTCTCTCTCTCTTTTCTCTCTTTATTTCTCTCTGAGCGTCTATAAAGGAACATATTAAATAAAAAGAAGAAAAAAGAAGGTACAAAAAAAAGTCGTCCCAGCCTCCTTAACCCTACGCCTTCTCTCTGTGAGTTTGTCTTCCTCTGTAGTCTGTCATCTCTCACAGTGGATGATCTCAAGAACAGGCAGAGTTTCGGGAAGGAGTGGAGCGCTGCCATCGAGACAGGCATCACACCTCTCCCACACACTGCTAATTAGAGTTAATTATTAATACACTTTGATTTAGCCTTGCTCCCTCATCATCAGGTGCCAAAATATTTTTTTACATGTCTTACAAATGAAAGGAATGGAACAAATTGATTGATACAGAAGTGCTTTTCCCTACCTCAAGGCTTAAATCAAAGGCCCTGCCAATTTCATTGGACGCAGAAGAGTATTTGAACGTCAATATTATAAGATATGAGGAGTAAAGTGAAAAAAGAATAAGGGTAATGAGTGAAAGGCAAACTTTCTAACAGAGAGTCTGCAGTATGCATATCATGTGTATTGATAGTCAGTGGAGTAGAACAGAGGGGGAAAGGTATATTTCTACTTTTTGTGGACACTGAAATCCAGTCAAAGGAGCTCCCATCTCAATCGGGCTCCCGCAATTTTTTTTCCAGGAGAGCAGGATTGGGATACACAATGAACGACAGGGCGATAGGACAGACGAGGGGAGTAGAAGCAAGGTTAAACTGCAGTCACAGGCTGACCCTGGGAATACCGGTGCCGTCACATCTGATGAGAATCACAAGGTCTTGAGCACAGAGAACGATGGAGGGTTGAGAGAAAGAGCAATGGTGGAAAATAGCTGCTTCATTCAGATGAGACATTAATCAGTGATGATGGGCATTAGGGGCAAGACCCCTCTCTCCACTGGTCATGTTTCTCTCTGGCCAGGTACAGTAATGGCCCTCTAAACTGTACATTTAAGCCTGGACAGGTCTGGCTGAGGTACGAAGAAAACGGCTGAGGCTGTGCCTGTTGCTGACAACAGAATAGGGTCATCCAACTCAGGATGTGAACTCCACTCTGGAACGTATTTACAGTAACCCACTGATACAGTACAACACTTACAATAAAATAAAAGTAGCAAATAATGACTAATGTCTTCCTTTTTGCACCAGTGAAATAGTAATTTTTGAGACCTTTAGTTCTTATAACAAAGGTTTGTCCAAAATCTTTATCTAAATTCAACGATATGAGAAAGAATAAGACAAAATAAGGTGATGAGATGAAAGATGACATCAGGAAATACTAAAACATGGAGTGTATGTTAACCAAATGCAAAAAGACAACGAGCAATTATAGTATGACAATGTACCGTTTTGCAATTACAACAATTTGCTGTCTCGGGATTCATCAAATCACAGCTCCTATAAGGAAACATAAGGCACCCATATGTTCATTTGTGGGGGGGGTAGTTTAAAGAGGCTTAAAGGGAGAAGAAAGTGGATGTAGGTAGAGAGAACAGACTAGATTAAGCAAAGAGAAGTCTCTATCCATGCTGGCGATTTGAAGTTTGATCTTTAACACCATGCCACTGCTCCAGCCCTGCAGCAAAATCACACTTAAATTACACCTTAGTAACTCACCCATTAAATTACTCTGACTTCTCTACTGATCCTGTGGTATTCCCAGTTTGGGAGAGCAACCGGCTTGGCTCAGACTATGTAACTCATCACCGGGGCCAGTGATAATACCCCTGAACCTGCGGTTGCCTTCTGCACGGCTTTAGCTCCCATGAAATAGAATCATCACCCCCTGTAACAAAACAAATAAATCCTTTCTTCCAGTCTGTTTTGATATGTAATGAGTTGGTGTTTCACTCTTCTGAGATCTTGTTATGTGGTGTATCAGTGATGTGTCTCTCTGAGGCCTTGGCTCATCTGTCAAACTGGATTTTTCCCCCTCAAAATAATGATCCTCTGCTGCACCGAGGGCCCTGCTAAAGTATCTGCTTATTTAAGATGGCTTTGCACCATTGTTCCATGTAGGTAACACCTGGCCCTCAGGAATCGTCTGCAGCGGGTTACAAGTGGAGAGGCCCCTGACAGAGATGGAGACACAAACAAGCATAGTATCAAGTGGTGCTGGGTTTAGCAACGTGAGAGTAATACTATGGTTATTTGTCTGTGGATTTTCACCAATGATGGATGTCATAAAATATATATACCATACTTAGCAGCAGTCTTCCTCCATGAAAACAGAAGAAGAAAGCCCCATTTTGTCAGGAGAGACGTTTTAAGTAAGTAAGTGTGATTCAGAATTGACTTTAGTGTGTGAAGTTGGGGATTCAATACCAAACTATACCAATACTATACCAATACAAACTTTGACAGCTGCAGGTTCTGCGTGATATCTGGAGGAGGAATGAGTCTAACAAACGTAAAAAAAGATAGATAGATAGATAGATAGATAGATAGATAGATAGATAGATAGATAGATAGTTAGATAGAGGAAGTGAGCTGCTAAGATCGTTGTTATAGCTATAGCAAAGATCATTCTCTTTTTTCACTATTTATCCAAAACTGACATGGTGCACAACCCTATAATAATAATTGCACTTTTAAAAAATATATTCCTTGACAGTAAAGGCAAGGATAGACTAATCTGTATTTGAAATATTGACTGATGAATTTCAGGTAGCCTTTTTTTTTCCAAAATGGATATATAGTGTTTTGGAATGAAATCCTTCATATTGAGATGGGAAAACAGGTTGAGATGAGGAAAAAACGAATGATTCGGTATACTTCTTTAATGTGAAAAACCACTAAAGACTTCTCTGATCAATATGGCATTGATCTACTGCAGTCTTACTGTGAATTGTGAATTTTGATCCAAAGATGGCTACCAGACCATTCTGGGAGAAAAAGAAGAAAAAAAAATCCTGTCAGAGATATTAGTAAATCATACCACCAGCTATACTGAACTCACTTCATCTGCAATCTGCAACCCAGTGTCTGGTTATTTCTCATCCTCTTACATTGCTACTCTCTGCATTTCCTTTACAAACTCACGGTGCCTTTACCTTGTCTGTGAACATCTTCGCCTGCGTAGTTTTAGAGAATAGGATGGCATGAGGTCGAGTCTCATGGCAGGCAAAAACAGTTGGTGCTGTAGTCTTGAGAAACTGCTAGCCCTCGATACCTGGCCTGCTCTTCATTGTATTGTCAGACCCACAGAAGCACCCTCCCCAGTGACTACCCAAGGCCAGTATGGCCCACCTCTCTATCCTCTACCCTGCTCTCCATCATAATTGAGCAGGGCTTTGAGATTTATTTCAAACCCAGTGTGCTCCCGAGATCAAATCACATTTGATAATGCAACCTTAAACCCACAATTCTCTCCATTTTAAATAATCAGAGCACTGCGCGATGGGAAGGCTTTTCTTAACCCTAGCAGATAGCCAAATGGATAGGATCAAGTGGGTCTGGGGAGTCGCTGAGAGAGAGAGAGAGACCAGTTCATATCTGCACACTTGCTAAGGCTCTAAATAAGAGAAACCATGGTAGGGTGAAAACCTGTCTTTAATGTATTACACTCTCCATCCACCCCCTTCTCCTCTCTTCACACGACTCATCTTACTCCCTGGCTTTGTCCTTTTAGAGGGAAATTAAGGTGATGATTGAGCTTCATTAAAGAGGTAAATAAAGAGGGGAAGTACGTGGCCCTAGCGCTAGAGCCGTGTTGCTAATTGGCACTGCATGTGGTTTTGATGTGGTGCACCGCAGAAGGGGAAGACGTCAGGGGCGGTCCAAGCCTGTGACCTGGGAGCTTTGCCAAACGCTGTGCAGCCCTCTCTCTCTCTCTGTCTCCCTGTTATCACGCTGTGGTTCTCTGTGTGTTTGTTGGGTTTGCTAAGTCAAGGTCTTCTCACTCATTTTAATGACTCCACTTGCATGTAAAATTTTAATTGATATTCTTACAAGCAAACACCTTCAGGCTTATTAATCAATGTGTCAGTTTCTCCCTACCATAAAAATGTACTTTACAGGATAATTAATTTTCTAATATCCTCCAGTCATCCTGAGTGCCCTCAACTTAAAATACTTGACATTTAGCCCTTCATATACAGCTCAAAGGCTCAAAAGCCTTTTGCTACAGTGTGAGCGGTACCCGCAAAACAGGCCTACTGAAACCAACTAAACAAAGTAATTTCATATCAACATTGTTTGTCACATACATACACACTGATACATTATTTGTCTTTCCACATGGGAAAGAATATAACCTGCTTCATAAATGGCAGGAATAAGGTGCTTCATTGCCACCATGAAAATGGTGAATTCAAACATTTTCACTATTTCAAAAGCAACCATACCATACCACACCACACCATACCATACCATACCATACCAAACCAACTATACCATACCATACCATACCATACTACCATACCATACCATACCATACCATACCAAACCTACTATACCATACCATACCATACCATACTATACCAAACCATAGCATACCATACCATACCAAACCATACCATACCATACCATTGTCTACCTGCATGCCAGGTGGTGTGGCCGGCTGGCAACCAATGTAAAGATGCTAGAATAGGGTTGATATGGTCTCTACATTTAGCACCAGTTTAAATCCTAGCTGTTGCTTTCTGTACAAGCTGAAGAGGAACGATTTAATTTTGACTGAGACAGATGTAAAGGGAGAAAGTCTAAATGAACTAAATGATATAAAAGCATGAATGACCTCCAAACCGGCTGAGGAGAGATTTTTTATTCTACTATCTTCATAACCTGATCCTCAAAAGTCAGGTCGCTTTCAAAAACCTCTCTCAAATTTACTGATTTTACTGATCTAATGTTGGCACTGCCTACTTTGTTCTGAAATCTGCTTTTTGAGCTGGGTGGACCAAATATAGTAATTTCAGATTTATTGTCATTGAGTTGTTAACATTTCTGAGACATCCAGCACTTGATATTTGATAATTGATAGTTGTGTAGAGTGTCGAGTCTGTTTGGATCATTGGCTTTCAACAGGAGATATAACTGGATATCATCAGCATAGTAGCGAAATGAAACATTGTGCTTCCGGATGATATGGCCAAGGGGGAGCATATTTATTTATTAGTTTATTTTTTAATTAAATGACAGCACATGATACACATTTTGTTCAGCTAAATTGTGATTATGTTTTCTTTTATGATGTATGTCTCTTTTTTCAATTGATGAGCATGTGAGCATGAGCATTGAGGAGCATGTGACGCAAGACAGATTTCCGTACGAACGGAAGAGCACAGAGCACAGCTGACTTCCAACTAAACACATACAGTCTGCATATCCCATCTATGCCACTAGCCATATTTTCTAGATGTCAGTCTCTCCCATTCTATTTCTCACAGCATCATAAATAACCTGCGGAGATACACTGCATTCTTGAGAGACTAATCCATCACTGCAGAAATGAATGAAAGAGATTGATTTGATCAAACATTACTTGTTTGCTGGTGTTTGTTGCTGTAAGTTTTGTTTTGCCTACTCTCAGCCCCTAGAAATACACAACAGTCCGCTGCTGAAAATAGTCCAGGTGAGAAGTGCTGTTGATACTGTCATAAAGCAATATGGAGTGACATGTCCTCTTATTTTTTTTGCAAATATGGATTATGTATTTCAAGCAAGCAGTGTTTCTCTGCATGTTGTCTTTGGTGCTGTTAGTGGCACAGGTGTCACATGCACACCATGTGTAACTATGGGAATGTCACCTGCAGTAATCTACGACTGCCAACCTATGTTGGTAATTAACCAAAGGAAAAAAATCAAAAAGAAAATTAATTTGTTCAAATGCTACCCATAGAACATACTGCTATTGTATTTCATAACACTAGTTTGGGGCACAGACATGAACATGCCAGATCAGGCAAGGGTTTCACCACTGCTGATTCTCGTTGATGACTTTGTGGTAAACCTTGTGGAAGGAAAGGCATTTATCTCATCCCGCTGGTGTGAATGCACTAACTCCAGTGCTTTCTTGTGTCCCACACCACACCAGATGTCTTGCTGTGAACTTAGTGATCCAGCACTCACACATCAGACTGAGAGGCAGGAGAGAACATTGGAATATTTGATTTCTCGTCAGGCAACTGAGCATAAATAACACTCTGGGAAATGTCCAATAAGTGATTTATGCGATCCATGCAGTATGTTTGCCACTCAACATGTTGCTGGCTCCTAATTTGGTCAGAGCAGTTTGTAGATAGCAAGTCACTACACGAAAAGGCCACAAATCTTTAGCAGATACAACAGCATATAGTATAGTAATAGTGAATTTCTTGGGAGATGGGACAATGTCATATCTCTAACAATCCAATAAGGATATGGAACAAAGGAGGGGAAACCCAAACATGTTCTACATATCACATAACTTCACTTTATTAGTATTAGATTTAGAGAAATAGTAGTGAAATACTAGGGTTGTGCACCATGTCAGTTTTGGATAAATAGTGAAAAAAGAGAATGATCTTTGCTATAGCTATAACAACGAGCTTAGCAGCTCACTTCCTCTATCTATCTATCTATCTATCTATCTATCTATCTATCTATCTATCTATTGTTTTAGCTGCATTGAAACTGCACTGAAACATGTCTTCACTGAAACATGTCTGCCTTCCAAGTAGACCACACATTTAAGCTAGCTTTTTTAAGCTAACATTTCCTCCTACTCACTCCTCGTATGTAGCTATTTTTTTTAATCTCCACAAATTATGTGCAAATATTTCTAACTGGAACACAAAATGTATAAATACACAACTACCTTAAGCCTCTGAGACGGCTGATTTTCTCTTTTAATGGCTAACATACAGTATTGCACTCGCTGTTTTGGCACAGTGTAAGAGTCCGGTCTCATGAAATTTGGTGTAAAGAGCATGATGTCTTCAATTGCAAATACATGTTCTGTGCACAAAAAGTGAGAGAAATATGTTTCCCCATCATGAAAGGCATACATCAAGGAGACATGAGTAGAAACAGGGAGTAGTTTGACATTTAAGTGATGCGATGGAAAGTAAGGGTGTGGAGGTCGGGGTGCTGGATGGGCGTATACACTCCTGTGACCTCGGTTCAACTCCCAGCTAATGCCAAGAAGTTTTCAACTGCAAGGGAAGATGAGCTAACTTAACTGTTAGCTAGTCGCATCATAATAAGCAGGTGGAAATGGCCAATTTGTGGCATTGTCACGTAATTCAATTTGTGGTGGAGGACCATAATGTTCACATAATTCATGTCCACACCATGTAATCTGCGTTTCAGAGTTTGTGCTCATTTCACAAAATGTTATGAGACTGTGTTGGTAAGAGAGTCAGCATATCAGTACTAGTGTTGGTCCAGCATACGTCTGTGCTTGTTAATAATTGGATGAAACCCTGCTAAATTCTTGGCAGAGTCCAAATAGTTAATCCTCCTTTTAGATCTGTGTTGTGCATTGTTATACAGTTAAGAGGAATATTTACTAAAGCAATCCGCAATAAATCCTTGGCTTGGGGCTACATCACCAGGTTTGTCACCATATGGTATGAGCCTGCAACCCTCCAGTCATCAACGTAAACTGTGCCGTCAAGCTGCAGCCTTTTAGAAACAGAATACAGAGTTAACTGATTAACATTTTCAGCTCAGAAAATTAGGCCTTGGCTTTATGTACAAGATCTGTTTCTCTTAAATGATTTATGTCCTCCAATATGTTAAGACTGGGAATTATACTTCGGATATTTATTTCATACTATCATGCCCTTGGAAACAAATAGAACTTTATGCTGAAAATGAAATATTAAAATCAGATCTGTAAAATAAATAAGTAGAAAGACCAGTATACATATTTACAAGAGACATGGTGTGATATTTGAAAATAAATGAGGCCTCATCTTGCATACTTCGAAAATGATGTACAATGAGGCAAAAACTGCTTTGGGATATTTTGATACAATTATTTATGAGTATAAATAAATCATTTATTCACCCGAGCTTAAACTATTTATCTGAAATGAATGCACACTGCATTCATTTTCATAGCTCAGCATTTAGAGCTGTTTTAAATAGGAATTCTGGAATAACCTAACTCTTGCATAGACACAGAAAATTACAGAGCAGTCTAAATGTCAGGCAATAGATGGTACGTTCAAGCCCCAGTAAAGAAATATTATTGATAATGACCACCTCTGAGAGAATTTTTTTTTTGTTGTGTGCATTCATTTTAAATTTTTCAAGACTCTTTTCCACGAGTCAGCAGGCAGAGTAAGACCGATTTTTTTATTCATATCTTCTTGAAGTGATGACTTCTGTTTGAATCTAATTGAATTTAATCAGGTCAAATGCTTATCAGCTTATTTTTCAAAAGTGTTATCACAGTGCACAGTGAAATGTAGCACAGGAGCCTATATGAAGTATACTGTATATCTAAACCATAACACATAAACGGATATAACCAATTAAAAAAAGATGAAGCCTGTGAGAATTGGTGTTCTTCTGATATTATTAGGAATGACAAGAAGGCAGAAAACAGGGCAAATTACCATAAAGTCGAAGAAGCAATATGCTACTTAGTGTGGATATACTGAATCGTCACACTTCTTACAAATAAAAAATGTTGCATTTAAAACATTTAACCCATTTTGCTTCACCATATTGCACATATCAAAAGACTGTTTTTGAAAAGCACTCTGTTTTATAACTGGAGGGTACACTTTGTACGCTTTTTACCCTCACCCCCTTCCCTGGCCTGCCACCCCTCCACTCTCGTTTCTGAAGAAAGCTAGGTGTTAACACTACAGAAGCAAGAGGAGTAATAGAAAAATCCTGCAGGTGCCCTGTGGGTATCTTTCAAATTAATCGTCTGGCTGGTCTTTCTTATGTGAAGTTTTGAAACATTAACAAGACCTTTGAGAGCAGGGGAGAAGGGGAGAGGGAGAGGGAAAGAGAGCAGGACATGGCATGATGGTCTTTAATGTTTTATTGAACAGATACAAATTATTTTGGCCCTGGCCTTCACTGTTTGGTGGAAGTCAGTGAGAAAGCAAGTCAGGGCATGCCATGGGCACTATGCGGGGACGAAAGAGGAGCTGTGTGTGATTGAGGGTCTGAGGCTTAAAGCCACATTCATGTTTTTGGTTGATGTTTTCTTTAGGAAAACTATACCTTGAGAAATTCTTGAAAAAAAAAATGCTGGATAAAATAGATTGAGTTAGTTTGACTTTATAGAATAAACATTGCTTCAAACAATCCGGTTATGAAAATTGATTTGGTCTTGAATATGAGCGATTGTGAGTTTTTATTTGAAGATGCTATGTGTAGGATCTTCCAAATAATGCATCTTTGCAAAAGGAGTTGTGATGATACATGCTAATGATACAATCTGACTGTTGCCATTATAACCAGTAGCACTTTTGCTTCAGGCTTTCACTTTGATATATGGAGGTGCATATTCTGTCTGGCATTCACTATACACAACATTTATTGTATTTTTATGAAGAAATTATTTTATTACCAATATTATTACCAACAGTCTTGTAAATATCTACCTTCATTCCCTTAACTAGCATGTATTGTGTCACCCACTGACAAGTGTCAAAGAGTCATTGCATTAACCTGCTTCATAAGTGACATAGGCCATCAGTAATATTTAATAATCACATTGTCAATTTAGCACAGCTGACCACTTGAGATCTGGAAATGGTCGGTCACGTTAAATATTTCCTTGAAGCGAAGTGCACTCAGTAGTACATTTAAATCAGTAAGCACTTTCCTTTTTCACTGATGGCTGATGAGTTTAGATGAATAATTTGTACATCTAATACCCTCTTATTGAGTAATGGAGAAGTTCTCCATTACCACATGACCTGGGTACTGAGGTCAGGACACTCATGCACTTAACCTCCTTTAAAGGTATACTGGCATGGTTATGACACATTTTTCAGCAATACCAAAATCATGTATACATCAACAACAGTTGTGAAAGTTTGAAAATAACACACGCTCTGTGATCAAGATGAACTTGATGAACAAGACGAGGTGCTGCTTTGAGTGATTGAAGATGCAACTACTTTCAGACTGTAAATTTGATGTGTTTAATGAAGAATATATTGCTTTATAATCAATCTGTGTTTTGCTTGATTAAAAATGACTTGAATTTTTTTGTCTTCATAGCATGCCCTTTTTTCAGCCCTTGTTTTCTGTGTTGAAATTAGAGGTTAAAAAACATTTATTTCTTTTTTCTTTCTTTTTCACAATACAGTGGTTGAACTAGGAAGAATGTAAATCTCTGAAAACACATTAAAAGCAGCACAATTAAAATAAAAATAATTTGCTCAATGTTGTCAAGTTATGGTGGCAGTTCTTTATCGAATTGTCCTTGCCTTCAATAAGGACATTTCACTCATAGCCAGTCCTTTCTGCCTTGGTTATCGAGAGGATGGTCAGTCTGATCCATGGCTCTGAACAGTCTGACAGCGGCCTGCTCATTGCAGTGCCCTCGTGGTATGTAATTATGAAAGATTGTTGAAGATCATTTTTGGATCACCACTTTCGTTATCATGCCACCATGTCTGTGTTAAAAAATCCGAATGACGGAATCCTGAGGTACCAAGTGACTCCATGCATGAGGTTAAAAAGCTTAGCATCTTCTCAGTCAGTCAAAAAAAAACTGATAGTCATTATGCAATTAAGAAGAAGGCTTAAAGGGTACCTTCCAAAACCCTGTAGGACTTCTATTTGAATAATTTGATAATTTTTCATTTAAAATTCAACATTTGGATCCATTATTCTGTATCATCTTAAGAGCCTGGGGTAAAACAGAGTTAGTAGCCTAATGCCTTCAACAGCTCCTCCTAAATTCCTAATTACAAGTTTGGAAGTCGTAAACAAAACTTCTCGGACATTCAAAGGCTTTTGGTCATAAATAATAATAAAAATGGACTTTGTAACAAAAGAGCGTTTTTGGGTGGATTTTGTTTTACTTCATAGCTACTTTGTGCTGCAGAAGCAGAGGGGGAGGAGAAAATCAAGGTTTGTCGTATATGCGTACATATGGAACTAAAAATGTAACCATAACAATCTTAATAATTTAAATAGATAACCTGGAATAATACATATTATCATTAGTTGCGATTTCAGGATGATTGAGATTTATCATGAAAAACCGGACACCCTGTTAGTAGAACACCGTCTGCTGGTGAACCTACACAAACAAGTGATTTTAAGACAAAAATTTCAGTTTGCCTTAAAATAAGAAAGTGTTATCTGATTAATGGTAATAAAAAATAGGAAATTGTAGGCAAAGTTTAAGGAAGTAACATTACAATCACACTGAGACCTTAGACCTAGTTACCAGTTTTGCTAGCTAGGTAGCTAGCTCCTTGATCGCCTTGATTTTTGCAAGTCTGTATGATTTGATTTGATGATTTCTTCTCTACCGGTTTTCCTGCCTCATGGGAATAGCCAACCACACAACCAAAGTTGACCATGGTGTTTGCAGTGTTGACAGCAGCTCGTCGGACCAGGCAGTTACATGGTGGTCTCCCAGCTGCTAGGGGGTTCTTCAATGCTTCTGCAAAGCCTTTATACTAAGTAGCAACATCACGCTGATGCATGTTGATTTTAGCAGAACCGACACCTCTTCCACTGATGAAAGTTCTAGTGCTACCAAATAAATGAATCAATTCATGACTTTTGTTTCATCTGCCGCAAGGGACTTATCTTTTAAACTTTTTTCAGCCACACCTTTGCATTTGTTGTCTGCTGTGTTTCAACACAATCACTCAGCCTGTCACTGTCACATCTTTGTTCAAAGTAACACTGTTGGGGGGAGGGGAGATGGACTAGTGATGCAATTATGACCCTACCTTGTTTGAGTCAAGTACTCCAACTCTTACTTAGTAATTTATTTTTTTTACTGTAGAAGCAGTACTTGCACTTGAGTGGACAGGCCAAGAAAATGAAAAGGCTTTAGGTAAAAACATTTTTTTTCCAAAAACTTCAAATTGAAAATCTATTCTGGTCTTTGGTCTAGTCAAGAAATGTATGAAGTAAGCTCAGCTGTATATACGTATCATGTTTCATAATTATAGGTTTGGGTGTTTTGAACTTTTCAGATTTCTGTAATTACAGTGTCCCTGACAGGTCAACTGCAATAAGGTCATAAATCCATTTTTGTCTCAGTGACCCAGTGAATATTCTATTCTGTTTTTTCATGGCTCTATCTATATCTAATCTAGATATCTTTTGAAGATATCTTTGTGAACACACACACACAGAAAAGCACAATTCATCTCTGCCGACATGAGACATACAGTAATTATGTAATCAGAGTAATCAGAAACATACAATATACAATTCTAGTAATTTGGAAAGTCGTATTTCCAAGATTAATCTCATTAACCAAATGCACTTTACAAAATAAGAGTCTTAGAATACAAATGCCCATAAACTAAGGCTACAAAAGTAATAGAGTTACATCGCCTACGACAAACTCAGAAATACAACTTTAAAATCTCAGAAATATGAAAATAATCTCTTAGATCCGAGTTTAAAATCTTGTGTATTGGGAAAAAAACAAACAAAACTGGTGGCCCTATCTGTCTTCCGTAGGTATCTTATCCAGGGACAAGTCAAAGAACCCACAGAGATACTGAGAAGTTGTACTTTTTGTAATTAAGGTTTACTGTAGGTGACTTGGGTGGGCTGCTAAGGAGACAGACTGTAGCAGATCTTGGATGAGTTTCCTGATAGCGAATGATCTTGAAAACACGATTCCCGTTTCCCAAAGGATGTCGTGAAGAAAACATTTCAAGAATTACTTGAAGATAAACTTCAAGAACCCCGTCACCGTAAGGCATCACAGGTCGATGAAAGGAATCGGAATTTGCTGAGCTGAAAGAATGAAAGCTGAATGTCAATTTGCAAACATTTGAATTAGATATAGCTTATACAACTATGAACTAAATGCACAAATAAATAAAATATATTGCTATTCCATTCATCACTTCTACTCCAAGGGCAGAGAATACTCAAAGCTTTAGCCTACTCCTAATGACATTATAGGTTACTGCTGTGTGGTCAGCATGAGTCAAATGGTTCATCATTCAATGGACTCTTGATTTAAAACGTGGAATTAAAACTGATGATCATTAGCCAAATTGCTGCAAAAGGATTATATTAATATAGGGTCGAATTTAGTGTAGCCTAATAATAAATACATTGGTGAAAGAGAGAGAACATTATTTATTTGTTGCACAAGGGCAGAGTAAAAAAGGAAATGCTAATACTTTTGATGTTGTTGAGTGAAGCTTATTTAGTAGTTTAGGTAAAACAGCGGCCTCTGTCTGTGTAGGATCTTGCCTTCACTACACCTGCGAAGACATTTGTGATCTTACGACTAGTGCCAGGATGTCGCGAAGGAACATGAGATTTCACGTACTACTTGAGTTACGAATGTTCTCGGGAAACTCTTGTAACACGAATGTCTTGAAGTGCTACTTAAAGATATTCTTAGCACTACGACACCTTTCAGGAAACCCACCCATGGGTTGACAAAGCTCCCTCTAAAAGGAAATTACAACAAAGACAATGGTTACCTTGATTTCACTTGTACTTAGAGTGCAGTCACTATTTATGCATGATTAACAGACCTGCTAATTCAATTAGTGTAACAAGTCATGGTATTTTCCCTTACACTAAATTGTTTCTAATGCTCTGATGATACATTTACATTGTTAATTCAAGATACTTCTTCATGTTCAGCATATAAACGATTCCTTTAGGATTGAGTGCAGTCTGTTGTCATTAATCCTGTTAGAATATCCCAGTTGTATTAGTGTTGGCATTGATCCAGCACTCACCAGTATACTGTACTGTACCTAAGGCATCTAGTTATGAATAGTATTAATGTACAATATGTAGTCCATAATGAATGTAGTCCAGTTCTTTGTCGTGTTTTGGATAACATAGCAAGTACATTGTAAGCATAGGCCTGTTAGTCCTGGTGAGTGATTTCTCTATAAGTTACTACTAAATACAAGGGGCAGATAGAGAGCAAAACTCTGACACAATTAGTGTGTTTTTTATGTGTTGTTCTTGTTCTCCTTTTTTCTTTTTTTTTTTTTTACAGAGCCAGGAAGTCCATATTCATTTACATGCCCACACTGTTGCTGATACAGTTTACAATACCTTTGTATTCCAATTTAAGAACTGACTGGCAGGTTATCCTGGAGACCATGTTTGTTTTGTTGAATAAACATATTAGTTTACAATCTTCTCTTATTTGAAAAAGCCTAAACAAAAAACATGAAATGAAAATGCCATGAAATTCAAACAATATTGATTTGCTGAAGCTGTTGTTTTACATTAAGTTACATCCATGTGATCTTTGACTTTAAAGAGATATAAGTCTATAGCATAGAAAATGATTCCCTTCCCTGCTTGCTTACACTCTCAGCTGTCATTATAGTACAAGCGAATTTGACTGCTTCATTTAGATTGGAAGAACACAAATTTTACTCAAATAAATGGCACAAAAACTAGACTACATTGCCCCAAGAAATTCCTGCCAAACAAAAAACTAATCAAGTGTCTGAATAACATTAACAATCACATAAAGAGTAATATTATATAAAAAACAAAATTTTCTGCCAAAATCATCATTACCCAGAGATTAAAGAAGTGGACTAACTATAACTACAAGGAAGTGAATTTGAGATTGATAGCCTGTAGTGCCAAACACTGGTCTAGACTCTCAAATTACCTGATCAGAAGTGAAGTAAAGTGAAGTTTGAGTTAAGACAATGTGGTCATGACCTATTAAACTGGGATTAATATGGGACACAAATATGGGATTTTGAAGGCCGATACCAATACTGATATCTTTGGTTTGAAAGAAAGTTGGAAGGATGTAAAATATGATACAGTGTTTATACAATGGGCCACTAAAACTCTCCATTGAAACCAATAATAATAATAATATATGTGTGTGCATACTTTTATGGAATCTGATGAAAATGCTTTATAATCAATTCAGGTGTAGGGCTTCCCATAGACAACCAGTTCAGTATTGATCAATTACACAATACATATGCAATCAAACAAAATGCATCACATCCATCATGTCGTAGAAACGGCCTTTTTATGAAAGGCCAATATCAGCCCGATATACCAGCAAACTGCTATATTGGTCTAACCTTAGTAATCACAGTGACAAAATAAAAAGTGAAAACTCGGTAGCTGATGAAATGCCAGTTCCCCATTGCAGTATTGATCTGTGCAGTTCAGAGAAAACAACATCAAAATGTCAACACAAAGTGCTGTCCCATGTGAACCGTATACCCACAGATGCCTACAAACAGAAGTCTGTTCCCCCAGTACCTTGCCACAATGCTACCAGTCAAGCAGCGTTCAGAGTGGGAAGACAAATTAATAGAATGTCCACATGTGATTCATAAAGTACCAGCACAAGGAATCTATCACCCAGAGTGGAGTGAGTGCAACCACTGACAGAAAATTGGCTGCTTGCACTCAGACAAAAGCCCCCATTTCCCATACGGTTCCCATACACACAGAAAGAGAACAGAGAGTGGTATCACATTACAATTATATATGGTCTTCCTTTATGGTGGATTGTGTTTTAGCGTGAAAGAGCACACTTCTCTCTCGGATGGGCCAATGCATACATTAATGAGAGCGGATGATATCATGTGCTTTGTTGAGGCCCTAATGTGAAATCAGTATAGTTCACTGGTCATGAAAATTTCATCATCTGCCGAGGCAAAGCCTGCAAAATAGCCGTCAGACAGACAATTTTAATAAGAAAGAAATTACAGCATAGCCGAGGTTTGCAGCAAAACTTTGAATCCAGTTTTTGTATGATTGGCCCAGAGATCCATTATTTAATCTGTAGGCCAATCACATCTAAATAGGTCCATTGGGAATGTTGACGGTGTTGTAGGAGATTAGAGGCAAAAGGTGCAGAGAGGATTTATCTGATTAACTATGAACTTGGGACAGAGAGGAAAGTGTCTGTCCTAGATTACATTGCAAGTCCAATACAAGTGAAAGCACTCTACAACGGCTTTTCACTGAGCAAGCAAACACTATGGTTTCAATTTTTAGATGATAAGCATCTCATAGCAAATAACAAAGGAATACCGTTCAACTGCATGATTTTTGAAAGACAATATTATACTCTAGATCCATTATTAAATCAATAAATCATACTTGAGAGACTTGCCCTTATCTGATTATTTCATTTATCTTTTTCTTTTGTTGTCACTTTGAATTAACGTCATTGTAGTTACAACAATACCTGTGAATCGACTGGCTCAGAATCAGTAGCGCAGCGGAGGGGAAGAAGCTGTGTTAAGTAGGAGGAGTTGTGATGTGACTGGGGTTTATGAAGTGTGTCTGCTTTGTGTCGAATGCTACAGCCTTGCCTCTTGCTTTGTATACTTGACATAATTGATTTCTCCTTACAGTGGCAAAAGGAGCAGTAATTAAGAGCCGAGGCCAGTTCATTGATTTGACTTCCCGCCAGAGACTTCACACTGATAAATCATTACAGCTCTTCCCATGGGGTCAATCAGCTAACCAGAGTTTGTGTTTTAACTGGCTTAACAAAAATGCAATATATGTATTTAATCCCTTCCCACCCCCTCCACGACCCCCCCCCCCCCACACCGAAAAACCAACAAGACGAACAAGAACGAGAAGAGGAAGAACTTAGTAATAATTGTCATAATAATAGCAGAAGCTGTAATAGTAGTAATAGTAACTGTTTGTAGCAACACTAACACTGTTGCTACGAAAATATTAGATTATGATGACAGTAGATGTGAGCGCAAACATATAATGCCAGAAGCTTCTTCATTACAAAGACAGAAAAAGTTGCCACCATTTCAATGGAAACAAACATTGCTTTGGGCCCCTTTGTAAACAGTATACAGCTGCTATTTCGAGTGATGGGAGCTCCACCTTGTCACAACAATTCCCTTAAAGAGGAACAGTTTAATGTCAACAATATTTTCTCCATCTGCCTGCTCATGAAAAACCTTCCAATCCACAGGGAAAATGTTTCCCTCATTCCAAAAGGAAAGCACAATAGAGAAGATGAACTGAAAACATCAAGTGAGGATGCAGTCAAAGACATAGCATTAGCCTGCTGCAATGAGTGCTCTTGGTGGCACATATCCATCTGTTCACTTTTGCATTTTTCAAAGAGGTGTCATAGCTTCCGTTATTGAGAATTTTTAATGTAATTTTCATAAGGAACCCCTTCAAGCATTGTACCAGCTGACTGATTTGCATGGCCACCTCTCCAGCAAGATGGAGGTATTCCACCTGCCAGTCTCCTCTTCTCCTCTTCCTAAGAAGTGTGATTGTTCTCAGTGGTTATCTGATTGGAAAAGATCTGTCCAATTTCCAAAACTGATAATAAGATAGTCATCATCCGATTGGACACCTCAGCCTAACAGGGACAGAAAGCCAAAATTACTTTGCTAGGCATATAGTGTCCCAGGCTAATTGGACATGTTTCTGTATTTCAGTTGAACCCAATTAGTGTATACTTACTTTTTACAAGATGGCGTTGAATTAATAGACAACTGTTGCAGGAGATTATTTTCTATTATTTCATCTACTTTTTTTCCCCTTCTTTTACTACCTTTCTATAGTATTAGTGCACTATGTTACAGTGTGTTGTTGTCCTACACTCGGGAGCAGCTGATCGCCCTGAGGCCGGCAGCCGGCCTAGGGCGAGGAATCTACCAACCGAGCTGCTGGCACAATGGAGAGGACGGAGAGGGAAGGGGGAGGGGGGTTAAGGTGAGAGCGAGAGGAAGGAGATTAAATCCCAACCTTCCATCTATTGTCATGGGGAACGTGAGATCACTGGCAAACAAGATGGATGAGCTCCTCGCCTTGGTTAGGACTCAGTGGGAATATCGGCAATCCAGCCTAATGTGCTTCACAGAGACACGGCCCCAGGGGAAAACAGCGGACTCTGCCATCGCTCTGGAGGGTTTTCAACTGGTGTGAGTGGACAGAGGGTCTTGCCATTGTTGTTAATTGTAGATGGTGTAATCCTGGACATTTAACAGTGAAGGCTAGTGTCTGTAGTCCAGGTATTGAACTGCTGGCTGTGGGCTTGCAGACATTTTACCTGCCCTTATTGTCGTCCTTTACATATGACGTCACCCGCTCAGTTGTCACGGTATTATAGACACAACATCCCAGCACCTTCATGGTCATTTCTGGAGACTTCAACCATGTCTCCCTCTCTTCCATCCTGACCAGCTTCACCCTCTAGCACCTAGAGACCATGGACTTGCTTTATGCGGTATGCACATACAGCTCCATCGTCTCTGCCCCCCTCCCCAGCATGTCCATCACTGCCACCAAGGTGAGAAGTGAGTTGTGGAGGCTCCTCACAGGTAAGGCAGCGGGTCCTGATGGCATCTGCCTCATGGTGCTGAGACCATGCGACAGCCGGCTAGCAGAGGTTTTCCAGCACCTCTTAAACCTGTCCATGAGTCAGAAGATGGTGCCTTCACTGTGGAAAGCCTGCAATGTCCCAGTGCCTAAGAAGGGATGCGCCAGTGCCCTAGACTCCCTGGACCCCCTTCAATTTGTATATTTGTGTGGACGATACCATCATATACCTGTTGCACAGGGTTTATTCCCACCTGGAGAGGCCGGGAAGCATTGTGAAAATCATGTTCCTTAATTTCTCCAGTGCTTTCAATAACATCCAACCCCTCCTGCTTGGGGGGAAGCTCAGAGTGATGGATGGGGACAATGCAATGGTTTCCTGAGTTATGGACTACTAGATAAAGGACTGATAAAGCACGCAGGAGCTGTACAAGACAGGGCAGAGTAGACTGTTCTTCTTGAGAAGGTTCAGGTCTTTCAATGCATGCAACAGACTATGCAATGTGTTCTGTGTGGTGGTGTGCAGGGGAGGCAACATTAAGGCAGGAGATGCAAGCAGGATTAAAAAAAACTGGTGAAAAAAGATGGTTTATGTCATAGGGCTGAGCATGGTCACCCTGGAGACAGTAGCAGAGGGGAGGATGAAGACTAAACTTAGACAACCCTTCCCACCCCCTTGACAGTGAGCTGATGCAGCTACGGAGGACGCTCAGCCTCCGCTCATCACCCCAAGGTGCAACACGGAGCATCTAAGGCGTACAGCCATGAGACTGTACAATGGTTCCTGCCCAAATGTTCCCAGTCTCAACCAACTAGGAGGGAGCTGAAGCAGGCACCTGCCCTGTCTATAGGAACTACCATGGATTGCGCTTTGTATGTACGTACATTTGTTTGTTCATTTCTGCATATTTTCTGTCGACACATATTATGACACATTTTCCGTACCTATGTTTTCTCCTTCCAAAAACTTAATTCTGGGGGAAAACACAGATTACTTGGTCAAATTTAAACAAATTGAATATCAAAAATATAGGCTATCGGTATCGGCTATGTCGCCAAAACCATGAATCTCACAGATCACCACTTTAATATAACCCCCATTTTCTATATTCTTATAATTATATTCTTATTATTATTCTTGCATGAGATCACATTTGGTTGTGTTCCATAGCAGCAGCATCAGGCCTATCTTGCAATAACACTTGCTTTTTGTTAATTACTCCCCCAAAGTTGACTCAATCTCCATCACCTTTCACCTTTTCTTATCTTTTATCTTCTTTTATCTTATCTTTCATTTTATCTTATCTAATCCTATCTTTTCTTTCCTTATCTGATCCTTTCTTTTATACTATTTTTTCTTTTCTTTTCTTTTCTTTTCTATTTATATCTTTTCTTTCCTCATCATATCTTATCTTGTCTTGTCTTGTCTTATAGTTTATAGAAATTAAAAGTAATTTACTATTATTATGCCTAGGTGTTTATCAAGGTCTATATTCAGGTCACTAACACAAGGGTACTGCCTGGCAAAAAATATATCAAAGATTTTGACCTATCAATTACCACCATGCATGCACTTTTAAGTAACTTGTTTTGCACGTAACTTCAAAAGAGCAACCATATTAATCAATTACTTCTGTAGCTGCCTCCTCTTTTCTTCAGTTCAATTGCACCAAGTGCGAGCCATGCTCAGATATGAAAATAGAATGGAGATTGACTGAAATCCGCGATATTTAATTGGAGTTTGTGTGCATCTCTGTATATGTCTCTGTGTATTCCACCGAAATGACTTCGAAATTAAAGCCAAATTCTTTGATCTGTTATAAGATTTGAATAGTGGAGATTTAAATATTTAAATTTCCACCGCAGTGTCACTTTGATCTCTGAAATGATTAAAAGGGGTTTGTTATAGAAAATACACTAAACGGATCTGGGAGAGCCAACCCACTGTAATTGTGAGTTGTCTCACAGAGTGAGGGTAAATTACACATTTTAAAGTAACAGGGTAAACAGTTCATTTGAATTTTATTTCATTCTTTTATGTTTAATGAGACAAGAAGACAGAGAGTGACTTCAAACACCCTAATCTATAGTGGAAAAGATTTTCTCCACAAGAGAATGACACTTCGAAGGGAAAACTGCTTTCATCATTTATCATGATGATTAGGAAGAGGAGGCTCTTTGTCTCCTATCTTTGCCTTTTTCAAGCATGAAGTGGAAATATCACCAAATATTGCTGATAGTGATACAGGGACTGTTGACGGTGTAACGTCCTCTCTACCTAGCAGTATGCATTCTTGAAATGATGGTCCTGTATAGTATATCCACCTTAATGGGAATATACAGTGCAACACCTTAAAAAAGGTACACTGGGGTGAGCATCAAATCTATAGATACTTTATTTTTATTTTTTTTAACACCCTATTTTATTTTAAATGTTTTAATAGTTTAACTTAGTATTCTGTAACTAGATTACAGTCTTTTTCCACATGTCACAGAAGGAGGTCATTCTGTAAAGAGTTCAAAAATGTTGCACTGTCAAATTAACAGTGGATGGAAATGTACTGAACGTAGTTTGGATTCAGTAATTACATTAAGTATGATGTTTGCTTTGAATTCATGTTTAGTATAATGTCCAGTATAATAGGCCTGTAAACTGTGTTAGGATTGGGATTGCACTCCTATTTACAATACAATGTTTTTTTCTCTCTTATACATTTTCAAAATTTATAAGACAACAAATACGGGGACATAGCTTTGTTGGTGTTTTCGTCTGACATGTTTCATTTATTTATGAATGTAAAAAAGTAATTCACATTTCTTCTTCCGAACTGACTAAAATTAAATCCACTCCTAATTCGTGTCAGTCTGACTATGAACCGACAATGAATCATTTTTCAGATGACTAGTAATGCTAACCACTTAACACTCCCACGCAGGCTACCATGCAGGCTGCACTGACCTTTCACTTTCAATACCACACACCACCAACTTTTTAGGTACTTATTTTTGACTCCCAAATGATGCATTTGTGGGCTGGAGTGGATGTGGAAGGTGGGTGTGTGTGTGTGTGTCTGTGTGTGTGCATACACAGGGTTGGGGTGGGAAGGGGTGTTCCTCTTAATGGTGGCTACAGGTCAGTGATGATGTGTCTTCAAAAACAGTTGTCTGTGGCTGACAGGTGATGTACTGGACCATGAATTGCCTGTCTTAACATTTCGGGCAGCATGCCGACCAATGTTTCGAATTGTTGTGGCACATTGCAAGAGAGCCACCTGCTCACCGACCACAGTGATCAATGAAGACGATTTTTTTGTGACACAGCCAAAAGAGGTGGTATTGACATTTGAGGCTGGGGCCTAAATCGATAGCGACCAGTCAAGCCGTCTGACTGAGCAAAACCCATAAACGTCGAGCCCTCTGGTAGTGGTGGGAGAATTGATTGATTGCAGGAATGGCAAATATTGAGGAAGGGTGTCAATCCATGTTTTTTTCTCCCAAGCGTGTTGTGAGGACAGAAAAGTGAAGAAGATGATTACTGCCACTTGGACACAGGTCCCACCGTTTTTTTATTCCGTGGTCAAAATGCAAGATGAAGCCATGTTTTATTATCTGGAAATGAATTAAGCAGAATGTGTATGATATAAAAACACAAGTCTGCCTAGAAGAGCATGCCCTGCCCTTGCCTGTCTTGTCAATATCATCCCCTCAGAGTATAGGAGCCCCTGACAGGTCTGATTTAGTCATTGTGCCTCTTAAAGTATCTCTCCACACTAATCAAAATGACTCTCTGTTAAATAAAGCATGAAAAAAGCTTTTCCATGAACGGTGTGCTGGAGCGGAAGTCATCTTGCCTGTAACGCTAGATGATTAATCAACAGATTGGATTCTGCTCAGCATTGCACTTCCTTCCTGCAGTACTCTAACCCAAACATTAGATAATAAAAGCATGTGACTATTTGTCTGAGGGAAACCACGGAGTAAAGGGATTGGTTTTTTTTTTTCTTTCCTATCACATTGAGAGGGTGTGTGAGGGGATTTGGACCTGCCAAGAAGAATCAGTGAGTGTTCCTGGCTCCGTCTGTCAGCAGTGTTGCTAAATGGTTAAAAGATAGTGGGGGTGGCACTGCGGATAATAGAATGTTGGCTGGATGGAAAGTTGGCACCCGTTGGTCCATGCCTCCACTTAACAGGGTGTGGCAGCAAGCTCTCTGCACTCACCACATGGTTTATGGGCCACTCAGTGATGCAATGTAGCATAAAATTGTCTGAATTCTCACGTGGTAGCTGTCGTGACAGAGAGTAACCATAAACATAAGCATCTGCTGTCCCCAGTCAAACTGCGGATACATGCATACCACTTGATATCATTAGCTTGGCTTCAAGTCTCAATGTGGTGTATCAACCACAAAGTTGTACTTGCCCATACCATCCACATCACCTGCATGGCGAGAAGTACGCAAATTATTAGTAGTCTTGTAAATATGAAGTAGAATTTCTCTGTTTTCATCCTGTTTGTTGTAGCATGAAAGAGGTAAAGAGCAGATTTTCTGAAACAGAATCAATCTGGTCTTTTTCTGCTCAGTGCGTGAAAATAGTATTGATTAATGGTCATCGCCAGTTTTTCACGCAGGATGATGTAAAGACCCTGTCAGTTACTATCACCTTCTCCGAGAACATGTTCCATCAATCCCCCTGGCCAAATGGGCAAGCAATGGCAGATGCCACATATTTCACCTACCCAGGCAAAATGGGGCAGTAAGTGGGACAAGGCAGAGGGACAAAAGTGACACATATGAAGGTGACAGCTTTTCACACCTGGGAATAATGGTTTTGATAGGCGTCCTGCTTGTTTCACTGCTGTGGACTGGACAGAGACCAAAAAAGTGTGATAATATACACAATTAGCTCATAGTGCAAAAAGACCCGAGGCCCTCACAAGCCAGGACACATCCAAACTCTACCTTTCACTACAGGAAAGTGATGGTAGAGTATATACTCCATACTGGAAGTCCACTGTGCTTTGACACATCAAGGATACAATTATTGGACCCCAAAGCTATGCTTGTCCACACATGCATAGTATCAGGAAGATTGGCAACAGTCCTGGTATCACTGCAGTTCATTTCCACATTGCCACCATCTTCTCCCATGCTGTAATGACTCTGGAGCTCCATATGACTCCTCTTGTATAACACTGAAAAGAATACAAATTATCACCATTGCAAATACATACAAATGTTTTCTCTGATATCCCTGTCTTGTCTGTTTTAAGTAGACTGATTTTACACGTGTGCAGCAACTTCAAAAGTAAATCAGTGTTAATATGACTTTGGATGTCCAATTTATTCTGTCAGAATTTCTCTCTCCCTTGTGTTTTGTTAAGGAAATGATGGTCCTTCAACAAAGAATTTACACGTCATTATCATTGCGAGTACATACAGAGCTATTTTTGGTTTTCATCTGACCATGTTGACATGTTTGCCACATTAATGTCCTACAATGGAGCTGCAGCTTGACAGAATAGAGGATGCTGATGGGACGTTTTGATCATTTCTACGGTACACGATCTGCATGCAGCTCTAAGACTTGTCAGCACAGGACGGAGTTCCACTGCTTACTCTCTCTATGGCATCCTTAAGATACTGGAGCTTATATCACTGCTTCTTAAAGGCTTCCCAGCAACCATAAATGTTGGCCTATAAAGAGAAAGAAAGGGAGAGAAACCATGCCTCTAATAAGGTGAGAGAGGGATTAAATATACATGGTAAACCCCATTCATTCCAACTGAAAGGCATGATGGTATACTGAAGCCAGAGTCAGCAAAAATGTCTTAATACCTAAAATTTGAATATGAAATAGAATCAAAACACAATGACAATTCCCACGTTTTGTGCTCTTAACACATTTGAAATGCATTTGTATTAAATACATTTTATTCCAGTTCACGTTTGTTATTATGAGGAAAGTTTGCTGAATCATAAATATCGACATAGCATACGTACATTAAACATTTCAACTCAAAAGTTCCATTTCCCATAATGCTGTTCAAGTCTAATTTTTTATGGTCACTAAACCTGCTTATGTCCAAGATATTATTATTTGGTCAATGTGATAAATTATTAGACTATAATTGTACTAACTACAATTAGTGCAATGAAACTACATTTACAGTGGGAGAACACTGAGAAAAGTGATATGCCAGGGACACTCTCAGCCTCATCATTATCCCCCTGTTCCCTCCACCCAGCTCTGGGTCGGTCAGTGGAGGTCTGGGACGTGTTTACGGCAGGTTGGGATTAAGGATGCCAAATCCAACCAGCTGTTTCTCAAGGCCTCAAAAGCCGAGTCAGATAATTAAACAGTAAATGTCGAGACGTGGGTTCTTTCTTCTTCTTGACTGTTGCCTTCAATTCCTGCAGTTTAATTTATTTGGAGAGGGGGCAACCCTGTGGGCAGACTGGGCAGGCTTCCAGCTCCGCTGTCAACATGGGGCTAGGATGATGTGGTGGCGGGAACAGGTCAGAGGTTGGGGTGAAAAGGTAGAGCCATCAGGGATGAGCCAGGTCAAGCTATTTAAGTCAATATTGCTCACCCCGCCTGACAGCCTGAGTAACACCTCCCTGATCCACAAGGCCAATGGACAAAAAATGTAAGGAGGCAGTGTCTACTTCTCATCAGCAGGGGATTGTTGGCTTCGGCTGCTGCAGTAGAGCTGGAGGGGCAGAGGCAAGTGTCCGAGGGGGTCCCTGTAGAGTAGGCACTAGAATGAAGGACTCCACTGTTGTTGACCTAGACCCAGGGCACATGTGTCACTAGCATAGCCGTCAATTGTACCGTGTCATCACATTTGCACTTCAAAAGCATAAGGCACAACTTGATAGATTTGATGGCCATTGTTAGCGTGGATTCATTACAGCCTCAGACAAACGTAAATTGTACAGTTTATTGGTGTCTGGGGATGATGCGTTTTGACAATTGCATTCAGATCTCAAATACCCTGGTTATACACAAGAATCATAAGGTCAAACACATTATTGAGACTGAATACTCACTTGTTGAATTTTTAAGTGAAATAATCAACATTGCTTGAATATGAAAGTGTTCAGTGTGTCAGACCCCTAGTCTGTCCTATATGGGTGATTCCACAGAAATGGTTCAAATTGAAGGTCGGAAAAAAATGAAATTTGTATTCTATTTTCCCCAAACTTAACCCATACATATGTTACACCATATCTAAGACACATATAAAAAAGTGCTTAAAGTACAGTCAAAATTCATGTCATATAGTTCAGAATTTCCTGGAATTCCTTTCCCACCCCAAAATGTATCACTACTGAAACATGTTGGGAAATGTGAAATAAAGATGGAATACATTCACCTATTATTATTTTGTTTTTTTCCCCAGTGATAACAGTATTCTGGTTGCAAGATGGTATCATATTCTCATTTTATACATTTGACATATAAATTGCATACCTTATAGACAGTTGTGCATAGTGTATAATATTAGATTTAAAAAACTAAAAACTTTTAGAGAAAAGCCTGATTTTCAGATTTTGGAGCACATTTACTTCAAAATTTTGGGACATAACTACTCACCATGTGGCCACCTCTTAGATGAATATGTAAAGTCTGAACAGTTAATTGTTTTTAAAAATAATTTTCTTAGAGGGGGACTGGAATTTGAAGCATTTTGGTAGAATTTCCCATATATAGATTGTGGTTTATAGCAACAATGACTCCACACACAAAGACAAGATCTGGTGCCCCTTGTGTAGGGTCAATAGTCCCACCTCTTTCCTGGCTTATAAAATGTCCCCTATCAATATTTTACCACATCAATTGTAACCCCTAGTAAACACATCTTCTCCTGAAAAGTAAATTATCAGTGGACACAGTCACAGGGGATTGACTGTCTGGGACCCTGTCAAGGTTTTCTCTCTCTCTCTCTCTCTCTCTCTCTCTCTCTCTCTCTCTCACACACACACACACACACACTGTCAATTCCATGTTTGAGTGGATAACCAATACAATCCAGCAATGCTCTTGTTGGGGATTTTTCAAACTAAACAATGCCCTGGGCAGATTGTATTCTCAGGAGAACTGTTGGCCAAAGTAGGAAATGATTCACCTCCCAGAACGGTGACCAGCAACGAGTTACAGGTCCATGACCAGTTAGACTAACTTATTATGATACTGAACGACCAACTACGAATAAGGAGATTTGTTAATCAAAAAATCAAATCTAAAAATCTAAAATTTAATATAGTTCATTATTTGACTATTTACATTTTTGAATTGTAGATGAATAGATGAAAACTGTTAACTTATCAAACTCAAAATACAATTCTGTTTTACTTTAGTGTTTACAAATATTACAAATATAAACAAACTGTTCATAGACTCACAATATATGTAAAACTATGTAATATACAGCCTTATATCAAAAACTCAGTTAAGAAACATTTGAGTGAAAACAATCTCCTTCAAATAAAGTCTGTAGAGGCTGTTCCAACTGAGGGTGTCATCCTGGACTGAAAGATTGGGCCTTTAAAGCACAAGTACAATATATTCACATATGTGTTATAGCTCAGTTGTAATACTCAGTATTGCCTCTTCTTACAATGGAAAGAAAAAAATAAGCAACAGTGTTCTCTTCATCTTCCCTGCAAACAGCTGCTGATCAGCGGCTGGTGGAAAGACCTCCAGAGTAGAGATGATGTTGTTCACTGGTGTGTGAAGTTTCTTCAGGCACTCAGAAGTAAAGTTAACTTACCTTTTAATGTTAGAAAGTGCACAATACAGGCACAATTCCTCATTTGTGCAGCCAATCTTTGGGTGATGGCACTGTTAATAATTTGTAAACAATATTAGAGTAAAAGGCAGTAGATATTGTGCAGATATTGTGCTAATGTACAGCTCCATAGGGAATAAGCTGAAAAAGATGGAAATGAAAAGTGCTACAGAACCCAGACACCAGAAGAATAGCATGGTATGAATTTTTGGATCGAATGGTGCAAATTTCAATTTCTTGAATCACAATATCAACCGAATGGTCATTTACAGCATCAGCGTGAACATTATCATCATCCTCCTCCTAATGAATAGGGCACAGGCAATTACATACACACATGAACACACACACACACATGCCTGCCCACCCAGATATAAACACACACACATACACACAGAAAACACGCGCACATATATACAAAAATAAACCAACAAAAATGCAAAACACATAATTACTTAAACTCTAAAGCATACAAACCACACAGCTTCCTAAATGCCACTTGTCCTTTACTGTAACAAGAAAACGGTCGCTGTGTTTTTACCAGGGAAAACTGAAATTTAGCAGTGGTGGTGATGGTGAGCTCCAGTCACATCATATCGCACATTACTGACTTTGGTTTGCAAAACTACCTCAACAGCCACAAGCGAGGCATTGCTCATGTCATCTGCAAATCACAAATCGTAGCTCCTGACGCGAACCGCTGCACAGAAGCCAAGTGCCAAAGGGCTCTGGCCAAAGCCAGCATCAGACTTTAAAGTGATTTGAAACAGTGAGCAAAGGAGGGGCAGAATTTGCCTCCAAGCCTAACATAGACAGACCTTCAATCTTCAATGGAATGGAAAAAAGAAAGAAAAAGATGAGAGAATGGGGGAAAAAACAGTAGCATGGCCAGCTCATCCATCATTTCTTTAAAAGGTCAGGATTTTGTAGGTGGAATTGGGAAGAGCAGCGAATTGCAGATGCACCGAACAGCAGGGTATTTTCCGCTGCCATGACCAGCTAAGGAGGGCTCCTTTAAAACACATCTGCCAGTAAACATTTTGGCCTGACTGTGGGTCATCTCTCCTGTCTGGGCGAGACTCAGTGGAGCGTGAAGATGTACCTGCACAAACCCTAAGACCAGTCACTCCAGACTTTCCTTTTACCACTACAGTACCAGCTCCCTGTTAATTGTTACGATGAAGCACACCGGATTCTCACTGTGGTGCAAATATGTTTGGATATTTCTCTTAATTTAAAGTTGCCTTCCTCTTTTTGATATTGCTGTCCACCACAAATTAAAAGGCACAGTGTTTTTTTAAGTGTTTCCCAATGCATAATAATCCTCAAGCAATCTATAATCAACTCTGATGAAATCTGATGGTATAAACAAATTGCTTCCAGAAACAAGCAATAGTTATGAATCAGAAAACATTGAAATCATGACGTGTATTGTTTTGCAAGGTACAATGTATCTGAAACAGGGAATTAAGAAAAAAATATAAGAAAATGTGGGATCATAACACAGCAAATGAGTAAATGAAAAAGTAATTCATAATGATATGATCATCTGGCCACACATCTCAAAGGTGCATTTGGAAAATAGAGAGGAAATGGGGCAAAGAAATGGCCAGTGAGGCTTGTCTGAAGTAAGCCCATCACTGGCTAAGTGCCTCTTTACCTTCTTAAACCACTAGAGAGAAGAAAAAATGACCTTCTGGCATTAGGGATGGGGAGAAACAACCAAACATACGTCATAAAGGACACATGGTTTTCAGAATGTACTGTATTTATAAGAATGTGAACAATTCAGTACAGTTGGAAAGCACTTTCCTTTCCACTGTCATACTGATGAAAAGGTTGCTCTACCAAAAAACACAGAATGATGGTGGGAGGGACAGATGTGAGCTTGGTTTTAAGTCTCTCCATCAGCTGTGTGTTTGCTGCTCAGACACCCCTGGGACACACAGAAACATCTGGAAAGAATTGTCAATGGGATTGATCCGGTATCTAGAGTAATAAAAAATGAATTTCCCTGCCGTGATATAAACACAAATGACCTGAGCCACGATGCATTTGCTTAGATCCACTCTGACCCCCCCCCCCCTCTCTCTCTCTCGCATGTTCTTCTCAGGATAAACACTGAGTACACTGTTTGAACAGACATGAACAGGCACAATTGCAAATAGTCCCATGGATTGTGTGGATACAGACACATAATGGTATCAAATTCACGATACCCAGCTGATGTGGTATTTAATGCACTGTCGCCTTCATGATCCCAAACACCTGTTTAAAGGTCTCTTATTATCAGAATCCGAACAATAGAGGGTACATTATTGCCTTCCAGACAGATACAACACGTATTAACGCTTCTGTACAGTCAATCTTTGGATGGTCTGCACGGATGGCTAGACAAGTAAAAGAGGAGGTGATACATTAAACATGAATTGTTCGAAGGACACAGACTACATAAAAGCATGGTGACAGGGTCATAGGCATTGTGCACGACGTGAGTCAAGAGGACAGATTTGCAGAGAGTCTTTTAACGTGCGTTGTTGTGCTTAACATTGTTTAGAGCTCAGTGATTTGAGATTACTACCACAGGGGGCAGCCTGAGGGCATTTTTATGATGAGCTTTTGAAAATGTCACAAATAATGTGCTTTGCTTTCTAAGGTGGCCATCTCTTTCTTCCACTTGCCCACATGGGAAAATCTTTACAACTGCATCAAATTGCAAAAAAATAAAATTAAATAAAAAAAATAAAAACTACAGCATATGTGATGCTTATCTGGACGGAAATGTTAATAAGGCATGCCTGCCAGGGTTCGGGCTTAATGGCCACATCAGTAACCTCCACCAGTGTTTTACCACGTAGGGTCTGCTCTACTATTTAAATGTCAGCAAGGTGTTCAAGATGTGGCCTTGAAAGTTGTGCTCAGAGGCCCACTTTTGCCTCTGCTGCACCAATGATTCCTGGGATACGAGTCAGGTTCCACCCCACCAGCCCGCCTCCAGGGACCTCTTCATTATCTGTCATTAAATGTTTTAAAGTTTGCATAATTGATCCTCTCCAATAAGTCGTCATTGATTTATGGAGGTCTGGGCTGAAGGAGGAACTGGTTAAAAATTCATAACCCTGCTACGCGTCTTCACAATCCATTAGCTGCTCCTGGACCCAAAGTCCTTCCATTGATTGACCTTGTGCCGAGAATCTCATGGACTCTGCATTTTTCCCTCCTTTATTGCACTGTGGGAAGAGTTATGTTTCAGCTTTTTCCCCCTGATAGATCTTACTTTGATTTTCTCCCTCTGTATTGCTGCATGTCTTTCTCTGTGTCTTTCTCTTCTCTCTCTCTCTCTCTCTCGCTCTCTCTCTCTGTCTCTCTATTTCTCCTCCTCCATCTAAATTGAAGACCTTACTCTGAGACGATGAATAAATAAAGCATGTTCCATAAACAGCTTTCCACTATTATTTAAGCTTCCAGGACCTCGCACTCTGACAGCCTCCTTTCCCCTGCCATCAAATTCAAGTGTGTAAATTTTCTAAAAGGCTCTGAATGTTTTATGATGATTTCAGGGAATGATGGAGTAATAGCTGAATAGTGAAGCTATTACTTTTAATATTTATATTGAGTGCTTTGAATCATTAATGTGACAGGATGTAAAATCAGAGCTGCGGGACGTATGTACTTCACAACCACAGCCACTTGGCAAAAAAATATTTGTTTTCTTGAGCACCAAACCAACGTGCCAAACTGTTTTGAGCTATCCATTGGCGTGAGGGGTGATGCTCTTTCCATGAATTTTAATCTTGCCCTGAGAAAAAGCACTTCTTGGAAAGCATTAGTGAAAAAAATCTAAAGCATTCAAAAAATATAGAGCATTCCTGAAAGAAATACAACAAATCTAGGGGGATGTTGTGTTTATAATTCAGAGGTCAAGTCCTCAGAATTCGTGGTTATGGACACTTTTTATGCTACTCATACTCAGTAATGCTGTGTAAGGTTAGTCGTGTAATGTCAGATATGGAAACTAACAGCAAAATGTTACCAGTTTGCATCACATCGCAGAGCTCAGACCATTTGACTGCTTCTACCACAAGGTTTTATGGTGTGTAAAGCTTGCCTCCTGAAATATTTAACTGTACTGTAACTCAGTAACTACTTACTGTCAGCTATTGTCAACTATTGGCAAGTTGAAATCTCTACTTGGCAAAGTTGATATGAATTATGTTACATTATTTCCATTTACCTCTTTACACATCTTGAAGAGAAATCTATAAAAGCAATTGTTGCTTGTTGCAGTCTCTGTTCTCTATGAAGAGAAAGCAAGGATTTATTCTTGACATTTGTTATCAGGTGGCTTTATTCAGATGTTATTGGTAGAGGCTGTAGAGTAGGTTCTTTGCAGATTTGTACTCTTGGTTTGGTGTTGTTTTGTCCCTTTGGCACAGGGAGCTTTAGTCTGTGTATCTTGTGCTATGTAGAGCTTTGCAGTTAAAGGCCAGTTTATTCTTGCGGGTATCAGGCAGCCGGGTCCTGAGGGAACAAGCTCTTTCATGCACAGTTAGTGCACTTGACTCAGCATGGAGATGCTCTCAGATGGAAAAGCCATGTTTAGAGGACGTCTTATGAGACATTAAAGCACTACTGTTCCATTGTTTTAGCTCTTCCTAAATGTCACTTTCCTCTCCTGAGCCTGCCCTTCACCACAACATTGTGGGACGCGTCACAGAAAAAGGCCTCCTCTCTGCTCCCAGTGAGGGTCCATTTGAAAAGGGAAGCAGAATGTAAACTCACCGCTCTGGCCATATCTATGTGCTTTCTATACAATATTTACATGAAAACAAGAAGCTTTAAGGAATCAAACTATGGCCTCCACTGGCCTACATGTTATATTATTTAAAGATGCCATTAAAGGAAGATATCTGCATTGTTAACATTTTAGCTCATTTCCTTCAACTCTAAGTCTTGTTTGTGTTACTGTACTGTATTTGAATGTAATTTCCTGATTAGGTCAGAGCTATTCTCAACATGAGTGAGGGCTGACTTGCTGAGTAGTGTTCAGTAGATAAGATTCTCCATTCACTGTGATCACTTGCAGGCTTATGACTGGAAGGTAATCACTTCAAATCCCCAAACCACCTAGGAAAATCTGGGCATGCAAAGAGAAAGAGTAATACTCTGCCCTCCCTCATCAATTACCGTTGAGGTACCGATGAGCAAGGCAGCTCACCCCTAATTGCTCCAGTGGACAGCAGTTGTATTGGGCAGCTCTAGATTTAAATGTGTGGCATTCAATGAAAATGAAACCGGTGGTGCTGGAAAATAACGTGCATGTTGTATGATAAAAAGATTGGGGTCCCATCTTAAACTGAAACGGAGACGGGTGGGAAAACTAGGAAGTCCTCCCTTGCACTGTACTGGCTCTTATGACTGTTTCAATTCATGAAATATCAACTCAAAATAATAAAAATGACATGTAGTTAGGTCACCAAAATAGGCCTATTTCTAGTTAATTAAAAATGTAATTTCTGTTGGTTTTCATTCTTTGGACTGAAACATACTTATTTTATATGAAAATATTATTCATATTAAGTTATTGCCTTTTTCGATTAACCTGCTCCATTTTCACTAATGGGTTATGGCCTTGGACTAACAAAGATGTCTGTCAGTGGGCTATTTGATGGATTTCCAAATGCAATAGAGCCTATCAGGAGCAGAAGCTAAAGCGAATTTAAATTGCATATCCACTGACGTATGATGTACTGAACAAGAATCTAGGTGTGTCTGGTAAGGCAGAGAAAGGACAGAGATGAGCTAAACTCAATAATCCTTTAAATTTCTGCTCATCCACTCAGAATAGTAATTGAAAATGGACTGCCGGTGACTGTCGGTGGAAATGCGGGTGAGTTTCAAAATGAAATTAACCTGTTTTGATTTAAAGAGCGAAAGGAATGTTGAGGTGGAAGAGGTTTGTGCCTCATCCCCCACTTGGTAATGCTCTCTTAGGTAAATGATAATGACTTGTCTGGATTCAAATGTTGGTATAATTGAGGAAGAGATGCCGTGACTGGAACAGATGTTTCATATAGACTGCTCCTCAGAATTCAGTGAATGTGTGTGTGTGTGTGTGTGTGTGTGTGTGTGTGTGAAGCGAGACCACTCCTCAGCCCTGAATTTCATAAGAGGATGTTAACATCATCTCAATTTACATGAACCACCAGCTTACTTAGAGGCCTTGTTGTTGTACATGCCCATGAATCATGATAGAATACATTAATGGAGGTTAGGAGTGATTAAGAAGTAACAAGTTTGCCTCTTTCTAAAACTTGTATCCTACCCTACACTACCCTCCATATTTGCTGTGTGCTCTTCAAAGAGAACTGTGCGGGGGACACCAGCCATTCTTGTTTTGCCTTGCAGGAGCTATCTGTTTTTCAATTATATGGAGGAGAATAGAAAGAGGTGTATGATAATCCAATCCAAGTCAAGCCAGGTGTGATACCTGCTCTCAACATGAAATTAGGCACTCCAACATACATAGGCATCCCGTATATAAGACATATCAACTATGCCATAGACTACGCCGTAGACAACATGCGTAGAAAACCTTAAAACAGTGGTGTCCAATCATGTACCATGGAGGGCCGAGAGTCTGCAGGTTTTCATTCCAACCAAAGACCACAGTGGGTGATTTCACTGATTAACACACCTTCAACCAGAGCGGAGGGACTAATCAGTGAAATCACCTGGTGTAGTCTTTGCAGACTCTTGGCCCTCCATGGCACATCATTGGTCCTTAAAGGAGAATTCCGGGATTTTTAAACCTGGCCTCTATATCCACAAAATCGCCTATTATACTGCAAAATAGGTCCAAAAAGTTTCGGAATTGGTCCGGTAGATCGGCTCAGTCGGCAGTCGCGAAACGGGCTCAATGGCTGCAACGTAATCTGTAGGGGCATAGCCGTGCGGTCAAAGTACGTCCACTAAAAGTGCTTGATTTTTCCACTGACAGGCTCAGATTGTTATTTGTGTGTCTGACAAGTGTCTGACAACATTACTGAAAGGATCGCTACAGAAATAGACCTTTTTTTAACCAGAAAACTAAAGTCTAGCTCAAGGAGAAGTCCCGCTCTGAAATGAACAGTGGACAAAGGTAGTCTATAGCGAGAGGGTTCACTTCTTGCAGGAAGAGGACGGTAGAAACCCGACAAAGGTATTCTATGAAAGCTGCGCAAAGTCTTCCTCAACATTTTGTTGACACAGTTCGGAAATGCGCAAAAACGAACCATTGTTGTTGTTTTTTATCTTTGGGAAAAACAAATACTCTAAACTATGCTTTCTATACCACCTTTGTCACATTTCCATGTCCTCTTCCTGCAACAACTCTCGCGAGATTTCAGAGTTGAGAGTTCAGAGTTCAGAGTTGTTGGAAATGTGACAAAGGTGGTCTATGAAAGCAAGAGGGTTGACTTGTTACAGGAAGAGGATGGTGGAAACGTAAATCAGCATTGGAGACGTGTGTTGGAGTATAGAAAGCGTAGTTTAGAGTATTTGTTTTTCCCAAAGATAAAAAACAACAACAATGGTTCGTTTTTACGCATTTCCGAACTGTGCCAACAAAATGTTGAGGAAGACTTTGCGCAGCTTTCATAGAATACCTTTGTCAGGTTTCTATCGTCCTCTTCCTGCAACAAGTGAACCCTCTCGCTATAGACTACCTTTGTCCACCATCCATTTCAGAGCGGGACTTCTCCTTGAGCTAGACTTTAGTTTTCTGGTTAAAAAAAGGTCTATTTCTGTAGCGATCCTTTCAGTAATGTTGTCAGACACTTGTCAGACACACGAATAACAATCTGAGCCTGTCAGTGGAAAAATCAAGTACTTTTAGTGGACGTACTTTGACCGCATGCCTATGCCCCTACAGATTACGTTGCAGCCATTGAGCCCGTTTCGCGACTGCCGACTGAGCCGATCTACCGGAGCAATTCCGAAGCTTTTTGGACCTATTTTGCAGTATAATAGGCGATTTTGTGGATATAGAGGCCAGGTTTAAAAATCCTGGAATTCTCCTTTAAAGGGTAATTCCAGCCACAGTGTACATTAAGCCCATTCGTGCCCTCTATGCAGAGAAATGGTGTGATTCATTTCCTTACCTCTAGACACTTTCACTTTTCACTTTTCACTTTCATCTAACTCCAAAACCAAATTTATGAGATGCCAAACTGAGTGCAGTAATGTAATCTGTAAAGATGTGTCTTACAAAATTTCTGCTAGGCCTTGCCTAATATAGCATTAAAAAACAATTGTTTTGTGAAGGTTTCTATCCAACAACATCCAAAGGTTTTTTAATTAATGCTTGCATTCAGAAAGCTTGCATTCATGAAGGGGGCAAAAGACTGCAGCAGTAGAGCTGTATCATCAGAACAATGTTAAAATAAAAAAATTAAAATACCTCTCCAAATGCTAACATGGCTAGCTCAGCCAGTTTCACCCAAAACTCTGACTACAATCTTTGCTTACACTTTTGTGTTTATACTGGAAGTCTCATTTCTCACCAATAGCTAACGTCCAACGTGGTTAAGTCCCACCTCATTTCAAACCTCTGTTGAGGAATAGTTTTTCTGCCTGAAAGTACTTCCTATGAGATGGATTAGAATAAGGTGCCAAGCAATCAAGTTTTATTCTTCAGAATGTAGATACACAAATGTATTAATGATGATAAAGAGGCTAGCTCACAGGTTGGATCGGACACAGATAAATGGAAGTTGGCAACAGACTATCTAAAAAGATAGCGTTAGCTTTAATGACGTCTAACCTTGGACTGCTAGACTCTACTGATCCTCCACCTACCAGAAACTTGTGAAGTACCATTCCCAGCACCAGATCGATATTGGCTCATCATTTGTCAAATGGAGAGAGCAATGTCCAGTACTACATTAGTAAGTGAACATTTGATATCATGATGATGCTAGTTAGCGTCAGCATGCTAGCTAGCATGGTTAGCTTTTGCTAAAAACAAGGAGAAATAATACTGTATGTTTTGTCATGTTTATTTGGACCAGTAAGCATTTTGATCTATTCAAACTAATTTGATCTTTCCATGTGGTTGGTGCAATTCACCATACAGTTCATGTAACCTTTCCTCTGCGTTAAGCCTAACACCTGTGATACAACATTTCCCTGCTTTTCAGAGTTGTTGCTTAATTGTCGCCAATTCACTTGTGTTTGTTTTCTCCAAAGCGCCTGATTAGACTTTATAATCTCTCTGACAAGTCACTGAGTGGGTTCTCTGAGTGGTGCGAGTGAGGGCTCAGCATGGAGGTGCAGAGCCCCGTGGTGACATGACAGGCTTTTCTCAGATCCTGTCTAGGGGTGCACTCTCTCCCATGTCTTACCCCTGTCTTCCTATCTCACCTTCGACAATGTCACCTCTGACTCAGTGCCATCTCCCAATGCTTGTGTGAGCACACACAATACAAAAACACACTTACACACTTATAATACACAATACTGTGACACCGACACCACTCCTTTCTCTCACACTCTGACAAGCCATACATGCACACAGTCACACAGAGAAACGCAGGCCTTATACATGGACCCACACACGTGTGCACGCACGGGCACACGCACGCACACACACACACACACACACACACACACACACACAATTCAACCAGTTCACATTAACCCTTGCTTCAACAAGCAGCACTTTATTCCTACACAGGAAGAAAACACTGTGCTGGTACTAACACACTAAACAATCCTAGAACAGTAATTAATATTTTCATCATGCTCACATGACAGGACTAATTAGAGGGTTTGCCTAAATACTGCCACTGCATTGTGAATGGATATAGAGGAGTCTCAAGGTCTCTTTAATATTCAGGTGCAGCAGCATTGTCAACATCCCCTATGAAGCAGTCAAAGATTTCTTATCGATCTAGTGCATGTGATACATGCAGGCCCCATTGTGAAGCTACAATGCACTTTATACAGATGGATGATTGACAGGCTGCTGTCTTCCCTCAGAAGAGTGTGAACCAGTGAACCTGGTTAATAAAACATTAGAAGTGCCTGAGAGGCCTGGCTGAAAAGAGGGGTGGGGGAGAAGGGGTCACCGGTGTTCAACCACCATCACGGCCCCAGAGCGAGCACAGGATCTCCCCATCCTCCAAAGCACATCACAGGGGGTCCACGTGGCCTCATTAAAATCAAGGAGATCACATGTAAGGACCAGAGGAAGAGGGGTAGTCCCAGCTCAAAGCGCCTGGACTCCCAGGGCATTACTCTTTGAGGAAGCGCCACTGGAGAACACGGGGATAAAGCCTCAAACCGTTAAAACAATGGACATTTAACACAGCCTTTGCACTTTCTCTTCTCTAGGACTCATTCAGCTAGCGCTTCAAAGATAACGCCGCCGTAGCAAGTGAGCTACCCTGACTTGGATTGGAAGTGAGCCTTGTCAAGTTCACCTGATTTGATTTCTTAGATAACCTTGTTGGATGGAGACTGGCAGCTAGCTGTGTTATGTGGTGGTCTGAGCCCTCTTTGCTTCGGATTTGCTCCATACTCTGAGACATTCAGGTATATGTTCGGATCTCCATTGTTTTCCAGATAAACAGTCCTCTTTTTCATTACGACCAAAGAGAAAAAACACTGATATATGCAGCTAAACTGCATAATTGGGGCTCGGCAGAGCTTTTTTTTTATTGAACTATTTATTTTTCATGATATTTCAATCATTTACACGGTTGATTGTGTAAAGAGTGGGGGAAGAGTGAGCTGTTAGGCCCATTTTCTAAGTCATTGCGTTTGTTCAGCTGTCTGCCTCACTGTCGCATGCATTTCATCTTTCCCCTCCTTTATTTACTCTGGTCTTTGGACGCCTTCCTAGTCATGTATTAAAGCTTTGCAGCTTGGCGGGCACAGTGCGGCTGTCAGAGTGGGGGTGCCGTTGTGCATCATCACTGCCTTTAATGGCTAGCATCAAGTTCTGACAAAGCTGCTTAAAGCAATGGGCTTAGCAAAATGAGGGGCCGTGGCGGCTGGTGCACCTTTGCATTCTGGGATAAATAAATCACTTTTTGTATTAATCTCATTCATTTCTTGTAACCAGAAGCCCTCTGTCGTAGGTCACGCTTATAGCTGACTTTCCTGGTGAAAGAAGAGGGTCAGTACCTACTATACAAGACAGTATTCTTAGAGAACATTTATGATGTTGGGATGTCATTAAAAAGCTGCTGTCAGACTGAGGGCTCTCTCTGACCAGGTCTGCGTTGAGCAGAACACCCATAACGAGTAGGTGGCACAGGAGGAGAGGGGCTGCAATGGTTTGTTTATGGATGCAGTCTAAGAAAGCTCTTGTTTGGGGGACAAGGGTTCACGGTGAGCAGAGGGTAATTATGCTCTATCCGGTGGCTTCGGGATGCTTCACAAAACCTGACATGGGAGGGCAGGCGTGCCAGGCAAATGGGGGAGAGGGATGAGCACAGGAACAAACAGTAGTGACAGTGATATTATGGTGCTTGCAAATACACAAGCGTACACACACACACACACACACATATACATAAACACACACCATCCGTGTAACTGGCATGTGCCCCAGGAAGGCAGGAATGCCAGGGAGAAAGGAAGCAGCAGAGAGTTAATTAGGGCTTGGATACACACTCTTAGGGCTCTCACACCTCACTCACCTCCAGCCTGCTTCCTTCCTGTCATTGTTCCCAGCAGTTCAGCCAGGGAGAGACGCACAACAAGATGGCCCCCAAATAGCTGCTCTCTCTATGACAAGTTTACCTCAGTACTGCTGGAAGGAGAGTTAGAGAGCACTCTGTGTGTGTGTGTGTGTGTGTGTGTGTGTGTGTGTGTGTGTGTGTGTGTGTCTGTGTGTGTGCTTCAGTACTAGTCTTACATTTAACCAATATTAGTTTGAGAGCCAACGCACAACAGCTCCAGCTAACTGTTTATCTGCTCATTATCCAATTATCACTCTCATTGTTTCATGGCATAGAAAAGTGAAACTTCCCCTTGCGAGCAGAAGTGAGGATTTGTGCCACATGTTGAGCACACACTTGCCCAAGGTGACAGCAAATAGCTATGACAAATAAGGCTAGAGGTGTGCTGCGTTATGTCAGGAGACAATATGACATATCTTGGAGTGTAAGCCACAGTAAAGGGTGAGACCCACAAGCTGATTCTGAGCTGATCTGAAGGTTACACAACCACTGAGAGGCAATACTTGAATTCATCCTATGCATTTACAATTTGCACCTCGTGTATACAGTATATAAACAATATTAATGAATTTTGACAGTCCCCATGCAGTTCTGGATAACCAATTAGTAACGTATAGTTCTGTATTCCTACACCTGTGCTCTCTTTTTAATTGCCAGGATTTTGTTTGTTTTCTATGACTGGTGGAAAAGATGGCAGAGTTCCTGTTGTCACACTTTTTATGAAACAGACGGCGAGGGGAGCCACACTGACCCAGACCCCAAAGGAACGACTGTTGACTGTTCAGGTGGCTGGCGTACGCTGAAATACTGGACACATTTATAGTCAGATATGACAAATATTACGGGCTTTCATGGACGGATCATCAAGGACATTTTTTTTTTTTCGGCTTCTACCCTGAAACCCTGAAGTAATGAAGTAATGGAAGCAATTTTTGCATTGCCACAACCTTTCATACACTGACTGTAAATAAATAATTTTTCAAGTCTTTAGCTGTGGAACATTAGTTTTCATGTGTTTTAACATACAGTACAGTGCACTACCATACAGTGTAACACATTGATTTACCTCCTGTATATAGGAGAGGTGTTTATTATATCAGAAGAGTTGGTTTCAGCTAATCTACCTCTCAGCAGTGCATGGTATAATTATTGACAGAACTCAGGTGTTGCCTCTAACACTATCAATCCATCTGTTTTCTCAGAGAAGTCGCCTAATTGGCAAACTCAGTATTTAACTCTGCCTAAGAATAATGTAAGTTACAAAATATAGCCCTATACGCTAAATATGAGAGTGATTTGGAAAAGAGTGATTTGGAAAAGGTCACACAAGTTGCATTTGTCGCTCGTGCTGTCAGTGAAACAGCGGTATTGTGTGCTCTGCTGTTTGCGCTGATTGAGGATTGTACGAGCCGACGCTTTGGCAGATGTACAGAACGTCATGTATTATATATGTGTAGTCTTTCAGCGATGCACAAAAGCCAGATGTTCTTTCTTTCAGCGGGTCCCTGCCGCCGTTAACATGTTGGAACGCAACGGTGAAAAGCAAACAACAACAAACGAGTGTTTTCTGTTACCAACAGCAGCCATTTTGGAACAAATAACAAAAGGACTTGTTGGGTCTCAACAGCATGAGGCCTAAAAATTGTGCTTCCAAAGAGTGCCTTTTTTTTTAATACACATTAGCGTATAGGAGATTGTGTTTAGACCTGCTTTGACTCTCTCTCTTTCTCTTTTTCATCCCCCACTGTCTCGTTTTCTCTTCAGGTCAATGAGGGAGTTTAATTTTGTTGTATGTGAGTGTTGGTTTCCAGGAGTCTCTTGGAATACTGTTTTGGCAGGGTGACAGACAGCTCTCCTAGGGCCAAACAAACAGCTGTGGCATATGGGTAGGATGTACAGCGCTGAGCCACACAGGAGAGGGATGAGGTAGTACTGGGGAATGGGGAACTCATGCAGTGAAATCTAGCCTGTCTGGGCTTAACGATCTGGTCAGTCACATTTCTCGCAAATGCGGCCCGTTCATTGGAGCAGGGGTCTAAGCCGTGGCCCCCGATGAAAGCCCAATGTCAGGCATGAGCTCTGATGCCACAGCGAGGGGATGCGCTATACGAAGACCCACCCCTGGGTATCCTTCACACACAGCTATCACTCGGGAGTAGAGATAGACCTGATAAATAAATCAACTTAGAGGCCTGCTGAGGTTTCAGGGCCTATTCGTCTTTATGAGTACAGCAGGGTGAGAGAGAGAGTGAGAGAGAGACAGAGAGAGAGAGACTTCTTCACGTCTTGGTCCCAGTAGGCATGAGGACCAAAGACACCAACTCTGTGATTCTTTGAAAAATTAAATATATTCACTTATCTGAAAGGCCCAGGCTCAAGATCCTCATCTTTTTCTTTAACATCCTAGATAAAAGTGTGAGGACTTTCCCATTGGCTTTCAATCGGCAGCTCTTTGAAAACTCCAAACTTAATGATTTGAAGGTCTTTTAGATCTTACTTTGGGACAACAATTTCTGAACTGCCCCTTTTATGTAGAGATGAGTAGAAAAGACATGTATGAATACATCAGGGAGCTTCAAATTACCCCAACTTTAGAGAGAGCGTTGGTTATTAGGGCTTAATTGAACACGACTGACTTTACTCCAACAGCTCTCTTTATTTTGAATCCACCCCCCAAAGTTGTATTTGTGCTGTTATTTATTTATTACAGACAAAAGTAAAAGGCATGTCTCAGATTTTGTTGAGTTTCTATGCAATAACTTTACAAATGGGGGCATTACAGTTGTTGGTGTCGAGCCACATTCAGCACCATGCCATGGTGAGGGAGCAGCAGCTGTGTGTTTACTTGATTGGCTCTCACCTTGTCAAACTAGTGGCGGTGTTTTAACTCCGTTCAGCTCAGAAGTTCAAATTAAACACTTGAGAGGTGGATTTTAAAATTTGTCTTCATCAAAACACCCTGAGGAACAAAACAAAACAAAGAATGGGTTGGGGAGGAGGGGAGAAGTGTGGAGACAAAAGCACAATCCAAATTCCCTGTGCACTCTGTCTCAGTTAGAAACTTAATGGTTCTGTTTACCTTCTCCCCCTGAATGTTTTCTCTCAAGGCCTCCTTTAACATACTGTATTTGACTCTAGGAAACATTTCATTCCATCTTATTTTCCTATCGCTTCCTCATTCCGTTTGTTCTCAGCTGCTGTTAAGTTTGCTGCAGTTTGGCAAGTGTTACATAGCCTGAATGGGAGATGTGTCTTAAGGCACATTTCTCCCTGACAGAGGCTGGTGTATGAGAGGGTGACAGCGTCGGCTGGCAATTCTTTCTTCCTTTGTGGTTCAGATAAGTAAGCGTGCACAACACCCCTGTGATTAAAATCTCCTTCTGATATTTCTATCAAGATTTCTATTAAGAGACAGACAGGGGGAAAGAGGCTGCCAAAACAGCATGCAGACAAGACAAGTATATACATCCTCCGTGTGAAATACCATTCAAAAGAATGGAAGGTATTTAAAATATTTAAGCCAAACTGTTTGGCATTTTTCTCTTGTTTATTGTTTGTTGATTGCTAGCACAGTTTGCATCAGAATACATTTGCAAGCAGGGATGCCAAACCCCAAGCAATACATCTCGTGTGAAACCATGGACCGTCACTCTCGGAGACAGGAGAATGTGACATACAAGGAACATCCCTGCCACGCACTTGCTGACAGTGCTGCATTTCGCCCTGTCTGCAGTACTTCAGAGGCAGAAGCAACAATCACCTGCATCGACCTGTCATCTCCTAAGTATCTGGTAATTGTGTTTCCACCATACAATTATGGAGTGCAAGCCCTAAAACAACAGCAAGCTTCAGTTTTGCTTCCTTGCAATTTCATATTTTCACCCATGTCTGAGACAAAAGAGTAATTTACATTTCCTTGGGCTCTCTATCTCACCCTCCCCATCTCTCTCTTCTCTCTCTCTCTCTCTCTCTCTCTAACGAAAGCTTATTTAACCCAAGGTTAGATTACAACAGTGAGGTGATTGCCTGGCCCTCTTCCAAGTCCCCATTATCACAGGGGCCACCACCTAATCTGGAGGAGCAGCTCTTCATTAATGTATTATTAACAAGCCTGTTACAGTGTAATGCAGGAAAAAGGCTCTCCACTGGGGATAGTCCTAATGGGGAGGGCAAGAGTGCACCTACTGAAGCAGATTACAGCAAAAGGCCAATGAATTGGGCAGAAAGGGGACCGAGGATCCCTGCCCCTCATCATTTCCACCATGGATCACAAAAGGTCCTCTTAGCAATTAGCTTAATTGCATATTTGGAATGTTAAAGACAGGGGGGTTTAATTGAAAGTCATTCTCAACACCACCCCACCCCCTTAGTGACAGCTCTGTGTTGTAAACAATCTCGTCTCAAAGCGTGTGGCATTGCATCAAAGAAAATGAGATCATTTCTGTGGAGATGATCAATGCTGATTATTAGTCAGTGATTACATTCACATGTACACAATATTGCAGTTATTGTCCTTTTATTTGGAGGAAAAACATTCACATATTCTATTAATACCTATTTACATACAATTGATGTATTTATACATTGTCTTAATGGACGTGATAAACATCCTTTGAGGAAAACACATGTTATATGTACATGTTACGTTCCTACATCGTTTTTTGTTGTCAAAACTACAGAGAAACTGCTCTACCATGCTACTTTTTTACGTTTTGCAAGACTCTGAGACTGGCAAAGCTAACTTGCTAGCTAGCTAACAGCAAACAGTAGCATTACTGTTTTATTAATGTATTAGATGCACAATTATGCGTCACAGGCTGTCATGAAAAAGCCAGGGTGAGAGGCGTAGTCAACCTCCAACAACCCTACTAATGCTGACATATGCCACCTGTTTTCACGGGATGTTTACTTGTTATAAAACCTTAATTGGTAAGATAACTAGAAAAAGGCATTTACATGACCCATTTCCTGCTTAGAGCGCAGTCTTACAATGAATAATGAACAATTGAAGTTTATTGGAGGTTTTACTTTCTCACTTGACTGGTGCCCAAATGTATCCTTCAGACAAACTGGATCCAAATACCTCCTGCCTATAAGCACATGCTCTTCTCTCCTCTCTTCACACTCCCTCTCCCCTCTCTAATTGACTTCATGCCTGTTCATGAAAGGGATTGTGGTTTTCCACCTGCTCTGCCTCTATTCACAACGTAACACCAAATTCTCCTGTGCTCTCACTCTATTAACAGAGATCATACCCGAGTTCAGCTCCCTGCTATTATTGCAGGAGATGCTAAAATCTCATTTTCAACTCAATTTAACCTGGCCCACCTCAAGGGGGAATGGAACGATCCTCTCTCCAACTTAATTATGAACATACAGTATTGTAAGTCAACAAATCATTTCATAATACCATTTTGATTATTGCTTGGAAATTATAGGAAATAACCACTATTCATAAGTATATCCTGCTGTACAGCATCACTAGACACGATTTAATAAGACAAATATTTAGGTCTGATTATGGCGTGATTTCTTACATCTCTTACAGTTCATTTTACAAATGAACCGAAGTGGCTTTTATGCCTCGATATATTGTGTGTTTGTTTGGATGGATAATTGGTGTTAGAGTTGCCACTGCTTCTCTCCATATTAGCTCAGTTCTCCAAAGGGGTTGTAAACAGAGAAACATATTTATAAACTTATTTTTAAAGGTTCTTTCATTTGATTCCATCTTTTCCGAGTAGGTATCCCAATTAGAGTTAATAATTCAGCGATCTTTGTGCAATTAGTTCAAGTGACCTAGATAGCGGCGTCTTGATATCAGGTTTTATAATGAAGTAGTCTCTTATTTCATGTTCCACTTCATAGAGTTGAGAGGCCCATTACCTGGCTTCGCTGTGTCGCAGACAACCTTTGCCATGACTTCCCTAATTGTATGCTCTCCCATAAAGTGACTCCGGTCGTGTCTGTCAGATGACATTGTCAGATAATGTCAGATAATATTGTTAATATCCACAGTGGTTGGATAGCAGCGTGTTGGATATGGCACATTCCCATTCTACATTCCCGGGAAAAAGCCGAGCTGTGCTTTGATTTTATCACCCATATGGATATTCACATTGTTAGTAGATGACAGGCTTAATTCACATTCGGTACTGCAAGATAGAGTGTTTCTTCTAACAAGAGTAAGAGGTGACGTTTATGTGGCATCCTTGAGGAGGTTTTCTATGGCTGTTGCTTTGAGCTCCCCCGAAGCAGATACACAGATCCTTAGCAGAAACAGTCTGGCTGAGTGTTTAATGGTTCACCAATACCAGGTTCAGTGTGATATGGAGGCTCCTGTCTGCGCTCCTAACACGGGTATACCTTCCTCCCAGCTATCGAGCACTGTTACTGGGCCATCTGTGACTAAGTGCTGTGCAGTTACCCCAGTTTTAGAGCATCACCCCCAGCACAACTATGATCTTAATGAACCCAGTAGCTTTTTACCGTCAATCAATAATTGAAGAGCCACTGAAGGAGCTTTTTCCACAGCTATTTGAAGGGGCACAAGGGGTTGCAGAGTTTACCCAGCAAGAAAAAGTGCACATCGAAAAGTCTTACCAGGTTTTTGTTGGGGTGGAAGTGAATGAAAATTGCACCCGTGCACTATATTGTATGGTGGTAGATTTTTGCGATGACAGTAGCATGAGCCTAATCCGCCAAATCTGTTTTGAGCAACACACACGCACACACACACACGCACACACACACACACACACACACACACACACACACAGTGAATACATGGTCTCAGCCGTTTCTATCCATTCCTCATTTTCACCTCATTCACGCCTAGGGATGCATCTGACTACTATTAACAACAGGTCATAGCCCAGCCCTGCACACTACTATGGGTAACACCCGCAAGCGACTGTCAAGTCAGGCATGATGCCCATTATACTCTCACCAAGATTGAAGCTAATATTAAATTCAGGCCTCATAACTATGTATAAGTAATGCTATGTGCAAGTACTTAAACAAAGAACTGCATCTGAACAGTAATTGTGCTGTAATTGTCCAGATTAAATCTTACATTAAGGTTATAGTTATGGTTAGATTATGTCAAATAACTGCTTACAGCCTACGGCGCAGCAGATAAGCCAGCCGCTTCCTGAACAACACTGCGCCTGCAGGTCTAAACAACATTGACTGGCCTGCTTTGAAATGCATTAGGACGTTAATATGAATTGTGTCCGTCTGTTTATCGTGACACTGTTATTGAAATGAGGCATGAATTTAACAGCGGCTCGGCTTGTGCTTGTGATACTCCCACCATCAGCTGGCAGTAACAGAGTTCCTGGGATGCTTTTAGTTGGGAGGTTAAGCAGCTGAGAGCAGAGTTTTTCTTCCTCTAGTATTCCCCACAGGCAGAAGTCTGTCCCTTGGTTCTCTTAGCCCTCTTTATCCTGAGACTTCCACAGTATAGACCTTAAACCACTTCAGCTCCCCTTTATGGTATCATCATTGAGTCACTTGTGACATGTAGATGCACAGGGTGCGAGAGATCTACAGATTCATCCATTATTTATGAATTGTGTCGCAAGGATATAAATGCTGCTATCTCATTGTGGGGTACTTGGCCTTTCGAACCCCACTCAGAAACTGTGCGATCTATTCACAGATAGTGATGCTGAGCTTTCATTCTATGACTGCTCATGTAGAGAATATGGCATCTGCCTAGGGAGCTGGTCCAGAAAGGGGCCCAAGTCGTTTGTAATGTGCATTTCCATTTTTACATCGTTTTATGAAGATATAAAGTGTGAAAGCAAACAACTTTTTTTTTTCTTTTCCTTTTATACATCCCTTAGCACAGCTCGAGATGCGCCTCGGGCCAGCCTAAGAAGTAGGAATGCCATGTCCTGCAGTCTCCGGGGAGCAGCAAATCCTTCTCCACACAAACTCCCCCTTAATTAGTTGGACTGCGCGTAATGGGAAAACATTAGAATTGTTATGAGGGGGAAAGGGAGTTTGAATGACAAGGTCCTGCTCTCGCCTTTTGTTGAATTAAAAGAGGATAGCCATCGAAGATTTGGTATATTGAAATGGCCATTTGCATATTTGCAGCTATATTAAAAGGGATTAGCTCTAGCCAGCGAAGCACAACAAACAGAGGCAGGAGGACAGCATGGTTTAATATCACAAATGACACCCAGGGTGTGACCCCCTCGCTCCAAGCCTGATCACAGCTTCTTAATTAGGACAGCTCCTCAACTTTCACACGTCTTTCCCTGCTCTTCTATGTATGCCAGGAGTTTAGTCCCAGATTCAATATTTACCCTGCACTCCTCTACTTCTATCGGGAGTTTTTACAGGGGATAGAGGGGTGAGTCGGGGGGTAGTATTCATCACGAAATCTGCTCCTCGCATGCAGGTGCAAACCAATTAGCAAGCTGGCATTTAGAGGACTTTAATTAATATTTTGTCACAGATGAAACCAGATATCTGTTATGTTTAAATGCCTTTCACACAAAATAATCAAATATTGAGTTCTGAGTGTTGCATTGGCAGCTGGGTGTCAGCGGTGGGGGGACAAAGATTGATCCTCCTTCTGTTGACAGGTCGCATTTGCACACAGTTCACATGTGCTGTGTGCAGCTGCATGGCGGTACAGTAGCAAAGTTCTATGATGTAAATGCTGTAGTCTGCAGCCCGGGAGGGGGGGGGGTTGTTAATCATCATCCACACATGAGAATATATGTAAATGCAAATATGCAACAGAAAATCCATTGCAGAAGGGCTGTGATTTCCCCATATTGTAGCTGGACACACACTGCACACTTAAAAAGTATGACATGTTGCTACCATTATCGTTGCTAACATTATCGTATTTGATTTAATCATTATCCTGTCAAAAGCAGACTTGATTTCCTTTAATGCAATGAAAATAATGAATCCATGTTCATGCATTTGTTAGTTTGTTTTTCACATATCAGTTTAAATTGCATCATAAGCTGTAGCTCTATCTCATTTAAAGGTTTTTTTTTTGTTTGTTTTTTAAAACATTAATATGTTCTATTAAAATTGTATATTGGATACAATATCACTTTAAGGATCCCACTTGGGCAGACACTGTTACCACTGCATCCACATACAATAAGTATTGAATGACCCAAATGGTTACTGATGCTTGCTTACATTTTACAGTTTTGCATAACAGTTGTGTGTGCTCTGGTAGCAAATAATTCAGTGATGTTTGAAAATCATTTATTGATTTGCAGCCTATGCATTAACTGCATCATTAAGAAGTATTCATTTGTCCCATAAATGCTCCACCACTAATATTAAAGTATTTTTCCCCCATAAGACTGACAGCTGATTCGATCATCCTTATTTGCCGCTGAGGTTCAGCTTTATGAAATCACACAGGGGCTGCTGACCTGCAAAGATGGGGACTTGAACCACTTTCTTCACCCACTGCGGCTGCTGGAGGTGAAAGGTCAACTGTCACAGAAGCCACAGAGGATCCTCCTGGGTGAAGATCCCTGAGACTTTTCCCTTAAACTAAGACACCATGGCCGGGTTTCACAGGCCTGCCCTACAGCTGCCCTGGGGCTTGAATGCATCTGCGTGTTTATAGGATGGCGTGGCACCACTAGCCACAAAATCCCTACCATTTCCCCCAGTGAAGAAGCCTTGTGGTACACTTAGTGTTGATGTTACAGTAAGCTAGCTGGGTCTCCTGCAAACATTATAGCATGTGTTCAAAGGCATGCTGCGGTCATGTGTTTACTCATTGATACTTTGGTTGACATATTCAACTCTATACCTTTGTTAGAGGTCACATCCTGGTGCAAACCCAGCATGTACTTCATTATGGAAACAAACATGTACGCTCTGATACAGTAACTACAGTAAATATTCAGTGACAAATGAGATTTTGCTCATTTGTATGTGAGTCAGTGTCGGTAAAGCATGTACTAAGCACTGATTGGGAATCCACTCAGCCAGAACTAAACTGTGTTTGCTCTATCCACAGTGGGGAAAAAAATCATATTAGCAAAAATAAATGTCGGTGGGTTGTTAGAGAGTCTGATTATGTGTGTCTCAGGCAAATTGGCGGTAATGAGTCAAGAGACTGCACTCGTTCACATACATTAAAACAGTGATCATTAGGAAATTAGGGCCCAGATTAATCCTGTTAATGACACGCTGGTGCTCATGGGAAAAAAAAAAAGACGGCCCCAGATGTCGGGATGCAGTGCCGTGATGAAGCATCGGCTGTGTACGGCGGTTCTTACTCCTTCGCCTCCTCTCCTCCTCTCCTCCTCTCTTCCTTTCCCTCTCCCTGCCTCACGGTAAAGCAGAGATGCTCCTGCACAGCGCCGCCACTTGAAATGCAAACGAGGGAGGGATGAGGAGGGGGGGGGGGGGCGCAGCCGACTGCTAATGAGAGCGGATCCCAGTGATAAGGAGGGAGAGACAGAAAGAGAGAGAGAGAGAGAGATGGGGGGGGTGAATAAATTAAAAAAAGGGAGCGATCTGAACTGAGGATAAGACGCGGCAGCAGGAACTCTGATGTCCCCAATTAGGAAGGATGTCACCCCCTGTCTGGGCCGCAGTAATAAAGCCCTCACTCTGTATTCGGAATCACATGGCTTCAACACTGTTAACATTCTAATGTCTTGGGCGTGCGTGGTAACATTAATTACTTGGCCATTTGGATGGCTCCTGAATCTCCTTAATGTTTGCCTCCAAATGGAAATGTGAGCTCGGGCTTAGGAGTGTTACGTTGGAAAATAATAAGTAATATTTACCCAACTAGCAAGCAGTCACGCCTGCTTTGCAGCTGGTTCAATGTCTCCTATTGACTGTTTGGATATACTGTACTCCTATACAAAGAAAATTATTCGGTGAATTTTAACAAGGGATGTGATCCCTGGAAATCGTGTCTTTTCTCCGGCCGTCTTGCATGTAAAGCTGTTTGAGAGAGGCCACGCCACATTCAGATTTTACAGGTGTTTTAAATCTATTCAAATCTCCCCAATCTATTCTCATCAGGCGAGCCCAAAATAATTTAAGGGAATCTCCCCCAAACAATTCACACTGCTATTAAAATTCATGGTCACCTGCAGAATTTCAACCATCTTGAAAGGCATGTCTGTGTCGGAGAATCCCATCTCTCTCGGCAACCTCTCTCTCTATCTACCCTTGTCACTCTCTGTGAAACAAACCCTCTTGTTCTTTAGTTGCTACAATATATTGTATCAGATAAGAAATTGCGGAGGAATGAACATTCCTCAGATTGTGACTCCAAATGGTCAACTTTCATCTGGTGGAAGCCACGTCTAGTGTATTGTTTTCAAAGTGTAGTGAACCCAAAAAGGAAAGGGTAAAGCCATTTTGGTGTGTGTATACACCAGAAATGTGTTCTTTGGGGTGGCAATATAAGAGAAGCCCTGGATAAAGGAGAAAAAGATTACAATTTTTCCCCCCATGTTGTGGTGCCAGAGCTGCCAGTGAGAGGCTGAGAAGGGGAGCGAATGTAATGGTTGTATTACTGCACTCGGCAATGCATTATTAATGCAAACGTGATCAAGGCAGGTGGACAAGCCCAGGAGAGATAGCGCTGCTTAATGAACAGCCCCCTCTCTCTAGGCAGAACAAGGCCTGGCAGCTGTTAGTGTTGCACTGTAAGGTGTGAGCTCCTGTACCTTTGTGGCTAAGGTAGCCCCTATTTAATTAACAAATAATCTGCAGCCGCTCTTAATTGACTCTGTTCACAGACCAGTGCACGTGTCAGCTCCGTGACCATGCCCACCTGCTTTTAAAATGAAAACGTAAATAGATGTTTTCTGCCATTGATAATTTGTTTTTAAAACAACCCAAGCGGAGCAAATTGCGGATGATTTAAGCAAGTGAATTATTTTAACCTACACACCCATCAACCATACCAGGCAAAACCCAACATTGGCACAACGTTGAAATATAAAGCTCCTCAAAATGAAACCATTTGACTGAAATCCAGGTTTCCACACCACATGAAGTAAAATTGATTTGTGGCAGTGGGATACGTTGGGTTTCTCCACGTAAAAGTGTATATGCACATAAAACAAATTCAGATGAGTGTGAGAGAGTTTTAATGTAAAGGCTCTTTCTGGGGACGTTAGCCCAATTGTATGTTGATCAGAAGAGAAACGTAAAAATGCACATTTATGGAGCAAAACGCACATTCTGCCTCGGTCCTTCAGATTCTAAATAGATTTTAGTCTTTTCTTCCTGTAGCACAATTTCATAGTGTGCATGTCCCCTGGAGACTAGTAACTTTTTCAGCCGCGGATCTCATAATACAACTGTGCATGAGTAGCTGTGAGACTATAATGTGAAAACAAGGGACTATCCACTCATCCTGCCAAGGTACTATGTGATGGGCTGCAGTGTGGAAGAACTATGTAGCCACGGCACACAATATATTATTATATAGAGGCTCTTAAATTCACTCTCTATATACATGCTTTGTAGGAATGTTGCTGATGTCTGCTGCGAGAACTGCTTTTATAGAGGAGAACATCAATTTGACTTTAAATTTTCATTAATTTTTGGAATCTGCACAGGGCCTTAAGAGGCATTGGCTACACCGCTCCATGTTTTTAGTCACATACTGCCCCCTAGTGTGAGTGTACAGCATTGCAGCTATAAATCAGTGCCTCTGCCTGCCTGGCAGCCCACTCCTATGGGAAATTCTGCTGTACTTAAGGATGCATCGTAGCAAGACTGCAGTACACAGATCTAATGAAAAGCCTGATTATTAGAAATTGGTTTGGTGCCATTTGGTTTTGTTTATAGTTTGTCTGTGTGTGTATTGTCATGTACATGTGGGCATGCATGTGTGTGTACAGTTGTGTGTGTGATGTATTCCTTTATCCTCAAACCCCAAGGTAATACTATCTCCAAGCAGGTGAAACCCTCCCCACACAGACACACACACACACACACACACACACACACACACACACAAACACGCACCCTGCCTTGGACCCCTTTACTGTTTTGTTGGGGACAGCAGCATGCGTAGGCCTATGGTGCCCGAGGTAAAGGGGCGCAGACGGAGGGGTGTACACACCGCCACCAAGCACTTTAATAAGCAACTCAGACCTTGTTTACCACCAGGATCTCCATGCTGATGAGGAGCCAGAAGAAATAATGCAAAAAGGGAACGGATGGGCAAATAGCCATGTAGAGACACACTCACACACACTCACACACACTCACACACGCATGCATTCGTACACACACATACACACGCGTAAAGACACAAACAGCCAAAGCCCATATGGGCAGACACACGTACTCATTGATTTACTCATGTTCAGCTCTTCAGACAGGTATGACTGGGGTTAATGTAATACTTATGGATGTAGTATGGCGGAGGCTGAGGGAAAGATTGGGGTGGGGGTGGGATTTGGGGTTGTGGTGCCGCCCGCCGCCTTGGTGAAGCTCCCGCTAACCGGCAGAGCGCATCCCTTCGTCAGGCAGGATTAAGTGCATGTCAGGCTAGACACAGCAGAGAGCTGGCTCTATATATCACACGGGATGGACACACTGCACCGGCACTGGCACATACATCCTGCCCTTTTACAAAGGATTTAGTCATGGAACAGTGTTTTATGACTCCAGATATATGGGCAGATGCAAGGAGAATAATTCCAGGATTATATAGATGATGCTCGAAAGCCATCAATGTTATGAATGTGAATTAGATGATAATATTTGGATGTGATCATTTCATGGAGACGGGAGGGAAGGGAGCAGCGATACGTTACAGCCCGTTAGATTTTAAATCTTTGCGTCGTTGAATCGAAATGCGAGGCGCCCAGTTTAATAACGGGTCAAATAAATCACGTGAATGTGAAACTCATCTTTCTCAATTTGTCATGAATGGTCAAGTGTGAATTATACTTGTGTCATCAGTTTTTTTTTTTTTTAGAGCTTCAGTTCAGATTCGATCCGCTCTGAACTGAACCAAGGTAAATCTAACCAAGGTGTTCTGTTATACCAATGAGAGCAAAGGGTACAATTGTATCTCGACTTGTCATTATATTTCAGTGGAGCAAAAATAAACATTTGGATACCGTGAAGCCAAGAATTGATTGTGGCTTTGGGGAGGGTAACATTGTAGCCTGTGTAACTTTGCCCGGGGCTGAAGCTTACCAGTGCTTTTATACATAGTTTATTCCTACCTGTTCTCTCTCCATGTCTTGGACCTGTATGATAGTATCTGCTTCAATTCCCCAGTCTGAGCAATCTGTTTGAATCCACAAGGTTGTGAATAAAACAAGACTGTTCTCCTGCTCAGCTTAGTGTATAATGCAGGACCTCGCCATTGGTCATGAATTGACAAAGTCCACATAGAGCTATATCCCACACCCTTACCTGCTGGAAATAACCATATAAATAGCAGATGTGGTGCTATCAAGCAATGAGGTAGGAGGAACTGTATGGCAGGATGGAGAATTCTAGTACAGCGACGCTCAGTGAGGCTAACCAGAAAATGGGACATTATCTGTGGAGGGAGTGGACTCAGAGTTCACCCCGTTAGGTCCGCGGTTCAAGGTGTGGACACTGGACAGCGGGCGTGTAGCTGCGTGGGGTGAAACGCCAGAGAGGGGCAGCCATGCTAACAAAGCCACAGCCACCAGCCTGGTCTCAGGGAAACACTGAGCCTGAATATTTCATGACTCCTCCAAGCACAAAAAGACTACAAAACTGGCCCAACTCAATTGGAGCGGTGTGCTCACTGAAGGTCAGGACCTGAAACAGAGAGAGAGAGAGAGAGAGAGAGAGAGAGAGGGGCGAGAGGCTTGTGTGAGCGGGATGCATCCAACATCAAACATCAACATATGGGATGTAGTCAGGTTTATTAGCCCATTATTGGTGTATTGGTCTGTTATCTCTTTGCAAACATCTAGTACATGTGTTATTTTTGAACAGCATCATCACTCGAGATTTCCATTTCCCATTCTCTCCAGACCAGATACAGTTTGTCAATTATACTGATGTGTTCTTCTGTTAGCTCTTAGCGGATGAAGGAGCTCTTTATTATGGTGAGCCTTGATGAGGGCGTTAAATTCACATTCACTCCCTTACACGTCTTAACTGCACGAGAGAGAAAACAATGGGACGGTTTATACCCTGCAGACCCTAAAGGGAGGCGTTTAGCTCCTTGTGACTTTGTGTGCAAAGCAACCCAAACTCCCAGTGCCGGCGCATGGCAGAGAACAACAGCGAGAACTCAAGGGCTGTCTCTGACAAAAGGGAGCAGGATAGCGGTGCCTGAAACCCTCGTGTACCTCTTCTCCTATTCCCTCCCTAATCAATATCAAAAGCAACAAAAATGCAGGCGTGAGGAAGACACACAAAAACACACGCAAAAGCAAACAAATGCCTGTTCAGTGGGGGGAGAGAATTAGAGCACGGCGCATCTCCTCATCTTACCTGTCATTATCTGCTTTAGCGCTTAATGAGTGCTCCTCTGCACTCGGTCACATCACATTTGTTTTATACAAGTCCCTTTGAACAGCTGAGAGATATTGAGCCTCCTTTGATCATGGAATCCGTCTGAATTTCAAATCAGATGTGAACCCCCCCCCCCCCATATCTCAAGCTAGGTCGTCTCCACATTCTCAGTGACTATTTTGTTTGTTTACACACCAGGCAAGGAAAAATGGGGTGAAATAAAAAAAAAAGGGATATAGGAAAGAAAGAAAGCAAGAAAGAAAGAGAGAAAGTAAGATATGAAGATGTGGGAGCCTTAGAGAAAGAGCATGTGGGTTGTATAAATTTTGTTCATTAATGTTTATGAATTTAACAGACAGAGGAGCAAAATAATAAAAGAGAAACATTGCCACAAGATGCTGCGGCGTGCCTGCTTTTTATTTTATTTTTTTTTTTTTTTTTTAAGGCAGACGTCTTCTAATGATGACCCTTGGCAGGCTGTGGCACCTGGGACCTCCCCCAGCATGAGGGAGGCTGATGAAAATTAGCCCATTCACATTTCAAACAGAATTTGGCCTGGCCCCTGATCACAGTGCCCGGGCCCCCTCACGGTCCTGCAGAGAGAACACGCACCACCAGAAAGATCTCCACCCGGCCAGAGCCTCTCCCCTGGCAATCGTTGCGGGAACACGCGGTGACATGACTGTGGGACGCGAGGGGTCTGGATGTACTCCGGCTGTTATTCCCTGTTAAAAGATTTAAACCATTGGGGTATGATAGGTCCCTTTGATGTTTGCTAAGCATAGAGCCAGGGAACAAGGGAGAAAGAGAGAGAGAGAGAGAGAGAGAGAGAAGGGGGAGAGGTGGGGTGAGGTAGTGGTGATGGTAGCGGTGATGTGGGGCAGGGGCTTGTTACTAGAAGGCAATCATCTTTTCGGAGCCACACCAGGGGAGGGATGGGATGTGCTGAACCTCTGTTTCAACGCTGCCACACCAACAAAGGCAAGATAAAAGACAGAGGTTGAGGCAGGGGCCAAGACCCACTGTGAAGCAGAGATTACTGGCAGCACAAAGTTTTGGCACTTCTACTACTCCAGCAAGTTTTGCGTTCGTAAATGCCCCAATTTGGCTTTTACTTGTAGAGGTAGACAGGGCAGCTGTAATATCTGTCGTCATCCTCAACAGGGAGGTGATTTTTTAATATTAAGTCAGTTGCATAGTGACCAAAAAGGTGTGGCTTTCTTTTGTGTAAGCCACATTTACATTTTAACCCCAAATTATATTAGGTAGTTGACTGTGCAAACCATGTGAGGGGCATTAGGATCAGTTCAAGTTACATTCACAAGGTCTGATCACACTCAAGCCTTTACATTTTTTGTAAATTTGTCTGAATTTAGTATTACTGCATTTTGATTTGGGTGTGGGTGTACACACAAGCCTGTGCATGTGCATGTGCATGTGCATGTGTCACAGTTTGATTGTATCACAATGATACTGAAATTCACAATGTGTAACAGGAAAAAGGGTCAGTCTGATCCCTCAATGGTAGCTTGGCTTCTGGTATTTGTCTCACAGTTCAATATTTTTTGTGTGAATTCCTAGAAATGTCAATAGTCTGAGAAGGAATGCGTGGTTTAGGCAAGTATAGTGAAGGGAATTAGCGGATGGTCATTTTCAAGAGGTTCATTGACTGATGTTCTCATCTGACAAGAAGATGAGAAGTTTTTGATTCTTTGATCTGCACCAAATACATTAATTGTGAATCAATTTTCAGCTTTCAAAAATGTTCGTTTGTGCGAGTACCAGAACCTTTCCCCCCTAATGATAGATGGTACTTATATTGGCTCCGCTTTAGACTGGCCCTGTGTGTGTTTCTGTGTGTGTGTGTGTGTGTGTGTGTGTGTGTGTGTTGTATCCCCTTCATGGTACAGCGTTTGGGAGACAGATGGAAGACAGTCTCAGCAAAGGGAATACTAAAGATCTGAAAGCGTTTTAGAAACAATTAAAATCTTTGATGGTTTAATCTGTTCACATCAAAAGCAACAATCCCTCTGTTTGATTTTCTTTTGATGACACAGTATAACAACGATTGAGCCAATTGTTAGCAAACACCGATGCAAAGCGCAGCATGAGAAGTGCGATGCGGTCGTGAAGAGGTGCCTAGGTAGCAAGGACAGAAGACAAACATGATCCTTCATATGAAATCAAAATGAACACAGACACAGAAAAAATACGTTTTTCATTTATTTATTTTTTGCTTTGTTTCAACTTTTCTTTCAATTTATAAGGAGCAAAATTCCAACTTTTTCCAGGCAAAAGCGTTAAGAGGCAACAATGATGATGAGTGGTTAAACCAGTTAAGGATGGAAGGCCAAGTGTTTCATTTGCCCTAATCTTTTAGTTAAATGTTTGGCTCAGGGGAGTCGCCAAAGAATTTTGAATCTACATAGCATCAGAGGACAAAAGTCTATCAAACTGCCTAAGAAGCGTTATTCTGACCTATTTCACTGCTGTCTTTGTGCATGTTCATTAGGAAGTTAATCACAGGAGGGACTTCTTCGTAGGCGGGGATTAGTTGAGTCAGGAAGGCTTTTTGACATTCTGACAGTGTTCCACAGGGATCACTCCTCCTCACTTTCCTTCAGAAACTCTGCTTCAATCTGCCCTGGACTCTCGCTCTCTCTCTTTCTCTTTCTTTCTCTCTCCCTCTCCCTCTCTCTCTCTCTCTCCAGGGAAGGAATTCATTTACCTTCAAATTAAAGACACAATTCAAAGGAAAATCTGCAATGCTGCCAAAGCTCACATCAAGGTGTTGATGGTCTACTAACGCATGCTGGTTTTTATCATATTGGCTTTATCCCTCAAACATATTTTTTAGTATAAAAAAATGTTAAACCAATAAAGAGTGTTTTCACAGCAATTGCTGAGAATTTATTTTTTTAATATCTTTTCATTTCTAATTTACACATCCTTTAGTGGAAGTCAAATCACATTCCTGGCTGCTTGCGTTTGATGACCCCACACTACTGAGATTTGCAGTTGTTTGTTGCGTGGAGTATGTTTACATTTGTCTAAAAGCGGTGTAAATTGAATTCCGCTGTATTCCGACAGTGACTGCAAGTGTAAAGTGGCGTGTACAGAGTTGTACACAGCACTCCTCTGGGGCCAGGCCCTCCCTTATTGTTCCATCAAGGCTCAGAATGATGGCTCTGAGAGAGAGAGGAAAACAATCAATAACTCACATGGCATCCTGCATCCAGGAAGACTCTGCTGTAAATTAACTTGACAATGGGGATGAAAAAGGAGAGAGCGCTCCTCTGGATATCTGTTTGTCTGCTCTCTTCTTCAGATGTGGAAAGGAAGAAGTACCAAATGGGGAGCAATTGAATGCAAAGTGCTCGTTTTCTCTCCGACTTTTCTGCAAGCGCAGCCTACCCCCGACCCCTTGAGGCAAGACCAGCAGAAACCCGCATCAGATCAGAAGGTGACATATCAAAAACCGTGTCACAAAAAAGGCAGTAATGGTTGCCAAAGATGTGGCAGCAGTTCTAGTTTTCTACTGGGCTTTTTCTATTGCTCCCTTGTCTATTGGGGTTGTAGGGTATCAGAGGGAAACGCACTCTCAGGCCTGCCATCTAGGAGCGGGATTTGATCTTGATGGCTTTGTGACAGTTGGGATGAGGGATAGCGGTTAGTGCTGAACAAGAGACTCGGTGCTGATCAATGGGACCTTTCAGACAGGCCTATGTGCAGAGAAGATATGGGATGGTACCTCTGTGCTGCTCAAAAGCTCCCCTTTCCACTTTCCCACTTGTTTTAACCACTCCTCTTTTTGTTCCAAAAGCACAGGATGACAACATACACACCAGCACAAGAAACTGACCCACTGTCTTCTTGTTTCCTGCACCAGTTTGTCCAAGAACTGACAGAATAGACATAACATTAACCTGAATGTTGCCTTGGTGGAGGGTATGTACATTCATTCATTACATTAATTTGTTGGTTGCTAAACTATTTCATTAACTGACATTTTTACAAAGCCTATTGTAGTCATAGTCTTTGTAAAATGAGAATAGAGGATCTTTGAATTATAGGTCATGAACTTCAGTCAGGAGAGATGAGGTTGTCTTAAAGGTCCATCCTACTTGTTCACAGAGACTAATCAAAGAGCTGCAGAAAAGGCCAGAGATGAATGTGGAAGGACCAAAGCTTTCTGATAGGCTGCTATGCCATCATGGTCCCAGGTCCCAGAGCTGCACGGTGCGTGGTCAGAGAAGAACAAGCGTGTTAAGGTTCAAATGCCAGCAACCAAGTGAAATCAAAGGGAAAGGCATCCAGCGAGGCACCTTTCACCATTTAGAGGCAGCTGTAGAGGAAGTGGAGGTTTCATTATGGATGTAATGGAGAGCCAGCCAAGGTCAGGAAGCAATCATCATTCTGACACCTAGCCCAGCAGGCAGCGCTGCTCCTCAGAACAACGCCAGCACCGGGAGAGGTGTCTTACACATAACACCAACAGAAGATAGGGGCCAAAGGCAATGTCACAGGCCACCCTTCTATCGGTAACAGTGCAAAGGACCCATAACGGTGTTTTCTCATAGCAGGAAATAGTCTGTCAATGCACAACATGTCAGTCCAACACTGAAAAAGTATGTATTTTGGAGGTGGAAGTTCATGTCTGCATTTGCACCCGTACATAGAGTACATAGTCCAATAAGTGATTTTTTTTCGATGCATGGTTATATGTTATACTTGCCAAAACTCAAAAATCTCTATGAGAAAAGATTCACAAATTACCCTTTATTTTACGAGTGGAGCCAACCAAAGCTCAGCATATGGCAGGGCCCATGGTGGCATAAAGTAAAGACAGGAGGCAGAAGAGCACGAGGCATATTCTAGGCATGAGCTGCCATCCCTGTAGAGGAGCCCTGTAATTAGCAAGGCTAATGAAGAATAGGGCTGAGACTAATGTCCCCACTGACCCCTTAGCCCTCTTGGCAGGGTGAGAGGGTGGACTTCAACAGAGCTGAACATGGTACTATGCTATAGCCATTAACCCTGACCCAGCACTCCCCTCAGGCTTACATCTGGTGCAGGACTGGACCGGTACCAAATCTCAGTGGGCAGCAAGACTGAATACCAGGGAACATGGGTAATGAATTGTCTGATAAGCCCTATTACCTCTGTCCTACTAGAATTTAATAACACATTATATTCCAATAACTGCAAATTCAGACCCTTTACAAAATAGTATTTTAGTGTCAGGTTGTGCTCACCGTAATGCTCCCATTGACTTCCATTTCAATTCAACAGTGCATCTAAAGCATCCTCAAGATATTCCATCATTAGAAAAACTGTTGTCTGGATTGCACAGCATAGTTCCTCCCACTATGTTTACATATTTAAGGCATGTGGAGCTGTTACTATCTGTCAAGGCTTACTTGAAATGACTTAAAATGACTTTCTACTCTAGAAAGTCTCTCATATATTATGTCCAAATTCCAACTCCAGTATAAAAATAAACAGCAAAAACATTACAGACTCTGAAAAGTGATTTAGTTTCACGTTGGAGGCATTGGGGGCTACAAGGTAAGACATTTTCATTTCAAAGTTTCTCACAATGCAAGAAGGGATGGCGCTGGATTTCTTTGGAACTGTAAAGTTACTGCTAGGCACTCAAGAGGAAAAAATTCTAGTAATTAAAAAAGCTGCATGTAGGGTTCTCCCATATTTCAGCATGAAATTAGTTGTGATGACACATTTTAATGCTGACAAAAACCATGAGTGTCACCAGTCACCATTATAAACAGTAGCCCCACTGATTTGTGTCATGCTTTCATCTGGCGCTGAGAGTTCTCAGCTCGATTCCTTGTAAAATGTGTAAGAGGGAAAAAAAAAACTGGAAGTTGAACATCAAAAGCAGCAAATAATGAAATATGCCAATAGTAGGCACTATACAACAAAGCACTGGTTGTTATTGTCACAATTCATGTAAGAGTATTTAGAGAAAATTCTTTGTCTATATTTCCAATTACACAATGAAACAATTACACAATAAAACAATTACACAATAAACCCTGCTGGAGCATAGAGCATAGAGAGATTGAAGGACAGCTTCTACTTACAGGCCATCAGGCTACTGAACTGTTGACCCACACGTCACTTTACGTCCAATGCACATGCACTTTATACCTGTACATCTGTATATTTATAGATATGCATCTCTAAGGTTATTTACAATCTGCTGCTTTTTCATATTCATACATTTTTTTCTATTTTAGTTTATCCGCCCTTTATTATCTAATTGCTATTTTGTTTGTGTTTTATATATAAATGTGATTTAATGTATACCTACCCAGTTGAAACGTGCCTCGTCCCAAACATTTCATTGTCCGGTATAGTACAGTAAAACCTCATATACGCCAACTCCGGAGCATAGGTGTATGGGAGAACACTGAAACACTAAACATAGAAAACATGATGCACAATCAATTGAATATATTTTCACATCACATGTTTTGCCTATTATGCCAGTGCATTAAATGAATGCGTTAAATTGGTCTTCACTTCAGATGAATGAGGTTCTACAAATCAGTTTAGAGAAGTCTGATAAAGCAGTCTGGTTCCTAATATGATGTGATCATGATGAAAACGCTGAAGTTGTTTCACACAAGTGTCTTCCTTGCATTGGTATTGTGTGAGAGGAAAAAAGTATTTGTATGATGAAAGATGCCTCTGGACCAAATTGTATTTTTCCCCATGAAAGGGATATATACTATTGGGTATATAACAAAGGAAAAGGAAAGAAACACTGCTATTGTATGGATGTCTATTTGATTAGACCAAGTTGAAAAAAGGGACAGATAAATATTGTATAAATGAATTTATTGTGTAATGTGAGCAATCAAATTAATTAAGGGGTCCACAGCTGTTGGGGGCGAATAAGGCCATGAATTTTTCAGTGCTACCACTTCTCCCTAAGATTTTACAATAAATATTTCTGGAGGTCTTGGATGAATTTTTCATGGCCGAGTGGGGGAGATGAAAGGCGAACGAGGGATCCAGGGGACGGGCGCTCTCTGCTGCTGACACACCACAGAGAGGTGCATCGGCTCCAATCTTTATCAATGAAACCCGACCAGCACTATTGCTTTAATTACCCTGCTTTGTCAAGCGTCCCACTATCAATAGGGCCGTGCAAATGGAAAAGGTTGGGCCATGCTGTTCGTTGGCGGGGGGGGTGGGGGGGGGGGCTCATACATTCGACTTCATGTCCTCCCACTTTAAGAGAGGAAATGATGTAATAGCGATCAAACAGAGAACAGGTCTATAAGGATAATACCACCTCCCCATGTCACTGCAACAAATAACTTAGGAGGCTGGTGATTTCATTCTTCCATTCACCTTGATGGTGTCACCAACAGCAGCATCCACCTTCTATTCAGCTTGTATCATGTTATCCTTGTAGGAAATACATCAATAAATCACCTCATTTCTAGATACATACTACATATGATATATGCCATTGATTTGCATTCCCACTGTCTAAGCTCACTGCATAGACTGGAGGAATAAATCAGATTTGTGCAGACTTTCTGTATTTCCCCCATTTGGTATTCAGGGAGGGTACTGAGGTAACTAATTCAGGAGAGACATCTGTTCTGTGGGCAATACACCAACAATATCCCACCTGGAACAGCATCCATAAACAGCATCCCAATCTTTTTCGACTACTGCTAAAACATGGGGAGTGGAGGGCAGGAGTGGTGGTAGGGTTTGGCGGTGTGTGTGAGTGTGTGTGTGTGTGCGTGCGTGTGCGTGCGTGCATTTCAAATATACAGGATCTGATGTTGATGGGTTAACACCGACCGATGCCAGCTTCCAAATAACAGGTATTTTCTCCCCTTGGATCAGTCTCTTGATCATCTATCTTTCAGAGCATTTGAAGAGCATCAAATATGGAAAGTTAAGTAAAGTGAGGACAGCGATCACAAGCACACATACAAGTATGTAGAGAAACCTCAATGTTCGTATCATCGAAAAAGATTCTGCATTGGCAACTCATCAGTCTTTGTTGTGCTGGTAGTAGTCATGTTGCTTTTCCGATCTATTAATCGAATGGAAAGGCAGCTTACTTTAACAGACAGCTCCACTCAGCACTTAGGAGGACCAATTGTTTAATTCTGTTATATTCTCACCAATCAATGCGTTCACTTCAAAGTGATGGGAAACGCTTGCATCCAAAGTAGATTGATCAGTTCTAATACAAGTCATTAACATACAAGTTGTTAACAAGTGAGGCCTCTGTACTGTATCTAGGAATCAAGAGAGTCATCGATAAAGCCAATTTAGGACTTTTAATGTCTTAAAACCTTGAGCACACACTCCTCCACTCCAGAACGGGATCAACCACTGTTAAACTGCTCTCTTTCTCTCTTTCCTTCAGTTTTTATCTCCATCTGTTTTTCTGCCTCTCTCTTTCCTCTCTCTCGCTCGCTCGCTCACTCACTCTTTACTCAACATTGCCACTTAGCTTGAAGCCTGTACTAAGGCATGAGACTACTGGTATGCTTTACTGATGATAAATTTATAAGCCAAACTGAGGGGAAAGTATTAAACAACCTCGCGAATAGCCAGGGTTCACTTTACCAAGGCGGCATATCCTTTTCATCAACAAAAATAACTCTTCAAAGGCAGTAAAAGCATGCTTAGAAAGTAAAAGGCCATTTTAGCAGACGAGGCGAACGGTGGGAGGAGTGAAAACCGAAACAATCCAGCCTTTGACTTTGATAGCCTACAACTCCCCCTTACTATCCTCTACCCTTGCCACACCACTACCAACACAGCACACACACCCCGCCCCCTAAAAAAGCTAAATCAAGGCTTTGAAAAACATACAGTGTCTTTAATAATTCAAGCTTTCGTGGGTTTGAATAGCCTCTTTAGCGTAGAAATATGCAGTCTCCTGATATAAGATCAGTCCCTAAGGGGGCTCCCTCACCATCTTCTTTATGGGCTATACTCCAGTGTGCCCTTTCTTATCTGCAATATGGGGTGTTGTTTACAATGCAAGTACCTGCCTGATTACATTAAATAGAAAAAAAATATTGTATACGGTACTGGATATACCAGCATTTTTAAAGAAATGATTTTCCATTGTCTACATTAAAAAGGAAAAACTGCTCTGAACATGTGTAACACACTATGAATCCATGAATGAAGTGCAAAGTTTTGCAGTAAAGCAATTATTGCAGTTGACTAGCATCTTTACTGGGGTTGTAGACTAACACAGGATTGTAAATATTTAACTATCTTTGCACCCAACGCACATTCATATTTCATCAGGTTTCTTGCAGTTTATTCTCAAAGCAAAGTGTTGGACTGCATAATTATTTCAGTTTAGCATTTTTTTCCAACCTATTACTTTCATAAATACAGGAATTTGAGTTATAGCTCCTTAGAGGGCTAATTTAAGAAAAAGCATGCATTAATTAATACAACCTAGATGGAAAGGAAGAAATCCCTAAGTCAGTAAGCTGTTGACAGATATCAAGGATGATTTTTGCCTTCAAAGGAAATGGGGACGTATTTGAGAGGATGCACGGATTTTTGTTCGATACTGTTGGAAGCATCCACAGGACAATGTCTCCATCATTCAGGAGGGAAAGCTGAACCTGGCCTCACTGAAGGCCTCTGGAAAAACTGCTCCCAAGTTTCCCAGGACCTCTGTGGTCATCCAAAGAGTTTAATAGTAGGCAATGTGGTATTTCGCCATGAAAGAATATGGCAACCACGTTGAAATATTAATCTGGGTTTTCTTTGTCTACTTCAAACAGTGCAATGTGTGTGACTTTAAATCTTTTGTTTGTATCCTTCCATTTGTGTGTATGTCCATTCTCACATCCAATGTCTGGAATAATGAAATAAATATCGAACCGTTTAATATTTTAGTGCCATCTAGGAGTAAAGTGGAAGTGTTTTTCTGCCAGACCTTGTTTTTTTTTTCCTCTCTTCACAAATGCATTGTGTGCACTGGCCGGCCCAATCCATCACTCCACGTCTGGCGGGAGAAAAAGCACTTTCCCAGGGTGGGTGTTTTTTAGTTCTGCCAGCACTGCTGTTTCAGTGGGCACCCGTGAGACCTTGCTGATGGACACTCTGGTCATCACTGGCAGGGAGCTGGGGGACTCTTTTCAACCTCCTATCCCCTCCCCCCTATCTCCACCTCAGCCTGTTCCACTCACCTCATGTTTTCACCAGCACCTTCCTTTGTCCCAGCAGTGTTGTGCACTCCTTTTTGACAATGATGACTACTGTACCTGCCTGAATTCTCCCTTGCAAAGTGGCTTGGCCATCAGAGACCAGACACACTGCGTTCTAGGGCTCGGGCTCCTCTGGGTGTCGTGAGACTTGAACAGCAGATTACAGTGTAAAAACTAATTAGACAGTAATGAGTCACTACCGTCACTGACAGGTGGAGATCACAGCGGATAACAGATTTCAGATGATGTTCGTTACCTGTGATCAGATGCTCGGCTGTTGTTTTTCCATTCAGTAGACCTAAGTTTGAGCTTTCAGTGGAAGATCAGGCTTCCATTTTCCATCCTGGAGGTATTCTCAATGGTGCAGTTAGAGAGGGGCACTCGGAGAAATACAGAGGCTCACACAGCGGTTCACATCCAGTCCTATTTTGCATCATAACTAGCGAGAGTGAGGAAGACGGTTTTGTGGATGTATGTGCTCAGAACAATTATGGAGAAATAAATCTATTCAAATTGAAGTCTGCTCCAGTTTTACTCCGACAAACTGAGATTTGATTTCCAAAATGCTCACTTGTCTTTTCTACACAAAGAAGCCGGCGGGGAGAGAGGGTGCAATCGCTGGAGAGAAGTGGGCTGGAAGGCAAATCTAGGTGATGCGTATGTTCTTAGAGTGCCCCTGGGTCTTCCATGGGTAGGTACGATCTGACAAAGAGATCTGTACTGCAAAAAAATCCTCCACTCTGCTTGAGCATGGGAAATTAAGCCCAGATAAAGATTCTCTCTTAAACATACTCCCTTCTCTCTTTTTCCCCTCTTTTTTCTCTCTCTGCAGTGGCAGAAGAAATTACCCATTGTACCATTAGATAAACCCAAACAGCCCTCTCCATAAGACCTCCAGTTCCTTGTGCAGTCCCAGCTTGGTGTCCCTCGGGTGTTTGTTCAAAAGGAAAACTCTGTGGTGCCTCCGGGGGATGTTTAACTCATTGCAATGGCAAGTATTTAGAGAAAACTCAACAAGTTTGAGGCTGTCAAAGCTAGAATCCAACTGTCAGGCAGAATTATGTCTCAGAGGCTTCTGATGTGAGGTAATGACCAATTGCATCATTTTGACAAACCCACCATCGATGAGAACTAGGGCAGACAGCAATTGCTTTTACACAAGTGTTTCATTTGAATTTAAAACACTGATGCTAAGTGCATTAAATGATGCTGATTAACTAAGATTATAGATGGAGTCGGAATGTGATTTCTGTTTTGATATCGAGCATAAATTGAGGCAGAGCAAACAGTTTTTTGAGTGGCTGATGAATAATTGAAAGTCAGCAGAGGATACATCAATAAAGTGGTAATGAACCATATTTGCGTGAAATTTCTAATTCTGAAACTCTGTCACTCTTCAAACAGTCTGGTACATCTGGTGTTGTGATGAAGCTTACTGTATGTCAAATGCTTCTTATTAGTTGAAAATGAAGGAAAAACAGAAAATACACTGATTGATGAATTATAAAGGCATCTAATCAAACATCTAAAAATAATTCAGAACAAAAAAATAATAAAACTGAATAGTAACAACAGTACTATTAATACTACTGCTGTGACTGCCAAGTTTTAGTATTATTGTTATTATAAGAATATATTTATTTTTCTAATAAATAATAATAACAATAACTACATTGTATTAGTTTACTAATCATAACAATAATAATAATAATAATATATAATAATCACTATGCATGTTATGGAACTATTCCATGAAAGATATGATATCCAGTCACTGCAGATTACGTCTGGCTACTGTAGAATTACAAGAACATCCTGGGCACCATAACTAAGGTTATGGTGCCCTCTATCTTTGAGTCACAGTACAAAACATTTGGTGGCCAAATGTAAACTGGTCAACTGTTTCTATTCTTTAATTTGAAATAGTCATTTGCAGTTTCAGTTTCAGATAATTATTAATTATTATATTTGACACATTGCCACATAAGCAAACTATGATGGACAGCAGAGCAAACATTTTTCTGCCAACAGAAACAGCCTTCTTTCTGACCTAATACTGTGATTTTAAGTAATGTTGAATAATTCATTTTGAAAATGTCAAAATTTAAGAAGCAATCCATCACCTTTGATTTTTTTTATTTACATCAGTGTCTACGGGTCACTTTATTTTGAGTAAAACTGTTTCTTTGTTCTGCCTTTTTCTAGCACTGTTGTGGCATGTTGTGTCCACCTGGAGTACTGTTGACCTTCTGCGAGGCAGCTACCTAGTTAAAGAAGTCCATTTTCAAGGCCGATCTTGCTCAAATCAAAACTCCATTATGGATTTTACCTCCAGGGGAACCTAGGGCTCACAAGGTCCTTGGCAATTTTACCTGAGGAAGAAGCTAAAAGGATTGGAATCTCAGAGGATGGGTGAAGAGGGAGGGTGTGAGGACGAGAGAGGGTGGGATGCACACCCCAGGACCTAAGCCCTAATCTTTCTATGCCAAGCAGGGAGCAAAGCAGAGCAAAAATGGAGATTTAGAGATGGTTCAATGGCACTGAACCCTAAACATCAGGACCTGCTGAACTGGGAGAGGAGGTGGAGAAAACTTGAAAAATAGAGGTAGAAATGAGGAGCTCAGAGATTGCTGTTAAGGGATCAGCGGGGGAGCTAGTTTCAGCGCAAATCACCCAGGAATAAGGCTTCCAATACATTTAACATATATGAAAGAACAACAGCTCCCTCCTCACACCATCCGTAACTATGTCTACTAACAAGACAGATGGAGGCCAAAGATGCAGACAGATCACATCAGGACATCTGTCACTTCATGGCAACAGTCTCCTTAATAAGTGACAAGGCTTCCTCACCCGTGGGCATAGAATGGGGGAAGGGGTTCGTATCTCGGAGCAGTGGTTGTGCAAAGCAGCCGTCAAAGTCATGCGGTGCCCTTTTTTAAACAACTTGTCCCAATTACAGCCAATCACTTGCGATCTGTGCCCTTGATTATCATCCTGGGCAGTAGACATCAAAGCTGCCTACTATGGGTGCTGACACGAGGCTGTGCAGTAATTAGTGGACTTCATAGAACAGAGTTTCATCACCAAATGTTTTCAAAATACTGAACGTCTTAATTTGCAGGGGGGAGGGGGCAGTGGGTTTCACATAGGGAGAGAATGATGCCCTACAGAAATAATTAAAACATAATTACAGCTCATCAGCTGTGCAAGTGCTCACAAAGTGCTGTCGCTGAAGATCTGCCGCTTTCCTCGGGGCATCAGTGGAGTAACAGGCCATACACCCATCCAAACTTCTCTTCACAGCCAAGCCTCGCACACTTCCACCACTAAAAGCTTATCTCTAATTACCAGAGCGACCAGAGGAAAAACAGAAAAATAGACCGTAACCTCCCTCTGGTCTTGTGTATACATTTCTCTTGCAATTAACATTACATATTACTTACTGGCTAAACATTGGCACCTCCATGAACACCTACATGTGTTGAAAAAGTGTTAACAACCAAACAGGTTAACAACCAAACAGTGCACATCAAACCAGATGCCACAGAATGCTGTCAGGACATTCGCTAAGCATAGCAGGTCGTTAAAGCAATAACCTGTCTCCTTTGCTGATGTGTCAAATTCTATAGTCTGTAAAATACAAGTCCACAGATTGAGAAGCCAGACAACCTTTGAAATTGACATGATGCTGCCTCTGTCCCCAGGTTGCAATGTGGAATGAGGGTTGATGGCCATTGGTACTATGATGACCACTTCATACAAATATGGCTGGCAGTAGTCCTATAAGGGGCAAAGTACACACTAAGTGTTTGTGACGAGTGCTAAGGCCATGCCTTGATTCAAAGGAAGTAATGATGTTCATCCAACAGAGGGTGGACTCTAGGCAGTGTGTTTTCTTGATCCACCTGATGGCAGAGTTCTAACAACCACGGTGTCAGGCCAGCTTAAAGTCATACATCCTCTCTCCACTGCTGCTCTAAAGTTGTCTGGGGTTTCATGACATGTGTTACCCTTCATAGCCTAGCAGCGGGAGGCCAAATGGCACAATCATCACAGAATCTCTGTGCTGCTGTCCATGGGGTTTGATGATGTACAGTTTGTCCCGTTCATAACTCAGAAAACAAGTCAGTCTGGAGAGCCTAAGCTGAACGCATGCCGGGCTAAAAGTACATTCACACTCATAATAGGTCAAATCAACAATGCTACAGAGCACTGGGAGTGAAAAGATCTGCACCGTAATCAGATGAGAGGGAAACACTCTGTACTTATCCACTGACACTGACTAGACATGTGTTATCTCTGTTGCACACGATAACAATTAGTTAATGTTAGAGGCAGAAAGCAATTCGTTTTTCATGAGAAAAGAGTTCCACCGGAAGCGATGCAGCTTAAATGTGCTGCAGAGTGACTGCACACTCACAGTTTAGGGAAAGAGAAAAGAAGCTGCCATCCATTTATGGTAAAAATGAAAATAGTAGCTGCTGCGGTTTACTCAAAAAAAACAGAAATGTGTCCCTGCGTGAAATGATGCGACTAAGTAAAGTTAAGCGGATGAACTAACTGTAACATTTTTAAACAACTCACTAAAAAATAAAACGTTGCCACAGTGGGCTGCAGTGTACAATAAAGTATCTATTTGATCTGGTTTGATCAGCTGATTCTGGTCTGACAGAACAATTTGACAATCTAAATTCCAGTGTCTTTTGATCGCCATTTCTCATATCATTTAGCAGTAATTATTGATAGAATGATCAATTAATCCAATATTGGGTATGTTGAAAATGCTGTAGACTGGGTTTTATACTGAGAAATACTGCATCATCACCTACATGGACACATGACTGATAATGTGATGTAGTAGTAATGCCAGTGTAACACCACACAGGAGATCTGACTTTAAATCTCATCGAACATTGTGTTGCCTCAAAGAAACCTTTATTTTTGTTTCTTGTAAATATAATTTGGCCGTTTTTTTTGTTATATTGTGCCTCCCATGTCCAGTCCTGTGTCAATTTTGGCCTTTCCTCACTGAGTCCTGTCCTGTGCCACAACTGTGTCCTGTTCTGTCCTATGTTTCTCCAAAGATAAATAATGGGGCCAATCCAATAAAAGTGTGTTTGTGCTCAATGCATATGCAGATGTGGCATTACAAGAAAACAGGGCACACATTACACAGGACAAGACACTGCACAGGATGCTTAAAAATACTGTAGGTGTAATATTCATCAATAATGACAGTAACAGTGCTTGAGGGCCCGCCTCACTCCCCTATGGACACAAGAAGACATCTTTGTACAGCTAATTGCTATCAGCATATACTATATTTGCCTGTTAATATTTATTTTGCTTGTTATGAGACCAGGGCCATCTGCTGGTCTCAAGGGCCATTTCATTTCAAATGGGTTGGATAGAGGAATATTATTAGAAAATAATATATTTATTTATATAATTTTATATAATTTTATAAGGATTATTGTTCAAATTAATTTAGCAATAAACATCACTTTCTTATTTTAATAACTTCTTCTCAGGTGTATTCCTCTAGACAATGCTTAAGGTCTTCATGGATCTCACTGGTTAGATATTCAGTAAACAAGAGTCTATCAAATCAAGCGTGTACTCAATATATGAAAAACCATGAACACAATATACTGCAGTTTTTAAGTGGTAAATAAAAAAAAAAATGAACTCCAGTTAGTGATATGGTGAAATAGATCAAACAAATCAGGATCAAGATCTAACAGCACTGTGCAGAGTCTTATTAACAATTAATAAGAAGGTTAAGTAATTACTGAAGTCTAGGATGCCAAGCTACAGCCTTACACTGGATGAAAGTATGCTCTGAGTGCAAATGCACATCAGTTTCCAATTACCTTAAGCAGCTGCAAACAATGATTTACCCCTCAACCCAAATGAGCCACATAGTTCAGTGCTGGAGGTGGACCATTGCTGATGCCCGATTGCAGGAAAATGTTGTTTTATTTTGCCCTTCTGCCTATAGGCGCTCCCCTTTTTTTATGATCTGTATATTGGCATGTCTTGAACTTTTCAAATATGTTGCACAGGCACAGGAGAAGTGATGTAGTCTTTGGTGCAGTAATATGTAGTAACAGTGTACTTACACATGAGGGCAATACTATACAAAACATCATTCAAGTTCACACTAAGCTGCGGTGCTGCCAGTCTCCAGAATGTATCCAGAGACAACAAGAGGCTGTATTTGTGTATTTGTATTATCATGATGATTTTAAGAATTCGCCATAGTTTGGTATCAATGGTTGATGTGGTTTTCAGTATTAGATGTAATACGTGCCCATATTCCCACAAAATCAACATGGGTACCTTTACTCTATCTGCAAAGTCAGTGGAGCATCTCTAGGATTTTTTCCTCATGAAATCATCAGGAGGTTTGGATGTTGTTTCTAGCTTCGGTAACAAATCTAGACTGAACTGTCCAGGATCATAATAATATTTATTCGGGGGGTGGAATTTTGTAGCAGGGACAAGGAACAGGCTTGAGATTACTGAAGATAGGAAGCCTACAAAGAAAAAAATGCTAATGGCATGTCTGTTGCAACATTCATTCATTCATTTTCCTTACCTGCTTATTCAGGACCACTGTAAGCTGGAGCCCACAACACATATAAATACTATTAGGATATCTATATCTTCATGATTAATATAATTTCATTTGACTATTTATTGTCACCTGTAACCTGTGTATTTTAGTCGTAAACCTGTACCATAGTCACATTCAAAATGTTTCCCTGAACTATTACTCATTTGGAATGGACTGAATATACTGGGGGTATATTTGACACAAACATCACAAACATTTCAAAGTTTAAAAAGCTGCAAAATTATGCAACCATGAATACTCCGATTGTATTCTCCCTATTTATTTATTGATAATAATCCATATTTGTTTCAGTGAAAAGTTGATCTCCCTCTACGGCTATACCTAACCAAGCGTGTTCTCATGCACAGCTTTCTCTCTCTCTATCCCTAAACACACACACACAAACACACGTTCTGAGCCAGAAAATGACTTTTATATAGTCAGTGCAATACAACACAGTATGTGCCCGTCATTCTATGCATACTATTCATAGCTTTATAAACATTTTCTTGAATATGGGAAACTTTTTTAATTCTGGAAAAATGATCAGTCACTCAAAGGCAGTCATGTTGAATGAACACTGAATGCAGTTTTTCAAAGAAGCCTTGGAACAATGGACATTTTTTCATCTCCACTTTTTGTATTTTTCAGACTAAACAGCAAGAGACTATTTTGTGCTCGGCAAGTAGAATGATGAATGATGAAATGGACACAAACTGTAAACTTTCCATTTTTTAAAACTTTCAAGATGTGAACCTTATAATAGACAGATGGGGGAAATGATTATGGATGTGTTTGGAAAGCTGCATTTGTTGTGCTAAGCATTAAAAAAACAATAACAATATATTCTTTTAAAACTAATTGTTATTCTGCAAGAACTTTTGATGACAACCAAGCATAAACATCCAAGAGAAACACATTAGGCAGTTACCATTATCCCACATTGCCATATCAAATGCAGTTTGAAATTAGATATTATACGCTGTACAATACTTGGTATTGACCTGCAAAAATGTATTGCTGTCCATTGACTGAATAAATTGCATCTGTAAATGTTGTGCATATGCATTTTGTCAACATCCTGGTTTATATTTTGAAACCCCATGAAATGGAAATTGGAGCTGAATTGATCCCAAGCAGCTCTGATAAGAAGTTAGTATAGGTATGAGTTTTCCAACTTGAGATGTGCTGGTGATGAGCTAGCCATGCCTAGACTGCACCGGATTACAGTGCTTAAAGAGTTGGTGGCAAAAGCCAAAGCCACAGTGATGAAAAGTGATGAAATTTGACTTTTCTTTCTTGTCTTTACTTGCTGTAAATTAATGAGATCGTTGTGTTTTGTATTGTTTTGTTTTGTTTCGGAAATCGTTAGCATGCCAATCTGTGATCAAGACCAACTTATAGTATGAATACACTTAACCTTGCTGACACGTCAGTCAAAATGCCACAAATTCAAGATGTATGTATTATACTGTATCGAGAATGATTATAAATTATACCAGCAGTTCTGCAATCTTTGAGCAGCAAATTACATTGTTTGTGCTCTGTAATGTAGGGATCGTATGTATAATGTACACAATGGACCAGTTGCGAAAAAGATCTCCCAGAATGCAAAACGGCACAATGCCAACATCCACTTTGATCTTACTAGTTTGCTGCACTGACTATGGGATTGGCTGGGTTCACAGTTTTTAAGCACATAGTGCATTAAGCACAATAGTCTGTATCTGGTAAACCTTAAGAAAACCAAATGTAACCAAAACGTTTAAGGGGAGTCACTTAACTGCTAACTACTCACATTTGAGAATTAACTATGAAAAACAGAATAATAAAAAAAAAAAAAAAAAAATATTACACATGGATATAGCAATGTATAGTACCCGGGGTTATTCATCTATTATTTCACCAGTGGTATCTACCTAGTGTGCAGTGTGCTGTGTTCAATGGCAAAAACATCTGGAAGCAAACCTATATACCTGTCTAGAGGGTATTACCCTGACCATAACCGTTCATTCTTATGCCATTCAAAATTACTTATTTTATACATAACATAAAATGCTCACAATTTGTGATGCCATGTAACATGTGACCACCATTCATCACTTACACCCCATTTGCAAAAGAAACATTGGATTCCAGATTGATGCTCTCCTTAACCTCCATGGGGAGTGAGTCAAAGAGATGGTCTTCCACTATTAGGCAGTTTCTTCGGAGGAGGCAACACTGGCCAAGCTGAGCCGGGAGGCGATCCAGGCAATTTCCTTTCAGTTCAAGATGTGTCAGCTGTACAAGTTGGCTAATTTTCTCTGGGAGGGAAGAGATACAGTTGTGGCCAAGAAATAATGTCCTCAGTTTGGTGCACTTGAACAATTGCTTGGGCACGACCTCAACTTTGTTACCTGTAATGGCAAAATGTTGGAGGTTCTGCAAAAAACCCACTTCCAGTGGTATTATCACTATTGAGTTATGGCTAACATCAAGGTATCTCAACTTGAGGAGGGTGAATAATGATGAGGGCAGCGACTCAAGCTTGTTGTGTGATAGATAGAGTGACTCAAGGTTTTTGACATGGCTTATTGACACTGGAATGGAGATTATGTTATTGTGCCAAAGTTTAAGGCAAGTCAGTCTTTTGAGATGCTGAAAGCTAATGACCTCTTCAATAGTGCGAATGTTATTGGATTTGAGGTCAAGCTCCTGCAGGTTGGTCAAACTGAAGATAGCATGAGGGATTCGCTCCAGTTCACAATTATGTAGCTCTAGCTCTGCGAGATTCATCATTTTCTTCAAACTGTTCAGCACCAAGAGTTTTGTACCATCATTGTGAACAACCAACTTGTTCAGATGTGGAGAGAGATCAGTTATGTTTGTAGGGATCTTTGTTAGGTTGCTTTTGAGATGCAAAATCTTCAAGTGTCTGAGATCTCTGAGAGACTCAAGTCCAATCATTTTGTTGTTTTGAGAGTTCAAATTACCAACCAAGTACAATTCCTTTAAATTTTTCAACAAGTATACCCAGGTGGGGATCTCAGCAACATCAGTGAATTTAACATGAAGGCATCGGAGGTGGTCACGAAGAAAAATGAAAGCAGTCTGCTCAACTTTGGCCGGACAGTGATAGAAGTGCAGTTCTTGGAGGTTTATCATTTGTGAAATCTTAGCAGTTATTCTGGCCTCGGGAATCAATTCCAGTTTAAGGATTTCCAAATCAGTAAGGTCAAAGACAGCATCCGGCACTCCAGAAAGGATAAAAAGATGAAGTTCCAACTTTTCCTGAAGATTGCGTGTTACATGCTGCCGCAGCTTCTCAAAGGTCCACTCGTGGTTCAGGCTGATCTCCCGTAGTTTGTTTTCGCTGACCTCAGAGAGAAAGACTCCAAAACGCTTTGAATACAGCTGGTCATACTGATCAACCATGTGTAGGAGGAAAGCAAAGTCATTCTTAACATCAGGGATGTCACTGAAGCTGCTCTCCTCTCTGACCTTTTCAAAGGAATACTCCTTAAGAGGTCGCCGAAAAAGCCAGAACAGCGTGTATATACAGACTATACCATACACACATATGATAGCAATATAACTTATGAGGAGTTTCTTTAACATGAATGCCATGTTATGTGTACAATGGAACTTTGCATACCCAGTCAAATGTTTTATTTCAGGTTCACACACATGGTCAAAATGTATAGCAGCCACAAATGTCATTGTGTAACACAGGATCAAAATGAATTTCACTGTTTTGATTACTGTTTGAACGACATAGAGCTTGTAAATCAAGTCACTGTCTTCCACATGGGCACGGAATTTCCTTACTTTTTCAAAGAGGGCTTTTGCTTGCTCACCATCTTTCTTGTCCAATATGGTCATGGATGGAACTTCAAGCACAAGCTTTTCAGCAGAAAACTTGACCCCAGATTTTGGAAGCATTGGGGCAGACTGGTTTGGACTCCCCTCTTCGCTGCTTGTTGAGAAATGCTTTGCTAGGGAGGAGGCACCAGCCAGCCTCTGCTTGTTCTCCTCCGAGTCCTCACATGCAGTCTCTGACAATGCTTTTGTTGTCCAAGGTGATTCAAAACATTTTCCCAGTATTGAAACAAAATGTTCTATTTTAGAACTTGTCTTTGGGTATTTGAACCAGAAGTTGCTACTGACCATTAATACAATAGTGTGGATTAGAGCAAGGTATGGGAAATATTTGGAATACCAAGGAAGGGCAACATGGTAGCACATCTGATTGACAAAAACGTACTGCTGAAAATCCAACTTGGTCCTGACACCTGTTGGGAGAGGCTGTCCAAGGGTACCTGACTGTGTGAACTGAATTTTATGGGCAATGCTATCAGGTAGCACTTTAGCCATTAGGGGAGCTGCATCCATTCTACCGCTGCTTTCTCCATTCCACGAGCCAGTAGCTACGTCCGGTGGCCGGTGTCCTGAGAAGCCGCCTTGCTCCTCTGGAGTGTGTTCCAGAACGGGAAGACAAACCACTTGGTCTTTAGTTAATTGCATAGTTCCAGCAAATATTGCCAACATCAGCATAACAACACCAAGATAATCCATGAAGACATCCCACCATGGTTTCAGTATTCGATAAGTTGGCTGGATGTCATTCAGGGAGGCTACTTCCGTGAGAGTGAACATTCCTGCAACATAAAATTTTAATAAATTATAAATGTTTTATTTTTATCATACAGAAAATACATGGGTTTCACAGCATTATTTGAATGTAAGGATTTTATCCCAGCAGTTGAAATGTGATGGGAGGAAAAGTTGACATATGTTATGGCCCCCTTGTAACTAGATAATTTCTTGGGCCCTAGCACCACAACTCATCATCCCTGCACCAAAACTATGAACAATAACAGTTATGGCCATGAATATTAGCTTACCTTCAGGTAACAGGAAATGTTATCAAGATAAATGTGAAATTCCCAAGCTATTTTGTGCAGATTGACTAGCCAATATCCCCATTTAATAGTAAAATCTCTTCAATAAGGAATATATGGACAATAATCCTGATAAGATTTTACCTGTTTTGAAGTTTTTAATGCACTTATTGCTACTGACTCAAATAAGTCAACTGAGGATCACAGCTTAGATTCATTTTCTTAAACTCGCTGCCACTTTGATTATGTAGCACATAGCAGATATGTCCAATCTAACTATTATTTCAAAAGTAATTCCCAAAATGTGGAAATCTGGTCATGTACTCCCATTGCATAAAGGGACAAATTCTATGGATCTTAATTATTGCCCAATCTCTAAATTGTCCTGTCCTGAATCCTTAGTAAATGAACAGCTTAAGGCCTATTGTTTTAAGCATTTACCAATCCAGATTTATGGATGAACATAGTGCCATCTAATCATCAGCTACTTCACTGGGTGTAAATTATATTGTGGTTGCTTTGGATAGTAATCAACACTGTGCTGCTCTTTTTGTAGACCTTTTGATACAGCTGATGATCACATGCTATTACAGAAGCGAGGCTAGATCCTATACCCTGTGGTTGGTTTCAAAACTACCTATCACATGGATCTCAATATGTTGTGTTAAGTGATGTACGCTTAGATTTCTTTTAACAGAACTAAAGGAGTTCTCCAAGGCTCAATATTAAGTCAATATCTGGTTTCGTTCACTATATACACATTACACATCCATAAACACTGGTAATATACATCTCTATGCTGACGACACAGTTCTCTACTGTTATGCTGATTCCATACAACTGGCTATAACAAACCTGCAGCTTACTTTCAATGCTCTACAAAAGACTATTTTGTCTCACACTTGTGCTAAATGCTGATAAAACTAAACATATGTTGTTCTCTTAAGGCAGAAATATGAATTATAGTGACTTGCAGATCACTCTTAAAAGAACAGTTCATCCCAAAATGAAATTTCTGTTAATGTCTACATACCACCAGGGGGCTGTTCCACAAAGCAGGCTTAGAAAAGCGGCGATTAACCTCGCAAGCCTGGTTTGAATTAACCTAACAAATCAATCGGGGCTAAATCGGTTCCACGAAGCCCAAGTCAAGCTACCGTGATCGGGCTAAACTGAGCCAGGCTCAAGCAATCCAGATAATTGCGCGTGCACATTTATACACAGTTTATTTAAGCAGCCCGAGAGGTCGATCATGGATCTGATCGATTCATCATGGCGAAAAATGACGGTAAAGACAGAGCCGCAATGTTCACGGCCACTCAACAGCGACTTTTAGTGGAGGTCTATGGAGAATTCAACCATATTACAATGAAAAGGGAAATACGATTGCCATAAATAAAGGGAGAGAGAAAGATTGGCAATGAATTGCTGCTAGATTGAATGCGTAAGTAATTGTTGAATTAAAAACGAACAAATTGTATAGACCTTATGAAATATCATGTGTTCCAACAGTATTAAAGAACTGAAAAGCTGTGCTAAAAATATTATAAATGAAACCATGCCATATATGAAACCTCAAGACTGTAAATGTACTATCTATCGCCATAAACGATGTAGTAAAGGCTATAGGTAACGTTTTATCTTACTAGATTACAATCATCGTACAGTACTGGACCCTATATGGGGATCGAACTCACAACCTTAAGACGGAGAGTCTCATGCTCTACTGACTGAGCTGTTCGGGTTGGTTCTTACTTTCATTATATTTTTATGAAATCGGTTGTTTCCATCCTGGAAATTGATCGGCTGAAAGCGCGTTCTACAGTGACTGTAAATCCCATACAGAAACAGTGAATGCGTCTCTTAGCAACCGTGGAAACATCTTGACATATATTCAAGGTACTTTATTATTTCACCGAATTTGTTAAATAAAATTTTTTTAGAAAATAAAATAATATTGTGTCATCAAATAATTATTTCTATAAGTTGTAACCGTTTTCAAAAAGCAATACAGCACTTGAGGTCTCGCTGGACACTCATGGTTAAATGGGGTTGCCTAACAACGCTCTGAACCGTGACTGTATCCCCGATACAGCCTACATCATTTTATATTTTTTATTTTCTATTAACGTTGCATTTTATGTCTGATAGTGTAGGGTCTAGGGTAATAGTGTTGAACATTAGGATGGCGGAACCTTGTTTGAAAATCATTGCGTTTCAGTCGGATCAGTGTTACGGGAGTACCGATTAAGCTTCAACTGTGGTTTAGCCTGATATCTAGCCTGCCCCGAGGCAGGCTAGTTTTGAAGCATAAGTTGCCACAGCAACTTGGCTTGAACTATGCTGAGCTAGTGAGGTAAGGTAAGGTAAATATTGGAGGTAATGAGATAAATATAGGCCTTTTGGACTCAGTGAAATCATTTGCCATCAAAACACTTGGATTACTGCATGAGTTATTTAGAGCTTGGTGGAGCTTAGGCTGACATGGGAGGGTATATAATGACAGAATTTTCATTTGGCGGTGAACTGTTCCTTTAATGGTGCTCGTATTGAGAGAATATCTCAATTTAAAAATGGAAGGATTTTTATTAATTAATTTCAGGACCCACACAGCATCACATTTATGAGTCAAGTAATATTGGTTCATGTTGCAACTTTACCTGACATGATGAATGCCATAACAGCAGCATGTCCTGTCTAAAATGTTCATTAGATGCTAATGTAGCCAGTTATCAACAGTTTAGATAGGATAATAGGATAATTTTAGATAAGATAAATGCCTCAAATTATTCATTTAATGCCACTGCAAACCATGACTTTTGCACTGCCTTTTCCTCTAACTACTAGAAGCCTTTGTTCACAAGCAAGCTGATAGTTTGAGTTTGCCTTGTCAATACAAATAACCTTAGGCTTTCATGATTTCTTCAACATTTTTCACTGTCGTTTTCTCTGCATTTAACTAAACTGTTAACACCATAACATCAGCATACCCTATCTAGCTCTATCTAACTAAGATACACATATAGCACTGCCCTTTCTCTGCACATAACTACAAGTAGCCTATCCTTTGTTTGACTTATCGAGCACAATACAATATAATTGAATGGAGTTTACTTACAGGGAGTTTACACTAAGGTTACGCGGAAATGTGAATGTATTTATTGACGTTTTAAGTTTTGACTGATTAATGTAAATATTGTTTGTTTCTCTTACGTATGTAAACTCACTCACTGTAAAACCTCAATGCGTTTTCCCCCGGGTGATTAAATAAGGTTATTAAATTAAGATTAAACGAAATGAGAATAAAACGTGAGCCTGTAGACTGCAGCAACGGCAGCAATTATTTATCTGCGGTACAGGAGGCATAACTGTTAAATGAAGACAAACACAGCAGCAGAGCGGGTTGAGACCGGTTACCGCAACAAGGAGCATCCATGGTCAGACACAGGGGGGTCGGCTACGTCCATGCAGGCTTTGAACGGAGCACTGAAACCGGGGCACCGTTACAAAAGCATCATCGATTCTGATTTTACGCTAGTCTCTTCGCTTTATTAGCAAATCTGATGATTTATCTGCCCGTTCCCACTCTTTAAAAAAACACGTACCCGCTTCGCCGTGTAGCTTGCTACCGCTAATTATTTACAGTTTGGGGCCAGTGTGTTACAGTAAGGATTCATAGACCTTGACCTGCCCAAGATGTACTCATACGCACCTTCTGATGATTTGATCCAGTTATCTTGAAACAGGTACCAAACAATGAGTCTGTTTACATCCCATGTTTCGATAGTGTAACACAGTAGTTCATTCTTCGCATCAAGTCAACCGTGGGCCTAATGGCCAGGCTGGTAAGCAGCTTAGCTGACTTACTTCCCCCCGCTCCGCTTGAAATGGTCGGGTCCTCTGCCTCTGACGGGCCGGTACTGCTGTTCATTCAGATTTATGAACATAATCAAGATTCAAAGGTTCAAGGTTCAAAAGTGTATTTGCCACACACACAGTTATAGTGGTATACTCTGAATCACTATGCTAAAAGTTAAAAACGAAAAGGAGGCTAAAACTAGGAGATATACAAAAAACGAATACAATAATTAAAAATAAATGTAACAATAAAATAAATATATAGACAATATGGCAATGTAAAAATAAGCAATAGGAAGTCAAGTGTGTATGTACATGTGCAATAAGAATGTTCAATGTAAAGAAAACAGAGTGCAAAAAAAAATGCAAGTTATGCAAACGTCCAAGAGTCATTTATTGGTTGGATGTGTGAGAGTTTAATGTCCTAATGGCCTGAGGATAGAATTGAGTCCACTATTCATTTAGGTTACATGGTCTGGTTAGAGACTGCGTAGATTTGCATTGAAGGCCATGGTTGATTTTCTGTCAATAATAATAATGATTAAAAATAATAATATAATTACTCTCATCAGTCACAAAACAATCATGTATATCCTATCTCAGACCAAGAGGAGTTATGAATTGTAAGACTATTATTTCGTTAGGCATGTTTTTCAAGGATTAGGCTACAATAACGTTTTGGATTAGGTCATGGATTATTGATATACATTTTATCAAATTGAAGTTTGAAATTGAGCCTCTTGGATATCTACTGACTATACAAGAAAACTAGATATGGAAATCAGCTTCTGTGTTATCCCTGAGATACCTTGATATTATGAATTTTAGTTTATTTTTCTTCACCATTTAAGTGAATTTAATACTTAAGTAATCAGGCAGTCCGCCTTCAAGCTGCAGCATGGTTAAATCACAAAAAACGGTCTGGTATTGCTCAAGATGTTTGTCAAACTGTGTCAGTCAATACAGGTTTATTTATGCTGTTAGGAGGCTTTGAGCAACCTAAAAACTAGCTGCTCGATATTATGTGAAAAAGGCTAGACAACACAGACATAGAGGCATTTGAACTACAAATAAATCAGTTGTTTTTATTGCTCATCAACATGAAAAAAATTGCTTATAAAAATACATTTTTATTTCTTATGTACAATTCAAGAACTGGTGAACAACACCAGCATAATATTCCCTTTTAATGTATTGCCCCATAAATAAAAGCTTTCTATAACATTATAATTTAAAGATACTGTATGTAGAGTACTATGCAAAAGTCTTAGGCACCCTAGATTTTTTTGTATAAATTTGGACATAGATGTAACATTTTTTGATTTCTGCATTAGTGTTTTACATTACTGCTCTCTTTTGCACAGTACTGTATATATGTATACTATATCATATATATGTTTTTACGTTCCACCTGTTCCTGTACATAATAAATGTAAACTGCAAGTCTCTATTATCCATATTATCTCTGACTAAAACATTTTTTTCTTTAAGGCCAAAATAAAATCCAATACAGCATTGAGCTAATGGCCGAGACTTCATTGAGGTTGTCATTTTAGATTTCCATTCAAAAATCGAATCATTCTATCTATCGGTGACAGTAAATGTGCTTTATAAGCAAAACGTATGCCACATAACATGGTACAAAGTTAATAACAATGGCTGAACAAGAGCAAGCACCCATGTTAATGATATCCTCAAGGTGCAGCCATACTGAATGTGACAAAGATATGAATAAGCAAATTTCTCCTCTATCAAGGAAACTTGAACAAACAGTAGTCCATAAACAAGAAGGTAGTGTAATACTTCAGTATGATAATAAGCTAATATAAAGGAAGAGCTATGATTTAGTAGACAAAATGAACAGTTGGCACTTTGGCTACAATAAGGCATCTCACTCAGCCTTCATTTGGTCCCTGATATCTGAAGGCAAGGTTTCAAACAGTGCATCTTCCACTATAAGGCCACTGCGCTTCAAGGCCCGACAGCAACCGAGCTCTTGTGGCAGCACCTCAAAATGGTTGCCTCTGAGCTCCAAGTGTGTCAGTAAAAGCAGGTAGGAGATTTTTGGTGAGAGTAAGGACAGCATATTCTTGCCGAGCTTTAACGTTTTGAGCTTCTTGCAAAAGAAGAGCTCATCCGGCAGGTTTTCAATTTTGTTGCAGGTGACAGAGAAATACTGTAGACTCTGAAGGACTCCAATTTCTGGAGGGATGAATCGGATGTCATTGTTGGACAGGTCCAGGTAGCGCAGCTTGTTACATAGGAATAGGTGTGAGGGCAATATCTCAATCTTGTTGTGGCTGAAGTAGAGACGCTCTAGGCTGCCAAGCCTTTTGATATGCTCTGGAATGTACATGATGCTATTGTACCAAAGTTTGAGGCAAATGAGTTTCCGGAGATGCTGGAAACTAACTATCTCCTCTATGGAGCGAAGGTTATTCTCTTTCAAGTCAAGCTCTTGCAGGTTTGTGAGGCTGAAAACTGCATGTGGAATGCGCTCCATATCACAACGCACCAGTTCCAGCTCTGTCAGATTGATCATCTTTTTCAGGTTGTTGAGCATAACTAGTTTAGTGCCATCGTTGTATATGTACAACCGCTGCAAATGGCTTGAAACATCCACTATGGACTGGGGTATCTTGGTCAAATTACTCTTAAGGGAGAGAGTTTTCAAACACTTCAGCTCACGCAGCGACTCAAGAACTATATTCCTTGAGGCATCGGGACTGAGTGATCCAGAGAGATAGAGCTCCTCCAAGTTCCGCAGGCAATACAGCCAATTTGGAAGCTCCCTGCTATCATCAAACTTCACGCGAAGGACTTTCAGGTTCTCTTTGAGGAAGGAGGTAGCTGTTGTGTGCAACTTTAAACAGCATTGGTAAAGAGACAGCTCCTGAAGGTCTTCCAGCTGAGCGATGGAAGCAGGGATAGTGACATTGTTGATGATCTCTAACTTTAGTGACTGGAGCTCTGTCACCTCAAAGATGGTGTCCGGAAGCCCGGAGAGCATAAACAACTGGAGCTCAAGTCTGTTGTTGGCATTGATCTGCAGTCTCTGACGCAATTTCTCTGCAGTCCACTCATGATTGAGGTTCAGCTGTTTCAGCTTGTTCTCACTGACCTCTGACAGAAAAACTGCAAACCTTTTAGAATACAATGGGTCATACTGATCAATCATGTGTAGCATGAAAGCAAAGTCATTCTTGACATCAGGAATGTCGTTGATGCCTGTTTCCTGTCGCACATACTCAAAGGAGTATTCTTTCAGGGAGCGGTAAAACAGCCAGTAAGAGGTATAAAGGCTTGTTAGTCCATAGACAACCACAAAGCACAGATAGCAGTAAGCGAGCTTGGAGAACAGATGAGCCATGGTGTGATTACATGAGAAATGTTTATAGCCTGTCATGTCCTGTAAGTCAACATTGCAAGTTACTGTAATCTGCACTTCAGACACTAAAACACTGTTATACGCAATGATCAGGAGAAATTTAAGCACTTTGAACACAGTCTGGCGAACATACATGATATAAAGGATAACCCCCTCCTCAACGTGCAAGCGGAACTTCTTTACCTTTTCAAAAAGAGCTTTAGCTTGCTCTCCCTCTTTTTTATCAAGGGCACTTGCTGTTGGCTTGTCAACTACAATCTTTTCAGGAATAGACCGGAGGGACTGTGTCTTCTCTAAATTGCCCTCTCCAGGAGGTACATTAGTATTGGACCTCGTGGTGCTGTTCTTTTTATGGTCCTTTTCTTCAGGATTTTCTCCGGATACCTCTGACAAGGCTCGCGTGGTCCAGGGAGAGTCAAAGCACTTGCCAAGGATGGAAATAAAATGCTCTATTTTAGAACTAGAGCCGGGAAATTTGAACCAGAAGTTGCTACACACCATGAAAATGAGAGTGTGGATGAGAACCAGATAGGGAAAGTACTTGGCGTACCAATGCAGAGCCTTCTCATAACACATCTGATTGATAAAACTGTACTGTTGAAGATCCAGGTCGGTCTTCAAGCCCTTCATTTCTTTTGGCAGAGGTGAAATATGGGACTGCAAGTGTAACAATGACTCCATTTCAGGTTCACTTTTGTTCTGCAAAGGCATGGTTTGGTCTGGCGATGACATTCTCTGAGGAAGGCATATGATTTTGTCTTGCATTACCTAAAATGAAATTAAAAACATAAAGAACAAAAGGTTGACAAAATTACTTAAAAAAACCAAAACGCATTTGGACACTTGACGACAACAGTATCGGCCACAAGATGGCATCAGTAAACAAGTTCCTTATGTGTTTAGAGGAAACGTAAACAACAAAGACAAACAGCTGACCTGATGTTATCTGATGTGCAATGTTATGACAGGAAATGGCCAGTTTAATTAAACTGTGACAGGCTCAAGGAGGAGACATTTTGTGTTCTCTATTTAGCTATAGTTTGCTCAACTAAGCATATGGTAGAGTACACTGATCTGACTATCATGTTTTGTAATAAAAAAGCCACTGAAATATAATAATATATATAGAGCATTTAGCATTATTAACTGAGGGAGGGGTGATGCAGTTGTGCTGCAGCACATCACAGATGAAAATGCAAAGGCAGGTGAGGTCTCTGAAGAGCAGAGCAGCAGACTTTTACTAACTATGTCTCTCTGTATCGCTCCTGTTAACTCTAAAAGCAGGAATGTTTGTGTCAAACTGTTGAGAAAACTACACTTGATACACCACAAACACTGTTGTATTTGAAATGATATCTATAATTCCGAGAAGGGTCCAGCTGCAGACCTCCACTCACATCACCCTACCTCCACTCACAGTACCCTTCTGTGAGCCAATGGTGAGCCAATGGGGGTTAAGCATGAGTAGTGGGGTTGGTTGAGCATTAGTGGGGTTCCGTTGTATGAAGTACGTAAACTTTCACTTATTTCACCTTAGCAGTCCACCAAAATCTGTTTCTGAACAATTTTGAGGCGAGAAATAAGCTATCCAGTTGCTGAATCTTCACTCATGTTAGATCTACAAGGCCTAATTTAAAAGTTTGTTCCGACTTTCGTAAGTCAACGGCACTACGGCACTGCCGGTTGCCACCGCTTTCATCTAGGCCTTGTAGATCTAACATGAGTGAAGATTCAGCAACTGGATAGCTTATTTCTCGCCTCAAAATTGTTCAGAAACAGATTTTGGTGGACTGCTAAGGTGAATAATTCCAGAAAATGCAATAATGCAATGCAAAAATATCTGTTGATAATACTCCAGTTCATGATGTAAACTTGTCAGGATTATCAGGCAGCTAACATATTAAACTGACTCTATTTACTAACTATGTGATCATTTCCAAACACTGGTATGGTGAGAGTAAACCCTAGGGGCAAACAAAGGATATTTCCACTCAGTTAAAATATCCTGTTAATAATGCTTTATTTTAATATATTTTGGTGTAATTTCCAGTATTTACACTACAGAGGTCTGCAGCAGCCAAGAGCCTTCCTTCCTTTCACACAGTGAAAGAAGTGAAGTGACACTGGCTGTTGGAATTTGATGTTTATGAAAAGGCGCTGGGAGGGTGAAATGTCCCACTGGTAAACTCCTGCTACACTGAAAGCGTTCTTTCAGTCGTGGTTGTAAAGCGGGGACTACGGCTGTAACCAGGTCTGAGCAAGGGACTGAGAAGTAATTACAATAACAAATGTGATTTTGAGAGTTTGGATAGTGTGGACTTCTACTTCCTTCATCCCACAGCCATGTGACAGTTAAAATTCCTTTTCAAGTAACCTAGGTTTATTTAATTATCATAATTATCCTTTCTGCTTCCCTTCATATGTGGTGGTTGGAGAGAAAATACAGACAAAAAGTGGAAAAGAGAAAAAGAAATTGTGCAATTCTTTATATTACAAAAAGTTATTCTACACTGATGAACTGTTGAGAGTGTGTTCAAACATCAAAGTTATGGGAATCCACTGGGAAAATATATTTTCATTAATTCTTCATTTCAACGGCTATACCAGAGAAAACTCTATACCGCTCTTGTTAAAAGTTCAAAGAACCTGATACCACAATTAGGCAATCTGTATCTTGACACACTTTCTTTCATCGGAGTGGAGTGGGGTGCTTATCTAGAAACACTGTTCACTTGATGATGCCCCCCCCTCTAAAGTAGAGAGAGCATTGACGGGGCAGTGCCACTGACCTGGAGGGTGCATCCAAACACACCAATCATGAGCATGACTACCGAGAGATAGTCTGTGAACACATCCCACCACGGCTTCAGCACTCGCAACGCTGGCTGCTGCTCAGAGAACTGTCGGAATTCTGTCACAGGGATCATGGTGCCTGTTGGGACAAAGATTGGAAAATCAGGCCACACGATTTTCCAATTTTCTGTCAACAAGATGGGAAAAAATGGTGTGGCCATAGAGGGATGAAACACTGGCATCACTGTGTAATTCAGTGTTAATGATGTTAGTGATGTTTTCAATGCAAGGAAGTACTACAGGCAGCAGGATTTGAATTTTATGTTAAACCTATTTTCTGCTTTTTCTCCCGCAAAATGGATCCAATCTTAACAAAATTTTGCAGACAGGATATAAAGGCATCCTAGATTACAGTTATAACCCAGAGTTTTAAAACTTCAAACTGTTTGGTCTTGGTGAACAAAGTTGACAGCGAAGATGCACAAACAGGAAGTGAGGGATCATTCCTAAACACTTGATGCTAGAGCAGCCAAACTTCAGATACATATTTGGGATGGACCACAAAGTGTGCCAGACCACAATAGGTCACTCTCCATAGCAACACCATAAGGCCAACCTAGCAATAGCAGCTTTTTTTTAAAATTTCTCAAAGTTGACTCGATCTTTGTTTTACACATAGAACATTTCAATTGCCTTCATCATCTTTGTATCACAGAATTTTGATATTTGTAACTGTTTGGCCATAACGCAAAAAAATAAGTTAACGGGAAAAACATGTAAACAGGAAGGGAGGCATAATTCCTTAAGGCCTAAATGTCTGAGTAACCAAACGTAATCAAACTTAATCATGTCAATGTTTGTGATGAGCTTATGGTAATATGTAAGGCACCATTTCACTTGCAGGACATCTTTGAGATGTAGAACTTTTTCAAAATGGGTTTGGACCCATTATTATTATTCATTCTTTCCCACAAAGGCTTTGAATGTTTGCCACAAAATAAAAAGTTGGTCAATGTATAGAAATTGATCGATCTCTAATGTGCACATCACGTTATGTTCTACATCTCTTTTCTCTCTTTTCTCCTCATCCTTGACATTCATCACCTGCTAGACGGACAACAGCAGTCTGACCTAAAAAAAAGTTGTCTGACAAAAACCTGATATATAGACTTGACAATGGAAGGTAATTGTTTAACTTTTTACTACAATATTAAACTTGTGCTGTTACCATCCGCATGGTACCGTTCAATGCACGTGAGAATAATCATTGTCCACTTGTTGACAATTATTATCGTGATGTGACGAAAACCTGGAGTGAAGCACCCCAGTCATGGTCAGGTAACCAGACCTCACCTGGTAATATGAATGCTGTCTGGAAAAGTCTTTAGTCTTTTTTTACTGTTAGAGTACTGGTAGAGGTACATACACCATGACGACAATGTGCCTTTATTCTCACTCAAGCAACTGTTTTCTCAAACTTGATTGGGGACAACATATAGAAACACAAATTTCTCTATTACAGAATCAGTCCACACTATAAACATACTCTCAAATCTATTGCAGTAATGATTTCATGTTGTTTTTCTAAGATTCAGAATATCAGAGAAATTAAATATTTCAGTGCGCCCTACGTTCTGAATCACATTCTGACTTAATAACCTCTTCTTTGACATTCTCCAAAAGGATTCAATTAAATGAAGAATGCCAAACTTTTTCTTGAACTTAGCCTCAAATGTTAACCTTAATCCTTCTAACCTAACAATAAATGACAAATCTGCAATGACTATGGCCTTCACAGTCAAGCCCTTCCATGGTTTATTATGCAACAGACAACAATTTGTGCAGGATGAAATGCAGACCTGCTGCAGTTGTGAGCAAAGAGATAAAGGATTCAGCCCTTGGCTGATTACTCTTATCATTAAACATATTAGCTCCTACTCATCAGAAAATATCCTGCAGATTATCACTCCTACGCAGATGAAACACAGTTATACAATTCTATCGATCTATTTTATATACACTCATTCATATAACATTACACCTCTACCAGTCGGCACATGCAGTATGCAGATCCCAAGACTGGTCACCATTCCCCATATCAAAAAACCCACTGCTTACAGTAAAATGTTTTCATTTAGAGAACCCTACAGGTGGAGCAGTAGTCCTCTCTAGAAAATCCAGACTGAAAAATGTACATGGTCCTCTTTCTATAGAGGCTCTGAGTTTTTCACCCATCCCTCATATGTACCAACTCAGAAGCCAGTAAATACTGAATCTCCATATCACCTCCCAAACTGCAAGGACTCCCAACCTTTAATGTAGTAGTGGTGCTGCAACATCCTCCACATTCACACTGCAAATGTAATTATTTCAAAAATAAATGTGTCTGTAATGTGGCTTCGCTCCTCGTTGTTAAATGAGCATGTTGACTGACAAAATTGATCAATGTTACTGTGGTTGTTTCCATTATTTCCACACAATATAGCCTTGGAGCTCAGGTGATAAAGGAAACGGTTCAAAAACCGGCGTTGTCGACGTCACAGTCACAACAGCCATGTATTCTTGTCATGTACAATGACTCATCACTTCAATTCACTGGTGCCGCTCTATACTCCCACTCTCTCTCGCTCTCTTTCTTCGTGGTCACCTTTTGTAATTTGCTTACTACAGCAGCTATCTTGTTTCCAATATCTGTACCTAGTCCAAGCAGGGGTTTGATTGCAGTGTCATTCAAACCCAAAAGACTGCTTATACATGCTGTATAAGCGTTTATGATTTAGACAACATATATCATTATAAAATATATTTAGCGTGACTTAATCACAACCGTTATGACAGAGTATTTAATGTGTAGTGTAGATACAGACAGGGCAGTGGGGATAAGCAACAAAAAACAACTTGGCAGCAGGGTACACATGCAACACTAGCCGGTCAGCTTCACCTTCAAAGTACAAAGATGGGCTGTGTGCATACAAGGCTGACCGGTGTAAGGTATCAGGCATTTACATATACAGTGCCAGGCCGATTCTCTAACAGCCCCTCCACTGACCTCACAGACAATATGAACGTTTTCAAACAAGCCTTGTGAGTAAATCATTGGTTTACAGAGCAAAATAGGAGTGACAGCTGACTTCTACCAATCAAAAAAAAGACACAGCTGATTGGCCTCGCACCTGACACACCGGAGCCTGGCGCTGTGATTGGTGGAAAGAATCAGATGTCAGTTTTTGAAATGCTAGCTGAGAGGTTTAGAAATTTGAAAGGGGTGATAGTGGAGGAGGACTTTAATACCATCCATACCATCTCATACCCTCTGTGTTGTATCATCTACAGCTCACAGTGCCAAAGAAAGCTGTACTGTCAATAGCTTACCATGAAGGCATCTGCACTCACAATTTTGTTCATTACATTCATGATTTTGGTCATGTTTTTATGGGATATCTGAATATACTAATTAAGTATTTTCATGTCAAAAATACAAACGGCTAATATTTTTGCTATTTCTTCTAAGTTTGTTGCACAAGGTGCCTTCGGTGACCTCGCCATTTCAGTGTTATAACGCTTGAACTCTCACAGGAAGAATTGGGGGATGTTTACACAAACTGTCTACTGACAGATAACTTAAACATTTTAAATAACTGAGCATTAGTTTATGCTATAGCCTCATGCAAACTAAACAATGGACTAGTTATGGAGGGATGAAGCGCAAAAAAATACAAAAATAACGCTGGTATTATCTGCACTAAACTGTCTTCAGTACATAGAGAAAATGACTTCTTTCCACTGGATGAGTCAGCCCCCATTGAGCCGACCAGGCTTTATCCCCGTCTCTTCCTGACAGGAAATTTTGTGAATCTGAGATATCCAGAAACAGACTATTCATGTTTGGAACACACCCAATCCCAGGGATGCAAAATCCTGTCTGGAATCCTGTCTCATTAAGGTTATGGGAAAAAAAACAAGAAAGACCATAAGAAAGAAAACAATGTCTTAGTTGAATTAATAGGCTTTTTTTAGTAGACTTTTTCTTGTGAAGCTGAAACTACACAAATAAACAAAGAGTAGTGATATGAATTGTGCTTTGTCCTAATGGTTAGCATAGCTTGCCTCTCATGCCCCTCTATAGTCTATCCCCTAGAGATCTTGACTTTCCCCTGAAAACAGTGAGGATACGTTTAAGGTGCTCTCTGCCATCGACGCTGCCATAAAACGCTTCACCATTCAGCCAGTGGGCAACTTAAAAGCAAATTAATCCAATATTCGCAATCATTGTACATGGCAGTCACTACATAATAGTTGTAGGTCTGGCAAACCTACAAGCTCCGCCGAGTGGAGACTGTCTCTGTCGGACCGATGAACACTACAAAGCTGTCTGCAAGGAGGTCAAGATCATAACGCCGGTATATTAATCATTACCTTACCGCTAGAAAGCAGTCTGAGCTGCGGATGTGACCGGTCGGTTCTCAGGCGATGGGATTTTGGATCATGATGTCCTTGTGCGATCCCTTCTTTTCCGTTATGTCCGTCAGTCTTCCTGGATCGTGGGTCGGACCGTGTTGGCATGTACGCCACTAGGGCGTGGACTTCAGCTGTGGACCAAAGGAGAAACTTTTTTTTTTTGGCTTGTGATGGTCAGAAAAGTTCTTTGCTGTTATACTGTGCCATCGAGACCGTTTGGAAAAGAAAAAGACCACCCCCTCCAACTTGCTGCAGTTCCCTTGGTGGCTATACTTGTAGAAATCAAACTTAATACTACTACTAGTAATACTAATAATCGTATTAGTCATTATCATCTAGTGCTATCTGAATGCCATAACATCATCATAACAACATCTGAACAGTCAACTTTATGGTGTATGGTTTGGAATTGAGCAAATTGCTGGCTGGCTCACTTTCCTATTTATATAATAATAATAATAATAATAAACTGTATTTATATAGCACCTTTCAAAACCAAATGTTACAAAGGGCTGTACACAAAATACAACAATAACTAAAATACAGACAAGAACAATAAAAGGCATCATGGAAATAAGACAAGCTAATAAAACAAGGCAAATAAATTAAGAGAAAAATGTAAGGTTATAAAAGTGTTTTTTTGGCCAGTGACTTGGAAACTGAGGGAGCTAGGCAGATGTTGACAGGGAGATTGTTCCATGTTGTTGGGGCTCTGATAGCAAAAGCTCTGTCACCTCTTGACTTGAGGTTGGACGCCTTTGCCAGTGTTCTCCTGTCTGAAATCCCTCTTTAACTCTTAGGGCGAGAGAGTTAAGAAGACTGTTCTCGACCAGTAGGCCGTATTGGGCAGGAAGGATTTCAAACTGGTTCAGTATCCAGTCACTCAGCTCCCTCCACAGTTTGGGCATGTCTTGCATTTGAACATTTCCTCTGGCAGCTGCTCAACCTTAAGTGTAGAGAAAAGGCTATTCTGTAGGCGTTTATCATAAAAATAATGAAAAGAAGGGAAACTTCAGCAGGGCGGATGCTTCCTGACACAGTTGAAAGTCTCCCTACTCAACATATCACTGCACTTCCTCTACCACCCTGCAGCCCTTTTGATCTTGACCAGGTTACTGGCAAGATTCATAAAGTATACTCTCTTTAATCAAAAACTTAAAAACTTTACATTACATAGCTACTGAAAGGAAGGAAGAGAAAGAAGAAATAACTTACATTATTGCATTATCGACTACATTCAAGATCTGGAGCCTCCTCAAGGTTTTCCTGGACATAGAAGATAGTTGTGACCAAGGTCCAGGAGATAGAGCACACTGCGCAGAAAAAGCTGGCTGGGTATCTGGCTGGTAAAGTTGTGACGAAACTGAAGTTCTTGTAGATTTTCCAGAATTGCAACATGGATTTGGATATAGGTAATGCCGTTGTGTTTCAGCCTCAGAGAGTATGACTAAAAGAATCTCATTTGTCTTGAGTTTGTTTCCTTTCAGGTTGCTTTTTTGAAAGCCTTGCACCTGGGATCAGCTACGGCTTGAACATATCAAGCTTGCAAATCTGGAATGCCTCTAAGGAGCATAAGGTGGCGCTCTAGCTGATTCTGGTTGATGTGCATTCATTTCTGCAGACATTTTTCCAACAACCACAGATAATTTGGATTCAGTTGCCTCAATTTCATTTCACTGACCTCAGACCTCAGCAAAATGTCTTCAGGAGGTCTTCAGGTTATACTGGTCTAGGAGGTGGAGGGTGACGGCAAAGTCAAGACAGGGCGTACCCATGGTGAATCACAGCATTTAACCCAAAGTAACCAAGTTATTGATAATTACAAGGATTAGTGTCTGTAGCATCACAGCTTGAGGAAGAACTTGGCAAACCAGAGGTGTTGTCCATATGATACAACATCCACATACACACACTGAGGTAGAAGCCTACAAAAATCATTTGAAAATGTTTGACATGACACAGATCTTAAAATGTGGAATCTGCAAACTATCTACAAGGGTCCCAATCATAAACACCGTCATGACCACAACATTGGAGAGCTAATGAGTTCAGTGCTGACCTATAGGTCTAATGCATTCATTTCTCTTGACTTATTGGCTTTGTTAACTGTTATGCACAGGCCTCATAAGTGTTTTCATTGGAAGATCCACCAGACAGCCTACATTAATCCATTTCAGTATAACAAACTAGCATTAATAGTCAGTGCCAGGAAGCTGATACTCTACCTTATTTGGATTTTGCTTCCTTAGTTAAAATGCTTTCCAGAGAGCTATCTGGCTACTGGCCCTTGGTGGCTAGACTTGTGGAAATCAAAACTTAATACTACTACTAGTAATACTAATAATCTTATTAGTCATTATCACCTTAATGCCATAACATCACTCTGAACAGTCAACTTTATAGTGTATGGTTTGGAAATTGAGCAAATTGCTGGCTGGCTCACTTTCCCATTTATATAATAATAATAATAATAATAATAATAATAAATAGCAAAAGCTCTGTCACCTCTTGACTTGAGGTTGGACGCCTTTGCCAGTGTTCTCCTGTTGCCTTTGAAATCCTCCGAGAGAGTTAAGAAGACTGTTCTCGACCAGTAGGCCGTATTGGGCAGGAAGGCTTTCAAACTGGTTCCAGCAGTATCCACTCAGCTCCCTCCACTGTTTGGGCATGTCTTGCATTTGAACATTTCCTCTGGCAGCTGCTCAACCTTAACATCCAGCATTAATTAATTAGCTGGGCCTTGACCTCCAATTCAACTTCCATGCCCTCACCCCTCCACCCCAAGACTGTCAACCTTTTCGTAATATTGATAATATTCAGTGCTTGCTCTTTAAAATCAATTTGCACTGTCAAAACTTGTATTGTCTGGGTCTCCCTGAAAAGCTCAGGCTAGCAGAATCAGTGTCATCGTTTAATTCACTTCTTAAGACCTACAGAGAGAGAGAGAGAGAGAGAGAGAGACAGAGAGACTTTATTTGGGGGTGGGAGGGCATGCAATAGGGATGCCACGCACTTCGAGATTCACCCTTCTGAGACTAAAATTATGGATAGGCTGCCTTGGGTCTTCTTGAGATGTTGGAAATTATTGGAAAATGTGAATTAATGTATAATTGATATACTTAAGACACTTACTTTGATACTTAAGATATTATATTGGCAGGCTCTTTTAAAATCATTTAATATTAATATGTTCTGTCAGCCATCAGCTTACTACTTGACAAATTGAATTTGTAATATGCTCAACCTCCACAACAGTAGATGGCGATAGTGAGCTAGCAATGTGGTTCAGAGAGTTGGCACAGCTGCAGCCAGAGGGACTTTTTTTCCCCTCAGGTAGTCCTGCCACCCAAGAGGCTGCCAATCACCGGCACACCTCTTTCTGCAGGGAGCCAACTGCAAGTGATGAGCACACTTCACCACATGGTAGCAGCAAACGTTTCAGAGAAGTGCCAACAATTTACATGTCTTCTGAAGAATAGTCATTGTCATATCCCAAACTATGGTGATTAAACATGAGTACACACACTTCAGTGATGTTCTGCCACTGCTACAATATTAACAGTTGGGGCAGACTCCTAAAACGTAGAATTGGCCTGCCAGGCTGCAAAGGCAGCAGGTACAAAGTGACACTAGCTACAGGCTGCTAAACAATACAGGCAGCAGAATGACAGTTTAAGGAAGCCAAGCAAGTTTGGGAAGTTTTTAAGTGCGTGGGTTGCAGCTTTTTCATTGGCTCAGGACTACCATGTTGTGCAGTGTGCTCAGCAGAAAGAGGCTTTGAATCAAATGTACTGTATGAAATGTAAACAAAAACTGGAGACCAACTTTTCACAGCCATAGGGGTCACAGCTGAAGGAATCCTTTATGTGACCGTCACTTGTTAAAACAAAGTGTTAAGCTAACTGCGAGGAAGCCGCCCAGTCGGTTGAACATTACAAGAAAAACAGTTGGACAAGATTGGAGGTGGGGCTGTTTGGGTGAGTTTGATTTTATGCTTGGCTCAGAACGTAATACACCGAATCAGACTGAATTTATTTGACTTACAAAATGGCACAATTTGATTGACTTCTTATTGTCCCGCCCGGCCGGCGTAAAACACGTACGAAGTAACGCAGAGGGCTGTCAAATAACGGACCTTTCTCTGGTAAAGAGGACATGTCAGCTGGTCAGGTAAACTAGGGCTATTGCTGCCTTCAAGTGCTCCTCGTAAAAAATATTTAAAAAAAGTTTGTTGTGGCTTTCGTTTCTTTGTATAAACCAAGAAGCAGAGAGCTAATTTGTGCTGCCGCAACAAAATGAAGAAGGGAAATGTCCACCAGACATATAGTTGAAGTTTCAATTAATGTATTAAAATACATAAAATGCGTAGCTTTTTTCCCACAAGACAATTCCGACTTCCCCAGTAGTTTTTTTATATCGTAATGTATTTTCCGACAGCACATGAAGGCAGCATCGCGTGCTGCCCTCTGCATGTAACACGGTTGCTTTTTTCTATCTGCAGCAAGAAGTAAGTTCTGTGTGCTGACCTGGCGGCTTAACTTCTGTCATTGCACGGTATGTGTTCATAAAGGACTGGTGGTAGCTGGCATCACTGTGGTCCTTAGCAAATGGCAGCTAACTAGGCAGCCTAGCGCATTTGGCAACAACGAGCTAACTAGATGTACTGCTCCGTAGGTCAGTGTTGCTACGGGCTAACGCTAGCTAGAGAGTAGATAGCAGGATAGTGGATAGCAGGATTGCACTTGGGTTATTAAGAAATCGCCCCACTGTTCCAATAGGTAGGTGTTTGCTTAGGGAATTTAAAAATCTCAGCCATATTCAGTGTGGTTCCGATCAATAACATTTATTTTAAATCCTACAATATAGTGCTGTATCCTGCCAACACAGGATTGCTGGCTCACTATCGCCATCTACTGTTGTAGGATATGGACACTACAAATTCAAATTTCAAGTAACAACATACTCACCCCTTCCTTAGTCATTTTGATTCCTCAATATTTTTTAATTAATTTAATCTTAATCCCTAAATACCTTTTAAAATATCCCAGTTTACCAGCAATCAAAAACACAGCCTTCTGGGCTTGGTTATTGTTTTTGGTTATTGTGTTAAAAAGTTGTTGTTTTTTTTCCTCCCAATAGATACCTAAAGAGAATACATCTGAAAGTTTTCTTTTGATTGTTCAGATCATGTCACAGCACACAGATCCATGGTGACAGTTGTGCCCATTTTTATCCTCCAAAGAGACAATGCAATGGGAATGGGAGTTACTGAGACCTTTAGGAGATAAGATAGAACCGTAATTAGTCACAGAATAAATTTGGGTAAAAAAAATGAAATGCATGTTCAGATATGAAGCTATTAAAACTAACATAAAAATAATATTGTAAACAACAATTTGTTCTTAATTGGATACAGGTTAAGAGATAAATTGAAATACAGTTGATGTTGACACTCTACATTAGGTGGAACATCATTTGAAAATATAAACATACATTTTCATAATTAGAGGATGCATTATGAATGTTTATGGAAACAGTTCAATCCAGCCACAAGCTCTACCTTTTGATGTTGCCTCCTCTCAGAAAAAGATGTGCTTTGTTTCCACCGAACACCCGTGTGGTGTTCAGGTGCTACAATTATAATCAGTACATTCAGTAATATTCAGTACATAGGATTTCAACAATGGGGCACCTTTTTTTCACTATTATCATTCTATAGTTATGTTAATGTTTGGATAATAAAAAGGTGATGTTCTTTTTCCCTCACTGGTTCAGGATACAGTAGATCATGATAAAGGAAAATAAACAATCTCTATTCTATTTCTGATCCATCTATATCTGCAGAATGAACATAACACGGCAAATCCTGAGATCCTACAAGTTTGCATTTCATTTGGTTCAGGTAAACTGCACAAGAAGGTTTTCGACTTCTCAGGTAAGTCTACTTGAAGGACCTACAAGTTTAGCTCCAGTACTCTGCTTAACATTTGGATGGGGATACAATTGGTGATTTTTTTTTTTTTTTTTTTGGGGGGGGGGGGGGGGGGGGGGCAATGTAGATGGGCAACATTCAGGCAGATTTTAACCCTGGTTCTGATACTGTGTTGCTTAAGTGTTAAAGCCTAAAAATGCCTAGTTAATCACCACCCTAACTATACTCATTAGCAATATGAAGCCAACTGCAGGGACCTGCTACAACTTCGATATTCTCAAATAAGATGTTCAATTAGGTGTAATGCTTCTTGGTTTTGCAGCATATAATGGCGTCACGGCATAAACACTCCAAAAGAATTGAAGGATTGGACCAGAATGTGTGGTAAGTGCAAGGTTAAAAGTTAAAATGTTTACCTATATTTATAAAACAACAGGATAGGAGTATTAGTTACAGCCCATCGATCAGGTTCCCCTTTCCATGATCTTTTACAAATTTCTGACTTTAGAAAAGCCAACAGCAAAGTAAGGCTGGCAAGCTGGGTATAGCTGTTTATCTGTTATACTTTGACATATTGAATTTTCTTAGGTTTTTTTCCTTGCAGCAAGCTAGGAATACATGATTTTGCAGTTGTGGGTACACTGTAGGCTGCACGACATGTGTTAAATGTTGATCTCATCTGCTTTGTAGCCTACACCTGACAGATTATATTGCAAGCTAGATAATCTTGCAAACTAGTCATCCATATTGCTAGAGGTGTGTTTTAGTTGGGTTATAGTATAAAACACTGGTTGTCAGCGTCAGTTACACTGTTTATTTTGTCTTTCGTTACAGTGCATTAGGGACAGGAGAGGAAAGCATGCCTTCAGTTGGCTATGGTGCTCAGATCCATAAAAGCATTTTTCAGAATCTGTGGTTGTCTGTGTTGTTTCTATCAAAACATAGTCATAGGCTAGGTTAAGGGGAAAGTATTGAACCGTTTAGTCCCAATTATTGCAAAATGTAGAGGCCACAGTCTAAGTGGACCTCTATTTTGTCCATCTTTGTGTTAGATATGAACTCCTTTCTCTGAGATGATTTGTTAATATCGATTGATCAATTGAGTAGAAACATTGTGCAGTCCACAAACACAAGGGTTTATTTCTTTGTCATTACAGGGTGGCGTTTACTTCAGTGGCAGCAGACCCATCCATTGTTAATCTGGGCCAAGGCTTTCCAGACATCCCTCCACCTTCTTATGTCAAGGAGGCACTAGCGAAGGCTGCAACAGTGGACAGGATGAATCAGTACACTAGAGGCTTTGTAAGACTTCTTCAGTGTAGTGGCACATGAAAAACAAATGTTTCTTTGCCTGGGATATCTTGTCTTTCAGCATTTCTTTTAAATCTAATTGAAAAGCATTGCACCAGGGCTGGAAGCAAAATTGGAGACTGAGGACGCTTCCATTTTGCCCCTAAGGAAATAAGCACTAAAATGTGCTGTGCACCATACTGTTAACTGTTATATTGAGTAGATGTTGTCCTTCAGCCGTTGTCAGTAAGTATTGGATATTCAGGCCCGAAGGTGGGTACAGATTGTCCTGGCTCAATACTGGAGACTTGCAGTCCAGCAAGATTGGACAAGAATTGAGATAATTGTTTTCCTGTATCCACGTTATGGTACGGTTGGTGAAAAGTGATTCAGTGAAAGTAGTTCCGATATTTATTTGAAATATTAAGACTCATGTAAGATTATTGCTCACATAGACATACTGACGTTAAAATTGAAATGATGATGAAGCGATGTGGGTTAGGTCACCCGGGTGTGCTGCTCCCCTCTACTTACAGTGACGCTTTCTGTCCTGCAAATGTCGCTGATAACCGCTGCATTCACTCTGGGACTCAGTTGACAGTTTGGTCCCAATTAAATGAATGAATGCAATGAAATACTGATTTTGGCAAGGCAGTATTTTTTCATGAAAATGTTACATAGAGCAGCTTTAATGCTTGGCATGGGGCAGTGTATCACCACCTATTATATTGAGACGGAAATGTTTCAACATTCATTGCGGAGATGTGAAATGTATTGTGAATGTGATAACAGTTATGGCTAGGGGTGCACCGGTCGATTGGACACCGATCATAACTGGCTGATAAGCATTCTAAATAGGTGATTGGCTGATCACCGTTTCAATTGCCCAATCAAAAAAATAAAGTTTCAATTGCCGGCTCAGGAAAGCAGTCGAACGTAGGCCATAAAAAGTATGAGCCAATTTGCGGCAGTCAGCAGAACGTTAGTAGCGTAGGCATTTCGTCCATCTGGCATTGACGGTTCATTTCTGATGTGTTGTGAATTTTACAGCCTATGATCATAGATTAGAAACAGTTTAATATATTGGACAGAAGGCAGAGCCGATGCTGCAATGAAAATATTTGCATGCACTACTGGAGGCAATAGGTGTGTAAGCACCTCAGTTATCAAGCACACACTAACATGTAATTCCAGTTTGGATAAAACCTATGAGTTATTTACACAGGATAAGACAGCTATGTCATACAAATCAGTTAAACAGTGATATATTTAATTTTAATATCCATGCTTGCTGTGTGATGTGCTGCTGTTAGTAGTCGGGGTGAAATTTCAAATTCATCATTTCGGTGATCAGCTCACGACATCGGCTGTAAGAATCAACCCCATAAAGCCTGATTGGTGCATTCATAGTTATGGCCATAATTACCTCCAAAAAAATCACACACTCTTTGTAAGCAAGTCATTAGAAAGACTGTCCTTCAACTGGACAACACAGGTTCTAGCCCTGTGTTGTCAAGCATTGTGCTGCTGAAGTAAGACAAGCAAGACACTTAAACCCTACCAGCTCCAGTGGTGCTGTTCTGTAGCTGACCCTTCACTCCCTGGGGGGGGGCAAGTAAAAAGATAATTTACTCAGAAGGATCGATGAAATCGCATTATTGCAGAACTCTTCTGGACAAGTTTTTATTTTTACATACGCTGTCTCTTTGACAATAATATTTCCTTTCCACTTAAAAGGGCCATCCATCTTTGGTGAAGGCCCTTTCTCAGGTTTATGGGAAGGTCCACGGACACCAGATTGATCCCTTCAAAGAAATCCTGGTCACAGTAGGGGGTTATGGTTCTTTATTCAGTACCATGCAAGGACTGGTGGACGAGGGAGATGAGGTAAGGAGATTTCCTTTACTGACTAGGTCATTCAAAGGTCTTTCTTCTAATGTAACTGATGCACATTTTCTTTATTGTTGGGTTCATTGCATTATTCAGGACTTGGTCATACACATAAACATGCTTATTTACTGTATACTGTCAATCCCTTTCTCAAGGTCATCATAATTGAACCTTTCTTTGATTGCTATGTACCCATGGTACGAATGGCAGGGGCCAAGCCCGTGTTGATACCATTACGCCTTGTAAGTTTTACCCAAAGCTATTGTTTTTTTGTCAAACCTGTCACATATATTCTTTGTTTTCTTACTGTGCTGTTCTCAACAACTACTTTGTGCTCCAAAATATTCCTTGTACAAAATTTTAGAAGTCTGAGATGAAGAAAAACGCCACAAGTGCCGACTGGGTTCTTGATCCAGATGAGCTTGCCAGTAAATTCAACTCTAAGACAAAGGCCATCATCATCAACACCCCCAACAACCCAACTGGGAAGGTATGTGCACACGTCACAGTTCTCCTGAAGCACGGGAATGCTTTCCATAATATTAAAAGGTACTTTTAATAATTCCCGTCTTTCCTGTCATCTTCCTCCAGATATTCACCAAAGACGAGCTGCAGATAATTGCTGACCTCTGTATTAAACATGACACTCTATGCTTCAGTGATGAGGTGTATGAGTGGCTCACCTACAAGGGCCACCAACATATCAAAATAGGTAGATTTTCAGCTCTATTGACAAGAACATAGTTGTTTCTCAAGTAGGGTTAGATTGATATTGTTAAAAAGTGGATATTGACCAGTCAGTGTCGTCCACTGACTCTGATATGATGGAGGTTCCTCCCGTATTTTACAACTTGAGGGGTCTACAAAACCTGCAATGACATCTGCCTGAAGGAGCTGCCCAACCAACCTAAAATAATTGAATTTGGATGTGCTTTTGTGGAGAGTTTCACTATCACTTGTAGGTCTACACACTGACAAGAATAAAACTCTGGGGGAAAAACTAAATCCTCTGAATTTTCTGGCATGGAAATTGTCAAATATAAGGATATTAAATATCAGCATATTTCAACCTAACAATATAGGTCTATCAGTCTAACCCTATTCTCAAGTATAATAATATATCATTCCCATGTCTTACTATCATTTTTTATTTACCCTTCTTAATAGCCACTCTGCCTGGAATGTGGGATAGAACAATCACTATCGGCAGTGCAGGGAAAACATTTAGTGTTACTGGCTGGAAGGTAAGAAATCTGTAGATGTAAAACAATATTTCTGATATTGTTATTCTTCCTGTAAATCATGGAAATCAATTGGACTTTGTGTGTGTTAGCTTGGTTGGTCTATAGGGCCTGAGCACTTGGTGAAGCATCTTCAGACTGTCATGCAGAATACTCTGTACACCTGCCCGACCCCTTTACAGGCAAGTCTGCAAAGCTTTTGTATTCTCCTTGGAATCCATAAGAGGAAATAAACTGCCATCTATTTTTCTTGTATTCTCTGAAGCTTCTAGCTCTGTGTCTCCACGGAGAGGTGGTGGACTTGTCTCAGTCAGTGTGTGTTGTGTATCTGCAGGAAGCTGTGGCACAAGGGTTGCTCCGGGACTATGAGCTGATGGGTCAGCCGGAGTGCTACTTCTCCTCACTGGCAGACGAACTGGAGGGCAAGCGAGACCGCATGGCTGCCATGCTGCAGGAGGCTGGTTTGTCTCCCATCATCCCAGAGGGAGGCTACTTCATGCTTGCGGATGTCACAGCTCTCAGTAAGTTACTTAACATTCACACTGGCATCATTTAAGACTCCTTGCAAGTGGTGCTTATAGAACTATAGCTAGCTAGCTACTTCTGACTCAGGTTAGTTTTATTGTTCATTTTCTGCCGATATTTTTATCATATATTGAATAGTTGGTTCACTAATTCATATTTAAAATAAAATGGAAAAATAAATGGAGAGAAACTTCTCAGACCAAGATGTCAGAATGCAAACTTACCAGACATATAAGACATATACTATACTCTTGTCCACAGGGGCATCTCTTGTGACCCAGATGTCTTTACTTTATCCATCATTGTATTTCTGGGTGTTTGCTATACATATATAACTATGTTTATGTAAGGATTTTCTTTTCTCCTTTTTTGTTTATCATATTTTTTTATTTTATATTTAGTTGATTTAATAACTGAGTCTCTCCTCCGGGGTTTCAGTGGTCCAAATAATAATTTGTGCATCATTTAATACAGCAATATTAGAAAGAGAAAATAGTTATTCCAATTAGATTATCAACATTAAAGTTTACCTCCTCTGTGTTTTGATTATAGATCAGGATCTGTCCCACATGGCCGATGAGGCTTATGACTACAAGTTTGTGAAGTGGATGATTAAAGAAAAGGTATGGGGAATAATTTTACTTCATACCTGCAACCATTTTGTTCCAAAGATGATTGCCCCTTAAATGTAATTTATTGTACCGACTTTGTAGTCAGTTACTTTATTATTATTATATGCATTTGGTTTAGAAACTGGCAGCCATTCCAGTCACAGCATTCTGCGGAGAAGCGTCCAAGAAGCAGTTTGAGAAATATATTCGTCTGTGCTTCATCAAGGTAAATGCAAAACTGCCTCATTGGTACAAGGCAAAAACACAATACATCATCTGATGAAGATAAATATTGACTGAGGAGTCAGTTTTATTTTTCCAGGGAAAGAATGTTATATTTACATACCCTTTCTCTCTCAACAGCAAGACAGTACTCTTGATGCAGCAGAGAACATCTTGAAAAACTGGAATAAGACTTAATGGGATGCATTGCCTAAAGGCCTCGGCACTGTTTGAAGGACTGGGGGAAACTTTGTCCCTGTGAAACACAGAAGGAATGGGATTAGACTGCTAACTAACATGCTGCACAAATTGGAAATATAGCAGGAAACTAGACAGTTTATAGGAACATTGTGTGACACTGGCTCCTTGTGTGTCCTTGTATTTAGTTGTTTTCTCTCTCTTTGTACTATGCTATTGTCATCCATCGAAGTCTTTGGGAATAACTATGCCTTTAACTTATTACAATGTAATTTCTCCCCACATATTGATTGAACACCAATGGTTCTGTTCCCAGTTTTCTTAAACTTTCAAAAGCCCTGAGAGAGGGAACAGGACACTCTTGCCAATAGCTTACTTGAGGGAGTGGATTTCTTTGTGCTTGTTTCTGCAGGCATTGAGGTGGGAAGTTGAAGTCGGGTGATTCAAATAATGGCCGGTGTTAGCATGGGAGCGTCTCACATCACTCAGCGGTGGTTACAGTTTTGCCAACTTGCTACCTAGAAAAATGGATATTAGCTACTCAAAAGACACTGCTCTGATTGGCTGGCAGTACTAGAGGGTCAGCCCCCTCTCCCTGTCCCATACGTAAGATGATTGGTCAATCCCGGTGAAGTCAGCTTTCTGTGCAACCCAACCACGCTCTGACTGTCCCGTTTCAGAAGTAGCATTATTTTCCATTATACGATTAAATTGTACAGATTTTTTTTTTTTTACTTACCGTTTTTTAATTCCCACCCCACCAAAGGCATTAGACAGATCTGATAGCTAGGCCAGTGTGTTGTGTTTGATATAACCCAAGGGTGATATTACAAAGTAAGGATGGATAACTTACATTTATATCTGTCATCTCAGAGTGGGTATCCTATATTCATTCCTATGTGTGTATGTGTTCCGGTAATTTCCCACAGACTTGATAAACATGATAAATGTTTACATTTCACGATTAATGTGAGTGGAGTAGTGTCTATCAGCCTAACTAGGTCAGGCTGATAGACAGCTGAGTTTATGACAATCAATTTTCAATCTATGAAACTGTACTTAAACTTTCCGAATGTTCATAATGGCTGTATTTTCTCTCTGGAAAACCTCTCCTCTCCTCCAGAACTAACCACAACTAACGCAGGCCTATGTACTGTCAACAAAATAAAAATCAGTCTGAACACTAGATAGGCTTTATATCTTTCAGAATTGTTTGCCATTGGCAGCAATGCTTAATAAATTGATGAAATTCCCAATCTGCTCTGTTTTGTTTGCTTTTTTTAAGGGGTTTTGCATCAGTGGACGTCCCATCACTCAGGTCCTCCGTGGTGTGGTTGTGTGTTCAGAGAGGGCAGTAGACTATTATGGTCCCACAAGGGTTTGTGCAAATTAGTTACACAAATGAGAAAAATCGTGAGTAACTAGTTGAAAAATAGAAAATAACACTCAAATTAAAAAATGTCTGAGGGGAAGAGGTGTGAATAGGGAGATGCAGTAGAGGTCATATATTTGAAATTCTACATTTAAGTTTCATTTTAATCAGTTTAATTTCAAAACTGACCATTTTGGATTTTCTATTCTTCATACATGATTTTAGTTTTTCTATGTGTTTCCCTAATCATGTCTGTGTACATTCAAAACATGGTTCATCATTGCTTGAGTCTATCAATTGGGAAATTAATTGGAGGCCAAGGAGAAAGTTCACAGCTCAATATGCACTGTGCAACAAGATGAAAACGTTATTTCATCAAGCTGTAATACAGCAGCTTTTTAAAAACCAAATTAAAAGATACTTCTACAGCATCTTGTTTATCCCTTCATGCTTGTAGAGGGGTGTAGGAAAGGCAAACTATTGTTCAAAAATATTCCTGAAATGTTTTAGTACTCTTATTTTCCTCTCTACTTTGAAGGAACTGTAGTGTGAGATGCCCAAGACTGCACTCCTATACTTCAACAGCTACTTCAACAGTGTGGTTTGTTCCTGGTCTCTCCTCTCCAGAGCAGCCGGATGTGTCAAAAAGGCTGACACACATCCTGTCTCCCGTGCTGCCACTGTGGTACTGTACCTGACATCAGGGGACTGTAGGCTACGTTTTGTCTTAATGGTTGTTGTATATCATAGTAAGCATCACGGGTAGCTCTCGTGTTATAGCCAAGAAGAGTTATAATGGTCCGTCCTTCCTGTTCTTATAATCTTATAACATGTTATAGATGCAGACAGCCTGAAGCCCCGGGAGTCAGGTGGGTTTGTCAGGTTTCTCCAGTGACTGACTGCTATCAGGCGTACCCAAGACAGCTCAATTCCCTGGATGGCCACAGTACATAACCAGGCAGTAAATCACAGCTTCAACTTTCCTGTCACTTAAGTGGCAGTCTTCCATAAAATTTCACCTGTGAGACAGGTACAACCTCACCAACTAATGAAAAAAAAAAAGTAGATTTTGAAATTTAAAAAATGTTTTTGATGAGTTGCATGACAGTACACAAGCCAAACAAAGAAATAATTGCCCCAGTTATTATCCAGCACTGTCAAATCATTATATCATACATATAATGATTTATATCATTATATGTAGCTGACAGACTATAAGCTTTAGAACATCTACAATGTTCAAAAGTGTGGATGAGAAACTGAATGATTAATCAACTGAACAGCTGGTTGTTTAATTGCCCACCCTGTCTGAATTGTGTGAGGCAAATTGTTCTTCTTCTGGCTCTATAGTAGAAATATGTGTATACCTACTTTCAAAATACTGAAAGTGTGTAAAATGATTTAATGCTAAGATTTGACTAATAAAAGCAATTTATAAATAAGGTTTTATAAAGGTAACATTCAAATTTAAGGGACTACATGAAACATTTAATGCAACACTATATCTCTAATTCCTGATTTAACAGCACAAGACAGTTTCTACTAGTTTCTACTTCTTCTAAAATGCATTGTCAAAGATTGATATGTAAGTTGCTTACAGAAAAAAATATTTATATTTAATACTTTGTAATGTTCTCTGTATGTCTGAACATGTGAAGAAGCCATATTTAACATTGGATCTATAAGGTCTATCCAACAAGCTTAATTACATAATGTACAACTTAGCTCCCTTTCTGCCCTCAATATGTAGAATCTAACCTAAATTTAATGGACTTAAATGTGTCTGTTTGAAAGAATCAGTCATACATGATTGTGGTACAGTGGGCCATAGTCTCATGTAAAACACATTACAGCTCTGGTTCAGCTGCACGATTCCTGTAGCTTTATACACGCTTTATACTGCGTACTTAAAATGAAAACATTTGGCAACAGGCCACAATCACAATTCAAACCTTTTGCATTATCATGCATTATGTTTTGATCTTTGAGTAAAGCGTACCTGCTTCCCAATACATCTGTAGCGCCCCCTGGTGGTAGGTCTACATCTCGAATGAAGGTGATGATGTTTCTTATGGCAAAGCTAGCAACTTTTCTCTTTTTTTGCCTTTTTCAATTACAAGACATCCTATCCAAGTTTACAGAAGTTTGGAGGAAATTTCCACTCTAAAATTGAGCAAGAGAGCTCTTTATGTAAGGACGCACAGGATGTAACAGGTAAACATCCGTTTGATATGTTTTATTAGCTGTAAGACGTTGGTTTATATTTGCAGTGTTTGGAAACATAGGTGCATAATAGACCAGTTCTGCGTTTGTATCCATTATTTACTCGCAATTATATATTTATTCATCAGCTAGATAGTCAAAGTCTGCCAAATGAATTGAACCAAAATACATTACAACTGTGCCTGTCTTTGGACTAAGTATGTATGGTGTAACTAGTAGCACTTATATAAGAGGATATGAGCCACCTTTAGTGGAGGAAATAAGATGGTTAGGACTCTTATCATATCCATTTAACTGTAAACTAGATTCCCAGATTCCCATTGCACTGTGGGTAAGATTGTTTTGGGTCACCACATTCAGCTAGGCTTCTTTTAAACCACTTGAGGGAGACAAAGTACATCAAACCTAGAAAAACCTGTCCATGTACATTTTTTGTACATACATTTTATAACAAGCAAAACAAAAAGTTTTTGTGTTCACGGTTTATTAGGTGCTTTAAGGGATTTTAAAAATATATATCTTAACATTGCTTATACATCTATCACTGTTAATTCAAACCCAGCTGTATCTAGCCTGCTTCAATAGGGTGGGCAAATTAAATTAGCAGAGGGACACATTAACACTTTGAGATCAAGGACATGCTCTTCCAGAGAACCTGAAAAGAAAGATACAAATACAAAATTATTTAGATGATCTATAAAAATATAATGAAGGGAAGTGAAGGTTTGATCTTTCTTTCCTTACAAATAAGGGCCATGTATGTCACGGCCAGGTAGTTGAGAGAAGGAACATCTCAGGGTTTCACTGGTAATCGGTTCTGGGAAATTAGGTACTCTTGTGTAAGATGGGCAGAACATGTGCCATTTACTAGGCTTATGAATAAATGAAATACATACCTAGACCATATCCTGAACCGTACGGACATATCATGGAAAAGGTTGGTGGCCAGTTTAGGCAAGCTATGGCTCTGTGTCAGAAACATAGCTCACAGTATATTTACCAAATTCTAAGCTCAACAAAAATGGCCTCAGTGATCCTCGACTCCACTCTATCCTACACATCTTTAGGAACGTGTAAAGTATTGTTATCAAAACTTGTCCAAAATAAGATGAAACTTTTCCTTTTTTAAAATAATTTATATCAAACTCAGAGCTCTTAAAGGCAAACATAGCATGAGGTTCCAGACCACATTTTATGACAGGTGAAGCTGGATCAAAAATTGTCCATACCCAACTTGTAACACTATTTCCAGTTGTCATAGTCAGTGGTATTCCAGGACTTAATCTGATGCAGGTAGCGTTATCTGATTAAATGCTTTGAATTGATAGCAACATTTAAAGTCACTTGGAATGAAATTGTGCTGTTGGTAGGGGTGAAGGTGCTCTGCTCTGATTGGGTTACAAGCGGAAGAGGTGGAAGGTGAGGAGGGGTGTCAATTCCCGCCCCTCCAGCCCCCCCTGGATAAACATCCACACACCACGACCGTGTGAACGTATGAATTTATGCAGGTTATTAATGCCACGGAAGCTTGAGGCCGGGTCCATGCATAACCACAGAAACAAATGTGTAAAAAAAACAATTACACCTGTTTGGAACAGAGATCCATTTCCTTCAAATATACATTTTTCAGCAACTGAGACGTTCCCCTTTCCCCTCTGCTGTTTCCATAGCCTCATGAATGTAGCACTTAGCTTTTCTTCCACTTGGATCCCTTGCTCTCAATTACTTGAACTGTCTAAAAATGATAAGCTAACAGGTAATAACATGTTTAAGCACTTAAACATCGCTCCTTGTACGCACAGTGTTCATCTCTGGAGCAGATGGCACGAGTCATGTTTTTCAAACACATGTTGTACGGATGCATTAGGAGAGAGGCTGACCTGGACACACTGTGACATACGTGACCTCTCACTGACAGAGACCTCATCCATCGCTTGTTCGTGCTCCTTCTGCTTCTGCTTCACTTCATGAAAACACGCCACCTCAGTCACAAGGAGTCGAGCTATCTTTGGCTACGACTGGCTTCACCTCTGCTCTATTTCTGTCATACATGGACTGCCGAGGATGTTCAATAACAAAGCAGCATGTCCAGCAGCAGCATGTACAGCATACACCATGGGAGGGGATATCAAGTGCCATAAATGCATAACGCTATTTAGCTGGGACGACGCTGGGAAAACCACAACTGCAGCTCAGCATTTCAATAGGATTATCATGTAGGTTGCTGTTATTAGAAATATTCAGTGCGCAAAAACCAGATCCCTCTGGATTAGATTATCTGATAGATGGCATAATACCATTCTAATTTATGTCAATTATGATGATTTTGTTAATCATCTAATGTCATGAACCTGTTATGGAGGAGGAATTAGGTTGTTGTTGCCCTTAAAAGTAGACCACATGTTTCTGTGTGGTTTCATGTGACCTCTAGGTGGCTATGTTGGTCATGCTCTGCAGTGAAATATAGCTGAGCACGCTGCCCTTCTTACATCCCGTTCCTAACCAAACTTAGGGTACTTTGATGTCGCCATTAGCTATTGTAATGAACATTAGCTATTGTTTACAGAAGCAGTCCAAAACAGTTTTCTGTATTAAACCATGTCACGGCAGAATTCAATACACAGTACAAAGTAGAAATGGCTCAAGGGATTACAGATCGATCAAAATAAACAACTTAAATTAATCAGCAAAACGTATATATATATATATATATATTACACTAAACCCACACCATTTCCCAAAATGTTGTGAAGAGCAGACATGCTGTAGTATAGTTGCGAGTCAGACTGAGACATAAATATCTGTGAGAATTTGAGGGGTGTACCACTGCACCCCCAAATGATGTCCGCTCTCACACCGGCCATATGGCAGCGTGCGCCCAGCTCTTGTTGCCAGCCCTGCTCTGTGCACACAGGCTAACAGCTTGGTGGACACATAATTAATTTGCCCAGGCGTCTGCCATTTATTTTCCAACCTACATTTTGTTAATTGGACAGAGGAGGTTAAAATCAAATGAATGTCTCCGGGTATGTTAAGGCCACTAATTGCACGGAATCTGCAGGAGAGCCATCAGTGTGGTTGCTTGCGGGAATACAGAGTCAGGGGTGATATTTGAGGTTGTTGGGGAGAAACATCACAGCGAAAACATTATTCACATATTTCACTCATGTGCTCAGTAGAGCTAATACTGCAATCCTCAGGGGACCTTAGACAGTCACTGATGATCACAGCTGAACATCTGAGTGAGTTAACGTTATCTGGGACGCCAATATTGCACTGACAAATGGAACTTTCTGTTCTTACACCTTTGCTGGGAGACTGTGAGACTCAACTGCTCAAGAGGCAAGACCAGACTAGCTTCCATTTTCTTCAAGCAAGACATGCCTTATGTTGGCTCTTTTGATTGTATCTAATGCGTAATTTCTGTTGGCCTGTGTTGTTTACAGCATAATGGATCCTGACACAACCAGCCCCCCGCCAGCTCCCTCAACCCCCCCTCTCTCTCCCTCTCTCTTGCGTCATTTTGCCAGTATTGCCATTTAATTCATTGAGCAATAACTTCTTCCCTGTCCCCATAACCAAAGCTGAATCAGATTTAGAATATGAATTTAATCAAGTTAATTGACTATTAAATACAAATGTAATTAGGAGCATAATACAGAGTATAAATCTACATGATGCCTGGTTTTTGTACTTTGTAAACATGAAAAGATGAAAGATGAAAGTTGTTATTACCTAAATGATCGCAGAGATGGAAAATATGGATTAAGAGAGACCATTAATGAGAAATCCTGACTTTCAAAGACGAGTGTCTGAATGATATGTTATCATTATATACAGCCGAGTTACAACTCTCAGACATCAGTTTGATAGCTATACGCTTTCCAGAGTGTTGACCAGTTTAGTGACAGCAGCATGACTGTACTCTGTCAGCAACTGGTTAACTGATAAAAACCATAAAGATTACAAACATTTGGCAGCGCTACATGAAATAAATATTGAGTGTATCTGCTCTTATTTCTTGCCATGCGTTTTTGTCAGCTCCTTTTTGAGAGCTTTTGTTCCGACTGCATGAAAAGCCCCCCTCTTGTATTTGAGATTTTTCTTTTCGGTGTTTGAGGATCTCCACAATGGCTAACGAGTACTCGGGCTTGGAGACAGTGCAGTGCAGTAGGGGTTAACGACAATCCAAATTATTGCAGAGCGTTTATTGCACTCACTCAGCCTTTCAGGGGATGATCCTGCTACACGGTGCCTGCAGCAGCTGCGTTGGAAGGGGTGCCTGTGTGGTGCCCCTCGAGCAGAGTAAAACAGGGCATGTTGTCCACGGCGGCAATCCCTGCTGTTGTTAATCACCTGCCTCCCCCCAACCCTCTCTCTCTCTCTCTCTCTCTCTCTCTCTCTCTCTCTCTCTCTCTCTTTCCTCTGCACTGATTTGCAAGCGCAGATTAATCAGAGCATGGGGGCCTTGATGAAATTTTGCTGTTATTGTTCCCAATTTTAGCAACATCTTTTATTGTCTTCATCATTCATTTACAGGAGGGAGAAGGGGGACTGTGTCAATTATGCAAATGATGTTGCACACTTTTGCAGATGACTTCATTCGGCTACCATTGTTGCTGAGAATTTAATTATTAAATATTATTATGCTCATGTTTCCTTCAATTTTCTGAGGCTTTGTTTCAATTTGATCTCTTCTCCAGCTGCTCATCCCTCTGCTCTGAGCCAGAATCAAAGCAGTCTGGCATGCCAAGGCCAAACAAACTCCCCTCAATTTAATGATTTTGAAGTTAGTCCCTTGTTCTCATCTGTGAGCTCAGAACTATGATTGGAAAAAAGGCAGAACATAATTATTCAATTTAATGACCAGGAATTGAATTCAAGTTTATTGAAAATTGACTTCAATTACGTTGCGTCTAATGACATTTTAATCTCTCTTCTTTAATTCCCAGGAATTTGTTTTTCAAAGGCTTTTTGTCTGGCAACACAGACGGCACGAATAAAGAATACAGATTGGTATGAGATCCCAGGGATGATAGTGAAATTAAAGCTTTTATAGTTAACACATTCAGAGGAAAGGCAACGTCCCCTTATTAGACATTTCAAACCATATTTCTTGTAACCGTCATTGCCATCTTTCCTCTGACATGATAAGTTGGCAATTTGAATATTTCGAGACATTTGAGAGAGTGTTAATCACTTTTTATGAACTCTTATTTGAACACATGTTTTATGGTTTCAAAGTGTGTGAAATCTATCAGGTATAGATGGGCTGATCATGACCTGATCATGCTGATCAACCACTTTTAGATTTGCCATTCCCAAGCCGTTTTACAGAATATTTAGGCCTACACCATAATACAGTTTGTATGGCAAATACAAAAGTATTGAAAAACTGGTAATTGGTACGGGAAAAATAGCCCACATAGCACAATCAATGGCATTTGAAGACAGTGCTCCTTTGTGTATCTTGCAGCATCACTGCTACCTTTGCCCTTTCCTGCACCACAGGAGGAGAAGAGGTCTGACTCTATGATGCCCTTTCAGAGTCCTGTAGAGATCCTATTTTATGTCTATCCTACATGACTACAGTGACTTTTAAAATCTGGGCTGTCTGCCAGTTGCACGCATACTGCAGGTTACTAGTAACCGAAGAAACTGGACATATTTAAAGGGATAGGATGGGGTCATGAGACGACCTCATCAACTAGCTTGTGAGGGGAGTGGCAGGTTCATAAGGGGTTGGGGGCTGGGCCTGAAAAACATAACCCCGAGGAGGACTTTATCTCTGATTACTCATTGATGTTTTTCTGCCTTGTGGCGTGCTTCTATTTCTGACAGCCGCTCCGGCAGTGGGTGCGTTCACCGGCATGTCCGGCGCCGCTCGTCATGCTGGCCACGGCTTTGGCTGGGAGGAACAGCTGTCTGCGCTAACGAGGCCATAGCCACACAGACCAGTGAGGCGGTGGTGCACGAGCAGACCAGAGCACCACTCGGGCTCCATAAGGCCCGGGGATACGTAAACAATGACTTAATGAGAATGCGTGCCATTACAGTAATTAACACAGCACACGTCAAGCACTGTCAGCTTTCAAGAGTTTCAGGAAGGTCTTTTATTACATTGAAAAGGCTGGCATGCAATGACCAGAGGCCCTGCCTGCAACATTCTGCCTGTCACAGAACACCCTATATGGAGCATGAACAGACTCAATAAAACACCACATAAAAATATCATAATCCACAGTTTTGTGCTGTGATCTGTAATTAAAACGGCAAGCACGGATACATGTCATTATCCAAAACCTTTTACTTGTATGTTATAAAATGTGATTTAACCTGAATCTACAAAGAAGATTCATATTTATGTGGCTTCTTGCATGTGTGTCTTGCCTTGCATTTGTTTTAAGGATTATGAAACTCTAATTTGCTTCCTATTCACAAATGCAGGTCCTATAATGGGTATCGCTTTACAAATGGAGGGGCCAATCAGTCACGCACAGGATGATATCTGATAACGTCATTTAAATTTAAGTGGCAACTTTTCCTTTACTGTTCCTTCTTAAAAAATATATTTAATCTCAAGAGATTAATCAGACTACACAAGGGCAAAACAAAGTTTAAATAGATAAAATGCAGATATCGCTTCACTTTGCGATGGCCTTGTTCCAGCACCCGGCCACCCGTTGCCTCCTGCGCACAATTTGAACATACCAAGATAATCAATCACCTTCCATCACCTTAGCACTCACTGAAACACAATATAGCATCATTTCAGGAAAGAAAACAGCAGGCAACGTTGGCACATCAGCAACATTCATATCAGATGCTGAAACTCACTTCACACTAGGGTATGAAGTTACACACTTATAAGTGCATTATGTGGAGAGGAGATTTTCATGATGGTCTAACTGTGTTATTGTGTATTTACAGTACTTTCCCACAGATTAATACATAGGCTAATACACTGGAATAAGGCAACTATAAGGTAAAGTGATACCAAAATTCATTCTCTGTCATGTAGTTGTTGAGCATTCCTATGCAGGGACTAGTAGTAGTGGCAGCTCACCACTGTACTCACCTCAGTAGTGGTGGTAAAAAGCTGTCTCTGTGGCTACAGGCATGCTACCAGTTAGCAGAGACAAGCAAAACACAGCATAGTTAAGTTTGTCAAGACTTTGGGAACTTTTATAATCTATTGTTGGTTGCACATGAAATGTATGATCTAAGTATTGACTGTAATGAGGGCACTAAATTGTTGCATCTGTATCCTATTCTTTTACCACTGCAATGACCCAATTTCCCGATGGGGATCATTAACATTTCATCTTGTCTTATCTGATCTTATAAAAATATAAATATAACATACATGTAAAATATAACATCTTCAAATGATTGTATCCTGCACAAAGTAAGGGAAATACATATCAGATTATGTACTTATTCAAGTGGTAAAGAATATTTGAAATAAATGTATTATTTCTTAAGGATAGATATATTATAGATATATTGTAGGACGAATGAAGAAAAGGTTATTTGGATGCATTCTATTTTAAGCAAAAATGTAAAATCCCAATTAGCCCTAAGTGGCTGCTTTTGTCACTTAGTGAGCTGGGCTGGCTCTGCATGAACCATAAACATGGCATTGTAACAGTAGTATTGCAGGGTAGCAACATTATTAAAGGTTAATCATGTAGTCAAGTTGTCAGCAGGGGTGGCTGCGGTTCCCTTAATGGCTTAATTCCCAGCAATCGCAGAGTAATTATCTGCAATTGCAATTGTTTGTGGACTCTGTGTGACTCTGGGAACTTTTAAAAGAGAGAGTTGGGTTGCTGGGACCATGTGCTTGAAACACTGTAAGGCAAAACTGCCCCACAAAGTTATGGCGTGAATGCAGCATAAATTAGATGGCAACTTCTGGGAAAAGCTTGTTTCATGCCAATGTCTTAATCCACTCACATGCCTTAGGACTAGTGTATTCTGATTTAAAAACAAATTAGCATGTATTAGGACACCACCAACAATTTGGATAAGCAATTTGGGAAAAGATAGGAAAGATGCCAAATTGACAGCATAAAATCTGTTTGTCTTGCTGTCCTTGTGGTTGAGACACACAGCAAATGAAGTTTATTACTATAAGCAATGTCAAGTTTTGCACTGAGAAAATAGGTAGCCATCGAGGCATTACATTTGAATCAGAACGAAAATTAGAAAGGTGCAGTGGTGCAGAGGCCACACCTTGAAGCGCCACACATGAAAAGACTACACTGTGTCCAAGTGCTGGTGTGTCGCCAGTTTATTGTGTTCATCACCTGTAGCTGTCACAGAGGCAACTGAGGCGTCCTTTAATAGTTTAAGTTGATTTTTAAGCTTTTGCAGAGCAGCACACTATTTCTCTATAGTTATCTTGATTTGGCAAGTAAGGGTACATTATTGTGCACTGAGCAGTGCACCTTCAGTTGACTTTAGGGATCATGATATGACACTGTGCTTCTGGCTGCCTCCCGATCAAGTGCAGAAGTAAAAACCTGCTTGCCACAGTGCAGTTACATGCATTATTAGCTGGAGCAACAATCTTTAGCTAGCTTTATAATTCAAAGTGAATGACCGAGTATTGTTTTCATGCGGTGCCAGCTTGCTCCACCGATTTAATCTTCAGGTATTCAACATATTATAGATGGTTGTGGTCAATGTTGCAGCTCTAATGTCACACTAATTTTTTCAACTTGCAACAATTTATGTTAACTGCTGCTAATTTTGCTTTCAATAAAATATAGACTGATGTCAGCGGTATTGAGTAGACTTTCCCTCCTGCAGGACACTCTATGTATAACTGGAGCATGATATGGCCCTGAAGGAGTAGGCTGTATAGGCAACAGATGACAAAAAGTGTAGCTATGGGCTATGATTTAACTATTCAGTATTACATTTTTTCAGATGCAGCGAAAGAGCCCCCCCATGACCCTGAATAGGAATAAGTGGGTAAAGAAAATGATTGATTGAATAATTTGATCAAAGAATTATGAAGTGTGAAAGGGCTGCACCTCAATCAGTGAGGTTCTTTCCATAATTAGTGGATATTTCCAGTAAAATATATATAAAAAATATCCATTTCAATAAACATGTTCCCTAGACTGCTCTTGACAACATTTATGAGCTATGCTTTTTGTTAGAGAGGCCTTGGAAGTGTTGAAGAGCTAAGAGATTTCTCTTTAGAAATAGGTGTTCCTTTTAAAATCAGTAGTTGGGAAGAAGCTCACAACATGGACAAATTAACACAGCTCAAAATTAAAAGACCTAACGACTGTGGTTTGCTTGCACTGCCTAATTGTCAAAAGTCCGAATAAGATTTAAAGAACCAAATGGAACTGCTTAACTATATCAACAGTGCAATTTGGTTTTTTTAGTCAATTGAATGGATCTGCACACTGGAAGGCATGTGAAATTGCATAAAATCAATTCTGCCTTCTGGTGGAGGGTCTGCACATTTGGGTCTATGGGTACCAGCTAGCCCGGCATCCATAGTGTGCAGTGCTTCTGGGCGTAGTGCTTACAATATGGTTGTCTCATGGGTTGCAGTGCATTTAGCTTTCTGGTCTGGTCCTCTTTATTTTCTCACGTGTGCCAACCACTTCTCCATATGTGACGGTGTCAAGTGCCTATTAGTATTCATTGTGATTACGTGTCCCTATTCTACAAGGTTTGATGAATTGTGTGAAAGTATCCGTTTTCTCTTACGTCATGGTTGCATTTTGGGTGCTCGCCGACCAGGCCACATTATTTAGCGCTATTGGCCACACTACTATACTCTGCTTTGCCCCTGATTTTAAGCCCCAGCCGGAGTCCAGTAATCTTCAGGCTTAGTCCACAATGTTTATTGAAATAACAACAAAAATACATGGTGACTTTCTACCTCTAACCTACCTCACGTCCCACCCATATGCACACATATACACACACACACACACACACACACCTTATTCAAAGCAAAGAAGAGAGGCCTGTATGCATGTCAAGGATTGATGACTCTGCAGCACTCAAAGCGGTTGTATATCCTGGTGTCTTTTTAATTAGTGTTGAATTATTGAGGCTTACACAGGGAGTGTTTGGTTTAGGTTTTGGGGGTGTTTGAGCCAGAGATGGGGGTGGCCTCAATTTTTATTCATTGCCCCTCACCCCTTCCGTTTGTCCTTTTTTCCTTCTTTCACTTCTTTCTTTTACTCCTGAGACAGGAGTTCTGAAAATGTTGTTTCTCCTCCTCAATATTTGATAATACTGCAACATAATTTCCCATTAGTAGAGGGAAAAAATAACATTCAGTAGTTCTGTCACACCTATGACCGATATTTTTATTGCTGCTTTACTGTGTTTGTAACAATGAATTAGAACGTGCAAAACGGTAAGGATGAGATTTACAGTGCTTGGTGTGGTGGGATTAGGCTAGACCTGCCTGTAGTTCCTCTCTCTCTCTCTCTCTCTCTCTCTCTCTTTCTCCCAGTATCTCTCATTCTCTTTATCTCGCCGCCTCTCTCTCTCTCCCTTTCTCTCATATTCTTTCCTTCAGAGAAAAGAAGGCTGCGCATTAATGAGTCAATGTGGAGCTGTATTATGTTTAATTAGGTAGTTTATATAATGAGGTGTTCATTTCTAATGGAGGGACATGCTGTGAGCAGCACATCTGCAAGAATAACTCAGGCAATCAGCAGCATGAGGACCCATGGAACTGCAAATGAGACTTACTTACTCAGAAATGAATTATGTCTCAGTGCCTTTCCCAAAGCCCATTAATTAAATCCACTGGCATCAAGGTCTTTTTCTTAATTTCATGTACCATTAGCATAATAAACACAATTTGAGTTAGCACAATGTGATCAGTTTAATGGATGCTATTTATTTTACTTTATTATTTAAAGCTCTGGTAATGGGGGGAGAAACATAAATATATCTCTATGGCTCCCTTTATGAAAAAACACCCATCAGGTCCTGGCGTCGACACAGATGTTCGTTTGAGTGCCCCCATACATTTGGTGAGCCGTTGCCTGACCTCGTGAGTGTGCAGAGAGGAAAGGTGTTGCATGGCTGTAATTTTGGGGTTGTGCTGGACTGTGGCTCAGTCTAAACTTTGGGCCAGGTTTCACATTCATTAAAAATGGGCCTGCGGTCCTGTATGTCACAATCTCCTTACTCATAATGTTTGGTGTTCAGAGGTGTACAGTATTTCACCCAAGTGTATTTTTTCTGTTAAGTGAGAAGTGTGAGAAGAGAATTAGGAGTTGGAGGCATTTATACACACAGGGTATTTGAGGTCTAAGTGCAATCCAGAGCGGCAGGAATTCATGCACCTTCATTAAAACAATACAAGGACTTAATGTATGGTAGTGAATTTGTTCTGACCTTAAAGCAGTACCCTAGAGGTGAGATATGATTAGCGTTATTGTTGAGGACAGGTACATCATTATCTCAATGTACCTCTACCATAGCCAAGTTACACAGCCATGCTCCATCCTCTGACTTGGGCACTGGTACAAGACATAATCTCTTCTCGGGAGCAGAAATGCACTTAATCATCTACTCAAGTTTCAGGGACTCGCCCCGAGTGCTCTCTGTCTAGTATAACTACGACGACTGCTCCACAGAAATCTGCAGCAATGTTTTAAGTTCCCAAATTAATTGCCTAATGGATTAGGAGGTATGGAGTGTCCTACTTTCCTTGGATGGAGCAGTGAATTAAATTGGGCCAGGTGAGGACAAGGAGAAGTTGTATTTCAGGAGAATGTATTTTCTTTAGAGTACATCTTTTATTGCCCCAAATTCTGCACAGCCTCCTCCCCCACCCTCATTGGCATTCAGGGATTCATTAGACAGTGAGAAAATGTACACTGGCTTGCAGAGAGAAATACATGCAATAGTTTCTTGTGACTTAGACACATGGCCAGACTGAATTCAGACAGGCAGGCAGGTAATCTCACACACCACAGATGCAGTGGGCTTGTGGGTTGTTATTACTGCAAGACAATTTAGATTGCAAATATGCAAAGAGAGGGCGATATTTCAAAAGCAGACATGGAAGAAAGTTTTTAAAATAGACTCTCATTTTGGACAATCTATATGGCCAAAAGTCAGCCTGTTACTTTGACATACCTCATCGTAATGGACATAAAAGTGGAGTGATTGAAGGGGAACGGCTCCATGTGTCAAGTGTTGAGTGAAAAACACATGACACCAAAACCCATTAGTGTCCTCCAGAGAGACAATGCCCAGAACTCTCCCTCCTCCTCCTCACTGCAGATTCCTGGGTGCTGTTTCTGAGAAAAGACACTCTTTCTACTCCAGATAAAAGGCCTCACGATTAGCCCAGGGGTCGAACTGTGCTCCCTTCCAGTTTAACTTTTTGTAAAATGAGAACTTGAAATGCTGTCAATGCTGTAATCAAAGTAAGGTTTTTTTTTTTTTGTTTTTTTACAATGGATCTCTGAAACTCAGGAAATAGTCCAATTATGCTCAGCTGAAAATTAAGATTTTATTGAAAGTACTGATGCTCAGATATTTGTTTTTCTTGATGTTCATTGTATGAATTTAAGTGATTCTTTTAACAGCCCATTCCATTACAGTAAACACCACTTGGGTCGCCATGCTGCTACCGGACATCTATTGGATGTAGAGTACATACGAACCAGGGGAATAGCCTGAATTCTGGTGGTGACAGCGGGTTATTGGAACAGCTTAAGTCAGAGGTTGGCCGCTCATGTACTACATGAGCTGTGAGTGTTAAACTGTTAATGCTCTATCTATGTGACATACCTGTTTGGTGTTTCAGATAACATGAATGGTGTTCAAATCATATTTAGTGTATGACAAACTGTGTTGACCTTCCATCCCAATAGCCAACAGGTCTCAGTTTGGTTGCGCTGGTTTTCTTGGTTTCACAATGTGTTTTTTTGACACCCTCTCCTAACAGCGTGTGACACAAAAAGAGGTGTATGAGAATCGATAGCGGAGTTCAGTACTTATATTACCTTGTAAGTCCTGCTGGTCATTGAGTGGCGCCATGAGCTCATGGCTAATGACTGGAGATCGATGGCCAGTAACTTGACTGTGGTTTGTTGCAGTGTTATGTTTACCATACAGTGGCTGATGTCCCACCACTGACACACTTCACCCCAGGGACAGAACCCAGGCTCTGACAATATATTAGCTGATAGTGGTTTTGGTTACTTAATTTTTTCGAGTACATGACAGATTCCTGATTATATTAGTGAAACAAGAAGGTCTCTTAGCTATAGAGATACCAAATAAAGATTCCCTGGCATCAGCGCTGTCATTTCTAGCATCTGACCTGGCTGGCACCAGAAACACATGAAGAGATTCTCCATTTAAAGAGAAGTCTATTTAAATAACTTAAAAAAAGGAAGGTGCCTGTGTCCACTGAATATGCTCCATAAGCATACGCAATTGGTGCACATCAATTAGTACTATGAATGTTCTCTTTTAAATTGCTCTCTTTACAGTCAATGATGGCTCCCTCTGCAGAGATAGATTGAAAATGACTCCCAATACCACCATGAGCCGCTGTGGTTTCAGGCTCAGAGCCCACATTCAGACAGGGGCTCATCGAGTCCATTTTTTCAAATATAGACTTATTATTACCTTCCCACAATAAATTGCTCTAGAGAGCTGGGGAAATGCTGCTCTCCGTTTCTATAACAGTGGCATCTCAGATATCATTAGGAAAGTACTATGCAGGGGGACAGCAGATCAATGGATTCCGCCACAGAAGCATTAGTACACTCTATGTATGATCAGTTTACTGAACAACAACACCGCCTCCGCGTCTCTTACTGGAAACAATTGATGCATTGTTGCAGTGAAATTAATCCTCTGAATTCATAAACCCAATCAGATATTCAATTGGCACTACCCAAAATAATTGTGGGGATGCTTACAAATGAGAAACAACTTCCATACTGAGGCCTAGACAAGACACAAGCAAAGCTGCCCGTTCAATAACACAGGCTGCTTTGTCATCTTAATAAAACACTGGGAGCATCTGAACGTGATTTAATCTTCGATTTATATTAGATTCTTCCTAATCCAAAAGAACCTAATTAAGTTCTTTCCTAATCCACAGAGAAACACAATGAGGATGCCAGAAATGTAAAGTGTTGCTTTTACAAAATGCTTGTGCTTGTTCAGTGTTTAAATGTCACTTGGAAAGTTGTCCAGATCATGATGATTTACTGGAGAAATATAGAATTCTCTGCAATCCAAACATGATCGACATGTTGGGACTCGGCAATCCTCAGCTGAAAAGATTCTCCATTCAAGATCGACATGCTGAAATTCAAGCCTAATATGATCCAACGGGTACATAGCCATCAATTAAACAACAGGCAGGGTGCAAACACATGGCTCTTTCAAAACTGGATGAATTGAAACGCGGTCTGAAGACATATAATGGAATTTTCATGAAGTCTGTCCAAAATCACCTCTGTACGTTGTTAGGTAGCATAAATGATGTTAGGTAGCATAAATTGTCATATAGTCTTTGGACTAAGAAGTGAGAAGTGAGCCGTTAATTTAAGTTTTCACACTAATACCTTTTAGGAACTTTTAGGCAAGGTAAGAGAATAATAGTTCTCAAAGAACTGTAGCTGCTAGCTCAAACCATCAAACCACAACAGTAAGCCTGTTACCTCTTATGTAAGAACCCTTGAAATGTTTTTTCCAAACACAGTCTGATGCAACACATCATGAAGGCATCATGAAGTAAACATCCAGTAGGATGATGCTGATCCACCCTAGATTTGTTTAAAACAGCAATGCTATAGAGTGCTGCAGGAATGAGTCCTAAAACCAGGAAATTAGTTATCATTTTTGCACTTCCGGTTCCCTCGTCTCGAAGTCTATGGGTTTTTTGAATAGGTTTTTGGTTAGATGCCTTAAATAAGGTCTGTGGTTAACACAAGCTTAAGAGATTTTCACGTTTTGTTCTCCGACATAAAATATGTCAGTAAATACCCCACTTGTGAATTTTGAAGCTTTTAGGTGTCTTAAAAAAGGCGGTTGCTAACAAGTGGCTAAATGAGACTACAGAGGTTGTCGGGGCCATTAAACGCCATCACGCCAAACACGGTACTCATCATCAGTAGTCATTAGCAGCAACAGTTTTTCATGAGTACAATTAAAGAGTCTAAAACAATGTTTAAATGTGACATTTTAGAAATATTGTTCTAACACTTTTTCTATGAGTTCCTTTGCATTGTAACCTAAACCAAAAATAACACAAGTTGTGATTGATGTTATGTGCACAGCAGTTTGGCTGCTTCTTGCAATTTGATCCTTGCACTGAGTGGTTTATTTTTTGAGTGTATTTATTATGAATGTTATGTGAAATGCGACCAGGAAGCCAGAGGACCTCACAATGAAGTCTGGTTTGTTCTACAACTCACATAATGTAGGTTACCCAGCAAAATGCTTGTTTTTTTTTTGCTCAAAAGCCCTCCAAATTTAAAGTCACATCTACTGCAGGGGACAATAAATATTTCAGAGAGGTTGCGTCAGTTAAGTGACATGGTCACAATGAGAGAAGCTTGCAGTCTGAATTAAAGATGTGCTCTGTACAAACTCTGTGGCCACATTAGATTAGCCACAACCCGTAATCTGTCACTTAGCTGCAGCATGCCTTGCTGTTTGAACTGATGTAAACTGCTGCTGTCTGGGCACAGAGCTGGGGAGTGTAATGGGGATTCATTGATCCACTGGTCTTTTGCTGATTGAGTTAGATAATTAAAAAGCCTCTTGTATCAGTTCCATTAAGGATTGTTTGTGTTGCTGTTTTGTTCTTGCTCTCGTTCTTGAACAGCAAAACTTGGAGCTCCAGAGAGCTGTTGGAAGCTTAACTCTTCGGCGCTGTCTATTTGTCCCATTATTTGATGTATTATTTATTTTGATCTTTTTTAGTTTGATAATACGTTTTTAAGATTAGTGATGATTTTGCAAGGTACAAAACAAAACGTACAAAACGTAAGTGGCAGTTCTAACCTACATTGCATGGAGATATTTTTAAAATGGCTTATCACCAAGCAGCATCTGAAGGAATGAAAAAGTGTACATCAGAATATTAAGCAGAGTGTGATGTGCGGGGATCACACATATCCCACCAAACAGGATCTGGGGAGGCTGTGCTGTCCTGGAGCGTGCAGGCTGAGGTCTGCTTTGTACCTACTCCAACAGGCCAACTGTCCTCTGCTGTCACTGGAAGCCGCGCCAGGCCTCCTCAGCAATGACCATGATGTCTGCAGCAACGCTGAAAATAGCCATGCTGAGCTCATTAGCAGATTAGGTGTTGCAATGAATCTGTGTGGTTAGAGCTCCACGGCCTGATATTGTTCCTCCAGGATGGCAATTACAGCTGATTGACATGTTGGCACATGGGGATGGAGGGGTGGAGCCTGCAGATTATGCCTGGGGAGGGGGTCCACACGACACGAAGGGCAAAATAATCTTCCCTTCAGTCTACGTAACATATCTTAATGCAATCCATGTTACTAGCATCAAGTGAGGGATCTGTGATGGCATTTTAAGACATAATTCACTTTGCAGCCTGACACTCACAGTAATGATGATCAGTAGAGTCTGTCTTGTATTGGCTGAATTATAGTGCAGATCTGAGTGTACTCTCATAGTTTGGTTGTTGACATTGAAGATTATTTGACACTCCTCTCTGTCACATTAAGATCCTGGCTCAAAGCAGTCTGCAGAATTGAGATTCCTTCTGCAGCTGGTTAGCTGCAGGTTTCATCTGGTCATGAGTTTAATTAGGGACCCTGCCTTTATTTCCTGGCTTGCCCAGACCTAGTGGCACCGGTGAGAAGGATCTTCACGTCGTAATTTCAGTCAGTTCTCCCTTTTGATCAAGGATGCCTCACCCTCTCTGGGACTTCACGTCATGGCTGCTAATCAAATAAGTGTGCCCTTTTAGATGGATGTTGTATGTGATTTCAGCCTGCCGCCCTCCCTCCATTTGAAAGAGAATCATTGTGAGTTCCCATTGCCTGACTGACTCCTTGTCTTTTAAATTAAACTGTTTGATCTGTGCTCTTTTTCAAACTCAGCTCTTTTTGCAGCTTTCAAAGAAAATGTGAAGCATAATTTCACAACATCAAATAAGTAGGAGCAAGAGAATATTTGATTCTTTACAGAATCCTGCAAACTGTAAACTGCCAATTGACTGAAAGGACTGTGATCATATGTTGTTTCAAGGGAGTAGAATCAACAGAAAATTTGACCACATGTGAACATACTCAATAAATCCCTCTTAAAGAGGACAGTATTTATCTAAAAAACATCACAAAATTAGTGTGAGTGCATGTAAATCCCCACTCAGTGCACACACAACTGCTTAGAAGAGCCAGCAGATTCTCTCTCTGCCAAGCTACATAAATAGCCAAGACAAAGTTTGTGTTTACTATACAGCAATATTTCAACTTCATGCAAGACCCATGGGACAACATTTTTTAAGGGGACTGTTTCATTTTAAAGAGAAACTGCTCTTGCATTCCAGCTACAAACTTAGGTTACTGAACTGGTTAGAAATTAAGCAAAATTTTGGTTAATAATAATTTAAGCTATCAATGGCCCCTTGAACCATTATTACTGTAAAAATGTTTGTTGAAGAAAGCTTGGCTTTGTGTGCAGTCTACAATGTTCATTGTGAACCTGGTAAGCTATCTCAAAAGCCTCTCCTCCAGCAAAGTGTGCTGCAAATTGAAAGTGTTCTTTAACTTCATATGTCACACAGCCTGGTAAGGATGTGTGACGCAGAATTACCAATACATATTTGGTAAAAATGTCATAGAACAATACAGCCATTTAGGTCCTGTATACTCTGGGCAAACCTTCATCACCTGACTACAGGTGATGAAGTGTAACATTCACACACTATTTTGTGTAACACCGGATTTTAGTTTTCCACACATTTACTTGCAAATGTACAATGTCACTGATTCATTCATTACCCAAAGTGCCAAAATGTAATACTGATGTTTTCCCCTCTATGATGACCCCAGATCTTTATTCTAACTGAAGAGATCATTTACAGAAGAATAGAGCAGAAGTAGGTATTGGTAGAGTCAACAAATGGTCAGCTTTATTTATTACACCTTCCCATCGCCATACCCATCTAAGTCCTTACATCTTGCCCTATGCCTCTTAAGGCAATCAAATGCTGGCTAGCAGACATGTGCACACACGTCAGTGTCAACCAGAATGTCTGAACACCACCTGGGATGGTGATTGGTTGAAGAAATACAAATTTATTCACACTGGATAGCCTCACTTGACTTGTTACCAGACTAAGGTATGTTCAGTCTGCAGTGAGTAAAAAACTGGTGTACATATCCCATTTTAATTCTACTGACATTGGTGCTTAATTGTCCCCCATACAATACAATAACGGGGGTGAATATGAATTGGGCTCTGTCCATCCGTTCATCAAACGTGATATCTCAGGTGATATCTGAGACACCACTGGTCTGATTTTGACGAGACTTTGGAGGACTGACACATCTTCGCACTGTGTTCCAGCGTTTTGAAATATATACTGATTGGCCTAATGGAGGCGCTATTATGAAAGGTCAAACATTTTTACTCAAACGTGATATCTCAGACACCACGGGTCCAATTGATGAAACAGAGGAATGATGCTTTTTGGCATTAAACAAGTTACAAAAAAGTTGATTGGCCTTATGGGGGCACTATAATTAAAGGTCAAAATTTGAAAGGCCATAACTGCTACACTGATTTTGATGAAACTTGGAAGGATCTTGTTAGCGATGGCCCAAAAGGTGCCTGCATGTTCGTTCATGGATGTTTTGTTTCAGAATTTTACGAGTCCTGCTTTTTAGTGTAAACTAAATAATCCATCTGTTTCCAATCTGTTTGCCCTTACAAAATGTTAATCACAGTCACTTGTAACGCAGGGTAAAACATTACAGATAAGTGTTAAAAATAAACGTGAACACATTGCTCTCCCAGGTTTGACACATTACTCAGGGGGAAATGAATGCGTATGTAGAGTTGATAAACCTTAAGAATGAACCAGTCAAAGTCTTTCAACCGTGCTGATGTTTGCTCTATGCATCCACATATTAAAAGCTCATGTCTGTACATTAATACTGTGAGGTGAAGTGAAGTCACACCCTTGATTCGAACATTAAAATCTGAAAAAAGAAATCCAGCTTTTTGCTTCCTAGTGCAGTATTAAATGAATTTAAATTACAGTTGGACCTCTATAAACAACCACTCTGATTCTGATTCATATTCAGAAAACTTTGTCTATCACTTGGACAGAAAAATGTCTTGGACTTGGGCTCACCAGACAATTAAAAAAGAACATTCAATAAACACAGTACATACAGGAGACAGGCGTAAAAGTAGCAGCAGCACCAGATACAGTTAAAACAATCTCATGCAGTGTTGTTAGTGTTGCAAATTCGCAGTCTTACTGCTTGTTTACAGTTTTTATTCAGACAAGGTCATTCATAGAGAAATATCTGCAATATATATCGATAATGTAACTGAAAGCATCATTGCAACATTTCAGTTTCAATTGTAGCTTCCAGTAAATCCAGACAGTTGTAATGTCAAAACATGGAAAAAGGCAAACATTACAATTCCTAAAATCTGTAAGCAATGCAGTGGATTCACAATGAATTGAATACCACTGTAGAAACCCAAAGACACAGTTCCTCTCACAGCCTCGTGGTGACAAGTTGTTGGGGTCATTGTTGACTGTAGCTGACAGGCTTTCTAACATTGTACCTGCTGTGGAGATATCAAGCTCTTAGTTTGAAATGGGATCTGACTCTACGAGATACTTCCTCTACCTAGAGATGAGTGAACCGGTAAAAGCTTAGCAAAGGATGATGATGGTTGTGTGCTCACCCGGCCAGTCTAATTTTCCTGTTCTTTGTCTCTCTGGTGTGGGTGGGGAGATCCAAAGCAGTGACAGACAAAACAATATTCTCCATACACTCTTCCATGTCTAGTAATGGAGCTGATGAAAAATACTACTACTAATAATAATAATAATACTACAGGTCCAGTCCGGTTATAATTGGTTCCCCTCGCCAGATTTTGATGAGCACCCCTGACCCCTTTCAGGTATGTACCGCAATTTGATTGTATCATAATATTAACAAATTGGCTGGATACAATTCAATGGGAAATTTATGAAAGCAACAAAGGTCAAAATACATATTTAGCATTTTGAAATGATTCTCAGGACCTCTGAGAGACCTTGGATAAAGAATTAAATCATTAGCTGAATTTTCATTTTCTTTTACAGCCGCATACAAAAATGTAAATAGTTGATAAGACAAATTATCTTTGATGAACTTAAAGCCCTCCAAAAACTGACAAACCTGATATTATTTGGTTGTATTATGGCTAGAGGTCAGTGATCAGCTATATTCATCTGACAAGCATGGAAGAAAAAGATGAAAAGTAAAACTTCAGAGTATCTTCACAATGATACCAAATACTGAATTCATTCAACGCATAATGAATTCATTCAAAAATAGATTTTAATTTGGAATTTGCAATAATAGCATTGCTGTCAATGTCATAAATAATAATCAATTTCCAGGCAGGGTTGCAACAAAATTATACTTTCACTGACTGTTAAAGGAGAATTCCGGGATTTTTAAACCTGGCCTCTATATCCACAAAATCGCCTATTATACCGCAAAATAGGTCCAAAAAGTTTCGGAATTGCTCCGGTAGATCGGTTCAGTCGGCAGTCGCGAAACGGGCTCAATGGCTGCAACGTAATCCTGTGGGGCAAGTGCGCGCGGTCAAAGTATGTCGTGCTTGATTTTGCCACTGACAGGCTCAGATTGTTATTTGTGTGTCTGACAAGGGTCTGACAACATTACTGAAAGGATCGCTACAGAAATAGACCTTTTTTTAACCAGAAAAGTAAAGTCTAGCTCAAGGAGAAGTCCCGCTCTGAAATGGACAGTGGACAAAGGTAGTCTATAGCGAGAGGGTTGACTTGTTGCAAGAAGAGGATGGTGGAAACATAAATCAGCATTGGAGACATGTGTTCGAGTATAGAAAGCGTAGTTTAGAGTATTTGTTTTTTCCCAAAGATAAAAAAAACAACAACGGTTCGTTTTTGCGCATTTCCGAACTGTGCCAAAAAAATGTTGAGGAAGACTTTGCGCAGCTTTCATAGAATACCTTTGTCGGGTTTCTACCGTCCTCTTCCCGCAACAAGTGAACCCTCTCGCTATAGGCTACCTTTGTCCACAGTCCATTTCAGAGCGGGACTTCTCCTTGAGCTAGACTTTACTTTTCTGGTTAAAAAAAGGTCTATTTCTGTAGCGATCCTTTCAGTAATGTTGTCAGACCCTTGTTAGACACACAAATAACAATCTGAGCCTGTCAGTGGCAAAATCAAGCACTTTTAGTGGACATACTTTGACCGCGCGCACTTGCCCCACAGGATTACGTTGCAGCCATTGAGCCCGTTTCGCGACTGCCGACTGAGCCGATCTACCGGAGCAATTCCAAAACTTTTTGGACCTATTTTGCGGTATAATAGGCGATTTTGTGGATATAGAGGCCAGGTTTAAAAATCCCGGAATTCTCCTTTAAATCAAATGAGAACTTAAAACCTAGCTTACAGGCAGGGCCTTCCTGGCTGCCCTCTGGATCGTACTCTCTGGATCGTGCCCTCTGTGGACTGCAGATTCCACTCTTTAAGTCCCTTGTCTCAATCAGCGCCCACCTGGCTGATTGTAATGCCCTTCACCTGCGGCAAGATGGCCGCCTGGCTGTTGTCTGCTGTTGTCTGCTGGGGAATGTAGTCCTTTCCCACAGTTGCATGACAAATGATCACTACTTGTGACGTAATGAATGAAACAATGTAAGCCTAACATTTATAGAACAGTTTGAGGTCTCTTGAACAAGAAAGACAACTACTGTAGAGGTCCCCTTGAGCAAGGCACTAAACTTCCAATGTGCTCCAGTGGAGTTGTCACTGCTCAACAGTAGAGGATTGTGCTTGGGCAGTTCCCAGGTGGGGTTAGCATGTATGAATGTGAAGCAGTGTGTTGCTGATAAAGAGCATACATGATCATTTGGTTGTTTGAAAATGCAATGTACTCTGCTCTCATTCTGCAAAATGTTCTTGTATTCCATATGCTAACAGTGTGCTATCTATTGGTTCCCCTGGCCATTTGCATTTCCATATATGTGAGGGGTAAACAGGCACTTGATTGGATGACTAGGGGTTCTTGGGTCCTTTCACTTCACTTCCTGGTCTCATGTGCCCTTTCTCAATTTACGTTTTTATGCGTTTAATGACACCTTGGATATAATCATAGCAGCCAGCCAGGTGGTGAACACAGAGAGTATACACAGACAGTATACAGATGAAGCAGCAAAAATAGCTAATTAAAACCAGAATTTCAATTGAAACCAAGAAGCTAAAAGGAAACCCCATTTGTAAACTCTAAGCCAAGAGTTAAGTGATAAATCACTGGTGCATTCTGCCGTACTGAATGGCATTAAATTGTAAATTGTGTCTGAAGTATGCAGACCGCAGTGTTAGCATTAGCTAGCAGAGCTAACCGTAGTTGTCGTTACAAAATTAGCTTAACGTGTCAGTAACGTTATCTTAATGGTACTAATGTGGCTTAGCATGTTCAAAATATACAGAGTGATAAGTTAAATGATAAAAATGAATGTCACTGACTCACTGACATTTAGTATCATGTTTCTTTACTTCCTTTTTGCAGGTTTGCCTCTTTATACATGAAAAACAAAAACAATGCAGCTGGTTGAATTTGAACATTATATTCCTACACATTATGCAACTTATCTTTGTGTTTCATTAACTTTTGGATCGTACTCATATAGCTTGACTATTCTCACCCCCCTCCCTCTTTTAACCTAGTTGTTGTATTTTAGGGAAGTTGCAGATTAAGGCTGACAATGTCACAACACATTTCTGCTTCAAAGGGCATTATTTTACCCCCTGTTGTCAAGGAGTCACAACGGTTTGCACAATAGCCCTTAATATTGAAAGTTGAAACTTCCCCTTGTACTGAAATGCTGAGTGCCTTTAAAACAAGTTATAATGACTCTCCTATGAGCAACCGACGGCCCACTGGCATGATCCTTAAATCTGACCCGCATTTTGGTTTTTTTCTTATATACAATAATATGTGTCAATGCCAAAATATTTCTTAAAAGGTTATATTGATGAAATTTGTACCTTTTTTTTTTTTTAGAGTGAAAGACAGGAGATAAGGAGATGACATAGGCTTGAAATCACAGCATAAACTAAACTGCACATTTGGGACCCCTATGAATCTCAACTATGCATGTTATATTTGGTATTATTTTTTTCTTTCATTGGAGATCAGTTACCTGTCAAATAAACACAGAGGTCACTGCAACACTTAGAACTGTCCTTACTCCCTGCTACCTATTTCATCTATTCTCGAAAACTAATATGTTCTTTCTACATTTTCTGTAAGCTAAGAATACCACAGACAAATATTTTTAACTGTATGATATATCAAATGCTGTAATGCTTCAAAGCATATATAATAAAGTGATGTAGTCACATTTTAGGGAGCTGTTTGGGGCCTTGGATCTTTGTATGTTTGTTACAAGCACCACCCCTTTATCTTAGCCACCTTTCCACATGCTGGTCATCCTCATTTTGTATCTCCAGCACCATCAAATTTGCCTTTCTCTGACTCATTGTAGTGAACTGCTTTAGATGATGGGGGTCAACAAGTCACACTATGCACAGACAGCATAGCTAAAAACAACAAAAAGTCAACCCTTTCTTATTTAAAGGGCTGCCTTGACATTTTTTCTGCACTTTGTCTTCACCTGGCACTGGAGAGTTTTCTTTGGTACATCAGTGGAGCATAAAATGGCGTGTAATTATCAGCATTTAAAACAGTGGGTATTGCCATCCTAGCCACAAGCTAATAAGCTTGTTTGCAGTGAGCAGCATCCATTGGTTTCAATTAAAATTACTAACAATCCGGAACAAGCCAAACGTTTCCCAGAGTGCCTCATGAAGAAGCATAGACGCTTAAAATTCAAAAAGTTGAAGACCTCTTTAGGTTTTAAGGGCAATAGCGGTTCAAAATCTATATATATTATATAATATATTTTCAATCATTAAATATGAATTAACACTGAGTCTATTTTTCAGATTTTGAATAAAACCAGCTTTGTTTTTTTTTTCATCATTATTATGAAAGCAGTTACAAGGCATTCAATGACATGTTATCAAGAAGGTTTAGCCTTTTAATGTTAATATTGCTTATGTTTTGATTGACATGCATGAAATAAAAAAAAAAAAACATCAAAACTATCTTATTAGGAAATGACAACTCACATTTCATTCAAATAGAAAAATGCATGTTGTAACAGGGGGTTGTTATAAAGTTATAGATCTATTTATTTTTGTCCAAAACTGCTATACTTTTTAAATGTAATCTGTTTTAAACCTAATTTGTTACTCTCATTTTATTTAACTCAAACCAGATTTATGAAAGAGCAACATATTAGCTGCAATGTAAGGCTTGTGTTCGACCTTTTAGATAATGAAACATGAAATAGATTCTAATGTACTGATACCGTTTTTAGACTTTCACAAAGCCTTTGATACCATTGAACACTCATTCCTGCTGAAGTCTTTGAGATTGGTTTTGGAAATAATTTCATTAATGTAATTGAAATACAAATATCAAGAACTGTATAGTTTTTCATCCATATAACACCAAAAGATTTAATATTGAAAGAGGCCTTCATCAAGAGTGTCCCATCTCCCTGTTTCTCTTCATCATTGTTACCCTCTGAAAGTATCATCAAAGCTTCTTGTGTAGCATATATTACTGTAATAACTCACTGACGGCACTACCCTGTTCCTTAAAACTGAAGAGCAAATACCATCAGCCTAAGAGGTTATCAACCATTTCTCCTCCTCTACCTTTATATAAACAATTGTGAAATTTTAGGTTTATTCAGTTGCAGTAACCCTGAAAGGTATTCCAGTAAAGGATTGTGTGTGCGTGGAGCCGTTTTGTCACGAAAATATATATATATATAAAAAATATTTCAAATTTCTCAATGACCAAAATCTGCTAGAGAAAATAACCTCCAGGCACATCAGTGGCAACATTTTTCAGTCATGTTGAGAAGCCAGATTGTGTATTTAATCAAATAATTTTGCATTCAGATTACTTCTATTTGTATTCATGCGCTCTGGCTTGATTTAGCAGGTTTCACTTTATAGCTAAACCAGTTAATCTGAAAGGGGAATATGTGAAGAGGTTAGATAGGAACCTTGCTCCAAAAAAAACAAACCTTGATGAAATATCTTTAAATTGGAGTGAAATAGAGTTAAAATTGCTTGTTACATTATGATAAACATGCTCTCACTTTGTTATGTTAAGAGCCTGAGCCTGACACCTAGAATAGCCATAGTCCACTCTGTGCTAGCACACATCTCTTTATTTGACTTTTATTGAGGTAGATTTTGTATGGCATCTACTATATAACTGCATATGCCTGAACGTGTCTTGGCTTTGGCCTTTATCATTTGATAAATGTTTTTCCTCTGAGTGCATGTCTAGTCCCCTTACAAGAATTCCATGGCTTTTACCAAAAGCCATCACACCAGGAAGTAATCTAATAATGAATACAACAACAGTTTACACACTGCCTGCCTTTGTGTCCATAAGATAAACAATGGAACTGCAAGCATTTAGACCTCCTCTAATGGAGCACCAGAGCAAACACATTCATTTAATCACAATCCTTTCTTTCAAGGCAGACTGCCTGAGCAGCAGTGGATGAGAGGCTAATGACCCATGAGCAATAAGCAAGTGTTTGAGTGAATGTACTCTTGGAAAAAAGAGCTTTTATGGAATAGCATATCAATATTTTAAGCAAAGCTTCTATGGCATCCCCCCTCTAACTGGATTAGCTGTATGATGTGTTCTGACAGTATGTTGTTAGTGATACTCCATTTGCTTTGTCTATCATCTTATTTTCCCCTGGTAATCCGCAGAGCATCGTTATATTTCATAATTTGTTTTGCTATCAGGGCTGATTTGTAAATGTGCAAATTCTAATTAGCCATAGCTACTGTTTCTAATTTATTAAATATTAAATGATTCCTGTGGTGGAGTCTATCTTCACATCCCCAGATGGAAGTTTGTGGTATGCAAATTCAATTGCCTTTTGGATGTCAGCACTTTTTAAATGTCCCATTTTCCAACTCAAGCCCATTCTCCCCTTGTTGTTTATTTTTCTGTCCCCAGTCCTCCTTAAGTTGATATTTATTCATCTCACATCTCCAGTTGTGTTTGGGTTTTCAATAGAAGCTACGTTCTGTCAGGCTCCAGTGCCACTGCCTTGTTTAACTTCATTAGAGCTGTCTTAATATCTGCTTTGGCCACTTACAAGAAAGGATGCTTTACATTCTCTATGATGTTAACTTGCAACTTAGGACACAACCACAAGGCATTGTGGGTTTTTTTTGTTTTGTTTTTTTCTAGATATCTTACAACAATCCTCCTGGCAAATTAGTAAAATAGAAACAGCATTGTATGAGCATTTAGGGATAGGCAAAGGTTTTTCTCATTTAACCATGACCAAAACCTTAACCTAACCTTAAGCTTAACCAAAGTTGTTTTACTTGTCCTAAACATAACCTGTTATCTAACCTTTTCACACAATGAACGGGTGAAAATAGCATGTCCAATTTGTGCTGTTGTCACATAACCCAATTTGAGGTTGATGAATATAATGTCCACATAATTCTTGTCCACATCACGTAATGTGCGTTTGAGAGTTTGTTCTCATTTCACAAAATGTTATGAGACTGTTGCCTAAAGGTGTCAGTCAGTCAGACAGTCTAGTTGTCTCCATGTACCCATAGTCGCTGCTTTGGCTTCTTCGTATGACTGTTTTCCTCTTCCTCTTTCTGTGTGTATCAACTGTATATTTTATGTGATTTGAAATGTTCTTGAATGCCACTTGTATTGAACTGCCAGACATTTATTGAATACCCACTTATCCTGAGTGAACTTCAGACTAATTAAGTTCCAAGAAACACATCCATCAAGCTATTGAAGCAGTTAATTTACTATTGCTGTCTGGGATCAGAATTTCTCCTCAGAATAATGCACATAATTCTCACCACATTCCCCTCAGTTCTCACCCCAAACGGGATCACAAATGGCACAACTTGATTGTTGTTAAATATTATCTTTTGAAATGCCTATATGTAATTACTGACATGCTGTAGATATTCTAAAATAATCTTAATAAACACAAAAGGCATTTTATAAAAAACAATTGTGTACCAATAAAATGCATTTTTCTTTTTTATGTTATAGAATTATTCACGAGAAATGTCTCACTTAGGGGAAAAAAAGCTTCATAAGTATTTTCATTATCAATAAAATAAAGAGTATCACCCTCCTTGTTCCTTTCCACACAGACATGGCATAGACCTGAAATGTACCCACGGTAGTTAGCAATCAAGCCAAAATTTTACAACTCATTAACACAATTTTGCCCATTCCTAACCTCCTTTATTTTAGCTCCTGGCAGTCTCTGTTCTTCTTTCCCCTTTGCATAATAAACCCCCCACCCAATTTGTCATGAAATCCCTCATTTGCTGGATACTCAGAGAGGCAGATTATGCTTATTTTTCATTTGGACAGTGGGAGATGGAGCCAGGTGTTTGGCAGCAGCAGAGTGTTCAGGTGTAACTGTGCCGGTGACGGGACATGACGAGCGGCCGCAGATGAAGGATGAGGCGTGGAGGATTTTGGGTAGAGGGGCACCCCACGACCTGCTCCCTCAAGAATACCCCCACTGATCTACAGGAGGAAAAACTTTCTTTTGAATCAGTTCTTGCTAGAATCAGCTCCTATTTCTTAATTAGCAAGTTCAAACCATATTGAAAATACAGCTGTTACTTTAGCAGAATAGAGAGCTCATTGTGCTGAGCTCAACCAGATTAATTCATGCTCTTCACACAATGGTGGTCTGATCTATAATGAGTCTATCAGATCAACGGGCTTTGGCTATAGTCGTATTATAGTGAACAATATTGGCACAGATGCTTTTGTCTTTTAACACACTCGGGGTTTTATGAGCGTCCTGTTTGTTTTGAGGACTTGATTACATACACAGTGAACATACGTTAACATAGTGATCCACATGGTCAGGACACCCATTTCAGTGACTCAGGCCACTCTTGGCTCCATAAAGTCCATTATTGTCTGAAGTAGTTGAACCTTTTCGTAAACCTAATACTACACCGAACCTAAAGCAACTAAAATGGTTTTACCACAAATTAGACATTGAACATTAAATCTAAAAGTGTACAGACCATTTCACAATATATCTAAAACTAAATTTAATATTTCCAGATGCTTAATACATCTGGAATTTCAGTGTTCTGAATCTGATTAAGATTAAAACATTAAATATGAACATGTTTATTTGCTGTAACACATGTTGACTCACAATGTTTAGTTTAGTTATTGGCACTGTTTAGGAGTAGTTGAATAGTATGTTCTGCTGAATAGTTGGTGCGTGATTATCTTTACAAATGAAAATGATGAGGTATCCGTTCTTGGTTCCTATGGTGTTGGTGGGCTGTTGGTAGGCTGTTGGATTCCTATATGGTTCACTTGTGTTGCTCTGGTGTGTATGTTGTGGTCCTGCTCAGAAATCATTGTATGTGTGAGAGCTAGTTATATACACTTTTCAATTTACAGGCATGTTTGTATCAGACTTATATACCAAGTAAAAAATACTCTCCAGTACTGCCTGTATGCATCAGGTCTTGTATTTGCTTGTGTTCCTATAAATGTCAGCGCAAAGAACCAACAAGAATAAATCTCTGTTACCACCACTGATCCAAGTGCCTCAAAGCAGACACCCAACCACATATGTGCACCAGCATGCTCTGTAATGTTAACTGAAACACACCTCAAACACACCTCATTGAATTTGCAGTACAAATCCAAATATCGTCAGTTCACTCTTCTCAAAAAGACGAGCCTAATAATCTTTTGTTAGATTGTTTTGTGTCCAACTGTATATATTTCAAGAAACAAAAATATTTTCAGTAAAAATCTCGAGATAATGCATTATGTACTTATGACAGCTTCCTCTCAGAGTAGTTGGTGAAGTAATAGTGGTTGGGCTGTAATATGGGAACATACAAATATTTGTGTTGAGTTTGCTTGTTACCTTTGTCACAGGATGTGCGGTATTGAGTTTTCAGGTACATTTGGCATCTCTTTATTTCATCCTATGTTTCACATCAAAGTTTGATTTTCCAAGAAGCTAATTTTCCAGCAAAACTGTAGCTCTGCCTGCAAGCCTGCTCATCTCAGTGCACAGCCCCTATCATGTAAGCCCCTGAATTGAAATATCCTCTGCCTTGAAATATTGACTTTAATATCTCATTTGAAAAATTCATGAAACCTTTTGATGTTAAATCCATACTCAATTTTGCAAAATACCATTAGAATATGCAGAAAGGGGATAGGAGGCATTATTATGTTTTTTTCCTGCAGAGAAATTGCATTTTATGGTTGTAACACCAACCTCCCCTGTGTTCTCTTTTTAGTCCATGAGGGGAAAAAAAGAAGGGGCCATTAAGGCAAAATGAAAAGAGCTATTGATTGGGCTCTTATGCCTTTTCTATTTGCCTCATTTCCTAAATGCATGATAATAAGGGCTCAGCCACTGAAACTAACAATACTCCTTAATGAATAGAACTCTAAAGAATTAGGGTAAGTTTACATAATGATTCACAGATGTTGCCATCAATGGATGATATGCATTTTGTTTGTTGTTTTGTAGATTCATGTTCCATTTACCAAAGGCGTGCTCATCTCCTAATAGCAATATGATGCAATCAAGACATTATCTGATGATTCTATGATTTCTATTTTGAGAGATGTGTTGCTTGTTATCAGAGAAGTCTGGGGTGAGATTCTTAAAAAGCATCACATTAAAATTAGATTAGAATTAGATTTGTTGGTGCTAATAATGGTCAAAGGGGGAGTGGTAGGAGGTTGTAGAAAGAAGAAAAAAAACAGGCTTTTAGCAAATGGAGTTTTTGTTTTGAGAGGATGAGGGCATGGCAGCCTGGCAGGGAGAGAGAGAGAGGGAGAAATGAGAAGACAAGTAAATGTGAAATCTACAGTTTACTAATAGAGACATTTGCCTTAGTGATTTCGAAATTTGGAAACACTTCAACTCTACTTGGTCAAAAAAAGGAAAGACCGCATTGTGCTCTATAGCAGCCCCTGTCATTATGTTGCTGTTCCACTGCTATAATTGAGATTGGTGTACAGATAGATATACTTTCTCTTCCTCACTTTGAACTACCCTTTACTTGACTATACAGTCACACACACATTCCTTAGAAAAAACAATGTCACTATTTCATAGGATAATGTTAGCCCAATTCATTGTAATTGTTGCCTCTTTAATGCATTTTGCAGCTATTTGGACAGATTGCAAGGTTGATTTGAACTAGTGGTGGAGGACCTTGTTTTCTTTAGGATGATGAGCTTGTCCACGTTTGTCCTGGATTATGCTGATGATAATGTCTTCTATGCTTCTTGGGCTACAATAGCAGCATGTCAAATTGCTGTAATTCTCCATATCTGCAAAGTTGCTAAGACACAGATGCTAGGTGAATTGTTTTCCTAAGGGCAAATATGGAGTTATCTATCCAAGCAGCATATCTAAATATGAAAGCAAAACAAGGTTATCTCTCAGCCCTCATTCCTTTGATCCAAAATACCTGTATGTTTCTTTTAAAGTAAGATGTTAATTGCACTGTCTTTCCTGCACATAATTGTGTTGTCTAATTTGCTAAGGGCTGTTTCATTTTTGCATTACCTGAGGCTACTTATTTGCATAATTACCATTTGGAAATGGAGCAGTATTTTGTCAGACCAAGTGCAATGGGCTGAGGCTGAGCAGGAATCTTGAAATAAAAAAATCTGCAGGTACTCACTGTCCCAGTAAGGAGACATGGTTTGCATGGCGTCCTGATCACAATGGAGCTCTTAAAACAGCACTTAGAAAATTAATTAATTGGAGCACAATTACAGAATTTCCAAGGTGCTTGTATGACCTTGCCTGTATACCGCCCCATGGATACCTCATTTTAACTCATATTAATTTATTAACATTATTAACGTTATTAACATTTTTAACAATGTCACTACTTGAATCCAGCCATTCATGGAACTAGAATTTAATTCCTTTGTTCCCACGTAAAGAAACTCTTTGCTATTGCAATTGGCCAGGAATAATCTAGACTGAATAGTGAAATATCATTGATCCAAGTCATGATGGATTTTAGGAAAGCAGCCACATAAACTAATGAGAAGCTAAATTTAATTGGCCATGTGGTTAGCCAGCAAATAAAAGTGAAAATTAAAAAGCTGTATTTCATTGGGTTGGATCCAGATACAATGTGACTATTCTTCAATAATATTATAACAAAATCACAATAATAAAACCACAGAAAGTATGTAAATAACTCAAATGACTACAAAATGAGTACAAAACTCAGGAAATAGGAGCCAGTACAGTTAGGTCACAGATAAAACTCTTCTAATTAAAGCTCTTCACAATTAATACATTCTTTTGATTGGACAACTTGGGGACTGAATATTAAACATTAGCCTTCCAGTGTTCTTGATCTAATCTGTGTGTCTAATCACATTTTCATCTGGGTCCTGGTTCCCAGATTCAATGTACCTTAACCCTTTTTTCTTTGATGCTCTTATCAAAACGGCTGCAAAATTCCACAAGTGTTTCCCATGACAAGCATGCAGAGGGTTTCATATGCTGTCTTTATTGTAGGAGTGGTAAAAGGTTTGTAGCAGGGGGCAGTTAAGGTTAAGATGATGAAGATGAGGCAGAGGTGCTGTTCACTGATTGACCACTGTGTCTCAGTTTGTGTATGTAGAAAGAATCCACTCACATTGGCTCCTCTGTAGTAGAATATGAGAATATAGCCAAACTATGTCACAGTCCAGACTTGGTTGTAAATTCTAAAATCAACCCCTGTGTTCAAAATGAGGTCAATGTCTGGCTGCAGTGTATTTTGGTAGGCTGTTTGCTCTACGTGTCCAGTGTCCATAATTGCCCATGTTATTTAAAAGTTTTCAATTTGATATAACAAAGACAACTATTTATGAAATATGTCAGATAAACTTAATGTTCTTGTACATCCTTTTTGAATTGCCTTGTAAGCTAAAGTGGATAAAGTGACCTGTGAAGGCTGGAAAGGCTATACATTTATTTGCCCTGTGAATTTCCCAGACACCTTGTAGCCTGAACGGCTTCAAGCTGACGCTGTTGCATTTGTATTTACTTCCATCTTGGACCACTCATTGTCCAAGTCCACTGTTTTCCCTACTGTACAAGCCCACAACACTGCCTCTAGATCAAATTTCAAAATAAGAGTGATACACAGACCAAACATGCAAATCCTAATATACAAGACTAAAATGGTGCATCATACAAGGCTATTTATTTGATTGGTTGTTGTTTTTTTTGACTTGACTCATGACTGCATTGAATGGTGGACTTGGACATGGAGTGGTCCCTTTCTGAAACGTTGTGGATTTGAACAACAAAATGAACAACACTCAAACTTTTGAGTGTCTGTTCTTCATATATATATATATATATTCATATATATGGGTATTTGCTCCTGGAGGAAGCCATTGTATCAGAACCACAGTATGTGGTCAAAATGGGTAATGTTCGGACTCACAAAGCAAGTAAATGCAGATGAGTGACACCTTGAAGCCATTTGTGTTAGGCACCTTGAAAATCTGTGGCGATTTGAAATGCCAATACCAGCATTATGAAGTCTGTTTTCTTGTCTCCATTGGCTAGCAGTGAATTTCCATCTACCCCTGACAACTTTCCACCCATTGCCTTGGCAGAAACTTTGAACTGAAACTGACTGAATATTTAGCTCCCAGTGTTGCCAAAGTACATCTAAAACTCTCTGCAGTGACTTACATTTTACAATATCTTTCTATTGTATTGATCATTGTGACAACATGTTGCTCATGTGTCAAATACTGACTAGAGAAACAGAATTTGGACATAGGAGAAATGCTGCCAAAATGCTGCCAAGAGGTATGTTGTGCCATTTCTGCCTAGACAATGCATCAGCCTTAACTGGTGGTAAGCCACTTGCTCTACACGCAAAATACCAAATGTTTTGAAGAAGGAAATACACATGACTCAGGTCAGCATTTTATGATGTACTTTTGAACTGTCTCAAGAGACAACAGGAGCTGAAGTAATCAGAAGTAATCACATCAATTTATAATGCTCCTTTCACACGTCACAAATGTTTCCCATCCACATTTCAATGTATACTGTAGTGGACGCTAGCCCATTAACAACAAAATGATGCCAATTTCCCTTGCATCCAGAGTATGCTAGGCAGGAAAATCAACAAGGATTCAGTTTCTTGAGAGGCTTGAGGTTAAGACCCACCATCCACCAAATGCAAATGAAAATTGGCAGTGGTGGGTAATTATACCAGCTACATTGGCTGGCGTTTATAGGGTTTCCAATGCAAAATCAATGTGTGGATTCCCACATATTTTGCCTAAAATACATGACCAAATTACATTTTCCTCAATGAATAATAAAGATGCTCTCTCTAATCTTCATCAGTTAGCCTATCTCTGGCTGGTTCCTTTGCAGCTCAATTTAACCAATGAACATTATATCACATGGTCAAAGGATATGCTGCAAACTTCTGCAGCCCTACCCACCGTTCACTTCCAGTCTCTCTTATTTTAACACTCCACTGTGCTACTGATTTTGATATTGTCCTCATCTAAACTTTTGCTTATATCTATGGTCATATGGTATGATAGGCGTATATAATATCTAATGGTGAATGTCATCTAGCCGACAAACTTGGCTTAAAGTTGGCAAAATCTTACAGAGGTGCTGCAGTATATGGAAATTGTGGATTTTGATGGATTTGTGGACCTGCATAATCTTCTGAAAGTGAGCTATTTGTATTCCCATGTATGTCAACCATTTTTGTAGTTTTGTGCTCATTACACAGTTGTACCTTTGATAAGACTGTTGGTGGCAAGTTGCAACACTTCGTTAAAGAAAATAGTACAGTCAATTTTTCCATTAAGTAACGTCCCATGGCATCAGAGTTAATTATTAGCCTATACTTGTTTTCTTCAAATTTTAATCAAAGTGTAATACATGCATTTTATTAATTCATGAAACGCTATAAATTGATTGTGATAGATATTTTTTTATTAAAGAAAAAAAGTTCTGATCCAAATGAATTTTATTCTTTGTACACCATAGTGACATTAAAGAAATATTAATTCTACACACCCTCTGAATAACATTTCAGTTTGTAGGGACTCCTGCTACATTACTTGATTACAGCATTACTTTTTGTTTTGGGCTAATTATCAGATCAGTTGACACAATACGATTTTAAGAAGAAGCAAAGCAAATCTGTACATGTGCAATGTAAAAAAAAAAGTAAATAAGTGTTAGGAAGCCTGGCAGGAACAATATCAAGCGTGACCAATTTGCTGGGATAGTCACGGCAAGATACTCTTAATCTAGGCCTATTAGTGGTACAGTGGACAGTGCTAAATGTGTTGAAAGTACCAAAAACAACAACATTATTCACAACAGAGTAAGAAGAGTTTAATTTCTTTTCATAAGGTTCTTGGTAAACTTGTGGATTTTTATGTCGGTTCACAACCCCATTATTCAGAATTATGCTCCTGTGTGATGCAGTCGTCCCGGCATGTGGCTCTCTTAGCCTTTCTAAGCCAGAGACAAATCCATGGTCACAGTGTCACCCCCAGGGAGAACCCAGTAGGGTGTCATTCAACAATGAAAGCAATGCCCCCGTGGTTAAGGACGTGGTCAGCTTTAAGTGAAATCTATCACTGTGATGGTCCAGATACAACAGCAGATTTGAGGGACCAAGTGCCAGCTGCAAGGCGGTGGGTCTATAGTGGGGCTTTGCCTGGTAGAGCGGCCTCATAGCGGGACAGTTTACCCTGCTGCTCTCTTTCGCTGTCTCAGCTCAACGCCATCCTCTTTCCTGGGACAGTCACCTGCAGAGGGGCAGATGGCCTCATTCCTCCCACTGGGAGTACTTCACTCACATGCAGCAGTGTTGCGATGCTTTATTTTTCAATGCCCTCCCTAAAAATATCCATAGTATGGATAATGCCTTTTGCATGTTTAAACATTAATTTCTCAAAAAATGTTGATGCAAAAAAATACATCACATTAAACAAAAGGAGATTTTCCTGAGCTATAATGATTCATTATGTGATGAATGAAGGTTTGTAAAAAGTGAGTCGGAATTTGAGACAGAATTTTCTTGCTTGTTTTCACCTGATGGCATGTTGTTTCAGCATCCTCCCTCGCCTCCAGAACTATAAAAGCCTCATTTAAAGTATTTATTAAACATGCTGATTCAAGAATGCTATAACTTGACCATATACACTCATGCTAGGTATCCCTTTGCAGGTCTTGCAGTTTGAGATTGAGATTATTTACCAAATTTGGAGAATACATATTTTTGAACATATGCCCACAAGGTCTGTGACACATTTCTGGAATGACATTGACCAGGTATCTTGATATGTGACACTTAAGGTTCAAGCTGAGAATTGTGACCTTTGTTGGCCATTAAGCCCACTCGGAAATGAAAAATGTACTCCATCTCCATTGCTCTTATTACTTAACAGGCAAAACAAAAACTAACGAATAGGTGAGCAAGCTCAAGATTTTTCAGGGAGCCGATGCTACAGTGCTGTAATGAGTCTGTAAGTAAGATTTAAGCAAATGGGTCTGATTGTTTGGACGCTAATGAGAGGAAAAAGTCTCTACACACATTGACTAAAATACTTTTTGCATGGGGTTACTGGTAGTTCACCGTGGGGAAACACGTGGTGAGCCGTTTTTACGATAGTGATGTAAAACACTACCACTAAGGGACTGAAGGGGGCGCCAAATTTCAAATTATATTGGTAGCAGCTCTAACCCAATCTAAACCTTAATCAAAGTTGTTTTAGTGCAGTGATTAGCAGGCCAAGTATAGGTATAGTACTAATCTATGCGTAGGTATAGTATGAATCAAGGGTACATAATCTTTACGTAACATAATCTTTACGCAGATCCTTGGTCCCCTGTATGCTGGCAACATTTTACTGTAGTAAAATTCACTAGAAATAAGTATTAAGAAGTAGATTTGTGTTGTTGTGTTATGTGCACATATAGAAAAAACACCCCTGTACACACTCTTGTATATTTCCATGGACAATACAGGCCCAGCCACTGCCCAGCCCACTTCTGAGATAATTTGCAAAAGTTGACCAAAGCTCACTACATTTTTGGTATTTGGTTGTCTGGCATGACCTGCTCATCAATCCCAACCTCTTCTTATTCTAGGCCCAAGTAGGATATTAAGTCTGAGAACGTCTGAACTTTGGCATCTTGCAACCTTACATTCAGCCTCTGTACAGTCACACTCTGCAGTCGCCTTTTCCCTCAATCTAATCAGTTAATTACTTACTTCGGCAAATGAACGGCAGCATGGATCCTTTATCACCATCAACCCCTCATCTTCATGTATAAGCTATTATTTTGCGAGCATCTACAGTGGCCGATTTGCCTTGCTTGTCCCACGTCTCAACACCTCATTAATAATGCATGGTCTTGTTAGTGTCTTCTGCCTCTTCTCCACCCCCTTCCCCCACGCGCCACAACGGATCCAGGAGCTTGGGGGTACATCTGAAAGTCAACCTGCATCTCCTGCTTTTAACAGACTTGCGGACATGGAAAAGGCTCATATCCATCCAAGGATTATCCTCCACTGTCTCCCCTCTAAAAATCATTATAAGGAAGTGTCAAAAGAAATTAGATTAGTGCGCCCTTCTTCCCTCACCGCAGTGGAAAATACATTTTATGTGTGATTTTCAACCAAATAAGCTATGGTACAGATGAGTAGGTTCTTGACAGTTATGAATGAGGACCGTACTACATTAAGGCAATGACAGAAGGAGGAGCTAGTGTGCAGGTTTCAAACTGTGTTTGAATAAATCATCATCAAACGTGTTGTGGGCCCTACCACCCAGCCACGTGGCCCCTGATTACCTTGGTAACTCTGCCCCACAACATTCCTCAAAAATATTAAAACAATTTTGGTGGCAGTACATTTGCCGAGGTGCAGTGAACTGGTGCCTGGTATGTAGAGCCTCTCCCTCATTACAGCATGAAGGCTAGCAACATCTATATCCTGTGGTAATGAAGACCCCACAGAGGCCAAGGGAAAAGACTACAATTGAATGGGGAGGAGAGGAAAAAGAGGTGGAGTGTTTGGGAAAGAAAGTCAATATTTGAAGTGGAGTAATGAGAAGTAACATTAACTTTCGGGGTTATTAATTTAAATTCTACACAACTGGTTCAAATGCACAGCTGCAGATTGCTGCACATTCTCCCCACTTCACATGTTATGTTTCAGGGTCTCAAATTAAGACATTCTGCATGTTATGTGCATTGTAACTATGTGAACATAATGTGTTTGTATGGGGGGGGGGGGGGGGTTGGGTGGGTGGCAACCAGGCTAAACTTACTGTACATTGCAAGATGATGTTCTTTATCTTCAACTCGAAATGCAGCTATATGTTACAGGCCAAGGACGAAAACATTAGTGCCATATATAGTTTACTGTTTTGTGAAGTCCGCGTTCAGTAAATTGGGTGGGATTTGGGTTGGGTGCAGATTGTTGTTTTGTTTGGGTGATGGGTGGGACTTTGGATTAGCTCTTGTTTGGGGTGGGTGAGTGTGGGTCAAAAACACCAAGAGCATGCATGACTAGTGGCTAAGGACAGGAAAAGCCCCCAAACTGCTCATGGGAGCTGCCTACATGCTTAGGTTTCAATCTGGCAGTAAAGAACAAGGGCCTTTTGTCTGAGAGGGGAAAAATGTTCAGCAGAAATGCTATTTTCATTGGAACAAGGTGTAAAATGCAAGGCTGCTCCATTAACTGCTGGTAATTGCTAATCTAGTTCTGTGCAAACAGCTTTGAAAGAACCCTTGGGTGACTGATATCTGAGTTTAGAAGACAAATCTGCTTCATTTAAGTCACATAATGTTTAAAAAATGACTCTGAGAGCACATTAATAATTCCTCCCTAACTACAATGAACATATTCTACAAATTATACAGTAAATCTACTCCAATTTTGCACTCCATGCAAAATACTAAATCTAAATATTTTTGTGAGTATGTGTTTAAGTGTGGGTGGAGTATTCTGAGAAGTCTTTGGAGATTCAATTTTGTTAATTGCCATCATCCATCAAGCTTAATATCCATAAATGGAATAACCATTGGACATTTCAGATAATGTTTAAGCATTATGATGGATCATGATTTCAATCCTCTTGTTCAGTCTGTTCAATTTCTGAGATCATTTTAATGTGATCATTATTATTTTGTATTCTAAAATTGGTACACGACCTCCTGAGGCACTAAAAACAATATTGGTCCAGAACACATAACTCTGATTTTATTATTTATTATTTGAATTTAACATGGGCCTCTGCTGTCACAAATTAGCCTATATAAATGCACACTGTAAGTCATTTATCATAACCACTGAGTTAATACTCAGTAGTTTCAGTGTCAGATGTTGGAAAATGATAAAAGAGATGGAAAATGAAAAAGTCAAAATCCACAAAAAAGAAAACATGATACATTCTAAGGATTTATGCTGACGAATTTACAATAATAAGTAATAATAGGTAATTAGTAAAATAAGTACTCAAAAATAGAAATGTTCAGATTCATATGAACTGCGTTATTTTTTTCCATTTGTTATGTTTACACTATTCCGTTGGTTTTTTATCAACACAAAATAAGGTTGAGGCAGTGTATTTCTTACAAAAAAACATGTGACACACACTGTTTTCATCGAGACCAGATGTAGTAGTTGCCACTATCAGCAAACCGTACTTGGGTTCAGTTCTCAGACACTTATCACAAACTCTCACAACACAACCAATGTGCTCCCATCAGAGAAGCATCCTTCTCCATTTTCACTCCATTGTTGTTTCTGTTTCTGTCAGCTGCCTACATACTGCCTCTTCTTCCCTGTGATTGGTTGGCTCACAAAAAAGCAGTTCATGCGTCATAAGCATTCCTCTAAAAAGTTGAACTTGTCTCAAATTCAGAAATTGCACCTCTGCCTAAAATGACACCGAGTGCAGCACTTCATCCACCGTATGGCTTCTCCCCTTGACTGAAATGTAAAAAAGGAGCTAGAATAGTGTGAACACAGCATTTCATCAAATAACTCATTGTAGATAACTCATTATGAATAACTCATGGTTCCTACCTTGCTTGTGCATCATAAAATGTTGTCTCTACCGTTGCGCAAGTAAGTTTACTGTTTAGCATGAGCACAGCAGAAATGGAGCAATAGTTTCTCTCTGTGATGATTTAAAATGAATAGTGTTTGTTAGTGCGATGTCTAAGCTTGTGGCAGATTTAAATATGATGCTATGTACCATGTATTTGTGAGTCTTGTGCCAAACAATTTTCTTTTTCTGCAATTACTCTTTCTAATTTCTCCTTTATAATGGCAGAATATTACATACATGAGGGTAATGTGTGTGTGTGTGCGTAATGGGGGGGTCAGAGGTTATATCACATAACACCACAATTCATTTTGACTTTCAAAAGACATACAGTAAGTGTCAGTATCAATAAATGACAAGCAGGTGGAGCTGTGAGCAAAGTTAACTCACAGTAGCGTTACATGTGGTTTGTTTTCAAAGAGACGGAGGCATGTGTTCTGAATTCCTGAGAAGGTTCCTTGAGGTTAACATTGCTGTGCAAGCTACTTCCAAACAGTGGTGATTATCTGGTGTTATATCCATGTGACATCAATACATTGCCTCTCTGCATTTGCTCCGCAGCTGGCGTAACTAGGGGCCGACAGTCTCTCTTTAATTGATGCTACTGCCACATCTCTGGTTCTTCCTGTGTATTCCAATACTGCCACTGGTTGGTACTGTAAGTGACAGTGTGGAGAGGCACAACCAATCCAGGGGTGGTAATAATCAGAATAATTTGAGGCCTGTGTGTTTGCGTGGGGCAATGGCCTGTATGTACAGCGTGTCATTTTTTCAATTACTTTAGCTGTGGTTAAATGTTCATTTTCAGCAGTCTGCCTGGAGCAAAAAACTACTGAGCCCCATTAGGTTTTACCCACAGCTTCACACTCATTAGCTTCCCCAGTTAGACAAGAGTGAGGGAGAAGCTGGGCATGCCTTTCTAAAGAGGTCAGGTTGGAGTCTAGTGCTCTGCGCCATGAGAGGAGAGATTGTTTAGGACTTGCCAGTATCAGTGTATCCCAGCTATTCTACAACAGTGAGATTGCTATTAAGAACTTTTAATGGAAAATCAGCACACAGTCCTAATTGACTTTGTCAATCTCTCTCTCTGTCTCTCTCGTTCTCTCTGTCTCTCTCTCTCTCTCTTTCTTTCTCTCTCATCATTTGCCTATATGGAAAAAAATCCAAGGAAATCTATGCAAGTGGTTTATAGACATAACAGCACAGAGGTGTTTTGAGATTACCTGGATGGTGTATTTTAGTTATGGTTAAATCTAGTATCCAGCGAACCGATTGGAAGTGCACATTCTCTCCATGACTAATAGGTACAGAGGCTTTTATCTTTCCCCTTGTATATAGTATGATGCTTTCAGAGCAGTAGGCATCATTAACCAGCGTCCTCTGTTTCCATTGACCTGAGGGATCCTGTCTTGATTTTGTGCAGCTATGGCTCTGCCAGCTAAATGGAGGTTACAGGGAGATGGCATCCATTACTGAGGTATTCAATTCAAATGTCACCCATTTCCACTTGGCACTGTTTTCTCTTCCCTAATGTTTGCTTGGGCATGGGGGAGGTTGATGGGAAATGGTGAGGGACACCAGTTTATGTGCATTTTGTCTCACTGGAAGGTACTTTTTAACCGGCCTAGGCAGGGATGGATGCAAGGTGACACAGCTGTAAGTCTCGGCACTTCACCTTGCACTTTGACACCTGCACATTCTCTCACACTCTCTCTGGATGGCCTGGATCCTCCTGAGCACAGGCCTCTAAAATAAGACTGATTGTTACTATTCATCATCCAGCTTCCACTCACTTGGAGCAAAAGTAGACTGCAGGGCGGCACAACCTCTGAAGTGGGTGTGGACAGACTACGACTGTGCCAGTTCCACACAGTTAAAACGAGATTGCCCATTATTAGAGGATCTACGCAGAAAACACTTTCGGTCCTTGGATAGAATAAGCCCTCTTTCTCTTTAAGTGTAGGTTAGTTATTTGGCTACTACAGACCTGGCTTTCATTCCTTGGTTACCCTCCTGTCAGTGTAATTCAGTCCTATCATCCTTCAACCCAGTTGAAATTAACAGGTAATTTGTAAATGTCACTTTAGGTTAGACGCCTCATTTTGTTTCTTTTCCAACAACCCAGCACCCAGTGGCTAATTTTTCTAGTCTTTTGAATAAGATTTTCATTCATAAATTGAATTATGGTCCACTAAATAAATGAGAGTAAGTGATGAAGAGAAAATGAAATTGAGTGTAATGCACTTCTCTATCAGAAGGAATCAATGACACTCTCCGTAGGATTCCTTTACTTAATATGTCTAGCGAATTTCTAAAGCGCTTAAGATGAAAAGTGAGATGAGATGGTGGTAGTCTTTAGTAGCTATACAATGTTTTCACACACAAAATGCAGGCACGAGCACACACACACACACACACACACACACACACACACACACACACACACACACACACAGACAAATGTTTTGCCTGATGTTCCACGGAGGTAGGATTTTGGCAAATGACCCATAAAAGCAAAACCCTTGTGGCTACCCACGATTACTACAGCTCGCCTTGATTCATTGTTATGAAGAAAGACTAATTTTCCCATTGCTGTGTTGATTTCCTGTGCAATATAAATTTGTCTAAAAATTGTAGTTACACATCTACTCATCAAGTACTGCCCTCGTGTTTTTCCATATGTTACAAATGTGGACAAAATGATAGGATTTATTATATTTTTTCTGCTTTTATTCAGTCAAACTCACTAATCATTACTGTGGTTGCTCCAAGGGTGGACAGCAGCCACTGCAACTGGAGGAACTGGAGAAAAACGACATGCCATATTAGAATGGACACATTTTTAGGTGCACTGCACTTAACCTTTACAGAACCATCCATGGATGAGTCCTAGGCAGACAGACTTTCTGCATTCACACTTGCAGTAGCACATAAGAAATAGGGGATGCAGGGCTCCAGACTAAACATTTTCACCTGGTGGCACCAGGACAACATTTGTTGGCACCAATAGTTTTGTTCAGACACAGCATGACAGAAAACAAAGAATAAAGAATATGTTGCTTACTGAAATTAATGTGTTTATGCCCATCATTTTATTTGGCTGTATTGATTTGATAAAAGTAAAGAATTGCAGCTGAAGTGGAATCCAAGACTGATTTCACCAGGTGATATCTGCGTACTTCAAGCATGAAAGCTTCTGTGTGATTGATAATCACAAGATTTGAGAAGGCATTTATACTGTAAAAGGCCTCTCTCATTACAAATATGGTGTTCATAATGAAAATAATTAGCATTGAGAAAGATGAAGGGAACCCAACTGCTGTAAGTATTGCAATAAACAAAGTAAGACTGATCTGTAACCTCTACCAGCCACAGCAGAAAGTCATTATGTGGGTTTTGGATATAGGTTTCCCAAGACCACATATTTATTATCTATCTAAATAGAATCACTTGCCTCTGATGCTGACTCTGATAGCCAGTCACCACAAATATCAGTTCCCCTGGTGCCTCTGCTGGCCAGTTTACATGAGACCAAATGATTATCCACACAACTAGGCAGGGTTGCTTTTTGTTGTTAACTTGATTTGTCTTCTCTCATACAAAATAACCATTTAACCATTTAAATTCAACAGTATGTTTACCTTTCAGATCTTCATGGTGGAAAATGAGGTCAGCGTTGTGAAGTCAGTCTACTTTTTAATTACAGTACCTGACCAAAAGAAAAATGCTCCTTCCTATGTCCGTGACTGGGAAGTGGCCTTACGTTTCCTCTATTACCCTGCATCTTTACTTATCTTATTTGTCTGTATGGTGCAATTTAGCTGTATTTTTATTCTATAACACCATTGTTCACACATTAAGGATTATGGCAATACATATTTATATGTATTACAACTAAGGATGCAGGACAATGCCTATTAATGAAGGCACCATATGCAGTGCTCTAAAGCATGTATGCACATAGGTATTGGCCCATTTGTCATACCAGGAGAGCTAATTATCTCATACCGTGCAATATTGTTTTCAACCCATGCATTTCATTTTGCAACATTAAAACATACATGGTCAAGGCAGCAGAAATGGTTTCCATGAGTATGAATGCATTAGAAAATTTTGGGAGGGGATGCTGTATTAGAACTCCACAGGGATATCAGCATGCTACACCTTTTTTGATTTGTCATTCATCTTCCTCAGTGAGGGAGGAGAAAGTACCAGTGTGTAGTGACGCCTTCAGCCAACTTGGCAGGTTAATGAAGGTAATTTGATTTCATACATAATGGCTGCCCATGCCATGCAGGGCTTAATTGCGCTTGGTGTCTGGGCCTCATTTCATGGCAACAACTGAGCCCTTGTGTATTTCCTGAAGGTTGTGCAGAGGCAAACAAGTTCCTGATTCTAGTGAGATGGAAATGATAGCTCTGTTTCATCTCCTAATAGTTTATATTATTTCCCAGGCAGCTGTGAGCTCTGCTGTCACAGTGTGACAGCGGCAGCTTGGTTTTAGTGAATCACTCAAGTTCATTACTAAATGGCAAACAAACACTATAGTAGGCCTTACAGTCCTGGGATAATTCAAAAGAACATGCTGGTGTTGTGCACGCTTTGTCTTATTAGTCATACCTCGATTTTGTATTATTCTTTTCAGAGTTTGTTCAATAAATTCACCTGTTTAAGTTACTCAATTAATAGATGAAATGGCATTCTGGCACAACTTCACCCCCTAAGAAGGTGCACATTTAGTATCTGAGAGTTTGTAAAGCAATTCATCCAAAAGCATATATAAATACAAAAACACACCAAATTCAACCAATAGAGACAATTATTATGGACAATGGACAATGGAATTAATCTAACAGGTAAAGAAATTGACACTATTGATGACAAAATTACATATTTGAGGACAAAGCACTGCAATTATCTTGTGAAAATAAATTTAAGATCGAGCTGTGAAATTAAAAGAAAAGGATACCAATGTCAGTGCTGAGTTTACACATGAAATTAGACCCAGCAGGGAATAGTGACGCTTACTAGCACCACAAGGTATTTGTGCCTCAACGCAACAAAAACCCCTCCCCATCACACAAGCCACCCCCTCATCAGCCCACAGAGGTGAGGTGGGTGAAAGTATAGTAGACGGCACAAATTTAAACACTACACCCCCCCCCACCCCCCCCCGACACACACCTCCGTCTGTCTGACTAACTCTCCCTCCCCCCTTGGCTCGGACACGCCCACCCCCACAGGAACTACACTTATCCAATGATTTTAAGCTTAGCAACGTCATTTCCACCCCACCAGAGGAGGCGTTTCCCAGCCAGGGGCAGAAACCCTCAGTTTCATTGGTTGAAAAAAGCGGGACTTCCCACTTTGCGGCTTGGCCAAATATGCCCATCTTGCCCTGAGCGCCATTGTTCTCCTGTCTGTGCGACACAAGTGGTGAGTTAGCCTTTAGCTCACTTCATGTAATTGGTTTTAGTTTCACCAAGTCCACAACAAACTTAATAGTGTGTCTTTATCTGACAGTGGTTTTTGCTACTACTTTGATGCACTCTGGGCTACAAGCTCAATCACAGTACCTGCAGGAAAGTGTGCGCGCACACACACACACACACACACACACACACACACACACATACACACATAGGAAGTCCTGTTATTGAACTCCATTGTTCTGTTGAGGACACACTAACAGTAACAGTGGCTCTTGTGCTCGACCAGGAAGTGTGACTCTTTTTACCATTAAAGGATTTTCTGCTCATTTTCCATCTATGTAATGTCAATTCTGACTGTTTTTACAATATTTTAAAATCAGTTTTGCCATACATCTCAGTGGCTGTGCACAGGTGCACAGGCCAAGGTAATAAAAATAACAATTACTAGTTATATTCAATCTAGTACGCTTCTGCACAATTGACTCCGTTTATGATTTACTAGAAATACCTGCTGCAGTTTGTTTGGTTGACAAAGCAACTTGTTAAAGAGTTGTTGCTATGGAGCTAGCTAGCAATAGCCAAGGGCTTCCCAACGAGCTGCGTGAACGTTTCCCACCTTTCTGCTTCGTCCGACATTCAGGAAATCACTAACTGAAGTAGAACTAGACAAGACAGGTTGAGGGAAAGTGGGTACAGTAAATTGGTAAATTACAAGACTTCATCACAAAATAACTCCTGGAATGCACTGAACATCACAGATTGTTGATATGTAACCGTTTACCAGTACTGAGTGCCTTAAATCCAATAATCTGGTGAATGTATGAGTATGAATGAGTATGTGTATGATACACACCCCTTTGCCCAGCGTTTATCATGCAACAATTTGTATAAGGGAAGATAAGAGGTGTCCTCCCTGTGATGACAGGATATAATGACGTACTTAACTAACTGGAAAAATGGCTATTAGGGATCCCATATTGTTGAGACAGGTCTGTAAATGTCCATAGTGAGTCATCCTTATAGAGGTGCCCAAACATTGTTATCCCATTTCTAAACCTGGGTAAGTCCATCCCTAAGGTCCTCTGACAAGAAGGGTTTTACATGAAAGGGGGTTGCATCATGAATAGGATTGGACACAACCTTTGCCTGCAAACTTCCATCTATACTATGTTTAAATAGCAGGTTAGTGGTCAGGGTCCAAAGCGACTTAAGTGATGGTATACAGGGGAGAGATGACAGCAAGGTGGTATTTTTCTATTTGCTTCCATGCAGGGAGATGGAGAGGATTGGATTGCTGTGTCCAAACTCCCCTGGCCAGTGTCGCCCAGTAGAAAGTTTCAAAGTGTGGCACATTAAGACCAGTCCCGTCTACGGACACCTAAGGACAGTAATATCTTCCTCTGTCCTCTTGCAGAGTAGTTGAGAGAGAATGCTTTGTTAAGCTGGTTAGGTATCTGAAGGCCCAGATAGGTCAAATCACTGGTGTTCCATTGGAATTGTGTATCATTCATTGTCCATGCCTCAGCTTTGGTATTAAGTGGTATGACCACACCACATTAGTCAAATTAATTTTATAGCCAAAGAAAGTCCCATATTCATTCAAAGTATCCATGAGGGATGGAACAGTTATATCAGGGCCTTTAGGGTATGCCAGGACATCATCTGCATACAGGCACAAAGTGTGAGTGGTATCTTGTGAGGTATCTGTGAGTGGTATATTGTGAATTGAAGGGTGAGATCTGATCGCCAGTGCCAGAGGCTCGATGGCAATCGCGAACAATAATACTGGGAGGCAACAGCCCCACTGAGCCCCGTGTGTCAATTTAAATTTAGCAGAGATGTTTTTGTGAGTCTGTACTTGGGTTCTACAAGTTCTTGGGTACTTGTAGAGTGATGGAGAGGTTTGAATCTGTTTTGGAGAAACGAATAATGTTGAAAAAACTCCTCACATTGTCTATAGATGAGTAGTTCTGAATGAACCAAGTTTGATCCATTTCCACTAAGTATGGTATGACTACTATTTAAGATTTTGGAAAAGACCTTATATTCACTGGGGAGAATCGAGATAGGCCTGTATGAAGCACAGAGTTTAGGGTCCTTGCTCAGCTTCGGTAAAACTATAATAAGGGCTAGTTCCAGTGATTCTGGTAATTTGCTTTGTCTATAGCATGATTGAGCACAGTAATCATAGGATCAATCAGCTTGGGCAGAAACATTTCATACAACTCCACTCAAAGTCCATCTACACCCAGGGATTTCCTAGATGCAAGTTTGGAAATGGCCTGCAGTACTCATCTTTGGTCATTTCCCCAACCAGACTGTCCCTCTTGTCATCTGCCAGGGTTGATACTTTGATCCTGTCAAGAAACTACATCACCTCTTCAGAGTGGCAGGCCTGGGAAGTATGTAGGGTTTCATAGTAATTCAAAAAGGCAGCATTGATGTTGCTGGGGTTACTAGTAAAAATATCACCCGATTTAATGGTAAGTATAGCCCTGTCTGCCTCTTCTTTGCAAATTTGCCATGCTAGCAGTTTGCTCGCTTTGTTTCCCTGTTCATTATATCTATGCCTCATTTTCGTCAGTGCATTTTCAGCCTTATGCGTCATGAGAGTGTCTTACTCCAACTGTTTTGCTTTGATTTGAGTTTTTGTTAGACCCCCTTGTTATGCAGTCTTAAGCGTTCCTTCTCTAAGAGCTTAATCTCTGATTCCAAAGTCTGGACCTTGATAAGCTATGCCTTGCACTTGCCTGATGTATAGGCTATTTTTTGACCCCTCAGGTAGGCCTTCGTAGTGTCCCATTGTATGTCAGGTGATGCTGAGTTGTGATTGGTATCCAAGAAAATTTTAATTTTTCATTCATTAGCTCCATAAAGTCAGTATCATTTCGCAAGTAAGAACTAAATCTTCATCTTTTAGGGTGGGCAAGGTTAATCGATGTCGAGATTATAATCAGTAGAGCAGTGTGATCTGATATAGTCCTAGCCAGATATTCACAGGAGGACACCAGATGTGATTTAGATGAGAAGGAGATCAATAGAGAGAATATTCACCGGCTGTTCCATTCTGTTGACGCCATATATCAACCAGTCCATAATCATGCATCTCTTCTAGTATTACATTAGCACTCTGAGTGAGATTACTGGTTCTGGTTGATGACCTGTCTAGAATCGGGTCCAATACAACATTACAGTCTCCACCAATGAAGATAGCAGAAGACAAGCTTGACAAATCAAAGAATTTCCTGAAAAAATATTGTAATTTTACTTATCAGAGTAGCGACACCCCTTGAATGAGGAAAAATATACCTGATCATACATCCCTGCTTTCATTTTGCATGCTTCTTGTCTGTCAAATGTATCTCCTGCAATATAGATTTATGTTTACTTTATGCTCCTTTAAATAAGTCAGAATGTCCTTTTGATGTAATGATTCATGCCCATAACATTAAAAGACTAACATCTGTACCCTGTTGGTGCAGCCATTATCAACATTCACCCATTGCTGAAAGAAATGTAAGTGAAACCTCTTACATTTGTGAAAGTGAAAGCTTGGATTTCCCCTTGAACATATTCATGCGCCCCTTAACATTACTGTCATTATCTGTGAAATAAAAAAGACATACATCAATCCAGTTATCCCTTTTTTCTCACGCAGCAAAAATACTTTTGGGTGGTAAAGTCCTTGATGTGTCGAGTGCGATCAAACTTAGAAGGTTTATATGTTATAATGGTAAAAATCAAAGGAGAGCAGAGAAGTTCTAACCGGTCACGTTGCCCCCATAACTGGAAACCCATACAAATGCATTTTTATTGCTGCTTTATTACTGCATTTTGAAATACCTTTAACATAGTAATAAAGAAAAAAATCACATCATATTACCAGCATTCTTACAAAACCATTGAAAACCATTGCATAGACTAAATATAATCTTTAAGCAATTATATCCCAACAATATGAATTAATTATTGTAAAGCAATATTTAAATATTTGATTTTTATCACACACAAATCTATAGTAGCTATTGCATTACACAATCACAAATCACACATGGTTGCATCACAAAAAACATCAAAAATAATTTCTAGACAAGAGAATGGTAAGTTGGATGGTATATGAAACACAAGCCTACCTAAAATTAATTTTTATTTTTTTTCTCACCCAAAATTGGATCCTAATCAGCATTCTGGCTCAAGTTATTTTCCTAAGACCTCTTTAGTTGATCGTTATCTACAAAGCTGTTATAGATATTATAGACCATATTCCTTTACTCTGACGTACAATCTAAATGGATCTTGTTTCAAAGCCTCAAGGAAACTCTGTGACGAGCCTGAGCAGATTGCACTTTCTTGCTTATCTACATCTACAGGGATGTCTGTAAACAGCATAATGCATACATGAAAATTTAACTTGGAAGTAAATGCAGTTGTGTACGACAGTTTATAAATAAAACATATTCTAGTCCAGTATTCCAAACAAAATGTAAATATTAAGTAAATATAGTAAAGAAACTGGATCAAGGTTGCTAAACAATCAAAACCTGCTCAATACCTGCACTTTCCAAAGGAAAATAAATATATATTTTGCATGACATTGTTTTTAGATACTACAGAAACAGATGCAAATGCACCCTGTGTGTTCCGTTGCCTAGTAAGTATGTCTTTTTTCAGGGTTTCCAAGTACTCCTTTAGGATTGAGCAAACATTACAAAAGGACATGCAATCATTTGAAGTGAAAGCCAAGAAGTATGCCCCAAGTAGGTGAGCAAATGTGGCAAATTTTATTTGCTGTCAACTTTGGTTATAGATAGATAGATAGATAGATAGATAGATAGATAGATAGATACTTTATTGATCCCCGGGGGGAAATTCTGGAATGATATACTGTATGAATGAATTTAAAATCATGACTAACCCTTCTGAACCAGTTCTGAACCACAAAATGTATGATTCCATACCAATAACACCTGCCCATATCCGTTGGCATATTTTTTAGATAAATGCTAAATGTGAAAATATGTTGAATTATTAAAAAAGTTTCAAAAACACGTGTTGTGTGACATTGTGTCATAGGCTGTCATCATTGTCGTTGGAAACACGTGACGGTGTTTAATATATTTGGCATGCATTTTGATTTGGCTTTCTCTTATGTTCTGACTAGTTTGCAGTTCATTGAACTTACACACAGGCGTGGATAATCAGGGTGTGTGTTAAATATGTAACACTTAATTAATGTGTTGACTTTCATTGGATGTCACCTGGGCTATCACCATGAATTAGGCAGTGGTAAAGTGGTTCTGTCACAGTAATCACAGCCCTGGTACATTTATGAATAAATTCAAATTAGCGAACCACAGATTTTGCACACTGCAATGCTGTTAGCGTTGAGTTGTATGAAAAGGGGCCACAATGTCCAGCAGCTTTGTATACCAATTTCTAGAATAATTTGGCTTGACAATATTTCATAAAGGATAATAATTTTACAGTGTTGCTATTCCGAGCAAAGTATGAAGCAACTCACTACTGTACTGCAACGTACAGTGTTTTGGCAGGGGTGTCCTGGAATCAGCACTGCATGCAGATGTGTGCCAGCATTCAATAGTTTACAGCTAGAGCAGACCATTTGTACAGCCTGTGTTACCTGTGACCCTGATCAGCCAGGTGCACAATCACTAAAATGAAAGTTTGCAATGGCCAGTTTCATTGTCCTCTTGTAACAATGTTCACTCAATGCCAGCATGAAATAGCAAGCCATTGGGCTCAGAATGTAAGACTGCAGAGTGGGTAAGCACTCCTAAACATTCCCACAATATCTAGCTAAAAGCCTGGTTTCTCCCCTCCTCACCTACCTGTACTAATGGCAGCACTATAAGTGATAACACTTCCTCCCATTGTATCTGCTGCCAGGCCGACCATTAAGCCTTTGTTTGCGTCTCACACACAGGAAGGGGGAAGTTAGGACGATTCCAAAGGCCCTGACTGACAGGGGGCCTCAAAGATATTGATAAAAAAAAAGGTTTTATTCACCAGTCATCGAAATCTTCAGTAATACACATATTTAACAAAAGTAAATATGTGTATTACAAAAGTAAACATCCAGACAGTGTCTGCATCCCCCCTCCATTTTCACAAAATGGTTTAGTTCTGCCCTCTCGCGAACGGCACTTGGAATTCGGAATTTCGAGTTACTAACTGTGATGATAGATGCAGTGTGGCATCTTGTCTCCTCCTAAAACGAAAAGCAAAGTCAAGGTTTAAAAAATTAAATGAGAGAAAGGAAAGATAGGCAAGAGAAAAGAGAGGGCAACAGTACCTAACAATTTCACAAAGAAAGGTGAGTTTATCAGTTAGCATACTTCGTCATATCCTCACATAAAAAATCACATTTAATTTAATCAACACAGGCTAACTTTTAGCAAGCTACAATACTTAAGATACTTAATCAAAATGTCCATGGTGCCAGGCCCTGCAGATTCATCAGCCCATTCCCCACCCAATGAACCGGCCCCAACTGAAGGAGGTGAAGAGCACTGTGTTGAATGACAGTTGTCAGTTACTGTTCTGTCTCTTTCAAATACCAAACATAACTCAGGCAACTTTTAGTGAGTGATAGTTCCTCAGATAATGAAAAGCAGCAGGTCTCTTAGTGAATTAGCCTATCAAAACTACTCGATATTGACTTGTGGCCCAATGTGACACCTTTTCATGGGGCCCCAAATCCCTGCCAGCACCTCTGCTTACACACACATGCTCTTTACGCCTAGAGCGATTTACATTGAGTGCAACAGTAGAATAGGTTTCAATTCCCAGACCACCAACATTACAAGAAACCAACAGTTATAAGTGCAAGGGTCTGAGCCAGAGTGCCCTGACATATATCTTCATTACTCCAATTCAGTAACATTTTACATCAACTAATTATGGTTAGTGACAGGCAAAAAAGAGTGAATGAATATAGACAAAAATAAATGCGACATGGCCATTGTAAATGGTTTGAGAGTGCATCTTTGATGACAGCATTAGATAACCTTGACATACCAGTATTATTCCCTGTTTGCTGGAGCTAAGCCAGGTCGGTTTAATGGCTCTGAGAGTGTTGAGTGGTTTGTTGGAATGAAAGAGACTCTTCGCTTTTAGTTGAATGTCAACAACCTGAATGTATGGCCTGATGGAAAGAGGTAGAGGTAGGTGCTGTGACCTTGGTCTGTATTCAGGATAATAATGGTAATATATTCCTTTTCTTCACAAGGGAATCTTTCAGTTCCTTACAAATTCCTCTTGAACTGTTGACTTATTCCAAAGACCTGGTGGATACTCAACTCAGACAGTATCTCCAGGTCGTATGTAGAGATAGGGATGATCCCCCTCAGCTTGGCATTACCTGTCACCATGACTACCCAGCAGACTAGGCGGCCCACCAACCTGCCCATCGCATCATGCTGGGTAACAAAAAGGTTCTGTGGGGAACTTGTGTACATGCTTCATATCGATGTAATCAAGCATGAGGTTAGAAATAGCCCAGATGGAAGGGACAAGTGAACTGGGATCAGTGTCTGTAGACAGTATGACCAGCAAATAAGAGAAAGCAGGTTACATACATTGATTTCTGCCTCTCTGTGTATGCGATTTATATAGTTAGTATGTTCCAGTCATTTTTTATTAGACCCTTTTTTTCCCCAAAATCATTTGTGGTAGAGCATTGTGTCTGAGCAGTAATGCCAGTCTGACCGTTTTGCAAATGTAGAAACTTTCCTTTCATAAGGTCAACGTTCATGGTTGTTTGGCCCCATAATCTACCATAAAGGAGGAGCCAAAGTCCACTTCTGAAAATGGCTCATTAAGATTTTGATCAATCTTGTGCTTTCGGTGAGACAGAATTAGGAAATGCCATCAGAAAATTGCATTTCCCAATGACATTAGGCGCCCAGTTGACCATCCAATTCCATGTGTTTCTATTGAGACGTTAAGATCTGATATCATTTGGGTCAGAAAACCTACTTTTTTCTCTAAGTGAGGCAATTAAATTTCCTTGATGGTCTCTGAGAGCACTTAGCTTAAGAGAATACACTTCTAAATCAAAAAGCTTTCAATCATCTCAAATCATATTTGGAAGAAATCTGCCCCCGAGTATAGTGTCACATGCAATGCTATTGACCATGTGACAGACTTGTGCTGAGATAGGCGATGTTGGGAAAGGTTATTGTGCATGTCTCTGTGGCCTGTGCATTGTCTGTGACATCTGGTTTGTCGGAATCAGGATGTTACTTTATGTGAAAGGACAAGAGAGGCAAGCCTCAATTGAGGAGAGTCCTGCCAAATTGATTGAGATGGGCTGTATCAAGTACAAAATGGTCTCCTTCAAAAGAATTAAATGAGAAGTGCTCATGAACCACGTTTTCTAACTCACTCTGGGATCAGATATGACAGTCAGTACATTGGACAACCGTAAAGATTGATTGGGAAGTTAACATTACTGTGAAACCACAAATATGCTGTGTAAATTGTACCTTTTGGTTATTCCTTAAATACCTGCAGGTGCAAGGTGTAAATGAGGTGAAATTATCTTAATAGATGGATAAGAAGTACGATGCACCGATTCAGGTTTTCTGGGGCCGATTCTGATTGCCAATTATTTAAACAGTTTGAATGACCAGTTTGAAATGATGCATTTTACCCAGATCATGTCAAAGTGCACAGCAAGCATACATTTTAAAATTCCAATATATCACTTTAACTGATTGTTCGTATGACATAGCTGTCTTATCCTGTGTAAATAACTCATAGGTTTTATCCAAACTTGAATTGCATGTTAGTGTGTGCTTGATAACTGAGGTGCATACACACCTATTGCCTCCAGTAACACATGAAAATATTTTCATTGCAGCAACATCGGCTCTGCCTTCTGTCCAATATATTAAACTGTTTCTAATCTACGATCATAGGCTGTAAAATTCACAACACATCAGAAATGAACCGTCAATGCCAGATGGACGACATGCCTACGCTACTAACGTTCTGCTGACTGCCGCAAATTGGCTCATACTTTTTACAGCATATGTTCGACTGCGTTTGTGATCGAAACTTTTTTTTAAACTGATGACCTTTTTAGAACATTTATCAACCAATCGGTGCACCACTAACTAAAATACGTGATCTATATAGCTCTGGGAGTATGCAACAGTTAGACTTTGTTTCTGTTGCAGTGCTAAGGGTTACATTAAGCAAGGAAAACAGAAGTTTAGTCAATAAAGGTGAAAATAAGCAAGACACAAAGAACATTGATGGTCCTCCGGCAGTATAGGTATTCTACTTCATCCTCTGTAACTACCTGTTCACACACACAACTGTGTGTACATGCTCCTTGATTCTGGGATCGTTAACCATTCTATTCACATGTATATTTTCCGACAACTTATTAGGCAGGTTTTAGAACTAGGTTGACTTAACTCTGTCATATAAGGATAAATTACCATTTTGCATTTCTCACTTAATCATTTTAATTACAACAGGCAATGTATCAGGCTATCCTCAGGGTATGTATAATTGGAAAGATTATTAGTTGAGAGGATATATATAAGGATATACAGTATGTATATAAGGATATATATTTCCAAAAGCTTTGGAGGACCAATACTCTCAGTAGTACTTTCTGGAATATGAATATTTCTTACAGTACACATTAAAGGCCTTCACATTCTCATAAGATTCATTGCTGATGACTTGCTTGTCAAATGTGTCAGATATTGTCAGACATACACTTCTCTAGTTTTGCAGCAGCGATTCCTGAACTGCAACTATTTTTAAAATATGTAATTCACATTGCTAGTCTAACCTCAGAGATAATCAGTGGTAGTCAGAAGGCTTGCTGTTATGCAGGTTTACACATTTTAATGCTTGTGTGGATTGGGAGTGTGTTTTGGGAGGGGCTGGCCCTTTGGTGACTTTGTCCTGACATTCATTCCCACACTATATCAACGGTGAACCAGGGATGCATCAGACTCCCTCTCCAAGCAGATCAAAGAGGGCGTGCCATACTGCTGTGGGCTCACTTGAGAGACCACCAACTTGAAAATACCACATCCCAGTCCTCAGTGGGGGACCGGTCTGTAATTGTGTCTTGTCAGACCTCCAAAGTCCCCTGCACAGCTTCGCACCTGACATTTTCCTCTATTGAATTTTCTTTGGGTGTATTTTGTCAGCAGCGTCACTTGTGACCAAATTTTCTTCATCACCACGCTATATATTGCAAGTCTTTGATAAAAGTGTGTGAAAATTGAACTTTGTACGAAAAGAGAATATTACCCCTATCTAGAAAAGGTCACATCAAGCAACTGTGATGATCTGGCAAATGCAGCACATTTGTTACAAGTTACAATAGCAGTGTAGTGATATGTTGGTTAATACGTGCTTCACTGAAAAACATTTTACAAAAATTAAAATTGCAGAGGATTCTGAACCATACAGTGTGAACCATAGAATACAGCCATATCAATGAGCCATATACAGTATCAAACGTACTATCAAGCCATGTAATGTGCTCACCAGAAAGCAAAAACGGACATCTTCATGTGGTAATCTAAGTCACCGCTGCTACTCTCTTCTATGAGGAATTACTTCTAAATGCAATGTAATTATGTGATGAAAGGCCTTGCCCGCAACAAAGGAGACTCCAGCCACTATAATGTATTATCAACTGTCTTTCAAAGGAACAATACCCAAGGGATGATCTATATAATAACTTGTGGATTTAATTAGGAGAACAAATATCCTCCTCAGTATTTCTTTTTGTTAAATTAAAGAAGTAGGGCTTCTCTCTTTGAAAAGTAAACACTTGTGATTTATTCTGAATGCTGAATGAAATATTAGTGAATAATCTATTCAAATATAAACATTTTAAAGCGTAGGCCTATATTTTTGGAATATAGGTCATTTCCTTAATAGGACTTACCTGGATCTGTTTTCACCAACGTATTTGGTAGCAATTTTGTGCCATCACTCAGGCTTATTGGACAATGTACTTTAAGCACATCAATATCACAGTATCACATAGAATCCACACATCAAAAAACTCAAATTTCTTTTAGGTTTGTGGTTGTATTCTTAACCGAAGCTAGTTATCAGACCGGCACCAGACTGGCTACAACTAAAAAAGCTAGATTTGCACTTGATGCGTTTGCCACAGTCAAACCAGCAAAAAGACACCCTTGATGGACACAGCAAAATGCCATCAGCCCAGTGACAATTGTTATTGTTTCAAGTAGGTTCAAGTTGTCTGATTCTTGCACCTGCTTTGCTCTGGCTTAGATTTTGCCAATGCAGTCCTTAAGATGGAGATGCTCTAGGCTAGCCACATAAAAATAACCAGGAACAGCACTTGATAGAAAAACTGGCAGATAACCCTGAATCCAGTTAGTGAGGCAAGGAATGGGCTACTTGCAGCCAAACTAGCTTATGTAGCCTTCAGTAGTGAAGCTGAGAAAAAAGCCTTACGCCTGACTGAACGGGAACATTGACCAACACGCTGTCAAGGTTTCTTAAAGTGTATGTAAGCGATGTAACTTGTGAAAAAATTAATTTGAACTCAAAGGACAAGTCTGCTCTCATTATTTATATTGTTAACCTAAATTGTGAGTAAAACATGATGCAGGATGACCTGTACATCACAACTGCACAGCTTGTTACTAATTGATATGCGCCAAGGAACTGCCTCTTTGATGATAATGACTGCAACAATAAAGGTGATGGAAAAATGGACTGAATCTACTGTGCTGTACACTCAACCTCAGTCAACATCACAGATCTCTTTGCAACATGCCCTCTCCTTTTTTTAGACTTCTCCTCAAGGATTTAACGAGCATTACATTATTCCCCCAAGAAAAGCATGGCCTAAATGCAACCTTCTTACTGTCATCAAGGGCTGAGAAAGAGTAAGTAAATGTTCAGGGGTAGTGGCTGACAGCTTCTACTTCCCTTAGTAAGCTTGGAAATAAATCTGCTGCTCTGTTTGACTTTATGATGAGAAAGTGTTGTACAATAACAGAATTCTGAAAGGCAAAGCCACTTAGGAGGTAGTTAAGCAACTTGCAAGAACTATTTATAACCATAAATTGTGGCCTATCAAGTCTTTTATAGGGGTATGTTATGTATACTGCCCTGCAAATCCAAGTAGGACGTGCTAAATTTTGCCAAAAATACGTTTTCTTGATATTGCCTCTATGTTTTGTGTAAACATTATGACTGCCTCATCTCTAACCCCAATTTTAGAGAGACAAAAATCACAGTAACTACAAAAATTGGATAAAAACAAAGACAAAATGCAGTAACTGCGTCACTTTTCATGCAGTTACTTCTCTTTGGCTTTGTATGGCAGTATAGTATACAGCTGAGAAACTGGGCCGGGGGGGGTGGCGTTGAGAAGGATCGCTTGAAGGAGGAACTGATATAGTAGAATGTCCATTTATAGACATGACAAAATTAACACAATTTTCAATTTAATTCTATTGCAAAGCATCATTCACTTGATCAAACAGTATACGTAGTTTTGTGTCTCAGCAAAAATGGACACTGTTCACTATAACCACTTTGACTTGGTGCCCCTTGAAATCTATGCCTGCTAACATGCTGTACATTACTGAGAGGACTGAAGATTAGCAAATGACATGACAGATTACATTAAATCATGTCTACGCCGAACTTCATGACATTAGCCTCTTAGCCCAGGCATACAGATGCATGCAAATGCTCCCCCAAACCCTCTCATTTAAATCTGCTGAATGACATGGCACCTTTGATATGATTATTAGTCATCTAAGCGACTTGACTTCACCCACATCAGATAGGAGATGTCAGTGAAGGTGAGAAATGATGGCCACTTTGAACATGGACCTTGACAGGCTGCGGTGAAACACTGAAAAGCCGACAAGTGACTGGATTTCAATGTTATGGAACAAAAGGGCGATTTTTCTTTCCCTGCCATACGATCATGGTTTCCTTGAACATGTTTACAGTAGTCCGTTTCATTAACAACCAAGCTCTTGCTGCTTCCTCAAACACCATAAATGAAGAAAATTGTTGAGAATGCGCTTGTTCTTTTCATGCCGTCCAACTCATTAGAAACAGAAGTCAGTCTGTCTCAGTCATAACTGGTGCCCAGATGGCTCTCCAATCTGCACCATGTGAAGAGTGAATCATCATAATCACACATAATCTGCTGTTTAACACATGCCTTTTGCTTCACTTTTTAAATTATACACTACAGTAATACATAAATCAAGCTATTCTTTTTAGTTCCTGCAGTGAGCCTAAAATCTTGAATTATCATCCAGTCTGAGAGAATTCGGCCTTGATATTTCAGTCTCATTCCAATTGTCAGTCACATCCAACGTTTGCACATAGTGATACCCATATTCTGCCACTCATTGGGGAGGTAGGGATTGTAGATACTTCTCTCCAATTATTCCCAGTGTCATCGGAGAAGCCCCCAACACCACTCGAGTGTCTTGTCTGTGCTCTGTGGTCTTTAATCTTAATTATAAAGCTATCATTACAGCGTGAACCCTGGGCTGCCAACAGTGGAGCCCTGGGCTCATCTGCTCGGAATCAATCAAACCAAGTTCTGCACTGGAGGACTTTTTCTCTTTTTTCAATCAGGTCATTTTGATTCTCCCTTATCTCATTTTCATAATTATGCTTGTCCCTTCTCTAATGGAGTGAAAACGTTCTACCTCCTGAAGCTTTACATGGTCAATTGTTAACATTTAAACTGTGTTGCAACCTTGAACGTCTGACCTTGACTTTGGAACTTTGCAAAAAGTGACAATAACTGTTTTCCTTTTTAGTGGCAAGTATAGCAGCAATGAATGATCAGAAACTTCCGAATTTGCTCTCTTTTTGGTCCAATGGTCAGACCTATTTTAGGAAGCACGCAAATGTATCGCTTGTAAATAAAGGCCTGTTAATAGAAGGAGATGAGAACAAAGTCAATTCCACAGTTTATTTTTTGTGAGAGGGTGTTAGATATGGAATGGGATTATATGTGTTATGTCTGTGAAACACCCTCATTCACACTCAAATTGCCAGCTTTTGCTGTTAAGTCAAGGCAGTAGAAGTAGATGACAGAAAGTGAGTAGCAGCTTATGATGAACACTCTGTCTCATATGCAGCTGACATCTTAAAGCTGCGTCAAATGCCGTGATCAAAGGCGTTCAGATCTCTACTGTGAGGTATGTGTGGGTTGGGGGGAGGGTCATGATGACATCTACTTCTCTACCAAGAGGTTTATTTACTTTACTTATTTATTTACATTTATTTACTAATTAATTAGGTACTTTCTAATATATTTTGAGCCATAACTGTAAATTATTAGGAGTGGGAGATAATCTGTCCATTTTGAAAGGTAATATGAATGATGCTGTATTACCAGGAGCAATCATCCACTAGTCTCTAGTCAGAATCCGTGATGAATACAATATCCAAAATCCGAGACAAAATTGAACTTTTAGTCCTCAGTGGAGACGTTCAAGTGAAATCATACAAAAAGACAACCTGTAAGTCATACGATTCACAGTTCAGGAGATGAAAGGGTAGATTATTTTATTTCCATTTTCAAAAGTAAATGCAGGTACGGTATCGCTTCCCGCTGCCACATCGTCATAGCACAAAGCGAATAAAGCCTGTCAAGTGAGCATAAGACACCGAAGATTATGTGTAGTTCACAGGTCACATTTTTTTTAGCATGCAAGCCCTCCGCAATACCTTTTATTGCTGTCGGGAGAAAGCGAAAGCCGTACTTGAATGTGATGGAATGAAGGTCCTCATTCGTTTTAAATTATGCAAAGAAGCACATGCTAACATTAACCACTGCCTACATTATTTATCCTCCTGAAAAGTGTTTTATCAGCACTAGGCCTGCTTTACTTTTAAATATTCAGATTAGAGCAGAGCTGAAGTCTCTAACAGTAGAAGCAACGGAGCAAGGCCTTTTTCACAATCCTGATATCTTTGGTTAAAAATAAAAACTATTGTAATCTCAGCAGAGCATCATTTTCCATGGGAATCAGGTCTAGCTACTCAATCAATTACTACATCACCTCTCTGTGTGGAGCACATTCAGCAGGAACTGTTGGATGGCCAAAACATACATGAGCTTCTTCTCACAATCCAATGACAGGTTCAGGTTGAATTTGACTATGGATATATTGTGTGGCACAATAACATGTGTTCATTTTTAGCATCACGATATTATCAAAAGAAACAATAACACCATAACCAGCAGAGTGGTTATATTGTAATATGTGCATTCCAAGATTATGTGGTACTATAATTTGTGACAGGGCTATATTTCCTATGGTAGGTAGGAGGAGCAGTGAGCTTATTCAAGGATTGCTACACTAACTCATGTCTATTTACTAATCAAGAAAACACAAAGTCTGTCATAGAGTTGTGCTTAGTGATGGCCATCTAGGTCATCCCACGCTGCCTCCAATGCAATGCAACAGAATACTGTTGCGTAGACTTTTGTCATTCGTTCCAAACCACTAATTTCCCAAAGACTATTATGAAAGTCTTACCCAACTTTAACAATAAGTCTGTTAGATTTGAGAGTGAACTTGAAAATGTACTAAAAGTATTATATATAGTGGGTTGTAAAATAGGACTGAGAGAAAGTGCTTAAATAAAATAGAATGTTTTTCAAAGTAACACCAAAAGGTCATAAACTAACATCTTAATCTCTTGCAAGGCACTTCGTGTCCATTTCTTACTCTTTGGTTCTTGATTCTCTTACTGATGTGGGCTTTATTTACATGGCAGGAGATTTTAGAGGGAGAGGGAAAAGCTTTTACTGTGGTTTACATTGGCCATGTATCATTGGGGTTACTAAAAACTAAAGAGCTGTTCCTTGCATTTTAGCACTCAATCTTTTCCCTCTCTTTATTCACTAACAACCATCACAAATTTGGTCTGGTATGTGACTGCTAATTCATCCTTTCAATGTATGATATCCTGTCATCTCCTCATTTGTCCCTGAGTGTTTCTAATCTGAGATAATCCCAGTCAAATCCTTTGATTGTGTGTTTGGACCTGATCCATCTCTAAAGAAGCAATTTAATGGGCTTCATGGCACTTGGTGTAAAGTCATTTATCTAGTGGAATGGATGTGGATGCATGTTTTAATAAGTGCTATTCACGAATAGTAGGAGACTTGCCATTTAATTAGGCAAAGCAAAGACCATTCAATTCCTTTGGCACATCTTTTCCTAGGGTATGATTTTTATGGTTGAGTACATTGTTAGAGAAGGTGTGGAACTCTTCCAACTTTGCATCTGTAAAAAAGAATAAAATGATTTTAGGGTGTTTTTCATTTTCTGTGAGACACATTTCTAGGAGTTGTAGGACAGGACACAGTTCTAGGAGACACACAAGCAGAGGCTACCAAAACGAACAAAGAATTACTTCAGGCCTAAACTGTTTTGGGGAACCAGCGCAATATTGTTTTTTACTTACAGTCAAAGTTAAGGCTAGATACGTGTGGGGAAATTCCAAGATCTGCTAGAGTAATTTCCAAACAGTAAGCACTGTATACATGATGGTGTGTTGCAACACATCGTACAGTCCCCCTCCATTATGTGCTCCTCCTTCATGAAAGCTGGCCAACCTCATACTAAACTTTTTTTCCTCAAACATAAGCATATTTCCTTGTTTGGTTTTCCCTTAAACAAAGTTATGTTTTTGGGTGAAATTGAATAGTTTATATTCCTGACATTTTCCATTATCAGTTGCCTACCCATATCTATTTTAATCCAGTCAAACAATGCAGAGCGTACACTGAAAAGCATTGCTCTTCCTGTCCCGACATGCTCCAAAGTAGAGCTGTGATTGGTTGCCTGTTTTTGCTACTTCCTCAAAAACAAAAACACAGCTGACACAAAACGATCAGCTGACAGCGAGTTGTAGGAAGTGCATATCTTGTAAATCTCTGTTTTGACATGTTCATTTGTCTCTAAATGTTCATATAACTCCAGCAAGAAAACACAGAGGAATGTAAAAGGGAAGTGACAGGAAACTACTGGTATCTGGAACCACTCAGAAGTGGCTGGAAGAAGTCGTCTCTGAGCCACAACAAAGAAAGTGAAATTATGGACAATGCGTATGATGCGCTATCCAACACCTCCACAGAATCAACCAAAATTATAATGACAGGTATGTACTGTGTCCTAAAGTGCTATTAGTTGTTACTTACCATTTCATAAGGAAGATTGATTACACTTTAGACTTTGTTAAATGGGTCTGTTCTGTTCATACAGTGTTGTTTCAAAGTCTGGTAGACAATGTCCACTTCTCCAGTGCTCCCCAAATGTTAACAAACTGACAGAAGGTCCAAACTTTACAGCAGGTCCAGCTTCACAGAGTACAGAGAAACTGGGCTACAACTGTCCTCCTTTATGAACTTTAAATGTTAGTAAATTGGATGACAACAACGTTCAGCTATTGTACAATCGCATGACTCACCACATAGAATCAAAAATAAATGAATGTAATAATAAAAAGTCAGGGATGCTGTGAATTCATCTCGGTCAGTAACACACAGTAATGCACGCTTCCATCTAGAGGTGCTCTCGGCCTATGCTTTATGGCCATGGTGTTAGCTTACCAGTCCCCCAACCCCCACTCAACCCCACCCCCCATTGTAGCCAGATGGCTGTCACACAGGCAATTCCTCTCCCAGACCATGCTGATTTCCCATCATTCTTTTGTTAATGAGGTCGTTAGCAATGTAACGGACAATTAAATTATCTCAATCTGGCATTTTCCCCATTCGTTCACTGTATATACTGTATAATTTTTCAAACTCATCAACATATTGTTCAAATAACATTGCTCCGTTTGGCTGCCACTGTTTTCAAAGATAGGCAATAATTCAACAGTTAATACGTTTTAATGGGTAAGTGATGTAATTGAAACACTGCACTGTTGTTTTTCAAATGAGTACGGCTACCTGTGCCTGTAGCCATTTTTCATAATATTATTCATGTCGATGATAGTATGTAATAGTGAATTAAAACCACCAGTGACAGACACCCACCATTAAAACAGTAAAGCTATTTTCAGATGGTTAAGTAGTATAACCAGAGTGCTTGACAGAGTTCATATTGGTACATTCTCCTCTGTGATGGAAGGATGTGAAAACACCATCAGTGCTTACAACTGACAAACTTTGTTTTAGTAAATCATCACCCTGTGTGGAAAAGACACAGGCCCGGAGCTGACATCCAGAGGAAGTTTTGTTAGCTGTGAGATGTGTGGAGTGCATGACTTCAGCCAGTTAGTCAAGTACTCACCTTCATCTGAAATGTTGTTGAACACTGACACTGCTGACAGTTAATTATAGAGTCACAGATCATGCAGACGTGTCAGCTTGCCTACGATTGACATGCTGCATGTTTACATCTATATGTAGTAATGTTTTCTGGTTATTTTCTCAGCAGCAGTGTGTCTGTTATTTAGGCCCAAAAGTGCCTCGGGGCTTGCCATAATGATTGTTAAAGCAGTACAGATTCGGGGGAATGAAATGTTAAAAAGGACTAGTGGGTATAATTGGTGAACTTGCCATCGCAGTAACTTTGGAAATATTTTTGGTCAGACTGTAGACACACTGCACACTGTTAACCATGGTGTCAAATTCTATAGGTATATATGTCTCTGCATGGCTCTATTATTCTCTGCAAACTGTTTTCTCCAAATAGATTGTAAAGTTGTTTTGACGATGACTGAAAACCAGCTAAACCAGATATATCGTCAGACAGACAGATGAAGAGTAAGATACACAGTGAGTCAGAGCAAATCTATGAATTTAGACACACAGTGGGATTTGGAAAGTGTCTCACCAGAATGATTTCCCTTAACACAGACTTTGCACATGGCCAGGTGGCTGGTGTCAGTAACAGGGAGGGAAGCCAGACACCACACGTTTATCTAAAAATGCCAGATTACTGACTTAACCAAGATGAGTGTTAGAAAAAGTTGCTCTAGTTTCCCCATTTCACAGCTTGTCTCAGAGATATTAATGCAGGTTGAGATATATGCCTGGTCAGTAATAAAATCTGCTTACACAGATTCTGACGGGTTACATTAAAAACCCACCCTTTGATTAAAGCATTTTTCGTCTGAAGATGGATATCCACCTGAAGCAATCCAGTTCAGTGAGAGGCCCAGAAGAGACAGGAGTTTCTGAAGCAGCAGTTTATCCCCAATTCAGACAAGCACACAGATGACAGCTAGCCCTCACTGCTGTCCTCCAGCATTTTTATGGGATGAAACCATCCAAGCTGGCTTCCAGCTACTGTCCAATATTTTGCTTCAAAGTCCCTTGTTTGGGGATCATCATGATATTGGCTAAGTTTGCTGTTAAATCAAAGATGCTGGTTGCAGCACAAAGAAGCATTAAACTGGAATGGATCTTGTGGCTAAACCCAACCTTGGGCCAAGAATAGATGTCTGGCAGCTGGCACATGATATATTCCACTGTTCACCTTTTATGTCCATGCCTAATTGAAGTAGGATCCATTTACTTGAAGATGTTAGGTATCATTTCAATATGGGTTTCAAAGCAGTTGTGAAGGTAGCAAGCAGTCACTGTGTTGCAGTTAGAATTTTTGGTAACACTTTATATTAAGGTACACAGTCAGAGTTATGTGTACCTTAATATAAAGTGTTTTTTAACAACTATCCCTTCTTTTCAGTCTCTTGCCAATCACTACCTCATATCAGGCCAATCTTCAACACTTATACCCCTTTCACACACAAATCCCGGGATTTACATGGGTTATGAAACACGGCTCATTCCTGTATTGGACCCATTCAGACCACACTATTGTCCTGGGTTTATCCCGGGTCGTCGACCATTCAGACCAGACCCCACAATACCCATGTCACCATATTTACATCTGTATACGTCACTGGGCCGAACACGTAACTGTGTGATATTGCCGTAGATAATTGAATCTTTCACCGTCTCGGTAATTTGTCGCTTTATTTCTTCTTCCCCACGAATAAACAGACGCTCTCTGATTTCAGAATCTTTCCAATTCTCCGTTCTTATTCGTTGTATTCGTTCGTTGTTGAAGCAGTGTTGAACTGGCTTGCACACTAAATGCACCTCTGATCTTAACCAATGAGGTTCCCATCCATTGCGTAACCCGGGTTATTCCCAGGTCGGGAGATAACCCGCGTAGACCCATTCACACCAACGGCTGACACGGGTCGTTGCCCCGGTGTGAGAGGTGTATTAGTTAGATGCTGTGTCATGGGCTAATATTGAGAATTTACTCACAATGGACATTTCCACCAAAGAAAAATGTGTTATCTTGGAATTATATGCTGGATCAAAACTACCCATGGTTGAACAAGTTTATATGGAGGCTGTGTATACAGAATATGCTTGTAATGGTCTGGTGTCGAAGGTAATTGCCAGGTCCAGAAAGAATGTCATGTCTCATGAATAATATGAAATTGCTCACTTCGGCTGCAATTCAGAGCTGGCTGACTTAAGTCATGCGCGCAAGTTCCTCAGATAAGACAGGAGATACTCAGGGAAAGCTATTTGTGTTCAAGATTCAAACAGATTTGTCATGTTTGCCCTTTTGTGCAGTATTGTTTGCCTACCTTTCAAGTATAGAAGATGTGAGAAGACGTATTTAATTTAATTTATGACTGTGGTCTATTCATTCAGTCAGATTAGATGTGTTTTCTACATTGCCTCTAGCCCATCGACAAAAAACAACACAGTTTAGGCCATAGGGCCTTTTCAATGTAGGCCTATCTATTGGCACACTTGGCTTGTTTTGATACACATGATACACAAAATAGATGAGTCCTAGATGAATCCCAGAATGTTTGGTTCCTGGCCATGAAAGCACTTAGGTGTTTGGTATGGTTTATTAAAGCTGCAGCAGGCAAGGTTTTAATGTAAAAATACACCTGTCATGAAGTGGAGCTGCCACAGAGAAGAGCGTCCCATCCCATTCAGCCCTATTTGCTCAAATTATTATTATTCTGGTGTTGGGTGTGGTCACTAGTGGGAAATCTTCTTCACCTTTATCAAATGAAAATAAAGAACACATAACCTACTAGAGGGGTCTGAGAGAATGCTGAGAGAAGGATTTAGCCAAATCTTAAGTTTATCCCCAATGGTCTCCTGTACAGTATTTGCTCAAATTCCTCTTCATGGATGACAAATCAGCACGCCCCTCCCCATGGTCTTGTTTTTAATGCACATAATGTGAGTATGTATAATGGTACTGTAAGTAAAAGTCAAAGTAGAATACTAATTGCAAATAAAATATACCCACATTTATAGTTTACAGTTATAGTTTTCTTTATGTTGGCTAGAAGTCTTTAATAGTCTTTGGATTAAAAAAAACAACAATGAATCTTGGGGCTTCCTATTCGTTTTTGATGGGTAAGCCACCATCCCATGCATCCTCAGTTGGCAAGTAAACTTACGGGGTATTTTTCCTCTTTTGTTCTTTTGTTTTTGAATCATGCTTTGGTTGTAAGATATTACGTCAAATGTGCGGAGGATGGAGGACACAAGAACTCATATTGAGAAAGGTTCAAGTAATGCACAGTTTACCTCTCACTGGGGTGAAAGGTAAAAAATAAAAAGCCTAGTGCAGTGTTAATTCTTCATTGCAAAGCATCTATTGCCTTACATCATTTTTGGGGAGGTAGGTAAATTTCCCCCTGTTTATGGTACCTCTGGGCAATATTCAGTTTCTCCAGCAGCACCTCCTGTGAGTGAATTTGTTAATGTTTGGACAAAAACAGTTCGAAGTGACAAAATGACAAATTTACTTGGTAATCACCAGTCTGAGCAAGGGACGAGTTCAGAGATTTACATCCACTCCTCATTTTGTGCAGTAATCAGATAATTGCACAGCACACAGTTAATGCATAACCCAATAAAGGAGAAATCAACTCAAATAATCAATCAGGTTGTAGCTGTCAAAGGCACAATTCTCAAAGAGAAAACTATATTTTAGCTCTCCTTGTCACTCTCACGTCACCACAATGTTACGTTTACTTCACTCTTGTCAGGCCATCTGTCAATCTGGTACAATTCCTTTAAATTCCAATATACACTTTTCCATGCTCCCATTGGGAACAACACCAATATGTTGTGATGCTCTAGGAGAGCTGTATGTGATCAAAGTAAAAAATCCCAGCTGCATCATAAATAAGAGGATTTATCTAAAACCCTGTCTCTAAAGAAATTGCTACAATGAACCTATATGAACAACTGTGATAAAAACTGACTCAATTAACAATGAAACGACCAGAAATTTAATTTTGCATTGATGGAATATCAGTATTTTGCGGTGATGGAAAATCAGTGCAATCAGAAACTAAGCAACGATTGCTTCGCTTCAAAGAAATACAACCATTCTGGAAGCTCATAACGTCTATCTCCTTTTTTCTACAGATGTATCGGAGTGCTTTATTTGCAGAGATGTCGAACTTGTAGCCAGTGACCCACTGAGGAATTTCTGTGACTGCAAGAATCTACTTGCCCATCACGTGTGTCTATCCACATGGATCCAGAGGGTAAGAAGCACGATCTCGGAGGGATACCTTTTTATATTTGTAATTTCAGTATGGAAAGCTATTTTTCTTCATCAGCCATTTGTCATAATATGAGGGAAAAATGTCTCTGAATTGACACCTCAAATAATCGATAAATGTGTTGCTAGCATTGTTAGCATTCATCATTGAGACAAATACTGTTAGCGCCAGTCCAGTGATCTACAATGCAAATGGTAGTATTGATTTAAATAAGGATTGCTAACAATGCTAACAAGTGGCCTTACGACCGCCTTACCCCTTGCTGCAATTTTTCTCATAGCTCCCCTAAACTTTATATTTATATGATGTCACATGACAGGAAAACTTACTTCTGGTTTCTTTTCTTAGATAGAGTGATATATAATGATTATATATATATAATTGATATGAATGATGTATATATGTATACTTTTATATATATATATATATACTTTTATAATAAGTCACACTGCTTCTAATATATTTTATTATTATTATTATTATTATTATTATTATTATCATCCATTAGCGGTGGTGATTATCCATAGCCACCACTAACATTCATTTTTTTCTGTCTCTCAATATTAATAACAACAACAATAATAACACAGATCTAGTTCTGCATCACAGCCTATATATACAGAGTCTCTCACTTCTAAGCATACAGAATCACTTGAAGATAAAGGCCGAATCCCAATTCTCATTTTCACCCCTACGGCTTCGGCTTGGCCCTTCGCCTTGGCCCTCGGAACAGAGTCACAAGGGGTAGGGGTAGAAATCTCTCCCTAAGAATTGGGACAACCCTTCAAGACGCTGATACGTCATCGATGACGTTTACTACAGACGGGACGAGTTTGTTATCGGAGATTACTATGGCAATAATGGTATTATCACAGTGACATTTGCCGTTCATCTGATGGAGATAGAAAAGCATGGATGCTCGCGATTCGTTCACAATTTATACGTTTCACGCTACTAATCGATCAAACAAGTCATCAAATAAAGACCACTGCTTCATTACCAGACCACTTCTTGACAGAATAGCGTTAGCGGTGCTCTGTAGGCTAGCAAGCCCTGCTCCTAACGTTACCCTGCCAGTCTGCACTGGTATTAGAGGAGCCATAACAAGTGCAGCAACTTAGTTATACTTCGGCGAACTTTAGTTATATTTCGGCGTCATATGCCATCAAAGGGGGGAAATGCGACATGGAAATATGTCAAAATGCGGGACTGTCATGCACAAATCAGCCTAAAAACAATGTTGTAACTAGCGAGGTAGACATCGGCATACTAGCGATTTTTTGTTATGCTTGTTGTAAAGAAAAGGTCTATAATACATTGAAACGACATTAAACTAAGATAATACCACGGTTAGAATATTTTAAAAATCTTTATTAACGAAGAAAATACTACATTTGTGGTTCACTTTGAATGGTAGTGTAGCGTTCGCCATGATCTTCCAGTTGATTCGCAGGTCATTCTGGGAGATTTCTCATAGCCCTCGGTTTGTAGTGTGCCCCTGAAAAATCTCCGTTTGGAGGGCCATGTAGCCCTTGCACTTAGCCCTACCCCTCGATCACAAGATAATTGGGACACCCCTACCCCTTCACGTGAACGCGCAAAACGAAGGGGAAGGGCTAAGGGGTAGGGCCAAGGGGTGAATTGGGATTCGGCCTTGGGACACCCCTACCCCTTCACGTGAACGCGCAAAACGGAGGGGAAGGGCTAAGGGGTAGGGCCAAGGGGTAAATTGGGATTCGGCCAAAATGTTTGCTGTTTAAACGTTTCCTCTAGCGACATCCACTCTTGTAGGCCTCTTTGAATATTCCACAAGTGGTAGACAGCATGCTACAGGAGACCTTTCATCTGCACCACCCAGCTGTCAGAGTGAAGAGCCACTTCCATTAAGTGTGTCTCTCCACTATACAATTATATACAGACACACATGCATAAGCTCATGTAAGCGTGCATGCACACACACACACACACACACACACGCACACACACACACACACAGACTCCCCTTTCTGCTGAGTGTGTGTGCTGATGTATGCTGCAAAACTACTTCTAGGTGTGTGTGTGTGTGTGTGTGTGTGTGTGTGTGTGTGTGTGTATGTGTGAGAGAGAGAGCACACGACCTTTTAGAGTGCTCAGGATAGGGAGCCCCTTTCCCTTTTACGGAACAGAAATCAGCAATTGACCTGTCACTTTTGCTCTGATAGCCATCTCTAGAAAGCAGGTCATGCACGTATGTCTAAAGTGCCTCTTAACCGCATTTTATGAAGCCAGAAAATGTAATCCAATAACGATTTGACTTGTGAGAGCCAGCCAGCTGGGAGTGATAGCATGCACCGTTACCACTCCTAAAAGCAGCTTGAACAAAAAAGGGCAAATTCCACGTCCTTATTTAATTTCACCCAGAACAGCATCACACAGATTGTTGTTACAAAACAGCAGGCACGCTGGATTCAAACACACAAAACAGCACTGGCATTCATTCCCACAACTGTTGATACATACTTCAGCTGTTTGCAGCAGAGGACTATCAGAATAATGATTATCATCTGCACTGAGGCAAACCATACGCTATCTTTTTTTAGACTGCCTCATTTGTGCCCCCTCCCTATTCAGGTTCCCAAAGACAAATAGCATGGCACAAAACTAATTAGTAACCAGGAACTAGTTAAGAGATGCCCTTTGAAAAACATGTCCTGAGGCAGGATTTAAATATAGGGACAGAGTCAGTGACTGAGTGTGCCTAGGAGATCCCGGCCTCCAGGCATAGCAGCACTTTGACCTCTGACCCTCATTATAGGGAGAGCATTCCTAGAGGGGTGAAACCCCTCACAGCACAAAGTACAAGGGCATGGGAGGACTGTATGGCTTGTACCATACCAGCCAAGGCCTGGTGTGTCTCACTACGCTGCCCACCGACGGCTTTTTAAATCAGGGGCTTGAGAAAATACAGAGCAAGGACAGCAGTGTATACCATTACTTTCCAAAAGCCTATGTTAAGCCATTGCAATCACTCTCCCTCCAGTATCCCAACAGATAAATATGTTTTTCATTTCTATACAGACTCCATCTGGTTTCACTCTATTGAAGTTAATGGAAATGATATTCTGTAAAAAAAAATTGCTCTCCAGAATATGTAATCCCATCCATTTGAAATAAACCTCAAAGTAGTCAGAGCAAAAAAATGGATGACAGTGGTAAGCCAGATGCAGACAAGCTTTGAAAATGCTAACAACTACCTAGCTAAATATAGTATTGTTTCAGACTTGAGAATGAAGCAGTGACCAACGTATGAAGAGATGAAAAACGGATTGGGAATGGAGATGAACCACAATGCAGCAGATGATCTAACATGTTGACATACAATAAAATGCTTCTGTGTACAAGTGTGTGTGTGTGTGTGTGTGTGTGTTCATGTCAGCGAGTGTGCCCTTGATGCTGAGTGCGTATGTGCATATCCCTTTTAATTGCGAGTGGTTCAAATAGTGAGTTAAGCTCCCCCGCCCTCTCTCTCATGGGTTGATAATTCTCATCATTGCAAACAGACTTGCTTTACATTCATTAGCCAAACACTCACAGCAATCAGGCCACAGCGCCAGGGGCAACGGTCCTCTTTATAAAATCACATTGCCTAATAGCAGTGTTCTATAATTATATGCCATTAACATCTATCAAAATGTGCTGCTACATGCCATGCATATTAGCAGTGGATTCGCCAATTGTGTTTGTACAAATGCTTTCCTTGCCATTTGCATCTTCAGTTAGTTAACACCAGCTTGAAGATTATTGCCAACATGTTATTTTCATTTCATGTGCGATGCTATCAAATTACATTTAGGCAAGTGTTACACTTGAAATATTACATTTAGTGGAGGCAATAAAATATGTCTATTGACATATGCCTAAATACTAATTACAATACAAATTTGTAGCACTGTAAATAAATTAGTATATGTAAACTTAATGTGCCCAAGCCGGCATGCCTTTGGGTTAAAAAGCAATCATATTTTATAAACAAACATAATTAGTTTATTGATCAAAACACAAACAAGTGATTTGTCATTCACGCATGTCATACTAAGTCCAATACTGGAGCTTTTGTTTTGATAGCTCACTGTTACCAAATTAGTTAACAAACTGACTGACTGTCTTTGTGTCTGTCTTTTAAACATTGCAGGGACATGGTAGCGCGGATAGGTTGCGGTGCATTGTGTGCAAGGCCAAGGTAAGTGTGTTTGAGTGTGTGTGCGTGCATGTATGTGTGTGTGTGTGTGTGTGATGATTTTTGCATGTGTGGTTGTGGTGGGGGATTGGATTGCAAAAATTCTATAAAATATTCAATGATGTCTCATTCTTTTAATCTTGCTTTGTGAGATTTGGGTACAGAGCATTTAAACAAATACCATTTAAGTGATAAAAGCAGCTTTAAAAAGAGCAGATCCATAATACTAATGAGCAATCAGGTCTTTGCTTCTCTATCTCTGATTTAGCTGATTTGCTAGCAGTCTTTTGGTTATGAGCTCTAAGCTGTCTTTTATTCCTTATTATTGTACCAGAACACTCACTGTGGAAAAATGGAAACATTATAATATTTGGCAAAGGATACAAGCCATGTAATGACAAAATCTGTATTCATTTCATGAGGAGAAATTAATCACGCTTTGCTGTGGTACATTCCCAATGCAAATTTTCTGTCAACACGTCGTGTCTTCTGTTTGTGAGTTTATTTGTATGAAATGGTGGAGCTGATGTGTCATCGCAGATGGGGTCGCATGCTAGATAAGGTGGGCACATTACAAACCGTCTCAGATTAGGAAGCATACTGTTGATGTGCCATATGTATTCATGCTTGCACAGTAGGTCAAAGCATCACAAGCTGGCCACAGAGTGTTTTATTCATTGTTTGCTCCACAGAGCTCTATTGAAAATTTGATCTTTGTTTTCTGTTCCCTTTTGTTTTCTGTTCTGTGATCCCTTCTTTGAAAGAAAATGTCACAATAACTCTTGTGACATTGTTTTTAGTTATTCTGTATTTTAACATAATTTAAACAAATAAAATCATGCTACACACACAACAAGATGCTGAAAGGGAGAGGAGGATACTTTGGAGGACATAGCTGTTTAGCTCAAAAGATCATGTGGTACCAGTAACAGTGTTAATTTGATCTATACTTTTCGGGAACTCTGGCCTGTTGTGCGAAGCGATGTCCCTAAATAATATATCAAGATGAGTTGCTTTCTTAAATGTCAATATGGAAATTCCTCCAAGAGCTGCCACGCTAACCTGCAGACTCTCACCTGACTGTAATAATGCAACTCAGTATTGTTTAAATCCAAGTCATTTTCATTTTTTTTCAGTTTTGTTGACAGGATTTGGCTGGAGGCAAGCAACTTTTTTTTAAGGGTGTTGCAACCATCTCTGCTCTTCTTTTACCTATGAGGCGACATTTCTTGCACTTTTGCTGCACCTTCAAATTTACTTTGCACTTGTCTTTGTCCACTGTAGCACTGGCATTGCCATTAATTATTAATGTAGAGCAGTAAATGTCTGAGAGACACCCCACTGAGAGACCAAACAACCATAAAGAGTGGATAGTGGTAAGGACTGGTGAATGCTGCATGTAGCAGCTGTGCCATTTAGAGAATGATTGTTGGGAAGCTTCTACTGTATATTGATATGAACTCTGCTAAGTTAATGCATCAGTATAATAACATTTTAATGTCTGCAGTGGCACGGCCATTTAATATTTTTCCACAGAGAGATGTATATGTAGATCAGCAATGACTGTAATGATGATAGTAATAATCATTTGGTCCTGTGCTGCTATCACTCTGTAATGCATTGCTGCAATCACCCTTGGTTAAAATTTAGAGCCTTTAGCGATTAAGACTTTGAAAAACTCCCAGCGATGCTCATCATGCAGTCTCCGATTCAGCGTGCCAACTATATCAATTTGTAGCGTTTTTTTTGTTGATGCTGCTTTTTTGTTGGTTGTTTTTCCTTTTTGCAACGGGGTCTCAAATGTGGGCCATTTGTATGAGTTATGCTAATTTGTTGGGGCAATGAATGCATTAATTTCATTAGCACATGGCCTCAAAGCAATAATTACCAGAGTAGGTGTGTCACAAGCAATCATGTTAAAATTTGCCAGTTAATTATTAAGATTTTGTTCTGAGGGACCTGGATTTGACATGAGTCGCCCAGGGAAAAAAAGAGAGAAAGTTAATGCATTCCAGTGGCCAAGGCTAGGTGCTTGTTGTTGTACACAGTGGGGGTGGTTGTGGTATTATGGGCCTACTGGCATGATTTTTGCATGTTGACAGCTCACATTCTGGACTAATTACTGAAAATAGCAGAGGGCTAGCTGGTGCTCAGTCAATCCAGGGGGGCGTAATTATAAAGAAAAGGAGGGCCAGAGCTGACTTAATGGCCTTTGCTCCCATTGATTGGAGTCCAGTGGAGTTGGCATTGGTGGGGAGTGGTGAAGGAAGAAGAGATTCACAGCTCCCACCCTTGGCCCTGATTAGCCCTTGTCCGACACAGAGCTGAGGTCAGGAGGACAGAGTGCCTAATGATACTCTTAAAAAAACCACAATACTTGGTACCTTCAGGGGTTCTTTACCTGATAACTGTAGGAGAACACCCATGAATAGAATGGAAAATCCTTTTCAAAAGTTGTATAACACTATGTATAGGAAAAGAAAAATAATAAAAAAGAAATTCTGAGTCTTTCAGAAAAAAATGATATTAAGGTTTCTTTTGGAACCTTTATCCCTTGTAGCCCACTATTGTTGCCAAGATCCCATGATGTCAAGTCCACTCTTAAAATAAAGCATCTTGAAACCCAGAATAACCAAACAAGTCAAAGCACTGTCATTGCTGTTGTTTACAGACAAGAGAGCATGTGCCAAAACATCCCTTTTCAAATGTCTTGAGAGCCAGTATTGCTGCACTGAGGAACCTTTGAGACCTGATTTAATGTTTCACAATTGAAATAATTTAGCTTGAATAGAAAATAGAGGAGCGAGATGTGTGACAGATTCAAATCCGCTTTCCTAGATAAATAGTCCAGTCTGGGCACCTCATCATAATTGTGGAAGTCATAACTTAACATATTTCCAAAAGAGCATAACCAATTTTATTCTGAAAATAATATAAATAGATATGTTTATATGATTGGAATTGTAAATGAATCTTTTCATTGTATGGAGGACTGCAAACCAAATCTTGTGTTTGTATTTTCCCATCTTTTAGGTCAATCCAAAAACTGAAATGAATTTTCTAAACACTCCATTGTATATAACAAAATTAGGATTTTATTATTATTATTAAGCTAGGCCTTGAGTGGTGTTTTAAGTTACATTTAGTGTACCCACACACCGACCTACATTTCTTGTTTTAAAAACAATAATGGTCTTTCAAGATACTCCTAATTTTTCCTCCTCCTAAGATTTTAACTCAAATTAACTTTTTTTTTAATGCAGTGGACCATTATAGTCACAATATGGAAGTCAATCCAGACAGAGACACTCTAACTTGAGAGCTTAGTTTATACAGCACTTCATCCAATTTAAAATCTTCTGACACAATTCTGCAGTTTCAGAACCTTTCCCCACCCTGTGTCTCTCAAGTGTCTCCTTAAAGGTGCCAACGTTTTCTCTCCCATCCCCCTCTTTGAAATAAAAAATGTTAATCATCACTTGATTTTACATGGAAAGCAGCTTATCCTTTGATTTTGATGAATGCAGCAGCTGCCAGACTCTTCATTTGACTAAAAGCAGGACATTCTGCCTAGGCCTCTCATATGTCACTAAGCCTCTGTCAGGACAGTACTATGACAGGAGATGGCACATGAAAGGAATGCCTCCTCATGGCTTTCCCAGGACAATGGAACTTGGCCTTGAGGTGACACAAGCATGTATCTCTGTGTGTGTGTGTGTGTGTGTGTGTGTGTGTGTGGACTTTGGACCACTCGAATGCAACACTGAACGCTCTTCAGTTAGCAGTTTGTTTGCTCTGTATATCCCTCTAAGACAGACATACATGTATAAGACCATTTGTATATTTTACTCTCTGTTATAAATGTAGCACGATTATTCATTTCTGGAAATGCACACCATTTTATTAAAATAGACCCACATGTTTTTCCTTGCTAAAAAATGCTTGTGGTTTACAATTATAAATGTAGGTTTTGTATTTGATGCAAAGTCTGTGGAGAAATTTTGGCTGAGGCTTGTGCCAGTTCCACAATGGAGAATCACAAGGTTACCGGACAAATAGCAAAAACCATGGCAGCTGGTTTGGTTGGATAAGGTCGCAAACAAGATTTAATTTACTTCAATAGCAGGATCAGTCTATAGCCATTATTCCTAGACAAGACTTAGACTCTGGTAATTTCACTCTTTTTATTTAACCTTGGTGCCCCCCCCCCCCCCCCCTTTTTCCTGCCATCCATCCCCAAACTGAATTCATTTGAGTTCGTAGTCGGGAGGGTCCTGAGGCTGATTCAATTAAGCTGTCCTTTAATTGTCTCTCAGGCATTCAAACTGAAACTGATGGAGAATTAATAACAGTTCCAGTTGGTCACCATACTGTTTGCAACCCTGGAAACACCCTATACAAATGGAGACTGGGACAGTCCCCCTACCTCTCTGTCTGTTTTGGTAGTTTGATGATACAGCTGTGAGTAAAATGTGGTCACATTTGCTGTGCGCCCCTCCTTCTTGGCCTGCAGCTCATCTGTCACCCACCCCACCTTTGTCCCAACACCCCAGCCTTTTGTAGAACCAACAAAAACATACCAGATGTATACATTTTTGAGTTTATCAACTTAAAAAGTCTCAGATTTGTTAAACTTTGCATATGCCATATGTGTTTCTTGCTATAAATCACAAAATCCACCATATCCAACAATTACTGATGGATGATGATTGAAACACGCCGTATAGGTCTGTTTAGCATTTATTTTTTCATTATCTCATTTGTTCTTGATTAAACCACATGGAGGAAGCAAGTAACAGGAAACTGAAAGAAGAGCAACTTTGCTGACTGAGAAGTTGATCACTGTGGTATGTCTGACTCTGAGAAAACAACAATTTGTGAAGGCATTAGTATTTATAATTCTGATGGAAGAAGATATGTTAAAGGGTTAAAAGCAATGATGGGCAGAGAAGTTTTGAAGTTCACATGTCATCAACAGCCACACAATCAACTTCTACCTCTGAGATTTTCCCCCAAAGTCTCTCATTGTCTTTAAACAGTACCAAAGCAGTCATTATGCTCAGACATAATGTACCATAATGACAGTAATTTCAGTATCAAATTTTCAAATGTTAGGCCTTAATTCATTGTGGTTAAGTAGCTTAGTTGTAATTCACATTTTCTACCCTACTTAACAGAGTGCTCAAGGAATGAGACGTCTAAACCAAGAGGGGAGAGTACTGCATGCAGAAACACAGTATTATTTGAATACCATCTCAAATACATGAAGCCTGTTTAACTTTCAGGATTTATGAGGCGCCAGGCATAAAAAAAAATGTATACAGTACTTCTAACCCTAAATATTATCATCAAGCTGGATTTCCACTCTCAAAAATATATTCTTTTTTTTTTTGTAGGAAGATTTGTCTCTGGCCAACCAGTTTGTCCGACAAATGAGAAAAATATGGCCTGTGCCTATCTGTGCTTAAAAATGTTTACCGACATGTAGGTGATGGCAAGTCATAAAGATTTATCATTTTAATAAAAAGTGCTCATGTACTAAAAAAAACAAAATAAGAACATGTCCTCCTAATTCAGTCGACTTGTATACCATCTCATATTGCAAAATGTATATTTGTTCTATGGGTGGACATTTTAGTCAAGACGATTTTTATTTGTTGGATTTGGATTTTTACTGATAAATCATTAATTACTGGCAAGCCCAGAAACAAATATAGTAATCTTACAGTTACTATATTTACCATTCAACACCATATTCTACATGCATGGTCTAGAGCTTTTATATATATCCACATTTTTGTTGTTTTTGCTTTTTGTAATTCTCTGATTCGCATGGAAACAAAGTATATATGTCTTTCCTGAGGGTACACACTATTTACCCTCTTAGAGCCTGATGTATTAAAAATGGGTAGAAACACTTTCAACATCGAGTTTGCAATTTAGAAAAACAAATGAGTGTGTTTACCTGCATGCAACCTTCCCACGCAGAACCACAGTCACTCCTCATCTTCCATTGTAGGATGAAAACTCTGATCTCTCCTGTTGCACTCATTGTAAGTCACTCTTGGTAAGAGTGCCAGCTAAATGCCTAAAATGTAAATGCAAATACATAAAGACTTTGAAGTCCACGGTGTGTGGCAAATGGGATAATGATGATATAAGCGAAGTGGCATAATATGGGATAAGTGTGGGATAAGGATAATGGTTATATGGCAAGGTCAAATGAAATGGTGTATGGATTGCAAGAGAGGCATACTTTTTTTAAATACTGTATATTTTCATTGTAAACCTCATTTTAGTATGTTGTATATAGTTCCAATATCATCATAAAAAATCATTCCAAAAATATTTTATTTATCTTGTTGCATTTCCAAAGGGGTAACATCAATGCCTAATGTTATCTATATTAAAACATTCAAAATCTATATTAAAACCTGAAACCTCCAAAGGCTTCTGTAAAGACATTCAGCACTGAACAGTGTGCACTAAATGTTGCAGAACAATCTCTTAGTGGACACATCAACTTAGTTGAGGACTCACTGTAATAATATCAGATTTGGTTTCGTTTTGTTTGCAGTTTGGTTTAAATAGGGCATAGGAAATGGACTCTGTTTAATCTGAGCATTGAAATGTAGACCGTGTAATCAGTTCTCGTTCACATGTGGGCCAAGATAAGACTGGTTTTATTTGTGTGTAAATCTATCCTGAGAGGCCTCATTCTTGGCTGTGGCTATGGTAAGCCATGCCTCGGAGCTATAGGAGTGAGTGTGTGTGTGTGTGTGTGTGTGTGTGTGTGTGTGTGTGTGTGTGTGTTAAAGGGGCATAACTGGTCCTTCACTTGGGTCCCCACCCTCTGCCTCAGGATCCTTGTGTAATTGAGAGATGATCTGGGCATCGCACACAAAGCATGGTCACACTGCCTCAGGAAGTGAACACAAATAATCTTTGTAACAAGGCTGGGATGCATTTTCCTCTCTCATGGTGGAAACAAGGAAATGTAACTCAAGGGTGGATAATTTGATTCCTTAACAAGACAGTGGTTGAAATTCTGACTAATTTGCTGTTCAATAAGAGAAAAAGTTCGACAACTGTTACCTTTTAAACATATAATACAGTCCCTTAACACTTTGAAACCATAGCCTTGCCAGTGTTGTAAACAGCACACTCTTTGTTTCAACAAAAGTTGCAGTGTAATACAATACGTGTATGTATTCTTAATCATCTGCATCCATTTCCATTACTTCAGATCTGTAGTAGCACAATGCATTATGAAGAAAACTTGATTGCAAGTTGTCACCTGAGCCACATTTCCTTTAATTAAAGCCTTTGTGTGGACACATATGCATAGAAATGGCTTATTTTAAGAGTGGATGAAAAGGAGTTCATTTGAAAAACCACAAAGAAACCATTTATTCACACCAAAACAGCACTTGCTGTATGACAAATGATTCTTTAGTCTTATGAATAATTCTCAAATTCTAAGCAATCACGTTTTAGAGGTATCGTAAATCCTGTTTAAATGGCCTCATTCATTATACCATGGATATGGGAGGGATACTAAAAAAGTGTTATGTCTGGAATTGTCACTGACTCCATGCTTTGCTGGAAGATGTTCTGGGTAGAGCTGATATATGGTGCAACTGACTGTATGGTGATGGAAATGTCGCTGTGGCCTCGTTAGCATTCTGTTGTAACCCCCGGGCAAGGGTGTCAGATTCTCTCAAAATTTACAGCTCAATTTGGAACCCAAAGATACAGTGCGTAATGGCTTTGGGGTGTCTTATAATGAAAATACTGATCCACATTAGCAAGGTTTGCTATAAGGAAAATGTAGATTAATAAAAAACTACAAAAGTGAAAGGTTGGCATTGGTCAAAAGCAGCAAACACATGAAATTCAAATTCAAACCACTAAGTCCAACTTCAGCTAGTTTTCTCTAACAGTGCGTTTTAGTACACCGCTTCACAACTGCTATAGTCGAGTAATGTCTTCTGCAGTTCAAACATCATGTGGGCTCTGGGCAGATTACCTAAAATTCTACCTGTAGCATTTTAACACCAATAAATCATTATCACATTAAGACATTAGTAAAATTACTGTAAACAAACGAGACCATCACAGAGAGGTGTTTTACATTGTGTACCACAGGGTCGGATTTTGTGGGAAATCTGCTAGATTGCTTTATGGCACAAAACAAGAAGAGGGTGTTGGTCGACGCAATAATTACTTCCAACATGTTTATTATCTTAAAGTAAAGAGAACAACACACACATGGCATTCAGTTCTGACAGTAAGCAATAGGGTTTATGGGAAATGTGGTCTTCATTTGGAGAAACACTAGCACTAACAATACCACTGGTGTGACATTGAGGCAACCGTCTCGATCATGCACTAGTTTGTTTACGGTATTTGCCAAATGCCAATGTATCTCACTTAATTTGACAATGATATATTGATGTTTAAAAATGCTACACATAGCACCTTTAATTTATAATCTTACAGTAGGTTTTCTGCAGTGCCTTATACTACATATGCCAACCATTTGATTTCCATCTCTTTATTTTCATATTCCAAGCAACTGAATCTCTGTTAATTATGACTACCTTTAATAAATAACAAGGACTACTTTTTATGACATTGTTACAAGGCCTAATTCATTAGTTCTAATATAAATCAATCTATCAAATCAATCTCACCCACTGATCACCCCAGGTCATATGTTAGCAGTTACGCAGTGATGGAAACACCCCATCACTGTTGCACAACTTATTCTAGTTACATTACTTGTTCATACTGTTAGTTATCTTGATGATCTTGTTTAGTTCAACTAGAGATCAGAAATGTGGACTGTACTTAATTTCTTTTCATAAAAACACTCAAGCATTTACTTGTTTTGACATCAGTGCAAACTACTAATTCACTGTAAGACATATTTTCATTATTGTATTATGAATTTTATTTTCACAATAGAAAAAAATAAAGCATTTTACATTTATTTAACATTGAAGAAACATCTTTCCAGAACAGAAACTCCTCATTAGTTATTATCCATTAAGACTTTTCAAGCTTGGTACAGGTGAGTGAATGAGTGTGTGTGTGTGTGTGTGTGTGTGTGTGCGTGCATGAGTTGGTATGCGTGTGTGGGTGTTTATGTTTTAAAATCCCACTGCCATATTGCAACGCCTCATCAAAGCTTTTGATTAGCTACGCGTTTATGTTTGGATGGTCCATTTAATTAGGTTATGTATGAGATAAAGGCTGGCCAAAAGTAATCACAAGGATTATTTACTCTTGTTAATTGAGGTTCCATCTTTCCACCGCGAGCTAAAGGTTAATGTTCTCTTGGTGTATTATTTACCGTCTTCACTCCATAGGCTGACTTACATAGTGTGTAGGAGGAACGAGAGATTCCACAGGTACAGGGAAATGGAAAATGATTTGTTGGGTAATACTGAAAGTATTTGAACTTTGGACATTTAATAGGCCCACCACTAGCATAATGTAATACTACACAACGTTCTCTTTAATAATCTTTTTTGCCATGTGGTGCTCAAGTTTCCTAGGGCTTTGGGTAGGTGTCGCTCATCACCACTCTTAATCTCTCCTTTAACTAACTACTGAGTGCTATATAATTCTCTATGCACATGTAAATCATAAAGTGAGGTTTAAAGTGAATTGAAAGGTAGATTTGAAGTGACATTGTGTGATTAATTCTCCTGCTCTCTAAATGACCCTTGGTTCTGTCTTCATAGGAAAGCTATTCTAATAGTCTTTCCAATACTGATTTAAAATTACAAAAATGCTAACCTGTAGGTTAATAAAAATGGTAATTTAACTAGTATCTGATTTAATTGACTCTGAAGAAGTACTTAAGCGTGTTTGCACTCTGGAAAATCTACATGGCTCAGCGGCAAAGAAATGGGAATATCCAGCTGTCAAGATAATAAATTTGACTATTTCATCACTGTAATCTTCAGACAATCACCCTTTGTACTTGTCTCTATGGCTAGCCACTAATGTAATAAATCATCGAAATGTTTTGAATTGTTTCACATGGCTTAGAATAGTTGAACTTCAGTAAAAAAGCCTCCAAGTGTGGCGCTCCCAAGTGTTCTTCACCATAGGACTTCTGCCAGGTTGCCATAACAATGCCAGCTTTCAATGCACACTATGAGGAATGTATAGGGAAATACAATTGTTAAAGTTAGGTTTCAAAAGACGGGTTTGGGATCCAAAGTGGGCCACATGCTGTGGATCCCTATATGACAACAGGCTTGCAAACCAAATAGTACTTTCAGGAGCATCATCTCTTCTTTTTTCATTTCTTATTTATGGGATGCCAAAAATATGCTCCCAGGGCTATCCTTTTTCTGTGGCTATTTGCAAAACTTGAGAGGTAAGAGGATTTATCATTTTGACCCATCACACAAAGACAATGAGCTGAAGACAATATTGGTGTCCAACTGGGAGAAGTGAGTGTGGGCACACCCACTGATCCCCAGGCCTCGTTCTAAAGACAGAATCATGTTACAGGTGTGGGACCCATTACTCTTGTCTCTATCAACTCGCTGCAACATTACCTTTCTAAAAAGTGAGTGCATGTGTGTCCATTGCAGGGATTACTGTATGTTAGTGCTGAACTTTGCATTATGTGTCTGGCTTGTTTTGTCCAACCTGGGCTTCAGGTTTCCGACAGTACAGAGCATTAGATGAGCCCTGTCCGAGATGACAGTGGCGAGACAAAGCAGCTCTCCCTGTCTCCAGTAAATACCACCACAATATCAGCCCTTTGCATAGAGACTTGGTAATAAAATGGTGTTGCAGAACTCTCCACTTTTTGGGAGCTGTTTGTCCCTGGGGCTAAGGCTAATGGTTTACTGACTCCCCGACAGGCCCTAGGGCTCCAGGTAGTCTCACATTGTCAACCTGCTCTCATTAACTCCTATAACTCCTGGAGAGACACAAGTCAGACAGCCACATACTGTAGCTCTTATAAGTAGAAGTGCACTGGACTGACAAACACTTTTACAGGCAAAGTACAGATACAACCCCCCATAAAAATAATTTTGGTTGTTGTTTTGTTGTTCAGTTTGAGACTACTTCTTAAGCAAGATGATCATTGCTATTTAATCTTAGTTAGTTGTTTAGTTTAATCTTAGCAGACAGTGTTTTCCGTACAGTACTGCATACCGTACAGTTGGCAATCATTTATTTTGTCATCAATTTTGTAAGTGTTCTTTAAAAGCTAGTCCCACAACAACATATCCATTACCCCTATCCCAATTCTTAATTCAGACATATCTAATTGATGTTTAAGACTTTCTTTCATCACCCTTATCACATATACCCCACTAGATGCTTTATGTATGAATAGAAACTCATGGCAATCTCCACATTTGATGACAGCGTTAAGGAAGTCTGGTACATGTTGCAGACATGCACTTGCATTTTAACCTGAACAGAACCAAATACAGTTCTGAGTGGTGTGCACATTCACCTCAGACACTTTATTGCTCCTGAAGGATTATTGTATGGCTCACAGTACTGCTGGTGTGTTGAATTATATCAGAATATTTGTTTAAACATATATACCTAAAATCTTGGTGGAAGATGTGAATGAGATATGTGCTCTTTGCTCATTCAGCAACCATCAAACTGCTTTTGAGTAAGGCACTGACCACCCATCTCTTCTAGAATGGCTGGGCAACAGTACAAGACTGTGGTTGTACTGGGAGTTCACAAGAGTGAGCTCTCTCCCCTTGCAACTACTCTCCAAGGCTGTTTCAGTAAATAAAAATTGTGTTCTTAGTCATTTTACCAGATTAAAATGGGGTTTAAAAATGAACCACGTTTTGGGAACACGTCTTTCTCCCTCTTCTTCTTCCTTTCCCCCCTATGCTTGTGCTTGTTGGGGTTGCAAAAAGATTAGGGAAAATAGTGCATCATAAACTGGCTCCAGGCCTCGGGGCAACAGTGTCTGCTCTAAAGCTGGATAATCTCATATCAGTGTGGCGTGTTCATTTAGCTTAAAAGATAGGACAGTTTTATAAGCAGCTCCTTAGGTTATTATGGAGCTTTTCATACTCAAGATGATAAACTCATTCTGGCACCTGTGTAATTTACTAATGACTTGTGATTTTAGCCTGTACTGACTGTGAGGTGGGGAGGAATTACAATGCATTGCAGAGACACTGGCAGCCTCTGACACCGAGGCCGAACCTAGTGTGGCTGTGTTTCAACAGCAGCTTCTTTAATTAGGTGTGCGTACTTTATTTGCAAAGATCATGGAAGAGCCTGGGGAAAGGTAGATTTAATTAAGGGACACTGATGAAAGCACACAACTCTCACAATCTCAAAAGGGTTTCCTCTGATATTGATGCAAAATATCCCGATGACAGGTGGTGCTGGGGAGGATCTGACTCGTGAAATAGAATGCTTTGGATTCATTCTCACCATGTGTAGGTGGGAAAGTGTTCTCAATTGGTTCAGGTCTTCTGCTACATATCACTGTACTAAATGTTACTGGTAAGTGAAATGCATACATGAAATACATAATCTAGTGTAATTCTAGGGAATAAAATGTAAAAAATGAGATGGCACATAAAGGAAGTCTGATGGTTGGTGAGATATTGAAAATATACATCTCTGCAATTAACAAGTGCAGGCCTGCCACATTGTCAAATGCCCTCACGCTCTGTCTCTGCGATAATTGTCACAGCCCCTCTCTTTTATTACAATCTGTCATAGAGTCAACCATATTCATTATGAATTCTTATCTCCTTGTGCTTTAACATTTGCCAGATGGCACATTGGTATCAAAAGCTAATAATGATGTAGTAAGGAAATTAAGACTTTATCAAAAGCTACTTAATGCCGGAAAAAAGGAAAATCAAAATACATTGATGCATCAGTTGATCCCTGATGATCCCATCTGTGAATGTGTAAAAGGTGAATCCCCCTATCTTATAGTCATGGAACATGCAAATAGGAGAGCAAAGCTGGAATAAGATTGGGCTTAGTTTAACTAATCTTTCTTGGGTACAATCTAAGTTTGATGTGGAGAGAAATCCCTCTTTATACACATAGAGATCAGTAACTTTACTTCTAATCTACAGTATAGAATCCTTTGGTAGAAATAGTAATGCCCATTAAATGTACCTTGGAGAGGTAAGATGTTAGCACATGGACAGTTACAGTTTGAAACTTCTCAGACATTTTTCACACCTGCCAATTCCCAATAAAAAGTTTTGAAAGAGCTGTCCAAACTACCTGTGTCACAAGCTGCAGGTGCCCCCGTCTAATTAATACATGTACAAAACCTAAATCCGTTTTATTACAGCCAGAGTAAAAACAACAACGGCTCTTGACATGGTGTGATATAAAAGTTTTGACAGAAGGTAGACAAGGTAAGAAGAAAGAGAATGAAAACTCATGATCTAATTTGACTAATCACATAGTTGTCAGGAATTGGTGATTGAGATGCCTGATGTAGTTTTCCCCTCGTCTTTAAATAATGCAGTAAATTAAAAGGAATTGTGCCTTGGAGCTCTCTTACAGCATTGATTTAAATGAATCAGGGTCAGGCTTGTCAGAGGAAGATTAGTCTCCGTTGTCCAATAACATGCTCACTGTTGGGAAAATTATTCCAACAGCATGTCTGCATCAGTGCACCCACTTCTATGACCCCACAGCTACTAGAGAGTACATGAGACGGAGAGGGGGGGAAGTACTCCTACACCTCAGGTCTTGCCCTTAGAAAAATGTGGTCAACTTTAGTGAGACAAACACGTGTACTCTTAGAATTATTACCTTTGACAAGGCCAAATACCTGATAATAAATACCATATGAATACTACAGTATAACAATATACTATGATTACTCTCAACTGAAATCTTGAATTTCTTCTTGATCTTGATCTTGAAAAGGTCTAGGCTTAGAATATAGGGAGAATTTCAACAATCCGCAATAAATATCTTGGGTTTGAGAAATGAGGCTTGTAGGGACAAGGGGTGCGGTCCTAGATTTGTCAGTTTGTCAGTGACACCTTGAATACTTTAGGAATGATGAGCAAAAGTTGTGGAAGATAATGTCTAGTTACATGGACTTGTTGTCATGTTGTTTTTCATCCACTCCTATTCCATTCCATTCTGATCACACCTCTCCAACGGCAGGTAACTATTTCCTCAGGATTAATGTCTCAATTTCTACATCCTCCAACACCTCACAGTTAATGACCTTGATTTAAATCACAAGAAGGTATGTAGGAACTCACATCACTTCCCAACAAGAAAATAGATCAGCTTTTAGATGTTGTTTTTGTCTGGCCCTGTGCTGCCCACCTTTTGCCCCTGCAGCTATCACTGAGACAGGCAATTGAGGCAATCGTCTTTCATCTAGTTTGTGCTTTGATTGATTCAGCGCTGTTCTACCAAGTTGGGACACCTTATTCATGCATATACTGTGTTTCTATCCCGTTGTGCAAATTTCTTCATTAATATTTCCTAGAATGGCAACCTGATTGTCGAAAAAAGATTAATGGTTAAGGTTAATGAAAAGTATGCTAAGTTTAGAGGATAAATTTGATATTCTTTCTAAAAAATACAAATAGTTACTCCCTCTGGTGGTTCATTATTTTTCCTTTTGATGAAATTAGTACAACTGTGCTTCCTAATGTCTTAGATGTGGGAGTTACCATCCCATTCTACTGTTTGCAAACAGGGCCCTCTGCCTTGTCCTTCGTGCCAGCCGTAAACCACCACTGGCAAAATTAAAACACACATGTATTTGTATGTGAACACTCACAAACACAACGATGGACATCACACTTGTGTCAGCCTATTTGACGATAAATTCAATAAATATATATATATATTTAGAGAGAGAGAGAGAGAGAGACATACATACAAGGATATTCAATTAGCAATATATTTTATCACATTACTTAAATTATTGGGGGGGGGCCCCAAACAAAAAAAAAAAAAAAACATCTCATGACCCTGTGGACTGAGAACTGGCAGTAACACTTAACAGCATTTGAAACAAATATACATATATTTTGTGTAAAGCGCAGTTTTGTTTCATCCCCAGTCTTCAGGCGGAGTGCAGATTACACCTAATAAAGCCTATGAGGACAACTGAGTGAGTGGTGATGAGAGTCATATGCTTCTCCCTATTGAGCTCTCTTAGCTGTGAACAAACAGAGACATCTGGATTTGATCTCAAAAAGGCCTGAGGAGTCTGAGTAATTGCCAGAGTAACCCAGGTAAACTATTGCAGATGTGACATAATTGCAGCGACTGGCTCTTGAAATAACTTCATGTAGCATTTGCAGAAGTTGCTGTGTCCATACTAAGGGTGAAGGGCAAGTGATCTGTTATAGTTTCCTTCTTTCTCTCAATGCAACATGACCTGCCACAAAATGTAAAGGCATAACCCATTAGAAACGTATTAAAGAGCAATAAACATACATATGTTTAAAGTTCTGTGTCCATGTTAATGCACTTTCAAACTGGGTCTTTAACGTTGTTAGGTCATGGCACATAACATGCGCCCACATGGATTCACACATACTGGAGATTCAGAAAGACATACTCACCGGGAGAACAATAGAGCTTTAGACTTTCAAATGTAAGCTAAAAAAGTATCCTCAGTGATTGTATAAAATTGGTTCCTCTGTAGTGAAGTGACAGAAATGGTGTAATGCTGGGCTTCATGGGTAGATTCCCTGGCTAATTGGCTCTTTAAAAAGAAGGTTAGGGCATTTTAAAGGCCTCAAATTGGTCTTTTCTCCTTCAGAGCAAGTTTTGAGTGCCAAAACTAATTAGAGTGTTGCTGATTGTTATGGACCCCAAAACACACTAAGGCAAAACAGACAGCAGGAAGGATGCCAAGGGAAGCTTTATGAGTCTCAGTTGAGGTAAATTGAACTGACGCTGATTACATACTGTATGAGTTAAAGAGACAGTCAGCAATCCAGATTATGTAACTATCTAGAGCTTTTAAAAGAAGGATTCACAGTTTGTGAAGTCATCATTGGTTGAATTGAGTCGTTGTATGGTAACAACTTAATTATTTAATCCATGATGATGACTGTATCCAGAGATCTATTAATCATTAATCATTAATCAAGCTAGGTTTGTTGTCGTCGATGTTGTTGTCAATGTACTGAATCAAAGCTAAGCATTTTCAAATATAGCTACTGAAGAAAGTGCCATTAGATCTACATCTCCTAAATTTCACTTGCACTTTGGCCTTTGACCTTTCTTCTCATCACAAAGCATGATGAGTGCTTCTGCTCTAATTTCTTGTGAGATTGGCAGTGGTATTATTCACAGCTTGTAGCATCTTTGTGGGATTTTTCTTTTATCTTTTTTACCTAAGTACTGACAGGTTTTCAGACTGTTTAAACCGTATAGTTGCATGTGCTGCAACAAATTTCTCATCTTTATTCTTTGGTAATGATGAAGCCTTCTGAGCACTCATTTCTCCGTTGCAGCTGTTTGGGGACTTTCAAATTGTGAGTTTCCATATCGTTGACATGGAAACATGGTGAGCAGTCGGATGTCCTGGTAGCCTCATTCTCCCTGCTAGCAGAGCATGTCCCAACTGTTGTCAATTTATCAATGTATCGTGCACTAGTGGGCACAGTTTGAGCCACCATTAGGACAGGTGCCTCCATCCATCATGGCCAAGTCACTTATTCCACCTTGTCAAGGGAAACTAAATGGGGCTTTTGAAGAAATGTAAACAACTCTCAATGGACAATCAGAGTACCCCTCTCAACACTCAAACTGAAGAACTGAGTGCAGATAGAGGTCAGTCTCCCATTAACATCTGGGGCCTCCTTTACTGATGCTAATTTTTTTCCCACAGATCCTAAATTGTATGTACACACACATACACAGGGTATGGAACAGCTACAAAAATAACTAATGTAAGGACAGCATTTTGAATAGCACATGTTTTATTTTGGTAACTATCCCACTGGCTAGATCACCCAGCAGATCCTTTCAAAGCTTACACAGTGTGAGTGTCCTGAAAATACCTTGAATCTCTGAAATGTCAACCTTTTAGGGAGTGAGAAGCACTAGTTGATTTTCTGCTTGACAAGGCATTTTTGACATTTTAAATTGTATGTTCTGTAGTTTGGTTTGGTCCCATTATCATGCAACATTTGCCAATTACAAAACAAAGAAGGAAAACATCTAAAAAGAAAAAAAGGAGGTTTCTACAACACAGTGAAATTTATAATTTATTAGTGTGGCTTAATAATAACATAACAAAATATCTTATGCATGTATTCACTGTACACAAGGATCTACTGTCTGATTTATGTTTAAAAATGTGTTTCACTCAAGCTTGTTTAGTGGAATTTCATCTTGACAAATATAGGCTTCTATGGAGTATTCTTACCCCTAGGCTACAATTCATTCATTTTTGTTACACTGCTACACAGAGCCAGAGGTGGATTTAACTAGGCTTTAATTAAAAGAGAAAAAGAAATTAAAAGTTGGGGGATGCACAAAGCTGTTAATCAATCCCCGCCAATCAGCCTGGATGGTACCACATCCATCAACAGTATAAAAGAGGATAGAGAATAAAAAGATGGATTACTGTTTTCTTTCTTTATCACTGATCTAAATCAACCTTTTACAGTCATGAAACCAGTTCCTTGAGCTTGGACATGGACATTTTGAAATCATTTTGCAGACACACAGTAAGCCTCCATCTCCTACATATTGTTTACCTATTTTAATATTTCAAGTCAGGCCTTTTCACAAAGCAAGATGATTTAACGTTTTTAGCTGTATGTTGAGTGTGAATCACTCACTTCATTAAACAAGAACATAGATGACGCCAGAGCCAGAATCAACGCCATCTTAACCAGGTGGTGCTTGTGTGTGTGGTGACCAGCCTTTAGAAGAAAAAAGCAATGGTGGGAAAACTGGGATAAATGAACAAATTCACCAAATCTGCTCATCGTGCTGCTTCACTAAGCATTAGCAACACTTATCAGTCTGGTTTGGTTTTGATTGATCAGCAACAGGTGTGGCAAAGATTGGTATTTCAAAGCTTAATAGCTTTTTAAGCACTACATAGGCAACGATGAACTAAACAGCTTTGTATATCCAACCAACTATCAAACCAGTTGTGTTAAGGAACAAATTCTACATTTGCAGTACAGTCAGTGCTCTGCTTGGCAAACCAGTATAGGGTAAGGATCATCTAAAAAATGGTTCAGAGGGTTGACCTTTACTTCATTCCAAAATGTATTTAAACCATGACATTTATAGCCATCCTCCCTACTTAAATACTAAAAGATGAAGTGATATCTTCAGTAAATGTATGTTGCAAGCTCCTCGTTATGACTCAAGATTGTTCTGGAATCTTAGTTCCAAGAAGCCATAGATTAGGGCTCACTATCAGGCTACAGCTACAGTTGTTTCAGTGCAACTTTTACCATTCAATCATGCTAGGACACATTATGTGACAGGTCTCGACATAAAGAAATTAGATTTTGCTCACATTGCTATTGATATACAAAACTGGATATGGAACTGGTCAGGCTTGCATTGTAATATGGAATTCTATAGTCTGGACATTCCTGCAACAATGAGAGATAGAGAGCGAGAGCAGGAAAAAGTAATGCAGATACACATCTAAATAAATACTGATAGTTGAGATGCATTATAGCCATTTTCAGGCTGGGTGTCAACATACAGTGATGTGATCTCATTAAACCTGATCTTAAGAACTCACATCTCAGAAATCACGTTTAAGGACTCTACTTTCATGAATCAATGGCGCACAGTGCAAAGTGCAATCAAAGGCACATGGCGCGAGCGCTCAGGGCATGGTGACTGATTTTAGGTCATTTTGTGGCCAGAAGCATGCGGTGCACCTGCAACACCGTTGGAAACGAGGTTGGATTAGGAGGAATACATTATTTGCCCCTTGCTACATTGGTCGGTAACTTCTTGAGATAACATAATGCTTCAAAATGCTCGCTTGTAATTTGAATTCTGCTGCACTTCATGATGAATTATAAACTTAATCTGTTGTGTCTGAGTAAGCAAGTTAATACAGTATGTCATTCTATACACAAAATGGCATTAAAAACTGGTTGATTGTGATTGATTGTTTTGGCCGGTAAAATCATTCTTGGCAGGTAAATTTTTTTTGTTTACCAGATCTTAGCAGGTGAGCCAAAAAGTTAATTTTGGACACTGCATGTTGAGGATGGGTTCTCTTTACTGCAGTGTTTTTTTGAAAGAGTCCATGCCTCACTCCCATAGTGTACAGTATGGTGCTGAAAACACAGCCTGTATAAACCTGCAGTATTGTTTGAGTTCTTAATTTGCTGTTTTTCCACACTCTCTCTGTGAGTATCCCAAATGTTATGCCCACTTAACCAATACAGCTGATGAGGTCTGTCCGGTGAAGGCTGATAAGTTCACGTCTGTTCTCTGGGATTTGTCAAAAGGCATTCTGGGAAATAGACAAGTCAGGTTGAAGAATTAAATGTAATTAAAATGTAAATTACAAAACTTAACTACAAAATAACTCCTGGAATGCATTGCACATCACAGATTGATGATATATAACCGTTTCCGTTTCCGTTAGAATGGGCAAGATGCGTGCACTTGCACTTGGTATGATCGTTGGTGCCAGAAATGCCAGTTCCAGCATCTTAGGACCACCTGCCCTCCTGGGATTTTCACACACTTCAGTGTCTACAGTTTACTGAGAATGGTTAAACAAAAAAAACATCTAGTCAGCCGCAGGTCAGGGGAGAATGGCAAGATTCGTTCATGGTAACAGGTGGGCCACAAGTATACAAATAACAGCTCAGTGCAACAGTGGTGTGCAGAAGGGCATCTCAGAACGCTCAACTCATCGAAAAAAAAGTGCTGGGTTAAAAAACAATCTGAATTTGGCTACTGGTTACTATAGGACAGAACACACATTGGGTTGAACTGGCCCAACTGCTGGATTGGTTTTATTCCAGAAATTGGGTTGATCATTTGACCTATGTACTGAGTGAAAATAAGTATGTTGCTGGTCAAATCCTACCCAAATATGGAATTATTGTTTCTCAGGGATGGGTAACCATGTGCTATGGAGGGGCAAAAGTATGCAGGTTTTCCAACCAAACACTACACCGACCGTGATATTACACACTACACAGGTTTGATTAGCTAATCAGTGAAATCACCTGGTGTACTAGGGATTAGCTAACATTACACTTGTTAACAGTTAAATTAGACTACTTTGTTGAGGTATAGCCATAAGTTCTGTCTTTGACAAAAGTAATGTTATCGATTGTTCATCTAACTTTGCATTAGCTTTCGCTATTGCTAACACTAAACTCTGTTACTGCTGCCAACTAGGTGAAAGCCCAACTATTTTTACAGTAATTTACCATAAATAACCACTTACTGTAAGATGCCCTTTAGTCCATTAATTTTCAGCATGTGAACTGCCAGTGGTTGTCTGCAGATGAAAACTCCTCACCTCACTCCAGAGGGAGACATCTGGGTACTGGTGACTAAGCTGTGGGGTTACGCGTACATCACAGTCAAAACATTTCATTACACAGCGAACGACTTGTCTACTAAACACATCAATCATTTGACATGAAATATTGATTTTAAATTATTTTGTTACAAGCTAAAGTAATTTACAAGCAAACAAAAAAAGTTCAGCAGGACTGCAACCATAGAAACATCTGTAGCTAGCATCCATGGGGTCCATTGTAGCAGCACTGCAACCATAGCAACGTGAACAAATCAGTTATGATTGCATTTGAGCCTCTAACCAGGAATCAAAAGTTTTGTGCTCTCAGAATAAATGGAAAAATCTTCAATATGTCTAACTGAGGTCGCATTTGTTGACTCTTAAAGCTACACTCTAACCTTTGGTGGTGTCTGTTGTTGCGAGTACTGTGCAGTGGCTTTTGCCTCCAGTTCCCCCGCTTGCTTCATAGTGACTTCCCAAATCTACAGAAACAGTTGGAGAAACAAAGCGAAATGTCTTCAAGCCAGGTAGCTTTGTGCCATTTTTTCACTTCACCTACTAAATCCAAAATAGTCAGCTGATCAGGGCGTAATTCTCTTCCTTGTTTAAACATGTAAAACACATTACTTCCTGAAGATTTCCAAGTTTGGATCTGTTGTGTCAAGACAGTTTGACGCTCCATGCCTTGGAATGGTTGGTCATTGGGCTGTCATTTATGCACCTGTCCCTTCTGAAGTCTGTACACGGGCCTTTCCTACCTGATACTAACTAGGTGTACCTACTAAAGTAGCCACTGAATGTCTTTTCCCAACACCTAGGTTGTCTCTGATGCTTGTTGTAAGATGGTGTTGTTTACAGCTATTACAATGTGATCCATCACTTTTGATGTTGGAAATGACAATTACGAGTCTAGTATGAAGAGCAGATTTTGGACTTGTCTACTTACCTATAGTTGGGAGGAAGTGAACAGCTCCACATCAGGTGTTGGGCCAACATTCCCTCTGGCTGACCCAAAAGGCTGGATTTGAACCCAAGACGTAGATCACTGAGCCACCAGGATGCCCCCAGAAGAGTACTTGAGGAGGGAAGATGCTTAAAAGATGTGTGGCTCGAATTCCTGTTTGGCTCCTTTCCAAACACTGAAGGAATCTGAAGTAGAAGCATCAACTTAAATACTGCCACACATGTTATCATGGAAGGATTTCACTATACTGAGGGTATGAGGGGGCAGATAATTTTACCGAATGTCATGGAGAGCACTTTTATGAGCTCAATGAAAGCCATCGCACACATCATGCATGCTTGATATTTCCCATGTCTGCTGATGTCTGGATGCTCTTGTAGAGCTCAAGCCAATGTTCTTCTTGTCCAACTTCTAGCTGCCTGTTGGAGTTTTACATTGTTGATGTAAGGGCAAGCAAGCATTTATCAAATTATTTTGAGCATATTTAAAAAAATGCAAAACCTTTCCTGTTTATTTTTCCAAATGAGCGTTAATCCATGTGCTGTGATAATAATAATAATAATAATAATAATAATAATAATAGTGATAACTGGAGCATAATCCACATTCTTTACAAAGAAAGACAAGAATACAATCACACTTTTAATCCATTTATTTATTCTTCTCATTTTGATAAATTGCTATGAAGTGAATTCCATTCAATGTGAAGTAATTACTATCTATTATATTCAAACAAATTGTTGTAAACCTTTGGTCATGCTAATCACATTTTCTTTTATTCTAAATGAAGACTCTAGTTGGCTCTCTCTTTCCTTCCTTTCATATTTGATGCTTATTATCTAATTTTCTTCTTAAGGCCCATTATTTCCAGTCTGAAAAGGAATAATAATTACTGCCCTACTACTTACAAAGTCTGTGGGATAGAAGAATAAAAAGAATAGTCTTTTCAGTGGTCAATCAACAAATAGATTAATCATTATTTTATCTTTACATTTTCTTTTTTTGTGAATGAAACATGGTTCTTACCAAATTAAAATATATTTTACCCTCCCAATTACACATGAAATTTGTATGGTTATTCTGAAACATAATATGGACAACAAGCATAAAATAGAATTTACAAAGAGGAGAGTGCTTTGAACACATATGCCTTGAGGAGTCTTGCCTGAGAGTCTTTGATGTGAATCAGTGCATGAAAGACAGGTCCAATTGGCCTGCGGTGGCACCCAAAATTGCACTCTTTAATCATGTGCTCCATGCCAGGTGTATAAAAAGCGCAGTCCTTCATGGTTTATAATTTTTTACCACTATTGCATGGGCAAAATGTCTCCTAGTTTCCTCTGAAAGAAGAGTGTGAAACAATTTGCTGCTCTAAAATATGGTATTAATTATCACACAAAAACACTACTGCTTGGGGAAAAGATGCTGCTGAAGACACTATGGAGGTAGGAGGATTAGAAGAAAAGCCAAACAGTTGTTGTTTTAATACCTTCATAAACCCTGGGATTGCAACACCTGATTATCATCAGATGGATGGAACTGAAAGGTCAGTGATAGCGTTTTTATTGAGGAAGGAAAAATGCAGGGACAGGTGTGTATCTAACTAGAAGAGCATTGATTTCAAATTTATCCAACCTAAAATTCTTCAGGTTCCTCACGACAGTCCCTTCCCTACAATTCACAACAGTGAGTTTCACATTATGCTTATGTAAATATAAAGAGTTCATTTCTGTGAATCAGTATACACGTAGGGGAAAGGTTATTCTGCCACCTTACATACTTGATGCAGTCCTCAAGGACCAACTATGAGATGGAGGTGGTCTGGTAAGTGCATTACATTACAAAATATGTGATAGAGAAAGAGCTGTCATGATGGTTTGACAATTTACCTTGTTTAGATAGCTGCAGTCATTAAGGAATCAATTTTCATTTGCGACTGGATTCCAATGAAAACTATCAAGATTGTAAAGGTATACTATGTATACCTGTGGCCCTGCAGATGCAAATAATTTGCTCTGTACATAATGGAAACACATTACAAACCAGCTAGACTTTGCCTTCATCAGGCTCAGCGCTGCACAGATCAGTATGGCCTGGTACTGAGTAATGAAAATGAGGTATTACGATCTATTTAGTAGGAAGTTTCCCATATAGCAATCGTCTAGCTAAAAAAGTTTTGATAACAAATTGTGTACCTGTCTTGGAGAAAAATGGCTAGCTTGGCATCAGATTTCATTCCTTTAGTCTGTCTCAGGTTCCTTCGCAATACACACCTGTTGTTGAGTTGAGCCTAAGCCTTTATAAGTGGTGGTAGGGGCTCCAGCTATAGAGGAGGAACTTTTTTACGACCCAGAAAAAATACATTGAGCTGAATACAGGAGACAACAATTAACGGAATGGGGAATAAATGGATTAGAAGTTCATCCTTCCACCATATCTTTAGACCTATGGAGAAGGCTAGATTACAGCAAAAATCTTACATAGGTCACCTTTAATATTGACGTCTACGTACAAATAGTTAGCTGGCCATAAACTGCTTTCCATTGTTCCCACTGTGTAGACATTCCTGTGTGACTTAATAGGGTCTTCTTATTTCTATATGGAGATAGAATTGGAAGACAAATAGGACTTAAGGAAACATATTACCTCTTGTCCCTCTCTGAATACAAAGGGCTGCCCTTAGTGCTATCACAAAGAAAACAGCTTAGCAGCAGTGCATTTGTTTTCCATTCAGAGAGAGAAGCACTTTGTCTTTCCAATCGTTACCTGTCTTTGAATCAGTTGCTCCATTAAGGCAGGCCTAAAGAGGGAGGTGCTGTCTAGGGCTAAATTGCAATTAGTCGGCCTGCAAGTGAGGCTGGCACCAGTTAACTTGGGATATTGGAGTGCAAGGGCCCCGTAATCAGGCTTTGGTCATGTAGAACAATGCATAAAATTAAATTGACATTAATGAATAATTGTGTAATGAAAATGGAGGAGGAGAGTTAATTGCATGTTACAGTGAGTGTAATGCCCAGATAACCTTGTGTCTAATGCTATTCTTAGTCTGACTGCCAAGGCTCTCACCGTGGCTCCTCTTGGCGGGAAGTCATTAAAGCTAGGGAGTAGATAATGCCAGTGTGCCGAAACCCAGAGTGGCTACAATCTAGCAAAGACTTTCTTTCACAGGCTTTTTTCTAAGTGGGCTATGCTGAAGTCATTTGTACACAGTCTGAATGAAATTAAAGGTCACCAATACTAAGCATCCATGCCTGGATGGGCTTTTAGAGTAGGACCCACTCACCTACAGGGGCTGTCACATGGAAGAATGCATGCCTCAGGCTGTCTAAGAACTAGAAAGATATTTACCACAGACAAAGAGCCTTGTGACTTGAGTGACAGCTGCTTAGACTAATTCATGCATGTTCCCCATGTCCAACCACATCTTCCATTTCAAATAATTCCAATGATCAGATGCTTTGTTCAGAAATTCAGTTTGATTTGTAGTTGTACTACACTACATGTAAATTATTTGAAAATGTCATACACCTCTTAGGCAAGTCTTACTGCAACACCCTGTTCTTCTTATAAATTCTAATTGCAATTATATATATATATATATATATATATATACACATATGCAATTGTATATAGAAATATATGTAGAAATTTTGACTATATAGAGAAAGGCATAGGCATTTGTTTTGTAGGGAAGTGACCCAAGAGGCCGTCTGCTAATTTACTTTTGTTACAGCTGATTAATTGAAATGTATAACTAATATTACATTAATGACACAGTAGCAACACCAATAAATAATTAATTTACAAGTGATTACTGATTTGTTTACATGTATGGAAACTTAAATGGCACAACAATGAGGCTAGAAGGCAGTAACAAGATAAAATTACTTAATAATTAATAAGTCCTTACCGATTGGTTATACTGAAACCATACTGTAAGACACAAAGGATCAATTATTTAGGGTCACGATAACATCATGTTATTTAGATAATTACAAGTCAGTATTGGTATATTTGTCTATAAGGAGGTGATAGAAGTATAGAAAAATTTAGGTTCAATTAGCATTGATTTTGTGAAAGTTTCAGATTAATGTATGAGGATCTGTAACTACAAGTTAATGAAAATTCAGGATTCAGGATAATTATACTGAAAATTACAATATTTACGTTATGGTGTATTTAGAGTAAAATTGCCACTTATAGTGTAATTTCAATGACCGCTGGCCATACTTCACTAACATTTCACAAAGAAGGACAATGTGTTGGTGGAATCTGGCTTGCTTTTAGAGGGATGAACTTCCAAAGAGTTGACAGGAATGCAAAACATTTCCTATATTGTACCATAACATCCAAGCATTACTCAGCAGAAACGTTCTGGAATGTTATTCACACAGAACTGGAACATGGTTTTCCTCTCACCTCTTTATGATGCACAATAGATAACACACTAAGACTGGGCTTGGCAGACTTGGTGCATGATATCTAATAAAAAAAAGAGATAACAATGTGTGGCCCAAACAGAAAGTGAAAATGCTAAAACAGTAGACAACAGTAACAGTAAACAGTATAGCTAACTTTGTTAGCCCACAAATAATTGCCAACTTTGTGTGTGGATGCAATAAAATGCATACATAGAAGCACTGTTTATACAACAATGTACTTTATTACAAAATGTGACTTTGTCTGTTATCTTACAATCACAAATAGACTTAGCTATATAAACTGCTATATCACTATCACAGCAGCCCATGCAAACAAGTTCTGAGCAAGGGGAAACACTGAAGCACAAACTCATGTTGAATGGGAAACTGACTCTTTAACAGAACATAAGCAGCTTACACAGGTTATTTCATTAGTTAAACCTTAAGACAATAAGCCTACCTGTCCCTGCTTACCAGTTGATCCCTCTCTTCTTCTACAACCACTTCATCTGATCTGAGTCCCTGTTTGGGTCAGAGGTTGATAAAATGTCCAGATGGTGGTGATGGGGCAGTGCTTACTAGGACAAACCCTACCTTGAACAGTTGTACAATTTCCTTGTGCCAATGGCCAAGAAGCAGGCTATCTCCTATACACAGTCTTGTCCCTTATCTGCTAACCAGAGATTCTTGAAAAAAAGAAAGAAAGAAAGCGACAAATTGGGGGTCCATCGTCAAAAACCCAAGTAGTATTTACAGCATGAGTCCCTTCTGAGAAAACAAGGTGTTAAAAATACAATATTTGTAGCTTAATATATCATCAATTTTATTAAAATAGCACAAATTACCAAAAAAGATGTTGCAGGTAGTGGAACACACTGACATGTTTATCTTGCCATGGATACAGGTAGCAGCGCAAAAGCCTTGAAATTCATTACCAGACATAACTCTGATGACCAATATTTTCTGGTAGCCTACTGGTATATACCAATAATGAATCCAATTTTGATCAATTTTGATAGTTAATTGTTGTCTGTAATATTTCAGTGCGATATTCATTATTATAAGCATTACTATCATTAGTGATAGTTGTTGTGGTAGTTGTAGTTGTAGTGACAGTAGTAGTAACTGACATCAGTTGCCTACAGCAGCAATATTTTTAGGCAATAGGCTAAAAAGGCAATTGTATAAATTTGAGCCCTACAAGACTTTACAAAATATGGTTAATTTCTATCACTTTTAGGCATACTGATACTGTGGACCTGCCAAAAAAACGTAATGTTCTGTCTCTAATAATAGCCTGTCTTTTGAGATAAATAAAGGCATTGTAAGCATTGCAGCCATTACTGAAAGTTTTATCTTATCTGATATTTTAGCTTTATACCTAAAATACAGCAAAGTAATCTGAAAATAACTGAGCATAATCAGAATACATTTGTGTTATCCCATGGATTACGTTACTGATTAAAATTCTGATGAGGTAATTAGTAGCCGGTGCAGGGAGAAACTGTGAGAAACTGTGAGGAGTAGCCAGTTTACTGTTTTCTCGCGATTGTTTTTCGCCTTACGCTACACTGACTAACACCCCTAGACTAATCTAATTCAAAAAAAGGGCAGGAGAGGAGAGGAAAATATTGTTGGCTAGTTGGCTAACTAACTTAGCTGGACTAGCCTAGTAATAGTTGGCAAGGAGACCTAAAAAGTATGAATAAAAAGAGAACTGAACATGTCTGTCAGTTGCGACAAAAAGTGATTGACTTACATAAAGCATAACAAAGTGCACACAATTACACAGGCATTTTCTCCACTTTATCCTGTTGGTTGTGTGGAGGAATGTTTCTAAAACTCCACTGTCCATGGGTGCATCAAAACTTTGAGTAACACACAGCGCACAGTCCCATTCATTGCAGCATATACTCTCAATCTCTGTGGGGATTGCTGAGCAATATCTGCACATGCCCCACCAGTCACTGTTAGCCGGTGTCTCTCCAGCCCCTCTATCCGTCCCAGTGACTCTTCCCCTGGGGGAGCTACTTAACTCGTGGTGGCAGCTCATTCTTGCCTCTTTTGCAAAATCTCCTCAGCGGTATATTGTGGTTCATACAAGACTGAAGTGTGGTTGTCGTTCATTATGTTTTCTGCGGTGCTATTTCTCTCAGCAGCCATAGTTACCTCAGCTTTTGGATATAAGCTCACTAGCTAATTGTCTCACATGCTAGCCTTCAGTAAATTGTACTGTCTAAAGCTTCAACAGAATGCATGTTAGAGTGAAACAGCAGGCAGAGTGTATAAGGTGTGTATTTTTGTGTGTGCGCCTCACTTACTTGTCCACTACCAATCAATGGAGGCTGAGAATCTCTGGGTTTCACATGGCATGGTCTAAGTTTTCTTGACTCTCTGAGAAGAGGGTCTCATTTTCTGAGAAAGTATCATTGGTGAAGTGAAGTGCCAGTAAAACAAGACAGGTCAAACCACAGGCATGGCGTTACGTTTTAAGCTAATTGGATGTCAGTAAGATATCAGTTCAGCGATGAGCAGAATAATTGAACTCTTTAAATGATTGATTAATGTACTTTTCTAACCTGCATGGTTAGAAAATTGTTAATAAAAATGTTTTTTTTTATTTTAAATTTTTTTTTAAAAATTGTCGGTCGCCGAAACATTCTCTATGCAGGAAAAACCCTGCATATGTTCCCAAGTGTCTGTGTAGTTCAAATTTTGAGTTTTTACCTCGCTAGTTCAACACATTAAGTTTGGATGGAAGAAGAAAAATAAATAACAAAAAATATAACTTAATAATGAGAAAAACCCCTATGAATCCCACTCTACATCACTGTATGTGGGTGTATGATAATCTGGCCCTGTGTATTTGTATGTTATGGAAACATGTGACTGTCCTCTGTTGATGTACCGTTTCTAATTAATTAATGATGGTCAGTCTTTCGATACCCTCCAATGTTGAGGATGACCATTATGAAGAGATGAGCACCCATACTCAAACCCATACTTTCAGAAAAATGAAACACAGAACCCTGATGCCGTGATGGTACAAAAGAATAAATTAGTTTGGAAGATCATAACATCTTCACATTAACCGTGATTGCTGTTGAAACCCTAGGCTCATCTGTTTGTCCATTAGGCAGATAATGAATCATGCCTGCATCTGCTTACACCTGCACAGTTAGTGAATTTCCATCCCCTTCGCTTTGTTGCTCAATGTCAGAACAAAAGACATTATTCTATAGAGTCAAAATACAAACAGTAGAATCAGTAGTCAGTTTTTGGTTATGCTACAGGAATGAGAACAATATAATAAAGGATCATAGCTGTCTTCTATTCTGAGACTAAGAGACTTGTATTATTCTATGGTGTCCAGTAAACTATTGTGTAACTCATCCAGGAGCTGGTAAGGTTGAATTCTCTCCCTTGAGTCTGGTTTAAATTGTCAGCCTCAGCTGTTTAGTGTCCACCTCACAAATTACTTAAAAAATGTGAGCTTTGGTGAGAAATAGAATTAAATGTGAATGAGGATTTTATTTCATTATTGAGAGGGTTACTTTTACAGTGCAAATGCAGAATAAGATGCAGAACAAGCGACTACAATGAATGAATGAATGAATGAGAACATTATTAGAGATGATTTCTCCCTCCGCTTTCAGTTATCTATGTGTTGTACCCATATATGTTGAGGGGAATGTCTTGGTCAGACTGTCTACTGTCTGTCAGTTTTTGGAGCTGTTATCAGGCAGCTGCATCAAAGGGGCCCACAAGTGGTCTTTAGATTGAATGCCTGCTGGTTTCCACACTGTTTTTAATAGGGTCCTCACAGCAGGCAGTGATACAACCATTTGTGTTGCTCAATCCTTCTTCTAGACCCCCTGAGGCGCCTTGGTTCTCTTTATTTCCTCTGCTAATGCTAAAGGAAGACAAGGGTGTTTCCTTGACCCTTGAGGGATGTGTCTTGGCTTGATCCAGAGTATTGTACATGTCTAGGTCATAGCCAAGCAAAACAAACTGTATGATATTGTATATTCCCCAGAGGGGAAATTATTTTTTTTCATACACCTCTGACTAGACACACACACACGCAATACAGGTCAGAGGACAGAGCGCAGTTGTCAGCCATTGAACAGCGCACCTGGAGCAGTTTTGAGGTTAAGTGCCTTGCTCAAGGGCAGTGTTGGTGGGCACAGTAGCTGCGACACCAGCCATTTTTCCAATCCCCAGCTCACAGCTGGAATACACCCTCCTGGTGGTGCCGGGGATTGAACCAACAACCCTCCGGTGATGGGTCGGCCTCTCTAACCGCTATGCCAACCTGCTGCTGCTGCTGAAATTAAAAAAAATATATAGAACAAACTGTTGTTTACACTGACCAGAATCAGAGTGGTGAGAAGTAAGAAAGATGAAGCATGAGATAGTGGAAAGGTCTTTCGTCAATCTTTTTGCCTCGTGTAGTGTTGCTACAGGCTTCGTTCTCTTCACGAAGGAACAGCAATTTGCCTGTGGGTTCTGAGCATGCACTTTGATCCGGTCTACTGCATACCTTTCATAGCCCATTTTCCAGATGTCTCCACCTAGGCCGATATGAATAAATGGATAAACCCAAACTTTTCTGGTGGTTAAATTGTTTATGTCAATTTATATTTTGTACCTATACAAAATAAATGAAAAAGTCAGGGCTTAATATGTTCATAAGCCTGTTTGAAACTTTGTACAGTTATTCTGCACATTGACGCTCTAGGCTATGCTGACTTACCTGTCTGCGAGGGAGCAATGAATAATTTGATCACATTTTTCATTTCACTCGAGTGCTGAACAAACAGGAATCTGTGATTAACAGTTTTAATTAGGATTCTAACTTGACAAATTCTTACAGCCCTGCAACGTGTCTAAGATGAATAAATCACTAGCCTGGGATCATCAAGCTGCCTCCTAAGTGAATGTGCTCATAGCCAGAGATTGCTTTGTTGTGATTCAACAGACTGTGAGTCAGCCAGGACTAAGTATGTTTACCTGATCCTTTTTTTTTAGCCTCTCCTTCCTTCTCCTTTACTCCACATATCAGTTGTATCCCTCCTGAAGGAAGTTCATGTCCAGTCAATGAGTTGACAACCCTGCTCAAGTATTGGACCCCCATGCTTGCCCCATGTTTCCTCTTTTCCTCTCGTGCACCAAAGCTTGACATCAAAATTGACAACAGCTGATGTCAGTTAGTCTCACAGCGTGTAAGACACCTGCACACCTGGGTTACTAGGGTACTGTCATATTAGTGGGCATTGCATTTGGGGAGTTTTATTTTGAAGTCAAGCTTTGGTGCATGTACAGTTTGTTTAAACTGATAATCCTGCTAGCCAGTCAGGAGACAAGAAGATAATTAAATGCCTCAGTAGAGACAAGACCCCCATACATCACCAAGCTAAGTCACAGTGACTTCATAACCAATAGCTTTTCTTCGTAATAGCCAGTGTACTAGTTTCAGACCCAGGGCTGTATGAGTTATTGTGTCTATGGTATTTTGGGGAACAGTTATTGTATTTATTATATGGTCCTGTTACTTTCTGAGTTAATTCGCTTTCCTCTTCTTTAAGTTTTCTTGATCAATCTTTTCTTTTTACTTTCTTGTTACTTTAGATCCTTAAAGAACAAACAAAAATCATATTCTCATGGCAAATTCAAACATTAGTCTGTCTTAAATTAAATTGTAAAATGTTAACTTTAAATCTTGATGATATGCATCATAACTATTCTAACTATATAATCAGAGATCCTCTGCCTCGCCTCCATTATTAATTGTCCAAAGCGTAATGATTTATTGTGGTCCTGCAGAATGATTATTAATTTTCTGGTTGATTATACCTTTGGGCGGGAACAGCGCTGTTCTAAATAGAAGCGTCTGCTAAATGAAAAAGTATTCTATATGAAAAGACGTCCTTGGAGAAACAACAACTCATTTTTACTTTAATCAAGCATATGTAAAAGTGCTGTTGATTAAGGGCACTGTGGCCTGCATTGTATGGGGGGATTTGTAATGAAGATTATCTGCTTTGCTGTTTATAAATGTGATGATTTTCTTTGTTCAGACTATGGTGATGAAAAAAAAAACTTCCGTCAAACTAATTGCCATTATTCTATTGAACCGTTTGCAAGTTGTAGCGTGGCTAAGGACTACTGCACTGCACCTAAACTGCACCTGCACTGCAACAAAAACGTGTAGCTAGCACCAGAATATCACACCGGTGTGCCATTGTTGGTTTACATTCCAAAGGAACACCAGAGAGTGACAGGAGTCTGTGTACAATACAAGCTGCCTTCTGCCAGGCAAGTCTGAGTATGCCTAAGCTGCATACAGCAGGCCAAGTTCAAACTTCACTTCAGGAATTGCTAGGATCTCAACGCTTAGTGGAATGCACAGGTGCAGACACTCTGCAGCAGACAATCCCTGCTAACACTTGATCAATTTGACACGTTGCAGGGCTGAAGCCAATGGCAAGTTCCTGTGGGATTGTGATAGGGCCTCGTGAAACAACAGAAACAGTCCAATGAGCCGAGTCTTTTGTTCTGCCTCCGGTCTTGTGGTTTCCTGGCCTAGTAAAGTCATCTACACTCTGTTATTACACAACCATCAGCTGTGAGGCTGTAGATGAGCGAGAGGAACTAACACTTTTACTCTGATAAACTTGGCATGGATGTCTAGTGGCATATTAGTCCATCCATCCGCCCATCCAATTAATCAATGCTGTGTGCCATGCTGGTACTCTTTACTACTCAGGCTTCCACTTTTACTGATATCAACTGGCATGCTTTATCAAGGACCACATTCATACAGAATATAGTAGGACTGTCACTAAAAACAAGCTTGCATTACTCCCTTGCACATTTCTATAATGCCAAACAGTCATTTGTGCAAGTGTATTGATTTATATGCAGTACTTTAAGCAGTTTCACACAGATATTCATTATCAGTCAGGGGAGAATCTCTGAAGTGCTCTATTTGCAGCTTCATTGATCACAAGAGATATTACTGTCCCCAAAACAAAGGGTCCCAGGACTTTCATTAACAGAATTGAATTAGCTTTCCAATTAAAGAGGTTCACTCAGTTGCAGAATACTATTTGAAATTAATTTGAAAGGAGTGACCAGATGAGACATTTTAATGGTGCTTTATGATTAGACCTGTTGCTTCTCATCGCAGCAGCATTTTCCTAAATTTGACATGTGGTGAACCTGCAATGACCCTATTTGTTTGGAATAGTACAGTCACCCTTTACAGTTGCAGGGTAGACACAGCGCTGCTCACCCTGGAGACGCTCTTTTCTGGCCACTAAAAGGAGAGGCAGATTAATTAACAGACCTTTGCAGCCAATGAAGACAGGTGGCAATAATCCTGATAAGAGACAGATCTGAAGCCTCTCATACAAAACCAATTTCAACTGCACTCCATTTTTCAAAAGCTCATCAGGGTGAAGAACGAGAGTGTTGAACCCTTATGGCTGCAGAATTTGTTTCTCTCTGATTGCCTTGTCAGGATATCTTATCCCATGGCAGATGACCAAAACCCCACCCTTCACAGACAAACTTTGTCTCTCTCTCTCTCTCTTTCTTTCTCTTTATCTCTTTCTACCCCCCGCCCCCTTCTCACTGACATACAAAGTCTCTCACAATATGTTCTCTGTCTCACACACACACTCACATACACATCTTTTCACACACACTATCTTGCAATACCTCGCACACACACAGACAACGACATCAGATCAACCACAATGCAAATGCTACATCCACTTGAAGGAAAAAAATATATTTTTCTTCGTCATTTCTCTAATGTCCCTAATTTACACTGCATAGCTTTGTTGGTCTAAATTAGGGCAAGGCCCCTTCAAGTCTCTTAGTTTGAAAGCTGAGAAAGAGTGCTGGCTTAAACAGTTTTCCGTTGACACACAAAATGTGTAAAATAAAAGTTTAGCAGAATTGGTTCTAGCCCAAACTACATTGTTTCTGCACTGAGCATTGATTTAGACACTATTTATCTGAGACTTTGCTGCAAGTTATTGTCTGAGAGGTACAAGGAGGTTATTTATCTGAATAGAATGGACACCACTTTGCAATGATGCTATAAGCAGCACATGCTACCATCCATTGGCAATTAGTGCCTAATAATGAGCTGTACTTGCATGTTGCGTGATTGAGCACATCTGTGTTAGGGTTATGCATACATAACCTTCTTTTGCTTCCTGTTTGCCACTTCAGCTAACCCTCCTCGAGAGAGAGAGCCTCAGTCGTCAATGATAGGACCCACCGTGAGTGTCCAAACACTGGTCCCTCAGGGACATTAATTTCAAAGCAGTCCCATGAGTGAGTAAAAAGGAGAGAGAGAAAGAAAGAGAGAGCTCACTGAGCATGAAGATTAGGGAGTGGGAGCCACACACCTATATCCAACAAAATTGTTTTCTCTCTTTCCAGGGAAAGTATAATGGGGCAAATTAATTTCCCAGAGATTAATGTACAAGGTAAATATTTTAGTGCAAGTACTTATCTCCTTGAAAGTCTCAGGATGGACACCCCCTCACTCCCTTCCCCTACCCTTCCCTCCCATCCCTTTCTTAGTGTGTGTTGAAACAGCTTGGATGTATAAGTGGTCTAATGAGAGAAGAGATTCCAAGCAGCCTGATGGCTCTCATCAATCACCTTTCTCCTTTGGAAGTGTGATACGGGCCGGGGGAACAGGCTATGGGTGGGAGTGGAGGCATCAGGCTTTTAATCTCAATAAGTGATTAGACTTTCTAGTCTGGTCTTGCTAAGTAGAACTTCATCCTTGTTGTTGTCAAACAAGCAGCATGTACACGGGAGCTTGTTTCAGGAGCCATTTGGTATCTCCACGTCACAAAGGCAACTTGTGTTGCATCTGAAATGAGGAGATCTAACAATAGCTTGTCTACACACTGATAATGGTCAGTAAAATGTTACAAATTCTTGGGACATTTTAACAAAAATAAACAACACAGTAGGTATGTATGGCGCAATTCATGAAAATATGTGGTTGGTGAAAATGTCATAAGCACACTTCATTTATGGTACATGTGTAAGCATGGTTCCTCATCTAGCTGAGGACCTGTACATCAACACATTATACTCTAAAACCACAAGGGGCACAATGCCATGACTGATTAGTCCTCAAACATGAATTAAGCTGCGAATGTCACTTTGTCACGTCTTGACATGTTGAAGAGAGAGGTGCTGAAAAGAGTTAGCTCAGGCAGTAGGTAAGGAAGGGGAGAGGTTGATGTTAGGATTTGGTAAAGGTAATGGGTAGAGAAAGATCGGGATATATGAGTTGATTAAGATTTGGATTAGGCTCTGTCAGGGTTGAAAGCCTTGTCTCTGCCCTTCCCAATCTACCAGAGGATAGTGCTTTTGTGTCTTACCAATATTCACATAATGGGACAGAAATGAAAACTATCCGATGACTGAACTAGGATGACTGTTGAAATATATTGTGTCAACCATTTTGTCCTCAGCAATGTGTAGAACCGTGAGCGTTACATTTGAGACAAATATGAGGCCGGGTTGTGTTAAAGACCTTTGCAGTTCACTGTTGGAGCAGAAGGAAGGATACAATGTTTACAATACAATGTAAATGGCTGCTCAAAACTTCTGACCATGTACTTTAAGAGGACAGTAAAGTATTTGTCCGTTTTGCTGCAGTACCAATGTGACACTTTGGGTTAATTGATTAGTTTCTCACTCCGCGATGTGTATGTGTTAGTGGTTGTAGTTGGGGAATGGGGAGGGAGTAATGTGGAAAATATGGTGAAAATGTATTTGGGTTGACTGTCCGCTCATTAATAATGATTGTGTTTGGATAAATAGTGACCTACTTTCAGAATCCATGGCTCTAAATATTCCCAATAGGCTGCTTCCCTCCTGTATTGATTGATTGGTATAGTGCTTAAAGGTCATAGTCATAAAACATAAGGATGTAATTAACACACTGCTGTCTGTGATTTTTAACCAGTGGTTAATATATTGCATGTTGTGTTGCTAAGTTATGGTTGCTCATAATAGTGGTTGGATTCACAAGTGTTGTTTTGAATTTTTAAGATTAGATTGTGTAGTTACAGAACCAATGTTAGTATTGCCCTTCACCAGAGTGCAGCTGGTAAGACAGTCTGCCGGACCATCGCTACAAGCTGTGATCCTCACGTAATTTCTCTTCAATCAAGGTCCCCTTCAGAATAAATGGACCATTGTCTCTTTTCCATGTGTCCGACATACCATACAACTTACATTCCTTATGGATTCATGTGGGGACAAGACAGATGTAATGGTGTGTCTCCTTGCAGATACCTTTTCCCAGCTTCTTAATGGATAATTCATTTGTCTGAAGGAATACAATGACTGTTGTGAGCTGCTTTTAACCTGAATCAAACTGGCTTGGCCTTGGTATGACTAAAAACTGAGGTCCCAAGGGTGGATGTTACACTAACAGCTTCAATTATACGTGCCTTTTCAGGATTGTCACCAAAATGTGTGCAATTGCTTTCAGTTACCTAAACCTTAAGGACTGACCACCACTTCAGATTCTTTTCTAATAGCTTTAGTCATCACTTGCCATTCCAAAATAATAAAAGAAATCCTTCACTGTATGGTGACACATTAGCTCTCAAAGGCTGTTATTACCTTGGGAGATGAGTCTATTCATATTTCCTCTGAGATTGAAAACATGTGTTTTGATTTGCAAAGACATTTATCTGATTGTCTTGGCTTTCTATGGTAAAAGGATGGAATAAGCTCATATACACTCATATTTTAGAATATGTACTGACACAAACACAGAACAAAAGTGAGTTTTGCAATAAAATGTAGAATATAATACAATTAGAATTAGAATATAATTAGAATTTACAATTAGTATAATTTAATAGAAATTCATTACATTTAAAATGTAATACATTCTGAATTGAACAGTTGACATGTTCTGAATGTATTTAAATGGATTGTCTGAATGTGACTAAAATTAATATACAGCCATGGCTGGTTAAGGTTAATGTTTAAGATCAACATGCACCCCAGAATATTTAAGATGTTTTCATTTAATAGACCAGACTAATTTAAAAGGAAGCAATCTAATTATTATTATTATTGACTTGAATTGACTGGCGTCATGGTTCACTCCAAATTGATCCAATGGGATAAGATGTATGTACCTTCCTCCAAAAGGAGTGAAGACTGACATTTATATTTACACATTAAGTTGTTTTATTGCTTGATGAGGTTAAAATCTGACAAATACCTTACTGTGTAGTTATACAATTAGAGTTGGCAATCTGAAACTTGGTTTGGTGTGTTTCGGTTTTCATTTTACTTCACAGCTCACCACAAAAATCACCACAAACAATAATCGCTACGAATGGACATCACTTTCTCAGTAAATTAATCAGAGTGACTAAAATAAAAGGAGGCAAAAGTTCAAGATGTGAATGCAATGACTTGTCTCAGTTCTTTAGAACCTACTGACATAGCTTACTTGTGGAGGAGCAAGCCTAGACAGAAAGGGCTGAGTAATGAAGATGGATGCATTCTGTTATCAGGCAGCCACTTACTGGGGCCTGATGTAACCTTAAACATTGCGGATAGCTCAGTTGCACAAAGAGTCTAATTAATGAATAGCAGCCATGAAAGAGGACAAGGCAAGTGTGCATTTGTAAATGAATTCCAGACACTAATCAAAGGCTGTTCAAGTGGTTGGTTTGTCTCCAGAGCCAGACAATATTTGGTGGAGATTTTAGGTAAAATTTGTATGCAGGCTTGGTTCTGTGTATGAATGAATGCATGCAAGCATAATGTTTGTACGTTTGTGTGTTTGTGCATGCATGTGTGTGTGTGTGTGTTTGTGACTTTCTACTGTACATGTATGCTCTGGTGGGGTTTGAAGTGTTTGTGAAATGCCATGCCCGAGGTAAAAAGGGGAATGGATAAAGAACAGGTGTGAGGCTGCATTACTCTGTTTATTCTAACAATAGGGGCATTGTTTACTTTCCATTAAGGGACTATAATCACTAGGATATCCACATATGGGAAATCTTGTACTGTTTTACTCTTTTACCCTATAGTGCAGTGTATATTTACCGTTTTAGATCTTATGTCACTGTTACACATCTACCCAGCACTTTTCTGGTCTCAAAATATGTTGCTGGACGTTAGACACAACAATGTGATTGTGACCATTTAAGCTATGTGGAGAAGTCGCGAGGACCCAAGTTTGCTTGCTTGTTTCTCTCACCCAGTACCAGCTCCAGAGGAATTCTCCATGGCTGTCAGTGAGCTGCCAGTGGCAGACATGGCTTGCGCTGATCACTGCCTCTGTTTTACTGGGATTGGTGCCTTATGCTGTGCACTGCATGATGACTGCCTTCAACAACCCACCGCCACCCAACACCTTTAAACTGGCAGCTGGCTGTTTTGGTCTTCTCACAGAGACCCTTCTGATCAAGTGAGTATTTCTCCACATAATATTTATGGTTCTATCTATTTGTATTGGTTAGACTTGAAGTGCCCTTGGTCTCCTATACTTCTAGGGCAGACATGGATCTCTGAACCTTGCATCACATTAATGCTGTATTCAGTCAGAAAAATAATGCAAACAAAGACATTTACGAAGACATTTACTTCTGATTCTCTGAAAGCATATCTTTGCCCCTTCTTCCTCTCTCTCTGTCTTATTTCCCATTTTGATTTTGCTAATTGGAATAATGCCTATGGTACTGTAAACTGTTAGTAAATGAACAGTCTGCTTTTATTAACTTCTAACTTCTAATTCATTAGATTCCTGGCATAAATATTATCAGTTCTATGGTCGGGGAGTAATATATGGTATGCAAAGCGAATACAGTAATCTGATTACAAAAGACCAGCTATTGTAATCTGTTGCAGTTACCTAAGACTGCAAACTGCAAACTGCAGTTATCATGCATGATACATGATATGGTTTATTTATGGTTTTTACTTTGTTTTTACTTTTCAAAACAAATTTACAAAGTACTTCACAACCAAAGAAAATAAAAAATGAGCAATGGCAAAGGTCAGTAAGACAGAAAGATCAATGACGAGAAAAAAGTTTAAAAAAATTCCCAGCCATAGGGATAAAACAAAAGGAAGAAAATAATAACAAATAAGCAAGGCAGCAAGGCTCAAATTAATTAAAGCCAAAAAATGTTTTTTTAAAAAGGCCTTACGATAAAAGTATGTTTTAAGAAGTGATTTAAAATAAAATAATGACAATGAAAGTGTCTAAATTTAGATTTTTCTTCCTCAAAAGTGACCTAAATCTGATTATTTCAAATCAATGGGAACAGCAAAAAGCTGCATGGTGTCGCATTTTCCAAATCCGATTCAGACCACATATCAATGTGTCATTATTTCACCGGCTCAACTGAGCTTTTCCATCTAATTAAGTGACCTTGAGGAAGCATAGGGAAAATAAATCTGATCCAAGAATTGAGCCTTGTGGCACACCACACTTGATCACGGACCACATGTAGTTCTCTTTAAATAAACCAAACTCAGTTTTCTTTAAGTGGACCAAAAAGTGAACCAACTGAAAAAGGCACACTGTATGTTTACTTGAAAGAGAACTTTTTTCTTGTGCACTTGTGCCCTAATGGGATCTAAGTATATTTTCCATTTGCACAATCATTTGGAAATCAGACCATAACTATTTTCCATTTTTCATTTTTTGAATGAAATGAAAATAGTATATTATTGTTATTATTATTATTATTATTATTATTATATTTATATTGTAAATATAAATAGAAAACCCTGTGCTCATTTTTTTCTGAACATTTCAGAAAAACTTTTATGAGTTGTCAAGAGAATTTCTTTGATGTGATCCTCACCCCATATCTCAAGAAGTGCTGCGGTCTCAGACAAAAATGTAATGGAAATCACAATGCAAACTTGTTCACAATGGGGAAAAACAAACAAAATGCAAAACAAACTCTAAATTAACCACTTGGTTAGTTTCAGAGGGTCTGAGATTGTTTGGAGCGTTCACAGATGCCCCAGAATTTTGGTGAACCACTAGGAGTTCACTAAAATTGACTGAAACGGACCAAGTGTGAAAACACCCTGAGAGGAATTATAGCCAATAATGGAAATTCCAATCAGTCAAGTATGAAGAGAATCAATCTAGGGTGGTCCTTAAAATACCGACCCACTGCTTCAGTATATTTATAAGGATACCAAGATCTACAGTATCAAATGCAGCACTCAGGTCAAGCAGCACTAACACTGAGCACTCGCCTGCATCAGCATTTATCAGAATATCATTTACAACCCTGACAAGGGCAGTTTCAATGCTGTGCTTCTGATGAAAACCAGAATGAAATTTTTGAAATATGTTATTATTTTCCAACACTTCTTGGAGTTGATACCTTCTCTAGGATTTTAGAAATGAAGGGTAATTTTGAAATAGACCTTTAGCTGTTGAGAGCATAATGATCAATATTTTTTTTGAAGAGGCTGAACACAAGCAGTCTTATAGTATTCAGGTATTATGGTATTATGTCAAGGGGCCTGGAAGATGGTCTCATGTAAAATGGCTGTCCATTAGTTCCTTAAGAGAGATCAGCCTTTGCTGACTCAGAATGTCTAGATGAGGACAGGATACATCAGTAAAGAAAATGAGGCGGGGAATTTTAGACCTAATGTCCTCAATCTTTTCTGAAGAGGTTAAAAACTTTTCACATTCAGCAATTAAAGAAACAGAGACATCAGGAGGGGCAGGGTTAACAAGGCAATCAATAGTACTGAACAAGAACCTAGGGTTGTGCTGATTGGCTCAGACAAATATTTTGCTCTTCTGTCTTTAATATTTTGATTATAGGAAAGTAATAGATTCTTCATAATGTTGGTAATGGAACAGGAGCTTAGTACTTTTCCACTTCTGTCCCTTTTCAGGCTACATTCATCCATGGGGATGTATTGACAGACAAAGATTTGGATCTAACTTTTGGAGCAATAATATCTACGACTGAAGAACAGAGATTATTGAAGCAATTTAACAAATCATTTGTGCGGGAAAAATATTACTAGAATTTGCAGGGAAGGGAAGAGGAAGAAAATCATTGGTAAAAGGGCTTGAAAAGCAGATTTAAACATAATACTTTTCCAAAACCAGTCCAAGAGTAAAAGCAAATTCTTAAGCTATACTATTTTAAATTAAGATTAAAAAAAAGAAGTAAAGTAATATTTAAAAATTCAGTTGCAAGGCCATTTGATGTATCACACAAAGAACAGCAATTGTACAGCACACCTTTAACATAAGCACCTCAAAGCTACAAAATGCATTAATTGCTGAAGGGCTACATCTAAATGACTTAATGAAAAACAGCTAGCCCACCACCACAGCCACTAGTCCTGGGAGAGCTCATACAATCATAGTCAGGGGGACATAGTTCAACTGGTCATGCTCACCAGGCTTCAACCAGAGGGGTGTTCCACGAAGCGAGCTTACCACTTATCCAGGCTTATTTCGCTTAGTCTGGCTCATTTTCAGGTTTATTCTGTTCCACAAAGCAAGCTCAGCATAGTTCCTCGGGGCAGGCTAGATATCAGGCTAAACCACAGTTGAAGCTTAATCGGTACTCCCGTAACACTGATCCGACTGAAACGCAATGATTTTCAAACAAGGTTCCGCCATCCTAATGTTCAACACTATTACCCTAGACCCTACACTATCAGACATAAAATGTGACGTTAATAGAAAATAAAAAATATAAAATGATGTAGGCTGTATCGAGGATACAGTCACAGTTCAGAGCGTTGTTAGGCAACCCCATTTAACCACGAGTGTCCAGCGAGACCTCAAGTGCCGTATTGCTTTTAGAAAACGGTTACAACTTATAGAAATAATTATTTGATGACACAATTATTTTATTTTCTAAATTATTTTTATTTAACAAATTCATTGAAATAATAAAGTACCTTGAATATATGTCAAGATGTTTCCACGGTTGCTAGGAGACGCATTCACTGTTTCTGTATGGGATTTACAGTCACTGTAGAACACACTTTCAACCAGCCCTGAACAGCTCAGTCAGTAGAGCATGAGACTCTCAGTCTTAAGGTTGTGAGTTCGATCCCCATATAGGGTCCAGTACAGTAGGATGATTGTAATGTAGTAAGATGAAACCTTACGTACAGCCTTTACTACATCATTTATGGTGATAGATAGTACATTTACAGTCTTGAGGTTTCATATATGGCATGGTTTCATTTATAATATTTTTAGCACAGCTTTTCAGTTCTTTAATATTGTTGGAACACATGATATTTAATAAGGTCTATACAATTACGCATTCAATCTAGCAGCAATTTGTTGCCAATCTTTCTCTCTCCCCTTTATTTATGGCAATCGTATTTCCCTTTTCATTGTAATATGGCTCAATTCTCCATAGACCTCCACTAAAAGTCGCTGTTCAGTGGCCGTGAACATTGCGGCTCTGTCTTTACCGTCATTCTTCGCCATGATGAATCGATCAGATCCATGATCGACCTCTCGGGCTGCTTAAATAAACTGTGTATAAATGTGCACGCGCAATTATCTGGATTGCTTGAGCCTGGCTCGGTTTAGCCCGATCACGTTAGCTTGACTTGGGCTTCGTGGAACCGCTTTAGCCCCGATTGATTTGTTAGGTTAATTCAAACCGTGCTTGCGAGGTTAATCGCCGCTTTTCTAAGCCTGCTTTGTGGAACAGCCCCCTGGTCTCAGTCAGAAAGTCTAATTTTGTAGGAGCAATAAAATAATTTAAAAGTCTCATTGCAGAGTGATCTCACATTAAGAAGAGCCACTGCCACATCAACAGTCAGAGGCACAGTAACAGGAGGGGCTTGTGCAATAGGCCGGAGGTTGCGTTTATTGATGAGTTGCTTTTTGTTGACAATGAATGGTGTATAAGGCCTGACTAATAAAAACTGGAATATGGTAGGAAATTGAATTATCAATAGGACTGTAAAGGGGGGAAGGTGAAGAGCTACAGCCTTTTCCTTACATGGTTGTTAGGCACCAAGAATAGGAGAATTAAAGCTTTGTGCACTACATCTATCTTTTCTCCAGTATTTGTTTTAACTAAAATGAGAGGGGCTGTTTGTAATCAACTCAACAAGGCTCGTAACCTTTCCCATTAACTGCTTTTGCAAGGAATGTGGCTAGTGAACTGCTAATTAATAATATGGTTGCACTGGTAATGTGCTTCTGCATCATTATGTTGTTTAAGCCCTTATCCATGCTATTAATGAGCTGTAATTTTATGACAGGAAATTGGTTTGTTTACAACACATTACAACAGTTTCAGAGAAACTGCATTCGTGGCAGTTCTTTGCTTCAGGTACTTGCTCATTGTTTGTGTTGAGTGAGGTTAAAATATGTTGCCATGTTAAGGTAGTTTTAGAAAAGGTAGCATATGCTGTTAAAATACTGAAGCTCTGGGTAATGTGCATTAATCAGTCAAAAAAAAATCAGTAGATCTGCTCATTTGACGCTTCAAATCCTTAATTGATACGCTGGGGCCATTCTTCAGTCTAGGTATGTTATATGAAACACTAACTAAAATGATGTGCATCTGTCTGCCTACCGTGTATTCCAAGACATTGCAGTTACCCAACAACACAGTTTTACTGTCATCTGATGCATATATTACCACTCGCTGGTACAACAAGGAGGTTGGTGGGTACTGTTATTGGGATTGGTGGGCCTCAAAGACCCATGCCCTATGGTGCTTGTGCTGCCTGGAATGTGCCAGCCTCCTGCTGCCCCCTGTCAGGGTGCATCTCAGTCAGTTTTGGCCCCTGGGGTGGAAGCCCTCGTAAGGAGCAACCCTCTGTCTCTCACAAGCTTCAGACTACATGGTAATCTCTGCAACAGCGCTTTGAGACAAAGATTTACAAAATCCGTAAACAGCCCTCTACATTCAGAGTGACCTTTTACTGTTGTTATTGTGTTTGCCTCATATTGTGCGCTTATTTGTTAATTTAAACTGATTCAGGAAATGGGAGTGGGAACGGCACTCTAATACCAGGGTAGCCAAAGCATGTTGCTGTCCTCCCAGTGATTAGGCAAGGCAGATGTCCAGTGCTGTAAGCAGAAAGACAACCTCTGTGTCTGTGTCATCTCTTTTTCCTCAGCACCAGTGTCAATGGCTGGGTCGCTTCAGAGTCAAGTTTAGTTTACTATAAATTAATCATGTAGTCCTCATTTCTTCATGAAAATTGGTCAATACAAGAGTCCCTTTAATATTCTGAATGAATTTGATGTATTATATATTTTTTTTAAATTACCTTCTCAAAAAAACGTAGTTTCCTTGTTAAACAGTGCGGGGCAGTTGTCTTATATTTGGTATCACTTAAACATAATTGCAGATATTTTAGTTGGTCTTTATTCCATAGGTGGGATCCACTGTCCTGTATGTTTTTGGTGACATTCTTGTCTTTCCTATTTACTTAAAAAGGAAAGTGTAAGTAAGTAAAGACATTGTGTCATTAGACGTAAGCAGGAAAAGGTTTGTAAGTTGCTATACATAGAGTACCTGCAAAATGCCCAAATCAAATGTATAAGGAGCCACACTTAATAGTCTTTGATCAGGGCTCATGGTCAACACTATATGATTTGTTCTTCCTCGGAGTCTACTGAAAAGCTTCTTTAAATTCCAATGGCTGTAGTTCAACATCTGAGAAAATGGCATTTTGATCAGGAGTCTCCAAAATGATCTTCTTTTTGGCAGTGCCATAATCCTACTGCTGCAGGTCTGTTATTGGACACATTCATGAAGTCACATGACATTTGTCAGGGTTGAACTCCCTTTCAGAATGCTGTCACACAATATGCGCCCTCTCCTTTCTCTACTGTCATGGCAAGAGTTGCGGCACTGAGACAGTGCCCTGACCATGCAGCTCTGCACTGTGAATTTTTATATGCCATTGCCTGGAGGTTAGAAACTCTCATTATGCCGTGTTAGATTTATTAAAATAGATTATGGAAATGTTAATTAAGTCATTAATTACATTATTTAAGCAGCATTGACAGATAAGGGAGTGTGTGTGTGTGTGTGTGTGTGTGTGTGTGTGTGGGAGGGGGTGGGGATGGGGGGTCGAGCTCCCTGGGTGGTTTAAAAGGATATGATTGGTGACAAGGGACACTGTGGAGATCGCGTCTAACTGCTAGCACTGACATGATACAAAGTGGCCTACCCTGCTCTCTCACCTCACGCTACTGTCTACAACAGTTTGCAGAGCTGCCTGAGGATGAATAGCTCATCGCCCTTTTGCAGATATAAGTGTGCACAAGGGTATAAATGTCCTTTTATGAAGTAACTTATCCCAAGCACTCTACACTACTACACAAATGACTTAAAAGTGATTTGGGACAGGGAGAGGACAGGATTGGCTTTGCGGTGAGTGCCAAAAGCATGCACTAGTTTCTGCATGCTACGTTAAATCTTTCATTGTGTGAGCATTTGGGAGAAGCATTTGCTGTGACATTTGAGCAAAGGCCTCAAACCATATTTCCAAGCTGTTACAAAGGAAAATGCACAGGGACAATTGTAAGATGAATTGCCCAGGAGTTGATACTATGGACTCTCTTATCTGTTGACAGTTTAGTTACCATGAAGCACAAGAAATGTGTTTTCCAATTCTCTGAGAATTGAGCTTTTCTTCATCCCATCAAACCTATATTAAGAGAAGGAAAATTGCTCTGATCACACTTGATAAGAACAAATGATGAATGTAGTAAGCAAGGAAAATGCTTCAATTCTGATCTGAAACATTGATTTGCCTCAACAGCCAATTACTATCTGCACTGAGGTTATGCATTCAGTCAATCTACTGGGAGAGTGTTTTTATTTGTTGGCCATTCATTGTTCTACACCTTGTACCAAACAATACTTAACAATATTGAAGTGTCAAATGCACGATTAACTGTTGAACTAAATTTTTTTTTAGAAATGGTGCTGCTCCACCAGCTGCATATATTCTGTTGTAGTATACATTGCAGGTAGAAAAAAAGACCATCCATCTTGATTCCCCAGGTCCTCCCTTAGGTTGCCAGGCAGCATTAAATGGTGTACGCCTTGATATTAAGTGGCTTTTGATTGTAAGGGATGATATGTGGAAGACATTTGGCTGTCCAACCACATCTGTGTCAAGCTGTCTTGATAAGTCCTTACTTCGGTCCCATGAACCTGAGGACAACTAACATATCTCTGCCACCAAAGTATGCAACATGAAGGATCAGATGCAGATGGTTGAATGTTTCCCAAGACTAAAACACACATTTTGTATTTTCTCAAACCAATCAGTCAGCTGTGAGTACACCGTTGTGCCTTTTGTTACTAGGGCTGCATGTTTTCACAGGGGTTTAGTGTTTTAGCTTAATATGTGTGTGTGTTATGAGTAGAGGTGGTTTATATTCTTCTTTAACCAGGCATACAGTTTGAATTTTGCACCATTGTTGTCAGTTTCTCATACATGTAGATTCATTAAGAGCAGTTCAAATGCTTTTAAACATCTTGTAAACACTGTATAGATTACAAAACACTTAGAAATGACCACCGATCCTGAAAGATTCTGAGAGACGAGGTTTTACGGGACGTAGTTGGAGGCATCATGAAGGCGTATGGTTACATTTTAGCAGCACTGCTGGATCCCAGAGGGGTTTTCCCCACATACTCTAAGGGCTTGTGTAATGGGAAGAGAAGGACTTAATAATGAGATTAGGATTATGTTATTATATCAACAAAGTTATTTGGGATGAGCCAAGTGTTAATTGGACTTGCTTGACAAAAATATCTGGGATGAAGCATTCAGATCAGAGCCTCTATCTTTCCCCCTCTTCCTGTCCTTCACTAATGTGTGTGCTTTTATGATGTTTTCTCAGGTGTCTATCAAACTATCTCAGCACTCGTTACCGGCAAGCCGAGCAGAGCTCCTTCACGGTGCAGGCCAGGGGCTTTAAAGAGGACAGGATGAGCTCGGGCCAGTGGGACCGGACTGAGGCTGCTTCAGCGGTGGCAGGTCACGCTTCATCAATGGCCTCAGCCAGTCAAGTGGAGGACAGAAAAGTGGATGTGGTCAAGACTGACTGTCTAAGCTTTTTCTAAAACTCTGAAAGGAGGAGTTTACAGAATACAGTGTGAGAGTAAATCCTCTGGGTATGAAATGTGTCTAACAGCCATTCAAGATATCATATCAGTTTATCAGTGGATACACCAAAGAAACTGATGTGACACTTTTGAAATCTTACACTTTAAAACCTATTTTCAAGGTGTCAAATATTCTTGTTTTCCACTATGCCCAGTCTTTACACTATTGCTTTATTCAATAGATGTACTCTCACATATTGCGAGTTGATGATAAGGAAGAGAATGTGCGCAGCTTGGATGACTGTGTTCAGGCTCAGAGAAAGAAATACTGAAATTGCGCTCTTCGCTTAATGATGCCCACACGGAGACAATGGGGCGCCGCTCTGATTAGTGTCACCTGTCCTTGTGCATCTCATCAGCTCCATTATGGCTCCATCTCCCATGCTTCTTCTGCTAATTGAATAGCCTGTGAAGTGGTGACGAGGACGGGGGCGAGAGCTACGTCTGTCCCACTGCTGCTTCAGAAATTGGACTAAAGCTTCCCAGTGAGACACTAGCTCTTAAAAAATAAACAATTATTATATACAGACAGGAAAAAAGTAATAAAAATGGCCTTAATTGTTATATTTAACCATTGAATGTTATTGTCCTGAACCAGTGAACTATTATATCGATCAATTACCAAACCACTATGTTGTCAAAAAAGGAAACAAGGAAAAATAACACAAGCCACTATCTGGTCAAAGTGATTTCTAACTGGATTCAGGTAAAGGAAAATAAATGTGATACTCTTCAAATCTGCATAGGAAAACCATTAAATAATAATAGTCTTTTATTTTGATTGGATAAACATTGTCAGCTGTGATGCAGGGCTGTAATGTCAGTGCCTCTCCTGCCAGGCAAGAGCCTCATTGTTATCTGCATGTGCCTGAGGCACAGCTAGTGTAAAAAGATCCTCCTCACTCCGCTCTGCTTTGCTAGGAATCAGCTCTGCAGGCTTATCCTGCTCAGTCCCTCTCTGTTTCACCTCTTGGTCACAGCCAAGTGATTCTCAGCTGTGCACCACCTTAGCACAGGCCGTTCTATGGGCTGAGAGGAGGGGACAGTAAAATAGAAGTACAGCCATCCACAATATCTCACACTGCTGAATCTGGTAAATGCCACAACAACAGGACTGCAGAGAGGCTGCCCAGTGTCCCCATGCCTGTATGGTTCCAGGGCTTAATGTGCGCGTGTGAGGCCAGATGGACACTTTCATGAGTGTATGAGTGTGGATTATTCTGCCTGCTACATCTGGGGCTCCACATGGTACAGCAGACTGTGGTAAGAGAGGCAGGTGGGCATATGGGGAGAGCACTCCTCCAGTGGGCACTCTTACATCTATACCCACCGACAGGGCATCAGTGCAAATGGCAGACCAAAAGGTTACAAGGCTATCCTAAGACAAATGTTTATCTGGATTCAGGCAAGCAGCTTGCCCTCTTCTGTCTTACTCATTCTGTTTGACAGCAACAACACAACAATTTCAAGTTCTCCTCATTGAAACATGTAACCATAATGTTCTCTCCAGTATTCTCAATGTTCATCAGTGAGTCAAACATTGTAACTAGCAACACAAGGTAACACTGTATGTAACACAGTATGACATGACAAAGTGTTCTCTCATGTAATCTCTGCACTAACCTGTATCCACCCTTCTGGCCTCTGCTGGTGCTTGTGAAGTGATTATAATCATTATGATCATTGCCTTAGCCCATTCCCTTACAGAGAACAACAATATTAAAGAGGTCAAAGCCTACCTCCATGGAGGTTTCATTTAGGCTCTATATACACAGTAGTTATATTCAGACGAGGCTAAATGTAGGCCTATTTTAAGACATCTCTGTGTGACGGCTGCAACTACCATCAACCTGACGTGTCCGCTGCTGAGAGCCATCCATCCTTGCTACCTGGCCAACAAACGAAGACTGAGCCGCAGCCTCAGACCAGGCTTATATTGACCAACAGGGGTGGTTGGTCCCTACCATGCCAGCTACAGCCAGAGGGGTGGTTCTGGACTTTCTTCCTAAAGTGTCATGGCAGTCATCACAAGAAAGTTGATCCATCTCCCCTGCAATTAACTATGGGCTAGTCCAGTAGTATATAGCTCTGCAGGTATGACTGGAGTGGAGTTAGATTTTGTTACAGCACTTATGATATTACTTTGACTTAGTTCTGTTCTGTTTATGTTGACCCAGATCATTGTACGGCTCTAGAGCAGTCCTTTAAGTTAAAGTCTATATGGGTTTTTTTTGTTGTGTTTTTTTACTTTTTTTTACCCATCTTAAGAATTGTAAATACTTTGGGCTAATAAAAACCCTTACTATTTTCATATTACCTGCTCTCTCAGTCTTTCTGCAAACCCTGGGTCCCTCACACTCATTTGTATTTGTTCATCTTAAAAAGCCATTTTCGGCTGGGACCAAGCATAATCTGTACCAACCCATTGGTCATTTCCTTTCAAATCTAGTGTTGACAGGTTTATGTAAACTAAATTATATAAAATGTAATTCTATGGTAGTATTGATGAGCACGTCACCACAATATGACAGTGATATTTGTTACAGTCAAGTAAGTGTTGAAAATTGTAGTCTGTCACAAACTGATAATTATGGATACTGTATCTTTAGAATGCAGATGCTACCATATTGGTGGATATTTTACCAGCATAATAATAATAATAATAATAATAATAAGCTTTATTTATAGAGCACTATTTTGAAATGAAATGCTTCACACAACAGCAGAGAAGGAACTTTGGAATAACTAAAAGTGCCCTGCCCAAGGAGCTCAGGCTGCGATTTGGCTCGTAGGGTATTAAAAGGTCAGAGATGTAGCTAGGGGCGAAGGTAGAAAGGTAAAAAAGTAAAAACCTAAAATCAATTCTAATCAATTTATTGGCAAGCAATGTAGGGAAGCTTAAATAGGGCTAATGTGGTCACGTCTCTTAGATGTTGTGATTTTACATTACGCATTATCAAAGTTTTTCATGCTACATGCTTCTGATAGATTGAATTCAAGCCAAGGTCTCTGTTTAATCAGAGCTCATTAGGTGAGTCCATGGCCAGATCCTTCAGAGGAGATGAAGCTCATTCACTCTGCTGACTGTGATCCAGGTGAACACACCCACAGTGCTCAAACCACATGTGAACAAGGCATGGCTTTGAAGCACCAACATGGATTTGAATCGGTGAGTCGCAGTGCCAAATGTCCTAGGATGCAAGTGACATGGGATCTGCTTTAGAGTTGGCTACCTGTTGAGGAGGATTAAACAAAATACAGATGGTGTTTACATATTAGATAGGTAGGTAGTATCTAATCTGATGGGAGCAAAAACAATGCCTCTAAAGCAAGGTCATATTTGAAAATATTTTAGAGTTTTAATTTAATATCTCTGTTGATGCTGAGTGCCATATGGCAATACTATGCTATATACCCTACGTAAAAGATCAGGAGGGTGAACTTTAAAGTGGCTCATAAATCTCGAGGGCCTCAATGTGTTCAGATATTTGTCCTTATCTACTTGAAAGGAGAGTCACTCGCTACCGATAGGAAGTCATGAATGATTTTTTTTTCCTGACCTATGATAGAATCACACATGACCATGAAATCACTTCTGAAGGACAATGGTCGCTGAGTGCCCAGTGATGTATTCTCAGCCATAAACACGAGAACAAAAGTGCAGCACTGTCTGATGCCTCACTGTTTGAGTTGAATAAATTAAACGAATTACGAGCTGCCTTGTGTAAGCTCCCAGGATGCAGGGTGGCATGCGCAGGCCATTACAACAATGATAAGCATATCTGCATGGCCTTGCGTTAAAGGAAATTACACATAGCGTCCGGAGCCGTTAAGAGAGTGTGACAGTTTTGCGCACACTCGCAAGTTAGTATGACATGAAAATGTGTGTGGCTGCAGAACGGCTTGGCTGCTTGGCTTGAGTTCAGGGCACGAGGGCTTTGCTGAGGAGTCAAGAAAAGACTGTAGTCCTGTTGTGATGTAAATGGACACAGGATTGTGCTTAAACAATGTATTAATACGTCCCCTTTGTGAAGATAACATCACAAGATGCACAATAACAGAAAACGATGTCCTCGGAGGTTATTTAAAGCGATATGACATCAGCTCCTGACATTGCAAGAAGTGCTTACTGCCTGTCCAACTGGTTTCGTCTCCAGCTTGGATAAAAACAGATGAGGGCTTGAATGTTGCTTTTGAATCTGAGAGACGATATGGGGGGAAAAAAAAACCATTTACATAATAGTATGTATATCGTATTCCACCCCATTGTTACGTTTGAATGTAAACTGAATTTGTGTTACTTTTTTATGCCTGGATACGTGTTGTAGCTTAAACACAAGACACGTGGCAAGGTGTCCGATAACTTTGTCTTCTACCTGTAATCTGATACTGCACAGAAAGGAGGGATCGGTTCCTGGGGTGATTTATGATTGAGGACATGTTAATAAAAATATCAAAACAATCTGAGCTCTGGTGGGGAAGATACCGGTCCACTACGTACATCATGCTCGACAGGCCTGTGCAGGGAATCGCCTACTCTGTGATATTATGCTTGTATGGATGCCCCATTGCCCTATTCTTGAATAGAATATGCAGTTGTTGTTTGTTTTTGGAGGGTTGGTGGGGGTAGCACTTTCCACACAAGGTGACATTTACCTAAACACGTGCTTTCCTGTGTGCACCTCCGTGCCTGATAGGTAAAAGTGAACCATCTTTGATACTGTGAAACCTGAAATCTTGGCCCAACAGAAGCTGGGGAGTAGGCTTAAAGGTTTTTCCTCCCTTAAGAACCGGAGCCTAAATCTCAAGGCTGATATGAACATATCAAGTCATCTGAAGGATTGTAGTTAAATGTCATTTTAATTTTGAGCATCAGGGCTTACCTGCCCTTTAAGCAAGCACAGGAGACAGAAAATGTGTGTGCCCAAAGTGCTATTATCTTGTATTTAATGAAAGGCACGATGAAAAAAATACATCCCTGCAAGGTCTTCAAGGTATGTTTTTTCAAAAACAAGACTGCATTTCTGGACTTCATTGGAGTGACACTTTTACTTAAAAGCAAATTCTAAATAGGATTTCATTAAATCAGTGGCCCAGAGTGCTGCTGGTTTTCTATCGTACCAGGTCATTAATTGCAGTCACCTTGCATCCCATAATAAAAAATCAGTCCAAAATCAGTAAATCAATCCCTGAATAGATGGCTACAGTGATGTAGCCAATGACTGAGAACCACTGCATTAAATGGTAAATGTGACTAGATATAAAGATATGGCACATTGTTCTATTCAGGTTCACACAGACAGAATTATTTTCCTCATGCCTTTAATGGATTTGTATTGAATGTGGGCGTGGACGGAGAGTCATTTCTGTGTCAAGAGCTGCCGCTGGGATGTAGCCTGCAACACTCACTGAATTCCACTTCCAATATGGATATTCCTGAAATCGCAATAATTTTCTGTCAAGATGTCTTGCCTGAACACAAAATCATCTCTAAGTACAGTGTCAACAGATGATCTGAAACACAAAATCCGGTCAACACACATAAATGGATGGCAGAGAGAGTCCTGTCGCTAAGTGTTACAGTGATGCAGTATTGAGTCTGTCCAGCATTTAGATAAGTAAAAAAAATGGCAATTTGTGATGTTTCTATAGTTATTTACAGTGAAAAACAATTTGCTTGGTGTCAAGTGCAGATTAGATTAGACTGTTTACAACTCGTCAGAGGTTTTGGGGGCGGGGTATACTAGCAGAGGAGTAGTCTTCTGACTTCCGGCGGAGCGCTGTAGGGTGCTCAGTGAGGAAAATAAAGGAGATGATGAGGTAATTATTGGACTTTTGGAGCCACCATTCAGTCGCTTGGCTACAAATCACTTGGATTATGCTGCACATAGACTGATTTACAAGAAGTTGGCTGTTGGGTTAAGGCCTGCCAGTCTTGGGGGGGGATGCTCCTCCCCTTCTGCTTCCTGTGTGCTGCTCTTTTCATCCCAGTCTGTTATTATAACAAAAACCTAGCTACTTCAGTAAGTTAGCCACATTGTAGAGGTAGTAATAAGAACACACTAAGAGTGTGAAGTTTAGCCTATAGTTGTAAGTTTCCTACAGTTCTTCTAGCCAGTAAAATAGGGACCTCAGCAATTTATGAACGCACCTTTGAAAATCCCAAACCTGCTGGACTCTCATACCCAACGTTGATCCTTCTGTTGACGGCTACTACCCATTCGCGTTGCGTCAGCACATCGTCTAACTCAGGCAGCAGCAGGCTCCAGTGAACTTAACCAACACACCGATCCTCTCCACTTTAACCTTGTTTCTGTGATAATGTTCTGCAAGAGTTGCAAAAAAACGTTGTTGGTGTTAATAGGTCCAGGGTGCTCCTCTAGAGTCAAAGTGTAGTCAGGCTTTAATTTAGGGGAGTCAATTATCAAAATGTGTTTGACTTTATCTTTCTCTTGTCACATAGACAACAAACATCTGTACCTGTTTTTGGCCGTGATTCGCCCAGTTTCCACACTCGGCGCTCATGTACATATGTTCCACCACTGAAACAGTTTACCTCCGACACTACTTTGAAAGGGCACCGTTACGGCGCCTTGGCTTAAGCGCCACCCCCGAAAAGTATTGAACACAGAGCGTTTTCCCCCTGTATCCCACAACAATAATAGGTTCTGCCAGACCAAAGATCTGGCCAAGCGAGCCCATGCTGCACAAGCTGTTTGGAGAAATATGATTGACATTTTATGCTTTTTTGGAAGCTGTAAAAAGATGATCCTGTTAACCTCAATCGTTTGGAAGAAGGCTGAGCTAGAGCTATAGGGGCTAACAAGCTGTGTGTTTGATGGTGCTAAGGTCAATGGAGTTTCGCCTGACATGGGGGTGAGTAGAGGATAACTGAATTTTCATTTTGGGATGAACTATTTCTTTAAGGTTAGACAACTAAAAAAAAATGTAAGCTTAGGGTAAGGTTTTGGTTATGGTTAAATAAGAAAAAACTTTTATTAGAAATGAGAACTTCACTCACATTACAAAACTTCACAAGAGTTGGGAATTGAACCCGGGTCATCAGAGTTTAGATCAAATAATTATATATGCCCATCACATCTTTACTTTCCATTTTTGCTCTATTTCAGTGTCAAACTACCGCCTCAAAGGTGTACGTGTCCTCCACATAAACCTTTCATGGTATTTCTTTCAATTTCTGTGCAGAGAGTGTGTTAGATGCATTTTAATACAGAAATTTCATAAGACCAGGCTGACAAGTGCTCATGACGTCGACTGCTTTTGTGAGCCAACCAATCACAAGGCAGAAGAGGCGGGGTTTCACGGTATGTAAACAACAACGAGAATGCAAATAGAGAGAGTACCATTCGAAACGTTGTTAGTACTCTGTTACTCTGAACATAAAGAGAGTCAATAGTCAAGAGTCAATAACACACTGTACTGTATCAGTTTAAACTTCCATGGAGTTTTAAAATCATGTGTAGTGTATCAACACCGTTGTAATATAGTTCACCTTCAGCTCCCCTGAAAATGTCAGTTTTCAGCTTGGTTGCACCGCCTTTATTGATTTCAAACATAATCATGGTGTTTCAAATCACTTTCTCCTAACAGTACAACAAAATGTTCCTTCAAGACAAATTTCATCCAACATGAGCTATTGCACCCTGACATTGGCAAATTTAGAGTTGTATGAATGTCAAGAGAGACGTGTCCTTTTGTTCGCTGCAGAATTTGCCGGCAGCTCATTTCCTCTAGGAATGCATTAACAAAGCAGTTAATTCTATCATTAATTAAAAAGGAATCACAATTCAGTGAACACTTCAAATTAATCTCTTGAGATTTGCTCTCACGCATTGCTCACATTCTATTTTCTTTGTTTAATCAAAGAAATTGCAGCTAGATAGGCATGTTTTTACGTCATTTACAGGATGAAATCTGGTCCTGTGTAGCTCAGTTGCTAGCGCATGGCACTAACACAGCCAGGGCTAAGTGGTTTGAGTCCAACTGGGGCCATCCATGCTAAAAATGAATATACTCATAGTACTAGAAGGAGTACTTGGGATAAAAACATCATCCAAATGGCACGTTTTGCTGTTTTAATATGGTCTTGGATAGTCACTGGGGGCACACATATTAACACAAATTGATATTTATTTGTTATATAAGTGTAATTTATTAAATGTAAATCCTGTTCTAGTAGCTTACCGAGATGTGACACTGTTTGTGGAATTGATTTGATGTTCCAATCTAATCATTCAAAAAAGTATTTTTCCCTATAAATCCCAAATACTGTTTAGAATTATATCACTAAATAGTCTTCTAAGACATTTCTGATCTGGCCAGTGGCCACACTGAGCTGTTTATCTCTTCAGTCACTGAAGTAAGGTTATAAATACCCTGGCGTTGCTACAGTATGGAGCTACTTGGAGGGTGATAAGGTGCTAATTAGCAACTGTTAGCAGAAATAACAAACCACATCCACAGAATGAAACACATCTTGTTGTTGCCACTGAGTGTTCCAAGGATGATCCTTTCTCCTCTGCTTCCTCACACCGCGACTTGAGAAATTTCCCTATTAACATTGTGTACGAAGAAACTCTTTTTTTTCTTTCCCTTCCAAGGCAAGCCAGGTCTGACAAATTAAGGCTGCGGAGTCATTAGATTAAGATAAGAACTTATCTTTTACTTTGAGACAGACTTTTATCTATTGTATTTTTCTTCTCTCTCCCATCTCCTTCGTTCTCTCTCCCCATTCACTGTGAGATGGTTAAAATAATTGGGATGGTATGTGACCAGAAAGGCCAGATAGGATTTTAACCCTGTCATGGATTAACCTTTCATGTCTAAGGTAGGTCACAAAAGGTGCAGTTGGAGACATGTAAGACTCATTTAAGGGAATCTTTGATATGCTATTGTTCTAAATCAGCTTGTTTTTCCACAGGTACATTTGCAAAAAGGTCTAGAAACGACTTCTGCACGCTGTCAAGGGTTATTAAAGCATAAAGTAAATTTTAGGGTCAGTGAGCAAGACTGGTGTAGGTTCTTCATCTCCAAGTACATCATTTAGAAGCGTTCAACCAGGTTTCATCACGTGGTTCCCGACAGCCATTTTAAATGACCTTTTAAAGTTAATCACAAGCATGCGCTGTTGAACTAGTTTAAAGAGAATCTGTTTCGAAACCCAATGCAGAATCCCTGCAGAATCCACAGCAGGATAATTAGGAGAGTAATGACATTAATCACAATTTCCTCTACCTGAACATCAAATAAAGATAAACTGAAGCCAGTGGTTCAGTCATGTTTTTTTTATTCATCACCATTAATTACTTAATCTATTTCTCAAAGCTATGTATGTACTTGATTGATTAGCTCATCTCTGATACCTCTAATCTATATGTTTTTTCTGTGATAATCACCGCCTCAGAGCAGCATGATTGAAATGTACTATTCCTCAGAGCATAACATTTTAAAAACACCTGACTACCAAATAAATGAGTAAGACCCTTATCAGAGTGGCCAGAGCACTCCTATGATCCCACTGATTATAATCCTTTGTCTTAAAGGTCATTGCTCCACCTTGTTGGTATCTAGACATTTCCTTGTAGCACTAATTGTGTACAATCTTGACCGTTTCGTCAGACAACTCAGCACTAAAACTAAGAATTCAGAACAGTTTATGCTACTTGTTTACGAAGATCAAGATAACAAGGGCAAATCTCTGAAATAACGAAGGCTGAGCTTATGTGGAAAACACATATTTTCCATTTTAATGGTGTTCAAGGGTGGAAGCTAGAAGAGCGATTGCTTGAAAAATGTAACTAAATGATCGGATTCACTGGCATCCAAACGGCAAGGGTAGCTGTTGGGTATGATGACGTTCCTTTGATGTGAACCCTAACTAGCTTTAAGCTCAGCTAGTGCATCGTGGCCGCATCCTGACTGATGTATTCCGTTTAGATGAGGGCCACTTTGTCGCTTGAGCCAACTGTGTACCTTTAATTTGAAATTCTCTAATGTCTCAGATGGGATAACATTAAAGGCAAGGGTCATTAGTGTATTGTAGTATTTGCCCAAACTCTGTGAGCGGGACTGTCATCTCCTGGAATGTTGTCATGTTCATCAATGCTCTGCATGATGGCATGAGAAACTATTTACATATCACATCAAAATTGCCAGAGGAGAGCATTAATTATTGAAAAACTGACAAAATCAAAACACCAGCTTTTTCCACTTTATAGTTTGTTGTCTGCACAGACTGAAAGCCACTTTATGCCCAGTAAACATAATTATCTCAATTTTAAAGACATTTTAGACTTTTTTAGGGAACATGGCCTACACAAAGGCAATAGCATCTTCTGTCACATTGGCAAAATGAACTCCTGCCCTTTATGCTGTACATCCCCAATGGGTTGTAACAAGCTTCTGAGAAAGGAAGTGGCACAGCCTCTGGAGAGCATGACTACCTGCAATATACATATTAGAGCCTTGTTTGTGCATCTGGCTCCCGATGTTGTTAGTGGGCTAATTCTCTGAATGAATAGATTCTCTCCTACAATAGAAAGTGCATCATATTGATGGGTTTCATTGAACTGAGACTTGACTGAGTTAATTATTGACAATAAAGCAGTGTGGTAACAAAGAAACAGAAACAGCAAGGCATATTCTTGTACACAGTCATTCCAGGTTGTACAATTTCTTTACTGTTAGAAGGCTGTACATGATGTTATTAAGCATCTATTAAGATAAATGTATTCAAGAGAGCCTTGAATGACATTGTTCCTCCTAATGGTGTGATAAGAAACATGAGACATCTGCTTCTGTTTGCAGTCTCTGGAATATGAGATGTATCTTTGTTATCTATGCAAATTTAAAATATGGCTGTATTTTCACTCCGGCCTGATTTCACTGCAATGGTTGTGGTACAATGTGTGTTAGAAACATATTTTACCACCAGAAATATAATAAACACTACCTGACAATTCACAATGGCACTGAACACTAGACATGTTGGATGTAAATTTAATTATTTAATTATTTCCAAATTTCCCCACTGGGGTCATTTAGACTTCATCTTAATCTTATTTTCTAATCCTAATCCTGAAATTAATTGGAAATGAAAACAAATGTGAACTGCATTTCCACACGGATCCAGTAAATGTTATGTCTATTTTATGCACAATGCTACATTTTAAAGAGTCATAAAACATATGTAAGAGTACTTAGATTGGTGTACGATCATGTCACGGCTGGCTTTTAAGTTGTCTCAGACACAAGATATCTCAGAGAAATGCAGGCCCCTGTTTAAACAGACCCATAATGGTTGATAATAAAGTTTGTTTTACAGCACTGCCCCAGTATATAAATTAGACATGCACAGGCAACAATAAGGATGTACTTTGAAAATGTGTACAGATACATTTTACTGCATTTTCCCCCACCACAATGTCATCCCCTTGAGCTGCCAACAGAGTGTAGGGGGGTGAATTCATGAGGGTCTTCTGTAATAGGCTGGCACACATACAGGCACAGCCTGTGGAACCTTACACGCTGGTGAAGCTGGTCTTGGCATTGCTTTTGGCAGCTATGTGGTTATGTGCTCTTGCACTACACATTCTTTCAGAAAAAAGAAAGTTTTAACTAGCTGCTCTTACCACTCCTTTATAAATGAGGAAGCCCTTGGCATAAATAGATCTACATGTTCATTTGGTATATTAAGAGAGGCACACAGTTAAAGAGTGTTCATTACAATTGTAAATTTCTGCCCTAGGGCCCTTAGCCCAGCGCTAGATTACATGAGGTCTATGCTCACGGACAGCGCCTGGCATCTGATTGAGGGTCCAGTGCAGCTAATTAATTTCATTAGAAAGTGAAGTCATCTTCTAGCAGGAATTAATATTTGGAGCGTCATGTTGCTAATTTATTTCCAGATTTAATTAGCTCAGAGAAGAAATGTTGCTTGGGCAAGAGGACTTTTTAATTATCAGCTTGGATAAATTTGAAAATGTTGATGCCTAAGGGTTGAGTTAATTAAAACCTGCATTATTTTAACTTTAATTAGCTCCCATCTTTGTTTTTCTTCACCATATGGCCATGTCCTGTAGTCAAATTTAGTTAATTAAGCTAATTAAGCTAATCATTTTAATTACTCAAGACAATGTGATTGGATAGAGGATGACTACAAGTTATAGCCAAGTACTTGTTTTTCATTAAGTTGAAGGGACAGAGTTATTTCTGATTGCAGTTGGCAAGCATAGCAGAGTAGTTTGGAATGTGACAGCCTCTGAGATATTAAGGCTGAAGTCTAATTGCATTCCTTGATAATAAAAAAAACTTGTCACCAGCACAACTCTTTTAGAGGAGAAATGGTTTACTACAACATCTTCAAGTATTCCACTAGTTCTAGCTCGTATGCTGATGTGGGCCTCTTGTAGTCCATCAGATCAAATGACGCCTTCGCTTACTCAGGTTTAAAGAGGTCGCACATCAGAATGTCCCCTTCCCTATCTGGAGCATGTGGTAGAGGCAATAATGGACATTACTATTTGTAAATAAAGTGTTTGGACAAACATCATGTCTTTGGATGTAATATTTGATATATATAAAGCATTTGATACCTTTATGTCTGGCTCATTTCTTTTGACCAGGGCTGGGTATGAAATTGAATTGTAATTGGGTAATAGGCCTGAACATGTAGTTGCTGGTGGGATCAGGATGCTGCCCTTCCCCTTCTTGACCCTAGAGTGTGGGATGGCCAGGGTGTGGGTCTATGTGAGCTGCTAGCAGCTGTGCATCAGTCTGGACACAAGCTGGGCCCATCCAGAAGCCAGGCCTAGCTGACAGATGCAGAGGCTAAACCCAATAATGAAATAATACTGGGAGACATCATGTCCGTGGTTTCCATCATTGTTAAAAGATTTTGGTACAGAGTACCCCCACTTAGGTAATTTGTTTCCATGTATAATCCTATTGCTCACTATTAAATTAAACCAACTGGTCATTTCAGTTTGGAGCCTATAAATAAACTGGTTGCTATGTGCATGGGCAGTATGTGCGATGTCTCATCTGATTAAAGGGGAAGCACTTAATAATTTGAACTGAAAAAGGTGACCTTCAGTGTCAGGTGACCTCAGTGGTCTGCCACACATATGGCCCCAATGGCAGCAGCAATATTACTAATGTCTGTTCCTAATGTATTTTTACAATCCTCATCTAGGACCACTCTCCACAGATTGTTTTGGACAAATGTTGATTTGTTGTGAAATGGCAAAGTGTAGTAAGCTAGAGTTGTTTACATGGTCAAGAGCAGTAATGTCCAGGACAACGGATGCACTGGTCAAGAGAGATGATAGGCCCCTCTCTGGTTTCATCAGATTGAGGCTAGTTAGTCATCAGAGTGTCTGTGTTTGGGTCATAGCCAGTGCCTGAGGGGAGGAGCCCCCAGCCTTCTCATAGTTGCACTGTAACCTAGAATGCAATATGAGATCAGAATTAGTCACCATGTCCCTATCAGGCTCTCGCCCACTTTAGTAATGTTTCTCTCACCACCTGGTTACTGTAAATGGTCCTGTCTCTCACAGCAGCCTCTGGTAGATGGCCAAATAATAAGAAAAAACAATAAATATTTCACATTCAAGAGTCCATTTCTACCCCCTAAACCATATACTTTTTATAAAGTAGATGAATGAATGGTTGCATGTAATAGTACGTAATGGTTGCTGAGAGTTTTTATGTTCAAAACCCAAATTCTAAATGGGACGTCCAGGCAGTAATGATATTTAACCCATCTTCAAAGGCTTGCTGTGACTTTGCTCCTGGTAAAGTAAGTACATTTGCCTCAGCAGAAAATTTGAATTGAAACTCACTTACTTGATAATTGGGAATTCCCAATGCTTCCAAAGTGTATTTGAAACACACTCCAGTGTTAAATCAGAGTGAGGTATCTATCATTCTGACAGTCGTGCCATGGCATGCGGACAGGCTACCAAAAAAGCTCCAGAAATGCTGATATGTGATCAGTTTTGCCATGTGGAATGCATTCTACGATCAAACACAAGTTGCCATGCTGTAAACAATTAATGACTAAAGTTTTGCTGTGATGGAATTGCAAAGGCACACACAAACCGAAGACTCTTGAGGGTGTTTAAGATGGATTTTCAATTCACCTTTCAGCGGTGTTGCAGACAGTGGGGGCCAGGAGGTAAGTACAACCTGATACTCAACCATTCATGAACTGGCAGTAATGGTGAACACTAAGTATCTGTATAAGCTAAAAGGCAAACATGGTGAGCTGACTACATGAAGCTGGTATGCTCTTTTGAATGGATGGCTTCCTCCTCATTATCTCATTATAACAAGAAATTATATTGATATAGCAAGAAATTATCTCAAGGACTTTGATATAAGGAGAAAAGAGATCTTGTTATAATGTGAAAAAACATTTTGATCCAAGACGAGGTAGCCTATAGGCCTAGGCTGTATGATTAGATATGGTGCATTTGAACAAACTGTTAAAATTGTTCTTTCTTTTCGGTCTAAGACACTGAGATGTTACTCTCATTGAGTTGGCTATATAGGAACCCCTGATAAATTAAAGGAAACAAGATCTCAAAATAATTTCTCGTTATGACGAGATAATTTCTTGTTATGTTGAAATGATCTATCTTCTCGTTATACTGATATAATTTCTTGTTACAAAGAGATAATGATGACGACATTATAATTCCCTAGTGGCAGCAATGCACTTCCATACAACGGCTGACCCAGTAGCATTGTTAGCATTCCTTATTGAAACCATAGCCTACTGCTAGCCAGTAGCTAACACGCTAGGTTGTGGCTAGCGTAATCCACTGATTTAAATGAGGAATGCTAACAGTAGAGTTTTTTGTTAACTGAGGTGCCAATTCAGAATCTTTTCCCCACAATGTAAGAAATGCCTGTTACCTTTTTGCGCTTAGTTTTATGTAAAGCATATTAAAGGTGTTTGTGTATGAAATGTGCTCAAGTTTGAATAAATGCTCCTTACTTGAATAAAACCTTAGATATTGTCCTTACGTTGAAGTGGAGTTTCATTGTTCTCACTAAATCATCTTCAAAAAAAAAAGATCTTGTTTGGCTCATTGTCCAATTTAAACCTCGAGACCAGGCCAGAGAGCTCAGTGAGAAGCAGCTTAATAGATTTAGGTGGCAGGAGGGAGACATAGAAGCCTCAACCAGCAGAGAGCAAGGAGAGCATCTGCTCAAAGGCCACCTCCCCACACCCGGATCACCATCTCCAGAAGAGCTCGGGCATGGAGCCTCCATCTCAGCTCCACACTAATTCCATTGCCCCCACCACACGCAGGCTAATTAAGGCCATGCATTTATTTATGACTGAGCTCATTAAACAGGGAAAAAGATGGTCGCCGCTCCAAAAACACATTAGTCCCCAAGGAAACTGCCTGTGAAGTCGCTCTCCTCAGGCTGTTTCAGGTCACAGATTCTGAATCTTTGTGACATATGAAGAAACAGTGAGCTGTAACACTCAAAAAAAAATCGGTTCTGAGGCGATGAAGTGATGGTGCAGGACATTCTTCGGGGTCCATTTGAAGCTGCTTGAACTGGTCGCATAATTACATGTATAGGTCATGGGCTGGGGGCTGGAATGAAATACCACTTACAGGTCTTGTGGTTTGTGTTTTCTTCTTAGGGTAATGAAGGAATTCTAGTACTGTACATTAAGAAAGTCCTCCGTTTGAATAATATGACAACTTTATTAAACTTGGCAGAAAAAATAATAATGACCAATGTACAGTACTACAGTGTTAAACTCAAAACATGAACACAAACATGAACTAACACCCACCCCTCCCCTCCAGTATTTGTATTCTAGCGTTATTTAAGTTACAAGTTTGATGTAAAATGTGAAAGGGAAAGTTGTAGTAAAGAATTTAATCAGTGTTCAGGTTTGAAATAAAAGAGAGGATACCCTCGGGAGTATTTTCTCTGTGTCTCTCTCTCTCTATCTCTCTCTCTCTCCCTCCTCTGTGTGTGTGTGTGTGTGTGTGTGTGTGTGTTTGAGAGCATGGACAGAGAGATCTTAAGCAGATCCTACTCCCTTCCTTGTAATTGCAGAGATAATGCCAACTCATGCAGACCTTCGCTGAGACAACTGGCAACTTGATTTAGTGCTCTTTAATGGTTCCAACTTTAAAGACTCTGAGAAATTCTTCAGGTTTCTACTTACTGCGTGTGGTACCTTATCTAGACTGGTAACATTGCTAAGAAATAATGAGATATCCGTCTTGTGTTTCATTCTATTATTTGCTCAAGAACCCAGACTGAAGCGAGCACAGATGTAAGGAGCAGATCTTCCTTCACCTCTCCTTTTTCATACAGCATTTGTCAAAAATCTTTGGGATGAATTTGCTGTGTGTTCTAAGGATCTCAGCCATGCAGGGCCTAAAACCCATGTACAGGATGTGCCCATTTCAACGTTTCCTTTCAGAATGGTTGATAAACAACAGCATTTGGTGACCTTTTGGTGTTCTTATGGGGGATTTAGCCCCCTGCTCGGAGATGCACCGTGCTGGTGGCTCCAACAGACAAGAGCACGATGGTGGTGCAACTCAGATGGGACCGTCTCCAGGCATCACAGGAGGCCCTGTGGAAATGATGATATCATATGTTGAGGTCATATGTCCTCTGATTCACTGGACAGCGCTAGCACAAGGAGTAAAACCCAGAGTTTTACAAAGCAGGTGTTTTTTATTTCATCATCCAGAGTCACAGACAGTGTGTATGAATCCATTATGTGTGTATAGTGTGTGTATGTGGGTGGGTGGAAGGGGGGCTACTCTCCACTCCATAGGACTCCGTGTAAGATGCTTTCAACAGCAGGCAAACTGGTTCTGCACTTACTGTGAGAGGAAGCACTGAGTGTTTAGAGTACTCAGCCCTCTTAATGCATTATTATTGTTACTACATTCTTGAGGAGGATGGGGAAAATGGAGCAAGGAATTCTTTTCAAGAGTCCATCAAGTAAATAATGTGGGCTAAATATAACACGAATGTTGACCATTTAATTTGATTAAATAAGTATTGCAAATAGCTGTTAATTAAATTATCAAAGATCTTATTCTTACAGCAGTTGTTCCTGTTATTAATCCCATTTAGCAAATTTCACAACTACAGGAATGGATATTTTGGATATATTTTAGGAAATGTGAGAAAAGGGAAAAGTTTTCGATGTGAAAACAAGAAAAGATTAATTCATTTAGTTAGTTATTTATTTGTGTCTTTTTTAGAGAAACTGCTGCATCCTGTAAATCTTTCCCACTTTGAGTAAAGATGGGCTTAGGAAGAGAAGGGCAAGAGAGTCCTGGGGGGCAGGGGGTGCTTTTTTTCTCATTGCATTACGAGTGCATTTCCACAAAGAAGGATGTCTGAGCGTAAAGTGAGCCTCTTGTCGTCAGAAGGTAACCCTTTTAACAGTAAAAAGCAATGCCTTAACAGTGCTCCTTGCACTAGAGTTCACAGCATACATAATGGAGAGGATAGTGTTACCTACTACTTTAGGGCAAACAAGACTGCCCTTAATTGCCTTACCAATATTTGCATGTCCCTCTCCATGTTATTGAACACCCTGCTAAGTAACTGAGCACCCTGGCAGAGGCACTATTTAAGTTGTTTGTGGATGCCTCGGTGGGCCGAAACAAGACAATTACCAACCAGATTTCACACCATAATGGTCATCTTAAGGGCATCTTGAGTTTCACTGGAAGCCTGTACCCTGACCCTGATCAGTGTTGACTTTTCTCTAAATATGATACCTCTAATATATAGCATTTAATCTTTAATGTGCTTTGATGAGGACTAAGAGGAGAGAAGAGTCAACCATTTTAATTATTGAACAAGGCAACATTAATCATGTTGTCCCTCATGACTGATGCAGTCTCACTCATGGCTAATCAGTAGCAGATATGCCACCTGGATTTGACCTGTATTTGTAGCAAACTCTTGGGCCAGTCAATGTAATTTGGAAAATGCTGGAGTGGAGAGATGCATCATTTCCCCAAGTTACTCAAAATCAAAATGGTTTCTCAGATATTGCGTGCGACAAATGCACAAACAAACAAACAAACAATATAATTGTAATTTTTAAAATGCCAAAATGCAATGGTGAGATTTCCCAAAGTTTTGTCAAACCTGATCAGTGGTGTCTGAGATACTTCATGTGACATACAGGCCAAACAAAAGATGTAGTGCCCCCAGTGTAATTTTGGAAATGCCAGAATGCTGTAATGAGATACATCATTTACCCAGGTTTTGTCAAAATCCAATCAGTATAGTGTTTGAGATATTAGACAGGAGGAGGAACGAATGAATTAACAAATCAACGCATGGAGAGAGGCATTTACCTAGAAGTGGGCATCCTTCTAAAATATCACCAAGAGCCACAAGAAAAATAATAAAACAGTAAGGAACAACCCAAGAATAGCATCCAGTGATCTACAAGCCTTCATTGCTGTATTTGATGTTATTGTGCATCTGTCAACAATAAGAACACTGATTAGAAATGGCATTCATATGAGGTTAGCCAGGAAGAAACCACCTGGACAAACCTGAAGTCTGCTCTTTGGACAGATGAGTCCAAAATTGAACTGTTTGGTCGCAATCAAAAGTGCCATCTTTGGCAACAAACCAAAACTGAAATAATCTTATCCCTACAGTCAAGCGTGGTGGGAGTGTCATGGTCTGTTTTCCTTCATCTGGACCTGGACGACTCGACATCATTACGGGAACCAGAGAATTCATGAACAGAACGTCAGGCCATCAGTCAGGGAGCTAAAGCTGTTCAACAAGACGATGATCCTAAACATTCAAGCCAATCTACCAAAGAATGGCTCTGGAGGAAGACGTTTACTGTTTTGGATTGGCCAAGTCAAAGTCCTGACCTGAATCCAGGTGAGGTGCTGTGACAGGACCTGAAGCGTCCTTAAACCTCACTGAGTTGGTCGAGTTCTGTAAGGAGTAGTGGTTGAAAATTCCTAATGGAAGATGCGACCAAGGAATTGTGGCAACATCAACAGGTCTTTGGCACAGCTTACAGTATGCCTATAATGGACAGAAATATAAAAATCACATTTTCACAATAGCAAGCAAACAAGCAGGCAAACAAGCAAGCTTAAAATTCTTAGTTAATGTGCCTTAAACAAAGTACAGTATGCCTATCATACATGCCGAGGCTGACATAAAGGGAGTAATACTGTCCAGAGACTGCTTTTATCCTGACGATCCAAGCCAGCCGACTTACAGCTTATTAATGGCGATGCAGAGTTTAGTTCCACTGTACTCATCATAATGGAAAATTCATGTAGCATTTGGAAGCACCGAGGCCTGGGTTGCAACTGAGGAAAAGAGGCATTTGAGGAGAAAAGACTGCCTCATCCCAGGTCTCAGATGCTCTTTGTTGTACAATGAATATACCAGTAATAAGCATATGAATTAATGTCATTATCAGAAAGGTCTTGGAAGGTGGGGTGTGTATAATTTCTGAGGCAATAACCACAGGGACAAAATACTAGTTTGGCAGAAACTAGATTTTTAAATTAAAAGTCCTTGGCTTGGTATGCTGGTATGCTGTTCGTGCATAAAACAAGATGCATTCATTCTGCCATAAAAATCAAACAAATAATTTTTTATCATACTGAGATAAATAACGATCAAAAAGTTGCAGCAGAACGAAGACATAAACTAATTACAAATAAATGTAAGGTGACTGTTCATAAGTAAGCCAGTTGTGGTGCATCACCAGACTCCCCAGTGGGAGAGAGAAGGAGCTCAAGTTGAAGCAAAGTGATTTCCCTCAGGCAGACATGCCATTTAAGTGTGCTCCATTGTTGTGGGTGAGATCCATTAGCCCTCACTCTGGTATGGCACATCAAAGCAAATCCTCACATATGGATTATGTGTAAATGGTATTTGAAAAAAAAACTAATTTGAGTGAGTCTGAAACTGAGCAATTCAGATTGTTCAATAACTTGAATTTGAAAAGGGAGACATCTGTGAATGTATGTGTGTGTGTGTGTGTGTGTGTGTGTGTGTGTGCGTATGCATTTGTGCATCTGTGTGCATGCTCATGTGCACAGCTTATGTATATTTATGTGTGTGTGTGTGAGAGAGAGAGAGAGAGTGTGAGTAAACAGCTTAATGGAACCAAGCGGATTTCATAATGGAAAAGGCCACCATACTGTAGCACGGCATAGCATGGTTATGATGAGGATTACTGAGGTCACTTTAAAGGGAAATCAAACCCAAAATCAACTTAAATAATTCCTTTTTTAAATGTGATATTCAGATGGTTCTTGGAGTAGTCTAAGATACAGGTGTAACTGAATGCATGGTCTGGTTCTGTAGTAAACACTTCAGAAGCAAAATTTGTCGTCAGGGGCAACCGTAACATGTTTCATAATTCATGGTCAAATCATCTTAAACTCAACAACAACACTCAAGCTAAATGAGGATGATGGTTTTGAAACATTTTGCAGTTATTTACTGAAGTACTACCACTGGCTACATTTTATTAATGTTTACAAAACTATTACAGAAAGAAAAGATAATTCCAATTTCAACTGGCTCTTAGACTGTCCAGCCTAAAATCTTAGTATTTTAGATGTTAAAAAATTGTGATGTAGGCTTTCCACTTTGATACCACCTACAGTTTCCACTCAATGCCACATGTAGGGGAGTAGGATATAAGAACATATATCAGCAATATTGTAGCATTTCAAATTATTTAGTTTTGTTAAAGCAATGGCAGTTATTATAAACAGACAGTTGTATACAGTTTTATTCACCAACTGATTAATACAAATATTAGTATTTTCTTTATTTTTCTACCAACTTTTGCTGAGATGTTTTCATTGACAGAAACCTTTGTTCATTTTGAACACACTGGTCTGGGTTGACATTGATATGATTTACATTTGTCCATGTTATTTTGATGTCACTCAGATGTTTACCATGGTTTGTATGCCAAGGAAGCCTATTAAAATCAATCTTACAGTCCATTAAACTCAATGACCAAACTTTTTCACCTCAATGTAAAATGACTAGACCCCTATGTAATATCAATCATTCTTCAATAATAACTCATCAAAGAAGAAATAGGTGAAGAAATATTCTGACTGAGTATACACATAGATTTCATTAAGGGTAGTCAGATCTCAAAGTAACTCAAAACAGGTTCATTATGCTTCAACTTTTACAACCAAATACAAATGAAACCTTTACAGAAAACACAAAACTCATGTTTGAAAGTTTTATGTTTGAAGGTATTTCCCTGCCATAATGTGTGAAAAACGGATGATGTGAGCAAGAAGAAGAAAATTTGTACTTGCAAAAAACTATTTTCAGAAGTGTAACTCATGATTTGCAAAAACGAAAAACAATTTGAGCAAGAAAATCCGATTTGTATTCACAAAACTCTCTTTTCAGTTACACTTTTACACTTGCAAAGGTAAATTTTGCACGCGCCTGACTTTTGTCACTGTTTCAGCGCTCAAAGCCTGCCAAAACGATTTGCAAGCGTGTGGATACAGAACATCTCACTCTTACTGGCACTGTAACTGCTCCATTGTAGCTATAATGGATATAGTATTGTGTGTTAGCTATAGTGGATTTATTTTACTAAATTTAAATAGCCTTGAGTAGAACTAGCTAATTTGCTAGTTACAGAAAACGATACCTGATTGGTAGGTTTGTATTACTCAGACTATGAACATTAACGGAGCTTCAAATAATATCAGTGTAGCAGACTCGCTACCCCCGGGGGAGACAGAGACACAGGCAGGAGTAGAGCGTTCACGGGCCCGCAGGCCACTTTATTTATATCCCAGCATATAAACATGCTTGTCTTGACCGCCTGCTTTCCAGTGTAGTCTCCCTCGGCTTCCAGGCTGCGCCGTGCCGAGCTGCTTTGCGCCTGCTGCATCTCCCCCAGGAGCAGGGGAGCCGGCTTGGCCCACCCGCTCCTGGACGCGGACAGGTTAGCTCAGCATCATCGTCATCCGTGATCTGGTGGAAGCTTATGTCGCTGGCGTCCCAGGTCGTAGATTACGGCGCAGGGCAAGCGGCGGCGGCCGAGCTGTCCCGGAAGATGCAGCCGGGGCGGACCTGGAAGAGCTGGCCAGTTGGGTTGGAGCTGGTATGCATCCGGGAGACTGGCAGCTTTGCAGCTCGCGGCTGACCTGGTGGGATGGAGGGGAGGTACACCGGCTGAGGGAGACGACGTCGGAAAGCGGTGGTCAAGACCCGTGGTCACAGTTTTATATGCTGGGATGTAAATAAAGCTGTATTCGGGCCTGTGAACGCTCTACTCCTGCCTGTGTCCTGTGTCTCTGTGCAGTGTGCTACACTGATATTATTTGAAGGTCCGTTAATGTTCATAGTCTGAACATCCTTTACTGTATCCATCACAATCTTTTTACATCTTATGAGATGAACGTATCCTGTCATTTGCTGACAAAAACAGTGAGGAGCATTGAAGAAGATCTGTAACATTTTTCGGAAGTGGTATGTCGATGCAAAACTGAAAGAACAATGTGACAAAAGAATCCGATTTGGGAATTCACCGAAACTCCATTCCCAGTTAAACTTGTTACTCACTGCATGCAGGTAATTTGGCGTGTGACTTTGGACGTTTCAGTCAAGTCCTGCAAAACATTTGCAATCGTGAGGCTACCAGAATTCCTCCTCTTACTGGCAACTTCGCCCCTTCTCACTATAAGGCAAGCAGGGTTTTGCTATCCGGGGATCTTGTATTCTAGCCCTGGGACTACTAATTTTGCTAGGTTCGGCGTTTGCCTGATTGGAGTTTTGTTCATACTGCAGCTCTGATTAACCGAGCTTCAATTCTCCATACAACTCCTACTCCGTCGCTAAACAGAGTCCAGCAGGCTAGCATCGTTCAAGGCCCTGGGCTTAGCTATAGTGCCAGCAAAAACAGCTTGTCTTGACCTCCAGCTTCAGGGGTAGTTTTCCCCGCCTGACCACTTCGCCGTGCCCGAGGCCTGGTTGTCCCTCTGCTCTCAGAAGGGAGCCGGCTGGCCTCACCCACTCCTTGACGCGCAAAGTGGTGCAATCATCTCCTCCTGTTTGGTGGACAGCAGTCGCGGGCCCATTCTTTAGGGCGCAGGTGAAAACCCCACTTCAGGAACCCACCCTGCTCCCTCTAGCCTGCAGTCGTCATTGATGAGCTGGCCTTGTTGGGTTGGAGCTTGTATGATCACTTGAATTTGCAGCTTTGCTATTGGCACTGCTACCTGTTATGATTCTTATTGTCCGGCTGAGGAACGACTAAGCGGTTGCAAGAGCCCTTCACAGTGTTATGCTGTGTGTTTAAAGCTGTAATCGCTTGACGTTCTGTGCTGTAGTTCTTGCTCTTATGTGACTCAGAGTAATACAAACCTACCAATTGGGTATAGTTTCTTGTAACTAGCAAACCAGCTAGTTCTACTCAAGGCTATTTACATTTAGCAAAGAAATCCACTATAGCTAACACACAATAGAGTGGTGCAGGGATGATGTATTTTTGTAGGCCAACCCGGAAGTTGTTTATGATATTTACTTGTTCAACAAGATAATCTTCCCAAATGATATGATTTTTGAAGCATAAATGCAATCGCCTAATGTTAGCTAAATAAACTACAGTCGCAGTCGCATGACTTCCACGTCACCACCACTAAAAATACTATAAATTGATAAATCTACAAGTTGGAAAGTTTGAGTTAATTTGCAAGAGCGCGAGTATAAACACAACTAGACGCTGTAAAGGCAGACTAGTGAGTAGACAAGTTTCCGTGTTCGGCGTGATGCGTTTAATGTCCCTGACAACCTCTGTAGTCTCATTTAGCCACTTATTAGCAACCGCCTTTTTTAAGACACGTAAAAGCTTCAAAATTGACGAGTGGGGTATTTACTGGCATATTTTATGTCGTAGAACAAAACGTGAAAATCTCTTAAGCTTGTGTTAACCACAGACCTTATTTCAGGCATCTAACCAAAAACCCATTCAAAAAACCCATAGACTTCAAGACGAGGGAACCGGAAGTGCAAAAATGCTAACTCATTTCCTGGTTTTAGGACTCATTCCTGCAGCACTCTATACTATATCCACTATAGCTAACACAATGAAGCAGTTACGGTGCCAGTAAGAGTGACACGTTCTGTATCCAATCAGTGCAGAGCATAGTGATCAATCTCTGTGCACCAATCACATAGCTCTCTGTTCTAGTCCCCGCCTCGTCTTTGCTTGCAAATCTTGGATTTCGTTTGCAAATCCTGGCCCACATGCTTGCAAATCATTTTGGCAGGCTTTGATCGCTGAAACTGACAAAAGTCGACACGCGCAAAATTGACGTTTGCAAGTGTAAAAGCATAACTGAAAAGAGAGTTTTGTGAATACAAATTCGATTTTCTTGCTCAAATTGTTTTTTCGCTTTTGCAAATCATGAGTTACACTTTTGAAAATAATTTTGGCAGGGAAATACCTTCAAGATTTGCAAGCGCTTTTTGTAGCGCTGATATTCAATTTTCATATGAAAGTATATTTACTAGGTAGGTCTGTTTACTATTCTATCTGGGTTGATTTTGCCTTGAAGTCATATTCTACATACCAACATCATTTCAATGACACCAGCGGTCTTGTGAGGAGCCCAGACTTCACAGATAAGCGCATCAACTGTTACTGGGTTCCTCCTTCAGACCTATTAGGTGTTGCAATGACTTCAAACACCAATTTGTTCTGCAAATAGCCCATTCAATTTGTGGCTGCCAAAGAGAGAGACCTCTCTCACTCTCTGCAGTAATTGAATCTTCAAAGGGACATTTTCCTCTATTTCTGTCAGGCATTAGAGTGATGAATAGCAAACGGTCATTTGAACAGAAAGGGAGGATACATGTTTGTCCATTTTCGGTTAGACGCTCATCATGAGCATTGATAATTGCTAGGCTGGAAATTGAATGGCAATGCTGCTGTATATTAATATCTGTGCGGACAGCAGTTACATACTGATATCAGGCCTGTGCATGAAAGATAAATTCTTGGACACTTAGCTAATGGGTTTCATGTAGAGATTATTCTATTGAGATATAAAGAAACTTGATTGAACTGAAATGATTCACTGGTGGAAACAAGGGAGTGGCCCCAACATAGTGACACTTACCTTGCTATAGGGATATCAAGGTCTAATTGGGTGAACTAGAATTCTTAGCACACATAATTACAAAATATAAAAACCCAGGTTTAACACATTGTAAATGTCAGTACTGGCTTCCTGCCTGCACAGATTACGATGCTTAACAGTAATGGTGGACACCAGGAATTTAAGGAGGCTTTTGAATCTTCGATACTTTTATTAATTAAATACACCATACTGGAGCAAATGTCTTGGAAAATATCACAAATAAATTTCTCTTTCATTCAGCATTTATATGTTGGTGAAGATCTCTACATTACTGACTATGAGCATCTTTCTTAAGTTTGCCATGGGTTCAGGTTTCAAGGAGAGGAGTAAAGTTTGGGCTGTGTGTAGAGGGCAGAATGTACTGTAGCCACGCCTGGACAACAACATTTACATGCATACTGTACATACATGGTAGTTTTACAAATACACCAAGAGTGTTCATGATTTGTTTTCCACAAAAAGCCACAGATTTTTTAAAACCCCCATCTTTTCGATATATACCACCGGAAAAAAAACACATTCCCCTTTACAACACTTAAAATATAGAAAGTGGAAACACCATGTTGTTGGGAAATAAGGATAGAAAAGGAACAGAGAAAAATTAAAAAGGTCCCGGTTTCCCCAAAATGTCTTTAAACAAATGTACGAATGCAGATTTGAAAAGCCTGCATTCATTTAACCTCATTTGTCTTTATCTCTTTCCCTTACTTCACCCAGAACATCCTGTGTGGTATTTAATTTAGTCTTCCTGAAGAGTCCCTTGGATTCTGATCAGTCTCCTTTTATTCCAAGGTCATGGAGTCCTCAGTATCCCAGTTCAGGTGCATTAAGTGCAAGTATCCACCCATATTTGGGGAAAGCCAAGATTGAAGGCTGAGCGTTGGATATGGGTTGCAGAAATAATATCAGGATATTGATAGATGGGGGAGGTTTCCTGGGAACTCAGGTGATGGGCGAGGGCCTGGGAGGACAGCTAAAAGGCTGGGGTGCTGATCCACGTTGTCTTGGGTGACAATGAGTAAGGGCTAAAATGAAGGCACACATCCTGCTTTCCTGCACAGCTCCCGCCTAACACACCTGAAAAGTGAAAGATAAATAGTAAAACATCAAAAGGTGCCCATTTTGGGTAGAGCGACAAAAGGTTAGATGACACTGACAATAGAAGAGCCCCCATTCAGAAGCATTGGTTCACAAAATGCCTCAAAAGTGATTCCTATGTGGGATACAGAGCTCCAGTAAAACCCTATTTAATTTATTGATCAGCGAGGCTTTGAAAACCATCTGGTGCTCCATTTACTTTGCATTAACGTGTTCATGAAGTGATTCTCTTTTGTATAATTATAACAATGCTCTAGCGTAACTGCAGGAGGTGTTAAAATCCTGTGAAACAGAAAAATGCAGGGGAGTAAAGACAATTATCTGTCTTGGTTCCACCAGCATTCAGAGCAACTTTTTCATCTTTCTTTTTGCTTTTTTTTTCACGATTCTAAGGGGCAATTTTCTTTTCCCTTCATCCCTCAAATCACTAGGAGGGCTTCAGTCTATTAGTAATTGCAAACTCCTACTTGGGGGCTAATTAAAGTGACTGACGCTGGGAGGGTCTCGTTCCCCTGGGTCAAGGCAGCTCCATATGAGAAAGGTAATTTGTCTGTCCTGAACAAAGAGATTAGGAAGAAGCTGGGAAGAAAGCTTAATAAATGAGCATCAAATGTCCTATGCCATGAACACGGACAACAGCAATTATGTCACTGTGAAATCGCACATAATCAAAACAATGGTCAATAGACAACCCTGTGTTTCCATACGAGCGGTGACTGCTTCATTTGCTTTCCATGTTGCTTTCCATTTTCCACTGCGCGCCAGCAAACTGCCTTCCTAAACCAGGCTGCGTTTCTATGCTCAATTTATGTTGCATTGAAGATACATAAGGTATATTGATTTTGAGAGCCTCTCACCACAAGCAGTTATCCGACTGTAAGTCTCTGTTATTTAAGTGCGTCCAAATGCAATTTTTCTATCAACTAAAAGAAATGAAAATCTTTATCTAATAAAGTGCTTCACCAGCAAGATAATTCAACTTAGTTCACACACACAGATAACAAAAGCACCCCGAGACTGTTTCCACTGAGGGAGGTGTCTCTGTTTATTTAATAATTCTCTCTCCACTATAATTAAAGCACCAGGGCCAATATTCAGATTGCATTTTAGCATCAATAATTCAGCAGTTTTCACTACAATTGATGTTAGTGCATAAATAAACAATGAGGCCTCATATTTACTACACCAGCCATGGTACCAGAGACATGGGGGTGGGAGTAAAAACTTAAACAGACATTTAAAATTAAGCTAGATAATGCAATGGCTTTCAATTTGAATGTGAGGTGCTCTTAGGGCTCTTAGAGCTGATTTGTAAAAGTGACAAGCCCTTAAAAGGCCCGTGACGTGGAGGGAGGGGGGCTTAATGGAGTTCTACTTCTCCTCTACTCACAAAACCACTCAAGGTGAAATGCATGCTCCCAACAATATAATTCCTCTTTCAGTCAGACTCTGACACACTCAAAAAATACCTTCTATATCTCTCTAGGCTGTGTGTGCAGACAAGGTATCAATAAAGCTCCTTGTTGTGAGGCAAAAATGATTATATCTCTTGTTGGCAGAATGAAGCTATCCTGAAGAATGAAGTTATCCCTCGTATATGATTAGGCCTTCTGTTTTTCTTTCACTGAAGGCATCAAGATCAAATCAGGGAAAGCCATGATGACAGGTTTCATGATATACTAGCAGCAGCTTTGTTGTCTGTGTTGAACCTCAGGCCCTGTATACATATTTTTGGCCTAGGTTTAATAACTTAGAGCAGGTGATCCGGCTCATGTTGATAAGAGTAGTAAAATGCTATTTTAAAAACTTAGTGTTAATAGCAGCACACGTTATGTCATTTTTTTTAACACAATTGCAAAATAAATTCATTCAAAATGATTCAGATATGCATCCGCTCAAACCAGACTCAGTGTAAAAAAATAATTTAGTTTTGCATCTTTTAGGTGTTTAATACAGATTTTCAGAGTGTATGTGCTCCGGCAAGAATGATGGAAAAATCTATTGCTCATCTAAAATTAAAATTAATCTTTGGTCAATATTTAATATCTATTGCATGCCTTGCAGTAAAGATGAATCAATGACATCAATATAAACAGAATGAAAAATATTAGTGTGGAATTTACAGATTTTTCTTCTGCTAATTACTCCTGTTAACTGATGACAAGATTTAGGGATTGTACTTTTTCTGAAGTTATCATCTGACCCTTTTAATACTTTGAAATGAGACCACAAAGAACTGGAGTACGTTCTACCATGGCAGAGAAAGAGCTCCAGTCGTCTTTCACTGGTACAGGGAGGGTTTCCAGACTGATGAGTGGCTCTTACCTTCTGGTCGGGCAGTAGTGGGTTTGTCTGCAGTGAACTCAAATGGCCATTGATGAGTGCTGTGGGTCTGTCGTGTTCGCAGAACAGGCTGCCGTTGATGTAGTGGAACCGGTCCCCGGGGACGAGTCGGTTCCGGCAGGTGGAACATGTGAAACACTGTAGGGGGATAGAGAGAACCTATCACACACAGTCCCTTGGACCACAAGGCAGCGCTCAATCCTATTATGTAATGATACCTTAGAGCAAACACACACATGCGTGCACACACACACACACACATACAGAAATATAATTCCACAGAGGGGTTGTTGGTGGTTTAGGGTGGAAAACACGAGCACAACCAATTACAATCAAGTAATTATTCTGAGACTCATTTTAAAAATGACTAAGATAAAAAATATGGATGACTATTTTATTGTTTCCTTGAGTTAGTCATCATTTTCAACACTGGTGCTTTACCGTTTTTTCCCCCATAAAATTTCAACAAACTTTTATCAGCCCTGCACCAGATAGCCGGTGGCTTTCAGCTCACTGTGCGTCTCAAAAGATGTTTCGTAGATCTTTGATTTTCAAGTGAGCCTTGACATTTATGTTATTGACCATAGACATGATGATCCTCAATGTGCAAGTGCTATACAGCCCATTACTGTGTGACATGTGCTTAGCATTCTCTAAGGTTCATAGATAAATGTCGGTGTATTTACCTTAAGATGGTACACATTGCCCTGTGCCCTCATCACCAATTCACTGGCTGGAATGGACTGACCACAGGCGCTGCAAGCTCCACTGTTCCCAAATAATCTACGAAAGGGAGAGGATACGTGTGAGCATTATGGAACCATTGCATGCATCAATCAACCATGTGAACTGGACTTTTTTTCATTTGCATTTTTGGCTGTCGTACGTCTCTGAAAGAACACCGAAATTCAGTGCTACGTTGAATATGCCTCAGCTCCTGCTTAAGGAGTTTGTTCGTAACCTTAAGGGAATACAAAAGGTACAAAAAACTATGAGAAAGAGAAAGAGAAAAAAGATCCAACATCACGAGGAAATAAAAAATCATAGCAATACCAGGAAACAAATTGAAACACCCAGTACCCTGCTCTCCACAAGCATCTAGCACTGAAGCTGCATATTACTTTTGCTGCACATTTTTTTGCAGCCTAATAATAACCTGGAACATAAGCAATCAGGACCTAAGAGGATTTGATTGTACATCTAGGCGGAGACATAGTGCTTTTGCCATTAGGACTCCTGTGAATGCTCTGTCAGTGCCGTGTTTCCATTAGAAACCCGTAGCTACTCGGGTTGATATATAATGTGCATGGGTTAACCTTTTCAATCATGGTGTCAACACTTTAGATTTGCTTCTGCTCATCTCTTTCGTCCCTAACCTTCTCTCTCTCTCTCTCTCCCTCTGCCTCTTGATAATGAAATGCTTGCTCCAGCTTCCCTTCTATCTTCCTTCTGAGTCCACAATTTAGATTACTTCATCTCGGTGAGCAGCAAACTGAATGAAATTTCGATTTGAGCAGAAAGTAATTTACTGGGATCTGGACCCATTTGTCATCATATCTCACCGGGTGTTTGCTCTATCACTGCACTTTTCCTAAGCAATCAAATAAGACCACGGCATCTGACATGCTCGGGAAAGGGGGGAGGGGGGAGAAGGGGGTGGACAGAGAAAGGAATAGGGGGAGTGCTTGACGTTGGTGTGTGTGTGAATCAGATAAAGTTGTTTGGCTAAAAAAAAAAATTAAGGAAAGAAGAAAAAGAAAAGTGTTTTAAGAATCACAGTTTTTTTCTTCTGCTCATAACAGATGCAGGATCTTATTCTGAAGGACTACTTTATGAAAACCTCAACAAATTAATTCAGATCTACAATGCTGAAAATAAGTATAGGCATTAAATCCCAACCATAGCCTATGCAGTTGTTAAATATATTGACAAAGCAACAAACCAAAGGGACACGGAAATGGCTTTCAATAGGAAAGCCTAAGAAGAAGCAAATTTTGTCTTGGCATCAACTGGAAAGGCTCCATCAAAACTCAATTTCAGAAACTAATTAACTGGAGACGGTTGTCACAACATTGCCAATTTTGTGCTATAGCTGGGACAAACATGATAGCAGAAATGAACACATAGCCTTTGTTTTGAGGCTATTGTGTTTATGCTGTTTGTGTAGAAAACAAACAAACAACTGCACTTCTGCCTCAACGTCATTTGTGCATATCAAAGGCCACACCCCCGACGTCTCGGACTTCCCAAAATTCAAAGTTTGTCCAAATTCAAAACATGTTCCAGATGCACATATTGAAAGCTGAGCGCGATGTAATTTATTCCGCTACTAATTTCCCCTGTGTGAATGTTTTGAGAGCTGTTGAAACAAAGAAAGACTACAGGAGATTTTCACCACAGCTAGCCACCACTATTCCACCACTGTGTGGTACTCATACCAGGTTAATTATTTTACCAGGGGATAGCTGCTGATAGTATTTGATTTAAAGAGCCGAAGCCTTTAGGTGCTCAATTAAGTTGCTATCAGTTTGAACTTGGACTCTAATGGCCTCTTCTTCCATTCCACAGTGCTGGTGTAGAGAAGAAACCCCAGGTCAGTATAATTAAGGCCATGGGACTCTTTAATTGCAATGACACATCTGGTTTCAGCTTTTTTTCCCAGCCTTTGCTTGTAACATCATTTACAGACATTGGAGGATGGCTTTGTCAAGTAATGTGGCGAACGCTGCCTTGATTTATTTGTTTTTGCCTGTGCGCATTGGGGATCTGACTTTGAAATACTACAACCAATGTCTTTCATTAAATAAGAAAAAACAAATTTGGAGCTGTCTGCTGTCTATAGGCAATGACTATTGGATTTCATTTCAGCACTGACTGCCAGGTGAAATATAGCATGGCTTGCTGTTAGGCTGTCTGGTAAATGCAGACCTCATTCACCAAGGCCTTTGAGCAGGGTAAAATTACCCCACAACAATGATTTCTGCAACACAGTCCATTAAAAACGCCTCTCTACATCAGCAGCCAAAGCACCTTAAAAGCACTAGGCCATATTGATACTGAAGCGGGGCTTTGCATAATGGCAAGAGCTGCATTAGAGAAAGGGTGGAGGGGCCGGGGTGGGGTGGGGAGATTGTGAGGATGAGGGTGGGCGCGTGTGTGTGTGTGTGCGCGCATGTGTGTGTTTGTGAGTGTGTTTTGGGAGGGGGGTGGGGTGGTGGTGGGGGGGGGGGGGGGATCAGCCAAATTACACTTGGTTAATTCAGAGTAACAGATCTGGCCCCAAGTGAATTGAAGGCCTTGAATTAATTCTGTTATGACAAATCAAGATAAACGTTTCCCCTAAATTGCATGCGATTTAATTAATTTCTGAGATCCCGGTTTTTCCTGGCCTAATAGTTCACATTCTCTTGTGCTGTCATAGTGCTTGAGTGGGCAGACTTCAAAGTGATATTAAATAACCAACTATTAGATTTACCTCACACGTTCTATTGGAAAAGTGCCATTTAATTACCTAGGCTTATTCAATTAAGGGGACAGCATTTTCCCTGAATCCAGCAGCCACATGTAAATTAATTCTCCGTCTACTAGCAGCCCACACAAATAACAGCACCTCCAGCTTGGAAACAACATGATCCAGCAGCAAGCGCGACTAACTCGGACGTTTAAGCTGGGGAAAGCTTCTGTGGCTGCATTGCATGAAAACAGAGAGTTGACGCTCGCCCTGTGATGTTCGTGGCATGTGGATATCCCTGCTTGATTGATGGGAGATGGGTATCATCCCAGGCCAGGCACACATCCCATTAGGCATGATGTGTTGCATTTTAACTCAGGCGTCCTGGTCAATCAGATGAGCATTTTCATGTCAGTGGTATTAATACAAGTTTCGAGATACAGCTCAATATTTATGTCGCAGGGGCAGTTTATCAATCTATCACAAAAACGAGTCTGCCCCTTTAAGATGAGGATGAAAAAACAGAGGCAACTGGCCTTCGCAATAATCCCTCTTCTCTATCTGTCTTTCTCTCTTGCTCTCTCTCAAAAGCCAATTTGGTTAATTAAATGTTTTGTTTGCAATGTGGCTCTCATTCATTTCGGACACGTCATTGGGAGCGGATACAAGCCAGGGACCAGATCTCATTAGATAAAACCCATCAGGACTAAAGGAAATGGAGGGGGACTATAATTAAAGCATTTAATTGTGTAGACTCACTGTCAGATGTTTTTTTCCCCTCCTATCCTTATCTCTACAGGGATCTCGTGGTTCTGTAAGATGCGTTTTAGCTCTTCCACCAAGCACGCTCTCATTACAAGTGGAAAGGTGTATCCACATTTTCCCCCTTCCAATTTTAATTAGGTTATAGTCCCATTATGAATGAAGTACCCCATTGACTTCCTCATCCTTTTTATGAGGTGGGTGGAGAGCGCGCAGGCACACTTTAGATTTTGAATTATACGTGCAGATTTAATAGCTGTGTTGCATGTTCACGTTCGCCCAGTAAGTTTATTGTAGTACAGTTGTAGACGCAATACCTTCTAAGTCACCGATTATTAATGCAAGAATAATTGTAACTGTACTCAAACTCAAATACATGTATTAAACAAAACATGTTTAACTTACATAGATTGGAAAAATCCATGTAGAAATGTCTTGAACAGAGAAACCAATACGTTTAAATGTTATAGAAAAGCTATCAAAACAGTGAATAGGGTTTAAGTGAATGCCATGCCACTATCTTGGGCGTTATAAAAATATATTGAACTTTGCTTGCACTCCTTGCTGTGCCTTGTCCTTCCAAGGGTCAAACTGTTGAATGATCAGGCTGTCACATCAGACTATTCTACACTACCAGGATGAGAGTGTCATCAATAAGCTCTGGTTAGGTGTCTGGCACACCTACTAGAATATTTAAAAAGGCTATCTTTGCTAATTAAATGGCCCCTTTCCGTTATAGAAAAATTACCAAACGTGATAGAAAAACGAATTCCACATGACAAAGGACATCTGCACCTAACCCACACTCTTTATAAACACCTCGCAAAGCAATCATAAAGCCTACAAGACCCTTTTCCTCTCCTTCAGTTGACCATGAACCACAAACAGACATGCAGATGGTCTGCAGATTGAATGTTTTGCCTGTGCTCTGTCAACATGCCAGCATGTTTGACCTCTTTCAGGAAAGTCCAGGGAGACTTCAACCAGGATATTTTAATGAGCCCTGATGATGTTAGTACAATGTGAGACACATGTTCCATAGAAATACACCCAACCTTGCAGATTATTGCATAACCAGTAAAAACATTTGTAAATCCAGCCCTGTTTTTTTTTTTCATTCCTGACTTGATTTGATATTCTTGTCTTAATAAATTCCAAACCTTTCGAGAAAAAATGCTATTTGGTTTCTGACAAATGCATGCTAACCCTTTTTGTTGGAAAATTCACGTGAGATGATAATAAGAGAAATATAATTTCTACTGTGGCATTAAAGAAGCAATGATAACCTTTAGATAATCCTTGATAATGACAATCAATGATAATATTTTTTTTAAATTAGAACTAATCTAAACGATGCATACATGCATTACAAGGTAATTTCCTCACCTGATGTAGTCATTTCTACAGAGGATCATGCCGCTTTTTGTGTAGCACGATGTGCCTATTTCGCCCAGCTGGGCCTGGCAGCATGAGCACTTGAGGCATCGGCTGTGCCAGTAGCTGTCCATGGTGTAAAGGAGGAACCGGTCTGCGATTTTGCCCCCGCACCCTGCACACCGCTTCCAGGAAAGAGAACCCGCGCCCACCGGTGGTGGCTGGGTGCTGCCTCCGGGATTCACCATTGTCCCTAAAAAACACACACGTATAAAAGAGATTATTTTAACAGCTTGCCTGTTGCACATGTCACACCCAGAAGGTTTGGGATCATACTTTAGCAGACGTGTAAAGCACTGGCTTGTACACAATGAGGTCAGACACTAAAATGGGGCACAGGACGATGCTTGTCAGTGCCTGTATGACAAGAGTGATAACGTAAAACTTATCAATTATCAAAATGAATATATCATGCCTCTTGATATGCCCTTGTTGCATCGCTGTGGTCTTTGAATGCAGACTGCAAATTGTACAATGGCACAATAGCTGATCTCATTAAGGGAACAGGTCCGAGTCCTGTTCTGTTACAAAACAGCTACGAGTCATTTAGTGAACTAATCTGCCCTTGATCTATGTCTCATCCCCATGCCGTTGCTTCATTGGACCTCTCATGATGAATGTCTGTTAACTGATAACACCAGGGGCCAGAGGAACAATTATGCAGCACCGCCTTTTGTTGAGATGTCTAAAGAATTTCTAAATAGCACAATACTTCACCACACAATTCATCACTCCATTGCACTTTGGATAGCTCGGAGGTGGCGGTTATTACACAATGTGAACACAAAGAAATAGTGTATGAATACAGGGCTTAAAAAGACATGTCAAACAGTTGGCTTGTTGGTTCAGTGTTTAAAAACACCCCATGCTAAGTAGGCCTGTGACATCCCGACTAACGACTTAACCTAATGCATGAATGTAATCTGCCTTGCAACTAGAAACCAATATTCAGCATTTAACAAGAGCCTACCTTATGTGGCTTAATGGGACAGACAGCCATGATATACTAGAGGCCTGCTTTAATGTTGTAGGCTTCCCTGTCTTAGGCTACGTGTTATAATCTATTAATGTAATGCAGGCATTTGTTTCACCCACAAAATTAATGTGGGCTCTTTCAAATGTAATCCTCTCCAATGTGGTCAGGCAGGCTACATGCCTGGCTAAGCCAAATCTTTGTTGAAAGGCAGGTAGGCTAATTAGAGGAGGGAGGAGGGAGGGGGGCACAGAGAAAAGCATTCAGTAACCCCATTAGCGATGGCTCTCAGGGACAAGCTATAGCTACCTTAGTGCTGATTAAATCTAAAAGGAGATGAATCAAAAAGCCGACCTGAAAGTGACTCTCTAGATAAATAAGCCGGACCATCGTCAAGTTTCATTCAGAGAGAGGAGTTTTTTTTTGCAAGGGATGGGGGGGGGGGGGGGGGGCTTTTAACTCAAATGGCCTAACTCAAGTAATTACACGGGCAGGCAATTTGGGCAATGGGATGGAGTAGTGGAAATAGAAAAACATATCAGGCAGCCGAGTGGCAAAAGATCCTCTCCGCTAGCCTCTGCTTTTTAATGGAGAATAAAAGTAGGACTGAAAGCTTACTGCCAATGAGCCGCTGTAGCATCACACACATCGCTCTTATCGCAGGCTAAATGCATGAATAGGGATCAGGAGGAGGGGGGGGGGGGGGTAATGTCGCAAGAATAACACAGGCTATCAAATATCACCGCTAGCATTCTTAAAGAAAAACAGCAGCTTTATCGGATCAAGCAGGAACAACTCGGCTTGCGTCCAGTGTCAGTGTCCCTCTATAATTAGAAGAAAATATAATGAGTCAGCATGCAACATCTAGCTGGAACAATTAATTATTACCCACCTCGTCGGTCCCTTTTGAGCGTAATGATTGTGAAGTTAATAACTTGAATATGAACAGACTAGGTATATATCGGTAGGCTATAAGAGTCCCAAAAACTACAGGTAAGCAAACACTATCGCGCCACAATCGGCCTCCAGTTCCCTGCAACAGCGAACCTCAGTGAGGACTTCAGCTCGGATATTCACTGGCAATAACCGAAGTACAAGCAAATGGAGTTATCAGATAGTATTTCCACTGGATCGGTCCCGTTTTACTGTTGCTTTAGTGGTCTTTTTTCGTTGGAACAAAAGGAGTCCATTGCAAGACGTAATTACAGGTCTACGCATGCTGTAATTTCCTCAAAACAAGAACTGTGTCGGCCTGTTTTGGCAAAAAAAAAATGCAGCTGCCAGCGACGCATAAGACTATAATTGACTGTCGTCTGGTCTGGTCTCTGGTCCCGTTAGTTGCTTGTTCTACATGTGTCGCTGACAGGAAGAAACCTCCAGTAAAAACCCCTTTTAGGTGCATGACGTAAGTCTCTCTGCAGCCAATCAACGTGCAGTTCATTTGAGCGGAATAACAAATCCAGCCAATCAGAAGGAAGTGAAATTGACTCGCACACACCGAGGTAAAGGATAGAAATGGTGCTGAATGGTCAGAGACGGTCCATAGAGATCTACACGAGAAACTGAAAAGAGACTCAAAATACTGACAGTGACAATTTGAAAAGGTTGCAAAGTACCAGGGAAATACGAGCCGTAAAGTCAAATCGCTATAATATCCCTACAGTGACTTATAGCGTGTCTGCGGTAGTCAATAGTGAGTTTATAGTATCCTTATCATACTTTATGCTGTTTTTATCACTATAATACCGCTATAATATTCTTAGAGGAACTGTATATATTTGTTTAGCATCTTTATAAAAATGTATGATGGTATTAATAATTATTTTTCGCACTGGGTTGCAGCATTATCTGGCTCTCGTGGTTCCGTTTTGAATGGCCTCGTGAAAGATGATCAGGCGGAACATTATTTCTTATACATTCCGAAAATTCAAAAACTGATATTCTTCCAAGCCACTTGAACATTTCCTATATCGCAGCACATTCTTCTCGCATCTAGTATGAGTTTAATTAGCTGACATTCAATAACTTCTTAGTTTACCCGCGGTTACTCCAACCTCGGGGAAATATTTAATAGCTGCGTAGTGGCGCCATCGTCTGTCACGGAGAATAATCGCAAGGGGGCCTGCTGTCGTTTACAACCTCATTACGCTTTAGGTCATTGGTTTCAACAGCTATTAAGGCTAATCTGCAACACCTTGATTTGGCTGAGATCCTTTAAATCATTTAATCCTATGGTTTAAGTCTTTCACCATAATGTAAAGTATAGAAGATAAGATAAATGGGAAGGAGTTTACCTGACTTTTTGATTACAACATTTTTGATTAAAAAAAATAATAATTTGGTCCTGAAATGTTTTTTAATATGATGGTGAGTGACATTTAAGACAAAACATCTTGTAGCTGGGGCTCTTGCTTCTTTTTCACTACTGGGCTTTAAAATGCTTTCATAAATATACAAGTTTCCGAAGCACATAAAGACCCAGAGCTTCTATGCTGCAGTGGAGCACCTTATTAAAATCTGTCATGAAAACAAGTCAAGTGACGTCTTCAATTAGATTTGGAAAGTAGAAGACTTGCCATTGGAGAAAAGTTGACTTATAGGAAAGTTATTTGAGATTCAGCGGCTAGAGTGGTTTTACATGACAAAACAGCTTTATTATGAGCTGCCCCTAGCTTCATTAGAAAGACATCAGATGTATAAAGATTATCTTATTCTTGACTTTAATTGTTTAATTATTCCTGCAGCTCCAAAGAGATTGTGCTGTATCAAGCTGATTTCCCTTTGGCAAAGCCAATACTACTCCACCTTGGTTTGAGCTACATTCTCTTGACATTCTCATCAAGCCTCTCACTCACTAGAACAAAAACCACAGAAGATGGCAAAGAATGTCTTTTCCACCAAGGAATGATTAATTGATATAAATGATTAAAACAGAGGGAAATTATGAAATGAATTTGAAAAGGGGCCTCACAGGAAAAGCTTTGTTTGTTCCAGGCCTATTTTAATGAGCTTTTCATAACTGGGCAAGAGAAATTACTCTGCGTGTTCTTTTTCTGGAGCTCTTGCAAAATAATTATGGCTAGTTGAAGTGAGGAGGAGGAGGTGGAGGGGTCAGAGAGCTATGGGGGGGTTGGTGGGTGCGGGGGGGCGGGTCCCTCAGAAATTGATCTTCCCTTTCTCCACTGAGATCTTTCAGTCCTGTGGCAGTTTCCAAGCAGCCACATTATGTAGCAGACCAGATGAAAACAGTGGCACAACAATATGGCGCAACACTATTTCAATGTTTAAACAGAGACAAGAGAGAGTCAGATGTGGCTCATACTGTTGGTACTCCCCACAGGGGTTATCTCCACGAAGAAAAGGAGACCACGGCACTTCATAATGAAGTTGCTTGTCCTGTGGGAAACTAAAGTAAGAGTTTCTAAGAGGCACATTCAACATGATGGTTAACTTCAGATTGGAATTCACTCTTCACTATATTCCATTAACATGGCATTGTATCACAGAGGCCTGTTGTTATCATTGAGTTTATACACCACGGGCAATCTTTGTGATTTAAAACAAAAAACATGCATATCACCATAGCAGTCTTTTGAACTCATTTTCTGAGATCAGTTTGCTGCAGAACTTTGGATTGTTTACAGCGGCAAAGTGTGGCTTTGTGTGTGTGTGTGTATGTGTGTGCGGGTGCGTGTGTGTGATATCACATCACACGGATTTGTGCACATGTGTGTGTGCTGTCTTTTAGAGAGAATGATATTCGGTTAGCTGAGCCAACTGATGAGGGAAGATTAGACTCCAGATTATCTGCAGATAGAGAGGACCCACTCCATGCCTGCACAGAGGATGGCAGGCTACACAGAGAGATCTCCAAATGAGATCTTCTAAATGAGTAGCTGGCTACTTACCTAAAAACACATTAAATCATGCTAGAACATTTGGACAAAGGCAATATGACAGACCTTTTCTAATTCATTAAATGCATTACAAAGTTAACAAATGTTTTCATATGAAGCTCTAGTGGTAAATTTAACTAGAGCAGCAATCCATTTCCCATGCATTTGTGTGATGAACACAGTTTAAGACCAAAATCTATACATTACAAATCAATACAAACCAAATCATGGATATGGTAGAATACACTCATACAATTTGCAATTGAAAGGGCATGGAAATAAACACAATCAGAATGACTTTGAATTTCTGCAATCAAACCCTTCAATCTGAGCTCATGACTGTTTTGCTTTGTCTAACAGTGTGCTCTGTGGACTCCTTCCACATTCCCATGTGGTTTCAGCTTGACTGCTGTTTGGGTCATGACACAATGAAATGGTAAGAAACACATTTCAGGATGGATTGGCAGTTTCACTCGATTTCCCCTTTCAAAATATGTCTCACTTCATTTATATGTTGCTATTGATCTTGGTCGCTAATCTTTTTGTAATTAAAAAGCAAATAAGTGAGCTTAAGTAAATAGAAATCAACAACTCCTCATGAATAGCACCCTATCTTTCAATGGATTTCTTCAAAGCCTCTGCAAATAGTTGTTTCTCTCCACAAATCAGCTCTGGAGAGTGTAACAACAGGATCAATACAATGGTCTGAAGATCAAAAGATACAAAGAGAAAATATAAAACAAATATTATACTTAAAGAGACATTAAGTAATCTATGACTTATCAACCTCTATTGGAGACCAAGGAATTGCAACAATATGGACGGGTTTCTGATGCAGCTTATGGTGGCCTGGAATTGACACATATAGTGAAGAGGTAATACAGTATATCATGATGCAAAATATGTAAAAAAAGAAAAATACCAAAAAAAGAAAAATACAAGCCTTTGGCTTGAGAACGAACTAACGCTGCCCACTCTCTCACAGCACCATCCTCCATCACTGAGCCTTTGGAAATGCTAGTAGGTGGAGGGGGTTAGGGTTAGGGTTTTGCTCCAAAACAGAGTTTTAAAAGCCAGAAACCTCAGCATATGGCAAAGTCATCATTGAATTATTGGATTTGATCAATAAAACAAAACAAAACACGCAACCCTGTTGGAAAAAACAGCTTGGATCAGCTTGGATTCTGAGCTGGTCAAGCTGGTTAGAGCTGGTCGACCAACTTGGTCAAACTGGTTACTAAAGCGAGTCTGTTGCAAGGCTGCAGCTAATGCAGTAAGTCAAGACCAATGTGGCATTTAGGCATTCAGAATAGAATAGTATAGTAATAGAATAGTAGATATGATATTGGATGAATCAGCTACCAGCTTTTGGTTCAACAATCCACCAGCTTGGTGCCATCTACCAGCTTAACCAGGTTCTAAGGTTCTCAACTGATCAAGCAGCTACCATCTTGACCAGCTACCAGCTTGACCAGGATCCAAAACATACCTTGAGCTGGTCAAGCTGGTCACCAGCTTGAGTTGGTAGATGTTTTTTTTCCAGCAGGGAAATGCAAAGGCAATGACCAAGGTGGCATCAAAAATGTGTGTGATAGATCATTTTCATTTTCATATTTTTATCAACATGTCTCATGATATTTTGGGGTTGATTTTTTTCGAGTGTCCATTAGCCCTAGTGGACTGTACTGGAGAGCTCTAAAGTGAAGCAGTTGACGAGAGTTTGGTCAGAATTGATCGGCATGATGGAAAAAAGAGGGGGAAATATGGTCCAGTACCACCTGACATATGCTTCCTGGTCATGCTTACCTTGACAGTCTGTAATCCCTCAGACAGTATCAGCACCTTTTTCTATTATTGAGATATTTGGTGGCATTTTGGGCTGATTTGTCTCTACCATTATATTTAAAAATGTACTTTCCTACAAAGTGTTCATCATTTGATTAAAATGCCATGCTAAACTAGAAGGTGCCTTTTTTTTGCTTCCCTGTAATCCAATGTCTGTACACGATTCTCTGCCTCAGAAGCTGGAGAAATTTTCAGAAAAGCTTTATAGTGAAACCCTCTAGTTTACCATGACATTTTCATGGTGGGTTTTTGAGGTGTAAGGACATTTTCAGATATACTGGAAGCCTATGACAGTAATGAATCAGCAAGGCCAACAAACATCTCAATGATGGAATGACAGATTCTGTTAACTAAATGACAAAGGACCCAAAGCAGCCATTCCTTTAAGTGCTTTAGTTGCTAATCATTGGATAATTACTTTTACACACTATTTCAGACTCTGCATCCACACACATACAAAGACAAATAGAACACCATGTACTGCCTCTAAAACAAAATTGCTTTAATGAAATGTCGTGAATCCTTAATGAGTCTCAATGTCTTGTGATAAATTTCATAATTATTCAACCCCACGCAACTGGGGTGGGAATTCATCAGTCAAATCAAATTAGTTGGTATCCATTAGGGTACAGTGTCTTGTAGGGACATTCACTTTATTAGCCCTTACACCCATTGCCATAATTGGGAGCATATTTCATTTGCCTCTAACCCCACTTTACTGAATGACTGCTCTTTCCTTTTTATTTACAGTGGCATGCTCTGCGCCACACACACAGCCCATACAATGCCTGTCATACAGTGGAGTCTGAAAGATGATGTTGCTTGTTTTAACAGTATTCTTTATTTCACTGGTGAAATTATTGTACAGCACGATTCTCAAACATTGCCTCTTGGTAATTTGTTTTATTTCAATGGGATGCCAAGATCCCGATCAAAATACCGTTTCACATGTAGGACTTGAAATGGAAGAAATGGTAAGAAGCAGTGACATCTTTTTCCCTTCGATGCAGATTAAACAACCCAATAATGAAAGGGAGTATTGTCTGTTTGTGAGGAGGCCATGCTCTGAGCATGCAGCTCCTTGTTGATCAGTGGCACACGGCAGAGGGGATAATTTCTTTAGGATGACTGATGATGGGTTCCACTCACAGATGCCTCTCTTGTTTGTCTTGGGGCTCCCTCGGGGTTCGCCTTACCATGCTCCTCTCCCTCTTGCTCTGACAACCTGCAGACATCTCAGATGAGCTGCATTCTTCCCACAGAGACACCAAGTCTAAGACATGGAAGAATGAACAGGAAAGCCTCTCTGTTCAGTGTCACTGCCCTTTAGAGACCATGAGAAACCCGTTCAGGATTTACGAAGCCTTATTGATCACTGACCAAGGCTCCTTTCAGGACTTTAAAAACGTCCAGATGCTGTACAGTCCCAGGGCGCCTAGCTAGGTGATCAGCATCAACTGTTGCTGTAGTTATATAACCAGGATAATCACATCATTCACCAATGTATTATCAAGAAGAATAGATTCCTCTACTATGTTGCTATACTCCAGAAGGTTAGCTGTCTTTCAGTATCATAACACAGTGACTGTTTCGTTAGCATTGGTCAAACTTAATAAATTCCACAGCTGTTACTCAAAATTGCTTTGCTAAAATATTCTAACTAAAATATTCACCAGTAAAAAATATTTTTTGTCACACATAGATTAGCTGCTGCAAATTAGTGAAAGTGGGTGAGCGAGCATCACTCAGTACAAGGTGAGAGAGCACCATGTGGCATACATGGAGGGAAAACTCTGTCAGGCACTGATTAGCAGTGAGGCGATTCTCTAACCCATAAAATGCACCATTTCAATCGGTGATCTGATCAGTGATCAGCCAATCAGAATGTTTAACTAGTTAGTCAAAGGTTGACTAGTCTCAGCATCGGGCTGCCATCTGAAAGCTGGGAGAAGGCAGGTCAAGCACATAAAAGGGGGAGTCTGCAGTCGGAGGAGACAGATCAGATCTTCTCTTGTTGAATACAAGGAAGGATTGTGGGAGTTTAGGGTTTAGGCCAAGGTTGTGGGGAAATTCAGAACTATATATTACTTACTTTTATTTTAATTAGATACTACCCAATAAACCAAAGCACTGCTAATGTATTTGATAGTGCTCTGGTATAAAGGGCTTAAGTGTCTGCTCTTTAACTCTTTAACAGTTTAGTACCTGATGACCATCTACTATGTTGTGGTGGAGAAAGGTCATTAATTAACCTGCAGTTAGCATTTTAAAATGCTAATGCAAGTTCATGGGCTTTCCTAACATCGCTCTTAAGATCAAACGGAAGTCAAAGCAGATTGCGGCAGCTTTCTTGAGTTGTTGAAAGAAATGGTTTCAGTCTATTGACATGCATAAGCATTCCTAACCAATCCTAACAGCACGATGCTGCCAGTTTGTCAAAAGCTGTTTTGGACATCCTGAGAGAAATCTTGGTTTGTGGACGATAAGATACAATTCTTACAACCCCTAACCCACATACTGGCACTGTTCTCTTTTTCAGTGTAAAAATGTCAAATATCTGTTCGTTGTGAGTTGCAACTAATGACATGCACATACACCACTATAGCCACTCAGAATGAAAATTTAAAAAAAAACTAATTTGAAATGAATGATGTTTGAATAAACACCTATCTTTTCATTAGTTAATTCATAAGCTTCAATAAAAGGAGACATATTATTCACCAAGTCTTATTGATGGCTTTGGGCACTTTGAGAGGCAGTGAGTTAGGACGAAGGTTCAGATCATTCTTCTACTCTCATGTGGATGTTTTTTTAAAAGGTAAATAAAACGTTGGATGAGACACATGCTTAAAACTGAAGGGGAAATTCTGTTTCATAATGGTGTCTGTTATAATTTGGCAACTATAGCATTTTTGGAGATATCAGGAGGCACCAAACTTTTTTTGTGTGCCTACTGCACAGCTGTGCAGAAGGCACTTCAGTGAGGCATTCTTGCTGTAGTGACTTAATCTTATTCTACCCACACCATAGGCCATGTTTGTCCAAAACAATGGCCTTTAAGTCATGGAAGTGTCTGGTGTGAAGCTGACCTGATTGGAAAGTAATAAAAATCTAAGTTGAGCAAAGGAAAGAAATAAGCTGCATTCAAACACACACACACACCCATGTCTGCACACACACACACACATACACACGTGCGCGCACACACACACACACACACACACACAGAAAATAGCACCCTTATCATCCCTGTTTCATTTAGAGTTGATTGCCGTCGGATTATAATGCAATCACCACACTGTGTGAGCCGTAACTATGGGAACTGGTTTTAACTGTTTATCTTGCCAGAGATCTTAATTTAAGTTTGAACACTCTGGATCACTTAGATGTGAGAGACATGGCAAATTGACAAAAAGGGGACAGAAAAGAGAGGGGAGGGAATGGGAACCGTGGAAGAAAATGGAGAAACAGACGCTTTCTTGTTCTTTCTGTTGTATTTCATATGCAATTTAATTTGTCTTTCAGAGAGAAAATCAATTTATGATGACAATCCACAGGGTAATAATGAAAGCAGCAGAGTTCCTTTGCCATGGGAAAGTTGCTGCTGGAGAATGCCACTAATCTTGGCAAAATGAATCATTCACACTTTATTTGGACATCTGTGTTAACCCCCCCACCACCCCCACCCTTCCAACTTTCATTCATTTGTGACAGTTTTATTATGGCTGGAGGCTCAGGAGCCAAAAGGAATGCTGGATGGAGATGGTCCAGAATCTTGTTGAATTTATAATGGTGTTTCCTTCGTACAGTATGACTGTCACTATTCTTGGGACAGACTCAACTATACTATTGATACTACAACTAATACACTGGATATGGGGAACAGAAAACTTATCCTTCCATTCTTCTGTGTTGTCCTAGGCTACATTATCCCTTCCACTATAATGCAATCTATTCAACAAAGATGTTGACTTTGAGGTGTGAGCGAGGCCAGATTAAGGGCCCTGGGGCTATGACTTTATGTAAGCCTCCTACCCTGCCACAGTCCCCTTAACTAACCCCATCCTAAATACAGGAAATTGCACATACTGTCACAGTATTCCCGATGCAGTATGGGATGCACCGCAAGCAGTTTAGTCACCTTTTTGGTATTGCAAGATTTCCTACAAAATCTTTGCCCCCTTATTTTGAACCCGCCAAGATAAAAAAAAATGATTCTATCATCTTATGACTCAGATGTTCCACTCACTCATTTGTGAGACTAAGGTCCAACAGGAATGAATGCGTGGCTGTCATCTGATCTCTCAAGGCGAGGATGCAGGTAGGTTCATTGGAAAGAGGAGTCACATATTTTTAACCATTTCCTTGTAGCGCATAGAAAAGAACCCTTACAAACTGTCATGAGTAAGCTGTAGTCAGTTCTCATGTTGCAAGCATTAGCTGTTATCAGTGTAAACCTTAGTTGTTACTGATACTACAAAATAATTCATCATGTAATTGAGCCTTCTATTAGCCACACTGATAAGAATATAAGATTTACTCCTGATTTTGTGAGCATTGATTGTTATTAATATAATCCCTACTCATTATTGTTATTGTAATCATTAATCATCTGGTGGTAGTATTGGTTGATGCGTCTGTTAGGTACATTGGACCAATTGTGAATCCACTCGCTGTTCATTCTTGTGAACATACTGTACATGCATGTGCCTGAATAAACTTGGATGCCAATCTGCTGCCCGTCTGGTGAGAGATGCTTTCTCCAAGAGTACAACACACCATCCAGATACTTTGCAAAAGATATGTATTTTTTAAAACAATAGAGAAAGAATGAGGTCATAGTCACTTATTGGTGATTGCCACACCAATTTCATTTATCTTCTTATTCTCCTTTATCGTTTTGTTAGCCGCATTTTATTCACATAATCTAAATAGCATTACTTGACCAATATCTTCGGATTACGTAGATTTGTTTAATTTTACTTGAACAATAACTGTTGCTTTGGTCTAGTTATGTTAAGTTATGAGTGAAACAATTTAACTATGCAGAATATGTCAGAGCCACTGGAATTCATATGGTTCTCCAGCCTGCTATTAGGTTGGGTCCCAATCCTGTGCATGAAATTGGTGAAAATTCTGTTATCAACAAGACAACCGTTTTCTCTTTTTTGATGAAAATAGATAAGATAGAGATAAGACTGGCTAAAGTAATTAAACTTTAAAACGTATGTTATTCTGAATATAGTGATATTACATTTACTTTCCCTTGCCCTCGCCATATTCTCTTACTCGTGTTTACTGTATTTTACCAGACCACAAATTAATTGAATAGAAGCTGATGTGTGAAATGGAAATAAGTTGAAGCTGCAGGGTCAGCGATCAATAGGAAGTTAATTAATGAAGAGTATGCAATGTGAAGTATGGATTTCCGAATGCCTATGATTGTGTTCCAATCATTGAAATGTCAGCAGCATTACATCTGGAAAAAATAATTCAACTTACCTTTAATTTACCCCCAGTTTCCAATCTATTAAGGGAAAATATTTGGTTTTGCCCATAGCCAATAACTCATACAGCAAGTTACATTTTTGTCTGAATCCTGAGTTGACCTTGCATAAGCCCTGTGAGTGTAAGGAATGAATGAATGAACGAGCGAATGAATGAATGAATGAATGAATGAATGAATGCATTTAAAAGAGTGAGCACCAACAAATTACATTGATTTTTAAGTCTCCACAGCCATCATTCGACTGTGACCCAATTAGTAGGGTTACAGTCATTGATGTTCAATAATATTATTACTTTCCTCAGTGTCAAGTAGTGTCACAAATCACTATTTCAATTTCTGTAATAATATTGCAGTTACCAATCAGATAAATAAATTGTTACATTACCTTTGTTTTCATCCATTCGGTTTAATAAACCAATCGCCGTCCTCGATTTATTTTCGCCATAACTAACGGACACGTCTCGAGCCATACATTGCACTACCTAGCTAGCTTGGATGAAAGATATATGTTTACATTCAGTGGCTAGAAGTATTCCCATTACTTATGTCAAGAAGAAGGTAAGAAGTGAAATGGAAAAAGTGAAATGAAAAGTGAAATGAGTAAAGTGGAATATATTACATTTTGTGAGTAACGAGCCCAACACTGCTGATGTTTGTCATGTCATGTCTTGACCCAGTTGTTAAGAAGGTTTGTATCGGTGTCTAATCTAGGTAGACTAATTCATGGATTTTTAAATAACTAAATTTTTCCTAACTTATTTGTATTTGAATGTATTACTAATTATACTATATTGATAACATTCCAAAAACATAATATTTAAGGCTGTTAATTTTCAGAGGTAGAAAACTTTTTAAGCTTTGTAAGTTTTTGTTAAGTTTATTACAAATTTCTGTTAAAGGTCCCATATTATGGAAAACGGTTTATTCCTGGCGCTTATACATGTTCCACAGGAAATTACTTCCCTAAGCAGCTGAGAAAATTTGAAATCTGGAAGTCAACCCGTTTTTCTGTATTTTCCTTTTTCCCAAAACGGTGCCAAAGATAGGAGAAAAACAGCCCGTTTCAGAAAATAGGTTCCTTTGGACGTCATAAGGTACAAATCCAGCCACTCTCAGAGCATGCCCACGCCCAGTTGAACAACCAATCCCATTTACGTCGTCGCAAAATGCAGCTCACGGCAGTGCCGCAAGCCGTTGCTTATGGTGCATTCCATTGTACTCGGAAATCGATAATTCCGAGTCGGTATTCCTAACTTCCAATCTAAATGTGTTCCAGTGCATCTGCTCGGGAAAACATAATCGCCCGCAGCAAACTCATGTTTGTATGGCAAGTCTCAGAATGTTACAAGCATCTAAACTCAACATCAACTACTACAGCGCCATTAGTGAATAGAATCGGCGCATATCACATTCGGACGCCGTTTTTTCCGAGTACACTGGAATGCACCATTACTTTGCGATGACTGAAGCTAAAACAACATATCAGGAGATATATCAACTCTCCAGTTATTATTTTGTAGGATGCAGGCAGCAACATAGATCCCTGCACAGTCGAAACACGCGAAAATGCAGGACAGAGTGGATTAATTTTATTTTTAACGGCAACGGCTACAGTCTTTTCTGTGTGTGATGATCAGTCCTCAGACTGCTTGAGCAACGGCAGGATTAGCATCTAAATTGAAGCTTAAAGATGGAACAATTCATAAGGTACGTGACCCATCTGCAAAATTGGAATCTGTAAGTGTCACCATGTTTTGATTTAATTTACCAAATTAGTCTGGTTAGTATATTCGACTGCTGGTTAGCTAACGAGCTAGCGGGGCTAGCCACGGGCTTGTTGGGCGTGGAAGAAGTAAGAAAACTAAAGCTGGAGTCATTAAAAGTAAAGTAAAGTAAAAGTAAAGTTATTGGTTGGAGTCAGGACTCATCTTTAAGTTATTTGTTGGGACCAGTGTCTGTTTTATAAGTCTGTCGAACGTGTCAGGCTTGGTAAACTTTAGCCACCATTAGTACAATCGTGTTTGGTTGTTTGGCTGCGCTGTTTGGATGCAAATAGATTGCATCCAATAATATATTGGTTAACTGGCTCAACAAAATTGTCAATCCTAGCTTGTCTGCAAGTTGTATTCAATAAGCTTATGGACATGAGCCATAAATAGACCGGCTACAGCAGAGAGGTCACACACCCACATACACAAACACAAGGCACGAAAGTACAATATTACACAGAATTGTTATCAGTGAGAAACTAAGTGGAACCGCTCAGCTGCCTCTTCCCATTCTGGGTCAGACTCCGGCTCAAACATGTCCGGTCTCAGTGTTGGTTCTGGAGCGGCCGCCATGGTTAGCATGAGCGCTCTGCTCTCCGTATCCGCCAGGCGTTCGCGTGTAGGTTGTATGTAATGAGCACTGCTCTGATTGGCCGCCTCACACCTCACTCACAGCGTGAGGCGGCCAATCAGAGCAGTGCTCATTACATACAACCTCCACGCCCTCAAAACAGCCTGTTCTTTACAATGGAGAAAATGAGAGACTGAAACACACACCACAGAAGCTGGTTTTAGGATTTTTTTTGATATAGACTTCACAAACGTCTTGTAAAGACCCCCAGGAACAGTTTAAATAGCCCAAAATGAGTACAATACCCCCCCTTTAAATTCAACATTTATGGTGGATTTAAAGCTGGCATCTAACTACTAGCTAACAGTTTTCTATGACATTTAAACAGCTTCGGGCCAGACCATTTGGAAGACCAGAAGTAGAAGTTGATGGAGTTTAATTCCCTGCACCCTTTGCCTAGCCCAGCAAAAGGGGCATGGACCCTGGAATTAGGTTTAAGCAATAGGTTTAAACACTAGAGAGGCAGCTAATCTTTTAATTATGTTCCATGTTTAAGACAGAGCAATACAAAGACTGAACTTAATGAGCACTATCATCTCATTGACTTATTTCTAGATGCAAAATATTCCTCACTGAAAGACCACGTTGCAAATTATGGATCTAATTGATCTTGAGAAGAAACACATTATAGCTTGAGGTATTCTTTGTGTAGTTATGATATCCTACTGAGTTAGACCATAGAACAATTAGCCTTCATAGGAATGGCTAACAGAGACTGAATTATTTAGTGATGGACTCTCACTTTTTCAGAGACAAAATTAAAAATTTTGCATATTTATAATTCATTGTTGAATACAGAATATATCTATTGTATTGTTCAAGCTCAAAAGTTTGCCTGAAAAAAAGTTGCTCTGAAAGAGAACAAGGCCAAAAAATTAAGTTCTGATTACAATTATGGGACGTGACACTTAGCTGATTTCAAATCAGTGAGGCCAAATTTCACAAAGCCTGTCACTGGTGGTAGCAAGCTTGCCAGATCCCTCCCCAATCAAAAGTTTGCTCTATATAATTTTACGCAATCAGATTTCTCCACAGTCATCCAGTGCAATCAGGTAATCAGAGGGGAGCATTAACAAGACAAATGGGGTTTAAAAAGTGGGTGCACTCTGTTTGCAGGAACTTCCTATGGAGAAGCCCCCTCCCCTCCTTGATTACTTCTATCACCCTCATACAGCGCAACATCCCCTGAAAAGCTTTCTCATACAGTACATGCAATATGTGCAGTGAGGTGAATGTGATTAACTTTACCTGTGAAATTTGGCAGGTAAATTGTTACTCTTAAGGCTATCTGTGTCAAGTGATTAACAGTTCACAACTCACAGCTGAATGAGTCATATTGTAACGACATTATGGCCTCTTTTGCACCTTTCGTTAAAATGTCTATTCTTGTATTCCGATTGCACAGTCAGGACTATTTATTCAAGCATCCACTTTTTGCATGCATGTGGATTGATTTGTGCTGTCTGTCTTCAGTTCACCTTTTACTTCCTTTTATACAAAGCTCTATCTGGATACAATCTGGATGCCCAAGACACATGTTAATGCGAGGTGTAAAACAAGTCTAGTCGATATTGATCAGTAAAAACTGTAATGGTCTTGTGTTTGAACAAAGCACCTGTTTTCTTGCAATTGATGTCATTAATCAAAGATAACAAAAAAAGCAAATCAAACCAATTTAGATTTCCCATACACAAAATACAAAGACATTGGGAATGACACCCATGTGTAGATTATTTAGTAAACAAAAATTATAGTCGAGAGTGACATAAAATGCCCATGACAACAAGAATCTCTTTTATTACCTCAAGCCTATATCAAATATATTTGTCTATACATTCTATGGTTTGGATCGATTAAGTCATGTCAAGTCAAGTTTATTTGTATAGCCCTTAATCAGTTACAGTCTTAAAGGGCTTCACAACGCCCACATTATGAAAACAATAAATGACACCCACACAACACCCCCCAGCCTTGGACCCTTGCAGAGGACAAGGAAAAACTTCCATGAAACCTTTTAGGAAAAAAGAATGGAAGAATCCTTGGGAGGGGCGACTCAGAGAGGGATCCCCCTACCAGGACGGTCAGGCGTGCAAGGGTGCCGAGGGTGGGCAAGCAAAATGGAACTTTTTGGAACAAAGTATACAGAATAAACACAATAAGGACACGGATAGGAGGCCGACCCATACACACCGCAGACAGACTCACATCACATGACCAGCATAAGTGGAGCATATAGACCAGGGGAACAGGACATGTAAGCTAACTGCCCATCGGCAGGAATCTGAGCTAGTGCAAGCTAACTGGTCTAACCATACTCTAAGAGACACTCTCTAATTGTGCAAAGCTATGTTTGGCCAAATGCCAAATAAATAGTTTTTTATGTTGATTTAAAGATATCAGGCTCTCTGATTGTAGCAGGCATACTATTTCAGAGATAGGGAGCACAGTGAGAAAAGGTTTTATTAACTGTAGTTTTCTTTTTGACTGCTGGGATAGATAGGTAGCCAGCCTCCTATGATCTGTAATATTTTATATGTTAGTAGAAGTACCTTGAAGTCCCATCTGGCATGAATTGCCGGTGTACTGAGGACGGGATAGGGGTTATGCGGTGAAATTGTCTTGATTCTGGCAGCAATGTTCTGTACAAGCTGGAGTATTTCTATGCACGCATTGGGTAAACTGGAGAACAGGACATTGCAATAGTCAAGTCTCGACGATACAAAGGCATGTAAATTACCTATGTTGAATGCACTTATTGTAAGTCGCTTTGGATAAAAACGTCTGCTAAATGCCTGTAATGTAATGTAATGTAATGTACTAATACTAATACTAATAACCAACACCTCTGTTTTACCAATGAGATGCAGAAAGTTTAGGGGCATCCAGTGTTTGACTTTGGATTGGCACACCTCTAAATTTAGAAATGTATGTGAGTATGTAATGGGTAACATAAAGTTTAGTATCGTCAGCGTAGCAATGAAAATTTGTGGAATTTTATGGAATATGTAGTGCATTCTATTGAGTACATAGGACCTAAACCATGAAACCACCGATCCTTGGATATCAATGTAGTTTTCGAGATGATTTAGGAGAACATTATGGTCACTTGTATTAAAAGCTGCACTCAGGTCGAGTAACACAAATACTGAGGAGTCAGGACAAGAATTAAGTAAGTTGGCTGGCTAAAACACTGAGTATTTTTGGAAGAAACCGCGGGTTTGAGATCAGTGTGTAATTCTGAAGGAGGATCACGGTTTGTTTTAAAAGCCAAGGGCACAGTGAATGAAGTGATAATGTTAAGAATTGAGGGTCCTAAGATTGGGAAAAAATATTTTTAAAAGTTTTGCAGGGTGAGGGTCGAGCATGCTTACATGTCAGAACTAATTTGGAGATGCCTCGGGAGACTAAATCTAACTGTGAAAGTATGCAAGTATCTTGAGTATCTTGAATGACTTGTTCAGTCATGTTTTGTAGCATATTGTACGTAAAACACATTTATCCCAGCACATTACAGGGATTTCTGTAAACTCCAAAAGGTAAGTTCTGTTTTGTAAACTATAATGATACATTTCTGGATAATCTAAGATATTGACCTCTTCAGACACTCACCCAATCCTTAGAGTAGATTTTCTTGGCTCTGAAATAATTAGGGAAGACGATGTGAGGATGACAAAAGACAACAGGAAAATGAAATAGGCCCTCTCTCTGGCCCTTAGGGTCTTTGCTGCAATTCTAATTAAGCCCATCCAGAAACTGAGGAACTGGATTGAGGCAGTTTCTCATCAGGGTCCCTCCATGAGCCTCTTTTGTCAGGAACACACAGCCAATTACAAAGCTCAACAATAGAATGGGGAAGTCATATACCCTCCACAAAGACAAGAGACTATGGAGAGTTCAAAATATCTATAAGCATGGAGTGACTTTGCAAAATCACTCTCCCCTCATGAGAACTGAAATCAAATATGCATTCTTTTTGTTTTTGTGTGGCCCAATTTGGTGGACATGGTGCTTTAAAAACAAGCTTGCGGTTTCAATTTCCTGTTGAATATGTCAAAGTCATACTATTCATGTGCATTATGTCTCCAAGTGAACACTACAGATCGAATAGTAAATTGTTTTCCAAAGCATAAGAGTGTTCCTCTAATTAAAAATAAATATATTTCAGTGTAAAATTAATCTGAACAGACCCCCACTCTATTTCAAGACGAGTCAAAGATAACCTCACTTGTTTATCTTTGCATATTGGTCTTGGCAAATAATATGTGAGTGCTTCTCTAATCTTCAAGCTTGCCAGACCTTAGATTATGGAGCTATCTTTCATTTTATTCATTGTGCACAGAGGGTAATTACCCAGAGATAAGTGTTCCCTCTCCCAGACCCAGTCAGAGCATTCTGAAAGCAATCTCCTCAGACACGGGTCCTGTCCCAGGCTATTTGGGCGACATAGAGTGGGAAGTGGGCAGTGGAGGACATTGGCTGAGCTTTGTGGTTGCCTGCGTTTGGATGAGGCCTCCTGACAGTCACGGCCAGGTGGCCCAATCTTTCAATCAGACACCCTATTTACCATTGCAAAGCTCCACTGCCCTGCCTCATTTATGGCCGCTTAGGTTGCTTGTGATGAAAAGCAGATACAGTGTACATTCACCCTTCCATCACTTCTTTCCTCAGATGGAGGGGAAGCATCCTCCTGGGGCCTTGAACCAGTATTTTTTTATTTCACATCAATCACATCAAAATTGAAGGCAACATTGAGATTTTTAAGCAGATGAGGCAAAGACATCAAAGTGCAATTATCTACTGACAAGGAATATTTGATTTACTGGATAATGATAAGGCAAGATTCATGCTTCCATGCATGTTTCCATGACTCTCTTCAACTATTCATACTCTTTCTCTTTGTGTTGTGGATTTGCAAGGGGTATACAAGATATGTGAGTTGGGAAATCACATGATTGTCCAGTCAGAGAAATGGGTGTAGTGCAAGAAAAGTGTGACCCTTCCTCCACACAGCTGAACTGACAGGCTTATTTGAATGGGAGATGTGAAGTGGCCAATTACCAAAAACAATGACTGATTTAGTTGGAGGAAGGAAAATAACTTTAAAGAAGTTTGAGCGCTATACTCCACAAAATTGCAAATCAGACTGCCCCAAAAAACATTCATCACTTATGAATGCATTTGCAGGAATCACTTAGTTTGAATTCCCCTTATCTGTCAAAGCTAATAGGGCCTACACAGTGGTCAGGAATGCTTCATTCTGAATTCTGGATATTTCAAATGCAGCCCTGCGTGTAATTGTTTACCATTTCTGGTTCTTTTTCTCTAAAGCTTAGGTACCCCTCCCATAATTGCGTAACGGACATAAGGAGACCTCATGTCTATCAGGATAGTAGACTCATGAAAGGACTTCTAGTATGAGAGTAGTAATGGATTTTATTGAGGGAACATTTTTGATTGCAGAAAATGGAGATCTTACACCCACATGCACACACACCAACTAGAGCCATCCCATAGATTCCAGGCACAGTGTTCAGAGCATGCCACCACGCATTTCACTGCACTTTTGTACTGTTATAACTTTGTATATGACAAATATACCTTTGAATCTTGAATCTTGATTCTGAAGGAGGACCATCTTAGCCCTGTGTGGATTCAAATAATGTACAATGTGTGACCAAAAAGAGCAGAGCTGACGGTAGCTGCTGTTTTCATGTCATAGTAAGAATAGAAGAAACAGAAAATGAAAACTCAGACTAACAATTTATATGCAGAAGTGCACACCAGAGAGAACCAGTAAACATGTCCAGTTCTGCAGCTTAGGCTTATCTTCGGCCGTCTTACTGTTTTCTAGCTGGAATTACAACATGTAAAAGACCTGATAAAATGTTCCTAGGGTGTCTTAGCAAAAAGTAACCACTGTCATCCTTCCATTAACCAAGGCCACCCTGATCATGAGAATTTGACCATATTGTGGGCATCAGTGAGTCTCTGGCTAAATAAATAAAACATGGGAGGCCTACTGCAAGACAGCATGCAAAAGGATTACTATTCAAAATATGCATCTGTGATAAGAGCCACTCATAATACTGTATAACTAGAAGCTCTTTCACGCCCACACACAATCCCCCAAGTGGGTGACCTGGACTGGATTTGTCTCTCCAGGTTGCCCCTATAAAAGATGTCCTTGAGCACCTCTTCAATTGAAAGGAAGTGAAAACTAGCGTAGCACTATTTACATGCTTGCCAGCAGTGAGTGACTTGGCAGAAGATGTAACGACTCTAAGCTTTTCCCTATAACAATCATGGATACATGCAACACCTCTTATCTTTTAGCAACACCACTTATCGAGAAGACGGAGGGTTTGGTGTACAAAGATTGTACAAAGAAGTCATTTGTTTACAGTCTTGACTACAGAGTGATGAGATAGTTTGGGCATGAAGAACAACAACACGTAATGGTAATGTCATAATTATCATAATGCAACTGAAATGTAATGGTTATTGTAAATCAGTAGTTTGTGATTGTTACATACTAGTACATAGCCTATTTTAATTAGAATGTGCTATTTTATTAATGTTTTACTCAAGATGCAATGTATTATTTTTATGTATCAAATATTTGTCTTGGTGATGAGTTATTCATCATATGCACTGATTGTGAATTGTTTGTGTGGTGGTAGTCCATTAAGCACAGTTTCTGAATTTGTGTAAACAAATTAGCATGTGTCACTTGCCATATTTATTTGATTTTACTTGATTGCATTGATTTATTGAGTAGAATCAGGTCTTTGATGTGGTACATTCTTTAATCGAGTTTACTTTAGAGTTATCGAGGCATCGCCTGCTGTGATTGTGATGTAAGCCGTTGTTGTTTGTAGGAAGGATATTGAGAGCTACTGGGCTATAATGTTGTCAGTATGGAGACTGGAGGGATGCTATAGGCTTTATAAAGGATTTGTACCACTCAACACTTAAAGCTCCTCAACACGTCTCAGTAAAGGGTTGGTGCAGTTGCTGTGGCTCTATATATTAATTATGTGTGCATGTTTTATTTCTATTTGGAATATCTGTTTGTGTATGTGTACACAGCTCAATTGGATGCTTTATATCATGTGCACACAACAGCATGTTGTTAATACTTCATTACCAAAAAATGTTTGCCTCGATGTTTTGCCAACAGGGTGGCCACTCCATTCTGGCATAGAAAACAGTAGTAGTTGTCTGTAAGTGTGACCCTAAAGACAAAGTTAAAATCTAGAAATGCCCTTTAAACTGGTCATTTGATTTCCCCTTGCACCTCTAGGCTTTTGCCTCAGATGATCCCACTGAAAACGTTTGCTGTGTCTGACAGGGACACTTGGCACCTAGAGTAAACAAGGGCAGGACAACTGTCCCTACGGTTGTTGTTGTTTTACCTCTCTTTATCAAGGGAACGGTTTTGCTAAGCATGCATGTTCTTTTTCAGAACCGTTCTGCTGTATACTCAGTTACAGTACATCCATTAACACCTGGGAGCTGCTGTCTAGTTTTGGCCACTGAGCAGCATCACTGGAGCAATTGAGGGTAAAATGATAGTCGTTGTTGGAGGGGAGAACATTACTCATTCTCTTTCCCCACCCACATTTGGGGATTCGAGTGGATGACCTTCCAGGTACAAACCTGCTTTTCTAACCTTTAGGCTACCCCTGCACTGGTAGCAGTGATTGTCTGCAATGCTATTTATACATCAAGGTGATGATATACTTATAACTGATGGGTTTTTAAAAATGTTGGTAGATGAGGGCAATAAAGGGAATTTATAAGCGTATACTTATATTGTCTGTGTGTGTGTGTGTGTGTGTGTGTGTGTGTGTGTCTTCTCTGCTGATTCTCTGCTGTCCAATGTTTTTCCTGAATAGTACAAATGTTTATTTTGATTGGTCTGAAGTTGCTCACCTGTATGAGTGTCATGTGAATCATCTTTGTTAGCCATGAGTCAAAATAAAGGATCATTGTAGGTGCAATATATATTTTATATGTAGAGTATTTTGTGAAATACTGTTTTGGTAAGCATAGTTTTGCATTAGGACTGTGTTATTTCAGTCCTGCTGTGCCATCAGTTATCCCTCTTGCCAAAAAATGCACTCCTTCTCTCAGACAAGAGAGTAACAGCACCAAACCATTTCCTGGTGTCACATGTTTCAACTCTGTGAGGCTGAAACAATTCTTTCTTTCATCATAATGAAATATGAGATGCCAGATAATCTCATAAATATGTGTTGTATTTCTTTTTCTGCACTCATGCCGGTTGGAGAAAGAGGCAGCCTTTGTTTTGGCTTCCTGGCTCACAGGAAGTGATTGCAGTGGGACAGTGAGGGACACTCATCTCTTGGAAAGGGGAATGCTGGAAGACGTATCCCTTTTTGATCACGGCTTGCTGACGGATTGCCCGGAGAAAGGCAAATGGGGATCATACCAGGGCCTGATGACAAGAGGCCAATTTTGATGTCCCTTTTCTCTCATTGCGGCGCTTCTCTTTCAAGCCAAAATCTGGTTGAGCAGCCTGGGAAAATGGCCTTTTACCCACCTTCCTAGCCACAGAGTTGATAGGACACCTAAGCGTGAGCTGGAATTTGGATGGGGTTGAGACCAAATAAGCTGCTTCTTAAAACATAAAGGCTGCATGTACCATTTGTGTCTTGATTCCAGTTGCAATGAAAAGGCTCCTGATTGCTTTTGAGATATATTTTTCCTTGTTACACAAGATAAAGCTATCATCAAGATGAGAGCAGAGTGCATTGGTTGTGGTCATGTTGTAAATATTCTTGTTTGTCTGTATCAGTGGCTTTGATTAATGCTCTATTTGTTCACAATTGGAGAGGACAAAGCAGTGGGCACAGAGAAAGAGAGAATCCTGATGCTGATGCTGATGCTGATACGATTCCGAAAAAGTGGCCAGAGTGAGACTACAGCTTGCGCTCTAAAATAAAAGCTGTCTACAAGCATAACAAGGGCGCTGGGTCTTTCATCCCAGATTGTTTAATTCAAAAATGTTGATCCATGTGAGAAACATTATATCGGAGTATCATCAAGCTCCATATTCAATGTAATATAACCTCAAAGGCCACATGTTCTAGCAGTGTTTATAATGCATTAGTGGAACAAACTCTACACTGTACTCTCTTTACAAATCCCACCTGGTCATGTATTAGTTACAGATGTGGCTCTCTAATTCATAATGAACTAATAATGGTTTTGTTAGTGCAAGATTGTTTTTCCTTCCCTCCCTCACACACACATAGTTTGAACTAATCTGTACTGGAGGTGTGGCAGTTAGGAGAAGACATTGTGCCCCGAATGAAGCATAGACTTTGGAATGTTTCGTTGCAAGACAGCAAACCTTTTTTTTAAATGTGAAATGCACTTATATGATTCACACATGCATGGATCTATATCATTAAATAACAGTGAATTATCTTTGGGGAGTTAGCGTACTGTATCTGCCAAGACTGGAATGCAAAAAAATCCAAGCAGTTTTTTACAGCTCATTTCTGTTTACATGTGCATAGAAAGGTTTTATATTGGCACAACATTGTAAATTTTGTCCAACATGCACAATTGATAACAAACAGACATCTTGTTTTATTGGGAGTGTCATATTTGCAGCAGACAAACAAGATGACAGAACTGCAAATAAAGGACACCATATTTTGATGGCACATTGATATAAAGGACTAGAAACATAAAGTAAAACAAAAGGCAACACTTTTCTTTTTAATGGAGATCTGAAATCATCAATTAGCAGCCCAGGCCAGCTTTTATGTCAAAGAGACTGCAGTACTGATTTAATGTTTTATCTCAAAAGATGTGATGAATGAATGTGCTATGAATGTATTCTTAATAATGTTTATACTAGCATAATGACATGCTTATACATGATGAATGAATGTGTCACAAGTGTTCACTTAATGTTTAGCATTACCCAGTATATCACAGTACACTCAAAATCCACCATGTTGCAAGTCAGCCACATTGGACAATATGAACAGAGGTAACATATCCCGTGGCAGGACACACAAAATTTAACACACCCGATAAATTCATGTCAATTTCAAGTAAGGATCAGCGACCGAAATGGAAATCCCTCCTGCATGCTGCCAAATGTTAAGATCAGCCTATAACTCCTCTCAAAAAAAATCTGCTTGATTTGAAATATGAGGGGTTGCCAAATACTCCTCTGGCCATAATGCATTATGTATTGAGCAGCTTATTTTTTGTGATTTATCTGTATGGATTTGGCCAATCGCCTCTGCTCAAATCATGCTGTAAAGAGAATGGGGGAAAGAAGACATTTAGAGACAAAAGGTCTGACCATGGATCATTTTATACCCAGTGCCTCTATTACAATGGCTTCTAGAGTGGGAATTCCTCAGCATGACAAAAGGTGGGCCAGACACTGCATGATATTAATAACCTTAATCTGCAGAATTCTCAAAATAAAGACAACCTGACCTTGAGACAGCTATCACTCTTTTATTTAAAGTTACCTTTGTGATTGGTGTAAGTGAAACAATAACTGTGTGACTTCCCCCTTTTTTTGGCCCAAAGGCAAGCAGCATAGAAATCGACTTGCAGTGAAAGAGTGCAGCGCTGGTCACAGAAACAGGCTGACACTCAGAGTTTTATAAATCTACACTAATAGTGTAACAGCACTCGGTCTTCAGGCAAGAAACCTTTCATTTTTCTGTTGCTTTGCAGTGGTACACTTTGTTACTGTTTACAAAAAACACACACAATTTCACAAAGAGAGACCATATTGTATGTCATCCAACTTTCAGTTTACAAAAGGTTGGAAAGTATTATGATTCACTGTGAATGTTTTTAGGACCAGTTCTTACTGTAACTGTAAGTGAGTGAATGATGAATACATGTGCAAAGAATAAGAAAGAACAAAGCCATAACACATGTATTATGGAATATTAAGTTAGTCAGAAAGTCTTCCTACTGCTTCCCTCATAGAAATAACCTCGCAACTTTGATGTCTGACCTGTGAGGAAGAACCGCATGAAGCTGCATCCTCTCTGGTGTTCCAACATGTGTATAGCAGTCTCTCACTCGAGAATTTTGCCCTCCTGAAAGATTTTGCAATAACGAAAACAGGGATGATAAAGGAATAGAACGAGGGAGAGAAAGCAAGAGGAAATCTAGAGGAAAGAAGGACTGGGCATATTGTAATTAGTTGCACCTGTTTCCTTTAACCCAGCTCCAGTTTCCCTCTACAAACGCATGCAGATTACCCATCAAAGCCCCTCGTCGCCGCCTCTCCTCAATGGATCCTTTGTTGCCAGTTGTCAGGGAGGCGGCCCACAAAAGTGTGTAACACAAGCAGGCCACATTGCTCTGGAAGCTACAGTACAAGCAAGCCTCCAGCAGACAAGCAGTCCCACCATCCCCTGGCCACAACAAGAATTATAGGGAGAGTTTGCAGACAGGGAGTCTGCATCACTGGTGGCACTTTTTTGGATGTGACCACAACAGTTGCATGTTTCAACCGACTAGCATAAGCTATTGGGGAATGCCTTCGAAACAAGAACGACCTCTGAGCAGCTTCCCGCCCATGATGGCTTGATGCAAACTAGTATCTTACACATTGAGGAATGAGGATTTGTTGTCTTTGCATATCCCATGAGAGACACTCATACATAGAACTCTGATAATACATATGAATGTCACCAAAGAATTCAGGCCACAAAGTACTGTAAGTACTAATATTGTAATGTATGTAATGTAAGTACTAATATTATTATTCTAATTATTAGAATGATAATAATACTACTACTAATAATAATAATAATAAGAATAAGAAGAATAAGAATAAAACAACAACAACAACAATAATAATAATAATAATAATAATAATAATAATAATGATGAATAAGGTAAAGTCACCTGTGGACTTTCATTTTGGAAACAAACCAGTTGAAAGAGTTGAACTTAACATAACAGTGACAAGACTGAAATGCTTTTGCTTTTTTGGCAACAAAAATGTGAAAACCCTCAAACTTATTCAAAAACTTTTTTAGTTTCACATTAAATTATATTCATGTTTATAGTAATGTTTTCTCCTTGAGGGATAGTGTGTTAATGTGTACTCTTGACCACTCACCATCTCTCATGCCTCTCTATGCTTGGAAACTTACTAGGTTTATTGCAGCTAACAAAGACATTACATTAGAGAAATCTGACAAAATAAATTATGATGTCATGAAAACTAAACACCCCCCCCAAAAAAAAAAAACATTTAAAAAACAAAATTTAATAAAAATGGTTTGAATTGCAAAAATATTAATAAATAAGCATTATATGTATTAGTCAAAGGACTAAGATTAAAACTAAATCTAAAATTGCTGCCATATATATATATATATATTAATATAACATATCAAACATCTCAAAGTCATTTATTGAGCTCTTGGCTGATGGCTTATTCATAATCAATAGCATGTATTGATCTGTTGTCCATGTTTCTATATGCTGATGATCTATACACCTACTCAACTATTTCATCACTCACGTAATCACCATATCATGTAAATCACTGAGAACTGCTAATGCTCATGACATCTTTGTCACATTGTTCATAATTCCAGACCATAGCAGTATTATGAGACAACTCAAACAAGGCAATCATTGGTACATAGTAATGACACTACGAGGTTGTTTTGGTCTTACACCATTAATTTCAAGAAAATGTCTTTGATTAGTTTATTATTAAGATCATTTAGGAATTCAATAAGTGAAATTGAGGGTTTTCTTCCAGACACTAAGTATGGGGAGGAGTGACAGCGGTGTAGCAGTACATTGGTATTCTTTGTCATTCAAGTGGACTCAGATAGGTTCACATGCTCACCTCATGGAATGTATCTGACAATGAACGCTATGGTCGAGGCAGGGGCTAAAGGGGGAGAAACAGTTCTGCATTCAAGCGCTAATTAGAAAAATTAGATCTATGAAAAGCAACGAGTGATCTAGGCCTTCAACCTACGTCTGTGTACCGCTGTAGCAGCACAAAGAGGAGGCAACAATGAGCGCTGAGGAGGGGGGATAAATAATTTAATCCATTATCTACTCTGCAAAGCTCATCAGCACTGCTACACAATGGCCACGATTGAATTGCTGATTGCATTTCTCTCCTACCCTCCAGGAGAAAATGCCCATGCTCCACTATGTGCACTCAGCCTGCCAGCAGAGCAAGAGAAAGAGAGATAGAGAGAGAAAGAGAGACAGAGTAGTGTAGAGTGTCTTCCACCAAGGTCAAACTACAATACTGCAATCTAATTAAGGGTATCAGAGAGTTTCCTGTTCGGGGTCAACCTTCCTGTTGTGCTCGCAGGCTTCTGTTGTCAGTTACGTTTTGAGTCATGTACTGCACATGTAAATGATGGATATGAGCCTCATTAAATCTATTTTCTTTTTACTTTATCTTCCCCTCCATATTAATTTCCATGAGTGTATCAAAAAGCACGATGACATTATTGTTCTCTTGTGGCAGCTTGACCAGCAGTTATCAACAATCTGTATGTGTGGATTACTGCTAAGTTAAGTGTTTTCTGTCTGGTGATTTGTATTTTGTAACTATGCCTCTCCAATCATCAAATATCAATGAATAACAGGCAAGAAGGCAAGGACCCATTAATGGATGAATCAGACGATGCTTTCTGGTGGTGATGGCTTCCATTTCTTTCCCCCCATCAATTGCAATCTATCATCTGTGCCAGGTTTTAGTGAGAATGTCAGGAACTCGAGGTTTTCTTGGCTCAATGCCTCTGACATGCTGGCTTCATTTTACCCTCCACTTCAGTGCAGTGCATTTACATAAAACACAGTGAAAGTAGTACACATAATGGTCCCCTTTGGCCAACCGCTTTAAGGTCCTGTCCACAGTCCCAGTGAGGGGCAGTCAAGCTGCCTCTGCTCTGCTCTGTTTGTTTTATGGAGCAATAGTGAAATCACTCTGAGGTCAGCTAGCTTCAAAAACTGTGCTGGGTCTCTTATGGTCCATTGAAAAAGAGTCCAAGAATAATCCAGAGGGCCATTTCTAGTAGTCCAGCCAACTTTCATTGACAAAATGAGGTCATTATTTTGTGAGCAATTTCAGCAATAACAGGATCACATGCTCCGGATGGGTTGTGATGGAGATGTTCTACTGGTCAATCCTTCTTGAAGAGATGGGGGTGCAATAATAGGTACATCATTAAAAAAAGCCCAAAATGTCCCCTTTCACAACAAGTGACAATATGGGTACTCCATTTACACACCCGGAATTCATTTGAGTGGTGTCATTATGCAAGTGCAGCACAAATTGTCCAAGACCAAGTGAAACTATTTATAGCCCTCATAAGGCCTGAGAGCCAACTGTGCCTAATGGTGTAATCTGTATTCTTAATGGTAATGCACTATTAGTTTGTTCCATTTAGCTTTGCACAGGTGCATTAATGGGGCTTGGTGAGCAGGCTCATGCTGCTCTGTGGAGGCTTTCAGTGGGGCCAGGGCTCCCTCTAGTGGGTCATGGTAGAGAGACAGAAAACCTAATGACAATGTATAACCGCAACTACAATTCAAACACAGGCTTGAATCAAAGCTTGAAGACAGAAGCTAAAATGAAAGACATGATCAGTATTGTGTACAATAAATAAAACCGATTTCTTATTGTGGCAGGAAGAACTAGGCAATCCTAGAACAACAAATGAAAACCTGCACAAAACCAAGATGTCTACCAAAACCACAAAATAACAAAGCAGGATACACTTCTGAAAATATTGTGTTCCTAATTAACCTTCAAGCTCATCAGCCACGATCAATATAGAGTGTAGGCTTTTTTAATTGAGAAGTAATTATCGGACTGTATTCATCTCATTAATGAAACAACGTTCCAATATGCCTGCAGCAAAACTGTTAATTGAGTTCTATTTTCTGAGACGGGCAGGCTCTCCTTGTGTCCATGGCCACAATGCATCAGATGGGTTGGGGCCTTTGTGTTGTCTCTATGTAGACACAGGAACAGGCTGCGAACCGGTGGAGCGTGCTAGTCTTCTCCCTGCTGACACACTCCCTACCTCCTGTCTACTCACCCATCAGAGGAGACAGGAGTTGGTATTAATGCTGACTACAGCAGATCATTCCATCCCAGTCTGTTATTTCACGGTTTCAGTGGTAAAGTACTCCCTGTTGACAAAGATATAGCGAGGCAATTATTCTGTAATTATGGAGTCAAAAGAAGAGGAATAGATTCAAGAGTTAGTTACTGGGCTAATGTAAATCACTGGATGAACTGAGGAGGTTTTTCAAGCAATAGTACAACAGATTTCTACCACAAATAAAACAATGAGGAATCCTCTTTAGGCTTGAGACAACCTTGTCTGTCCTCATACGTGAGTAGGCACCCTCCGCACAATTACTTTAAAAGCTCTCCAACCCTGACATAACTAAGGAGCCCACTTTCTGTAACCAGGGGAAGAAAGGCTAAACATCAGACAAACATTTTAATATTGGACCTCAAAATTGTAATGTTAAAACTGCTAAAACCATGGTGACTGAAAACCTCACTTTACAAACAAATGTAATTTGAATTTAAATGATCTTTAACAAAAAACCTAATGTTAAAATTAACAGAACAATGCTACTTCAACATGAAATCTAAATGCATTATGGTGATAATTAACGTACAATAGTGTCATGTCACTATAGCTGCTTGTTGGTAAATTGAAAAAATAAATAAAATAAAATGAGCCAAGACACTTGCGGTGAAGTATTTATGTATGTATTTTTTTCCCAAGTGATTAGTATGAAAACATCAGAAAAGAAACAGGAATTGGCAGTTCAAAACAATACACAAATAAAAAAGAGGACACATTAACATGGTGCGGGGAATACTTGAAATTGAATATCAAAAATTTGCTTAAATGTTTCCTACATGTTGTGATGAAGGCACTATCAATTCTGAGTCCCCCATGTCTCTCAGCTTGAAATGACCCTGTGACCAAGTAGAGAACAAAGTCAAAACTCTGTAAATGTGTAATTTCTGGTAAACCCTGTATTCAAACAGTCAATTCATTTTCAATACCTTTAGGACACAATCTTGCTGCAACTGAGTTTCTTTCACAGGCTAAAAATCAGTAAAATGGAGTAGCTGTCAGTTACATCAAAGATGCACACTGAGGGATGCACATTTGTTGTTATGGTAAAATACTGATACAATGTGTTATGTGCATCTACAAATCTCAGTGGGATATAAAATGGTTATGGTCACGCACCAAAGGATGCAATGGTCAAGTCCATTTCCTTTAGTACCATTTGGTCCAAAAACATAATATATTTACTGCATGTAAATACAGTATGTACAAGTGCAGCTTTGATCTTCCTTTTTTTTTTTTTTTAAAACAACAAAAAAAAACCTTGATCATCTGTTCTGTAGTTTGTAAACAATTATCGATGCACCTAAAATGTACAGACAGTGCAGAAAACAATACAACATTGATCTCATTAAGACGTCTCAACCAGCAGAGCATATTTCCCTTTCAAACTTCAGACCTGTACAAAACACATTAAAATAAGGTTTTAAACTACTTGAAGTTGTTGAGGTTTGCTTAATTTATCTTGATAGTGCACCTACCAAACCAAACACATTACTTGTAAAACAGGATAAATCAAGGGCTGCTTGTGTTTTGGTTTCAAGATGTATTCAACTACTATTTCACCCCCCTGCTGGGAAAGTATTCCTGTCCAGCTTGACAGTTTATCCTTAAGGAGCAAGTTCTCTCAGCAGCTGCACCAGCAATAAAATATCAAGATTAGACATTCCAATTGTTCATTGTGTGGACTGCAAAATTCATTATCATGTCATTGTGTCATAAGTGTTGAATGCAAAAAGGCAACAGTGCAATTTTTCCGTAAGGACCATTGTCCGGTCTGAAGCAGGGCTTTGCTGCACCATAACAGGGGTGCTCTATCTTTGAGTCCCAGCGCAACCTGAAGTACAGGGGAAATGAAGCCAGTGAAACTTTCACCAGAATTATCGTCACTTGGTATGCTTTCCCTCTCATGTTTCTCTCCTCTTCCCAGTGTATATGACTTTGAATGTAGTCCTTGCAAGGTCCTTGTGCAGCTTGTGTCACGTCACTATCTTCTCTGGCCATGCCTTTATTTGACTTTGGGGTAGATTTTTTCATAGAAGAAACCCTGGGCCAGGACGTAAAGTTCTCCATCCTTTTCCCTGACAGCATGGGCACGTACAAACTGAAACTGTTCCATTGCAAACTCATAAAACTCATTTTCGATTTTCCAGATGTTTGACTGCTGCAGCTTGGCAATGGTCTCTTTGGTGAGAGGCTTCTTGTCAGTCGTCTTCCGCAGGTGGGACTTCTTCCCTGGAAAAACACAGTCTAATGAGTCTGTCAGTCTAAGCAACACAGGGTTCCTGCCAATTCGACTAGAACAATAAAGTGTAAATCAGGAATGGCATGAAGACAAAACAAGCTCAGATACATAATGGTTGAACCTTTATGATGATTTCATTGACCAAGAGAGCTAACTAAAGGACACCACAAGTATTAGCAAGTATTCTTCAAACATTATTGAGTAGCATGGTGAGGGCTGTAAGAGGAATTAGGTTGTGTAGGTACCTGTTCGGTAGAGCTCTGAAGCGCCCTTGAAGAAGCGTGGAAGTACTGCCTCCAGAATCATGACAAAGTCCTCCAGCTCCTCAGTTACTCCCACCAACAGGTACTCATTCACCAGGTTATACTTGGCCTGGTCCAGAGCCCATCTACTGCCTGGATTCCTTAACACAATATAGCACTTAATAAGCACAGTGTATGGCAGTACCATGATCAATCACCATAAACAGGAAAATTAGTCTGGGACTGAAATCGACTATGTGCAGAAAATATTCAGATGATTTGCCTTGTTAGCAATGTCCTTCCACAATGTGCAGTTTGATATGAGGCACGCTGCCCGTACTCATTCAATGTGATTGGTTTTTGTTGTAGATGTAGCAGGTGCAGGGAACTCACCAGCACTCTGAATGGTGGCCACAAAAGAAGGGGATCTGAAGCCAGAGTCTCTCAGGAGCACAATCAGAGCCCCCCGATGACACACACTCATCAAACGTCTAAAAGACAAACAAACAAACGCCTAGCTGTACATTGTTCTAGGAAATAACTAAATAGACAATCATGCAGACGAATCAATATGCTGGTAAACATTTGAGGCCTTGAAGGTAATTCAACTAAATATTCATTTGAGTAACTATTTTGACAAGCTCAGAATGAAGACCTTCTTGTCCCCCTGTTTCCTTCGTCTGAGGCCAGGCCTGTAGTCGTCTCCGAAACGCAGGAAGTAGTAGTACGACACTAGGCGCTCTATAGGGTCCCGTACCACATTTATGTACATTGGCTTTTCTGACACCCCGTATCTAAACAAAGAAACAGAAACGACACTTGAATTTGTAGTTATTGTTATTTGCTACAGCACAGATCAGGTGTATAAAGATGGCGGCCTCCTGGTTTGAAATCACTGCCTATGCCGCAGTGCAAAAAGAACAATGCATGGTCGAAGATTTTAGCTGCAGTTAACAAAGACTGTGTCGCATTACACAGGCGGCATCGGCTGGCAGGCCCTGCATGACATCAGACCAGGAAGCTGCCATTTATGTAGCTAGTGTTTATTGTACTAAAGAATCAGTTTCTCCATCAGCAACAGGGTGGCAGTATCTGAGAAGAATGAGACCGCAAGTTAACAGGATATCTCTCAGAGAAGAACCCGTACACCATTAGGATAATTACCTCTGATCATTGAAATGATAATGTCAGCGGAGATAAGGACAACAATGCTATTAATCAACACTAACGCACACATTAGCAATCAATACAAGACCTCCTTTATCTGCTTTGCTAACTGTTTGTAACTAATCTGGATATTAATAGCATTACAAGAAAATGAAGGGCCTTACTTTGAGAAGTCCAGATAAGCTACATGGCCATGGTAGAAACCAGGCTTCATCTCTCTCCAGGAGGTGACATTCCTGACAAAGCGCACCTGTAGCCAAAGATAATGGAAAATAATTAGGGAGCAGCAGGGAAACTATCTGCAGTTAAAGGAAAAAAAACAAAAACATATATTGGGACAGAAGTAAAATGGCTCTTTTAACCGAAAACCGATACATTTGTATTTCTGCTTAAAAGATGTACGATACAACTGCTTGCTATGGATTCTCACCATTTAGGCATTTTTGAGTGCATATTAAATGCTAGAAAAATATAATTTGTGCTCAGTCCTTGCAAAATTCTGGAGACTGATTTATCCATGTATTTAACCTCGTGTCAAAATACTGTAAGTCAGAATCCATTCCAAAATCCATGAGAGGCTGTAGGGCTTTTCAGATCATCTCAAAAGTTAGACATTAAGGACCTGGAGGTGTCAATGGGGTCATAAACATCCAAGTTATTGTTATTGTCAAGAGTATAGGACCAAAATCACAGGACTTCAATTCAGAATAAGTTGTTGTAGAATATTTGTTGTAATACTTCCCTAGCTGAACCTGGAGGGGACAGGCTGTGAGAACTGGATGTTGCCTCACATTCATGTGAACATAAATACAACAGAACCAATTCCACCCCACTGCCCTAATACTTTTGGCACTGAATATACGTCTTTCTATAGCCTACCAGACCACTTCTATTTATTATTCTTTATCTTTGACACAAACTCTGCCGTTCCAGAGAGAAAAATATGATGGGATCATACATATTCACCAATTTTGGCTTAGCTAGATGATACTCTTGGATACAAATTAGAGTTTCCCTTTAGTAAAATGAGTTCAGCTTTGACTAATTCTCTCCTCATCTCTAACTATTCTATCATCTGCAAAGGAAACAGACGGTTTGCAAGATGGAGGGGGCAGCCTGTTGTGAGATGGCAGACAGGATATTACCTTGGCACTAGCAGCCAGAAATAACACTAGCATAGCTACAGGGCATTTACACTATGTGTCCTAAGCTGCACTGACAGGAATACAGATGCACCTAGTGTAACAGTTCAGCGATGTATGTATTATCTGGGGCTTTAAAAAGATGCACAGGGTCTACACTTGCAGGAGGGGGCAATGAGCTACTAAGTCCAAGCTCAAATTAAATTATTTCTGCCATGGTTTCCAAAAGTCTTGTTCCTTATAGTGCAAAGAATTCCTCCCATAATTTTACCCAAAGAGAAGAATTAGCTTGAACACACCCAGCCGACTTTCATTCCTGCCAAACAATTTCTCCAACACATTTATGTAGTTTTTCATAGTGTTAACTCCCACATTAACTGGTGGAGTTGTTAGCACAAAAGACATGAAAGAAAAGCACATGCCCTTCAGTTGGTCAAGGTGAGAGACTACTCTAACAAACACTCCTTGAGAAGAGTAGGGATAATCACGTCTATGAACAATATATTGTTCTTTGAACTAAAGCTGCAAATCTCAGCAGTGCACATTTTGGTACAGCAAAACAGGAACACCAAAATATGCCCAGAAGATTATTACCAAGTATGTCAATGTCATTATATAAAGCACACAGACACAGACACAGACACAGACACACACACACACACACACACACAGACACACACACACACACACACACACACACACACACACACACAGATCTCATATTGACAACGATGATCTAATAACTGAGCTAGGGAAAACGACCAACATCAACACAAGGCACAACAATCTATTTATCAGGGTGCACGTGAAATTCAATTTAGTGCCCCTCAACCAAAACCAATGCTGATCCCTGCATGTGTGTGCATGTGGATAAACACATCTTCACACATTTCAGTTCGAGGAGGATAGCATTTATCATGTAACAAGAGAAAGTTTCAGAATATACAGAATATGCATCAGAAGGTTACATTTTACTGTCACACCTGGCATTAAATGAGTGTAGGGTATATACTCTCTCTCTCTCTTTGTGTGTGTGTGTGTTGTGCATGTATGTATGTATGCATGTGTGTGTAGGCTACACTGTAGTGCATGGTAAGTGTAGACTATTATAAACCCTATATTTTTGCAAGCCTCCATTCTGGCCCATCGGTACAGAAGGAGGTAGATTGTGCTACTGTGTGTTCTGTTGATTTGTGGTCTGGGCTTTTGGTGCCTCTATGATCTTGCACCAGCATGTGTTGCATATATGTACATATATGTATGTACTGCATAACCCCAGTTTGCACTGTGTAAATATCATGATGGGCCATGACCTTACCTGGTCCTGTAACGACATGACAGGGTTGTTTTTGGTCGTATTAATGTGCAGGACATGGAAGTGATTCTTCCCACACAGGTCATAAGCAATGTTAGTGAAGGAGGTGCTGGCTGTCTTGGGCACTCTGTTGTAGATGATGACCATATCGTCCCTTTCAGCCAGTGGTGATAACTCCCGTCCACCATCTTCACTGTGACGCTGCTCTACTTCGGCCACCTCATGTCTGGCAATGCTGCGTTCTGGAAAGGGACACAACATGGCTTAACATTACTAGCAAGACTACAAGGGGATTTTAATCTTTTTTATATATTATTTATTTTTTTGCCTTTATTTGATAGTTAGGAGAGACAGGAAAGATTGGGTGAGTGAGAAGGGATGACATGCAACAAAGGTCCCGGGCCAGATTCGGTCCCAGGACATTGTGGTTATGCGGTATGCGCCTTAGACCACTGAGCCACCAGGACACCCCGAAGGGATTTTGATCTTTGACTCATAACATGAAAAGCATATTACTGAATATTAATAAATAACACAATAGTCTGTTCATATGTGACTCAGCAGCTCTCAAGTATGATATGGCTGTGTTAATATTAGATATACTGCAGTGCTTTAATGGTCCAGTAGGAGGAGGTACAATACTACATATAGCACAAAATGAGTGTTGTTTTGTGGTTGAATATAATAATATAATATTGATCTACATTCTATGAGGTTTGCTTTTAACTTATTCATGCATGGCCTTATAAACCCTCACTCTCACAGATAAAAGCAATTTCTTGGGGTTGTATTTAATAACTATCCTGCATGCAGCTACATGTAGCTTCAGAAAAGCCTTGGTGATATAGCCCACTTGTAGCAGGTTCAGTGTGAGAGATGGAAATGCAATGAACTGAATGTGTGCAGTGTGTAGCGTGACTGCCTAATCAATCTGCAATGTTAAAACCTGGGCACCAACACAAGCTCCCTCTGACCCAAGGACCCTGTCACTGGTTAAGCTGGGGCCATGCCTGGTACGTATGACTTCAGATGGTTGGCTTCCATGCAACTCTGTGTTGAACTGTGGCTGCGTGCTCAATGATGCGGTAATTGCAAGGGCAAGCTTTGTTCCAAGCACAAAGAACAAATCTGAACATATAGCTGCTAGCGGCAATGGGGTGTTCAAGCCATTAATGCAATGTTAAATAAAGCTGCAAGCAGCAATTGTAGGGGTCCAAGCAGTTAGATTAAGACTAACCTATTTAGAAAGTATTATGGTTTCATTAATGTGAATGGTAAAACAATAGAAAGCGCTTCTATTCAACAAATAGTGTCTCATCCAATATGCTATGTAGAATTGAACAATGTCTCTACAACAATTAGTCATTACTGCAGACTTGTTCAGAGGATACAATTACAATAACATCACAATCTGATTGTGCCCCAGACGGGATATGAACCAGTATCCTCTTGATCACCAGTCTTCTTTCCCTCTGCTCAGCCATAACGCTGAATGTACATGTACAAGTATCAATGCCAAAGGCAGTGACAGTTATGATATGCATCCAACTTTGAACCAACATTGTTATGATTAGTTCAACATATTCTATGATTTCTTTTGATTTGTGCCCCCCACCCCTACGCACAATTTCAGTTTTATTAAGGATTGGACAAACCATTTTGTGTGGCAAACATTTCATACAGTCATGCTTGAAAGTTTATGACTCTCTTGTGCAATTCCAGAAATGTTGAGTTTTTACCATGCAGTCCTGTAAAAATAGTTAAAGGGAATTAGTGTATGTCAAAAACTTGCATTAGTTAAATCAAGTAGGGAAGTAGTTCAAGAGGGTACATATTTATTAACTTAACCAATCAAAGGTCAGATCTTTGGGGAGGAGTTTGTGTGGCAGTCCCATACAGATGAGACCTGGTCAGTTTGGTGTTATGCAGCAGGTGAAACACGATCTAAGGAGACCTCAGAAAACTGCTTTTTTAAGCTCCGCCCTCAAATTCCCAACTCGCCTAGCAGTGCGAAAACTCACTTTGCTACAAACCCTGGACAACAGACTTCCACAGGTCGTATCCGAGCCTTCCAATCTCGTTGTTCTGTCTCTCGGCCAGTTCCACATCTCTTATGCTTGTTTGCCTCGTCAACTCAGTCTTCTTTAAAATTTTCTGTGCCTCTGACCACAACAACCTTAAGCTAGTGCTTACTATATCAGTCAGCAGAGTTAACTGTTCGAACAAATCTACCTTAATACTCCAATCTCCGCCCACTCCTAACTGCCTCGTATCAAGCCTACACGAACGCTCTTTTCTCCCTCACTTACAAAGCAAATTTGTTTCTTATCCCTATTGCCAGACTTGACTTGTAGACATTTTTCCTCAATTGCTGCTGCCAAACATTTCAACACTTGGTTATGTCGCCAAGTGTATCAAGTGTATCGCCCCTGGGGAGACACTAACTTTACACCCTGACAGTATATGTCTAAGCATGTCTATACTGGAACACAACGCAAAGGGCAGAAGCCTTACCTGTCCACAAGATTTTCAGGGGGTGGCGGCAAATCATAGGCTGCCCCTATAATGAATCGAATTCGGTTTGCCTACATTTTCAACAAATCTCTCCTTCCAAGTTTTCTCTTTTGTACACTCTCCCAATTCACCCACTATACTTGTTTTGCTTGAAAAACTGCCCTAGCACACCTCATTGCCTCCTGATCATGTATTTCTTCATGGTGTTGCCCTACTCCATACAGGTTGCCCTGCACACAGCCCTCGCCCATGCTGCACCTGGTCTACAATGTCTCCATGTCTAATTGCTGCCTGTGCTTGCTCCACTACCTCTTTTGTGTTCCACTCCTGCCCCGTTTTAACTGTGGGCGATACATTTCTAACCATTAGATCCTTTGACTCAGTCAGAGTCATTTCCAATCTTACTTTGGCACACTTGTACTCTGTCAGGCTAGATAGCGGTAAGTCTAAAATGCCTTTCCCATACAAAGCACACTGCTTAAACAGTGTGGGGTTCTGAGGCATGAGCTAACCAACTTTTCTATCTTTTCTACCTTTGATAGGGGAACTTCATACACTGTAAAAGGCCACATCAGCTGAGGTAACAACTCAAATTGCAGGCACCACAATTTTAATTTCCCTCTCCTGCAAGCCCCGTCTATACCTGTATACCTGTATATACCTGTACCTGTATCACTTCCTGTCTCAACTCCTGAAATTGATCGTTTCACTTAGGCTCGCATTATACAATCTTCCAAAGCTTTTGACAGGTTTCTCCAACAATGTTGGAACCTGCTAATGCGGTTAGTTGATGATGGTTGCATTGACACGTACAAGCAGGGCTAGCGTCAATTGAAATCACAGCTCTTGCGATTCGAAAAATGGAAGCGATTAATCGTTCAGTCCTACATAGGAAAACAACAAATGCTACAGCAATCACGGAATGCAGATTCCCGGGGGCCTGATTATAGACTGATCACAAACAAGCTTCATATTTCAACCTCAATTGTGGCCTACATATGTACCATCTAATCAGTGATGTTGGCATACCTGAATTATCTTAACAATCTAGACCCTTTACAACACACCAACATATTTACAGGTGATTAAGCATTTGATGATGCCATCGACAAGAGTTGCAATTATAATGTGTTTTCTCCAGCTTCTTTTTCTCCACTGCAAGGCCATACAAATTTAATTAACTGTTTAACAGATTTTTTTTCAGAAAAGTGAGGCCAGCGAGCAAAATAAAAATAAATAAATAGGTGGACCCTTTCGGCTATAAAATGGCAAGCAGAAATAACATAGGGACTGTACCTTACTGTCCTAGGCACCTGTGAATGTTTGAAAGCAGGCTTCAACAGATTTCCACATAAAGCCTACACTGTAGGGGTAACCTTCACGTGTTACATTTTGATAGATACAATGTTGTTACTATCATTAAAAGTGAAACAAGTAATGACAAGTATAGCTTGTGAAAGTCTTTATTCTAAACATGCACTTGTCTTGACTTCAATGCACTAAACTGGCCTTCCAATCATACTTCTAACTACCATAAAATAAAGCATTAAGTAAAACTTGCTGATTTCTAAAGGCGTGTAGGCTCCCACTGCCTAATGCTTACTCTGTTTTCACATTTGTATGTCAGTCAATGAAGAGTTCAAGTCGAGTGCTCTTTCTAGACTTTCCCTGTTTTTAAGAAGCTGCATCAGCCTGGGTCACTATAATATCTAGCTGCATCGCTGAGTGTTGGAGTGGAATGGCAAGCAGTCTCGCAGCTAACATCCCACCAAGTGTGCCATGCATGAAATTAAGTTAAAGGTAAGTACCAAACAATCCTATATAAGCCTTTGATTATGGGTTGTGTTGAATAGTCTACAATCACATCATAAAATTATATCATTGTTTGAAAGAGAACATCTCTTAGATAATGTTGTGTGTCATCAAAAGAGGAAAGCTGTGATGGATGGGCCATATGTACCGAGGCTTACTGGCCACAGTCAAAGCAGCCACACTGCTGTTTAACAAGTGACAGTCACCATCCATTTACCTACAGGCTAACATAGCTTAAACCAGGCTTTCACTCTGATTAATACAACTGATTGCACAACTATGCCAATATTTCAGGAAACGGAAGGTTTTTGTTTTGCTACCTTCTCTTGCATAACGTCCCTCCTCTGAAATATGGAGTCAGTTGATTGGTCTTAAATCTGAGGGTCTGTAGGTCTGCCTTATGCCATGGGGATAAAACTTCAACTGTTGGGATAGCAGCTTCTAAAGGTCAGTTTAATCAAGACAAATTATACCAGTTAGGCCTCTAGTTTTCAGGTGAATTTTAATGCAATCAGTGTTTCAATGAATGTCTGGGGTTGAATAGAAATGTTGATGTAATTGGTGTTATGTCATGATCTTCAATTCCCCTTAGTAACTAAATCACTGCACATCCATTTACTTTACAACCCTAATCCTTATTAGGGTCAGAGGCACAGCACATGTGCATCCAGAGCACACCATAAAGAACTATGGTCTGCCTACAGTCTTGCTTGCACAAGTAACGTATTCTGGCAATAGAGACATACAAGTAGACAGGTGAGGACAGGTCATGGAGAAATTCCAGAAGCCGGTTATGGTGAGGGTGTTTTAACTTTCCAGCAAGCCTTAACAAGTGCCAGATCTCACCTCAAATGTACTTCAACTTCAGATAAGAGTAGATATCCTTATAGTCTGTCACATTTTATTTGCCGTTTGGTGAGGGCTTTTGTGTCCCAACACATTATCTATCAACAGATAATGTTGATAGCATTTTTGTTACACGATTTTGTTTACATGGCAGATGCGCGCACGCGCGCCCCCCCCCACCCTCTATAAGGGGGTGCTTTATCTGACATGGTTTGGGTCAATTTATCACCAAGAGGGCAAGGGCATTGCTAATCTACCATCTACTATCTCAGATGCCATTTCAGACTCTACCTTAAACACCAAACTGGGATCTTATCTGGTATGTGAGAAGACCTCAGCAAATGACTAAGACCAGTGCCGAGCTCATCAAATATTTGGATGACAACTTATGTTTATTAATAAACTATTTTCATTGCAATAGGAATATCCTGGTAGACATCAATGTTTTCACTCAATACATTTGGCAACAGTACTCTGCTATTGCAAAGCATACCAACATAAATATATACCATAACTTAATTGTGACAGCTTCATCATGACACAAGCATATGTGAGGGGAACAATGACCCACATATCCCATATTCTACAATGTCCCTACAATACAGCCTCATGGGATCTTACTTAGAATGGTGGTGCAGAGTGGAATATATTTAACGATGGATGGCATGTCACAGTCACAGTCCTTGGGCAGTCAAAGAAAAAAAAAAAATCACCATCCTGACACTGGTTTCCCTCACCGCCACGGTACCAAAAACAATCTAGCAGAAACACTGTAACCACAGCTATTATCCAAGGATGGTGTTCCAAGTTCTGTCACTCCCGTTGTGTGCTGAAAAATAACTTTCTGCACCTTCCATTGGGTAGTAAGTTAAAACCACTAAAAGTGACTTTTACTGCATGGAGCTTAAGTGCTAAAACCCTTAAGGCAGCGTTATACCAACAATGTCAAACTTACCCAAAACAGAAAAATGGTGCCACATACAAATCTATGTATGCTTGCTGCGGCTTCACAAAGGTGGCTGAGGGAATATGAGGATTTAAAAGCTATTTGATCAGTATTAAGGGTGCAGATATCCTCTAACAAGCTCAGCAAGCCTAGTCTTGAAATGATTCATTTTGAGAGAGTTGACCACGAGATATTAACAGAGATGTAAACTAAGACACTGAACCAGCAAAGGAAATATACATGCTTTTCCACAATGAAACACGATTAATCATGTGATATTTCAGACCAATTGCAGATGGTCGCACACTGGGGGCTGGTGTGTAAAGAATTTGATTAGTTTGGCCAGTATGCCTGTGTACAATGTCCATTGTCTGCAAAAATCTGCCAAAATGAGTTTCTGCAGCAAGTATACTGTGGCCTTTACCCACGGGGTTATGCTCATGGTGAAGCAAACACTTTCAAGCTTAGATAGCATCTTGTTAGTGCACAATCTTTCTCACACCTATAGTGACAAATCGTGGATGGTGAATGGGCCCTCCACAATCCTGGTGTCAAGTCAATCAGAAGACGTCTCCACTGAAATGCCTGCTTGCCATCAAAGTTAGGCTACCAAGCTCACAAGGACTCAAACACACCAAACTTTGTTTAAACAATTTGTTTGGATATCTACTTGACATCTCCAAAACCCTGACAGCAAAATTAGGACCAAACAAAGAGGACTCCATCAAACAATCTTGCTGTTAACCATTATGTCGACAAAATGCAGAGCATTATCCATAAAGTTGGGAAGTAATTAACTAGTACCTGTTGGTTGTGGACTGGTTTTAAAAGCACCTACTGTAAACATGTACCCAGAGAAACTGGAGGGTTCCTATTCTTTCAATGTACTCAGGTCAGGCAGGAACGCATGCAGAAAATAGTAAACGGATGCAACCGCCACAACAACACCTATTAGTTGCTAGTTAACTTAACGTTACCCGTTTTCGTCTTACCTAGTTTGACTCTTGACTCCTCCAATTTCTGGATTTGGTTCTCAATAAAGAGCATTGCCACTCCAAATGCCAGAAGGGCCAAAAGCTGAAACTTGGGCGGCATCATAATCCTTAAAAGCCCCATCAAACAAGCAGATGATAAGTCATACCGCGGATGCAAACAGTGAAGAAGTGTCTCCTGTGTGTCTTCTGTTTGTAGCTAGCGTAGCAAGCGACCTAGCTTACAGTAGCTAGCTAATGCTGTTAGCTTACGTAAACTGATTCACAATTTCGTTGGACTTTGTAAACGTAACTAAATCTCGACAGCAATTTAGCCCTGCTAGTTTGCTGCCTAGCTCAATATTCGACAGGGTCAATTTAGCAGTTAAACAAACTAGCTACCGAGTGCTTCCAAAACCGTGTTTCATGTTGCTAGCTAACGTCGTAGCTAGCGTTATCTTTAAAACTCAAAAGATCAATCACTCCGCATATATGATTCGGTCTGTATCAGCCGCTCCGCCGGCATGTCGAGCCCATGACGTCATATCCATTAAACCGCTAACCGAGCACGGCAGCATGAAATCTCCCAAAGCGAGTCCCAACGAGACAAGTTATGTGCGACAGTAGCATCTATAGCAGCGTGGCACCTGTGAGTGGAGGTGTGTGATATAGAAACGACTCGCCCAGTTGTGTTATTTGGTAACAATGGGATTGTATTTATACCTAGAACATTTTCATCTTACTCTGTGACCTAGCATTATCATGCATGTATCTATAGGATGCAAAAATTTAACCAAACTGTTTTTCACATATTATTTTACAGTACAGTTTAATAGAAACTGACCAATGGCGTAACCAGGATAACTGGTTATTGGTAATTATCAATAACTGTGGTTCACAGGTATGGTAATCTCAAGGTTATCATCCACTGTAAGGAGGAAGTGTGGTGAGATACCTCATTATGTTATCTGATAACTGGGGTTGTGTCCAGTAACTTTAAATTATCTTTTTAACTTTGTTTGGTATCTTAGCCTATTGGAGATGTAGACAGCTCCTGTATTACAGTGCTTTCTGAAGCACACTAATGGCAGGGAATATAAGAGGCCACGATATGAGCTCTACAACAGGCCTCGGCTCCTGGCTCTACACGCCAACACAATAGCCTCCACTATCCAGTGATACAGGCACTGATGAGAGATCGGCTTACCTCTCTGAGGTCTAGCCCATGACACAAAGACCCGACCACTGCCCCTAAACTCCTTATCCTGTCTAGGTGTAATGCATGTACTGGGCAAAGGGAATTAAGACTTTACTCCTCTGGACAGGGGAAAACTATAGGGCATTGAAAGCCATTAGGTCTAGTGGAACACAATGAAAGGATGAACTAATCACCATGGGCACAAATGAAGGGTTAGGCTTCAGTAACACCTTAAAGACACCAGGGCGGTTAAATGGTTGTGAGAGGGAGTCTGGTACAATAGCCATATATATCCCATGTTGTAAACAGGTATTAGAGATTGGGACCGTGCGGTGTGCCTCCATCGTGAAACGGCACACACAAGAGCGCTGGCCCACTGTGTTGGTTCCACATGGCAAGTGGACATAGCTGCCTAGACCTCGATAGTAGAAAATTATTTACCCATATCCAGCACATCTGCAAAACCTCTGATACAGAGCGGAATGATTTGGCTCTGGTAGCATCACTTTTCAAATACACACCATTTTGCATTGTATAATGACTGCGTATATGCAGCCCTGGCACTCTGGATTTTCTCCACCACCTTAGGAAGTAGACATACAGCAGACAAGTTCTGCGTCTCAGGGACCAAGCTCAGAGTGCTGTTCACTCTGGATGGGGGTGAAACATTTCCCCATGCACTTTAAGAAGGATAGGAGGGCTCTGTGCTTGCCGACTCGCCAGACAGGAGCTGGATTATGTCCACCAGACAATGTTTCCCTGGCCATTGCAGTGCCATCATGAGGGAGTACTTGTGCTCACTCTGGCTAGAATGGGGGATATGAGGCTAAGGGGGCGAGTGTAAAGTAGTGAGACAAAGAGAGAGCAATGAACATTTGCTCATAATCCAAAGAGCTCTATGGTGGCCTGGCCATAGATCTGCCAAATCTGGCATCTGGCTAGTCAGCTCCTCATATAGTGGGTTCCCCCTAGACAGAAGGTCCATCCCAGTGTTGATGGAGCTCGTGGACATGAGTAGTGTGGCAGGATATGGACTCCGCTCCATGTTATCAGGTTGTGTGATAGCCTGTGTAGCTACCCCTGATGGTTGCTATAGGTTACTACTGCGGTGTTGTGTGTTCTTATGAAGACACACAACCCCGGAGGAAGGGTAGGAAATGTTTCAGGGCCTGAAAAGCAACCAGTAATTAAAGGTCATATAGTTAATGTGGGCATGTTGGAGCTCTGATGGCCATTTGCTGTTCACTGCCTTCCCCTTGTGAATTGTTGGCTGGAGTCTATCGCTATAACCTTCCTTTGCAACACCACCCCCAAGGGTATGGTTACACCTTTATGTATGCATATATGTGTATACATATATTTATGGGTTTTTCTGCAGCTCCTTTTCAGAGTTCACCACTGAATATGCATGCATCCTGTCACAATACTTTTAAATGTTTTAAAAAGAAGATCAGAAATCCAAAATTCCTTCGGTCTCGGGGTTGTGCGTGGTTTGGCAGAGATCCTCTACTGTAAAAACATTGCCCGGCAGAAGATCTTACTCTCACAAACACCCACAGACATTTCATTTAAACAACTGAGGAAAAATGCACTCAGGCTGTCTGACAGGCCAAGGTTGGCTATTAATCAGAGCAGCTCTCTTTTTGTGGGTCAAACCCAAAGTTTGGAAAGTTTAGAAGTGTCAAAGAAACAATAAGTCCTCCTCCTCCTCCCATGACCTTTAATGTGGATATTGTTACTGATCAGATTCACTCAGCTAAGCTCTAATTCATTTATTTTTATCAATGCAGGCTTTCTGAGCAATTTGACTCTTCCTCCCAGTCCATCTAATACCATTTGCACCAGCCCTCCTGCTGCAGTGTCCTACCATCCACCCATATATGCCCCAGCTCCCTTCCATTGTTTCACCCTTAGGAAAATCATAGAGGATAAAGTGCTGATGAGCTGCCAAGGCTGTTCCTCAACAAACAGCTGTATCTTAGCTGGACCCATTTTTCTGTGGCAGCAGCTTCTATCATGGTAGCGCCCATCTCTTCCTTTGTCTCTTTCACTTGTCTCTCCTTGCTGCTTAGACATACTTTGCCATGGAAGATATTTTAAGAGCCAGTCTAGTACAAAGTCTTTAGACTAAGCCAATTGATTTACTGTGACAGTCAGCCACACTATGGGCATGGGCACACCCACAGGTCAGCACTAGTTACAGTGTACAATCAGGGTAACTCTTCCTGTCCATAACAAACAAACCAATTAGATTGTGGACTGGTTGGCTTGGAATGGCATGGGGAAGATTACAGTCCTTTTATTCTGAAGCTTTTTGTGGTTCAAACATTATTCAAAAGAAAATTGGGTTCGCTCCTTCAGTCTTGTCTATTTTAGTCCTATCTATCTATTCCATGCTTTCAATACCTGTGCATTACATTAATTAAAGAGTGGAATCAATTCAAAATTCAAGACATAATACAACTTTCCAAAAAACATTAAATTCCACTTTGATATGCTTGTCAGATAAATATCAAGATATTGATCACTGAACTAGAATATGCCCTCTTTCTCTTTATTCCTGCATATGACTACCATATGATGCATTGTGCCTGAATGGAAAATACCTTGTAGCAAAGTAAGATGTGGGATAGCTTAATGGGTCAGCATTTGTCATGATAATGAAAATTGACAATTTGTAGTGATGAATTAAATCTGCCAAAGGGGATAACTGACTCAAAAAGCTACTCTTGGATTATTTAACTCAAAGCCTTAGTGTTGATGACAAAATTGGCTAAATTTCATGTCAAATGTGTCCTTCTTCCACCCTCTGCCCTGTTGATAGATGCAGGGTGGTTCAGAAACTTTTATTTGAGCGTTATATCTCAGACGACTGTATGAAAGCTGTTTGTCATTTCTCACAACACTCCTGAAAATGGTTCTATGATCGCAATAAGTTGCTAAGTGTGTTAGAGTCTATATTTTGTGTGAGTGTGTATTGTGTTCAGGAAGATAAAAGAAAAGGAAGACTCATCAGAAGGAAGATGGTATTGATCAGTTGTGGGGGAGGCTGAGACACACTCAGGCCAGCATGGAGATTGACAGCAATTCAGAGTTTCATTCCTAGTATCCAGTGCCGTTTCAGTCCCCAGGAAAAGTCTCCAATAAAAAGCTTATTTCAAAAGACTTTATTTATAAGTGTAGGTTTAGGTTTATATTTCATAAACATAATCAGATTTTACACATTTTAATGACTTTTGTTTTCAGTAGACTTGAGCATTTTTACCATGTCCCCAAGTATTAATTTTCAACTTCTATAAGAAATATAACCCATTAAATAATAAAATACTCCAAATATGAATTCCATATGATCCATATTGGAATATTGGGTCATAAATTCATTATAAGCTTAACCTTGATAATTCACAGATATGGATAACTTTGGCCATATCCACCCTGTTAGATATATGCACCCACATGCTTCTACCAGGGAGAAAATAAAAGGTATATACAATATTTACAATATGCATTACAATTCTAAAACATTATTTATATTTATACATTATATCATCAATCAAGTCAATTTAATTGCTCAATCTGCTTGTTGTTGTTATATTATCATTGTCCTCTGTGCTAGTGTACTGTCAAGGACATAATGTCACTGTTTTGTTTTTGCACTCAAATCTCAAGGCCGACTTCTCAGAGCGACAGAAGTTGTTGACCTGGAAAGAGGAGGAGAGAGGAAAGCTCCAGGAAGAAACTGGAGATATGAGGCAGCTCTTCTTACTGGAGTGTAAAAACATGACCAGAAAGAGTCACATGTCTCGAAGAAACTCATGCATGTGATGACTGCATGGAGCAGTCATAGTGTGTCTCCAGCAGTAGGTGGTGCCAGAGCTTTAAGGATAAAATTTCCCTCATTAAAAATGGCAGAGTTTAACCCTACCAAGTAAAAATATTTTTTCTTCCCAATTCTGTGTGACTGAATTAATAGGATCCCAAAGTCGGCACCAAACTCGATTTTACAGAAACGCCATGAGTTCCAGATCTGAGAAGTGACAGTTTTCACATTTTGGCTCTGTTAACAATCAGGATGCTGCAGAGAGAGGGACCAGAATCCAGGAAGTTGTCTTCAAGACTGATCCATGGTAATACCTCATGATTATCAGCCTATAGGTGTTTATGTATGTCTGACTACAGTTAAGAAGCTCACCTTGAATGTTGTCTACAACGACTAATGTATGTGCATTTACAAACCCTATGCTGTTTGGGTATCACTATTTCCCAGTAAGAATCAGCCTATCCTCTCATCTATCTCACCTGGGAAGTATGTATTTTTCCTCTCCTTTTACCTCTTTACTGCTTTATCATTTAGTATGTGTGAATAAATCAACCCTGAACTTTCCTCTAGCAATAGAAGACATATGAGGCCAGGCAGAGGGTATTAGAGTCTGTTCACAGGAAGCCACGCCTGTTAAGAATACAGACCCATCAGAGACCCTGGAGAAGGAGCTGGACAAAATGGGCTTAACAAAGGCTCTTCACCATTATCTGGATGTAGAGCCATTACTTTCCTACAATGAAAGCAATTAATGAGTTACAGTGTCAGTGTGATAAAATGTTACTACTTACTTATTACCTTCATTAATTGCATTATCATCAAGAAATTTGATTTCACGGACATCATCTAAACCCTTTTCTCCTTTTCCCCTGGGAACTATAGTCATATCCCAGAGGAGTATTGGAAGCCTGGTCTCCTATCAGAGAGAAATCCCGATAGGTACAGAACAGTGTTTGACCAACGAACAGGGCTAACTCAAGGATGCATTGTCTATCTAGGAGGGAGCATTTGCTTTAATTAATTACGGTGAAACAACGTGACAATCGTTTGATTTATCATATGGTACTGGAAGGCTGTAGATAACAGGTAACGACCATGGAGAAATTGATGACTACTATATTTATATAGTTGATAATAGTAATAACACGGACAACAACAGCACAATAATAACAGTATTAACATTGATTATTGTCTGAGAAGTTTGTATGCATCACTTGTATGATGGGATAAGCACAAAATCTTATTAGATCAGAGTATATATATGTGATTATTGGAGGTATAATTTGATGATTTTAATAAGAAAACGTTGTAAAAATGCCAAAATACAACTGAAACATGAAGCTCCTATCTATTCTGACTTTCTCACAAGGTTGAACAACTTTTTGTGTCAGTGAAGCTCTTTAGCCCGAGTGAGATAAAGGGGTATTGACAAACTTGATTTTTCTGTTCATGGAATTTTAATGACTTTTGTTTTCAGTAGACTTGAGCATTTTTACCATGTCCCCAAGTATTAATTTTCAACTTCTATAAGAAATATAACCCATTAAATAATAAAATACTCCAAATATGAATTCCATATGATCCATATTGGAATATTGGGTCATAAATTCATTATAAGCTTAACCTTGATAATTCACAGATATGGATAACTTTGGCCATATCCACCCTGTTAGATATATGCACCCACATGCTTCTACCAGGGAGAAAATAAAAGGTATATACAATATTTACAATATGCATTACAATTCTAAAACATTATTTATATTTATACATTATATCATCAATCAAGTCAATTTAATTGCTCAATCTGCTTGTTGTTGTTATATTATCATTGTCCTCTGTGCTAGTGTACTGTCAAGGACATAATGTCACTGTTTTGTTTTTGCACTCAAATCTCAAGGCCGACTTCTCAGAGCGACAGAAGTTGTTGACCTGGAAAGAGGAGGAGAGAGGAAAGCTCCAGGAAGAAACTGGAGATATGAGGCAGCTCTTCTTACTGGAGTGTAAAAACATGACCAGAAAGAGTCACATGTCTCGAAGAAACTCATGCATGTGATGACTGCATGGAGCAGTCATAGTGTGTCTCCAGCAGTAGGTGGTGCCAGAGCTTTAAGGATAAAATTTCCCTCATTAAAAATGGCAGAGTTTAACCCTACCAAGTAAAAATATTTTTTCTTCCCAATTCTGTGTGACTGAATTAATAGGATCCCAAAGTCGGCACCAAACTCGATTTTACAGAAACGCCATGAGTTCCAGATCTGAGAAGTGACAGTTTTCACATTTTGGCTCTGTTAACAATCAGGATGCTGCAGAGAGAGGGACCAGAATCCAGGAAGTTGTCTTCAAGACTGATCCATGGTAATACCTCATGATTATCAGCCTATAGGTGTTTATGTATGTCTGACTACAGTTAAGAAGCTCACCTTGAATGTTGTCTACAACGACTAATGTATGTGCATTTACAAACCCTATGCTGTTTGGGTATCACTATTTCCCAGTAAGAATCAGCCTATCCTCTCATCTATCTCACCTGGGAAGTATGTATTTTTCCTCTCCTTTTACCTCTTTACTGCTTTATCATTTAGTATGTGTGAATAAATCAACCCTGAACTTTCCTCTAGCAATAGAAGACATATGAGGCCAGGCAGAGGGTATTAGAGTCTGTTCACAGGAAGCCACGCCTGTTAAGAATACAGACCCATCAGAGACCCTGGAGAAGGAGCTGGACAAAATGGGCTTAACAAAGGCTCTTCACCATTATCTGGATGTAGAGCCATTACTTTCCTACAATGAAAGCAATTAATGAGTTACAGTGTCAGTGTGATAAAATGTTACTACTTACTTATTACCTTCATTAATTGCATTATCATCAAGAAATTTGATTTCACGGACATCATCTAAACCCTTTTCTCCTTTTCCCCTGGGAACTATAGTCATATCCCAGAGGAGTATTGGAAGCCTGGTCTCCTATCAGAGAGAAATCCCGATAGGTACAGAACAGTGTTTGACCAACGAACAGGGCTAACTCAAGGATGCATTGTCTATCTAGGAGGGAGCATTTGCTTTAATTAATTACGGTGAAACAACGTGACAATCGTTTGATTTATCATATGGTACTGGAAGGCTGTAGATAACAGGTAACGACCATGGAGAAATTGATGACTACTATATTTATATAGTTGATAATAGTAATAACACGGACAACAACAGCACAATAATAACAGTATTAACATTGATTATTGTCTGAGAAGTTTGTATGCATCACTTGTATGATGGGATAAGCACAAAATCTTATTAGATCAGAGTATATATATGTGATTATTGGAGGTATAATTTGATGATTTTAATAAGAAAACGTTGTAAAAATGCCAAAATACAACTGAAACATGAAGCTCCTATCTATTCTGACTTTCTCACAAGGTTGAACAACTTTTTGTGTCAGTGAAGCTCTTTAGCCCGAGTGAGATAAAGGGGTATTGACAAACTTGATTTTTCTGTTCATGGAATTTTACCTTGACATTTCTTGAATTTCCTTTCCATGTTGAAACTTTTCCACTTTTAAAAATGTGCATAATGTTCAATATCATCAAATGAAGAGCTTTCGTATTTTAATTACTTTCTGTAGCAGACAGTGTTCCTCAAAGAAGTCCAAGTTGGATTAATACAATTGATTAGTAACAAGAAAAATCTACTGAATGAAATAAACCTCATAGGTGTAATTGTAATTGTCAGAGGTGTAGTTGTATAATAACTACTATATACTACTATATAACCCTTACACATCCCCATGATGCATGAAGATTAACAGGTAGTTACTGAGTCTGTCATTACCCAATCCTTACCCTGTTTTTTAAGCACTTGTGTATTACATGGTGACCCGACTGATTTTGTAATACACAAAATAATAAGCACACTTTGTTTTTATTTGATGCACAGCCTAAACAACACAGCAACAATGAGCATAAAACATGGTTTGATATTTAGTGTAATATGATACTAAACAGTTTTAAAAGAAGAACTTAAAGGTCTAGCAGTTCTGCCAACTTACAGTACAGAGCATTCAAAAATAACCCCTGTTCCCATGGACAAAAAACGAAAGCAAAAAACAGGGCATCACAGAGTTATAGAATATAAAAGAGGTATTTGTAAAAATGAAATTAGGTAATTTTATTAAAACTGCTTTTTAGGATAGCCTCCTTTATGGCTGTGTGCTATTCTACACATAGTCAAATCTCTGGTTGGACTGCCTTCCTTCCACACTGTGGGCCTTGTAGGAGTCATGAATGGTTGGCCGGGCTCTTGGATCAGACTTGTAGATAGTGTGATGAGAAGCAGTTTTGTAGGCCATCCCATCATACCTGAGGAATATCACAAACCAACCAATATTAAATAAAATGTACATGTGAGCACAGTATCGTATTTGCATTCTTAAGTCCTGTAATGTTATGTTTTAGATCCCTAAAAGACAGAAGGAGGGAAAGGAAGACAGAAAGGTAAATGAGACAGAGTCAAGAAAGAACAAAAGTCTGGTTGGACGTCTTTGGCATTCCTAGTCTGAATTATGGCATCATTTTTCAATTAGTCTCAAGCTCTAAACACACAACACTACTCATGTCAATGTGAAAGTAATTCATAATAAAAGTAAAATATATTGAAAATATTCAAAAGAACAGGTGCGGAAACTTCAAAGCTCTGGCCCGTACTCTTGTTTTTGGAAGAAAAGCTCCACACCCATATTTTGCACTGTGACCTCTTCACTCGACATTTCTGTTGGATCTCCTTTTTTAATTAGCTAGCTTACTTGTCTCTATAGTGACAATGTGACTTTACTGTTTTGTCAATTACAGGCCACCATCACTCAAGGGGATGGGATTGGGATGGGGGCTGTGCCAGAGATTTGTGTAGAAGGAGATAAGTTCTATCAATGTTGTTTCAATTCTTACGGGTCACTCATAGAGGTTGGTAAATGTCAGAAATAACTTAATAACTAATAATGTTGCTTTAAGTGATGGTACGTACCGTTGCTGTTTGTCTGAGACCATTCCACGACAGGCCAGACACATCATAACTCCTCCCACGACCAAGATAGCCCCACCGATCCAACCAACAAAAAGGGCAGGGCCAAAGGTATACCTAAAATAACACCACAGTTACAGGAATAAAACAAAATTGCTTTAGCAAATTAAATATCAGAATATATATCTGTTTAATTTAGCTGCATGTTTACCTTGGTGTGAGACCTCCTGTGAGTCCACCTATGTTTCCTCCTCCATACATGCCAAATCCACCATCTGAATATGAGGTGAACCGAAAACTCTGCACAATCAAGTTAGCAAAGGCTGATACCCCAGCAATGCCACAGATACCTGAAAATTTAAAATATTGTTGGATTTGAAATTGGTGCCAAAGGATTTAGCTGACATAATATATACAATGTGAACTAATCATCACTGCACCTGCAAGAAGAAACATGATCCCGGATGCCAGAGTCATAGTTGCCTTGATGTTGTCTTCCATGTTCCCCATTTTCAAGCACTTCAGTGCAAATATGGCGATCAGACCGCCGATTACTCCAATGACAATACCAACAATCATCAAGGCTCGCACAGCTTGAAGCAGAGCTAAAAGTAAAAGTTACACAATATAGGTAGTTATTTTTCTCATAATCTGTTTATTACATTGATTTGAGAATATACTATAAATGTTAAGCCCTTAGAAAGTATTTCTGTTCAAAAACATTTTCACTAACTAAATTTTATATTAGTTATATATTCTGATGAAGATATTGTATGACTTGTTCGAAACATTAAAAAGAAACCTTTGTTCCCACACAAGATATCCTCAATTTGAAAAATCTGACACTACTCTGCTACTCTGGCAAAATTATATCTGATATGAAAGTATTCATTATTAAGGTGTTTCTGTTGTTGGACAAAACCTACATGTCTAAAAAAAATAAAGACCTCAATGGTCATGAAATTCACATTCAATTACAGTAAGAAAAAGAAAAACAACAAAGCATGCTGCAGTTATGTGTGGCAGTGATATATTAAAAACTCAAAAAGCAAGACACCATGTGGAAAAACATGTTGACTTAACCACCAGATACCAAAAGCCTGGGATATTGCAACTGTATTACTGTAGACTTAAGCCTTTTAAGATCTTATACACAAGATATTATGAACTGTATTCAACTCTTGGGTGCAGAGTGTGAAAATGTACTTTACACATGGTGGCACCCCAGGAAAGCTTGTGCTTGCTTAGCTGGGTTTTTGAGGTTTCAGCACATTTTAGGTTTATTCCTGGAAGACAGTATCCTTACTACACTTGCCTCCATGTTTAGACAGTGGAAATGGATGAACATTGTCCTAAATCTTTCAGAATATTCTACAGTCCTTCCTCCTTTGGAAAATGTTCTCTAAATCAAACCTGTCCGGAAATGTCTGATGTGTGTCTTTTGTCTGTAATTGTGATTCCCTCTTACCTGGAAGTCCGAGTATGGTAAAATATGGCCTGCACTGTGTTGAACCATATACTGTCCCTACACATGATTGCCATAGACCAGAATAGGTGTAAATATTTGTTACAACTGTTAAAGAACGGTCTTGTATACTCCACATATCCATTGCTGTTGCAGCTGATATTAAAAATTGCCCCAACGCCGACAGCATGAATCCCATTAACTGAATCAGTGAGGCAGCCATTTTAGTTATCTTGCTCAAAGAAACTTGCTACCAATGTCATGGAGTCATGAAATGGCAGTAGCTAGCCTTGCCCTTATCATTATGTACTCTTCAACAAGGAACAACCCTTATCAGATGTTTACCTAAAATTTTCATCAGTCTTTGTCCCAGTTTCGGGAAATAGCATTTCAATAATCATTTCCACCCTTTAGCAACAAAGGGTGTGGTTTGACCTTTCATCATTATTTTTAACGGCATTTTTTGGAAACGCAAATCAGAACTCATTTAATATATTGTATTCATCAGACTTCATAATTTTTATTAACTACAACTAACCATCATAATGACTGCTCATTTGCAAAAGTTAGTTTCCTGTACTAATTTGTGCATTTGCTTGTATTGCAGTATAGCGTAAAGAAGTTGCAACTGCATTATCCAATAAATAGAAATATCTTTTGATTTTTGGTTTTACATTAAGTAATGCTGGAATGAAAACATTATGTGAGTCTGGTGCATTTAAACAATATTATTACTTAGCAATTAGCAATTTAGCAATTTTTTTTGTTTCAAAAAGTCATACTGCTTGATCCTGCTATTTTGTTGATTAGAGAGAAAGCTTACCTGGCAGTCCCAGAATGGTGAAGTATGGACGGCACTCTGTGAAGCCAGAGCTCTGCCTCACACAGGACCTCCACAGGCCAGAATAAGAGAACACAGCAGTCACAGGGTTGTCAAAGAGGTCTTCTGTGGCCCACTGGTCCATCCCTGTAGCAGCAATTATCCCAGCTATCCCCACCAAACTCAGGACAAAACCCAACACCTGACAGAGAGTTGCTGCCATGGTGCTCTCTTTTCTCCGTTCTCAAAATGAAAACCTCAACTCTCTTCAACACCGTGCCGTGCGTGTCACCCTGAGTGTTGTGTTTTGGACTGTGTTTGAATATGATACTGGCGGGTTTGAAGTCAAGAAGGACTTCACCAATGACCCTGAGTGTTTGCACACAGCCCAGTCATCTAGAAGTTGGGTGGAGCATTTTAGTATCAGTTATGATTAATTTTGCTTGCCAATACTGGCTGGTCAAGACTGCACTTGATCTGGTACTCCACTTGATTATCATTTTGAGTCAATTTTTCTTTTTTCTTTTTGTCAAATTATTTAAAAGAATATCAGCTACTTAAATATAAAAATGTTACTGAAGTGTGAATCCCAAATTTGTGCATTTGCTTAAGTAAGGACACTTATATGATCACTTACTCTATGCGTACCCATGTATGAAAATGTGGCTCAAAGAGCAACACCACTAAATTTTTGCATTAATATTTGCTTTCCATATGCCCTAGGACAGTGCATATTAAAGTGATAATCTGAGATCATTTTTATTAGTTTTTATTATTCTAAGGACATGTTTGGTGATAAATAATCATTGCTGTAGTGTTTTTTTACTGCACTTCCCGAAATCAGTCTGTCAGTGTTTCTAGTACTATGACGTTTCTTTCCCTTGGAGTTTCTGTTGATGATGTTCGAGTTTCTGTAGGTCTTTTCTTTGTCTGTTCAGCCATGGTGGCTATTGCTGATCATGCTAACTACCCAGGTCTTATTCTCTGTTGCTGCTATCTGGAAGTGTAAAATGTTTGCATGTTTAGAACAGAAAATTTAAAAAAGTTTTATGAACTGGGAAAAGGTTGAATCACCACTGTGTAATATCAATCAATGATAGAGAGTAGCAAAATGGATATTTATTTGTATGAAAATGTCACAGATAATTACTTTAAATTCAAGATAACTTACTAGTTAAAAGTTTCTTACAATGACCAGGCTATCAAGTTTATAAAAGCTGCTCTTGCATGCCAATTATTGTGTAAATGCATATGTATATTCCATTTGAGAGACCAAAGTTGTTTCTTTAAGAGTTAACACATTAAATTTCATCTAAACACCATATACTGTTTACAATATCTAGGTTGAGCTCATATCCTGATGAAGGCAAACCTGACTATGTCAATATCAGCCAGGATACTGAGGCATGTAAGTACCTAATCCCATTTACTGTTGATTTTTACTGTGATTCCACAGTAATGTTCAGAACATGTTTATTCAGGCATACAGGAATATTATTCATCCAGATATGAAAATGTATATAAGATATAAACTGAGATATGTGCTAGCATCCTGAATAGTGTGTGCATTCATCAACTCACTTCTTGTTACTGCTTCCTGTCTTTCTGTCTTTTCTATTTAACGTCTTGATATTTCAAAGAGAAGCAATCATAGTTTCTCTAGAATATTAATGATATTAATTGTTTTTATTCTGTACAGAAATACAGATTGAGCTATTTAACTCAGATTAAAACAGAACACTTATGGACTGAATATGGTTCTATATATTAGCGTGGCTGTTGTTAGTAATACTAGATGACACACTAGTAGACGCACTGTATCTTTGTGCCACCATCAGCCGACCAAGCAAAAGTAAATACTGATATGATTGTAGTGAACTGAAACCAATTTGCCTTTGGTTGATACGTTGGGGGAAAACCTGAGTCGAAACTGGGTTGAGTCCTTAATAACTGTTAACTGTAATATACAGCCTGGTGAGTATAGATATAGTATAGTATAGATATTATATTGTACAAACTCACTTGTATCTGCCAAACTCAAGAATCAATCTGGTGAAGGACTCAATTCAAGCATTAATCACTAATTATATCACTAATCACTAATTAAATTATTAGATTTTGTGTGTGAAGTGCAGTTTAGGTAATTCTTTAGAGTTGTGAATTAAACTCATGCTGGTTTGGTTTTAGTATTTTTTTTTCTCTTGGTTCATTGTCCTTGCTTTTTAAACATGAAAAACAGCAATAAACCCAGTGAAATTAGAAAACTGACAATTTTTGATGACTGGTGGTGACCTAGTAAGAAACTTATATAAACATACTGACCTGTGAATTTTCCCATTGGACAGAGTGGACCCCTCCATACAACATATTATTCAACACTTTATTATTACTTTATGACTTTGTTATATTATCATTATATATATATATATTATGATTGTGTTGTGTGAAGCATTTGACATTAAGCAGGTTGTTTTATGGGATTATTATTTAGTAATTTGAGAAACCGATTACAACATTAAAATGTATACAGGTAATATTCAGGACAACTTTTTATATTGCATGTTGGGAAATTCTTAGGGCAGTTTTAATTCTTCTACTAATGAAAGATACTAGTACCTTAAAAGTAACTGCTGCTTCCTACTCATTTAAAAAAAGTCACAAAAACCTGAGAGAGGTCTACACAATTTACAAGAAACAAGTGAATTAGGTAAAGAAATCATTAAAAATCAAGAAAGATGTTTAATGAAAGACTGGATTACATGTTAGGCCTTTTCAGATCACTCTTTACACCGCAGGTCACTGATGAAAGTATCCTGAGAGGAATTGAATTGAATTAACATTTTGAGAACAAACAGTGACCCACCCAATGAAGCACACAATATTCAGTCACTCACTCACTCCCCCCTACCCACCCCTCTCTCTAACACACACACAGTAAGACTACCTGATTTCATCACTGTGTCAACAAAATAACAGTAGTATGCTACATGCTTTGCCATTGTTTTTTGTTGTCCAATGTGAAGCTACTTTCTCATTCAGTAGGCCATACCTTAAGCAAACAAATCCAGGGAGCCACTGCATGCTTATTATGAGTTCTACATATAAATCTACTTGAAAAGAGAAAGGTGTTTTACTCAGATGTTTATCCATTTATAAACTTATTTACCAAGTGGCTTCCATTTTCCAGAAATATTTTGTTTTACTGAATGAGGTTCTAGTCTTCCATACTGTGATACTGTCTCAGAATACAAAACTATGTATCCAGATGTTTATAGTCGATGGCCAGTCTTTCATGATGTTCTCCTAGATGCAGTACATCATATAGCATAGTCGGCTGTTATTTATATCTAAGTTTCACTGACTTTTGCAAACATGTTTTGGCGATAGACCTTTAAGGAAATCTCGACACCAAGTTCTATTTTGAACTCCTGTCAAGAGCTCCATTACTCGGGCTACAATAAGAAAACACTAAAAAGACCTGTGCTGAAATGATGAAAGGCTGTCTTGGAAAATGGTAGAAAAATGGGGCATTTATTATCTTCCACCTTTCGATGTCTAAATGGCTTTTATTCAGTAATCAGTGTGCTGCCACCCAATTTACACTAGAGGGCAGAGTCAGTGCAGAGAACACCATCAGCAGGGAACAAATTTGCTGGGAGTGTGATAAGAAGGCCTTTCTTGTAACAAGGCCTTGAGTGAATATGCTATTTCTCTGAGGGAGTCAGGAACTTCTATAAAATATGAACAGGTCAGGAGGAGGACAATCAGGGATTTCAGTGCACGTTTCCTCCTCTGCAAAAATAATGACCACAAATGGTGCATGTTACCATAATCACTACAAATGAACAGCATTATAGCATTTGAAAAAAATATATATTTCTTTAGGGACTCTGAATCCATTGGGCTTCAACTGCACCAGACCAAAGCTTTACTGTGAGCCAGAAAAGTTGTGTCATTTTTTTTAGTTCATATGTGGCAAAAGAGTAATTTCACTTGATGCAGATGCAGTCTCTCAAATTATTGCCATACTGTTATTCTGTTTCTGCTCTCTCACACACTTCGAACCACCAAACGATGAATATTGTCATGCTACTACCTAGGCAGCCAGGGAGAGAGGCTAGGTCTCACAAATCTGTTACATTTGAAGAATGAGAGAAAACTTCAAACATCCCTGAGCAATTAACCAATCAGAGTCCAGCAGGACAGTGTGACAGAGTGCACACATCATTGGTGGACAGGCCCGCATCCGTTATGCTTTCAGTGGGGCGAGATCTAAATTAGAGAGCCAATTAACTCTGCTAATAGCCCTCTCCTATTTAATCTGGAAGACAATGGGGATTGAAGAAGAAGCTTTTACAATATCCTCTTTCTGCCACGATTCTGAGGGTCTGCGTTTGCCTCCTTGTTTTCACTTCAATTAGCCCAGTGCTTTCTATGATTAAGTACCTATAATTATTTTTCAATTAAGGCTTTGATCTGGTGTGTACTGTATACAGCTCCTCAGCGTGCCTGAAAGAATGAGGATGAAACAGTAAATTTGTTCCCTTCTGTTTTGTGTTGATGAGGGTGCAAGTGAGATTAAGCTTGCAGAACTGCTGGGAGAGCTGCTACAACCGCAAACTTGATAAAACTCTGACTACATTTTCTGTTTGTTCTCCCTGCCTCAGAGTTTATAATCTCTCAGCTTCATGTACAAGATACAGTAGTATAGCTATTGATTTTCAATTAAATGTGTGCACTAATCATCGATGTTGATGAGAAAGAATAGCACAGAGAAAAGCTCATTGTGACTGTTTCACCATACGGCTTTCACTGAACTTTGAACGTTTTGCACATTGTCCAGTAAGAGATCTTTTTGTCCAAAGTATGTTAGCACCTTTATCAGGCAGTACCAGATACAAGGTACAAGGCCAGAACAAATTATCAAGCTCAAGCTGAAGTTCCTATGACATGCAGTCAGACCTTCACATAAACTAAATGGATCAGTGGTTTACTTGTGCTAGGTTACACATCCGCTGCACTTTGCCCATATTTGCACATTATTCTGAATTTCCTAAAAAAACACACCCAGGTAGAGGTAAAGATCAACAAAGTAAAACAAAGCAAAACATGTCAGCAAAATAAGAAAAAGTCCCTGATCCTTTCACGCACAACAAGGTACTTAACAACACTTACAGGCTATTATTCTTCCTCTATTTATTTAACTACCTGACCTGGAAGGTAGATTAAAAGAGTGGTGATGTGTTAGGTAAAATGACAGTCTAGGTTAATTATCTCTAAAGCTGCAGGGATTAGAGGAATTCACAATAAAATGCAGCCTTCAAGGCGGTGGAGAGGTAAAACATGCATTATAGAGGGAAGGCCTAGAATGTGCAATCGCCCAAGCACAATCTACCACGAACAAAGACTCTCCCACACATAGAAAAGCTGTGTTAAAACTCAATACAAAATCTTTATTAATCATTGTTCTATGCCCAGGGTTGTTATAGCAAACCCACGAAAACATTCTTAACAGTGATTTCAGGTATGATGCAGCTAGGCAAGTCTCCATCATTGCTATTTTATACCCCTTGTTGCTTTTATACAATGGTTGCCAATGTCCTGTCTGGAAAGTTTTCTTCAAAATAATATACAGACTAAATAATAAGAAAGCAATATAGATTAGTTAACATAGCAACCAATTCCCTTTCTCCTGAAGCACAGCTGACTCTGCTTCATGGGACTTATCAGCACAATTAGAACGCTTCTTTATCAGTTAGATTGCTTGGATGAAACTACCCAATGTGCAAACAAATAGATACTGAACACATCTTGAATGTGTTATTTATTATTTTATCCAACCAGTGATATTGTTTACATATTGATTGAGGGTCATATTGGTTGATTTTAGTAACACACATCACATCATATATTAAAGATGTGCCGAAAGTGGCACAACATGTATTTCCCCGCAGTAGACAAACAGATGTGTTGAGAAACGGCACATTTTACAATTAACACATTTCCCAGAGTGTACATGTTCCAAAAGTGTGAAAGGAAAACTGTCTTGAGTGACAGTCAAGTAAGGAAAGTTCAGATCTCAGCATTAATTACCTACACATTACATGTAATTCTTGAAAATGACAGATGACAGCCAGGAAACTTGCTTTTTTGTAAAATAGCAGACATAGAAGATAGCAAAACAAACCTGGAACCTTAAAGATATGACAAAAAAGACTCAAAGATAGCACAAAAATAGCTCTGAGAAAATTGTAAAAATAATATTTTATTCAAAAGCAATTGTTCATTTTTTTCCCCAATGTGGATTTAATATTTTAAGATTGTTGTCACAATTATCAGCACCCTTGTTGCAAAACTTACTAAAGGCATCATGAGTCTGTTTCCATGTAATAGATAGATATGTGTATTCAAACAATTTATAAAGTATGTCATTTTCTTTTTGCATTTCATTCACACGTACTTTATGATTTTGAAACTTGGATTCTGCTGGTTTGCAGAGGGTGAGAAACGGGAACCCCACTGAGAGGCCAGTAATTAACTCCTTTACTGTAATTAAAACACTGGAGTCTCTTAAGGGTGTCAGGCTCCTAATGAGTTGTGACATTTTAGAGGCTCTGTGCACCCAAAACTGTTACTGTCATTGTGCACTGACCCAACTTCCTATACGTAGACAATTCTGAACAATCCAAAGAAGGTGTTCGTAGCTGGAGAAGAAAGAAAAAAAATAAAGGGAGAGGGGAAGAAAGAGTGAGATCGGACGCTTTCATTGCCCTAGAAGGGTAGAGAGAGAGAGGGAAATAATGAAATATCAGGGCTTTGTGAAATATAAAAAAATAAAAATGGGAGGTGCAGGTAGTGGTGTGGTTGGGAGGGGGGTTAGGAATTGTGTCTGAAACATTTTGTATGACCTCCTCCCTCGCCCATCCATCAGGCAGGCTGGCTCATTATTCTAACTAGCCAGTTCTTTTCTTCTGTTGCGGGACGCCATCAGCTGCAATCTGCATGCCAATTATCGGCCAGACCCCCTGATACCCCTGCATGGAAAATGATCTGTCAAGGAAAAAAAAGAAAACGAAAAAGCGAGAAGGCTTGTGCACTGTAGCCCCAATCTCTCCATCCCCCCATCCCCCTTTACACTCTATTCCTCTCTCTCCCGCTTTCCTGTACAGCAGTGACAGGGCTTCCTCGAAAATTAATCTATGGAAAGAGAAGAAAAAAATTATAAATGTAGCTATTCTCCCACTCCGGCCGCTCAGTTCTCTGGGCTCCGGAGGGCAGGGGAAGTGGAGTTTGTGATAATTGCCAGGGAGAGGGGGGGCGATAACAAAGGGACACTCTTCCCCTGAATGTTACACTAAGGGCAAGAGGAGCGGTCATGAAGCAACCATCATGCTTTTACCCTTCCAGGTATGCTCCCTTTTCCTTTCATTCCCATCTATTTCATCATCAAATTACAGATGAGATGAGCAGCTATTTCTGATCACTCTCTTGATCTCTTAACTGTGCTGGATAGGCATAACCGGGCATACAGAAATTTAATGTCAGTGGGCCATGTGGTAATCACTACAGCCACATGCTGAACTGTGCCCGGCGATAATAAACAAAATCTGAATGTATTCAAAAATAGTAATTTGGTTTCGATTAACAGCTACTCTATGGTACATCGTATGGCGAACTCATCCTGGAATATGTGGCTGGCAAATGATGACTTCTGAGTGGATCAAGAGATCAAACAATAGGGTATAATCACGAGAACACAAAAGCATAAACAAAGTTACACTTTGTTGTCTGGTCTTAAAGCCAAATCCCTGTTGTCCCTTGCTTAGTAGATGAGGCAACCAATCTGCGGGAATGACAGTTAAGAGAAAAACAAAGCCAACCTGATCCTGATTTTCAGCATAGAGAGGAGAGCGTTGCAGCCAGGAAAGGAACAGTCACTCCACAGAAGCAGCGAAGAATTGGGTTTGCTCTGTCTCCCTTTGTGGTGCATGTGTGTGAGCTTTGATTAAAGACAGAAGATTCTTTAAGCACATTAAGGCCATTTTGTCCAATTGTTTCACGCCCTCTCCCATATCCACCCTCACAAAAGATACAGACTGCAGCACAAAGCAATGCTCACCCTCTTTACTCTACTCTATCACACTGAGCAGGCCCAATGGAAGCATAAACAGGCAAGGACCAGAGGAATTATGGTCTTGTGGTATACCAGTAGCCACAGAAGAGTCAGTGTAATGTCTTATCACTGTAAAGGCAGATGAAATATCGACACAGACAGGCAAGGGAAACAAAGGGGACCATGTAGTCTCATGTTCTGGCCATGTGTTGGATTCTCACAATTATACATATATGTTTTAATGATTAGACACTAATCATATATCAGATATTGTCTAGGTATATATCTTAGCTGATCTTCTTAAAAAAGAACAAATTTTGTCATGGGTCGTAGCTGCATTGGTAGGGTCAGTAATTGATAGGAGAACCACTGCTATATATTACAGTATACCTGTGTACAAACTGTGCAGCATCAAACTACGGTGCGCATGCATTCCATTTGCAATTATCCTCCAAATTCAAAGTCTTGAGGTCTGACGTGGAAATGTGGTGAACAAAACTGCATTTATATTCAATATTCACAGAGAAGAGGAAGTGACTCTGTTAGCATACTCAGTAGTGGAGCTGAACCCAGGCCAGCCAGCCACCATACCCTAGAGTAATAATTAAGAATCCTGTCGCAGAGTTGTCAGTAGTCAATTACACCTCCCGTTCACTCGGGCACACGATCTGACTGCAAGCAATGCGAAGACACTGAAGTTGTCATCAGAGATGGAGAAAGACGGAAAATGACTGAAATGAAGATTACAGTGGAGTGGGGATTTTGAGCAGGGTTTAACAGTCTGTGTCAGAAGGTGAGTGCTGAATGCGAGTGACCAAATGCCCCCCCAAACATGAAACTATTATTGCCGATTACACAGAACGGGGACTTTGGTGGTGCATTAATTGAAGCTTTGGCTCGCATCAGTTTCCAATTACTTTTATGCTAGCCTACGGTTAATGCTGTGACAATGGACGGTAGGAACCCATTCCACAGACGGAGGACTGTGAATGAAATGAGGGAGGTTCTTGTTGTCACTGAGTGTGAATAGTGAAATGTGGGAGGCAGAAAAGCGGTGGTGCTGCTCTTCTGAGCAAAGCTGTGAAAGCATTCGACATACAGAACTGGTTAGAAAAGGCCAAATACCAACAGTGAAAGACATTTGCCATGAACATGTTTATTTCAGGGATTGTATACACGCAAGTGGAATGACAGTGGAAAGAGGGATGGTGCCGGGGTGAAGGTCTGTCTGTCTGTCTGTCTGGTCAGCAACAAAGTACGCTGTGGCGTTCAAACAATGGTTAGTTGGTACTAATGTGTGCCTAGAAAACCTTACCCACACTATTCCACCACCAGCCGATTATGCCCAATTCTGACCCTGCCATCAGCATGTCGTAACTGGGATGGGTCAGAACAGGTGACATTTTTCCACTCATCAGTCGTTTTGGTGATCACAAGCCCACTGGAGCCTCATCTTCTTGTCTTCTTGCTCTTAGCTGTCAGGAGTGGATCCCAGCATGGTCTCCTGCTTCTGTAGCCCATCCACTTAGATTGATTGATTGATTGATTGATTGATTGATAGAACCCACTGTAACTCAAAACTAATCAATACAAATGTAGCACCATTTTCGCCTTCAAAATGAATTCGAAAATAACGTCAGTTTTATATCTGGTGAGAATTGAATTAAACATTTTGAGAGTGGAACAAAATGTTTTTTGACTGACAAACATATGAAAAGCAGAAATAAACATAAACAAAGCCAGTAGTGCAATAACATTAAAAGCAAAGTTGGTGCCACACTCCAATTCCAGATTGGCTCCTATATATGTATATGTATATGTATATGTATATTTATGCTGTTGATCATAATTTGTCTCTGATAGAATTAATCCAATGTGATGTAAACCTTAATGAGTGTTTAAGAACATTCACCTCTGATTTTTGAAATACAGTATCCTGTTATTTCAAAGTGAAGTTATACTCCAGCAGAGTTGTCACATTGACCTAGTTTTTTTTTAATTCTGCGTGTTCCTTTTGAAAACTAAAGAGACTATAATTATTACCTCTTTTGAGGACCACATTTCATACTCTATAATCTTTTTCCATTAATGTATTATTAGCCGGATCCGCTACAAACAGATTAAACATGAGCAAGAAAGGTTTAAGTAATTTGATAATTGCTTTTTTGGCACCTGTATTTTGTTCCTTCACCTCGCTCAAAGAAAAGAAAGAATTCCTCATCAGAGTTTGTAGATTAGTGCCTTGCTTTAGTGCAGGCAGAGAGGGGTGAAGAGCAATTGAGCACCCCTGCTGTGTGACTGTCTGAAAAGGCTGTGCTCTGACATCTGCTCTGCATTGCCCCTGCTCAGCATGTCTTAGATTCAACCACATCCTGATTTTTATCACAATTTGAATTAAACCTTGATTTCCGTCTACTCAGCACAAGAGCTCTACCAGTGATATTGGGCTACATCATTTCACACTTTGGACAGGCAATCCGCAAAGGTATGCAAAGGTACATAAACTGACTTCCCTTTTTGGTGATGGCCTCAAAATTGCAATAAAGGTTCTTGACACTGATTTGTATTTATTTATTTATTTCATTTTCCACCTATCCTCGTATTCAAACCCTTTCTGTTTCGACCCGGTCTCTGTGGATTCTTGCTTGCAGGAGGGAAAAAAAAAAGAAAATTAAAATCCATCAGCTAATGTGTCGCCCGGTAATGAAATAAGAATCTGACACTCTCTCGCATTGAAATGCAAAAGAGGTGTCCTGGCGTTACCCTGGCAATTTATCATAAAGCCAGTGAATTTCTACTTAATATACATGAGGTACAGTGAATTATTACAGGGCGCGCCATTATAACAAACTTCTCAAAGTGCACAGACAAAAGGGTCAAGTATATTATTTTCCCTTACGTCACTTGGATGGATGATCTAAATGGCTTTCTGAAGTTGGGGAATTTCATACTTTCTTTGAATATGTTTTATACTTTGTCCCATTTTGCACAATGCAGTCCTTTTTACCCTCTGTTCTCTTTTTTGGCGGAGAGAAAATGGAGGAGAGAGGAAAGAGGGTGGCTGGGGAAAAAATGTCACCTGGTAGTATCTGAGTGCTTTTCCAGACCTCTAATTCATCTCTGCCAGCAGCATGTCTCTACTTTCCTTTTCTTCCTGACTGCTCCAAGATGATGCTTAGAACTACTGAATCACCCACTCGTCACCCTCTCGGCTATTTTATGCAAAAGCCACATTCACCACAAAAAAACTACAGAATACTAATGAAATAACAACAACACGGACAAAACTCAGACAAGTATAATGATATACTGTGAATTGATTAATGATTGATTATGACTACTTAATCTTGTGATTCCGGCTGGTTAAAATAATCAATACCTGACAATACATGTGTTTGATGTGTATGCCTACCACATTCAAAAAGTGTAGCCACTGAGGGACAATGGTAAATAATGTCCAGTAATATCAAGCGTGCTGTACTGTATCGCTTGATTGATGTGTTTAGTCAAGCAACAGCCTAAAACAGTTTATGCATCTGTCAAATGAATGATTAATGAAAAGGAGGCTAATGTTTAAGATGTATCACTTCAAACAGGATTCGTGTTGATGCTACCAACAACCACCAAAACTCAATACATCTTTGTCATCAATAAGTCCACCACGTAACAGTGAAGTAATGCTGGCATAGGGATTATGGGCCAAGAGCAAATTAAAGAGATCCTGCATGCTTGATAAAATCCAGCTTTGTCAGTGACATAGGAGGGTATTATTCCATGATTTTTGCATTGTCATTGTACTGTAGATAGACCTATACATTCGTGATCTATAATCAAAGACCCCACTTGAGTTTAATGAAACAAGAGCCTGAGGGTCATGAAAATGCATCATAAGTGACACAACCATGTGTTTTGCCGTAGACTGAGGACTGTCATATCAACCCATGATGCATGTAGTCACTCATAATGTATAATTTATATGACACATTTTCACTGAGGCAGGCATAATGCCATTATCATATTGGAGAATGTCTTTAGTTCTCCCAAGAGACATCTCAACAAATCACCATGTCTCACGCAAACCAGGGCCAAAGATTAATGATAAACATGACAAGGACAAATTGGAATGTGTAGAAGTTAGCATGTGCAAACCACACCAAATATCCTGGAGCTAAACAGATAAAGACGTGCATTCGGATCTGTTCTGTTTTCCACTTTTCTAAATATTTGTGTTGTGTGAAATAGGAAAATATGTGTTTCATGTAGACAAATTCCTTCGTCATGTGTGATAATGCGCTGTGCAGACACTGACTGTATGATTAGCATCTGCACATCCGGTGGTCAGCACCACTAAACCAACGTGTCTCATCCATGATGTATAAGTGCTGCCTGCCCTGATTCAGTGAGGTAACTTTATTGTTTGTGATAAGAAGCATAAATCCCAATAACCATCAGTAGTGAGTGCTGAGCCATTAGCCCCTCTGAGTGACTGTCATATCAATTGGAGAAGCCACTCCCCATCTCCACCTGGGGCTCTGGAGATGGATGGCCTCTTGCTCCATAGTGTGCTGGCTCATTTCTGCCCCGGTACAGAAGTCATTGCTGATTAAAATATCCACACTGGGTCCTTATTTCTATTACCAATTCATTCAGCCAGCCCAGACCCTCTCAATTAAAGTACTTCGGCCCGGATGAATGAAGATGGGGGGGTGAATGGTAGCTGACAGAATTACAAACGCTCACAGTCACAATTTATCCTCCTGACAATTAGGAGCAATTTGTTTCATGCTAACTCATCCTTAAGGTTTCACAAGGTCTTATTTGATATCAACAGGAGAGGCTGCCGCTGTCATGATCCCCAAAATGCTGCTCTGTATTTTGATTATACAGTTGGGATGCACTTTATAGTACAATGTAATGGTTTTCTCAATCCTCCTCTCACACCTGATTAAAATATGGTTTGTATGGGCTACACTAAGATATATTAAGTCAAGTTATGAGTCTCTAAGACAACCGGGCCTCTGGCACTCTCCTAGACTCTGCCGCAGTTAGTAATGCACAACACAATTAGATTCACAACAGTAATTATTAGAATTTGTAAGCTTTTTGACAACCTTTTAACCCCAGCTTTTACTGTGCTGCTATGAAAACTGAAAAACGATGGTGACTTTTCAGTGGCGAATGTCTTAAGCTACAGTACAATGGGGTACAGCTCTCAATGACTGAGCCACTTTCTTCAGTGGAACCACTAAACTTCTATGGTGATATTCTATTGTGCTTGTGAAAAAGGGCTTTTGAAATGCATTAGCACTACACACTTTCTGAAGAAAGACCAAGCATGGATTTGAAATATAGCAATGGAACAAAATTTTAAAAAAAATAAAATAAATGGGACACTAGCGTTTTTTTAAAGATTCGCCCAACCCCCTTGAGAGCTTCCCTTTATTGTTTGTTGACGACTTGATACTGCAAAGTTCTATCTATTTTTTTCTTCCCTTTTTTCAAAATCACTCTTTTTCTTCTGCCGTAGCAAATTTGTTTTCAGGCTCCATAAAATAGCCTTTTCTTATTTCAAGCAGCAGTGTATGCAGTGGAAAATCTTTCACATAATATATCCTTAAAAGCACATTACTCTGTCCCATACACCGTTAAGAGTTAAGAACACAGTTAATATTTACAGTTGAAAAAAAATGGGAGAAAGGGAAAGGATTTTGCCAGGGAATAAAACACCCCCACCCACGTATACACACTCACTCTCACTGCAGCAGTTGAACAATTGCTATTCACAATCCTATCCTTAATGCCTAAGACCAACATAAAAGAGGGGAGTTTAAGAATATAGGGATAAGCCCTTTCAGCTTTTCTAAGTCTTAAGGCTGGTTTATGCTCCATGAATACTGAGCATCGGCAGCCAGTGCTGTTGCCACTCTAAATAGATATTACAATGATTTGGGAACAATGCATTCGACTGATTCCCTCAGACACAAAAATACATATATGTGTATATATAGTGAATAGGAGGCAAACATTAGCGCTCCCTGACAATACAAGCATTTTTGATGTAGAAGGGTAGAGCAAGATTAATGTCTGAGCGAGAGAAAAGGCGAGATACCACTTTGGGTGTTTGCTGGGAAAGCTGCAGCGGGAAGATGCTTTGAGAGTCTAAATCCCCCCCTGAGTACAATGCAGGGCTGCTGATACAACCAACAGACACGGGGTCACCTCCCCTCAGGGAGACAATGGAACCACAACAACAAACTGGAGTGAGGAAGCACCGGGGACGATGCCGGCACAAAAGCATCTAGAGTAAGGAAGGGAATCAAATAAAGTATGAAAAATGCATTTTGCCAGCATTTTCCATCATGATTATTATTATTAATAAGTATCGGGGGCTGTTCAATGTCAACAGTAACATGAAATTCAAAAGGAAGGTTGCCCAGAGAGTAAATTGAGAGAGTGAGTGACCATACTCTGTGATCTGCCCACACTGCAAAATTATCGACCAACGTGGGTGTAGATGTCACGGCTAAACTACGACCACATCATCTCAGAGCAAGGTTATCCATTCACTTCCATGAACACAACTGATCACGCTGGAAGTGACAAATGTGAGACTTTTGAGTATTTATCATAATGGTAAATTATAACATATGGATGTCTTTAATATGCTAAAAGATGGTAGCTTTGCGTGATTTCGAAGAGGGTCTCTTTGCTGTACAAGAGAGGTGTGGATAAGCAGTCTTTTTTGCCACTTAAGCTTTCCAAACGGCCTCAGGGCTCCAGAACAACTCCGACCCTTGTGTCTCCTCTCCCAATCCAAGATTAGCCTGTCTTCTTGTCTTAATCCAGCAGAAACGCTGCATCCTGACTCCAACACCTCTCCACAATTACTGCACTCCATAATCCCCTGCCTGCCTCCATTTTCCCTACTGCTTTAAGAGGGGTAAAGATCAGGGGTGAGCACTCATCCCCCAAGCCCTCCCCTGCCTCTCACCATGGCAGTTAAGTGTCTGTGGAAATCATAGAATGAGTAAGCCTTGTGACAGTTTATTAATACTCCTCTCTTCTCTAGGGTTTACCAATGGTCAGTCCTTAAGTATACTGTACTAGATTAAAAGGATTTGCTTGTAGCTCAGGTTGGCTTCTGCAAAGAGGTATTTCAGTGCAATTCTGCTCTGTTCATACAAAGATGTCACTTGAAGGGGCTTGAGTTTCATTGTGCACAAGGCCGATGGTCTGCAAGATATAATGTAAAGCATGAAGCTATGGCCCTTTTCATGGTCAGTTCCTGCTATGATTTCTAGTGGCACTTGATCCTCTCAGGGAGCCAAAGCCCTGAAAGCGCAGTTCTAAAATACTGTAACTAGATGAACTGAATAAGTACTTCTTTATTCACCAAACTTTGATAGTTTTTACTGTTGTTCCAAAGAATGACCACCACAGTCCTTTCCACTTAAAGCTGCTGTTCACTGCAGTGTACATGGCTGAGCAACAATGAGTGTGGTGCTTACAGAGACGAGAGATGTGCTTAAATGAATCATCCTGCTGGCTTAGCATAGCTTGGCTGCCTCTGTGCTCTGGATGCCTTTAATGCGTTTGTTTGCCTGCAGGCCCTCTGATTCTTTCTCCCTGCATTCTCTGCTTTCTAGCTGGGATAGATTATACGTTTTTATATTTATTTCAAAACCTAAATGGACTTGAATCGATCAATACCTTATTGTGTGTGTGACGAAAGCTGCACGGGAGGGGGGCACCCAATATGACAGATGTTACAATTCAGATTTTCTTTTCATTTCTTTTTCAAGTAAATACAATGGCATATCGAAAGGACTTCCAAAAGCTGTTTTAAATTGATTTAAGTTAGCTCCTTGTCATAGTGCTGTGTGTTCACAAGTATCACAAAGATGACTGGGGAGGGAGAAAGAGAGTAAAAGAAAGCTGCCTCCTCCGAGGAGTCTAAGCCATTGTAGGCTTCTACCCAAGCCTTAGATTTAAAAGGACCAGGCCTGGACAGATTTGCTCAGAAGTCTTTTCAGAAGATATTTTTTGAGCCAGAGATAGTCATCATGGAGAATAAACAACTTACTTTCAGAGAAGGAAGGAACATGAAAGAATATGGAAGCAAAAATGTCCCACTGGTAACGAAATCAAGGAAAATGGAAGGGCATCAGAATCTTCTGAGCTTCCATATCAAATGTCCCACCCGATCCAGAATTCACAATAAAAAAGACAGCACTTGTGCATATTATAACGATTGACATAACATATCACTACAGAAGAGGAAATAAAATGGGGAAAGGGGAGAGCCTTTTATGTTCAGAAAATATGATATGATTAGGGCTTTTGATGCTGGAAGCTAGTCAGATTTTTTCTGCATCAAAAGGTGAGATCTTAAGTTTTTCATATTTCTAGTGCTCCGTCATATCATTCAATATCTTCAAAAAGTATTACTGCGGCATAACGGAATTAATCGACAGAAGTACAATTGAGTTGAAACCTCTGTTGCCCTAGCTACAGGGACAATCGGTGTACTGGGTTTTCATACAGTCTCATCTGTTCCATTTAGTCTACATGATTCGCAGAGTCGACTGTTATAATCTGCCATGCCTCATTCAGACAGAATGGTAACCACAAATATGCTGTGTCCTCAACTATGATAGATTGTAGAGGGAAGAAGGAGAAGAAGGGAAAGACAGTAAGTTAGAGAGCGATAGCACAGTTCTTGGAAGGGAATGAGAGAGATGTCTTCCACTTGCAGCACTGAGCCTAGAGAGAACAAAACATGCAATTAGAGCAGCAGTACACTGTGAAGTGGTCATTACTAGAGCTAATGAGTGTGCTATCTGTCCTCACATTAAAGTGCTTGCTAACGAGGGCTTGTTCATCATCGCTGGAACACAAGTCATCACATAATCCTATCGCCTGTCCTCTCATCCCCATAGCAGGGGAAGAGGCTCGTTTGGGCAGGCAGTGGACAAAAGCTAAAAATCCAAACAAGGCATACTGTGGCCCGGGGAGACTGACTTCACCACTTAAACTCAGTCACTTGACCAACCCCCGGCTCTGGCAGTAGGTTGGACTGGGAGAGAAATGCTGCCTTTGCCCCTGTTGGCATTACAGTGGAACAATGCACAGCCCACGCTCTCTTAGATAACTCTGGATACCCAGTACAGCTCAAACAGATCACCATCATTTATGAAATGTAGCTGAACTGTTCAAAGAAGCATTCTGTGTCTCAGCAGAGCGTTTAAGACGATTTATGACATTGCTTTTTTTTATATATAAAAATGGTCAGTCTTCTGGATCTGATTAACTTGTTCAGTCATGAGAAGTGAAACATTACATTAGGCATGACAATATTCCAAACACAAATGTTTTGTGGTGGTTTGAAACAGTGTTTTGACAAGGCGCTGCAATCTGAGGAGTTCACACAAGTTTCCACGACACGCATCAGCACACTATTGTCACCACCAACCACAAGAGGGCACTGCAGCCAAGCATTTTCACCCTAATATGAGCTGCTGTGTGGCATCACACAGCTGATAAAGCAAAGACAACTGATAGTTGCATTAGATAAAAAGAGGAACGCACTCCATAGGGTTCACAGATTCTTAAACACTTATTATCTTTTTGATTCATTCCTGATTGCAAAATATTTTCATGGGCAAATCCTCCCACAGGGCTGACAACCTCTTGCTGTTCCCTCAGTCTGTGTCCTTGTGTTTCTATTTACTGGGTCTCGGAAAAGAGGGAGAAGAAAGTTTACTCTGCCACTGAAATTTGTGAAAGAAAGACATTCATGACAATAAGGAGAAATCATTGGCACTAACACCCCCCCCCCCCCCCCCCCCCACACACACACACACACACACACACACACAATAAAAACAGCTTTACTGTGAAAGAACATTTTTAAAGAGTGACTGACACAGGAATGAATACATATGTATACAAATGAAAGAATGAAAGAATAAGGAGATGAATTTGGATTTATTTTTCTCTATGTGTTTTTGTTCCCCTGTGTCTCCACGGGGCAATGTTCTGGCAGTCACAATCGGATGAACAAGTTTCTCCCCATCCATTGTTGAGACTCTAACACTCTGCTATGACTCATTTCATACCCTGTAATTATGTTTTGGAGAAAACAGACTTTAATTCTCTTTGATTGTGTAAGCTAAGCAAACTGCTGCCTGAACACAGACATAACGTGTTTAACCTTGGGCACCAGTATCCCCATATAAACTGCAACTGTGTGTGAGACCTTGAGATAAAAGATTGAAAAATGGAAAATGACAAAAATGCCAATTTGCTAGGTTTGTTGGTTCAACTGCAAAGAAGCATCTGCATTGTTTTCACTGTACTAGACCACTATGCGACGCACGTGTACATTACACCATGATTATCTGTAGATTATCAGAATTTAAAACTAAATTAGAAAGCAGGTCAATGTAATTTTCTTTTCTTTTTCTTGAGAAGGCACATTTTAATGATACTAAAAACGTAATCTCATAGTTGAATCGGGACATGGCACTGTAGCAGAGCCTAGCCAGTGTAGAGAGAGCATATCTGTGGTGCATCTCAAGAGTGGTTCTGATTACTTCCTCTCTATTCATCATTTTGTCGTTTGGCCCCAAGGCATCAATAAACAACTGTCAGAGATCCAACTGATGGCAAATCAGTCAGCTTTCACAAGACAAAGCCACTAATGCAATTTTATTGTTCATTACTTTATCATAATATTATATCTAACAGTGAGATTAAGTCTTGTATTTGATTATCAGTGGCACGGGCACACAAAATTTAAGTAAACCTGCATTCTATGTTTTCATGAAGGAGATTAACATCATACAAATCAGGTACTATCTCAATCTCTTTGTGGCATAATAGGGTGTGATATAGTCTATCAACTGTACTTTCACTGTGTCTGTGTGTGTGTCTGTGTGTGTTTATCTATCTATACATCCAAACACACACACACACACACACACACACACACACACAAACACACGCACACATACACACACACGGTGATCTGCGATCAGAAGCATCAGAGGGTTTAGCTGCAGTAGCATTGCCCCCAAGGGACTGCTGCTGTGCCTGTGCAAACATGTGGACCTTGCTCTGCCACCTGGGAGCAAAAAGGGGAAGACAATCAAGATCAGCTGCCCAGATAATCTCTGTTTAGGATACTACATGCGTTTAGGCTGAAATGTGAAACTACATGGGAATTGTTTTTGATCTGTACATGTTTGTTCAGCGTCTGTATCAGCTGGTGACTGGGCCAAAGGACACACAAGGGCCAGAAAGAGCAGACAAAAAAGGGAAGGAGAGAAAAACTGTCGAAGAACTTACAAGCAGAATGAGGAAGAAATGTGTGATTGTGTGGCTTATATTTCAACAATAACATGCATACTGTTAGATTCAGCTCAAATTCACAATTTAATCGGACTCTAGACTAAATCTGTGCACAACACCAATTTCAAAGCGACCATCTCGGGTCAGTCTCATCTCAGCTGTATTGGGTAGCAATCATGCTGTGTGCACACAAATGATGCTTAACCACAATTAACCTAGAGGGTGTGCAGTGTACTCTAGGACCATTCAATCTCACTTTCATATCAGCAAGAAGTTAGAAGTTAAGAGATTGTCTTGGCTCCTCTCTCATCAAGCATCAATAATTGATTGTGGCTTCTGGGACGCATTGTGCACTGCGTCTTCAGGGGTGATCAGCAAAAGGACCCTTTACGTGGGAGGGGAGGGCATCCATTGGTGCTTGCTTGACCCACCAATCCTCTATTATTTATTACAGCAAAAAGGATCCTGGTGGAAGGGTTAAAGAGGTCAGTCCACATTTAGTGCTTCCACGTTAGACGCCCTGTGGTTTAGATTGAGCATTTCGCGCTACACTGACTCTCCCACACATGCCCTGATTTGATATTAATATCAATCTTCTTTTTACCCTCTTCTTCATTGAGATTAGCGCGTCTCTTTTTCCCGTTCCGACATTCATTTTGGTCTAAGAAGGACACTGCGAAAAACATATGTGGCATTTTTTGTTCTATGCATTGGCCGAGAAGAATGAGATCCCAAATTGGTGTTTTTGTGAGCGCACACGTGTCTCGAGCATCCAGAGGTTTATACCATGCTAATCTACCCCCCTCCCCCAACACAAAAACACAAATCAAAGTGGCACATGTCCAATATTTCTTCTTTTATCAGTTGGTTGAAACAGAGAGCAGAGTTTATTAATGCTGAAAAACAATCAATGATTGGTTGGGCAATCAAGTAAAACAGGGTCATTCTACTCAGGTTAGATAACAATTGCGCCACGTACATATTTCTTCCCCAACATTTAAGATTATTATTGTAAACCAAAGGCAAGAATTTGCATCGACGTGAATGAAGGCTTCAGGTTTATGTTAACTTTCTGACAGTCAGAGGTGTTGACAGCAGTGCTGACCTCAGGCCCTGTGGCAATGGCCTCCACCACACCATATCAGTCCACGCTGTCACCTACTCATTGTTCAGCACTGACACCAGTAGCCCACTCAGACATATGTAGGGTCAAAGATCAGGCCAACGACGCTTCTGAAGACACTAACAAATGACACAGATTCACCTAAACATGACCTTGGGCCCCAAGGCTGAAACAATGAGGTGAAAGAACATGGCCTCTGCCCGGTGAACCTAATCTTACATGAACAGTAAGACTTTGAAATTAGAACATAATGTCATCCACCAAAGCCCAACAAGGCTTAGGTCCAAGTGCTGCAAGGAAGATGGTGAGAACAAAATAGTGAGTCCCTTATCAGCTGATGAAGTAAATTACATGTTTGGAGCCTTGAATAACATTTAATTAGTAGTTTGTGTTCTATCATACTGTACATCACATCTCTACCACCACTTCCCTACAATTAACCTAAAAACCCCTCAAGCAGTTTGCAGCAGCTTTGATACTGTATACGTCTTCCAGTCCTTTTGTTTCTGTTGCTGTTTGTGTCTCTGTCTCTCCTAAAGTATCTGTTTCACTTTAAGGTGATTCTTGTCTGGGGCATCAAGCATATCCTCCTACAAAATCAGCACTTAACTTTGGAAAAAAACAAACTGCTATTGAAGGGACACAACAAATTAAATTAACCCGCAACAATGTGACAGACAGTGAGATTCTGGACATTTTCAGAAAGAAGGATCAATTTTTCACAGCAAGGTTATTGCCTCTGATCACAATCAAAATGTCTGTGTTTGTGTTTAAGCACATCCTTTGTCAGTGTGTGCGTGTGTGTGTGTCTGTGTGTGTGAGTGTGTGTGCGTGCGCGTGCACCCGAATTGGTGAATTTGTGTTGCTGGGTCACCTTGAGTGTTTGGTGCACATGGCATGAGGGTCCCGTCGCTGTCTCTGGCGCGCTTCGCTGAGTACTTCTTCAAGCGCAACACTCCCACTCCAGCAGGGATTTCCACACACCAACGGTTGAATCTTCCTCTGGGCCTCCATTGCTAACCATTAGCGGTGGATTAGGAGCTAGAGTAAAAGGAAGAGGAAGGGCTCCAGGGGCTAGCTATCAGGTGACTTTGAGAGCTGACGTCAAGCCCAGACCTTGGATGACCATTCAGGGTTAGGAGCCAGCTCAGTTCCTGGCCTAACCCTCCTAATCAAACTGTATTCAGCTGTACATTCAAGATTTTGCCTCAAACATCAGAAAACAATGGGAAGCACAAACTGATCATGTTGGTATTGTATCATATTTTCCTTAAGAACTTCTCAAAGCCTAGAACTCCTCAATGAAAAAATGGTGAACTTTGTTTTCCTGAGTAATTCGTTTATTGTACAACTAATAAGTACTAGGTACATAAATGTAACATGTCAGTGAGAAATATTCACCATGCTCAAGATATACATATAGTACAAATAGTAGCCTACAATCCTTGGCTTTATAGTACAATTAAAGTGACCTCCAAGATAATTAATATGTTCAAGGGTTTCCATGAACATATTAATTATCTTTCAACCTGGTCAAAAACCAGGCCCAAGAATAAAGCTGTTGCTGACATATTTTCAATGGAGGGTAGCATTCTGACCACAGAAGGAGCCCACAGGCCTCACAGCTAGGGACCACTGAAGTGTAACCAAGCAAATCTGAACGTTGAGCCTCTATTTGTCAAGGAGACAAAGGTCTGGTTTTCACAGTTAGGTCACAGTTGCATGGAGAAGAAAGCAAGACCCCGCCAGGTAAATAGGATGTCATTGTCCCACAACAAAAGCATAGTCTTAACCCTGTGACCTCATCAGCTTTGGGGAATGCCTCTCTATTCTCAGCCACTCATCAGAAGAAGGAGCTTGGCTCTTTTCAGGAGACTGTCCAGACACCACAGGTATTAGTTCCCTCAGGGACCGATGGTGCACTTGCAGAACAGGATACAAGCACTCAAACTTGTGGCAACACGGATGTTTGCTTTAAAGGCCTTTAACAACTCCAATGAAGGAAACAGTTATGGTGCAAGGAAAAGATGATTATATGAAGAAAATGACTTTAAAAAATCATATTTTCCAAAGTCAAAAAAGGTCATTTAAAGGTAGACTCCTTGGTGTGGCATCACTTCTAAAACAGTTGGACTCACTCTTATGGAGATAAGGAGGTTTTGTGGTCGTCAAAACTATTTCACGTCTGCTTGTAAACAGGTCATGACCCATGAGTAAGATGTTACACTGGGATACCCTTTTCTCTTCTTATACCTCTCTTCACAAATAACCTTTTGGAATAAATAAAAAAATAAAACCTTCTAAAGGTTGCAGCCCATGAGAAGCTTTCAGCCATCCATCTGCTTTCCAATTCATTTACTGCACCATATTTCTTTTAAAAATCTTCAAAATGACTGTGAAAAATGCAGTATCACTTGTTTTGTGATCATGCTAATCTGAACACTTTAGCAGATTGAGAGTTTTGAGTGCTGAAAGCGAAGGCAACTCAATCTCAGAATTTTAAAAAGGCTTTTTTGCCTCATACAGCCTGCAGCCAAATGGCACTTGTGTTCTGACACGGCACATAAACACACACAAAAGAAGTTATTAGCGTAGATGCAAATCAAATTACTAGCAGTGTAAACTGCTATTCCTCCCTGCACTTGGGCCTGTAATTACTCTGGTTTATAGGACTATAATGAATGCTAATGACACACTACTGCAAGGCCATCAGCCTAACACTTGCATGAGGTTGGGTGATTTTCACTTAAGTTATAAAAACCCATTTTGGTTCATATAGTTTCCCCTGCTGTTCATAATCTGTACAAGATTAAGGAGAACAACAATTTTAACCAAGGACACTTGCAGAGAATATGTTTCAACAGCAAATAATTTAAAATTAAAGTCCTATAATTGGATGCCTTCAACCATGTCTTATATAAAGCTTATTCTTGCATTTCAAAAAGGATTACAAATTCAACCACAGAATGACTCCTTGTGGGAATAACAACAATTGCATATGGTTCATAACTAGTATCTGCCAGTGTTCCTCACTGTATCCAATTTTATTAACATGATATTAAGCCTTGCTGCTGGGAAATACAAAAATAAATGAAAGTATTTTTGACTTGACAATCTACATCGGCCTTGAGAGGCATTCAAACTTTCTGCATGATAACTGAATAAAATCTGTCAGGATGTTTAGGTCTGCCACAATAAGTGTCCCACATTGACAAAATATAATTGAAAACACTTGGCCATGACTGGACATTTGAACAATAGCAAGTACAATATAACTGACAAAGCAGATTGGAAGCTGAAATCAATAGACGCAGAGTATTTTGAAATTGTTGAATGCACATGGACATCACTGGAAAATTATACAATTCAATATGTTCCCACTGTATACAAAGCATCCTCAATTTTAAAAAAGAGTTATGCATGTTGGTAGTACATGGATAAGTTAGTTTTATTTAAGAAACTGCTTTGACACAATGTGCTTTACAGAAATCAAAGGACACGAATAAGTGAAAGACAGAGAGAGTGTACAAAAATGTGTTTAGATTCAAAATGCGTAACATTTATGTAAAACCTTTTACATAAATGTGTCAGTATCCTTGGTGGGGTTAAGCAAATTAATGAATGAATGGATGAATGTTTTTGTGTCATGAATTGATGGACTCATGTCATTAATTGTAACGATTTCAATACAAGAGATAACATAGATTTGAATGCACAATGTGACAAGTACATGGTGTGCATCTTAGTCTGCTGAGAATAGGCTTATGAAATTAGTAAATATAAATATGTCTTAGATTTCTACAAACACCATGAATATTTTTCTTAAACCTTGAATCCAATATCTCACCATCTTGTTGAGGGCTTTGAGAGGAATATCAGCCATTACCTCTGTAGTTGCCTGCTACAGGCAGAAGAGCAAGCTGAATCTCCCCATCGACTGCCTGAATGAGGAGTTTGTGGTGACCTGTGCAAACGAAATACTGCAGTAGAGGGAATTCAGGGGTGTGTCTTCTGGCTGGCCTGTAGGTGAGGACTGGGAGGAAGTGGAGGGCACCAGATGCAATTGAGCAGGCTGCATCACAGTGTACTGGTGGCACCAGTGGCATCTGGACAGGCAAGACTTGATAGCTTTCAAACAACTTGCTATGACAGGGTGGAAGGCAGCAGGCAATGGAATAAGATATTTTGGTCTGAGCTTACAAGCCGAGCATCAGTTAATGTTTCAATCAGTCTTTGGTGTCCTCGTCAGGCCATTCAACCTCTTCTGCTGAGTAATGTGGAGTCACCCTCATGTTCTCTGCGTCTCAGAGGAACACTGGAGTGCATCCTCAGCTGTTGGCCCAAAAGTTTTGGAAGAGGGACTATCATTAGAGTCATAACAAGCTCGCTAAAGGCTGGAGCAGACACCACCTGGAGAGAAATCTCTCGAAGAAAGCCCCAATGCTTTTGTCAAAGCAGGAGAGAAGCTAAAGCCCAACACAAAAGTTAGGCTTCTCCGAACAGCAGCTGACAACATGGGCAGCTGAAAGTTAAATGAGGGGAATCTTGAATCCCTGAGAGCCTGTAAAGCAACCACATTGGATGGAGGAGGCTAATGATAGGAAGAGGATTTGGTAGGGTGGTGTGTTCAGTTTGTGTTCAATGAGGTGGACTAAAGAGGGCTTGCAGCCCAGTCGCTCTGCAAGTCTCCTGGGCTTTACAGTTGTGCACAAGAGGAGGACCATCAAAACCACCAGAGAGGCTGCAGAGAGGGCCTAGAGATGGCTTTAGATTAAAAGGAGCAATTTGTTGACAATGAATGCTAGTTTTGGCTAGTTCGCCTTGGTAAGGGCGCCAACATGCCATGTTTAAATATCAAAAGCACCCAATGACCCAGTGTTACATCACTGGTGATGTGTCAAAGATATATCTAGAACCTGAATTTAATACAAACTACCAAGGGTATCTATCCTTCTAAGGGCCCTTTAAGTTTGGTTTTGAGAACTGGTAGCCACATCAGCACCCCCAAAATATTGAAATCTAAAACAAGTTAATATGACTGAAATGTACATCCGTTGTGGTAACATTTTAATATGCCAGGTAGCTGATATGAAACACTTCTTTAGGGGTTATGAATGTGTCATAATCTGGAGTTAATGTACAGTTAAGTGTTGACATCTCATTTTTGGGGTTCAAATTTTAATGCTATATGTTCCATAAATTTAGAGTGATAGTTGGTCTACAACAAAAGTCTTAAAATTAACCATCACCAACAAAATCACAGCCATAATGTTAGTCTCATGTTCTATTGCACTGTTACTTTTTTGAACTGCTAGTTTTAGCATTGTGTTGCAGGAAAATAAAATATTTAGCACACTTACCACGATATGACTTAACCACCGAGCATGGCTGCCCAGGGATCTACAGAAGTACAGGATTTTTTTTCTGACCTCACTTGACAAAGCATCAGGAGTAAATCTCAGACCACAAAACATGCTGAAAAGTTGGGTCTCAAAAGAAATAGCTGCCATCAAAAGGGTAGGCTAGGAAGAGAAGATTGTCTCAAATGAAAGACACCCCATTGAAATCCTGTTGAGCTATTTTCAGTAAGGCCCAAAAAGAGAGAGAGAAAGGAGTGCACTGGTAAAGGTCAGCATGAACCCAGATCATAGAACCTGAAACATGGCACAAAGATAAAGGGCCCAGTGAGAAATATCAATTACGCCTTGACATTTTCCAGAGAGACAAAAGAAGCCTGTATAATACCCCATGATGGTGTGCTGGTATAGTGGCCACTGCAGCCTCTTCAAAACACACCACAGATTGTTGGTTTACGTTCCTATATCTCACGCCTATTTGCTGAACACTAAGATTTGTGCATGTCGTAAGAATATGAGCAACACAAGAATTTCAAAGAATAAATATGACATTAAACATGTTTAACAAAAAACTTGGCAATCCAGACTTTAGTGCCACAGTATTCTGTCCTGTGATGAGGATATTTGAGGATGTAACACCTCACTTCATAACCTCACCACACTCATGTACGTCACCCTGTGTTCTTATTTGTGGATTTGAAAAACCTGTCTCCATATAGATAATTTTATCTTTGACCTATGTCAGGTTAATGTTCAACAACAGCAAACCAACACAAATTTGACTCTCTTCTTATTTATCAAGACACAATCTATTTAAAATAACAATTTTGTTAAAATCTCAGATGACATTCAGAGGTTTAAATTAGCTTAGTTTATCCTAGTTATCTTAGTTTACCTGGACTTGGTGAGCATGCTCTTGTCTCCTGGGAAATGTTGTGATTTTGGTTCCTAGCTCCACTTATATTAAAACATAGTTTTACTTATTTTCCTTAGGGGAGTGTTTTCCAAACAGGGTGCATTGAAGTTATCCATACAGTATTGTACCATAAACCTGATATTGCACATCTAACTGAACTGTGAACTCAGAACATTTTTCTATTCTGTAGCAAACATTGTCAAAGAGAAACTCTGAGCTCCAGATTTATGCTCACAGTTAAAATCTCAAAGACGTTTTCCATTCAACTCATGATGGTGGCCCTGCAAACTGTTTTCTCACAGACGCAAAAGCAGGTTGTATATCTATCACATTTTGATGAAACTTATTTTTGTGGGGAAAACTGCAAGCAAAAAGATTAAGTGCAGTTCTGAGAATGTGATCATTAGTTTTGCTCCATCAGATTGGACCACTTTGTCACAGAAAGTGATTTTAGGTGAGTGATCTTGTTGTTTTGTGCAAAGCTGTTTGCTATAGCCTATCTTAAAGGGGCATTAAGTAATCTATGACTTTTATCGACCTCTATCAGTGATCAATAGATTGCAACATCATTGACAGGTCACTGGCACAGCTTATGTGTATGTCTGTAATTGACACAAATAATAAATCTACATTTTCACAATGGGGACGAGAAAGCTAGCTAATCAGAGCAGAGATCCAACAGAAATGTGAAGTGAAGAGGTGATATATCATGCAAAATACTGCCTTGTCATTTGTTTTTTTTGGGGTTTGAGAACAAATTGATTTGCCTATCAAACAACTGCAGATATATTATGGTCATTTCAAGAGATACATTAAGAGATACTTGGTGAAACCCACCCACCCTCTCATTTATGGCAAACATGTACAATGTTTAAGGAGGAGTCATAGAATTGTGCTACTAAAAGGTCAACTGATAATATAGTTCAAGATTTGTCATTATGGTCTCAGGGGCTCTGCGGCACACAACTGATTTTGATTGCATTCATCTAAAGAAACAGAAAAATGTCATGCCAACAAATTGCACCTTGTCAACAATTTAACCTCAACCATGACTTGCTCATCAACCTAAATGTGAAAATCCTGCAACATAATCCTGCCATAGTCCTGTAGCCTATAAAAAGAGGTTCACCTGAAGTTTAGGTCCTGGCTTACATCAACATGGCAGAAGATAAAAAGAGAAGAGAAGAGAAGACAGAAAAGACATAGGCCTAGCTTTTTTTTTTCAAAGGATGGGAATCTGGGGCCAAAAGATAATGCAGATAATGCTTTTGACATGTTATGGAGTGCAGGTTAGACCGCAATCTGTGCCTGCAGTAAAGGATCTTGCCTACACGCCACCTGCAAAGAGATACTTGAAATCCCACGACTAGCACCAAGTCATCTTGAATGAACAAGAGATTTTTGGGTTGCGACACGTTTCCGTTATGTTACTTCAAGATATGCTTAGTGCTACGACACCTTTTGGGAAACCCACCCCAGGTCGGTTACTAGTATGACTCTCTACATCCCTCTAACAGAGATATTTACAAACTTTAGGCAGCCCTTTTCTGTTGGTATTCTATCTAGACCAAACATCTGGAAAACACTGGAGTGAGGCAAAGTATTGTTCTATGACAGCTTGCTTTTTTTGTATTATTCAGTGGTTTTGAAAATTTTTGGGGTAACAAATACTGTAACTAAACACATTAGTTTATTAATTAATGCAATACGTTACATACTTACTTTTCTTTCTTTTGTAAATATTTTTTATATTTTTTATAATATTTTAATTTTATTATTTTCCCTTATTATATAATTTTTATTGGTGCAGTTATCTTTGTACAGTGCTGGTTCCCTCACATTGTATCCAGATAATGTACAATATCTTGAAATAATTCTCTGAAATAATTGTAAATTGAAACAACTTCACACATTCATCTATCAATTTACAACAGCACATGGTCAAACAATAAGAATAGAATTTTGTCAGGTTGCAGGTACCCACATGGTATAAATGAACCAATTATCTGTTCTGCTTCCCTGGTCATCTGTGAAACATAAGCATTCACATAACATAAACGTTCACAAGGCTATAAGGCCACCTCTAGAAAACTTGGTATTCCTGTTTCCACAATTCTCAATGTTATTAAGAAGTTTGCTGCTCATGGAATTGCTAACAATCTCCCAGGATGTGGTGGTAAGAGTAAAATCTATCTCAGATATTGTCAAAGGATAGTGCGAGCCATTGAAAAAACACCTTGCATGACATCCAAAGATCTCAAGGCTGAACTGGAGAAGTCTGGGGTAATGGTTTCAGCCCGTACCATACGCCGGACACTGAACCAAGAAGGGCTTTACAGGCGGAGGCCAGGGAAGACCCCACTGAAAGAGAAACACAAGTAGGCCCGATTGATCTGAAAATGTTGAAAATGTTCTGTGAACCAATGAAACTAAATTAGAGCTCTTTGGCAATGCAGCTCAGCTCTTTGTTTACAGACAACGAAAAGAAGCTTTTAAAGAAAAGAACACCCTATCGACAGTCAAATATGGTGGAGGTCCCATAATGCTTTGGGACTGCTTTGCTGCCTCGGGTACTGGACGTCTTGAACGTATTAAGGGCATCATGAAATCAGAAGATTACCAAGGCATTTTGGAGCGCAATGTCCTACCCAGTGTCAGAAAACTGGGTGTCATCCGAAGGTCATTGGTCCTCCAGCAGGACAATGACCCAAAACACACATCCAAAAGTCTGGCTGAGTCAAAACCTCAATCCCATTGAGAACCCCTGAAATGTGCAGTCAAAGGAGTCCTTCAAACATTGAAGAACTGGAGCGAGTTGCAAATAAAGAATGGGTGAAACTGCCAGTGGAAAGGTGCAGGAAGTTGCAAAGGCTGTGCAACTAAGTATAAGAAAGGGTACCAGTAATCATGGCCATAGCCTCTGTTCAATTTTGAAGCCGTAAATGATTTTGTTTGTATTTGTATTCGGATTGTTTGAAAACAGATGAAAACAGATTTGGAGACTGAAAGTTGTTTCAATAAGATATTGTACATTATCTGCATAAGATGCAAGGGTGCCAATAATCTTGGCCAAAACTGTACCTGGAATCTCATTTCAATTTGCCCAGTGGAGTTTTTGTGTTATTATGCCTTACTCTCTCTGCCAACTTAGCAGTTATAACATGCAAACGCTGTTACATTAACTGAAGAAGTAATTAATTGTCCCTATAAAATCGATGGTGGGTGGCTATAGATCAGTCCCCGCCCATCTGTTAGTTCATTTGTTTGTCCGTCCATTGCACACCATGGAACGGATTTTGATGACACGTGAGAGAATGATGCATCTCACCACTGTGTTGCAGCATTTGAAAATTACACTGATTAACCTACATCGATTGTTTCTTAAAAGTAACATTCCCAACATTGGGAGTATTACATTGACAAGTATTTGATCATTAAACTAAATCAAATGGAATCCAGGAACATGATTCTTTATTGGAATCATAGAAAATTCTTTGAGTGATGCAGTGGCCATGGGGCAAGAATTGCTTGAAAGAGAATTGTGTGTCTCCAGTCTTCCTCAGTAACACACAGTACAACAAGTACATTCAAAAAGTTCATGATATGTGCTCTTCTTATAATTTTTTTCTCTCAAAACAATGCAGTGATTGAAACACGGTGATATATTTGAAAGGATTTCTATGAGACTCCCTTCTCTCAGTATCATATCAGGTACTGCGAGGCACCTGAATATTGCATTATTCAACAATAGCGCAAATCAAATCTCTCTACAAGGCCGATATCTTATTCATCTACTGCTCTGTGCTTCCTGAAGTAGAGCATATTTGCTGATATAATTAGTTGGCATAATCAAGACTGTACTGCTTTGTGATGATAACAATGTTGTACAGTGTATATCATTTTGTACTGTTAAAGACTGGATGGAGTGTAAAGGGGCCCCACTCGTTCAGACACTTATTCCTGTGCCAAGGTAAATCAATACAGTGAACCAAAACATTACTGTATTGTTCGCATACAAGGTTTCCTGCAAATAATCTAAATTACATAAAACATTCCCTCCTAATACACTTAATAATCAAGGCGCTAAAACCATGGTTGCAAGACAGTCAAGGCCGCTCTTTTAGTTTCATCAGATACATTCAGTTTGGGCTGTGTAGGGCCCTGAGAACTTGCATTCATTACTACTTACAGAATAAATGAGCAAGGACAAACAGACGTCACGGTACATGCACTTGTATGCTAGAATGTATGCTTATTTGTACACTTCAATGTTAAATAATATTCGAGTCATACAGAGTAGGAGAGAGGCAGTGCGTTACGGTCCTGCAGTCCTTAGAAACAACATGATAGACTGACAGAGTTCTTAATACTAGAACCAACATTAAATGGCAACTAAATATATGGTTTTGCATGTATGCATGTTTTGCTAACATATAATATTTGAGAACTTATTAAATAAATAAGCTTGAAATTTGTTGGCATAAGAGAGTTGTGAAAAGCTGCAAGTCCTGTCCATTAAGAATCTATAAATAGGTTATTTAATCATAATTGGCACACTAAAAAGTCCAAGATCCATATTTCAATTTAGTAAGTGTTGAATGTTGTTATACAGAGCCCAGACTTTCATCATCCTTATCATTTTTCACCGTATTCTACCTTATTCTACCTATGCTACCACTAGAATTTACAATTGTTTCGGATTATTTTGTTAAACAAGTAACTGAAACTTTGATTAAATAACTTTTTAATCGAGAAATGAAAGATAGACTAGTCAACTATCATACATCCCTTCAAGAAATAAAGATTAATTTGAAGGTAATCATAAGTGTGAAAATTGCTGTTATCTTCTTACTATTCCTTTGAATGCTAACGGCCTGTCTGGCTCTGAAGTAGTCTTGGTAATAAATATTCATATACCTTTCAGGGTCTTTGTTATGTTGACTACCTTCCATCAGTATGATCTGTTGTGGTGTGAGGAACACAAATGATGAAAATAAATAAATAAAAACTAACTAAATATATAAATAATAATGACAATGAGTGAACGGGGGAAATTTGGAACATCAAAGGCTCCCCTATCTTTGTACCATGTAAACAGTGCGTGCCTTCAGTGAGTTGAAGAGCTCGTTTTAATGATTCCATGGAAGATTGCCACATCGACAAGCATCCTGTAATAAATAAAATTAACAAACATTTCTGTAGGGTCTTTTCAAAGGGAAAGAGAGCCCAATGTTTTTTTTCAGATAAGTGGTCTATACATCCCCTGCTCTTTCCTGATTAGTCTAATCCAGTGAGAAGTGCGTGCAAGGTTTTGATTGAGTCAGCCGTCGAGGACCCTGAGGGGAACCCTCCTGATAAGTGCCTTTACCTTTCACCTCCAGAACCCCACGCACGTCGCTTCGCCATATCCCACTCTCTCTAATCTCATTTGGCCCAGGAAGACATGCTCAGGCACAAGAAGCTACGATTAGCATCCTCTTTACCAAGGGATTCCATTGGCTTGGACTGCCAGTGCTGCCCTCAACCTGAGTCGCTGAAGGCACTAAATCAGGCAGGTAGTTCTGTGTGTGGGGTGTGTGTGTACATGCGTGCACACATGTGCATGTGTATGTGCATCTGCGTCCACACTGCATGTGTGGGTTTGAGTACAACTGGATGTCATAAGGTGTGTTTCCTCTAGTTACCTTCTTTGTAGTACTGTATATCAGCTTAAATGATGTTGATGGGAGTGTGGGCAGGTACCCTTTTTACACTATATCCTCCTTTATTTCCATGAGTGTGACGTGACAGCAATGGGTCACATGCAAACCAATAAAATCACAGTGCATGTAAGGCAAAGCTTACACTGTGATCAACCGCTAAGACATAGCTGAAGCAGTTGATGTTTCAAAAACTGTTATCTAGCCAAAAGAAAAAATGACCAGCAGATCTGGTTGTACTCTCCTTATTCAACAGCACCACCAACCATCACTGTGTATTTAACTATTTGCTATGATAAGTACCCTGTGGTGGATAGAAACTTGTGTCCACGCACATATGAAGGCTTGAATACAGGCTCGAATATAGGCTAGATTTGCAATAATTACGGAGCTTCCAATGATGACAGTTCTCCACAAGCAACTACAAGAATAAATCAAGTATCATACACATCATTTATAAGGTAATCACCTCAAAGAGTTGAGAGAATATCAATGTATTTTCTGAAGAAAATGTGTGTACTTCTTAAATTATGGTCAAAGGTCCTACAGCTTTGTGAAAAAAATGTATTATAGATTTTGACATAGGGAACATACAATACTTCTAACCTTAAATGTGACTGAACACACTGGAATCAGCACTCTCCTTAGACTACAGTGCATTTCAGAGCTCCTAAAATGAATACTGAATGTTATTATTATAAGCATCTTTGATTAACTTTTCATCCTTAGCGTGTCTTACTATTGTGAAAATTGACAGACATGGAAGTCAAATGGCATCACTAATCATGTATTTTATAGGTCTTAAACTGAGAGTGGTATCATCAACAGCCCTCAGCCCCTGATCAAGTTACTATACTGAGCATTTTGAATGGAGTGTATAGTGTAAACTGACATACATATCCATACTGTGAATGTCTACCGAGAATTTTAAAAATGACTAGAAAGATAATAAGGAATATCAAAAAGTGTATACATACTAACAAGAAGCTCTTTAGAATTGAGGGAGTGCAATTTATAAAGAGCACAGTCCTTAAAGAGTATAGTACCAGAGCACTATGACTGCAATGTATTTTATAGCTCCTAGAGTGAAAACGGCACCAGTGTGCTCTTCTAGCTTTGATCACATTACTATGCTGAGCATTTTGCAATTGAAATGCCTTTTTAATGAATGAGTTATAAATGCAGCAGAAGTCTTGGGAGGGAAAAAACTTGATAACTCAAAGCATCAGGAGTATTAATAGGCAAAGACAGCAACAAAAAACTCATTCATCTGCGGGATTTGATGTATGGAAAGTTTATGCTGCATGAAAATTCAGAAAGGGGATAGAAAGCAACAAAGAAACAGTACAATAACTCAAAAGTGTATGCTGCATGAAATTAAGCACATACAAATGCAAACATGCGTGGGTCCACCCGCCCTCTCTCTCTCTCTCTCTCTCTCTCTCGCTCTCTCTCACACACACACACACACACACACACACACACATACACATACACACACTAAATCACGACACATTTTAATGTATGAAAGGTGTCTACAATGAGCAAGTACTGAGTGTGAGATAAATGGCCTAATAATAAAATAATAAATATGTAAGAGAAAAGCAAACAACTGATAAGTGATAAGTGACCTCTATGGTGAAGTTTTTGGAGAGGGCTGTATGATCGTAAACTTGGCAGCAGTAATTCAACAGCTCCTGGAGCTGAAATATTGTCTATGAATGAATAAACTCTCTGAAGAGGAGTTTGTCAAAACAAGAAAAATGAGAGGATACATTACTGTGTCAAAAATGGCTTTTGAAAAGTATACTTCAGTATGTGAAATTTGCCAGACTCCCATTTATGACTACAATAAAGGAGCATGTGGCTATTTTTGAATGTCCATTATTTTTCTTCAAAAAGTTTCTGTACTGGTAGTTCAGCTGATGAATAACTGTATGTTAACATGACAAACATTACTAATTCAAATCAATGGGAGCCATAAGCTAGCTTGTTAGCTTTCAGCTAGTGTTACCCATTGGTTTTAATGAGATATGGACAAGGCTAACATTTCATTTTTAGGGTAACTGTGTGACAAATGGCAAGACGTTACCCAACAAGGTGAGAAGTCAATGTGTCTGGCAAAATGAAATTTACTTTATGTGACCAGTGTAGCTCAAATTATGGCAACTAAAATAAAAACAGCTGAATAATTCTGATAATGAATTGTGCTGGTGGGACCAAACTTGCTGGAATGTCACACATATGATCTCAGACGCTGCATTCAAAAAGTTACCTCTAAATTGAATGTCGTGTTTAATACAGCATCCATGATTTATTCACACGTCGCCACAGAGCAAATGTTTTTTTGTGTTTTTTTTAAATGAGCCAATGTGGCACCAAACGTCAAACGTCATAGCCGACAGGGTTTGCGCGCCATAAGGCGCCAGTGGGGAGTCTCGACGTGGGCGTCGTGCATATTGATAATGAACAATTATTTTTAACAAAAAAGTTTTAAAAAAAGTTATGAACTAAATATCATACATCAGGTGACATTGTTCAAAGTTGTAAAACACTGGCAGGCTTAACTTTTGTACACCCTTTCTCCAGTGGCAGAGGGTCAAATGAGCTGGGTGGACGAAGTCTACAGATTGCGGGTGTGTAAATTTGGCTCTAAGTGAAGCAGGTCTGTTATTGTATCTAAAGCCAACCGATGCTCTCCTGTCTGTCCTCGATGAAGTCTAAAGAAATGACCATATGCCCATACTGCACAACTAAGTTCTGTGCAAGCTTGACGTGTGTGTGTGTGTGTGTGTGTGTGTGTGCGTGTGTGTGTGTGCGTGCGTGCGTGCATGGTAAAAAGATGTGCACTTTTCTTTATATCTGTCGGGGGGAATAAAGTCTTGGTGTAAATCACTTTTCCGACTGGCACAGCACATTAAACAACCGTGGCATGATTCCCTTTCTCTCAGCTCATCCATTCCCTTTTTTCTTATCAGCTCGTTCACTATTTCATTTCTTTCAAATGAGAATTCAGGGACCCCCAAATTCAAGCGCCGGTCTTCAAACAACAGAACTACGGTTTACTTTTCTTCCGTCAAAATGGTATCCCAGATCCAATTTTAGATATGCTGGATTTAGCAATGATGATTTTTTTGGTCTTTCGGAGACAATATTTAATATGCTGAAATGAGATCAGTTGTATCCCCAAACAGTTTCTCAATATTGTGACAAATCTGGCGTCGGCACTAGCCTATAACAATCAGAATGCATTTTTGATAAGCGAACTGTATCCTATGGCATGGAAATCATCCTTTCTCTTCCCCGATTCTATTATCTTCATCAACAACATTGTCATCACCATCATCTTCATCAATAGCGAATACATTATTTTTTTCTTCACCCTCTCCTTGAGGGGACCCTAGCCAATCCTTTTGATTTAGGAAATTAGTATGGCTAAATACAAAACGAGATTCTCAATAGCTACTTATCAAACTTAATTTAGTGAGGATGATTTCAGGGTAACATTAAAAGACAATAATGTAAATGACCCATGGCTTTTAATTAAAATGTCTTGTCCCCCCCACTTTTTGTTTCATCTGTTTTATATTTTGGTCTTAAGTGTTGTGGAGGAAAGAAAAGCGCCTGGTGTCCCTTCCTCATTGACTTTTATCACTAAATGAAGCATATAAATGACCTGAAAGCGCTAGCTGTCGCGTTAAATTAAATAAAATAAAGAACAATTATCCTCTCTTTTTCTCTGATCTTGCGCTGAAAGGAGTCCTGGAGAGATAAGGCAGATTGAATTCTCTCTGTTGTGCTCCAATAAAAACGTCAAGGGGAAGACTTAAAGAGAGATTTAGGACGTCTATAATTTCAAATCATAATTTCCCCCCATTATATTTCTCAGATGCCATTTATTGTAAGGGTTATTTATTTCGGGGCGTTGAATAATCACAGTCAATTTGCGTGACTGGGTTGTATAATTATAGGTACAGGTATTGCATCGTGTATTGATACTTCTCGGCAAAACCTGAAACAATTTTACAAAAGGCAAAAGTGAATAAGATTTCAAAATAAAGTAGCAGTGTATATGTAACGGTAGCATTTTAAAGCACTGTCATATAAAGGTTGTTTGCCTATATTGTGGAAAAATATAAATCTGGGCCTATTTCAACTGCTACTCCTGAAAGTAATTATAATTGTCTAATTTCAAAGTTGAATTAGGATGCTTTAGGGGTTTGATGTAAAACTTCACATTCGGTTCAATGAAGTATCACCCTAATTTACAGCTCTAGATAAGGGCTAAGTCTGTCATAAAAATCTGAGTCTGCCCGTCTCCTCCCCCTCCCTCCCCAATATTGAATTGCACCTTGGGCAATAGTGCAGAATCGTGAATCTTAACTTCTCTCAGCATATGTTCTTGGCAGATAAGTAAACAATTTGGATGTGAAATGAATTTTTTAATTAATACTACAGTAGTCTAATATACACCGCGGTCCGCAAATCCTATTCTACATTATACGGTGACAAAGACGAAAAAGTGGAGGGTGAAGGGAATCCGACGTTTAATCCAAATTTTACGAAAAGTTGTTTTCTTTTTGACTGAAATGAGGACGTGTAGGTACACTGCCCCTCCTCAGTTTGGTTGAAAGCCGTTTTGTATTGTCTATTGCTACTAATATGAGAGTTAGACCTGTCACTCACAAGTTTATACACGTTCACACACGTGTGAATGAGTCGATGATAGTATGTTGGGTTTTGGCTGCAGCCTCTTCATACGTTTTACAAAGTAACACACACACACGCGCACACACGCACACACGCACAGATTGAACTTATATTTGTGGGCTGCAGCACTGAAAAAAATGTCAGCCAGCAAGTTCCAAGATGTATAAAGCTTGAAAAATAAAATCATATATGCTAACCTATAATTAAGAAGAAGTGATTAAGCAGTCAAACAAGTCGGACGAGAAGAATCCCTCCAGGGAGGCCTCTCCTGAACTGTCAAGCATCAAAGAACGCAGCCGGTTCATTCCAGTGTCACAAAAACACCTTCACCATACAGCTTAATGCAACGAACATGTCGGAAACTGTTTAAAACGAGGGGGACCGCAGCCAAACGCGGAGGCAATTAAACCTGGTGAAATTCAGACCGCATAAGTTTGACAGCTTCAAAAGCCAGACACGGAAAAAGAATCGATCAGCAACTAAGCGTTGATTTTACATTATCTATTGCAAGCCGAGTAAAACTTTGTTACCCTATCATCAACACCCTGAATTAGTCGGGTCAGGGGTCAATTTAGGCCTAAGAGGTGAACTCGGATAATTTCCTTAAAATGAAATGGAACTAAACCTGTTTCAAACTTCAAACAAGGCATGGCTGTTTGCTATTTATGTTTCATATCTCAGATAAAAAGAGTAAGTGGAAGTAAAATTGTATTTTATATAGTATATATAGTATATTTTTTGTATTTTCATAATTATGCATGTGATAAAAATTGTATTTTTAATTAGGCCTTATCTCTGCTATTCTACTAGGTTAAACGTCCCCAATGCAAAACACCTATAAATAATTCATTATCTTTGTCAACTGAAGGACCCAATAACCTCCGTTACAAATACAGGAAATTGATATTGTTGAAGACAGATTGTCTTTATTCGAAACGTCTTTGCTCAGCAATTGAACAAAGAGCAGGAGGTATCAACCTTCTAGATACATTTTCCTTTCCATAACATGACATGTTTTAAATTACCATCTTAGATAGAAAATACACATATAACTTCTTGAATTCAAATAGAAGTTATCCTCAAAACAAAAATGACGCGTGTGACTATTAGCACTGAACCACAGGAAAATGCAAAATTAAACATTGGATGTTAATGGTTTTTCTTTTGTCATCTTAAATAGACCGTCTAGTTTTATGTGCCAGTTCGATAAATAGAAACAATATAACCCGTATATCCAACCTATAGGTCCTGATTTTGACCCTATCCATAACATCATAAAATTACGAGTGCCAGAATGTAGACTAATACTTAGGCCTATACATGAAATAAGAATGCTAATAGTAAACTGTGCAAGCCAAATTTAAAAATTAAAAAGTAGCCTATCAATAATCAACACAAATCATCATATCAGCATCGAAATGTACACAATAAATAAAGTTAAAGGCCTCCTTTTTCTGGTTGCCATAAACGTTATAACATTTACATTTCTTACAGTCCACAGGGCACCGTCCTTTACACCAGTTCCCAGCTCCATTGCTCAGGTCAGGAACGTGTTGTTGGATTTCTGGAAAAGTTTTTTTTGTGTTTTTTGCCATGACAAGTCCAAGGCAGTCAATACTGTTCATGCCTCTTTAGTGGGGCGCGCTGTCCATAATATATATACATGCATTTCAGTATTCAAGTTAATTATAAAGAGGAAAAGTCTTGAGGGTTACATGGCAGCGGCATGTGCGGATGAATATGGGTCTAGCCCAGTCTTGGTCATACCTGGAAAAAGTATGTAGGCCACCGGGGGCTGTAAACTTGACGCTGACCACGCTGTGCAGTTACAGGGGACTACATAGCCCGGGTTTGTGGGCGACGGGTGGGTGTGGGTGTGCTGACTGGGGCACCCAAGGGTGCCGAACGCGCCGTTCTGGTATCCCAAAGAGGACGCGTATGGTATGCCGGTGCTCAACGTGTGGGGCATCTCTGTCATCTTCTGGATGGCGCTGGAGCTGAACTGACTCGGGTCGAGGAAGGAGTACGGAGCAGCCGTTGGAGGCAGAAACGCCCTGGCTTTCTCCGAGGCGCTCAAAAGAGAGTCCGCGGCCGAAATGGGGAGTCCCTTCAAGTGATCTGTGTCCCCGAGGTAAGGCAAAGGGAAAACGTACCTGTCCTTCTTCAGCAGGTTTTTGGGTTTGCGCCTGGGTCTGTACTTGTAGTCGGGGTGCTCCTTCATGTGCTGCGCCCGCAGCCTCTTGGCCTCGTCAATGTAAGGTCTCTTCTCAGACTCTGAAAGCAGCTTCCACTCAGCGCCCAGCCTTTTGCTGATCTCCGAGTTGTGCATTTTGGGATTCTCCTGTGCCATTTTCCTCCTTTGGCCCCGGGACCAAACCATGAACGCGTTCATGGGTCTCTTGATGTGATCGACGGGCTTTGACATCTTTAAAGAAGTGCACTTTTATCCTCAATGTTAATAGCGAGGAAAAAGTTATTATCTGAAAGAAAAGGAAACTATTCACCTGTCTAGGTGCCAGATACCAGTCATGCCACTTCTGGGATGTTCTGAGTCTGGAAAAGATCGAAAATAAAATAAAATAAAAAATCCAGTGCTCAATTTTTCCCGAGTTAAGACACTGATGTTCGTTCGCTTATGTCCAGTTACAGAATTAACTCTCTTTGAGACCTGCTGTAGGCTACACTGCAAAACAAGCAAGACGCACACACGCAAAAAAATCCACAAAGGTGAAAGCAATGTTCCGCAGTCAGTTTGCAGGAGTCGTAGAAGTGTTCTGTGTGGTTTTTTTCTCACTCTCTCTCTCTCTCTCTTCTCTCTCTCTCTCTCTCTGAGGTTTGTCGTCTTGCAAAGCACCTGGCTTGGAAATGAGCGGAAGAGAGTGAATACGAGCCAAAAGCGGTGAAGTTCAAAGGCTGGGCTGGTTTGGTTTCTGCACGCAATCTGACATAATCTGCAGGGCGTTCACTCACCAACCTGAGCGCCCAATCAGCACGGAGACCGGCTATTATAATACCTTCACGAAAAATATATGTACATTACAACATAAACAAAGACCGGTTGGTAGAAAAAGGGGGGTTATACCCAGGATCCCTCCCCGAATCCATTTAATGTAATGAAACGCAGCAAACATGGACCTTCAACCTCTTTTTCAGTTAAAACCTGACTCCTATCCACAGAGGTGACTATACTGTGCAGCTTCCCACAGAAATGTTTTTAGGTTTTGTCGCCAAAATACACGGCATATAGATAGGCCTTTGAGAGTTTTTATTTGTGTTAATTTTCTTCCTCCTCTTTTTTGAGGGAGATATTGACTCAATAAGAAAAATACTACTAATAATAATATTACTACTACTACTACTAATAATACTACTACTACTAATAATAATATTACTACTACTACTACGACTACTACTAATACTAATACTAATACTAATAATAATTGATCCTCCCTGTGAAAATCTGTCCCCCTCCAGGGTCAGAGCACCGGGTCAGATAAAGAACAGCACCCATGCAGCTGGTAGGGTTTCAGTGTGTTGCTCAAGGACACTTCAGCAGGGCTTGGACCCGAGTCCTCCATGTAATAGTTTAAAAAGTTTAAGTGTCTATAGCATATATGCCATAGAAATAAAATCCTGGAATCCAGATGTCACGCAAAACGAGCTGAACATTTACAAAATAAAATACAAAAAAAAAACACCAAGCAAATGTTACGTCAACTCAACACATTTTAAGATAGTCATTGTGAGTCTATAATTGTTGCATTAGCTTACAACAATTTGACAGCGTGGATTTAAAGAGGCACAGAGTGATCGTTTTAATATGCAAATAGCTTTGAATGAGGACCGCTGCTTAATAACCCTCGGGCTAATGTGCGTGATATGTGATTCCTTCAGTTGTGATTATTAAACGAAATGCAGGCAACGTGACTTCTGAAGTGGCACACTGTCAAATGCTGTGATGTGAGGTGCAATCAGCATTGTTATGGACACTAAGAGTCGACTCTAGTTAGTTACCACTGCTAAATAGATTTATTTCAGGTATAGTCTTTGGCCTATGCACGCGCACGGACGCACGCACACACAAACACACATACAATTTGAAAGATGACTTTAGATGAGAACAGTTTTTTCAACATTTCTCCACATCACAATGATCTCATGCTAATATTTCTAATAAAAAGTGTCATACAAAAAGCTGCACCCAGGGATGTTGTTAGCCATGTTTGCAAGTTAATGATGCCAACCTGCAATTTCTGTGTATTGACAGCAATGCTGGTGTTAATAAAACATTATCCTAGTTGGTGCAAATAGGAAGTTATGTAGGACCACAATTAATGTAGATTTGTTTCCAAAATATGGACAAATGGAGTTTATTTCTGTACCCCAGCTATTCCCATGTTTCATGACAGTTGAAGACAATCTCTCTGTCTCCCTCACATACTCTCTCTCTCTCTCTTTCTCTCTCTCTCCACACACACGCATGCGTCGATGGATAGCCTGTAACAACGAGATTGTCATCATATCTTTATTTTTCAAAATCACAAATTACCTTAAAAGAATCGGTAAATTTGTCAATTTCAGAGGATATCCATCACCACGCTAACCTAAAGAACAATGTCGCCCACAGAGGACGCCCCCGACTTTTTCCTTGCAAGCGCCGACTCGATGGGTGCGACAGAAAAGCTTCTCAATGCCTCAAAATCGGCAGGCTGTGGTGTTCATCTGCAACGACGAGGTACTACTGCATGTCTGGGCCACATTTCGGCGTATTTAGAAGTTTGAAATGGTGTTATCTTTCACTGAACAGTGTATGCAATTGTGAATATATAGCCTATACCCACGCCAGCTTAGGCTTCGTTTTGAGATCAATGAATTAGATAACAGGAAATTATTTTACGGGCTGAACCTCCTACTCACGAGGGAGAAGTCAGCTATGTTTCTTATTCAAAAACTGATTGTCTAATAAATGCATGCCTGAAAGTTCCCTCGACAATTTAACGGGATAATGAGAAATGCAATAGGTTTTGATTTGTCTTGCACTGCCACGACTATTATATTCAACGGCAGTTTCGCTGCATTTTTTTCTCAAATAATATCCTTTAGTATATTTGGCATATATTGTGTGAGATGAAAATTCAAATATTCATAAAATAAAATAGTAGGTTTTAATTTGTGTCGCTTGACTAAAACGGTTGACTCTCACCATGTAAAACTTTTCTCCCTCTCCAACTTTAGACAATTGGAAATGATTTGGTCGTCAAAATATTGGATGAAATATCAAGCAATAAAGAAACTTTGAAAAAAAGAATTTATACATATACACATATTTTCTATTGCCTATAGAGGAAAAACCTACTAAGCGGCAGTGGCGTGGATCACAACTGTAAATATTGGTAATTATTTGTCAAGTGGCGATTAGTGAAAAATTATTTAACCTTAATATCGCTAATAATTTCCTAATGTAAAAGACCAATCCATACCACGCACACGCGCGCGCGCGCACACACACACACACACACACACACACACACAAACTAGGATTATTTTAGGACACATGTCCATCCATCTTCCCTTAAAATGTGAATGTGGAGCGGACTGACACACCGAGAGCCTATTAGCCAACTTGGGTTCCCGTGGAGAGCATTGAGGTAAGCTCCCCTACCGTAACTGTCCATGGTGCTGAAGCGGTAAGTGGCTTTCTTTACTGCAAACTTGCGTCCTCCCTCAAAACTCTTAAAAGCTAGGGTTGACATTTCAATGCCTTTTATTGTATTTCCATCCTATTTAGTGATGGTTCTCTGTCAAAAAATATTAGAAACCAAGAGAACCCACATGATTTTGGATAAAGTGTCCATCCTTCCACTTTCATAACTTTTTTAGCATAATGTTTTTCAAGCCTATCTTCACAGTGTGAGAGAGTGTGTAAGAGGCACTGGTCACCATTTGGAAATAAAAAATAATGACACAATAAAATCACAACATCGACAAGATAAACATTGTTTGTTTCTTTCTTTTTTTTCAAATTATGCCTAGAAAGCTCTTCTCCCTCTAAATCTGGCATCAGTGGCATTGCAGAGCCAGTGCCTAACTGTTTTAACAGTTCTGAAACATAGTATATATTACATACAGCACTGTAGACTACTATCAGTTACATTACAGTCATTCAGCAGATGCTTTTTATCCAAAGCGACTTACAAAGGTGATAGTTAACACTATGTCGGGATTGAACACCCGACCCTGAGATTGAGAGTCTACCGACTGAGCTGTCCGGGCAAATGGTCTGTGGAATTATGGTTTTCAGGATGATGTTTTGAACAGATGGATGGATGGTTAAATGAAGGTGGATTGATTGACAATATTTGGGGTAATAGAGGACAAAAGTTTAATTTTAGTCACAAAAGATCTCACTCGGTCATTCAAGGACACTTCAGCAGGGCTTGAACCTGTGTCTTCCAGCTGAAGGGTGGTTGTATTGACTATATTGTGCAGGGGTTCACCTGATGCTAAGTTAAGAAAATGTTGAATTTTGCTTCATTATTTCAGTAGATGGAACCAATTCTAAACCTTTCAGTCTAGGCCACACTTGACTATAACTCATATTATTGCATGATAGACTAAGACCCCCTTGCAAATTGCCACTCACCAGGCAACACTGTTGTCTTTTCAACCAACCTAGGAGCTTAGATTAACCTCCCACCCCGACCAAACACACACAGACACACACAAACATAAACATACTTGACTTAAATGTTGTAGACTAAGTGCCCTTGTAAATATCATCTAAAATGTCTATTTCTAATCTACCTAAAGAGGCTCACAAAAAGAGTCTTACATTTTCAGTCAGTCAATCAGTCAGTCAATCAGTCAGTCAGTTACTTACTCACCAGACTTTGGTGGAAACAGGATGCAGAGACCTCACATCCGTGTCGCTATGATTTCCCTGTAATGTCCACAATGTCTGTAGATGTTAAACAGTTGACAAAACCTCAGTGAACCTCTCTATGATGCCCAGATTGGAAAATGAAACAGATTAATGGCTGCAAACAACCTCTTTTCAACCATGTGTACATACAACATGTCACGTATAACTATATGCTTCATGTATAACTTGTATAATGTTTACTCTGGTCAAGGCTATTGCCCCCAGTGTAGATTGATTTTAGTCAGTAGTCACAACAGGCTGCCCCTGGAGCTTTTAGAAAAACATATACGTAAGATCATGTTTTAGTTTATTTTATTAACAACTATGTTGCACATTAAAACAAGGCTTCCTTGCACCTATAAAGAAATAGTGCCCATACTCAAATTGAGCACAGCTGCAGTAGATGATCATCTTATGCTATTTCATTCCAAGTATCATTCAATAATAATAATAATAATAATAACATACTGAGAAATAATCAAAATAGCAATCAGTAGCCTGCTGAGATGTATTGCCAGCATGGGACATATACAAATAGAAAATGCATAATCTTCACCTCAATTCGCAATGACATACTGAAATCAGAGAGAAAGAAAGTCTTTCAAAATGAATAAACTTAGGCTGTGTACAGTGCTGAAAAGTAGACAGAAATATTGAATAAAACAGAACAGAAAAAAAATTAACAAAGGTTCAAGGCATCAGGTAATAATGAAAGGATAGGGGCAATACTTCAAAGACCATGAGGTCCACATCACACAATTATACAATACAATTAGGATTAAAGGGGCAAAACAGAGATAACAGCAGATAGGGATAAATTATCACAAAAGGAAAGATGTGACTCTCTCCTGACCTTCATTAAGAGAAAAAACCTCATTTAGAGCTGGCCTTCCTTGCAGGGGGATTTGAGCCTTTCATATGAGACTGTGACTCACCAGATAAGATTTGGGGAGTATAAAATGAGATTTTGCACTACTACTAAACATTATATAATTGTTAATTCAATTGGCAGTCCAACCTCGTATTCTAGTATAACAGGTACTTCATACTTAAAGGATTCATACATATTTACACACTAGTGTAATATATTCACTGTTTGACCATTATTAAAAAAAACATGAACATTTTCTTGTCATGGTAGCATCCAACTTTGCTGGAATTTTGGAGCAGCCTACACTCAGACACTCAATGAGTTAACTCATTCAGTTCATTCACTGTTTCTATGGCAACCAGGCACGCGCTCTGTGGCTGGCCATTTCTATTCACAGTCAGCAACTACTATTTCATGCCAAAGTGCCCAACAAGGTGTAAGTTAAGTGATTTGAATAGACATTGCTGAGGCAATGAACCAACTATTGCCTGCAAGGGCCCCTTGATAAGCTAACGTTCTCTAGCCACAATACTTTGACGGCATTTCCAAAGTGAATAAATGCTATTGCACCCACAAACTCAAAATTAACTTACTAGTGCAGCAGAGTTGGAAAAGTAGGTTAGAACCCCTCCTCTGATAGATATTACTATCGTTAGTCTAAATCAAGTGCATGCTTTACTTTTGATTTGACACAATTTGTATCACGGTTGTCTACCATGGTGACAGGGACAGGAGTCACAGGGTGATTATCAAATCCAAGAACGCAATAGTAGAGAAAGTTGTAAATGAAGAAGTAAATGTCCGGGATTTTTGTCCATCCTTCATCCTTGCATTATTTTGTTTTGAAATCATTCTTTTGCATTTAAATATTACGTCAAATGCGTCATGGAAGACACAAGAATGCAGTGTATTGAGAAAGACCCACAGTTTGATACTGAGAAGGGACTCACTCTGAGGGGAAGTGGGAGGGAAATTTGCAGGTGAAGTGATGCTTCCCATTCACGTGAATAAGAGCATGCATAGAAATTTTGCAGGGGATAGTGGGAATTTGTGAATTTGTGATCATTGCAGTGGGGAGGAGTAGACCTCTTGGCTACTTTATGCAATACAATTTTTCAGACAATAACACAGGCGTTAACCAATCAGATGAAGAGTAAGTGTCTCTGATTAAGTTTGTTCACGAAACATCAATGAACTAGTTCCGCCTGTCATTTGTTCCTCTTGAAAGAACTGAGGAGAAGAGCAGAGCATAAGCATCTGTACTTTTCTGGATTTATACACAACTGGGGTCCCATCAAATCTTCGATCTAAGCTGGAAGACATTTTATTTAGAGTTTTGTAGAACCTCCTTCACTGACAATCATTCTCAACAAATGAAAATAATGAAATAGTATTAATTCCTGCCCAGGATCTATTATTTTGCTTTTTTGAGATTTCATATTTTAGAAATTAATATTTAAAGGACATTACTTGTATGCATTTATAATCTAACATTCAATCTGTATTTATTTAGTAGGCAAACCTACTATAAAAGCAAAACCTGAATCCATTACAAACACACCCACTTCCATGCCCACTAGGCGGTAGCATAAATGATCCTGATCACCTGCTGAGCCCAGCTCCCCAGCTGGGGTCGCTGTTGCGATGTGTGCATTTAGTTTAGGGAGGTGACATTAATGGAGGCTGAGAACTCACTCGGCTGGTAGAAATACAATCCATTTTTCAAATCTTTTGATTTGGTTTGGTTGGTAGCATAAACGTCTATCATACTAGCAAGCATGGGACTTGCAGTTTGACACTGGGAAGGCGACACACACCAAGAGGTTAGAAGTTATAGTTCTCGTTAGCATAAATGACAGCAGTAAGACATAGCTACATAGCTGAGTAACAGCTACAGCTACATTTGCCTGTTGAAAATGTACTTTTTTTTGGCTTATTTTTGAGGAAATGCAATAGAACAAGTGCCTGCAACCAAATCACAGCCGTGATGTTATTCACCATGATACACTCCATTTTGTGTCTTTCTCACAATCTGCAGAATGGTTAGGACATAATGTATTTTAATTGTATTAAGATTTCACATCTGATGCACTACATACTCATAAATACTATTGCTGGATAGCTGAGTAACTGTCAGTGCTAGCAAACGTTCTTGCAACTATTATGTAAGCAGTGGTTGGTGTGCACATGTATGTACTTTAAAAATTCAAAAAATGTACTGTAGATTCTGATAATAAATAAACTATAGCCAAATTTGTCCTGGCTTTACAATGTGGTTAATATAATTATCATGGACACTCATTCCTAGTAAGGGACTAGTTGACCAGAAAGGTTGATTCATTTTAAGAGAAAGACAATAAGTTTTGTGTCTGGGGAAAAACTTCAAATGGAGCTGTTTTACAACTTTTTAAATGAAAACAATCATAACAACACTTTTTTTTTTGTACCAACCCATTGCCTCTTATTATTGCTTGAAGCGATAACTAATGGACCTAATTTACCTGCTGGAGTGTGTGTGTGCGCCACTGAAATTCAGGCCTTTTTTCTGATTGTCCTCGTCAATGATTGCAAAAATTCTTCTTGAAAAGTACAACACAGCACAAAGAAAAAATATATTTTTTTGGTTCATTCTCTTTGGTAGGTATATGTGATATATGATTACACCCATGGGTAAAACAAAAGTTAGCAAGTGGCATTTACTGGGAAAGCCATTTTGGTGGTTGACCGCTCAGGAATTTGTTTAAGGAAACTACATACTGAAAGATGTTAACAAAACTGAATGTTAATGTCAAGAGCAAAATATAGCTCTAAGTACAGGTTCCAAAACAGAACTTGGATCAGTTGGATCAGTTGATTGAAATAGGAAATGCTTGATCATAAACAGCAACCTGGGAAATCTGGACACAAAAACGTACACACACACATACGTAGCTCATGATTAGGATTAATTTTGCTAACATCACTAATTGTCTTCTTATGCCAACATTTGTTTTTATCTGACCATAGGTTTAGTTGCGCCTCCAATGACCGTGGGACCTAGACCACAAGGAATGGTTCAGAAGGCCAATGAGTCAGGTGATTCAATTGAAAACATACTCCACAGGGCTGCTCTGAATCTCCCAAAAATCATGCATATCTATCCACCAACGCTTAATCCTACTCTCTCTGTTGTTGATTTTTTACAGACTTTGCACGTACTGCAATGGAGACGTGGGAAAACCTTTAGTGGACAAACAGCTGCTTCTGAATGCTGGAGCCGGACTGTAGGTACAGAGTGAAAAGCTCAAAAGGGAAAGGATGAAAGTGAGACAATTAAGGAAAGCAAACGCTTTTGAAGCCGGATAAATTGATGAAGAAGAAAAATAATCAAATAATACAAACTAGTATCAGCGAATGATTAATTTGTTTTTGAGAGATCTGTTCTAGTATCGTGAGATATGAGTTTCCATTTCATTTACACTTCTACTGTAAATCTCAATAGGCCAGCAGTTCAAAAGACATAGCTCTATTTCCAGTTCCCATTGGAAATGCTTTCAGAAATTGGGCTTTTACAATGTTGAAGTGTTCTAATCTATGGAAAATAAATGCTGCTCATTTTCCATTTTAATTTTCTTGTCTCTATTGTGTCTATATTGTAGTTAAAACTACACATTACTTTAGTATTATTTAGTATCACATACTGTAATTTTACATTCATCATCTTTATATTATCTTTATCTCTCTATATTGCTTATCCAAACCATCACTTCAAATACTATGAATTTGAAGAAAAGCTTTATTTTTGTATTTCCTCAAATAGTACTTTATCATGTTCTAAAATGATGACCTTTTTTCTCAAAGCTGTACTATGTTCAAGATTTAAATTGTATCACTGTCATTTATTTATCTAAGACAAAATGTGTTTCCTCTCATTATAGGCGTTTGTCCCATGTTTTTCAAATGGGTTTTGTTCTGCTGTTATATGATCCATATATTGCTTACTAATAAGAGGCACATTTAAATGTATGCATGGCCAGGTAGATCTCTGATAGCTGTTTATTCAAAAGACAACTTGAAAAGAGGATATAACCTCAAGTCTAGAACTCTGGAGGGATGGACTAAGACGGAAATTGGTCTGACTCGCTCTCTCTCTCTCTCTCTTTCTCGCTCTCTTGAATTGAGGGTCCATTGTAGGATGTCAAACAAAAGGTTTTTATCAGAGGCTCTTAATGTAACCCCCTCCCCTCACTCTCTCGGCCACCAACTCGTTCTTCTCTTCCTCTCTTTTCTCATTCATTTATTCCACTGTGTGTGGAAATAGGCTGGGCAACAATTAATTTCAGAGTGAATTCAGGCAGGATCTATTACCCCTCTCTGCCTCTATTGCTCTAATGGAAATCTATTTCACTTCTCTTTTGTGTCCAATATAATTTAATGCCCATTTTATTAATGGCCTGAAATAATTACGGAAGGCTTTTGTGATTCTTGAGTATGTTTCATTTAATTGTGTAATAAATGTCTAATCAGAGCTCCCATCTGAAGCCATTATGGCATTAAAATTAACAATTACGCCACAAATGTCTTGGTGAATGCGTTGGGGTCTATAGAAATCGTTGCTGATAACAAGACACATATAAATCATTCATGAGAATTTTTTCAGAGAAAAGCAGAGTGAGAGATAGGAGGATGGGAGGGAGAGAAAAGAAGTGGGGGAAGAAAAGAGGAGAAGAAAGAGGCTGAGTTTTCTTTATTCCATTGAAAAACGGGGATGGCCAAAAGATAGGGCATTTTAAAACTGTGTCACCCTCTCCAGTTCCTTTCTTCCTCTGTCTCTCTCTATCTCCCTTTAATTTGCCTTCCTCTTTATTTTTGAAGTGACAGATTTCACTTTGGGAATTCATTAACCGTTAACTTTGGCGATAAAATATCTATCAGGCCCTCTGCCCGGTTCCTTTTCTAAGCTGCGTGGCGCCCCGGTTCAGCGTTGTGGGTGACCGAAGGCAATTAAAGAGGCTTCACACTCGCTCACTCTCCCAGTGTCACTTTCTCTATGAAAACAGGAAGGCTGCTCAACATACCAGCAAGAATTGTTTTCTTAGTTGCCAAGTATACAAATTTCATGGTATGGGAAAACTCCATCTGCCACTAAAAACCCTCGTCAGTTCCTCTGTGTCATTTCCAAGCTAATATACTACAATTGGTTTTGGTGAATCTATTTTAATAGAATAAGGTTTTGGCCTTCTTTGTTCTCTATTACCATGATGCACATTGTGCCTCCCAGGGCAGTGGATTGTACCCTGGTCATAACCACACTCTTTCAAGTGAAAGAGTCGAGGAAGTTACTTTGATGTAGCTGACATCTTCGGTCAGTAATGAGGAGGTTGATTTTGTTCTCCCTGGGACACCTCCTTTTGAATCAAGCAATCTTGGGTAAGTTTGTTGATATCACCCATCTCTGTCACTCCCCCCTCTGAGCAGGGTGGACAGCAACTGCCGCTGTTGGGATTTAAATTATTCACCAACCAATTAGTCATACCATTCCAGCTTAGAATGAATATGATTGGGCGAAATGATAGATTCCTCTTTGCTAGACCGAGCTGTAAGGGAGGTCTCTGGGAGGTCTAGCTTGCTTGGCTAAATAGATTGTACTTCTTTCAAGAATTTTCATTATAAACCTATCAACGTGTTCCACAACAACGGTCGTATGATATATCACGAAACTTTATGCACCCTTGATTCATGCTATTCCTGCCACATAACCTATCACTGCACGTGTGCCACAATCAAATAAAACTACTTTAGTTAAGGTTAGGCAATAAAACAACTTTGCTCATTCCAGATTTGGAATGTTTTTTTCCTAACATTTATTGAAGAAGGCCACTAGGCTGTTAGCGAGTTTTACTTTACTTAGTTTTACTTACTAAATCAGGTGCTTCACGTGAGCTGGGTGCTAGGGTACTACAGTAGTAGTAGTGGTGAGTAGTGCTTATTTGTTTTGTTTATTTGTTTATAAATAAATAAATATATAGCTTATTGTATGTTTACTTTAGCACTGGTTATGCTTGTTTGGGAGGGGATGCACTTACAATTTTTGTTGACTAGTAGTTCTCTTGTATACCTACGTTGAATGCACTTATTGTAAGTCACTGTGGATAAATGACTGTAAAGTAATGTAATGTAATGAGTAGCCATCCTGTAGGGAAAAAATGCATTTCATTGTAATGAACTTGATATATAAAATGTGCGCTCAAGTTGCATACAAAGCCGGCAAATAGATATAAAACATGCGCAAGCAATACATTTATATAATTGCATCTGCACCAGCCCCTTCTCTGAGACGTGGTGTTGGAGTGTTATAAGGTCTATTACTAACTTACTCAACCTATTTCTCTATAACTCCCAGGTCAGATTTATGTCCTAACGATGCTGTTCATTGCTAGCCATGACTATTTCTCTTGGCAACACTCTACTTGAAACCCTGTTTATAACACATTCATATAACACTCAAAAATAACTTTATAACAGTTTCACAGCACATTCATGAATACCAAGTCTTATGAGAGCTTTCATAAGCTATTCATGTAGATGAACATATAATTGTGTGCCATTTCCTTTCTGAGCAGGAATGTCAAAATAAAAGTCCTCCTGAAAAAGAATGACTAAATTAAATAAATCTGCAGTAATGTTACAATAGCTTCATTAAGATGCCTGGTTAGCAGGTGGCTTTATGTTTATTTTTCTCTCCACTTATAAAAAATAAGTGGAAAAACACCAAAAAGCGAATGTATCAACTTTTTGGCTGCGTAAGGCTAGCAGAGCTTTACTAACTAACAACTAGCTAACCAACCTCCTTGCTATTTATTTTGGTCCAGCAGACCCCTCATCATGTTCAGAAGCTCCTCACAAACAAATTTCAGGGCTGATCTAATCCATATAACCACTGGAATAGCCAATTTCAGTGTATACTGAATGATCATGAGTCCAACAATTACTCTGATTTGTGTGGTAAATGTCCCAAAAAGAGCTTGAAGCCTATTTTTACATGACAAATCATTCAGTAGCTGCTTTTCATAAAGTGAAAGACAGTAACAATGTCCAACATGTACATATAAGGAGGTATTACACCTGTACTTACATTTCAGGAAATCACATCATGTAGAATTTGACTATTGAAGAAGCAGGGAAAGTTGTTTCAGTTTCACAATAACACATACCAAATATCATTAATCTAAAGTACTCTAAGTAGGTCATACTTTAGCTGCATATAGCAAATATAAAAAGTGTGAACTCCTGTTGACTCTATATCAGGAAAAGATCTAGCTATCTCCTATAGCCATTAGGTGAGAAATGTAGCATAGGTTGAAGCCATAATCAACTAAAACTGTAAACCAATCGCCTTAACCAGCAAAGCTTTCATATATGACATTTCTCCTTATTAGGGATTCCTTTGTCCAAACAGATCTTCTCTCACTTAATTGCCTATTTAACTGATGTGCAAATTAACCTTGGCATTTGCAACAAAGACACTTATGTGTCACACCTCACACCTTTTTTCTTCTCTTCTTCCAACCAATTTAATTCCAAGCTCCGGATTTCATGGTCAATTTTATTTTGCTCACTCTCAAGGAGTTCATCATCAATTCTTCACAACTTTTCATGTCCCCTTTCTCTGCAGATTCACTGCAAAATTGCCTATTCAGGTTGTTAAATAACTGTGACTGCTGTAAATTTGCTGCAACACGCTGTGCTTTGAATATGTATTTGGAATGCTGACCTCTAGCAGCAATTAGTTTTAGTCTTTGTTTATCCTCTGCAGAAATCACATAGCTCTTTTCATCCTTTCATTCACAGTCTTTGTTTCATCCAAGTTAGAAGACACAGTTTCTGGAACTTGCACCCACATACATCAGGAAATCAGTCCCTGCTTTGTGCCCACTACACCTCTTGTTTCATTTGACATTTCACAGAAAACACAACTCCAAGAAATTACAAATCCCAAGCAATGATGGCAGAAGTGCATGGCTAATGACATTATGTTTTCATGTCTTGGCAATGCTTACAGACAAGCTACCTCACGGTGTTAATGCCAAGGTCAACAATATTTTACAGTTATCAAAAAAATATACTCAATCTACATCAACTATGTAACTTCAACATGTAAGCAAATGGGACTATGAAATGTTTGCATTTGCAATAGAGGGCTGCGATGTTGGTTGTTCGCTTGTTGTTCTGGATTAAAGTTTGTAAATAATTTGATTAACAATGCTGCTCCTAGTGCCACTACTACTGTAGAAGTAATAATAACAATACCTTAATGGCAATTGACACTAGTCACCACAATCTCAATTCTTTCCATTGTGTTTGTAGAGACCATGGGCTGAAATGGGAGACCAGTGCACATCGTCTCTTGGCAGAGAGGGTAAATGAGGGATCCCTAGACTCTAGGATTACCCTATTATTGAGAAGACGTTCCACTAAGCCCCCACCAGTGACACATATTCCTGTTCTATGGCCTATTCACTTTGAAATATGTCTTGTCAGGGGGGTTTACAGAAATCTGCATAATCCTTTTTCATCACAATTAAAGATACCACTGAACAATAAAATTGCTTGCTCTCTGGTTTGTTTCATGTTGCTTTTGAGAAAAGGGGCAAAGAAATATGACTGAGCGTGGCTAAAGGTTGCAAAAGGTTGGAATGAATTTGGATTGTGTCTGAAAACAGGACAGTACATGATAACATACTGTAGCTTTTACCGGTGTCCTGGACCCAATCCCCTTGACCCAGTTATCGCTCAATATCAACTGTTCTCAGCCTGAGCTCACTGTCAGATGTTGAAGATTCACTAAATGTATTGACAATAAATACATTTAATCAAAAGCAGTGTTTCAAACTGTTTCATAAAGTCGTGTGTTCTTAATAGTAGTGTGTCCACTACCTTTTGATTGAGGGAGGGAGGAGGTGGGACACAATGTCAGGGGTTACGGTATATTCATTTTTCAGTGAATGGTAATCAAAATGTGTTTCAAAATATTCACCTTTTATGTTTTTATCTGTTTATTCATTAATCTGTGATCATTGGAATCAGTTAGATTTCACAGCCGCAAAACATTGCCTTGTGAATGAGCTCAAACAGTTGGATTTTTCTATGATATTATTACAGGTCACAGTAAGTCGAAACGTTTAAATGTGTTTAGGTGAGAATGAGCATGGAGGTCCAGATCTTTATCTCACAGTGAAGGATGAAACGTATGCATATTTGACGTTCATAAAAGGTTCCAAAAATGCCCTTAAGATAATTTGGAGTTTCGATTTGGAGAACGTCACCATCAGATATACTCTTACACCGTTATAAATCAACAGTCTATGATGAAGTGTTGTAGTCTACCCACTTCCATCAGCCTGCCTCCTACTTCTACTTCAGTTAGTATTTTTTTTTTTCCCCCCTACATTTCCCAAAATTCCCATTTTTGACATGATCTTTGACATATGACCTGACTGGATTACCAGGTTACCATTTTGACTGAATTGGCCATTTTGGAAAGCTTATGTAACATGTCAGATAATTTGATGTAGGCTTTATGCCAGAATGTGTTGTTTTACTGCACCAATAAAGATTTTTAAAACATAGCTGAAAAAAGTAGCTGAATTTCTTTCTTTCTTTCTTTCTTTCTTTTTTTCTCTAGCTTTTTCTAGTCCATACATCTTGGTTGTAACAGGAGGCAGTAGTAGTTGTGTTTTTTCAGATCATATGTCAACATGGCCTCAAGTTTCACTGCTATGACGACAACCTGCAGCTTACCTCGTCTCAATCCACCACCACAGTGACCCTCACAAACGGCGTCATTAACATCAAATCCTGGATGCTGAGAAACGCGCAGCTGCATTAAATGTAGAATCGTCATCCTTTGCCCCAAGATGCTCATTAAATCCAGCAAGGGTTTAACTCACAATTGGCACTTTCACAGGATACACATCTTCCTAACTCCATAATATCAGTATCATTCTATAATCAACCCTCTCATTCCAAACCCATATCAACCAAACAGCCTAAACAGCCTTCTTTCAACTCAGATATATTGACCACTATACTCTCTCTCTCTCTATTAGACACATTTCTCCTCAATTCTACAAAAAAAGCTCTTGTAAATCATCTACATTTTCAGACTTGCAATAAACTCTAGGCCAGATACTGTATGTCTCCAAAATGCATTAAAGGTATTTGGAAAACCACCCTGTTGAAGCTTGTAAATAACAACACAATTTCAACACTGAATAGAGAGAATATAGTAAATGTTATGAGATAAGGGATAAGGATAAGGATAATAATGACAGATTTCCAATAATGTCACGTCTCGTCAATTCATTGCATGCATAATGGGACATAACCTAATAATATTGATATTTCTAGATCATGGTTTGTAGGCCTATTTGGACACTTCCACAGTCAACATATAACTGAATATTAGCTATCATGCTTTAAAAATATGCTGCTGCAATGATTCACAAACACACACACACACACACAGATACGCACACCACTTCCTTCTTCTCCCGTTCCAACAAGTCTCTTCATCAAGTCTGTGCAGTGGAAACTATGCAACAACAACGAGGCCTACGGCAAGGCACACAATTATGTATCTAAATGAGGCATTTGTTATCTGTGAGATGGCTGTGGGATATGGTAGCCTAGCCAGTCGATTTCTACCGAGGGTGATTCATGTGGCACAGAGGAGCATCTGTTTGATCAAGTGAACTACAGGGCTACTGGGTTGACACTAACAACACTGGGTTATCAGGTTATACAGTTTAGAAGATCATTATTAACTTATTAAACAGGCTACAAATACTCATAAATTGTGAGTCCTGCTTTTATCACATTATAATCTTGCAAACTAATCAAGACAGCAACCCTTTAAAATACCTATAGAGAAAGATAGTTTGTGTAAGAGAAACAAGATTATTAAAACAATCATAACCCACTTTCCCTCAACCTTCAGTTAGTGATTTCCTACATTTCCCAGAATGTCTTTTGACAACCCCCAGAGAACAGGTGTGAACTTGTTGCTGCCGCATCCATGCCATGTCGGACAAAGTGGAAAGCATTCACGCATTCCACTCGTTGGGAAGCCTTTGGTTATTGCTGGTTATTGCTAGCTAGCTCCATAGCAACAACTTAACAAGTTGCTTTGTCAGCCAAACAAACTGCAGGTAGTTAATCATAAACAGAGTCGGTTGTGCAGAATTGTACTAGTGTGGTTGACGTTAACCTTTTTTTCCCAGTCGGAAGCAAGTATTTTCAGTAACTCCCATATGACATCAATGCAGCATCAGCTGTGGGTTTTACGTGTAGAGAGCGATAGCGGTAGTGCTAGCTGTTGTTGACAGTGGAGAAAAAGGGAGGGCCGCGCCCCTTATGCAAAACGCAACATCTCTTGTCACTGCACTGCATTGTGGACTATTGAGGCTGCTGTAGGTGGAGAAATTGGTGTCTCTTCCTCTTCTATGATGGATTTCTCTCTGTATGATGATTGAACATCAGTGCAAAATGGTGAGTCTAAGAAGCCCTGGCTGCGTGAAGTCTGCGTGGCTGACACCAAAACTGTTTACTGCTGATGTTCTACATCATTGAAAACATTTCTCCTATTAAACTCCATTGTAGCTGAGCTGGAAATATCTTGATGTGTGCGTCATGTAGTCTGGCCAATTAATCACAGCAAAATTGACCCAGAATTACAAGGTGCATCACCAATAGCCGTTTTTTAACAGGGTTTTACAGTGGATTTTTCCTTTAAGGGTGAAGCACCAAGCTGTCATGTTTAAATAATTTTTTTTGGCGATGTCAAGGTGTTGCAGAGACAGTTTGGAAAATTATTTTTTTTCTGTTTTGACATCACTCTTGACACCTTTACAACTACATATTGTATGTTTTTGCTCAGACATGTGACAGTTGGGTTCTCCATGCTTTGCACTGAAGGGACTCTAAGTGCTCAGTAGGAGGGAGGAAAAAATACTCATGAATGCGGTGGTTAGCAGAAATCTTGAAAGTGACACCTCTTCCTACCTCAGCTATTCTCTCCTAAAACAGACAGTTTTTCTGCTTTCCTATGACCTCAAAGAGTATCAGAGTAAAATAAAATAAAATGCAAATTTCAAAACCTTAAGGTGTCAGTCAAGTTATTTTTCTACAAGGTTGCAACATTGCCTTACGTTCCACAGGTTTTTCACCTTTGTCAAGGATTACTAGCAATAATATAAACAAGTAATACACAATCTACAGTCTCTTGCAGGATCATTTGAAACTGCAATGTACTGCGATGCTGAGGGGAACATAATCTTGCTCAGGATGCCAAAAAAGCTACATTACATTTCCTACCTATTCCCTACCTATCCCATCTTTTTAATTCTTACTTTCCGAGATCTTACCTACAATATCAGGTGAGTAGATGCCAGAAACCCAATCCCCAATGTAGGCACCAGTCCTGGGGGTACAGGGTGTTTTCCATTGCAACCCCATCTCTGTAGTACACCTCCACCTTTTAAAATAAAATAAAAAAATCTACCTCTGTAGTGTTACTTTTGGTGTCAAACTCTAACATCCATCCACTTTTTTTTAAGTATTGAGTACTGTTACTCTATGGTCTATCTGTTTTTGTTTGATAGTATTTCACATTGTAATTCATTGCTATAGATTTGCATAAATGTTTTCTTTATAATCACATATTTTTGTCATTGTTATATATTATATGTATATTAATGTTTTTATGAAGCTCCCACCTGTTTCATACTGCACATATTTCACTTCCTACTTCAGGAATACATTCTGCCTAACATGTTCTAGGACTGGAACTGTCAGTTGCGTATGTTTATATAACCCCCATTTGCTAAATTCTGGTTTGTTTTTGTTTTGTCTATTTTCATTCTATTTTTCTTTTCTGTATCCTACTACAATTTCTCCACAGGGAACATTCAAGTTTCAACTTATCTTATCTTGATTTTATCCAAATTCAGATGTCTTTGTGTAATTTTAAATTTCAAATACGACTGTTAAAATCTTTAAAACTGAAATGTGTGCCCAAGGTTGTACTAGCCTAATGGTTAAAGAAGTGAGCTTGTGACCAGAAAGTCGCAGATTCAAATTCTTTGGACCAGCTAAGAAAATCTGTGAGGGCGCAGTGAATGAGACACAATATGACCTCCCTTGACATCTACTGTTGAGGCGCTATTAAGTAAGGCACTTAACTCCTCCTGGAACTACTCCACCAAGTCATTGTAAATATGAAATGTGTTCTTAGCCAACTATGCAATATGCTACAAGAGGGTGTGCTTTTCAGTGATTTTAGAACAATTACAGCATTTTGAGCATTTTTGCTAGTAATGTAATAAATGTGTTTTCTATAACTGCCATGGATGTAGAGTCACAGGTGTACAAATCAAAGTTGAGTTGTCTGTTTTGATTTTGCCAACTTGAGTGGTCTTAATATTTGTGACTTAATGTAACATTAAAACATCAATAAATCATTATCACGTTAAGTTTGAGATTTAGCAGCCTCTACCAGCCTCTACACTGCATTTTACCTTCTGTGCCACTGGGCCAGATTTCTGAAATCTGTTGGATTTCCTGCAACAAAACAGGAAGAGGGCGACTGTTCTTCAAGTGCAAGCGGAGTGTGTGTATGTATGAGTATGCATACAACAACAACAAGTGCTTACCTTAAGCCAGCTAAAATAAAAGATAGGACTTCGAGTCAAATCTTAACGGAAAAATCCACCCTAACAATGTTTTTAACAATGTTAAAAAACAGCTATTATATATCCCTTGCATTCCTGGGCCCCTTTTGTTGTTTGGATGTGTATTTATTTTATTCCCACAGACAACTAGCCAAACATAGCTGACATGATGTTACGTCAAGATAGTTCAAGTGCAACTACGATGGAGTTTAATGGGATAAAAAATTGCAGCTGGGATAAAAAAAACATCAAAAAACATTAGGTTTTGGTGTCAACCCCTCAGAATGAAAGGGCAAGGACTTCTTTCTAGACTCACCATTTTGCACCAACGTTCAACAATCATACAGGGAGAAATTTAGTGTAAAGGCAGAGATACCAACAGTAGCCTCAATAGTCCATAATGCAATGCAGCCACAAGTCATGTTGCATGTTGAGTAAGGGGCACAACTCTTACTTCATCTTGTCGGGAAACCATTGCTGTTGCAACCGCTATCCTCATTGTTCTGTCCACCTACACGTAAAACTAACGGCTGAATACAAGTCCAGGCACATTCTCTGGGGTTTGACAAAAGGCATGAAGGAAAGGAAAAAATAAAAAGGTAAATTGCAACACTACATCACAAAACAAACCTCCTGGAATACACTGAACATCAGAGATTGATGATATATAACAGTGTAAGAGTATCTTAGGGTGGAATTTTCCTTTAGAAATAAATCCCTTATTGACAAGCATGTGTTTCAATGTTTTATCCAGTCAAAACGAGGCTCAGGTGTGCCAGGGCAAGGCCAATCAGCTGTGCCTTTTTTTGATAGGTAGAAATCAGTTGTCACTCCAAACTTGTCTGTGAGGTCAGTGGAGGGGGGCTTTAACATGCCATGAAAGTGGTTCCACTACAGAAAGAGGGGCGTATAAACCTTGCACATCCTTTGATATACAGCTTTATTTGGCACTATCTCATTGACAGTATCTAATGCCCAAGTAGTCTTTCCTAGTTGTAGTTGCAGCTGCAGCTCACACCGCCAGCGTTAGTTAGTTAATGTTAACAACCTCAGTCAAGATATATTACAAATACAATGTAGGTAGCAAAAGCAGATTTTTATTTCCTCTCACCCTAAATGAAAATTAGACAAGCATTCATTTTGTTTTATCATTATAACATTAAAATTAAAAAAAGGACTTCCAACCTTAAAAATAAAACCTTTATTGAAGTGTTTTGATGTTTTTACAATTTTATTTTGAAGGCAAAATGGCCTTGCCGCTGATCTTGTTCTAACTATCTCTAGCTATCTTGAGACAGCTTAGGAACGTGAACACAAAAACACTACACACAAAACATTACACAAACTTTTACTATCGAAAGAAATTGTACCCATTGTTATAGTTATACGTTACCATCTTAACGCAACATCAAAGTGATTCCTAAAAACCTTGCCCATCCTTTGATATAAAGCATTATGGGGCACTGTCTCACTGACAGTATCTAATGCTCAATTAGTCTTTCTTATTTGTAGTTATAGTTCTAGTACCAGTATGATTGGTGATACACACTTAGATTGTTACATGGTCACATGTGTGCGTCTATCATGGGTTTTACAATAGCTTGAAATTTGACTCTGACAGCCGGAGCTATCTGTTTTAGAATTAGGGTTAAACTGATAACCTTGTCTGTTTGACTGTTTGATGCACCAAATTGTGCTAGATCTCTGTTGTTTCCCCCCATATTAGCAATACATAGGACATAAAGTTAATCATAATCATATCAAAGAAATAAAATAATTTGTTCACTGCTTTCAGATGTGAACAGGCGGAGACACGAAGAAAGCAAAGCCTTGATACGCATTGTCTACACTAACCTCAGAGCCAACCAGAATGAACTGATGACTTTTGACCTTGATAAAGGGACGCTGAACCCCTAAGGTCTCATAAGCTTGGTGTTGATGGGTCAGAGAGAGAGTTAGCTTAGCATATAATTAATGCTTAATAACCCCTGGTTGTTTGTCAACACTTTTCCCACTGTCTTTTTCCATGCCTTATAATCTTCAGAGTGCCTGCAGGCACAGCATTCTCTGATAGCATCTTAAGCCTCTTGTTCCAATACCCTGGTCTGGCAGTAACAACACTGGGCAGTCACTCATTTACAAGCAGAGATAAATGCACAGTCCTTAATCTGTCTCCAGTTAGGTCTCAAACAACACAGCATAGCACAGGCCCACGCCTTTAGCCCCTCCTCAGGCTTAGTTCTTCCATCAACTCTGGTGTTGCCATGTAGACTACCTCTACTCTCACCTCTGTCACCTGCCACACAGGTGCCAAGTGATAAGCACATACATGACCATGAAAAGGTCTGCCATTACTAAGGATAAACGTGAAGGAAAATGTCAGTTTTTATGAGTTTTTCATACATGTCCATTATTTTTCCACTGCTATGGACACCTTTTAGACTCTTATTTCTTTATAGAAATAGCTCACTCATCTTTGAAACTGTCAGCAGTTTCTGGAAGCGTAGCATTTAAATTAGTTGACTCAACAGGAACAATGTAGAGTGCATTGTAATTGATAGCTGTAATTTTTATTTTACCCATATCAATTATAAACTAAAAACTACTCTACACTTTTTAGGTTCATGTAACCAAGAATCACATGAATTGTAATTAAAGTCACAAGGAAACGTCATTCTGTAAGTTGACGTATTTCTGGTTGGGGTGGGACACAATGCAGGGAGGGACAGTGGGTGGGTTGGACCACGGAAACATGACATGGAAACATGGAAAGTGACTCAGTGGTTTGCATATCATTTTGAACTGTCACAAACTCCAGATTCATATGTGTACATTATGATATGGAGAATTAGATAAGGAGAAAACGTTTACATGTGTCTATGTTATTGTGACTTTAATAGGAATAGGAAGTGGCCAGTGGATAAAGTAAAATTAAGGAAATGAGGCAAAAAAGCATGCCCTGTGGAGGAAATGTTTTGTCTGTATGGATTAACACAACCAACTACAACTATAACTATAACCATATTAGTATCTTGTTGCAGTGCCTGGTGGATTTATTGTTTTGTAATCAAGGTTAGAGCTTTGCCATTGTCAGGATTCATGATGCACATATACCGATATGTGTTACCTTTTGAACAAAACATACACTAATGTGAAAGAGCAAACATCTGCATTGTTAAACATCTGCATTGAGTGTCTTATGGCCTGTGAGCATGTGAGATACTTATGCAGCATCAGTCCAGAGTTTAAACTTCTCGTGGAGATTTTAATTTGGCAAATGTGTCTAATTAAAGATGAGTGCTATCTTTAATGATTAGCTCATTATTGACAAAATTGTGGTTTCCATCTCTTGTATTACGTAAAAAAAAAAAAGTCAATATCTCTGAAACAAAATTATTACAACATTTCGTGAAATTTTTCCTGAAGTGGGCTGTGAATTTTCACCCAGTTCTGTTTAAGTCACTCGTGAGCTAAAGGAATTGAAACTGTCAAGCAAGGACAACAAAATCAGTCACTGCTATATAATTATTGAGGAAAAAAAGAAATAATTAAATGTGTGAGTCACTTACACAAGCTCATTAAAGCTTATGCTATCCACTCTATTTTCTTTTTGGTTTGAATGAGACAAAAGGAGGACAATATCCCATTAAATGCTGTTTCCACATCCTATTCATTTGAATTGGTACTGAAGTGTCAGTGTTTTTCTCTGGATTAAAGTCTGATAGCACTCCAAGGAAGAATGATTCCCCCTTTGAAGACTTGTGAATACACACAACGAAAGACAGACTGCGAGAGGGAGAGAGAAACAGAGAGAGGCAAAGAGAGAGAAAGAGATGAGAGGCAAACATAATGGAAGAATGCTTCTAATGCACTGTCTGTAGAGGGTGAATTAGGAGGCAAATAGTGTGATTATTGTGTGATGTGGTGGTGGTAGTGGCGGCGGTGGTGGGATCTTGCCAGCCCCAGGATGCAGATAGAAACCACCAGGGGTACAGGAGGGGAGCAGGCAATTGTGATTTATGGGTAGCAGCGGGCTGATAAGGCAGCTCCCTTCATTTAATGCCTTATCGCCTGCGTTAAAGAAAGGCCACAATTTGCAGCATTCTTAAAAGCCCCAGATGTGACTAATCTCTGCAACCTTCCAGACAATCTGTCTCAGGAAAAACTATAGATCACTCAGTTGTCTTACTGATCTCGGCCTCTTCTGCCTTTAGCATAGCCACAGCGTGCGAGGAAAGTGGGAGAGAAAAAATGTATGTGTGTGTGTGTGTGGGGGGGGGGGGGGGGCTTTGTGTGTGTGTGAGTGAGAGGGACAAAAAAAGATAACATGAGACCTAAATCTCAAAGTGTCCACAACTTTCATTTTTTTGGTTCCTCAACTTAATAAAAAAATCAGGCATTGGTATATTATTTTAAATTGCATATTGTTATATGTAAAAGTGTAGAGAGGAGATAACGGTTCAAAGTTGGAATCAATTGAGTGGATTAAACATTCTCATTTAAGTCCATCACATAGTGCAGCCTCCGTAGAGATGCTTTGTGATTGAATTAAGTATTGAAAATGCCTCTTGTTTGTAGACACAATCAACTCCAGCACCGTGTCAGGTGTCTCAGTACTGTTCTACCAATAAAATGTAAACTTGACATAGCCACACTCCTGATCAATACTAATCACAGAAATAATTACCCACTGGAGCTTAGGAATACCATTGATTTTTAAGGCAGTTGTTTGCATTACTGTCATATCTGATCTTAATAGCCTAATCTTAAAGATGTTTCACTTGAAGTTTGGAGTCCACAACTATGTTGCGTAAAATGCATGAATGTCATTGCAAGGTCTAATCAATGTATATTGATGTATTGAACACCAGCTATAGCAACTTTTATGATGTGTGTGGCTGCATTTCCCTGACTGGACTTGAACATAAGCAACAGACAGAGACTACTGGGTATGGAACAGTTCTATTCATGTACAAAACAGTGCAATGTAGCATAGAAATAAATCAGTTCACCTTAAAAACAAACAATAACAATACAATAACTGAGAGCAGGAAATATTGATCAGTTCAGCCATAATGACTGCAAAGGTTACTAAGGTGAACTCATGAGATGTGTCTGCGAAACAATAGCACATACATATCCCCCCAATAGCCTCAAATTAACAGGACAAGGCTGACACAATACTAGCTAATGGTACACACGATGGTTTGCATATTGATAACCTGTAAGATTTTCCACTTCACTTATTACACAAATCAAATTGTGATACCTTATCAGGCACATCCCTCAGTTGAGTTCTGCTAATAGTTTTTCCAGAGATGTGCAAATAGCTGGAGGGAAGTGAAGCAGTGTTCATCCTCAGGTCAATCATCTGCAACGTGACATAGCCTGGTAATCCTTCCTGCTCCATCATTCACCTCTGTGATTAGCACAAGTGCTACCATCCTGCCAATGTATGCAATTTTTAATTCAAAGCTTTTATCTTTCTTTAAATTAAGTGCATTTATTTATTTTTGTATGCCTCACTGTGTTTTACAAGTGTAATTAGTCTGGGATAGTCAGCAGTTGATTTTTTTTTTCATTCTTAAGTATTCATGAAACCCAGTGATCTGACAAATGGAATTTTTCAGCACGGTAGCATCTCGAATCTCAGACCTTATTCCAGCAGATAATCCTGTTTAAATATCCAGCCTGATTTATACAACCTAGGTAGGGAGAGACCACCGATTGCCTTTGAACACATGCACATAGGCAGACATACATGCAAACCCATGCATATGTGCACACTTGCATGCTTGCACAAAGACACAAAGTAAACGCAACACATCTGTAACAATCAAGCATCTTTGCTGATGATTATTCTCTAAAGGGAAAAGAAAATGAGCAGAGAGAGCCTCGCTGTATTTTCAGTTAGTGTAAGGTCAGGGCTGAACAGTCATCTGACCTCCATACTTGTGTAATGGTAAATGTCCTACCAAGCAACAGTATCTGCCCTAGGCTGCTGTAGCCTTGACTTTGCCGCGTTGGTCCATTCCCAGTTTACCAGGCTAATTCATCATGAGGACTCCTCTAACACCAAGGTCAGTTACATAATGAGGAGGTCAATGTGATAAACGCAAACCGTCTGATTGGATCAAAACCAGGCAGTAAGGGTCCAGAGACGACCACCTTACTGTATCCCATTCATAAATGTTCTATTACATACACAACCTTGTGACTTAACATGACCCACGGTTGAATTCCCTGTTGCTGTTATGTTTCACACTTCGAACAGACGGCCCACCATAGCACTGGCAGCTTGTGCATTGTTTACTCTCCTCTCTTTGTTATGGTGGTCCACTGGGAATATCCTACAAGTGAAATGGCATTTGACAGGGTTTGTATGATGTGGGAGGAGGGGGATTGTGTGTTGGGAGTCACCTATTTTCTCAGGAGGCAGGGCCTTTTGCTCTGTTGGTCCACACTGTGCACCCTATCCACTCGGTCTCCTGCCCCCTCCTCTGTCTCTGTCTCTCTCTCTCTCTCTCTCGCTCTCTCTCTCTCTCTCTCCCCACTGCTCCAGCCCGCCTGCATGCCTGACAGACAGACAGATGCTATCTCCCGTGCATCTCCAGCTCTGGGGCCTCTATCACTCTCCACAAACAGCCCTATGCTTGCACACAGGCTGCAAATTTCGTCTGCCTCTCTCCCTTTAGATAAGGGGCAATATCAGTGACAGAACATATTTTATGTATGAAATGTAGCTCACGACAAGCAGTCAAGCATTAGGTTTGTTTAAATAGATGATTCTTATCTGTATTCTTTCAACACAGAGTTTGACATTGTTCTCTGTTTATTTTTCTTTGCACACAATTCTTTTTATGCTATCTAGTCCTACAATTGCCTTTTAGAGAGGTTCCTGTCCGGGGGTTGAATTCATTGCTATTTTAATTATAGCTGCTTACTACAGTAGGACAGACTCTGTGAGAAACATTCCTGCCCTGCTGCAGTTGTACTTCTTCTTCCTAAACCCATCCAGTCAACATTCCAGCGGATTATTTGCCAGGGATTTCTCTTGTCAAAGAGACGACACTTTTCTCCCTACTGTTGGCTGTTGTTAGCATCAGATATTGGATGATTTCCATTTAGTGCTTAGGTTATGGTTGTCAGTTTGTGCCCAGCATTTTTGTAATGATGGAAATAAGATCTCACATATGCCATGAATCTAGCTGACATAATAGTTTGGTTTGTGTGTGTGTGTGTGTGTGTGTGTGTGTGAGAGAGAGAGAGAGAGAGAGAGAGAGAGAGAGAGTGAGAGAAAAAGAAAGAGAGAATGAGAGAAAGTGTGTGGGGGGTATCAGGAACAACAAGATTAGCACATTTCAGGTTTAATACGTATTATTTAGTAGTATTGTTGCTACTCATTTATGCTATTATTTAATTTCAGAAAAAAGCAATGGTTTTATGAAACATTATATAAACACTATTATATATCTAATACACCAAACCCCACTTCATAGTGTGAAACACTACCACAATAACTACCATTCATATCTATTATAGCTACAAAAAACTGTAAACTTGAATGTGCAGTACATGTATATTTGTCCTGATGAGATATGTTTTTTAGTTAATGCAAGCCTTGTTTTTCCTGTTCCAACTGGCCTTTCTTAATATGTCCTGTCGGGGTTTGTCCCCTAAAACCCCAAAGCGAAGCCTCACCCCCATGGCACGCACACAGAGGGGGAAGCATGCAGGTCATTACCATAACAAGCTGGCGTGTTTCTGAAGATACACTTGTTCAGAATAGACAGGGGCAAGAGGGGGGTAGGCTGGGGTGGCAACACAGGCCCAGTTTATTTCAATAACAACAGCCAGACACAAGGCCTATCTAGTCAGACTTTGAATGAAACACTTGGGCTCTGATGGAGTGATAAGACACAGATGCTAAAAAGGAAGGCTGCTGAAACGGCCTCTTGACCTCCCTTTGCTTTATTATCGAAGAGAGCAAATTAAACTGCCCACAATAGACACAGCATGTACTCTCATGTACAATTATGAACCTGGTTAAACTGGATAAATGTTTTGTAAATTTTGTAGGAGACTTTTACAAATTAATTATTTTCAAAGTAAAATGTATTAATATCATTGAAGAAAAGAATCGAAGGAGAAAAAACAATTTCAACCCCACAATATCACCAATCAATTCACCGTTGTGTGAACCTGTAATACGTAGCCTTCTTAATGTTAATTACAGAGAGATAATTTTCACATGAATGGCGCCGTGTTTACTGTGGGGCCACGGATCTCTCCCCGGGGAAGACTGTGTCAAGAGCTTTACACATAAACAGATGTGGTGTTTGGTTTTTACACAGGTAATCCTTTAGGTTAAATCTGTGCTAAACTCTACACTCAGAAACACTGTGCCTTATTATTTGTATAGATACAACACACACTTAGATTTAGAAGGAGATGTCCTAAATCTCAGCTTGATTTCCTATGTTAACTGTGGCTTAGCCGTGGCTGGGCTGGGTGCAGGAGAGCCTGTTGAGAGTTAGTGGAGTAGTTGTAAATATGTGGTAACACTTTCAGTGGTAATCCTCCTGCACAAAGAATTGCCAGAGATTATGGACCGGTTGTCTGACAGAGAGAATCCTCCGGCACAATCAAATTCCTATGGCTGCTGAGATTTGTAGAGGGCACAATGCTGTACTGCTCAGCTCGCCAGTAATGTGAGGGCAAGCTATTCCCTAAATGGAAAGCTAAGAAGCAAATATAGCATGAAGTGCATATTAAGTAAACAGAGGTTGCCTAAAAATATGGTATCATAACTGAGAACGGTAGCCTGAGAACGGTATTTTACTTTTTTTTTTTCTGAAAGATCGCAGTTGGTATCCATTAGAGTGTTCTTCATGATTTCTGGTTGACCTCTGCCTGTCCTCTCCTGTTGATCCCCCCCGACCCTCTGCCCTGACCCAAGCGGAGACGACATGAAAACCCCAGCCTCCTCTCCAAGCACTGCACAGTCACCCTCACTGACACATTTTGAGTGGGGTTGAAGGAAGTGAAGTGAAGAGAGAGTGTGAGGGAGCGAGAAACCCCGCCACAGCCCCATAGCCTTGAGGATGAATAGAAGATAGAAGCCGTTTCATTTCAAAATCGGCCTCTGCACTTGGCTGAACCTACAATAAAAGTTGATAATTGAGAAGTGAAAGAGTGGGATCAATATGACTGTGAAAAAATGGAGGCTTGGGCTTATGTTTAATACAGTTTAACTGATATTTAATATTTTCTGCTTTCTCTCTCTTCTTCTCCTTTTGTCCACATTAAAATACTTCAAAAAGAATTCTAATAAAGTGGAAATTAAAAGGAGCGTAGATTGGGGTTGGAAAGAGAGGCCTCTAATCCCGCTATCTCTTAATAATTCAAAGTCTCTTTTATTTTCTGAATAAAAAGCGGAATTAATCTGGCACTGTGAAGCTGTCCTCTCTTCTCACTGTTTAAATAAATCCCCGTTCGTACATTAGACGCGAGGAGGCCGGCTCTGGCTCCTCGCCAAGCTCTGTGTCAATTCCCTCCTGCCTCTTCCCTTTCTCTCCCAGCCCCTCTTTATTCCCTTTCTTTTGCTTTCTGCCAGGGAGGGACCTATGAGAGAAGCCATGCCACCAGAGAGCCGCTATCTCCAGAACCTGCTCAGCACACAGGCCTATCACAGGCAGCTAAGACCACTTAGCTCAGGCCGCCAAAAGGCACCCTTATGAAACTTTACCCAGATATTAGGGCACTGTGAAGCCAAATGATATATTACAAAGGCATTGTGTAAGGGGTGACCATTTATAATATTTATATAAGGCTGCCCCAGCTTTCAGGAGAAGTAGAGTTACTTTTTTGGCCTTTAACAGAAATAGAGTGGTGGGCATTTCATCTGTCCACAGAGCAGCCTAACTAATACATAGTGTTAGTAAATGTAAATATGCAGTAAAATGAATTGGAATAATGAATCATATCATTATTTGGTGTAATTGTTTACTATGTTTCATTGATGATTTATCCAGTGTTTCTGTTCTCTATACGAGGGACAATTTGAACAATTCCACAATAAGTAGTGGATGGCTAAGTCGCACAGCTTTACAGAAGACAAAAGACAAGCCTTTGAAAACTGACACCATGAAATAAAAGGAGCTTAGGCTTCAAGAGCAAAACTGAGTAAACGAAATAAACAGAAGAGGGGATGGGAGCATGAGCACATGGGCCTGCAGGCTCCTTGATTAGCCTGCCTTCTCTATCAGTCCAGAGACTGCCTGTCTTTGGAAACCTCTCGGCAGAAGGTCTCTCCACCATGCCCATAAACTCCTCCTCTAGTGGTGCTGTGGGGTAGGAAGCTGCTAGCCAACACAACTGTTTATGCTGGTGCTCTATGCATCCCAGTGCTTCAGCTGAGATGTGGGATCAGTGCTGAGGCTGTCCTTGCTCTGATAGACGCCCATTGTGGCATTGTAGAATCTAAGATCCTGATCCTGATCCAGCCCGATCCTGGATCAGCGTTCCCACTCTCTCCTCTGTGGTCAGAGATTTATGGCATCACTTTCCCTCTCTGTTCTTCTGCATATGCTCTGGCTCAAACTGCCCACACTTGTGAGAGTGAAGATACTTTCCTTGGAGACCTATGCTCTAGTTGAAAGACAAACAATAGCTTTTTTCTTCTGCTGCTGAACATTCATTCAGCAAGAAACTCTATTTGAAAAGTATACCAGTGTCATTCAATTGGCTGTGTGAGATTTAACAATATGCTGGAAAATATCAGTAACTTCTCAAGGCACAGCCTTGGACTTCTGCACCCTACAACCAATACACACATCTCATTTTATGTGTTGAAAACACCTTGATTTTGTGAGGCTGTTGGAAATGAGATTGACATGCCAGGTCTAGGGCCAAGTCTTTTTGAAACCCAGCATGATTCTTTTTTCACAGCTATATTGCTCCTCACAGAAATCTCTACTTTGTGTTATCAAATGATAAAAAATATGAAGAGAAGTAGGGAATAGAGGAGGCCCACAGGGAAAGTGTAAAGGTGTGTCTTAAGTTCCCTGAAGGCAACAAAAAGTCATTTTCAGTGAGGTACGCGCTATTTTTATTTATATATCTCCTTCGCTCTGTTTCTTCATACATACTGTTTGTCGGGCTATCATTATACCAGACAGATAGGTGGGGGTGAAAACCATTTGCATTAGCATCACTGTCTGACTCCAGGCACTAAGCAATGATACTTTATTCCATACCATTCAGAGGGCCATTATCGCTCTACCCCCCTCTGTCCCCACTTTCAGCAGGAAACTCACACACACATGCACACACAATTACACAACGCACCACACACACTATTCCCATCCACCCCTATCGTGCATAGCATCTCGTGCAACACTGGCACAGAGGTACAGGACGGGTGAGGGAAGTGGAGGGGAGGGACATTTCCGGAGGGGGGTCCTGGCATGTAATTGTCCTGGTGAGCACTCAATAGCACCTTAAACCAAGCAGGCAATCTACAAAGCTGTGCAGTGAAGGAGGGAAAGGCCCTGTGGCTATGGGGACCCTAATAGGAACTTCTTTCTCACAGAGATAAATGGAGAAAGTTCCTTTTATTTATCGGTAGCTGCTGTTTGGGACTGGGGCTATCAAAGCGCAGCAATGCTATTTATCCCTCCAAAAAGGATTCGTCCGACACAGGGCTAAGGGCGAAAGAGGGAAAGAGAAGGCTAAGGAGGAGGGCGACCAGTGGAAATTGGCAGAAACAGAAGGTCAAACTGTTTATCTTTTTATTCCCATGTCTCTCCTTCTCCTTCATTCTTCTAGGACTGTCCTCTCTCAGTTTACCTGTTGTGGTACAATTCTCGGCTTCAGTAACAAAACTACTTTGGCAGCTGTTATATAAGTTGGCTTGTTCCTATATAATGGGGCTAAGGTGAGTGAATGATTCATTTTTATACATCGATAATACAGAGGAAACAGTAGTGATAGTGACATCTGAACAAATGGAATGAATTCAAACTGAACCACAAAAAACATAGCCTCCATCCATGTCAGGGTACTTGCTTTGCTTTGACAGAGACTTGTTCTCCCTACTGCAAATGTTAGCTTATCAAATGAACATGCCAAAGCAAGATATGGCCCCTTAACCACTTCTCACCTATATCATTAAAACAACAGACAAGGAAATGTCACATCCCCAGGCACTTGTCCCCTCCATGTCCTGAGCATCACATGGCGGACGTCTGCGAACAAGCTCACCGTGATAAAGCATGATGCTGTGGGTGTGTGAGTCTAGTTAAATCAATGGCTGTCTACATGTCAACCACCATGACCCTCCACACTTCTGCAGGGTTCATACTCCATAAGGCCGAATACAATGAAAGATAAAGATAATGATAAATGAATGAAGTGTATTTTCATTTCATTTTCATAGCCAATATTGCTATTGGCAGCTACTAATAGCAATATTAATAATTTTCTAGCCAGATCTTTTTACTACACCGTGTCCTGGCACCAGCCCCTGAATCACCAACCACACACAAATGGTTTATTGCTAACGTTTATTGCTAATTTGTGGATAATGAGAGAAAGCAGCCCAAATGCAACCTGGGTGTCTGGCTAACAATTTTCAAAATTTTTAATTAATAATAAATTACTGTGTATTTTTTTACTTTTTTGAATAAAGAGATTAAATCATGTGACCCAAAGGGAAACTAACCTGTCCACAACTTGTGGAAGAGCTCTTGCAATGCTGATGGATCATATCGGATTCATCTCAGATTCATTTCATCACTTCCTGGCCAGTGAGAACATCTCATTTACGTCAGTCTCGACTACAGTAGGTGTCCTGGCACAAAGATGGCTCTCTTTGAAGCCAAGCATGGTTTAGGAGGTGAAGGAGGACTGGGCAAGCCACACACTGGTGATGAATGACTTCACTGATCCACTACTGTCTATTTCCGTCCTCTAATCCAAGTGGGAATGCCCACATCAAAGCCTGGCTCTATCCTAAGAGGAATTCCCCTCATACTTGGACATGCAAATGAGTAGGGCCTCCTCCAGGCCCCCACACCTGATTGAGGCGTGCAACGCCATTGCCAACGACGTGCCATGGGAATTACATACCAAGGGACGGCATCCAATTGGACCAAACTCTCCCTAAGCAATTTGCTTTGGCTTTATTCACTGGCATAGACAGGCATGGCAGCACTTCCTTTATTTCACGGCCTTGCCGCAAGATTTCTGGCTGGACCTCGCTTGGAAGCCATATTATGGCTGAGAGAGGAGGAAAAGGGGGATTTGGTTTTTACAAAAGAATAGACCATGGAACCGTGTCTGTGTCTCTGCTCATTCAGGTTTTTGGGATGTTTTCACTTGTTGCCTGAGCTTATGATAAGATGGAAATAGAGGAGGTGTTCATGATTCTCCTCCTGTTCCTGATCCTAATTGAACAAAACAATTATAGATGCTCTGAGTTAGCATTGCCAAGCAAGTTTTCAATCCTCAGTAACAAAGGAAAACATGTACGTCATTATCTAAAGCGACTACATTGCTAATTACTTTGTTTGTTTCAATGCTTTATAAATACAAAAAAGAAAAAGAAAAACATCACATTGTTTGCTTACATTTTTAGTGGAATGTATTCCATTATTGCTGTACATAAACTTACACTACACAAACAACAGGTCATGTAATAATTCAGGGCTACTCCTGTTTAAAATGCTTTTTTTATCATGGGCGTGGCTCCCATTATAGTTGGGCAGGACATGTCCCACACACTTTTTAAAATAACATTTTTGTCCCCCTCAAATTTTAATGGAATTAGAAAACCAAAAACAGGAAAGAGCTAGGACAAGCAGACTACCCATTGAACTAGTGAGAAGGTAACATTAGCGAGTCATTGCTAACCCCACCACTAGACTAGGCTACTGTCAGGTTGACTCGCCATGGCATCGTTTTGTGATTTTGAATTTTGAAGCTCTAGTAATGTAGATTTGATAGAATTCAATTGCTCTAACATTATAAGCTTATGACTGTAATGTTTTTCTTACAGAATGTATTCAAATTATAATTATAATTATTTTTTTCAAAATAAAACCATATATGCACCACCTAAATTACTGGACATATTTTCTTGATTTTGCTAATCTCAACAGAAACAATAGAAGTGTCATTTTAGTGATTTTAAGTTGTTTGGAAATGCAGAAAATCAGTTTTAGATCATACCGAGATCCCCCGCTTTTATTTGCCCCCCCTTCCACTTTGAACACAATGGCTACGCCCACTCTGCAAATATAATTCAAGTGTGTGTGTCTGTGTGTGTGTGTGTCTATATTAGGGAGTTGGGTTACTTTAAGCATTCCCTCGTCCAAGAACCCATTATTTTAAACCAACACTCTGCCAAGAATGCATCCCTCCTTCACTCTTTAAACTGTCACCTCACCGCACACGTACATGAGAATATCACACAGCCCAGAAGCAGCTTTAAATACATAATCTTCCACGTTGCAATAAAAAGCATAAATAGAAAAAAAAGACAACAGAAAGGAATCACCTTGCATAACAAGATTATTATGAATGTTACAAGACTGATAGTCCCAGTAACTCTTTAAGTCAGGGCTTCACTGCTCCAGAATGAGTTGGTCCTAGTCCTGGTCTCTAGATGAGAGTCAAGAAGAATGTCATCCAGCTCCCTGCACACTCCCTGGAAATGGTCGGGGAACAAGGGAAGAATAATAGATATTTCTGTGAGCAAAAAGGGAATTTATGTACATGTAGATGAGAAGGAAGAAAACGGGTCAGTGACTGCGGCCATCTTTCGGAGAACAAACTTGGCTGAGGGAGCAGGAGCACAGGTTTAATTTCTGCTCAGCCATGCATTCACCAACCAGAACAGCAGAGGGTTGCTATCACTGTGACTACAGTAAAAGGCCGGGAGTCTCTTTTGGGGTCACAAAGTGGGTTTTCTTTCCTTGTAGATAATGAGATAGCGGAGAGGCGAGTGCCATGGCCTCTTCTTGGAGAGCTCTTATACGTGGCTCTGAGACCTCTGTGACTTCACGCTTTAGCTGGGCTCCGCTCACACGCCCCTTCCATAATTAATACGTCTTAATTGCCTTGCTGCTCCGGTCGCTGTCCCAACATTATTTTTCCACTCTCTACAGGTTTAAACATTTGAAAATCTCTTCAATCGGTCGGCGAGGGGACCGGAAGAACATTGAAGCTTTTGTGCCCTGCACAAAATAGACAAAACAGCCACAACATGGACTTTTGTGTTGTCATCAGAATAATAATGTTTATTACTTTTAGAAAAGCAGAGGGACCGCAACCCAATCAGCACAAATTCACTAGAATATTTAACATTTATGAGTAAAACTATATCTCTTTAAAATGTGAATTTTCATTGTTAGCACAACCATTTTCTCTCTGTAGAAATATAGTTTATTCAATTGGATTTGGAAAGCTTTAAGTAGTATGAGCCAAACTCCACACCTTGGTCTATGGCAACATGCCCCACTTTACTCTCACTCTAGGATTCCCCACCCAGAAAGCCCTGCCTGGAAGATTTGTGCCTTTCTTGTGGTCCTTTCATAGAGCAAAGAATGCTGCTGAAAGGCAGGGCAGGCTTCTTCACTGCCCCGGGACCAGTCCAAATTGTAATCCTATTCCTCTGTTTATCAAAAAGAGGGAGAGAGCAGAGAGAGGGAGGCATTGAGCTGACAGCTTGATTGTGATGCTCCTGTCTGATAACTCAGCTAACCTTATCCATCTATTTCACCTCAACCTTGCAGCCATGTCCCCAACCCCCTTCCACCTGCTTTGCTCTAGTCCTCTACCCTGTGAGAGGCCACACAGACACACAGACACACACACACACACACACTCTTCCTCTCTTTCTCTCTCTCTTTCCCTCATACACACACACAAATAATCACTGCACACCTCTGACCCCTTTATCGAGTGTCAGTGTTAATCCTCATCTCTCTGCTCAATGCAGAGCACAATCATAGAGACCCGCAGGACCTGCAGTTAGCACTGTGGTTAAGTAGCCCACGGTGAAGAAGTCTGTGATAAAGGTGGCACAAAGGGTCAGTAGCTGCTAGGAGCACAGGCCCAGGCCCATGACTGGCCATGGCCTTGAGACAGGACAAAGAGGCGGGGTGCGGAGGACGCACAGAGTAATAGAGGGATTGAAGAGGAAGAGGAGGACAAAGAGAGCATAGCACTAGGGTGAGGGTAATGTACCGGGGTAATATGAGGTACAGGTGTGGGAGCGGAGACAGTAGAGCATGAGAGTTCATAAAAATAGCTAGCTACAGTACATAAAGTTGTTTATCAAAGTTGTTGAGTGCTGAACACACCAGAGGTCAGAATCCCATATATGGATCTGGAGTTGAACTAGCATGTACATTAGTCAGCCTGGCAGGCGTCCGGTGACAAGAAACAATGTCACACTAATGCCAGTTAACTTAACGGATGTTTTGCAATTAAGATCTTCTAATTACTCTATAATGAAATATTACACAGTTCCCATTAAATTACACTTGCAGGGGATTTTTACATTGATGGACTGTAGAGTGTTGATAAGTAACATATTTAAATTGAAGCAATTTGCAGGTTTTATGTTAACATCCAGCGGCTGTGATTCAGTAAATCAATCAAACACAGCATAGGTAGCTTTAATGACATTCTCATATGTTCAGAAAACATTAATCTTCTCTGCTCATACCGCTGTAGTCTACTCTTGTCCTTGGGACCCTCATACGACACATGACATGCAGCCACCGACACAGAAACAGAAGCAAACACTGGCAGACAAGCACATGCGTGTACACACACACACACACACGCACACACACACACACTAGGCAGCTCCACTGTCAGAGATAAATGATGCCTGACACTGTGGCCTGGAGAAATGGGCTGACTGAGCAGCAGTGAGATGAAGATACCTCTCACAAAGGTACCCTGAGCCAAACAAGTAGTGTCCCTGGGAAACCTGGACGTTGACTTCTGTTGCTTGAGGGCCACATGTCAGTCAAAACAACCTCTAAACAACCACTTTGAAAGCTTACCAAGTTTATCACCTGAGCTTGAACCACAAACTTGATTCACAACTTTATGGCAGGGTGAAAAAACTGCCATCTCCATTCAAATACAAATGAGGAACCGTGCAATGATTTTAGATTTCTGCTTTTCTCTAATATTCAGGCGTATTTGTTATTTTTATTTATTTGTTATTATTTATTTGTTGTTGGAGCCAATGCTCTCTTTTTATTCTTCTGTTGACTATGACTAATGTGAGTTCAAGAAGATACTGAAGACTTTTAATGTGATGTCTTTCTTTTGTCCCGAGAAACAATAGCAGCTGTTGCCCAGGGGCTTCGTGGTGTTGTGGGAGCCCCAGACACAGACAGGAAGGGAGGGCTATATACAATGTTCAGAAGCTTCCTATCCCCTTTAGGATGATCGGATCAGTCAGTCAGGGGGCCTCTGTGGGCCCTGGGTCAAGGGCCGTGCCAGTCAGACAAGATACAACAGAGCCTCTGCCTCAAAGTGCTAGGTAAATTGCACGCAGATGTACTGTTAACCACCATGTTGTATGAGCTTTATCACGCTATGAAATGGGAGACAATTAAATTCTCTGATGAAAGGGTTGGCAGAAAGAAAGAAAGAAAGAAAGAAAGAAAGAAAGAAAGAAAGAAAGAGAAACCTCTGTAAAACTGCTCCAAGTGCTTCCTTCTAAAAATATCTACAGAGGGAGGGAGGATAGAAAAGTGTGAAAGAAAAAGGAAACAGGCCTTTGACGACTTTAAAGAGAAAGAGGCTGTGGAGTGAACGGGAGAAAATGTTTACTCAGGGAATTAGTTCAGGATCATTGTGTGCGCGCAGGGCTTTAGTTCCCTGGCTCCATTTCAAGGCCCAAGTGGCTCAACTGGAGCTCCCTCCAGGGCAGGCCTAATTATCACAGGGCTAGGGCCATTAAAATGCTTAACTAACCTCGTTTCTCCAAAACGCACAGATTAACGCCAGCCTCCAGCAAAGTGTCGGGAATAACCCTGCTGCCTAATACCCTCTTTGATTTTTTTTCTAGTGTGGAGAGGCGAGGCAGAGGACTGGTGTGGTAGTAGTTATGGAGGGATGCGAATACAGAAAGTTAAGGCCCCATCAACCCACCCTTCCCCTTAAAATGTTGCACATGTTACAAGATATAAAAATGCAAAGGTAGCATAGTATAACACTAAACAAGACCGTGTACCTGTACCAGCTATCCATGAACATCCCATTTTTAATGTCTCTAAGTGTTTAACAACATGCACTGGCTACATCTAAAGACACTTAGTGCCAAGACTTGCCAAGGGGTGTATCCAACTGCCCATGCTTACTATAGCAATATCAGAGATATGGCTACTTTGATATGGTTACTTTGAGCAGAAGTCATGTCATGATGTGCATGGGGGCTCATCAAAACTATTGACTGCTACTTGGAGATTTGATCAAAACTTATCATACTGTTATCACACCCTGCCATTAAAAAAGAATTACATAGCCCCTGTTAATGCCATGACACTAGAGTGCCACACAGTACTGTCAGCACACCTGCTGTTCTTATCTGCCTTAGCATTGAGGTTTGACTTTAAAAAAAATCCAAAAAAATCCAATTTGGGAACACATGAATATGAGTATGAATACATGATCTCTAAGAAGAACAGCTCATCAAACCCAACTGGTGCAATCTGAACACATTCAATTCAACTTAATTAAGGCAAGTCTTACAGTATGGAAATTTTAAAATATGACATCAAAGCATTATCTTTACAGGACAGATTTTACATGTAAATCCAGCACAGTAGCAATTTGTATTCTAATATTAAGCACTGGCTTTTGTGGGAGTAGCAGTTCATTTGTTAAATCCCTGGATTCAAGCCAACGGATGTGATCAGCTTTCATCACTTGAATTCTACAGGATCAATTCTATGGTATGGCCAGTAGATGATACCTCTGGTTATCATTCCAGTTCAATTCCACTGCATGTATTAAGTCCACTCTATGCTTGCTGAAATACATCCCATTGTTTAATGGTGGCATACGATACATCAATATAATATGGTAGCCTGTGTCACTCTAAATAAACATATTGAAGCTCAGATGAAACATGACTCCATGACTTATGCTGCATTCAAGACATCTTGGAATCTTGGAATCTTGGAAACTTGAAAATCTCCAAGCTCCTTGCATTCAAATACAAGAACATGATACCAGCTACATACATCTACTGTACTGACACTGCTATTGCTGGTAGCTAACCTCTGGATGGTGGCAGCAGCTGACCTCCATCAAAAATAGGAACTTGTATACAACTGCAGTCAGAAATAGCAGCAAGGTGAAGCCTTTATTGGTTAACTTTTCACCCTCGTGCGAAAGTGCAAGAATCTACAAAACAAACTGCATTAAAACACTAGTAAATCACATGTGTTCAACTACAAATGCCATGTTAATTGTTAAATCAGGGACAGAGGAGCATTACAAAAATTCCTTAAATATGTAAACACTTCTCACTAATAATATTGTATTAATGAAAGCAACATTTTTCTAGTTAATGAACATCTGCAGCTTTAGCCTACAAGTAGTGGCTGCTATGTTTAACTTAATTCCTGCAATAAGAATGTATTAAACTAACCCCAAATTATGTGTGAATAATCTGCCATGAGCATCCATGAATGTCCAGTGCAATTAATAAACCAACCTCTCCATTAAAGCCCCATTCTGTTTTTCACTCTGGAATCTGCAATTCTGCCTGTATGTGACAGCTAAACATAATTTTTTATGCATCTTAAGATCTTATTTGTTTACATGTGTAAACAACAAGGCTGCATTTTGAGTTATGATGGGCTAAGAAAGTTCTAAAAAAATATTTGAAATATAAAAATTATTATTTATGATCATTTATGTTGTCAAATAAATGCTAATGAATTCTACCTTTAAAGCCAATAATGTAATTTGTACATCAATATAGTAACAGGCATGACCTCCTAGTTTTCTCTCATTCAGTCAGTCTTCTATATCATAACATCACACCGTTGCATTTGGAAAGTGCAGTTTTATTACAGTCAGACTTTATTCAGAGAATCAACATGAAGAACATAAACCATGGCGGCAGCTGTGACACTGACCTTTTCACCATCAAATAAAAGAGTATGTCTATAAAAGCAGGCCTAGTAGCAGGTGATAATAGTAGGAGTATGAAAGATGAACTAATGTGTTCAAATTAATTGAGGTATTTTTCAGAGATAACGGAGAGATTCCATTAGACTGATGAGTTTCTACTGCTCATTCAAATAATATTAATGATTGTTCAACAATAATTAGTGGCTGTATATGCCCTTTGCCAATTTCTTGTCATACCCAATGCAGACTGACATCGTGGTCATGGGATCTGTGATTAAATCTTCTCAACTGTGCACCATCACCGCTTGTTCATTGATTTTACAGCTTTCATATTAAGTCTGGTGTGTTTTGGTTAATGAGCAGAAGTGAAAGAGAGAGCATGACGATGCAGAGTGTAAGTGTGAATGCCTATTGTGGGCCCTTAATATACTCTGTCAAACCTATTCAGGCTCTGTACATTCATAATTCAAATAGGTGAAATACAATATGTCAGCTGTCTAGGCACAGACAGCGGTGCTGCTAGGAATTCTGGGTCCCCTAATAAGATGTGACACTGAGCCGTCCATCCCAAACCTGTCAAACTTGGTACAGTAACACCTTACCTGTCTGTAGTAACCCCCCCCCCCCCCCCCCCCGCCAAAAAAACAAAAAAAAACAAATATATATATATATATCCTACCTTTTCCCCCTACTATAGCTGCACATCTCTCCGATGGTGTATGACACTTTAACCCACCACCCAGTTAATGCAAGTTTTTGTGTCTTAACGTTTCTATTCAATTTGCACAATACAAAATCAACACATGTATTGAACAGGAAACAAGGTCATTTGCATGCAGTGTTCTGCATAATGAATATAATTAATCTTGGCAATAAGGCCCTACGTCTATACAGATGCCGATCATGTTTTAGCAATGCTCTAAATGAATTTGCTGTGCTACCCACTTGGTCTTTCAGGCATTGAGAGGACATGAATTATGTGTCTGAGAGTAGGATCACAGTCTTTGTTAAGGGTAACAGATGAGGATTCATCGGTTTATTCAAACAACTGTCCAAAAATCAGTGAAATACAGCATCGTAATTGTTTTTCATGAAGCTTTTTTTTTTATTTACTGGGGTTTCTTGATTGTAAGGAATTCACATGAAACTCTTAGTACAAGTCCAATCTGGAAGACTGGAATGGCTTATCAACATTACAATTCAAGCAAAATGGGCTTGCTTGTGAATTGTTTTGATAACCAATGGAAAACTTGCTGTTCTCTACCATTGATCATTTCAACTTGGTTTTATATGTTGATGCATATTTATTGATTGCTTGTTAATTTTGGGCTTAGATGAACTAACTTCTACAAAGGGAGGCTCCCCTGCTGATGCTGCTTGGTTTCAAAATGAGTCACCAGTAATATCTGGCACATTGTGGAGGTATTAACAAATTTAAATCCATGTTCCTGCTCTTATAAAGGGAGACATATTAATATGGCCTCATATTTTTTCATTCTCTTACAGATGTTCCATTGAAGACCCAGAGAATATCACAACATAGGGGCATTTTTTTCTATCTTTCAACTCTAATTATATCATGCAATTCATCCTATCAAGGTGTTTTTTGTCTAAACGCTCTCTGGTGTAATGATGACAGCTGGCTGGTCCCTTGAGTTTACCATCACACTGTTGCAATTGTAATGCATTGACTAGACCCCTTTAGTAAACATTGACGATGTAATTGGGATGCAGACACTGACAGCAACTGACACTGACTTAGCCTAGACAACCCTGCCCAACTCTGGCACGCTCTTGGTTGGCTTCACTGTAATCTGCCATTGGATTTATTCATATATGGAGATGAAACATTATAGGTTGGATGCATTCTTAAATGATTTGATGAAATAGTCTTTAAAGGCCCAATCCGTAATTTAAAAACTATGTGGCCTGCTTTGTAAAATTTGTAATATAATGTCAGTAAAACAATAAAACAGTGTTTTTTATAGAGATGGATTAAGAAATCTGTACAAAGCTTATTTTCCACCTGTAAGTCAAACATTTCAATAAAATAACATGAAAATTCATATGGCCAAATACATTTTATTTTTTATATTCAAAATGTAATAATATTTAATGACATTTAACATTGGATGCATTCTTAAATCTTTAAATTAATCATTAAATGTTTAGTCATTAAATTAAAGGATAACGGCAGCATTAGTGGGGATTTTGGCTATCTCTGGTGGCTACCAACAAGTTTCCGTTTAACCATGACAGATTCTGGTCCATTCACTGCTTGAGCTTAATAGCTCCCAAAACCTCCAAATTGCATCATAAACATTCAGAGTAAATTTTCATTTGTCAACAGTTATCTATCACTGTGATAACCACCATGCCTCTCTTGTGTCCAATACTTGGAAATTGTTCCTGGAACTAGAATCCAGACAGAGTTGCCGATATGACTTCAGTTTTGTCATTTCCCATGAGCCACTGCATGCCGGTAGAAGCTAATCACAAGTCAGCATTAACTGCTGATAACCCGGCACCCTTCAAACGCAAGCCCCTTCCTCTGTAAACACAGGTAAGCTGCTAAGCTAAATACTGGCAAAATTTTGCAATAATGAAACATCCATGCAGACGCAAATTGAAGACGCAACTCTACAACACTAACACTGTAAATTGGGAAATTGAAATGGTAATAGGTTTTATGTAAGGATACAGATTAATACATTTAATCTTTATTTATTTGTTGGTTTATTTGTTGGTTTATTTGTTGGTTTGTTGGTTTACTGTGACCCAGTATACTTGAATGAATTACTCAAACTGTGCTATGTCTTTGTAACTGTAACATTAGAAACACATTGCATCATGTCAACAGAGTCATATTCACACAACATGTTGCTGGTCACCAACTGGTCAATGTATACCTTTACATTTCCACCGCTGATATGGTAATGTTGTAAGAGTTCTTCACACTTGGAATGTGATCTCCGGCCCGGACAGCTCGGTTAATAGAGCATGATACTCTCAGTCTCAGGGTTGTAGCTTCAATCCCCACATAGTATCAATTATCACCTTTGTAAGTCACTTTGGATAAAATTGCTGCTAAATGACTGTAATGTAACGATTGCAAAAACTACTGGGTCTCTGAAGGCATGTTTTTCAAACCACTGTGATACTTGTCTTCAGGGGACCTAACACACCTATGTTACATAACCAACTGCTCTGATCCATGATTCTCATGGATCACCTGTCATCCCAGTAGTAGGCCTTGGATCTCAAATTCTAGGCAACAGGGTTAAAGTCAAAATGTATTTTATTTTGTTATTAATGTGATGAGTAATTGATGTCTTTTCTTAATACATGATATTGAATAACTTACATTACTGAACTAATATTTTTCTTTCATGCTTGTAGAAATCATTATCAGTTAATTTTTGCTTCTTGTCATTTGCTATGACATCTCTCTCTGATTGAACTACTATAGTCTTTCTGCCTGCAATCTCAATAGCATCCTCCCCTCTTCTGCCTGATGTTGATTTCTTAGACTCAATCCCTTTATGCCTTCATCACAATTACAGTGTGCTAACGGGAATGCTCGGATTCAAGGAAAATATAACTCAAGTTTGCTTAAATTAAAGAACCATGAGCATTGCTAATTATTTTACTTATTCCACAAATAATCCTTTTAGTGATTTCTTTCCTTGGAAAAGGGGAGAAAATGCTATAATAAATAAATAAAACCCCAAATAAATAGACACTGATTTGAATGCAGTGTCAGGGGAGATGTAGTGCAAAGGCGCGATAATAGCTAAGCTAGCTTATAACATCTTTGTTTTCACTGAGCACTGTGCTATGGTCTCTAGGGCCACAAGAGGATTTTTGGCAAAGCTGTTCTTCTGAAGGTCCACACTTTGCAAACACTCAAGGAGGCTTCTCGCTCCTATCTCCTCCTATCAGTGAATCAGGATCCACTTACAGTGTGAGAGTATAGGAGGTGGAGAAGGCTACTCATATTCAATGGCTTTCCCTGTGGACACATGTTAATGGTTCTAATACTTGGGGTAGACTGAACCAAAAACAATGAAGCCAAACAGTAGTCTTTTTGGAGGAGATTAGTTCCACATTTTAAGGCCTTGAAAGGAGTCTTGGATCCTGGATATTATTCCACTCCACAAACAAACAACACTTGCCAGTAAGACACTGAAAAGTTATTGTGATTTCTTACATCCACAGTGGATTTATTGTTGTTCCTCAGAATTCCATTCTACCTTCATTTTGACACAAATAAATGACTTTGGGACCTTGAAGGTTTAATTTGAAATCGTACATGTCTTTCAGTCAAGACTTTGGAATAAAACAATTGCTTTTCAGCAGCTAACCAGACATGAGGTGACATAGTGGAGGGCAGTCAGGGATAATATTTATCTCTCTGCCCTTGGAGATGTGCTACGCTCATCCAATTCATCTATGTCTCCATCAGAGAAGAATGAAATCATGCCAAAAGTCCTTTTCATTACAGCAACATGGGTCATCTATCTTGTTGAGTTTGTTGCAGTCATCTAATTTGTTTCTTAAAAACAGAGGTATATCAGTGTTCAGGTCTCACACAGGAAGGTATTATGGTGCAATCCATTGTACCCTGAAAAAAATAACCTCAGACACTGAAAAGTGCAATAGAACAGTCATTCAAGTCTGAATTCCCAGTCGGAAACCCGAGCCAGATCCAACTGGCCCGAGTTCGCCGATATAAACACACCTGTTGTCACAGCAACACCGTGAACAGTAAACACAATTCCCTTTGCATCAATTTTTACTAGTCGTTGAACTCATTTAATGACGTTTTTGTTATGAAAACATGTTGAAACAACTTTAGTTTCCATTGGTAACGTAATTCGGTTGATTTGTGCTCAACGTTACGAGATAGAGGTCTTCACTAGCGTGTGGTACTAGCCTACTAACATTAACGTTACTAGTTCACTGATATGATAGAAGTCTATGATAGAAGTCTTCACTAGCGTGTGGTACTAGCCTACTAACGTTAACATTACTAGTTCACTGATATGATAGAAGTCTATGATAGAAGTCTTCACTAGCGTGTGGTACTAGCCTACTAATGTTAACGTTACTAGTTCACTGATATGATAGAAGTCTATGATAGAAGTCTTCACTAGCGTGTGGTACTAGCCTACTAATGTTAACGTTACTATTGCACTGATATGATACAGAGACTTGCCATACAAACATGAGTTTGCTGCGGGCGTCTATGTTTTCCCGAGCAGATGCACTGGAACGCATTTGACTGGAAGTCGGGAATACCGACTCGGAACTATTGACTTCCTACATGCAATGGATTGCACCATTAGACAATATCTCATCCAAATGTGCAGACGGCTGCAGTAATTTTAATTGTTTCTAATGTAGTAATGTAGCAGTATTTTTTAAAGTAGAGCAAATGTTAATGAATAGGTTAACATATACAGATATCTGCTAAAATAATATTTTGGAATTGGCTGATTGGGGGGAAAACTGATTGATCACTGAATCACTGAAAAGTGATTTGCATTGCACTTTAATATTGTGTCCATGTGAGAAGGGAGAAGCACCATGTACTTTTTACACTTAGTCTGATTTGATTTGGCTGCAGAAACCTTATTCAGGACTAACATGAGCTCAGCCTTGCCTGCAATTTCATCTTCAATTCAAACAGATTAGCTTTGTGGTACTATAGCAGTGGCTGTTCCCCCTATCAAATTACTCTTATTATTAAACATTTTACATTTACTGCTTTACTCCTATCAAATGACTACTGCTATAATAAAATTGAAGCTAGTATCTGACACCTGATAAGCCGCACCATGCCATTCTGGAGGGGGATTCAGCTCAGCACATATCTCTTAGAACATAGTCTCTTACAGAAGGACTAACCATTGGAGGTGGACTGAAATGACTGGATGTGTAAGTGTTATTGCAAATTCTGATTCTGGTGTCCTGTTCACATACAGGACTGAGTAACAATACCTAGGATTCACATACAGTAGCACTAAAATATTCAGAGTACATAAACGGCTTGATTAGCCATTTTGTTTCCCTATAAACCTCATGCTTACTAAGGGGGATGCAAAATGGCTTCAGGGGGTCGCTGTGCACACACGCAGTGACGTGTGAATGCACACACAGATGAAAACAACATTTTAAAAACACTTTTTGCTGATCTTTATCTTAGACTGCAATGGTCTGGGAAAGAGAAAGAGACAGGAAGAGACAGTTATGGTAGCAAGCAAGAATGGAAAAATAAAGAGTTGTTGTTGGTGAATTATGTTGGTTTCTATTATGGCTTCTCTCTTTTTGTCACAAAGATTAATTCTCCATGTTGATACCGTTCTACAAACGAGCAGGTACAGGCACTCACTCTTTCTTTTCATTACACCTTTTAGCACCCATATTTGTAATTAGCATTAGTTTTGAGTGTTTCGGCTGTGGAAAGAGGCCACACCAATTCAAGCATCCACAGTGCCAAAGATGAACTGGTTACTGAGTGAATGACCGTATTCACAAGGGGTGGGAGAAACAAGAAAATTCACTCCATTCATTGGAGAATTTGCCTCCAAGGCTGAATTTTACACAAAACAGAAATTTAGTATTTTTGTGTTGATTTCCTGGTTATTTAAAGGGCCAGTATAAAGTCCAATAACATGCAGCCGATTTCCTATCCTATATAAGGCCTAAGTGTTACCAACTTTGACGAGGATATTTTTGACATTTGAGAGTATTGGTGAGAGTGACTTGTGAAATGCTCAGCTGTCCATCTAAATCTGTTTAGTATTCTGCCCATGAAATGGTTTAAACTCCATTCCCCACCCCCTATCCACCAAAAGATATGAGATAACTTTTTTTTTCTTCTCAACAGATGATATTAAGTGCCTCCCATTATCTCAGTAGGTCTGTATCATATTAGAATCTGCAATCGCAGGTCAGAAAGTATACCGTGCTCTTGTCTCGGCCGGTGCTGCAGAATTACTTTCCTCCACACAATGGCTGAATGGGTCGAGGCTTTGTCATTTAAACTGCATAAAGAGGCCAGAAATTGATTTTTATTGTAGATCTTCATATCTAATAAAGCTCTGAGGATCTCCTTTCTTCATTGTCTGAATGGCCAGTGAATGCTTTCAATCTACCTCTGTTTCATGCATAAAAGTGGTAGCCAGAATGATAGGAAAGGAATGAGAGGGAGGGGTGCTGCCATGCAAGTGAAAAGCATCCCTTCTCTTTTTCTCTCTCCTTGGAAACTAGAGCTGGGGAGGATGGAAGAGGTGAAGGAGCTGGGGGTAATTGAAAAGTGAAATGTTTTTTCTTTCCTCTTTAGAAAAGAATGTGTCCTTTTCAAAGAAAAAACATAACCAGGACTCACTTGTGCTGAAGAAAACCCCTTCAAGAATGTCCACAGTACAGAAAGTCTACAAAGATATCCATACTCTTTCATTGGAGATTGAAAAAGATTTAGGCCCATCTTATCATTGCTATGGGTTACATTTAAAAAAAATAAGTCTGACAGTTGCTTGGAAAACTGAGATATTTTTTTTCATTAATAAAGACATAATTTCCATTATAATCTGCATTCAAGTTGGACTGATATCAATCAGCAAAAGAGTCAAAATCAGCATCAAAAATCAGAACCATATTATTCACTAAGTATAATAAATACATAGGAATTCATCATGGCGAGATTGGTGCAGGGATATAATCACAGTTAACATAGTACATACAGTAAACAAAGTAAAATAATTGCATATGAACATAAGAACTTATTATTCAGTGCAAGGGGACAGTATAAGCACACGATCGACGGATATGGTTGCAGCTGCACAGATGGATGGTGAGAGTCAGTGTACTGGAATAGTTTACCAGTGGTACAGAAGTGGTACAAGGTGATTTCACTCAACCAATCTGTAAATTGCATAACAAAAACGGTGGCCCCCCTCATGTGACAGTGCAGGTGTGGCATGCCTATCTACCTGGGACATTGGTGTGTTATATAAATTATAAGCTGTGAAAATACATAAGAAGTCAACATTCCCTATCACACTCAAGGCTCTGAGAGTAAGAAATTCAAACATAAAAAATACCAAAATATAATTTAAATGAAAAATGAAAATAAATGAAAACATTTAAACATATGTGCTAGTAACACATGTCCCTGTTCATCTCAGTCCCGCTTTAAACAAATGATGCGCTACTTGCTTGTTGAACTAAATGTTATGCAAATGCACACCTCACCTAACTCATGGGGTTTCATGTATATTCCTCCCTCGTTTTCCTAATTTTAAGTGATCACAAATATGTAAACAAAATTTGTTTTCATGCATCTGAATATGATTAATTATCACAGAGTAATCCAGCTGCACTTGTAAAGACTTTTCAGACGAGATTAGAAATTTCAAACTGACAACCATGATAGATGGGAGCATTCTGTAAGTCGTAGATTAAAGGTCACAGCAATGAACTGAAAACTCACAAGGCATCATTTAAGTTGAGGCAGATGCAATCAAAGCTGTGCAGCAAATAGACGACTGCCTCAAACAGGCAAAATGATTATGGAAATGGATATCTGCACACAACTAAACATATGGCAGTGCCTAATGCCATATAACACTAGGGGCTGGGTTTAATCAAACTTCACCAATTAAAAATACAAATGATATGCAAACATCTGAAAGTCTGAAGAGAAAATGAGGAGGATTGTTATTAATGATAGGAAATGAATCTATCTTGACTAATTCTGAAAGTGTTTCCTACATTGCTTTCCTTTTTAGAGATAAGACTGATCGTCATCACTGAATAGTTTTCTCGAGCAGTAGTTAAATAAACATGCAAAATGGAAACATGGTGTCACATGTCAAAAATGAATGTACATGACATAGTACACTGGGATAATACAGGGATTTCTTTGCAATTATTAACAAGAAGTAATAAAAAGATCTGCGACCAATTCACTTGTGCAGTTAAGCTCTTCTCATGGTCAGAGGTTCTCTTGCTATGTTTGCCTTTTATTAGCAGTGGTTGACAGATGCAGCACATTTTGCTACGGACAAATTTGTGCAATCAATTCAACATTTCTGATGTTACAAGTAAATGAGAAGCAGTTTTCCGCTCCAAAAGCAGGAGTAGAAGACATCCATCAGGAAATATGGGCGCAAAAAATGATCTGGTCAAATGAAGGGCTCCATGACCAAAACAGGTTTATTTTCTAATAAATGTTTTCTAATAGGGAATGTTATGCATGTCGTCCCCCATTTGCAGCAACTGAAATTAAATGCATACAGTGATACCGTAGTGGTCAATCATGGTCATACGGAGTATATGTGTGATGACCCCATGGATGGAAAGGAAACATTCTGTGAATACTTGAAAAGGGCAACCCTTGTATTCATGGGCTGATTTGCACATCAGGCCGCTGGGGGCTGCTTCATAAAGGAGCGCCCCAGTGTGGTTGGAGGAGACATCAGAGGAACGCAGAGGTGCCGCCACTAACACAGAGCAAGCATACGGGAGCACTGCAGCCGGGTAAAGCAAACAGTGATGTGATCGGACTCACACAGACCATGCTTAGCAGCTCGGGGGTAGAGAATTCAAGGGGCACAATCAAAGCTAATGACAAGGCCAAAATTAATACATGTGAAAATGTTTATAATTGTACACAGAAACACATTGTCGGCAATTCTGTATCTATAAACTGTAAAGACAGAGACAGATGAGGGATGGATCCAGGGAGAGGACCACAGCAAGGAATAAATATGTGACACATGTTCCCATTGAAATCCAATAGTTTTTTTGCGTGTGTGTGTGTGTGTGTGTGTGTGTGTGTGTGTGTGTGTGTGTGTAATAAAATAAATTTAATTGATTTAGCGTATCCTTACACACACTGTACTGACAATTTGGAAATGCTGCCAGTGATAACTTTGATTCATTTAATGGGATTTTATTCAACTCCAAGTTGAGAAGTTTGAGAGGGAAACTTGTCAATTGAGAAGGCTTGAACTGTGTGTTTGTGTGCAAGTTATCTTCCTGGTTATATACTGTATTTTGCCTCCATAACTGTGCAAGATTCCAATGAGAATTTAAACAGCAGTTCATATTGCTCCTTCTTAAGGGAAACTATTGCCTGCAACAGAGTGTGTCAGCAGGGAGTCATGGGTATTTGAGAAGAATTTGGATACCTTAATGACATGTGGCTTGATTCTGATGTCTGGCTCCATATCTGTACTGATGTCAGTATTACTCCACCAACAGTATACACAGTATCTAGCTCAATCATCCCATCCTGAATAAACAGTGTTGTTATTCCATCAGCTGGTACAGCGTGTGTACAAACCAAATCCCTCAATACTTCCACAAAAATATATTGACTTACAGTATATAGTATTCCATTTCCTTTTTGGTCACACAGGTTAAGTGAATGTAGTTAAATATGGCTGGGAAACCACATTACTTCTTCATCAAATCTTTCCTAATATTCTGGTGGCTTTCTCTGCACATTTTATGAAGCATACAGGAACTGTAAATCAGTTTTCTGTACACTGTGTGCTTATTTAAATCATATTGTCATCACATTTTGAAAAAACATATAAATACATATTACTGTCTTTGTGTTAACAAGAAATAACTGTCAATACCTATATAAAGAATTTAGACTTCTCTGATTAGGTCAACAAAATGTTCTGTTTGTTTTCCAGACTATATTGGAAAGCGTGTTATCAGACTTTTTCTATAATGTTAGCATTACATTACTTATGCTCACTGACTTACTGTAAGCATGCTTTAATGTATGTGAACATACAAGTACCAAGTAAATCATAATATTTTTACTCTAAGCTTCCCAGTCCAGGCAAAGGTGAACCTGCCACTTGTCCATTATAGACATGACACGGGTATCCCCCTTCAGTCCCTCAGGAGAAGGTAGGGATGTAGGGTGTGGGGGGGTGGACAGGGGGCTTTGAGAGGATTCTTTATGCAGCTCTGTGTATTGCTTTCATGTTGTCCAGCCGGTAACTAAGTTGGGTTGCCTGGGGCAATGGTTAATTCACACCCTCAGATCACGAGCATGAAATGAGAGAGCAGAGAGCGCTAAAGCCCTGGGGTTAATGATAGCTCCCTGGCACATACACCCAACACCCTTCCATATAAATCTGTCCAAATGGTTTCATTTTAGATGATCCCCAGAATCTCCTGCACACACTTAACTGAAGGGACGCTACTAAACAGGACACACCTGAGATAGGTCTGATTTTAGTTATGGTAAAAACACTTGACAACTAGTATTCATGATGCCATCCAATTATTACAACCCCTCATTGTTTCTTCTTAAAGGCACTTATTGGTGTAAGCAAGGCTTCCACGCATCTTTTTAATATCCTAATGCAAGCCTCATGAATGGGCTGCCTCACAACAGACAGCCCACACACAAACCATTTTGTGATGATGGAGGCTTTTTTTCAGAGATCAGCAAAATAAAGAAATAAATATTTAAAAGAAGAATACAACTGTGAAGGACTTTAAAAATCTTTTACTCCTCAGTTGAACAAGCTTGTGGATGAAGACCCCCCCCCCCTCTCTTTCCCCAAAAACCCTCTTTAAAGTTATTTCAAATTTCTCAGCAAGGCTTTGAGAAATCTGTTTGTTTGAGGGCAGCATTAGATGTGACCAGCGTTTTATTGTGACATAAAACCGCATTTCTTCCTTGGCAGATTAAAAATAAAATCGGTTAATAAGAAAAGCTGTCAGCAGCAGAAAATGGCTGACATAATCCGTTTATCCTCCAAGCAATAAAGATATTGGTCCTTGGGAGTCTATCTTTCCTCTTATGTTATTTCGCCCAAAACATTATCTTCTATGCATTCAGATGGATTAAGAAGTCATATGGGAGATAGAAAGAAAATGACAGATACAAAAAAATATAATATCCCTTTCATTCCCCATCACACACGTTCACAGGAGGGTACACATATGATCCTGCATAAAAAAGTTAATGAATAAATAAAAACTGAGAAGAGGAAGAAAAGAAAAGGGGTCATGGGCATAGGGATAGCAGCTATTCTGAAGAAGCATGATGTGGGAGATTACGGGTAACTAGGGAGGTCAAAATAGCAAAAGGAGCAGAGTGGGAGCAACCCCAACTCAGTCTGAGATGGATGCATCTCTACTCTCAGCCAGCCTACCAGGCTGACATGCAGATAAGAGCCAAAGTCAAACAGAAATTAATTGTGCCATTGCAGGGAGACCTGAGTGGCTAAAAGAACACAGGATGACTCCTGTGAAGGAGAAATAGTGGACCTGCACATTAACACTAATGCAGAGTTTAACATCATCAACAGAATTAGTAACACCTTTAAAGTATCATGGTACTCTCAAGCATATCTTAGGTTACATGGCCTGAATCACAGAAAAAAATGTTTTTCAAATGGCCCTATTTATTTTAACATTGTTTTATTATTACATTTTACCTTCACATACAGCGTCCTTTGTTCTGTATTCGAATCAAACGGGAGAGTATTTTATCAACTTGTAAGACACAGGTATTCACTGTAAGACTATGATAGTGATTGTCTTAAAACAGCCAGGCAAAGTGTTATCCTGCCTGAGAGAAAGCAGCCATCCACTGAGGCGGTGGTTTTCAAGAGAGGCTGTGAAAGACAGAATCTCCAGACGAGGTGCTCCCAGAGGGCTCACATGACTGACAGATAAAGGCACAAGCAGAGTAAACGTGTGGTCAAAGATGTGAGACTGGTCATGAAATGTTGATTTGGATCTGTGTGCCAGTGGGTTGTGCCGGGGCAGGGGGCGGGAGTTTGTGAGTGATGAAGGGGGTGGAGATGTCTGAGTGGCAGCCAACGTGTGCCGCAGTGTGAGGCTCTGAACTCAGAGTCTGTTCTGTTTAATCATGTCGGTTTGGTTGGTAATGAAATTTGATTATGCCTCTAAACGCAGCAATGTTGAGTAGGGGAGGGGGGTGAAATATTAATATCTTCTGAGATTATGCATGAAACCCTGGTGTGTAATTTTCCCTCTCTCCTTGTCCACCACCAAATTGTTAGTACTTCATCATTAGCATGGAACTTTTGCATTTCCATTCGTCTTTCTGTGCGGGCCCGGATTTGATTAATGCAGGTCTTGATTCATTAGTTTATCATCAATGTAGATTTAACTGATCACTACAGATCCATCATGCACTCAACGGGGCTCTGCAGTGAGGATAAACACTCTCCATGCACAGAAAGGCTATCTACAGATCTATTTTGGTTGGCTCTTAAGGTGGGTGGGGGCACATAACTCACAATGCCATTGGCCCCAGCCCACCACAGTCAATGAGCAGCCATTGTGTGTCTATGCCTGAGAACACCCAGCTATTAAAGTGTCATCACATTCATTTTTAAAAGAGAAGTAACTCCCCACCAACATCCAACCACAAAAAAAAATGCTGGAATAGAAAAAGAGGGCATATAATTAACTACTTATGATCCGTTAAAGGAAAATTCCACCGCAGGGCTTCATAATACAACAGATTGTCACTGAGTAGAACAATAAAATAATAGAGCACATCGGCTTAGTAGGACCAGAGATATTTGCTGAAACTACCGCGCATGTCAGCGTTCTGCCGACTAATAAAGAACTACAGCCAGAGCGCTGAACTGAAGTATAACGTGTCAAGGAGAAGAAACTTTGCAATTGAATTCCTCAAGTATACACCACATGTAAGCTACATAGTGCACATAATGCATAATGCACCCTTTTTGCATTCTTTGTCACAAAAAAATATGAGTGCTGCCATGTGCCAGGCCTGAGTGAAATATTTTGACCTCAGTGTACAACACTGGAGGAGGGTGGTGTCATCATCATCTTCCCCATTTACTGAAGCTGCTGAATCAGTCATTGCTCTGATGGAGAATAGCTACTGCTGCTGAACTGAGCTAGCTGGCTCGCTAGTTACTCCATTTCTTTACCTAACTTTAAGGCATGCAGACTAGTTAGACATTTGTGTTCTAGGCCTATTCAGAGTTGAGGAGAAGCTGTACAGTAACAAGACAGGGTTTCAGTGCTGTACTTATGTGAGCTGCTTTGTTAGGCTGTGTTCACACTATTTTGCTTTTGTTTGCAGTAAAAGTGCTGCCTCAACCGCATTTGGTCTCCATAACGACCAGCTGTAGTAGTTGCCAGTAGTTGTATACGAACAACTCTCTTACCAGAAACTCCCTCAACACAGCTAATGTGCTCAGAGAAACAATTACTTTATCCATTTCCATTCTGATTGTTGTTGTCGTAAACTGTAGGCTGCGTACTGTCAAACTCTTCTTCTCAATGCTTTTTTTTGAGCCATCACAAGGAAGAAGAGGCAATCAGTGTCAAGTGGTTTCCTCTAAAATTTAGGTTAGTTAAAATATCCTTAGTTGCTTTAACTTGACACTGATGGTGTTGAAACAGGGTTAAATTAAGCTAGTTTGAGTGGAGGAGCTATAAGCTTCCAATGTTTAACTTGCCTGACCCAGCTCAGGTTGCCAGTTAAACCGCTTTTGCGTGCTGTACACTGTTTTCCACCATTGTTCTTTGCTATGGCGGATGTTCTCTGATCAGGCCTTATTCAGCCAGATCAGTGCTAGAGAACATTTTGAGATCCCTGTAACCTGATTCAGTTATTTTCTGGTAAAATATGACATTGTCTCTAATTATTCTTTTGAAATAGCCATTGTTTTGAAATTGCAATAGCAGATATAATCAATAGAAAATGCTCTCAGTTTCCTGCTCTCAGCTCAGCCCTCCAACCTAATCTACGCCCCTTCGTAGACTGTGTGCCCTTGAAGACAGGGAGCAGGAAATTCAAAAGTTCTGCCATCCTATTTCCCTGTTATAGTTTCAAAGACTAATCAGCAATACATGGGCAGGCTCACATATTTTTAATGTCATGCTACACTAAGGGTGGAATGCCATAAGAATGAGCATTTTAATGAGAATACACTCAAAATGTCCTAAATGTTGTCAATGAACATCTCTGTTAAGCGTACCATTCAAAAAAGGAACACTTCACACTAGAAAAGCAGTGGATTTTGGAGGTGTAAGAGAAGGACAACAAGCAATGAGTTGGAGGGGGTACATATAATTCTAATTTAGGGGGTCTAAGAAAAGTAATGGAGGAGCCATGGAGGATATTTTGAAAGCTCAGATATTTTAATTTAAAATTCAGTGTTTCACTAATGGTCTTTTTCAGTTGCATCATATAATTTTAAAAAACACAATGCTACCATGAACCAGGTCCGCAAAAGGTATCATATACATACATACAAGGACGCACCACATACTCTGATGCAAAAGCACCTGTTGTCTGCTACACAGTTAACAACTATCATTGTCTCTCTGTGGCCACACCCACTCGATGTAAGCAGGAAAGCAAATGAGCAGCGTCAGATTTAATTAGTTCAAAACAGCCGTTTCTTCTGCCAGCAGCATGATGTACCAAGGCAGAGCTGGAAAGCAAGTGTGGTTATCAGGCCCTCAGCTAGTTGCACAGAAAGAGAAGAAAAAGAAAAAAGCTGCACTGTTGCAAATAAAGCAAATAAGTAACATGACTGTTGCTTATTTGATTTAATACAATCCAGGCTGCCTGTTTGCTTAATAATAGGGTACACTTCTACTCTAATTAAGATGAGGGTTTCATTGATCGATTTTTAGGGAAAAGATGCAATATTAACCTGTCTTAAGATTGGCATGGAGGCATGCTACTGGTTATTAAAACTGTGCAATCTGCAGTAAAGCCCATTTTTGCCTGGTTACATTTAATTACAAAAACACTGTAATTTCTTGGTTTTGCAATTTTGACACAATAAATATATCAAACTATGACAATATATAAAAATATCAAATTTACGTAGAGATATTTAAACCACCAGGGGGCGCAACTAGCAGAGATGTTTTATGAACATATTAAATTAATCATGAATGCACAGTAATATCGGGAATTTGAACAGAAGTGATGTCGGAAACCTTAGAAAGGCCAACTATGTTGAATTTTCAAACATAAAAGTTTTTGCAGGTTTTTGCATCCATGGTAGAAACAGTTTGCAGAGTCCAAATCGTACACATAAAGCAAATATGAAATCCATAACTTTACTTGTTAACAAACAACTCTCGTCTTCAGTGAGTGTGTGCTATAATAACTGAGCTGTGCACTCTGAGATTAATGTGATTTGAGACATAATAAAAAAAAACAGATAAATAAATGAGGCTGTATGAAAACATAGACACAACAAGAGCTGCATTTGGAATCACTTGAAATGTAATACTTGAAAATATTGCAATAAACATGAACTTGAACAAATGAAGATTATAAGTCCTCTTTCATAAAAAGTACACGGCATTCAATGAGTTTTTTGCCATTACATCAAATTCAGCTTGAATAACACATTAAATACAAAATCAATTGAAGGAGAAAAGATGAACCTTCAAAATGATATAACTGGACATAAATTAATTTGTACTTGAAATTTGTGTATTAGATGAAATAATTGTCCATAGATAAATCTTTCTAAAGGAGGAATCAAGGAGCCAATATGTGCATAACGGCTTCAGTTACCCAAAACCTCACCCCAAAAGTCAAGATAAATGAGGTGAATGAGGAACACTCAATATAATTGTCCCTAACAGTAGGACCTTGAGTATTTTGTCTGTAAAAGCCAACCAAATGAAAGCACTGCTTTGAATTAGCGGGGTTCATCGCTTTATATCTGCTTTCGCTGCCCTGTCTCTTACCTCAGTCTTGTATGAATAGGCTTTAATTGATTTTAGAGGCCAAATTTGCTGAGGGATGTCTTTACAGCAAAACATAGAAGGGTGTGCCCTCTTCTTATTTACAGTTGACCTCTGGAATGATGCAGCTTACGAGGAGCCCATATTGACAAGTTCATAGGGTGGAAATAGAGGTAACGTGGATGTGAAGGTGAACAACAGGGAATATTCACACAAGCCTTTCTCTCCGAATGCTGTGTGGCAGGTACATTATAGCTCTGTCTCTTTGGAGGGGAAGTGGCTAGTCAGGTGAGAACGTTCCACATGAAAACACAAGCAGCAGCAGGCAAAGCTTAATGGAAAAATTCAAATATCGCCAATCGTTGCACAGTCATGACATTGTCACCACAGTGCTGTATTAACTGAAAAGCACTGATAACCAGGTCTAAGTCCAGCGCAAATCCACCCGCGTTCATTTACCGTGGCCTAGCAACCCGTATCAGCCTAGGCCGGAACAGACACGGACTTAGAGCATCAGAAACTTAATAAGCACTTGGTCCCACTTAACACTAAGTGCTACCAGATATGCGTTTAATATCTGCTAGTCCTGGTAGTCAGGACTTCAAGCCATAATACTGTCATTTCATTTCTGTAATCCTGTCTATTAGTCTGAGGTTTTAGGGGTCCAGTTGTTAGGTTAACACTGTCACAAAAAGCGAGCAGTGAGGAACACTTACTGTACAGTTGGTCCCTTTATCATTTCTCCGTGAACAGCATTACATCTTCAGTGCTCTTCTTCACTCTGGTGGTCAAATAAGTCAAATGATCACATAGAATAACTGAGAGTAACGGTAACATAGCCTGTACCTCAGTACTGTAGACGTTTAGCGTACAAGATGAACTATCATTTAATTTGTAAACAAAATACTTTTTTTTTCTGAAATTGTGGAAAATAGTATTTGCCACTAAATATTTTCTAAGGATATACATAGAAATTCACTTAGAGAACAATTTCCCTTTTTATGATGTCTGGGCTATGTTTTAAAACAAATGTTATTGATGGTAACCACAGATCTCAGAGCTCCCAGTGTGGGTGGTTAACTATCCATGATGTCCTACAGAGATATGTGAACTGTTCAGTCAAGGACAAATATCACTTTAAATCCATTATATATTTCTTGAAAGGATTTATTTTTTTAATTTCTGATTTTATGAATCATTATATAATGGCAAATGAAGGGATGACATAGGCCATGAGCTGTATTTTAACCAACCATATAAAAAGGAATAGGATTTACGTATGGTTCATAATGTACTTGAATTGTTAAAATCTTTACTTCAGGCGCATCTGCTGGCTAAAAAATAGATGCATGAAACTTAAAATGTTTTTTGTTTTTTTTTACAAAATGCCTGTTTTCTTTTACTTTAAACGGGGTAGAGGGTTGAAATCCCCTTTCTTTCAGCCTTGACATACACAAACAGTAACGCTCCCTTTCTGCCTCTCTCCCCTTCTCCAGCACGCCTCTAATGCGTCCTAATCCTGGCTGAAGACAGACGCGGGTTGTGTGTGTAAGAAATATCTCTTTGCTTTTTCTGCCTCAGTTCATTATTTTTCTTTCTTGTCACTTAGTGTGATAGGTTGGACAGAGGCGCACAGATGAGCACTGAAGACACAGTCACAAGGCCTTAATCTAGTCTTTAATGCGTGACTTCAGAGATGTCATTTATCTTGTGACTGCAGCAGGCGTCCACAAAACTTTATCTCTAATAATATATTGATGGATTAAAGGGGTCAGGCAGGAGACCAGGCAAGAAAAATTGCTTATTGACATCAAAATACAGTGCCCCAAAACCTGATAAACATAGGGACAGGAGAGTGGAAGTCAGAGAGAGAAGGAAAAGAGAGAGATGAGGGAGGGGGAATTGAGTTGGGGTATTGTGAATGTTTGCACCCGGTAATTTCCTTCCTTCACAAGAGCCTCTGGTGGTCTGAGCCCTCGGCTTGATAAAAACCCAGGCTCTCCTGCTCTCAAGCTAGGCACTGTGCAGTTGCCGAAAGGAAAAAGCTGGTGACTGCTAGGTCATTTCCACGTTTATCTTGACATAAACTCCCCCCCCCCTTGCAACCCCCTCCCCCCAACACACACACACACAACACTGCACCTTATTAATCACACTTAAGTGCCGTGTGAGACTGGAGCACTCGTGCGAAGGCTACTGAAAGCAGAAACCCGAATGTGTGGCATTATCAGGAAGCACTGCTGTACAAACTTGGGAGACCACCGGTAGTCTTCTCCATTTTGTCATTTCCTCACAGCTTAAAGAGTAGTGTATAGTGTTTTTATCTGAGCAAATATAAAGAGTTTTTAGTCAGCATGATTTTAGGTAGGCCTTGAAAAGCCATCTTAGGAATTACTGGATATAACACAATTTGTAGATAGAGTCTATCCAAATCCCTTTGGACTAGAGATTGTTTGACAGAATGAAATGTTCAGACCTTTGAAAAATACTGAAATGCTGAACAAAGGTTTATTCATAATACACAAATGAACAGGATTTTTATTCCTTGGTATCACCTGATTTTCCATTCTAATGTTTTTAAGGCTGTTGACAAGTAAATTCCAAACTTTGCTTGTAGTTAACACAGTTGAAAGACATTTTCTTTGGCTCATTATATCTATTCGGCAGACCAGCCAGCTACAAGGAGGTTTGGATAAATCAGATATGACTGTGTAGTGTATTTGTAACTCCACAGACACCCACTCCATGTGTAAATGCAAATTACATAAAGCACCGTACACAAATATAGGAGAGGATTTCAGTTTTCACCGATAGCCCGCTGCATTCCAGTGAAGTCACACAGCCACCTCTATTTACAATGGATAGTAACAGTCTGGCTCTTTATGTATAACAAACATATTTGTCTGATACCGTCCTAGTAGCTTAAATTCTTGACTGAGAATAGACCTCCATCACAATGTGCTCACATTATTTAGTAAATGGCTGCATAGCACAACTCAAAACTACGGCTTCATAGGTGAATGGCTGTATCCTAGTCCTAGAAAAAAAGCAACCACCTTGTAGTGACCATGCTAAGCAGACTTTCCATTCCAATTTCAAGAATGCCACTCTTGGAGAAGTCTTTAATTACTGAGATTCCACTCCTCATGATGGATTGTGATAAACCACTAGGCTTACTTACGAAATCTTGCAATTGAAAGGATGTTTTTTTCCCACTTCATCTTTTGCAGTCCTTGCGTGAAAACCATGTTTGGAGTCAGTGGCAAGTCGTTCCAATCCCAAATAGAGTCAATTCTAACCCTTCACACACTCTTCCAGTCCAGGAAAATTAATACACTTTACTATTACAAGATAAAGCTATAGGGACATATTACACCAGGCATATCTGCAAGCCTGTAATACTACAGAGTCAGCATTCAATAAAAGACATTTGCAACCAGGCATTTCTCACAACAACACTTGCGAAAGATTTAAAAGCTTCTAAATTAGGTGCAGCTCACAAGCGAAAGGTGCCTGGTAAGCAAGGCGATACTTACTTAAAATGACAGAGTTGTTTATGAAGGGGGTGCCTCCCTCGCTTCAAGGTGGCATGCAAGAGGAACAGTTTATGATCCACACACAGGGTTATTTAGCCTCAAACAGTGTGCATAATGTTGGCTGACAATCAGTGCACATAACTCACGTCAATGTTAAAGTGATCTTCCTCTTCATAACATCACCCCCTGAATACTGATTGCCCTCTTATCATGCCATTTATCTCTTGTACCAATGCAACTTTTGCTTTGCTGATCTTGAGTTCAAACAGACAGCATTCTAATTTGCACCGTTATCAGAGAGAGGAGCAAAACTGTTGCTGTCCAGGTGTTTAACAATCCGCCGAGAGAAGAACAGAAATCTATTTGCAATAACCTTTTCTCAAACTATTGCAGCAGTTTTTTTTTTACAGCCAGCACAACTACCCTTGGAGCCATTAAAAATTTAATCCAGCCAGCGTGTGCACATATAACATATCACCCATTATAACAGGGGCTGTCTGAGCCAGACAGGAAAGCTGGCAAAAAGTGAAAAGAAAACAGAGAGGATGAGGTAATTTTTCATCCTGTAACAAATCCCAAAGCATCTTTGGCTTCATCACTCTCTCTCACAGTGGATATTTAAGAGAATGCCAAGGCTTGTGTTTGAGATACCAAAAGAGATTACTTTGCTTAATTTTCTAATGAACTAACAGATCATCAGTCACTCTTGTATTTACTGAAAGATGGCAATAAACTCTGATATGAGTTTGGATTGCAATGTCTGTGTCACCTGAAGGACAGGCAATGCTCATCAGTTAATCCCCCTCTGGACAAAAAGCCATGGGGGTTGTAAAGCAGGTTTACAAGCACGTTTGTTGCAAACTAAAATCGCCTGTATTAAACCGGGTAAATCTGTCTCCTGCTGCAACAATAGTAGTAAAACAGTATAGTTTACCATGGACCTTGAAGGTTGCGCTGTACTAACATCAAAATATCCACAATGATCCAGAAATAACAATAATAATAATCAAAGTGCTGTGTTTCTGAAGTGACAAAGTCTTTGTAGGATGATTATATTCCAGCTAGAATACAGTCACTATTGTCATAGCATTGCTAAACCTGTCCCATAGCAATGCCTCTCTGTATTCATGTTTCCCGAAAAACCACAGTACGAATTGTCCAAACATGAGCAAGGCGATCAAGACGTTATAGCTCAATGCACTGGATTGAATTGACCCACTGCATCAAAAAAGAACAACACCAACAGCATAATACATCTGAAATTCCACAAGGGAGTAATAAAAACACCAATTTCCATGATGAATAAAACGTTTTTCTTTTTGTTGTTAGTCCCAAACAGGGGGAACCATGGCCAACAGGGTTGCCACAGTGTAATCTACCTTTGGGCGTTGGTATATTAATTCTATTTTCATATTCAGTGCCCAACCCCCTCATGCTTAGCCCTCTGCTCCCTCAGAGCAGCAGGCACAGAGGAGGCCCAGGCAACTCCTAGGCCTGGGAATACCCCAGAGCCTGCACACCAGCACTACATAATTCTGGCCTGCCTCATTATTTAGCATGTCACCACTATTTTACATGTTAAAGCCCCTCCATCACCATCTAATTTATTATAAGAATATAGAATGGGCTAGGCTGGAATGGGGTCACTTGCATTCACACGGCACAGGAAATAAATTCATAAAAAGTCAGTCAAGTCAAGGTGAAAACCTATGTCAGCAAGATGCATTTTGTCATTTTTTGGAACAAGAGTATTTGAAAGCAATGAGACTTTCCTCCATATCACGATCGCCTCAGTTTCCCCCTAGTATTAGTGCACACTGTACTGCATATGACTACTTTAATCTTTACTTTCATGCAGGGAAACTCAGGTTCTTTTCTGAAAAAAAGAGCCGAATCCTGCCAAGAGTTGAATTGGCTTTGACGAGATTCAGCTGTAATTATTTCTCAGCAATAACAATGAGGACAACAACAACAGAAGACTTAATCCGCCAGTGAGAGGGCCTGATTCTGCTTCCTGGTGACAGTGATTAGGCCTAATCTAGGGTTTTGGTGTGTTCATTTGAGAAATGCGCTTTTCAACAGCAGTGTGTTTTGTTTTGTGAGAGTTTTATTTACACAAAATATCTACAGTACAGAGATGGCTGTGAAGTGCAATCCACATATTATCTGGCATTCATATTTTGCAACAGAGAAACTCAAACTGTTTTTCAACTTTCCATTTAGGGCCTATGATAAAATCATTCATCGTATGTAGGGAGACGAGCCCGACCAGTGACACCAAAAATAAAATCACTGGACAGTACATCCCAAAATAAACTCTCTAGGACTACATGCACATTACTGGGAATCACCGCTAATTTAAAACAGAGTCATTTTGAGTCGATATTTGACTGACTACCAAAGACCCTTATTACCTTGGAAAAAAAATGTTTTTAACATTACAAGAGCAGTAGAGCAACTACACATTTCGTGTAGTGGTAATTTGCTGTCAGTATGCCACACTACCAGCCCTCAATTCCCCAAAACCAACTGAGAACCAAAGAGGATGGAGTGGAAGTGGGAGAAGGGGAGAAGGAGAAAGGCCAGATGTCAGGGCGCTCCAGGAAGAGGATTGCTAAGCGGTGTGAACATTTTTCAAAAATGATGTTTTGTGCCTCAAACATCTTGCTTACAGCAGCAGGGTCTGATCCAAGCATTATGTGCGAATACATCAGTAGCCCTGGACCCCCCTCTCCACAGGCATACAGACACGCAAAGAACCCTGCAAGTACACGCACACACACACACACACGCGCGCACACACACACACACACACATTTCCCGGTAACTGAAGCTCACTCCCCTCCTCCCATCCCCCGCCTTCCTTCTTCTTCTTCTACAGAAGTAAATTATCAAAACTGTGTTTGAAAGTGAATGAAGGGTGACTCGCTCTCTCTCTCCCTTTCTCTCGCTCTCTCTCCCCTTCCCGCTTTGACATCTCAGTTTTTTTCTTACTTGCCACCGTTTCTGGGCTAGGTGATAACTGCCGGTAATAGGATTAACATTGATTTCTTTTTGCAAGAACAGAGATGTGCCAGTTCCAGCTATTTATTGAACTGCCAGCTTTGAACTATGAAAACTGACTGCAGGAAAAGACCTAATGCAGCATTTTAAAGAAAAGAAAAGCCTCTGTGCAATTCTTTCTCTTTTTTGTTATTTCTTGCCTCTCTGTCTTCTTCTCTTTTTGTTGTTGCAGGATAAAAGAGAAAATCGGGTGCCTCTGTTCTAAGCTCTGGTAATGACTTTATTTATTTACCTTGGTTTTTTTCACCTCACCAGTCAATATATTTATGATTTGATCTAGAATTTGTTATTGTGTTTGACTTCTCTTTCACCTTGAAATAAAGATCCATACAAACATTTTCTTTGTCAGAGCACTGTAGCATAGGTCCAAAGCTTTTCTGGAAAACATTATGAACCTAAATGCAAGAATTTCATTAATGAAATGCACAAATTACCATGCAGCTGTCATCGGCAGGCCATATCCTTCAAATAAGATAATAATGGTCGGATTGGAAATAAATAATCCTGGTATAACCCACTACTCTTTAACAACAGGTCTTGACTAACTTCGTAAAAATACAGGATGCTGTAATTCCTTCCAGTAATTGATATGGTAATGTACTAAAAGGCAATTAAAAAAAAAATATTGATTATTATTAGTTTGTGGTGCTATCGCTTGTATTTGTAGTCATCTTTTGAAATGTAAGCGCTTGTGCCTCCTCGTTCTCTATAGCTTAATTAGCTCTGAATGGTTTCATTGATTAGTGCGACAAGCCTATTGAACATATACTTCAGCAGCCAACAATTAAAACCAGTAGTGTACTGCTCTCTAATTATTGACTCCACCTTAAATCTGTGTGGTCCAATCAGCCAGTCATTAGGTTAGCACAAATTGATGTAGTTAAAGAATAAAGTACATGTGCCCAACTCACTGCATGTTTAATTCTATTTTGGAGACATTTAGACATGACATTCGGTATTTATCACTATGTGAGAGCAAGTGGTCAGGCTCCTATATTAATTCATTAATTGGTTGATGCCAAGTTTAATGTTAAGTTAAAGTACAGTAGCACCCAAACAACTCAGACCCCTCTAGAATAAAAAGTATTTTGCACCAATGAAATAATCAGTTGAATAAAATAGATTGTCATTCCAAAGATTATTCAAACATATGTTAAAATGCAGCCAAAACAACTAATTTCATTTAACAAAATCAAGCTTTTTAACTGAATATAGGCTCTAGGATCTTCTCAAAGTTTCATTTAACTGGTCAGTTTGTTAGTATGAGGTTCACATACCACTGAAAAACACCATCTTAAATGAATAATGCTAAATTCTGGATAATGTGTATTCATGTAATAATACAATAACATTTACCAACAAAAAATAATTCTGTGCTATTAAAGCATGAAGTGAGACAATGTTGTGTTGTGTTGCATTGCGTTGTGCATGACACCACCGCCCCCACGCACGTCTCTTACTATCAGCTCAGTTGAAACAAGAAACAACTACCACTGTCACTACAAATGCACCCCCACCCAAACCAGACGCCTGTCAGCCAGCTAATGTCCCCTGACAAAACACGCAGTGAATTAGAATAGCCACAAAAAGTGAGTGTGTGCGTGTGTGTGTGAGGGAGAGAGAGAGGGAGAGGGAGGGAAGGGGAGGAGAGAGAGTGAGGGAAAGAACTCATCTGTGTCACAGCCTATCCCCTCGGGCAATCAAGGAAAAAAAAACACAATCATTAGCAACTGGTGGTGCTTGCTCCAGCAAATCGCCGTTTGAGTGAAGATTTATGCAGACTCCTGACTGGAAATGATTTATTTATTTTAGCAGAGGCTGTGAGATCATTAACCTCCGCTGTGTCTCTGGGGAACGACATCTGCGGCCCCCCACACTGCTCAGACAAAAGGCCCCACGCGTCCCACGGCTTCATGGCTCAGGCGGAGGAGGCCTGGATGAGGGGGCCGTCTGTGGGCCAGAAGGAGCGGAGGCCTCTTGCTATGCTGCTAGACAGGCTGGATCTTTTAGGGAGCTCTTTTAGGACCGATCAGGCTCACTTGTTGACATTGCTTTGATAAAAGAGGACAGTGTCAGCTTGCCGTTGGTCTAATAATTGCAGGTAAATAAATATTATTGCAAGCTGCGCGTTAACGTGTTGGCAGGTTCGAGTGCACAGACACAGAAAAGCATGATTAAAAATACTGTCCATGTATGACAAACTCACTGACAGCCCCCCTCCCACACACACACACACACACACATTTTATACTTCTCTCCAACACATATGTATGCATTCACCTCTTGATTGCATACCACCGTTTCTATCCACAAACTGACAATGTTCAAATGACCAAATGAGATGGGATAAGATGTCATCTCAGTTACTGTAAGACAGGATTAATGATCAAGTGAGACGATCCAATGCATATTTGGCATGGTTTAATTTGGTAGAAGTTTGAGAACAGGGCCCCTTGACATTCAAGACATTGCAGATCGGTTGGTCTCCAGGTACAATCACAGTCCCAGTGCTTCATGTACATCAATACACTGTTAATGACATGTACCACTATATTCATGTCCGTCTAATTAGAAAAGTTGAGGAGGTCCTGCAAGAACTTCAAACTGATTCCAAGTGGCAGAAGAAATTAGAATGGTGAAGCAAACGACAGTATAAATCTGAAATTAATCAGGACTTGAACTTAACTGGGGGCCAGTGTGGCCTCATCTGTGCCTTTTTAAGTATGTGTAATTGAACACTTATGGCAATCTCAAAGCTGCGGCAAAGAGCATCTGCATTAACCCATTGCACCTGGAGTGGAGTCGGCCAGATTAATTAAATTATTTTCCCATTCCCCATCGCCGGCGCCGTCATCCTTTAATTTCATTTGATTTCAGAATTAGAATTATCGGAATCATAGAATTATCGGAAGATGGTGGAGGAGATGGACACGGAGGACAAGTGGGAGGGAGGTGTAGGTTTGTCAGTTCGCTGGAAGTGATGACTATGCTCCAACCGTATCAACCAAACACTTGAGAGCACAACAAATCAAGATTTTATTGGGGGTAATAAACTTGAGAATCCAATTGGAGATGAAGAGTACAAATTTATGGGAAATGTTAACGGTGGCATAATTTCCTCCCCAGATGGTAAGATTTTAAAATTTTAAGATTATATTTCAATCTAAATATATGCTTTAATTAAATATTTAATCTTCTTGATCATAAATATGCCAGATGTACATACATTACATGCTGCAATTAACTTATCCATTTGTTCCTTAGAAAAAAGTATGGATTATATTATACATTTTACAAAAGTATGGATTATATTATAAAAGTATCCTTTTTCCACTTGGAGAGTCACCCTAAAGCAACAACACAGCATACAGACAGCACCAAAAACAAAACATGTCTACTTATTTTCTGAGGTTCCTGTGTGTGGCTCTGAAAAGCTGTCATCATCTCTATAAAGAAAAGCATAAAGCAACAATAAAACATTAACAAAAACAGACATATTTCAAATTCAAACAACAACACAGTTTTCTAATTTAATAAATGAAGTTGGGAAATATGCAGAATAAGATAAAAAAAAATGCAGGGGGGGTGTGGATAATTTGGCATGGTGGAAAACAATATGGCATGGTGAGGGTAGAGGGGATCAGGGATAAACAAACAAACCTTGACAAGGGCAGCAGTGGAGAATCAGCCTGGGGAGCAGCGAGGTCTGCGGTCGGGTGCAGACAGCCCTGTTTGAGAGGGGGCTTGCCAAGTACCGGCCCTGAACTGCGGCACTCTGGTGCTGCCTGGCTGCACTAAGCAGTGGCTGCCAGCACGCACTGATTTATCAGGGGGGCAACGCCAGCCGCCACCTCGCTCTCCCTCGTGCCCTCCCTTTATAAAGAGCCTCCCTGACGGCTCTGATAGTGCAATCAGGGCTACGGCAGAGCCAAGGCAATTTCTCCTTCACTCTTTGATAACCCCGTGCCTTATTGAAAGCCAATAGCAATGGCAGCAACAACAACTCAATTGGAAAGAGTTGCTGTATTTTGAAGGGGGGAAAAAGGTTACGCCCTGACAAAATGAAGGGGGAGTAAAGGGATGTTCACTTCATGTGAAAGGCTCATTGTCCTCCAACAGGTGGCGTTATTCCTAAGTGACCCTTGTCCATCAACTAGCTTGTCATGGGGACAGTGGAACTGTTTTTTCTTCCATCATTAAAATTCTGTCAGGATGATTGGAGTTCAAAACAACTGCTTTTTCCATGTTGTGCAAACAACAAACCACAATTTAACATGAAGAACACAATTTTGCATTAGACCAGCCAGGATGTGAGCCATATCAAAGATGTTACCTTGTTTCAATAGTTTAAGATTTTGCAAGGAAGTCCTCCCAGATGGTACAGATTCAAAAGCTAAGTGAGGTTGTATACTTCAGTTAAAGAAGCATTGGCTATTGACAAGGCTCTGATAAAATATTTGCTGGTTTCAAACTGCACTACATGAAAATAAAAATTGAAATACAAACCATTCTATGAGTCCACAAATTCAGTCATTTATTGCCAGGCTAGTTATGTCTCGATGTCATCACTGAATAAAACATAGTTTCTCTGATTTCTGTTTTGCTTTGATACTGTTTTCATCATTCACTTTCAAGTATGTACATGTGGAGCATTCTGTGATGCAGCAGGCTAAAGTGCATACAGTACTCTTGCAGCACTTTAAGTTTAGGCCAAGAGTTTTGCAGTAAATGACAAGATGGAAAATGTAGTGGCTAGCAGCGAAGGAAGGGGACTGAAAGATTCACAGAAGAGGAAAGAGAATAGATTGTTAGGAGGCAGGACATACATGGGAGGAAGAGGTTTCAGAAAGAGAGGAGGTTGCATAGGATGAAGAGAGTAGAGCAGTTTCAAGAGAAGAAGAGATTGCAGAGGACAAAATGTTGCCAACCATCAACAGGTTACAAAGGAGGAGGTGTCAGAGGGTGAAACAGTTGCAAATGAGATCTTTAAGGTGTTTTAGAGGTTGAGGAGGATAAAATGATGCAGAGCATCAACAGGTTGCAACGGCTGAAGAGGTTTCAGAGTGTGAACAGCTTTCAGAGGATGAACTTCACAAGAGGATTGAAATAATTTAATGTTCTAGAAGCATTGCTGTTGGCCATGTGCCCACAGCGCCACAAGTTGGCCTTTCATTGGATTGCCATGTTATTTGGGAATTCTGGACCTGATAAACCATTACTTTTTTGTTCAGGTTCGTTTCACACATTTGCATTCATGATAGGGCTTTTTGTCAATGTGAATATGTTATGTTGTCTCTCACAACACTTAGTCATTACTGCTGAATGTCCAGAGCATACAATAACAATAACATCACAATCTGATAGTGCCCCAGATGGGATTTGAACCAGTTACCTCTTGATCACCAGTCCTGCATGGCGTCAGCTCAGTCACACAGCTGGATGCACTGTATTGTGCAATGTATTCCAATTTATAGGCTGCGATTACAACTTTCATCTGCAAACGCCCAATCCATAATTGCAGTGTTAAATGCAAGTTTTCTGTTTTAATAGTAACTTTAAAGTAATACAAGACCTGTATTTGTTATAAATTATGATGGGTCAGAAATTCCCCAAAACATATTCTGCATCTACAAGTCAAACACTTCAAGAACATATCTGAATATTCCCAAAATGTTGATGGTCAAATACATTTCAGATTGTATCTTTTAAGATGTATAAAGTGATCTTTGTGTCCATAATCTCACAATCAAAATGTCCTTTTCCCTTCAGCCTGGTATAATGGTTATAGTTCTACACCCAGCTTCTTCCACGTCGATATTGGATCTTTCTTTCTCCAAGTGAATCTTGGCATCTTTGGCTGCATGGTGCACCAGGACCCTGATGTGGGAGGCAGTGACACAGGCCTACCCTGCGACCATGTCACACTGCATATTTCACTGCACAGTACTTTAAGTACTGTTACTATATGCCTTTGTTCTGTGTACATCAAAGAGTCACTGCACACTAATACTATGTGAGACATGAAAACACTGACATCAATGTGAATATACAAATATCACTAATCTGTATAATCAAAGGGAATCACAGCTTTTTGTTTTTTAGCTATGGTTCAACTCTTTTTTTGGTCTTTGCAATTTTTATGTAATTGTGTGCTGCACTGGATAATGTCATGAATGTGGGAGTTAACATCCCTGCTCTAGTTTCTGCTAACAACCCCCTGCTCCTCCCTTCTCCTCCCATTGTGCCAAGAGCCAAACTGCACTGTGGCATCTTTCAAAACAGCAAAGGGGGTGGAAAGCAATAAAACTAGTGACATTTTGGAGGGTGGCATCACCCTTTAATTTCACTGTGATGTACTGCACTGCAAGCCTTTGTACTGTACTGCGCTGTTCTACACTGAAGAGCTATTTGTATTGTGCTGCTCTTAAACAAACTCACAGTTAGGTCTGACCTTCCTGCCTATAAACTGACTTGTTTGTAGGCAATGCACCTCAAACAGACATGGACCCACCCCCTTACTGCTCAAACATTTAAAAAGGACATTACTTTTGCCACAACCAATGCCATTTATTCACTCAAATGCCCATGTGCTCTTGGCGACATAAGTAAAATAAGCTACACAATCAAGGCTCGCATAGCAGAACAGAGATGAGAGTGTTTAACGTGACGATATCACATGAGAAACAGTGTAGCTGTAGTGATGCTGGCAAGGAAGATGTTCATCATTATTAGGTACTGTGTAATCCAGATGGGATGCATAACAGCCATATTGATGTACTGAAGCCTTCCGTCTTCATTCTGGTCATTACATTCCTGATGAGTGGAAAGTCTTGTCTCAAGCACATATGGATTCCTGGAAGCTCCACAAAGACCTCAGAAAAACCAGGAGATGGGAACAGGCACTGGGCTTCACCTCCCTCCCATCAACTTGTATAGATTTCCTTCATTGACATTGAATACTTTCATCACCAGCATTTTCAACATTATTCTTATTATTACAGTAGACAATGAATCAACCAATAAGAGGAGCGTGTGGATTGGAAAGTTTTTGGAATGTTGTAAATATTTTGTATTAGTTAGCATTGATTGTTTTTAGTATAAACGTTACAGAAACATATCTCCAATGGTGCGAAGTTGATAAGAATATGACTTATCTGTAATATTATAAGTGCACAATGTCGACAGCATATTTTCTTTCTCCTCAGCTTTTGTGTTCACATGGTCGTCTTCACACCGGCTCTTGGATTCCATTCTAAGTGAAAAGAACAGACAATAGATTACCTATAGCTTATCGTATTTGAGTAGCCATTCAGGATAAAAAAGAGCATCCTACTGTACCAGGGAAAGAAGATAAGATGTCTGCGTATATAGGCTTACATCTTAGTCATCTTCACCAAGGAGTGGATAGTCTGTGGGACCAATCTAGGGTTTTACTCAGTCTGTCAAATACACTTACTCTCAAACGGCATGATTTGCAAATGGAAAATAGGACCGCTTACTGAAAATATTACTATATTACTCCACTGTTTTCAAGGGATTCAGTAGAATGGACACAAACCTTTCACAGCTTCGAAATCCATTTCAAACTCCTGATTAGCTGTCAATTACTGTATGTTGGTCCTTGCACCAGGTTCTGCTTGAGTTCTGTTAATTTCTTTTCAGTGGTAATGAAGAAAAGAACACTATACACCTCTATCCAGTTTGCTCAGTGAGGAGTGAAGGAAAACTGAAGTCCTTGAGAAGTGAAGGAAAGATGATTAATAATAGGGAACAGGTATGATGGTGTTGAGGGTGGAGGGAAGCTTATGTACTAGATCCCTTCTTATCAAAGAGAATATGAAAGGTCGTGAATCAACAGGCAGTGTGGACCTTGGGAATGTTTGTAGTTCTGTTAAAATGACCACAGAGCACAGTCCAAGTCCATGATATGTAAAGTCACCCATGAATGTTTCCCTGACAGCACAGGTAAATTGAAGAAAAATAGTTGCTTAAGGTGCTAATGCAGCATAGACTGTCCTTCCCTGTAACATTTTAGTGCTGCAGCACAGATCTTGAAGCAGTAGATATTAGTCAAGACAGGGGAAAGCAGGTGTGTTACTGTTCCACCTCCAGCTCATGAGGGATTTTATAGTAGCCTACTATTGAATCTAATCCAGTTGAACATTTTGATTTCCTTTGTGCTCTGGCTTTTACAGGAAAAGTTTTCATTTATTTCACTCCACAAAGTAGTTGAACTCTTAACAATAACTTTATCAATGCTGTTCTGGTAATTAGAGGTAGGTAGACCTATTGCCAGCACATCTGAATTGAGTGTACGTGCAGGTCAACAACACTACACAGAGGAAGTTGAGATGACTTCAATATAGGACTACATCAAAGGGCAAAGCATCTCAAACAAAAAGCCCCACTTAGAGTTCTAAAAAACAGCAAGGCCGTGCATGAGTGTGTGTAAAAATACACCATACCCTTGAGATATCGAGACATCCGAGTTATCGCGGGCAAGAACAACTTAGTAAGTTACATGAAAGGTGAGTACACTTTTACAGCTTTCAGACCTGAATAATTCCTCTGCGCTGATCGTCTCTGCCTCACCAGGTCCCAGGCTAAGCACTGATCCTCAGTTATTCCATCTCTCTCTGAACTTGGCTGTCCTGTGGTGGAGCAGCCGTGATGCTGGTTTGATCGACTTCAGGGGGCCTCAAGGTCAGAGCACAATGCAATTCTGAGGTGGAAATCCTAGGTGTTATCAGTGTGACCTTCAGGACTGCTGATACTACTGATTTCACAAATACTCCAGTCCTTTTTCCTCAACATAGTGCCATTGTAGTGTTATTTAAGCATCCTGGTGAAACTAGAGGACACCTTCAGATGACTAATGATATTAGTCCTCTCTTTCAGTCTCCCTTTTCATGAGTGATTTTTTTTTAAGTGTGTAGGCTTGTCTCTTTTGACAGTGCAGGATGTGTATTTTCAGGTGACGTACAGTGTAACTTTCAACCTGCAAACTGAGTTGGATTAATTACTTGATGAGATTTTATCATCGCCAAGATTTAGGGTATCTGTCTAAACGTCACGTCGCCTGTGAGGTCAGTGAAACCCAAAATTGCAGTTTTCATTTTAAAGGCAAAATATATATAAACCATTTTCTACAAAACTGAATAGATCTCTTGTTGAATTCTGAGATGGGTTTTCCAAAGCCCTCATGAAGGATAAAACATCTTGAAATCTCATTGCTTGTGTTTCCAAACTATGTTTTACCGTATTACACATTTAATAAACAATAGAGCTTATAAAAAGTGAAATTTAATGTCCATTAAGCTTGGAAAATTGACTAATTTATCTCGGTTTGCTGCTGATAATGCATTAATGTTTAAATAATAAAGCTTTTTTTAGTTGCCCCTGTCAATATCCATGGGTGGGTTAAATATTATAGTCATGTCTTGCATGCATGACTGAATTAATAGTTCTGGGTTTTAATCCAAACTGGTGCACTGCAGTGATAGTAGGAATATGTTCATTGTTGCACACCTGCAGGGCTTATGTGTCAACACTGGCAACAGCGATTCATATATGAGAATTTGTCCAAGGTTAGTCTATTGTTTAAACCTGTAATAGTACCTTGTAATATTAGTTAATGTGGCAGAGAGCAATGCTTCCACTTTCTAAATTAAGTGATCAACATATATTCATCTTAATCCCACAGTTGAACACGGACCACCTTGGTCTTGCCTTCAGAAACACTCACCAAATGGGAATATCTTCAAACTGTTCTCCAAGAAGCCTGACAATTTGTAGGATCATTCTCTAACAGCAAAGTTATCCACAAGTGTCAATGTAACGGTACGTTCAGTGGAATCACTAATTGAAGGAGCAGCACTTCACTTTAAACTTTTGTCTAAAACTTGTTAAATTTATTAACAATAAAAACTGATTAGCTTATGTGTGAATATTACACAGTATTCATATTGTTACTGTTGCTATTGAAGTTCTCTCCAAATTTCCAAAGAGCAAACCAATAATTGATGAGCCCCTTAAAAAGTAATTAGGCTATTCATGGCTTTAGGTATACCAGTGGACAAGGCCTGATGGCTGCAATGCAGTTCTAATCCAGGGCAATGGCTGAGTTGTTGATTTGCAGACTGTGGGCCTTGCATTGTGAGGGCTTTATGGTCCCTTTATGGTACGCCAAGAGACACCTGCATGGGCGATATGTTGCCTGGGACATTTTTCTCTCTCCCACTCGGTGACTCCTTTGCTTTGTATCATTAGCAGAGCAAGGGAGTCGTGAATCACTCGCCTCTCCCCCTTGTCCCCCCTTCCTTTTCAACCTCCTTCCACCCCTAACAACCCCCTCCCTCTTCTAGGGTGCTAAACGGCTTGACAGAAGGGTGCCCAGACCGTTGGCAGTAGCCATCGACTGGAAGGGAGAAGCTGCCAGGACTCCTTGATGGATAGGCTCATTTTCCAGCCGGCAGCAAGTCTCGGCGAAGCATCCGTGTCATTTGTAATGTCAGCCAACAAAATGTAATCAAACATTCCAGCGGTTTAATCACAGAGGGCTGCTCGAGAGATGATTGTAGTGTCAATATAATGCTATTTCATTATCTGTTTGTATTTTATATTGACAGTGTCAGATAAACAGTGTGGAAAATTAAGATTAAAAATATGGTAATTTCATTTCAATCACCCAGGCTACAGTTGCTGGCCCATTATGCGATTGATTACTTCTGAATTAAATTTGGGGCTGAATGTAAAGTTTAATCTTCTTTCTTCTCTGCAATTCAGCTCCCCAAAGGCCTCTTAGTAAGTAAGTACCCATTTCATTTGATCTTTAATGAAAAGTAATGGCCCAAATGAATTGTATAAATCAGCTGTCGTGTATACCTCGTTGACATTCCGTTTTTTTCTGTCTCTCATTTTTAATCCAGTGCTTACACGTACAGTAGCACTACCCAAAACTACATGCCACATCCCTTTTAAGCTCTTTCTTTTCTCAGGGAATATCAGGGATGTTTTACGAACTCTTGTGCTATCAGTGCTGTGGCGATCCTTATGACACTGTACTGATATTTTCAGTTTTGGTTCTACGTATCACGAACTTTGGTCTTTTTTTTTCTTTTAGTCAGTAAAGGTAGAGTGGTATTTATGTAATGGAAACAGTAAATAAGGTCAACTAGAAGTACTTTGCAAGGTGCTTAGTGGGGAAATTAAGTGGAATGTTTTATAGCCTGGAGTGCCACTTTAAGGAGGAAAATGCAACCTCTAAACCAGTGGAGGGGTGATAGACGTTTTAATTACATGGTAAATTTTGATATTTTTCTCTATGCCTCTGTAGAACTCATAAGCACTGTCGTGTGCCCAAGATTTGGCATCAAATTGTTCCCTATTTCTCCAGCTATATATGAAGTGACACAACTGTTAACGAGAGCTCAGCAGAAAGAAGGGGTAGAAAAAAGGAGCTCTTCTTTGTGAGTCCCATTCAGAGCGATTTGTCCCCCTTTGTAGTCCTAATTATGTGCCAAAGTAGGATAACAGAAGTTCTCAACTCGGCCATTATGCCAGCACAAAAAAAGAGACGCATACAAGAAGCTGATCACTTTGGAATTAGCAAACATGATACTATACGAGGAGAAAAAAAATCATTAATACCGTCAGGGATTAGAGGTTCTGATTAAAGGGTAGCTTTTACCGTATGCAAATTAGTGATAGGCATTTATCAGCGCCTGGCCGAGCTGTCTTAGCTGCAGAGCCACATATGTTTTTTAGCTGATTAAAAAACTGCTTGAAGTTGCAGGCTTTTTAATGGTGGGGAGAGAGAGCGAGAGAGAGAGAGAGAGAGAGAGCGAGGGAGACAGCAAGAGGGAAAGAAAGAAGGGGGGAGAGAGAGAGAGAGAGAGGGAGCTTGTGAGGCAACTCATTTCCTTTTGGCCAAATTCCCGCAATCGCTCTGAGCATTTTTCTTAATTCCCTCTTTTATTAGCCACATTCTTTTGTATATAATTAAAACATTTCTCAAGTGAGCATGTGCGTGCCTGTTTTATTTGTGCTTGTGCTATATTTTTCATCAACTAACATATTGTATTCCATACAGCCTTTTGCACTGTATCACCATAGCCTAGATGGTTCTCCCCATATGGCATAGAAATAACCTAACTATAGAATAGTGAATATAAGGGCAGTATTAGGTGAGAATTTGTCAGCAGTCCACCATTGTGTGAGGGTCTCTGTGCTATTATATTTCCTTTCATATGGAGGTGACCCCCTTTGTGTTAACAAAGAACATGAGGATGAAACTGAGCTCTGTGTGCTTCTCACCCGGTGCTGATAATGCCTTGGTAACCCAGCACCCCCTCTTCTCCTTGAGGGAGTGCTTTAATTTATGCTTTTTCATCTCCCTGGGCGCAGGACTGTTAACCCACTCTATGCACTACTGATTCAGGGAAGGGAAACCTCTTATGCACACCAGACTGCTGCGTCAAGTCTCCTCTCTCATTCCACCATTAGAAAGTTGGTTCTTGGTGCACCATCCGCACCGTCCCCCGCTAGATATATATATATAAATTTTGTTTACTAAATGAAGAATTATTTGCAAATATATAAAATGTGTAATTTTGTCTATTGGACAGGACAGCAACTTTCACAAATCACCACAATTTCACTATATATTCTGATCAAATAGGTTTCTCTTGCTCTTTGTCCTGTGACTCATGATTGTTGTTTTCTCACAAATGTTTTAGGTGAAAATAACAAAACCCAATGAAATTCTGTAGAGCCTAAATGAACAGGGACACGAGGTGTTGTGAGGTGTTGTCAAGTCACACAAACAAAAACTTGGACAATGTTTAAAATGACTATGGTACGGCTCCAGGTATGATCACACCTATATTTTCCAATAATCAAAATAATCTGGAGTTAACTGAATACTACAACAACAAGAAAGTGTAGCTTTGAGGTTTCACTATAGCCTTATGTGAATTATGTAGCTTGAGGAGTAGCATGTGTGGTAAATAAACATATGATGATTGAAATAATATTAATGCTAGGCATAATTGACAACCACAGAGAGAAACCATGATTAGGCTACATTTTGTGATACAAGCAGAGTACATACTGTGCAGACACGTGAGTAGTGGCCTTTTTGATCTATACAGTGACTGCACAACCTTTATTCAAACATAATGGACCAATAATAGTGATTCGATGAACTACAATGTCGCAAAAAAGCCATATACTTGAAAAGCATACATAGGGTTAACCGTAACTCTAAATGATATGAAATGATGAAGACAAAAAACACATAGTCCAAAGCTGGGCTACTCGTTGCCTTGAACAGTCTGGAAGGAAAGGCCTAAATAGCAAAGCCATAGAAACATGATGAAAAGGTCTATTGTTGCTTTTGAAGGCAACCCCTATCTCTCAAGGACATCTAATTAACTGACAACAGCTGAGTCCATTTCAAATGGTAATATTTTTTCCTTAAATGCATCATATTCAATGCCTTATTACTTACTTCAAAAGACATTAGTAGGTTTCTCGAGAAGCTTTCGTGCTTTATTTACTACACTCTATATAATGTTATATTGTTGGTATTTGTACAGGCATTTCTATCTCATACACAGACCTCTTCAACACACAATAGTAAATAGGTAGTTAAAGAAGAGTAAGCATTTCAACATGCTTTTCCTCTTTGGCTCAATCTTTCAATTTACTACTTCCACACTGTCTCAAGCAGACCTGACTTGTCCAAAAGCCAGACTGATTTAAATCGAGTAGCATGCAATTACCAGCAAGTTTTTTATAGCTGATCTATGTAGATGCTTAAAAACAAATGTTATTTTCACATTTTCATCTCAGAGACAGAACTTTTGAAGTACAGTATTAGTTCATACAAAACACTACTACTACGATTTGATTTTATCCCGAAACCTTACAGGATGCCTAACTTATTTCATCTGTCAAAGTCAAAGAGTCTTTTTACACTCATACGTGTATTGTGTGCACCTGTCTCAAACATATGATTAGGAATGCACCCACTATATGGCTTCTTTAACACAGCTCAGACACACAGACAAAGCCACACACATAGAGACAGACAGACAGACACACACACACACACACACACACACACAGGTGGTAACAACTCATGCTGTGCATCTGACGTTTTGCCACTCGCATGGGGAGAATTCAAAATCAATATCAGCTGTGTTAAAGATGCAGCTAGCCATCTGATCTGTCCTCCCCTCATCTTCATCACAGGCTTTTGGGATTTTTCTTTGAATGCGCCCCAAACACACACACACACACACCCTTGTAAATGATGTGCTCACACGCTCTTAACAAGGCACAAATTGTTTAAGACAGTCAATCTAAGTGAAGTGAATCCCATGTCCACAGGTTGACTGAGATCACATGTAAAGGAATAGCGGGTCAGAGTTCAAACAAAAGACTTGATATACCCCATTAGTTTCAAAGGAAGGGAATAGAGTGTGCTTAAATGTCTTGGGAGTCCTTTGCCTCTTGATTTGAGAATCAATGAAGGGGGTGAAGAGGGAGGGTGGAAGGTTTCTGTAGCAGAAAATGGCATTAGAGTTAATGACCAAGTTTGTCCCAGAGGGGTAGTCCATATTAAAGCTATTTCAGCAGTGACAGCACTCACCACATGACCTGACTGATTAATAACAAAATGGTACTCAAATATGAATAACAATAAGTGTCAGTCAGTATAAAAGGAAAAAATAGATGTCCATCCATGAAACTTTCAATTGCATTGGTAACCTTTTTCACCCTTTTTTCTTCTTCTGTAGTGTTAAACTTGTAAACTCTTTAGTTTTCTGTTCCAGTCTGACTGCCACAATGCATCCATCTTATGACAAGACAAATACAACAGCAAGATTTCTTGTTTTTTAAACCATCACCCATTCTGCTTTCCACTCCATTTTGGAATGGGAAAGCTGGTTGAGCCCCGCCAATGCCTGTCCCTTCTCCCCTCACAACTTGCTTTCAATTTCCCCACAATCATGGATCTCTCTCAGTTGGTAATCAAGTACCTCGCTAAGCTTTACAAAAAGTGTATTCCCCTAGCAGATAAAACAAGGATAGGAGGTGCAGCAAGTGATGCATTCTGTTTTAAGGCAATTTGAACTATACCAGGTGGTACTTTCATTCAAAATTCAAAGAAAGAAACAATATACCCATCCAGATACAATGAACAAGAGAGTGATTGCTGTTACATTTGGTTACAGACAGGGGGTTGATTGGATAGTGGAGCAAAACAGCTCCAAAAATCCTGTAGCTCACAATCTAATATATTAAATACAAAGATATTAACCAAGTTGTTCTTGATGAGAAATATGAAGGAAATATGTAAGGCCAAATCATCCTCAGTCTGGTGATGTGATGTGTGGCGGTTAAAAAAGTGAAAACACAAATAGGTGATACGGTACTCATAAATGTCATGGTCCCAAAACACCTCCCTAACACAGAGATTACACGGTACCTTTATACTTCATGTGAAACAACAGGGCCCTGGAACTACAAAATGCAAAAATATAAAATGAAATGAATTCATATAACTGAGATGTAAGGAGAGTCAAATGAAAGATAAGTTTACCTCCCCCAACTTGTATGCATGAAAGAAGTTCATAAGAATCCCGAAATTGCAGATAAAGTAGATTTACATTCTGGCACATATTGCTTGTATAAAAGTCTGTCAGGATTTTTTATTGGCACATGACCATGCCTGTGTCACAACAGTCCTTCAACCAACTTTTAGGCCATAACCACCAGTTGAAAAAGCTGGGCCTATTATACTCAGAGATTGTTCTGAATGCCGATTGTATCCTTTCTCTGTAGCGGCAGAAGCCCCATCTGATATTTACCACTGCAGGTCTACTGGGGGTGACAAGGGGGCAAGGCCAAGTCCCACGTGTCCAGCTAGAGAACAGATTAAAGTGCTCTGAAAACCCACATACTGCTGCCTGCAATGAGAAAAATAATAACGTGGACATGGCCTTCCCTTTATGACAGTAACAACACATTCTCCAGAGACCAATCTTTTTGTCAATTCCACACAATGACAAACAGCACACACCCAAAGCCAGAATTCGATGACAGGATGTATGGAGTATTTATGATGCTTGTGCCCTGAAGGCAATGATGACAAAAGCAGTCAAACAAACTACATTACTATCTGCCATTTCTTGTCCAAACAGGTATAATGTATCCTATTATTTCTTTCAAAATGAACGAGGTACTAGAAGTAGCCTACGCAACAAAATCCTACCTACCCACCTCAAAATCAACCAAGACATGATTCACATATGATGAAGAATTATGTAAAGTGGTGCTTAGAGTTGTCCAAGCCAAATAAAAGCTAGAATACAAAAATAATATGCTTTGGTCTATTTATGGCATGGATACAGATGTAAAAACAACAAAATGGATGAATGGGGAAAAATAAGAATTGATTTACTTACTCAAACTAACAGAGATGGAATGTAATGAAGACTGGACTGAGCAGGTGAAATTTATGTCAACTGAAAAATAATAATAAATTCAAAGCCCAATCCATATCTAACCCAGAAAAAAATATGTTTTTGGAACTGGAAGAAATTAGGATAATATCACCAGTAGGTTTTCGATTTGGGACTATAATGGCCACAGTGGACATGATAAGCAAGGACATGGACAGCACCATTGGACTTAGGCTGAAAGGAAACCAGATGATGATGTTTTATTTTTTTTCACAACAACGTTTACACATTTGATCATGTGATTTGCATGTGAATTTGAAACATAGTTTGGCCGTCAGCAACAGTGCATGCTTCCACAACGACACATGCTTTAACTTCCTTTTCTCAGTCACTTTGCAGGTATACACCATGTCTACATTCCACCACTTTATGACGGCATTTACCAATGTTCGAGTTGTTATATTGTTGCTTTGCGAAGAATGCTGACAATTTTGTCATTCAAGTCGACTATTTTTTTTCCACTATGTACCTGATGAGGTGCAGTAACAGACCAAAATTCAAAACGTCATGTAATCCTCCAATTGTTAATATAAACAAAACTTTGTCAGCCTCAACAGAGTTAAAGCATGGGATCAGAGAGATGTACTCCGTCTTACACAGAGCTCTTGTCATGTGGACTGAAAGATATTTCAGCATACATTTAGAATATTCTGAAGTTGTTAAATGTTTGTCTATTTGTCTATTTCATTGGGGTAAAACAAAACCATATTCTGCATCATAATTGGATATGGCAGCTGTGTTAATCTTTATTTTTCATGTGTGATTCATACCCTTCAAGAATCTATCTGTGTGTCTGTCATGCTACTGTATGTACAGTAGTCAGATTAAGGACGGCCTGAAATTTGTCATCAGACATGTAATCTGATTGGGGGGGGGCTGATTTAAAGGGTTCATGGTGTGTGGTACATTTTTTTGTCTTCAAACTGATGTGACAGTGGGGAAAAACACAGATATTGAAAAATACATTTGCCTTAAATGCACAACACCACTTGACAAATTATCCACAGATTGAAGTAAAACATTTTTAGAGACATTGTAGTGTGCTGGAGGTTGTAGATGCAAATACAAATACTACACTGATTACCCATAGCGTACTGTATATGTGCAGAATCTATATAATCATAATAAAAGTTCTCTATATTAGCATGTATACATTGCTGACTCTAGAGGGAGCTGTGCAGACAGCAGCTCTGCCTTGAAAGCCTGAGCCTTGAGAGAGCATGCAGGCCGAACCTACTGTTATTGTAAATCGTGGTTCAAGTATTATATTTGAAAAGGAAAATTGCAGAGCTACATTCTGCCATGACTCTGGTAGGTGAAGAAAATCAACATTTCATATGGGGAGGGTAGGAAATGCATTTTATACCTCAATCTACTTTTTTGTTTTGTTTTTCCTCATGTTTCCCATTTTGAGATGTAAGATATCGCAACAGTATTAGAAGGAAATGGTTAATGGTAATATTATAATGGTCAGGACAAGTCCCGTTTTCAGTGTAGCGGGTCTATCTATCCCTGGTGCAGTCACCAAACCTTTGGACAAGGTGTGAATGGACATTTTCCAGCAACACACACGGAGGAGAGGAATTGGAACCAGCCTGGACTACACACTGCAGTGATATATATGAAAAGTAAAAAGAACAGCCTACTGCCATGAAAAGGTATTGCCCTTAATAGGTATTGTTATTGTGATATGTTGCTATTGATTCCATAACGGCAAAATGGTCATAGTTAGCACTAACAGGAAAAGTCTCTTGAGATTTTATCATTTCATATTGGCAGTGAGAAGTTTGACAGACCTGCAGTTTTAAATAAATCTGTCAGCCTTGTGGGTAATAATATCTTTTTTTTAAGTATATTTCTACCCCTTAACATCACTGAGTCCCATCATGAGTTTCAGACAGCAGCATTTATTATCTAACTGCTAAGCACCATAGCATGCTAGCATTAGTCAGGATGGTTCAAATAAAGTGGCAGAGGAGTAGAAGTTGGGGACAAAGTCAAAGTTAATATCCTCTAACACAAGAAATGATTTCACAATAACTGGATCAAATGTCACACTCTCTTTTAGTCAGGTTGCCTAAGAGAAACATTGATCAAACATCAGCTCATGGCCAAATCATCTTAAAAGCAGAATTTCACTGATATAAAATTGATATAATAATGTCTTTTGAATTGAACTGTTGAATACATGTTATAAAAAGAAAACCACTTGGGTGAATGTTGGCAGTATTTACTATAAAAAGCCTGCTGCTTTCAAAGCCCTATAAAATATCTCATGTGACTAAACCATGAACAGATTCTTAAGTATTTGAAAACAATAAATAAATATCAAAGATTCAATAAGAGCTCTAAACCTTGGGAAGATCTCTGCATACTAAATACAATAGCATTTGATCCTTTTATCATATCATAAAACAGGCTAGAGATACTGCAGAGTAAATAGATAACACATTCAAAAAGCAAAAAGGAGGTATAAATAGATGTTCTTATTCTACACCATCTAATGTGAGACAACATAATTTTCCCAACAATGCTTCCTGGCTTCTTTTAAACAAAACAGAGTGCTTTAATACAATCTTTTGTTTTGCCTTGTCTTTTTGTTCTTTTATTACAAAGAGTTGTTGCTCCGAATCTACAGAGGAGCTCACATGCTTGAGATTAAACTGGTCACCATAATCAGGCTGCAGATTTTAATTGTAAGAGGTTCCTTTGGCACTGTTTTCTCTCTTTTTCTCTCTTGCTTGACAAAAATCTGACAGTGGCTTTGCATGGCAAACCTGTTTAATGAATGACTAATCCAAGAAGAGCGCATTATGGCAAACTGTCACACACATTGTACCAATATTAACTTGAATTTACATTATCATCCTCTGGTAATGCTGGAATATTTGGATTTCCATTAATGCTTGGCCTTTCTCTGTGAAAAGCAAACAGCAGTGAACTAAATCTGTTTTCCCCCTCTTTTGATTGGATGTTGGTGTTAAGGCTGTACAGAGGCGCTTTCTTTTATTGGGATGACAGCTCCAAGCCTTCCTCACTCCTCGCAATCAAGCTCACAAACAAAGGCTCTGCTTGCATTACTCAAAACCATTCTCAACAAGCCCATGCCACATTCAGCCCATGCAAAGCCAAACTCATATTATACCATTGTACTGGTGCTGTAAATCAAGAAGAACAATGGTGAGAGGCACAATCACACAGACCGGCACGATCATCCATATAAAACATGAACCCAAAGAACAATGAATCAGACACTCGTGTGAGAGAATACTTTCCTTCTCCTGTTATTTATTGTGTTTATCTTCCAGCTCTCTATTCACAGTTTATATTTTTATTATCCTATTTTTCCACACACCGGGCTCAATGCCAAAACAATGAGGGCGGACATTTGGTTTTCATGGGTGGGCACCATACGTGACCATAAGGTGTCATAGCCTACAGTATAGGCAGATAATGGCCAAACACACATTAAAACACACAATAAAAGGCTACTTTGATTCATAGGACCAAAACATCTATATTTTGTGACATTGGCCTACATTGAGGCAAAGGGACTTTCAGAGGTAATACAATGACTGCAAGCTAAGTGGGAAATTTAGCGAGCGGCATACAACTATTCTGTCGATCTTAACCAAAATCTCATCAATTGCTTCACTATAGAGCTACTCACGACTTGTCTGTCTGGGTGCCCGGCTCTCCAATACAGTCCTACAGGGCCATGGGTCATGGGCACACTAAAAAACAACCTCAAAAGCACCCGAAGCATGTTTTTTTCAGCATTTTGACACTCACTCTGTAACAAGACATGCATATATTTAATTTTCAGGTTATCCATGACCGGACAACTGTCACTATTTATTTTGCTACTACTCTACACAGTGGTGCTTGTAGACAGGCAGTCGCGTCTGGCAACAAGTAAACAAAAAAATGCTAAAGCAATGGCCAAGGTGGCATTAAAACCGACATGTCTCATTACAGGGAAAGCAATGTGTTGAAGAATATGTACTGTAGGTGCTTTTTGGGTTTTGAGTGTCCATTGGCCCCATAGGACAGTATTGGAGAACCACACACCCAAGCAAGCAAGATGTAAGTAGCTCTATATAAAGCAATTGACAAGATTTGATCGAGATGATGGAAAAAGATGGGAAAATAGAGTCCAGGTCAAAACTGTCCAAAGTCCTCTTGTTCAGTGTTAGGTACCATGGGTCCACATAAACGATGTTGAATCACCTCAAAAAGCATCCAGCTATCTCTACATGCTAGTTTTGTGCAAGCACCTCAGAAGGATGAAGCCAAACTGAGGGAATCTCTGCCCTCAGTGCCAACATGATTACAAGAGATATGCAACTGAGCACTGCCGTACAGAGCAGAAAATGATGTAAGTCATTCTTTTTGTCCATAATCTGCTTTAGCCTTTGTAAATTTTGGCACACACTGAATATACAGATATTCATTTAGGCCATGCACTGACTGAGAAAATGGACATCCCTAGTTGCTACAGTTGTAGACTATAACCTTCTTTTACATAGCCACGGGTTATTCCACAACATTATTTCCCAACAGTTCAAGCAGCTAGCAAGCTCCTGTCATTCAAAGTATCACTGTGCCCCACAAACCTCATTAAGTTTGGTGGCTTTGTTACAACCCAGTCCACTACAATCCATTACATACACTGTCAGGACTCATCTACTGCATCTGTACCTGTGTGCTATCAAACTTCAGTATAACAGAAAATCATTTTCTAATATAATTTTCTAATAATGTTCTCAATTGAGTATTAATAATACCATTTTGAATTATTAATACAATTATTAATAAGTAAGTTGTTATTATTGTGAAAATGTAACTTTAAAGTTACATTTAGTGTTATGTTCTTGCCCACTGAATTTCTCACCTTGGTTCACTAATGGTAGCTTGTCAAATGGTTGTTTGTCAAAGACAGCTAGTTTCCACCATTTGAGACTGCATTATTTCCACTTGTCATTTCCTGTAAATACCAAATGTGCAGAATGGTTAGTTAAAGCTATATACATAAAGGTTAGGGTTAGGGTGGATTACTCCCCCCAGAAGATTTGCCTAACCCTAACCCTGGCTGGAACAGTGAGAATTAAAGATTAACAAGTAAATGGCTGAGTGATATAGGTATGCCTCCTGAATGTTGTTTTACATGCTTGATTACTTGACACATATATTTCATGTTTATATTTTCTCTATTGGCAGGTGAATTTTTGGTATTCATGTGAGGTTTTTCATGGTTGAACAAACTATTGCATCTATAAAGCAAGATAAAGCAAGTGAGTATAAGATATTACATTTATTGGAGCTCAGTTCCTCTGTGTTTAGTAGAGACAGGCAACTATTTGAGATTAGAGTTTTTATTTGTCATTTTATGGAATACAGTCCAACAAAGGCCACATTGTGCATTAATGGGATACCATTTTATCTGGACATTACCCAGTGATAGTATCCTATATGAATAATTGTTACTATCAATCTGTACTATTTAGTTAATAATGATTATACTTAGTTTTGTATGGTGGCAGCTTTTCACCAGGCACACATAATGACGAAAGAGCTAGTCTGGAAAGGACATCAGTAAGCCTGAGACAACCAGAGTAGTGCTTGGGAGATGAAGAGCAAAGCAAGTTTTGAATATTACTGACCCAGCACTTGGAAAAGGCAATGCACAACAAGACGAAAAATGAATGCTTTTTAGTCTGAAAATCCTTTCACCCTCTCACATTCAGCAGATCAGATTAAGAGAGAGGTTTAAGAAGATTTTGACACGCACAAAAAAACTTCTGAGCCATGGGAGGGGGTGAGTCGGGGAAGGTGGTAGGGAGCAGTTTGTAATTCAGTGGCTTCAGGCAATTCATCACAGAAATTGAGTTTCTAATGCAGCATCTTGTGAATCCCTTTTGCCCTGTCAACGTTTTAATACATTACATTGAGAATGTAAATCATGTTTGAAATTTGGCACAAACTACACAACCCCTACTGCACTCACTGTATTGCACATAGGCTCACATAATACACACACACTGTATGCACATAGTAGCGTGCACGCACACACACACATACACGCAAAAATGCACAGCCAGTGCCCTCCATTTAAGAATGCAGGCAGAATACCCTTCATGTTCGGTTATTCTTTGCCCTAGAGAAGAAATTCTGGCCTAAATCTGGTTATATAATATAAATATATAATTTATGTTGTGATTTGGCATAAAAAATGAGGGGGATTATTGTTTCATTTAATCACCACTTTAACATTTTAACCATAATGAGACAAAATAAGGCCATCCATGACAAGGAGACTGAACTGGGACATCATAAAAGCTACTATAGCCAATATGGCAAGCCAGCAATGAAAAATTCTGAAGCTGTCTGTAATATCTGCAGGGAACAGCTGATCATATGCTCACTTTAAATGAGAGTGAGTAGACCACTGTCCTCCATTATGTTATTGGTTTTCATGTCTTGTAGTATAATTAAGATAAAACAAGAAATCTGAAAGAGAGAAGTACGAAGTATGACTCAGAACTTAGACATATTCTGGACATATTCTTGTTATTGGTTTGTCATATGCTGTAGTACAATTAAGATAAGAAAATAAATTTGGAGGAGAGAAGTATGAAGTACTGAGAACTCAGTACTTTGTCATATTCTGGACATATTTTTGCTTCCTAGGGCTCTGAGTGGTTTAGTCCACAAAAGAGATTTTTTTTTAGTATAGGCCTATCAGTTCTGGATTCATGCATAGAATCTTGAAGGGTAGGATATGGTGATGGGAAATTATCTCTTTAGAACATTCACGTCCCACTGTAACACAAAATACAACTTCATATTGCGCCAATGCTTACAAACAATACAAATGCAACCCATTTAAAGCTTCAAAACAAATGAGTACTATTTTGTATTTGTTCACACAATCATATTATTCGTCAAATACTGTCAGCCCCTGTATCAAGAGCTTAGGCAATGAGGGTAAAAAATGTGTTCAACAATATAAACCTCTTAGTGTAAATTCAATCCAGAAGTACTATATATCAGTTATTATTGTTCCCCGTGTTTTCACCCGTTCCATGTCAACCCTTGAGCATGCTTGTGAAGTATTCAAATAACATGATTACATTGTTTTCTCTCTTGCTGCATGAAGGAACACTGATGTGCTGTTTTCTGCCCCTCCTCCCCACCACCACCAGAGCCTGTCTAAAATCAGGTAGGGTGTTCCATGTACATTTATTGATGTAATATGGTGTAAGCCTTCAATAACCATTTTAATTCAACTTTTGATCATGTTCATTCTTGGGTGATAAACATTAGTAAAGCCAGTGGTGGGATGAAAGTGGCACCACATTTGGCATTATAATAGCATGTGTAAGGTATACACACCAAGTTGTGTGGTAATTGAAAATTAATTCATGACACAGGGACTAAAATGGTTTGCTTCCAAAGAGTGCATTATTTTTAGATAATTGCACACCTTGGAGTGCAGTATTATGCCACTTATACGATGGCTTCTTGCCAAAGATTAAAAACAATGTGCTCTTAATTGATCTTTTCTCAAGTAAAATATTATTTTTGCTTGTAACAGAAGGACTATCTGCTGACTTTCAAAAGGGCAACTGAATACATTTTGTACATCTAAACCAAATAGCTCTGTGTTGTTGCAAATGAGATATTCATTCATGAGAAATGTGTTTTACATTCATAAATTGAAATTGTAAATAATACAACTATACAGCACAAACCACTTAGCTAAATCTATCTGGTTGTGCCTAGGTCACATCGCCTCCGACAAGTGCTGGCTCCTCCACCAGTGAGCCGAACACCCAGCCACTGACTCAGGGGTGCCCTGGCCAGGCTTCCCCTGAAGCAGCTGACTCCACCACCAACCGGGAGCCCATGATAGCAACACAGGAGGTGGTGCAGGCACTGTGGTAGCAGAGCAGCAATGGCTTTGACAGGCAGGAGCGATGGTGGCTGAACTATTGGAGGCCTTCATGGACATTTTTACCTCCAACGATGAGGACTGTACAAGGACAGAATTAGTGCAGCATCACACTGACCCAATTGCAAAGTGACAAGTGGAGAAGATCAGGGAAGTGGTTGCCACTGGGATAATAGAGCCAACAGCCCTTGTGCCAAATCTGTCATGATGTCCTAGATGGTAGCTGGCAGTTCTGTGTTGATTACCACCACCTGAACAAAATTGCAAAGCAGGACTATTTCTTTCAATGATGCTCTGAACTACATCGCTGGCTCCCAGTGGTTCAGTTCACAGGATCTCAGGTACTGCCAGGTCACACTGGGTACGTAGGTGCATTAGAAGACCACCTGCACACTGGGACAAGAACTATGACAGTTTACTGTGATGCCCTTTCAGCTGTGCAACACCCCAGTGATGTTTGAGCACCCTGTGGAATGACTCCTGGCAAATCTGCCTCAGACACGGTGCATTGTGTACCTGGATAACCTGCTGGTACACGCTTTCACCTTTGACACTGCCCTTGCAATCTGGAGGAAGTGTTTTCTGCCATTCGCACTGCCGGCCTTAAGCTCCAGTGCAAGCTGCTCCAAGAGCGGGTAAAGTTACTGGGTCTTGTGGTAGATGGAAGTGGAATTGCCACTGATCCAGAGAAGGTGAGCACAGTGCTCACCCACAGAATATTAGACAACTGCAAAGCTTCCTGGCATGAGAGTGAGTCTTCACGTACTACAGTTGGAGATTGAACCAGCCAGAGCAGAATTATTGTGTCACCCACTGTTGCAAACATTGCAAACGCCTGGTGGGGCCAAGGGTGCCACCCTGACACAGGATGAGGAGGCCAATGGACTTGGTGTGGACCCAGGAGGCAGACCCTGAGCTGGTTGTAGTGTGGGGGATGGCTGGAGCAGAACAGTGAATCCCGTGGACTGCAGTGAACCCCATGAACCAACCGTGAAGTCCAATGGGGGACAGTTTGGTTCCCCAGAGCCTGCGAACCAGGGTGCTCAAGACAGTGCATGGCCCCCTCTGGAGTTAGGCACTTTCGAGTAACCAAGACCCTACACCAACTCTGACAGTGGTTCCATTGGGTAGGATGCCTTCAGGACATGGAGCTTACGTATATTATAAGTTACATTGTACATATGGTCACTGATGTGAAATTTTCTTGCTGCACAGGAGGTGACGAATCACAATTTAAGAGTGATATACAAATATATGCGGAAATGTAGGTCAGAGGGGTGTGCAGGGGTCACATTACTGGATTTTTGGGTAATAAAGTCCTTAAAACTTTTAGAAATTATTTTGTGGCCACTTGGGGCTGCCAAAGTAGGAAGTTGCCAAGTGAAGCTTTAATTACCTTTCAACCAGCTGAAGAACGCCTTTTCTGATGTGAAACTGAAGGAGGCAATTTACTTTGAGTAATTGGCAATAAAGGTGAACCTACAGGCTTGTGATTTATCAGCTGGTCTAGTCCTAGCCACTAGCCTACTCACCTAAAATCAAAGTGTCATTTTACATTCACTACAAGTTGTGCTTTCCCTCAAGCTAGCTAACATTACAGATGCATAGGCTGTTATCTTCAGAAAAATGAGACAATAAAGGGTTTAGATGAAACATTGGCTATGTGCCTTCTTCAGTTAATCTAAAAATCCATTACTTCTCATGTTCTCAAGGCCAGAGATTGTAACTACGTTTTAATATAAACTAAAGAGGATCATGTTTTTTAACAGTGCCAATTGCTGGTAATGCTCTCTAAGGTCAGGTCTCATTGAAGGTAACATAAACAACTGGTACAACCATATGTCTCTGTGTCCCTTGTTTTTGTTAGCCCTCCATTTAAGATATTACCTGCTCCCAATGTAATCCCTGATTTACTTTACTAGTGGCTGTATATCATACCTTCCACAGGTGATTCATCTAATGAAATGCACTGGTCAATTCAGTAAATGTTGGGGATTAGCCTGTCAGTGTGTATACACCGATCAGCCATAACATTAAAACCACCTGCCTAATATTGTGTAAGTCCCCCTCGTGCCGCCAAAACAGCTCTGACCTGTCGAGGCATGGACTCCACAAGACCTCTGAAGGTGTCCTGTGGTATCTGGCACCAAGACGTTGGCAGCAGATCCTTTAAGTCCTGTAAGTTGTGAAGTGGTTTCATATCTGGTTTCAGATATATAGCTTTAGTGGATAAAGGGTTGCATTAATGTATTAGAATAAAAATCTGTTGTTATAGATATGAGCTACAGCGTGCCTAATTATTGATTGATACAGTTATTTAAACAGAGTTTAAATTGAGATTATTGAGAAATCTATTCTTTGCAAGAGAGCTTACAATGATAACGTTTTAAGTAAACAAATATTATGAGTTCACCAAAATGTAACCCCAAATCAAATCAAATCACATTTATTTGTATAGCCCTTAATCACCGTTACAGTCTCTAAGGGCTTCACAGTGCCCAACATGTGAAACAATAAATGGTTAGTACACGACATCCCCCAGCCTTAGACCCTCACAGAGGACGAGGAAAAACTCCCACAAAACCTTTCAGGAAAAAATGGAAGAAACCTTGGGAGGGGCTACCCAGAGAAGGATCCCCCTACCAGGACGGTTGGGCGTGCAATAGATGCCGAGTTTGGGCAAGCAGCGTATACACAATGCATAAAAAAAGAGACACATACATTACATTTCAACAAAAACTTTTTTTTTAAAAAGAAAAGAAAAAATCACTTGAAACCACAGAATAATAGTCAAAAACAATGACAAAAGTAAACATTTATACACATCAGACACACTCCTCTGGCTACTCATCAGAATGAACGGACAGACAGACTGACGGACAGCCCAACCCATAGTCCCCCTACCCTTTTCCCAATTGCATTGCGTGGGGGACAACAAGACCATCACCGACAAGATTTGCAGCCTCTACTGTCCTCTACTATATTTACATTGTGTGCCACTGGGTTGGATTTTGCAGGGAAATCTGCTGGATTGAAAGATAAACTTCCAGATTAGAACGAGCTAAAGCTTTTAGAATTTCTCTACCACCTGCGATGGGAGAACAAATGAAAGGCCTATGGAAAAATTATTTCCAACTAGTGGTGGGAAGAGCAAATACAGTAGCGAATCGATTCAAGACCGGTTAATTTGATTCACCTTTATAAAAAATTATAATTTCATAGCCAACACAATTCACACGAATCGTTCAGCCATGTAATAGCAAGTGAGCTACAACCATGAATTTGGTCTAATTTAGAGCTATACAAACACAACATGTTGCTAAAATAGGGGCTGCCTGATTCAGCAGCCATTGCTAACTTGCTATCATGTCCATTCAATTGTCATGTAACTACCGGAAACTGATTAAATCATTCACATTTGTACCAAATTTGTATGCTGCATCTAGTGTGCCAGCTTCATTATTATAGACTAGCTATGTGATTATTATTGATAAATTAATAGATACATAAAAAAAACTATTTAGAAACTGATTAATGAAATCCACATTTAAATGACACAATTCATATATTTCCATTTCATTATTCTGTCTTATTCTGTTCGATGAATGAATAAATTACTGAATTTATAAATCAGTTTGTAAAATGATTTTTAAAAGGCATTTCAATTTTACTTTTTTATTCCATTTACTAATGTTTATTATTTTACAAATAAATACATGTATTGGTCAGCTGATAAGCCTCTTACAGATATATCGTTATTAGCACAAGTGCCACCGATAAATGGTTGTTGCCGTGAGTAGGTTCAGACAGTAAAAATATTTGTCCAGTGGACTGGCCTGTCATTCAGGTTTCACTGTCAATAAATGTCCAAATTTGCAATGATTAAATGTGGTTGAAATGACATTCATGCAACAGGCGATTAGTTAGGCAGCAGCAAATGCAAGTTAGCTAATGCTCAGCCAGCCAGTAGCGACAAGACCAGCAGGGCTGATGCTCCAAGATACTCCAGCAACAGCTCATTTGAAATGCACCACTGCCACTCAGTGCATTAAATGCAATCTCAACTTTCTGGCTTTCTAGTTGATCAGCTGCCTTCATCTTGTCTATGGAGAATACAGTAACTGGCTAACTGGCTTGCTACTTAATATCAGTAACTGAACAGTTGACAAACATAGCTCTTAGCACATTACATACATAGAAGTACTGTTTATACAGAAATGTGCCATATTATAAAATGCCAGAGTATGTGTTGTCTAACCATTATAACAAGATATGCATATAATACAGTGATATGGAGCCAGATAATGTTTTTTTTTATCTAATTTTTTATCTAATTTTTTTTATCTAATTTTCAAGAGCTCAATCACTGATAACGGCAGTTGAGTACATTCCATTCATTTGAATCCCGTCAAATTTCCTGTATCATCAGTTTTTTAGGATAGCCTAAATGCCATAGGCTGATAGGCTTTTGTGCTCCACTGATGTCTTGACTCCTCCTGTCTGTAGTGGTTCCCAACTCTTTTTCCTCTGGACCCAGAGTGCTGCTGGTTTTCATTCTAGCCATCTAGGTACAGTTTTAGACCGTTTTAAATGATAACTGCAATTACTTTTCTCTAAACTATACTGTATGTGAACCATGAATGAATGCTACAATAGCCCTTCAAATATTTTAGTTAATGTACCAGCCAATTACAACTACAAATGGAGTAATTAGTCTAAAATAAATAAATGTGTTGATGGTACTGGTAATTGTCAAGTAATAACTGCTTTATTAGATCTTTCTTAGTAGTTATTATCTATTGCAGAGTGTAAAGTTATTTTAAGTTATACTCATCCAGGGACAGGTTTTGCTGAGCTTTTTTTCATTTCTGCTCTGCTTTACATTCAGACTTGGGAGTTGCCCAGTACAACCAGTCTGTTGGTCACTGACGTTTTCTGGGTTTTGCTGAGCATGCATGCTCTTTTTTCAACACTACCCTAATTCACATTCATACAGTTCATACGGTTACATAAATTCACAGTTGAAAAGATGCCCATTACAACTTCTTCTACTGTTGGCAACTCAGCGACTCCACTGGAGAAATTGAGGCCTTGCTCAAGGGCAACACGATGGCAGTTGTTGAGGGAGGGGAAAGTATTAATCATTCAGTTCCCCTACACAGATTTTTCCAGCTAGTCAGGTGATTCTGCTCCAAAGCCTACTTCACTAACATTTAAGCTATCACTGCCCCAATTAAACATAAGTGTAATAATAATGACTCTTCTAACAGTAGATGTCCTTCTTTTTTAGTCTGTCATTTTTCTAAATGTTTTTTCCTAGCAATTGTGTAAATACAGCACTGCAAGCATGTCTTCTTTGGTATAGAGTGCCACTCTGCAAGGTAAAGTGCACAATGAGCACATTTCCTTCAAAAACGAGACTATCATTTTCAGAGTGGGGGATCATAATATTCAAATCCGTATTTAACCTTTCAAGGCAGGAGGATTATGCAGCAAAGTCTCTATTCCAAGCGGTTTCCTCGCCCCCTACTCCCCTGCCATAATAATGATCATTATCACCATTGTGTGAAAAGAGGATTATCATATCGTTATATAAACCCAGGAACACCCCTACCATTATGAAGTAATTTCACTCTCATCAGTGGACCAGCGGTGTGTATGACAGTCAGCTGGGCTGTCACAGGTGACCATGGTGGATTTCCATCATTCTCTGAGCTGGCAGAGTGCTATTCCAGAAGACAATGGAGCAGGATAAAGAATAAAATAAAATGTCTTCCTTGAACCAAAAAAATGAACTAGATTAGGAAGCTGAAAGCTGAAATCAGTGTCACCCAGTCAAAACATGGTACCCACAGTCACTTCAGTAATTTCCACAATATCTTTCTTTAAAGACCGATAGCCGGTAAATCAAATTGTGCCAAATCAATTGACTGTCAGGATCATTTATTTATTTAGTTTTGATGGTAACACTTTACATTATGGTTCACTACTTAAAGCTTAATTAACTAGTGATTAAGCATTAACTATCAGCATGTTAACATGTTAGTTAAGGCATCAATCATGGTCAACTAATATGCTGACTAATGTGTAAGTACTTAATAATGAGTTAAATAACTAATCATTTGGTAATGTTTTAGTTATACATTAACTCTGCAGCAGAAACAAATAAGTATGCTAATGAATATTGTAATATATAGGCTGCAGTCAATAAGTTAAATACGAACTAACAAGGGAACATATTGGTGGTTACTGCATCATGGATAACAAAATACTAATGAATAATTAAGTATGTGGCAGCTACTTAATGAACAAACCAGTAACTAACATCAGTCTCCCATATTATTCAGTTTTCATTATTTTGTTTTCAAATATACTGTGGCTCAGGATAAGAATAATCTTTGTTTTGTAAATAAATGTAGTTTTGTTAAACGGGCATTTATTGAATGAATTTGAAGACCTGATTGGCCGACAACACAAGCTTCTCAGCATAAATTATTGAAACTTTTACTTCCTACACGTTGTACCCCTGTAAGTAAATGGGAGAATTTTCCTACCTTACTTATAATGGGAAATAATCAGAATTCATTAAATAATTAGTTGACCATGAGAAACATTCCTAATAATTAACAAATATGTTAACACATGGTTAGTTAATGCCTAATCACAAGTTAACTAAGCATTAATAATGAACCATCAACTTATAGCCATTATATCTATGGCAAATTGTGCTAGGATGGCTAATGCTATCATACCACGAAGAGGCTGTTTCTACTCCCCATAGTGAGAGAAACCCAAACTTGTAATGTGACTTACTGAGAGAAAAGGGCCTTACGCAGTGAGATGGTGCAGGATAGTGTTGCTATAGGCACATAACCAATATCACACTAGTTATGTGGTCAGAAGATACAAGTCTTCAACCATGATAGAAAGCGTAATAATATAATATAATATAAAATAACGTAATTATTCCATAATACAATTGGTTTGCATATGGACGCAGTATATTTTCTGAAAGGGACACTAGCACCATATTGTGGATAAAGTCAGCACTACTGGGCATCGCTTATGAAACCATACAACATTAGTCACAAACATACAACTACCTTATTCAAAGGCTGCTTTTCTTTTACTTTTCCTGTATAATTATTTACTCTGTGCCGCATGCTGTCATTTTGAAACTCAATAGCGAGGTCAGTTCTGTCTACTTCCTAGAACCCCAATGTTTCTTCATCTCCATAGGTACAGTCTTAAACATATGGACTCTTTTAATTAAATCATACCTTGACTCAGTCCTTCACAGTACTGACAGCAAGGTCATTAAACTATTAAAGGGAGTCACAGAGAAAATTGTTGTGAGCAGATTGAGGCAGGAGAGGTTAATTAAATGGCCATTGCTTCTCCTTACCTCAAGCAAAGCGGCATTCTTCTATCCCAGACAGGCCAATGTGAAAGAATGTGGCTTTTTTCATACTACACAAAATATGTAAGCACAGGACAATTTTTCCTATAATAACCTAAGAAAAATGGTTCATCTTTCAGAAATACCTTTTTTCCCCACAATGCTGATACAAAACTGTGACCCCTTCCTGTGAACCCTGCAATACAGTAAAACTAAGGAAACAAAAGCAGTGAGATAGCACCTCTGTGTCTGGCTTGGCTAAGGACAAATCATTTTTATAGTGCTTCAGTGATAAATTGATATTCTAAATCACCCAGATATGTGTACGGTTTTCTTATTATGGCTTACAAAACAGGTTAACCACTTGCAATCATTTGCCTAGTTAAGTAAATAATTAGCGTTTTGAATTAGACAATTGGTGACAATATTCGCTTTGATTTGTCCTTGTGACATTTCTATAACATTTTAACACATAAACATACCTTAGTGCCATGATGTGTAGCAAGCTAGACAGCTTACTACTGGAACTATATCATCAGCTGTGTGTTAGTGTTAGGAAGGCTTGTCTACCGCCTATGAGTCATCTGGCTGGTAAAGAACTGGGATTTGTTTTATTTTTTGGAGGGAGAGAAATACTCATATACTCCCCCCAAAATCTTCCCAGGAACATTGAGATGTTTACTGCAGTCAAGTATTGTGAAAAATGAGATATTTATTCCTTTTTTGAAAATGGCCAATCATTGAAAATGTTTTAACCTCTCAACATTCTTATCCATCCTACAACTTCACCTACCTAGTAATGTTAAGGCTTCGTGGTAGATTAATCTGTATTGTAATCTGTATTGTGGCTACAATCAGAGCACCCTATTATAACAACCTTTGATCGGACAATACAAAGATTTAGTTGTAGACAGCTCTGATGGATTTTACAACAGCTTGAAGTGATACTTTACAGATCTTGAGAATTTTATCTTCTCCATACCTGCTGTTGGAATTCCATAACAATCTCTCAGTGTTTTGTCTGAGAGTTAACATCAAAGCTACCATTTGTGATAATCTGCACATGTACTCATCGCTAAAATTGCTATCCTATGTACATTTTTAAAATTCTATTCAAATTAAGTTCACTATTGCTGTATGGTATGTGACATACATTATCTGACATAGCATTGCTGCTTAAGGCTATTCCTGTTTAACATGGGAAATAACAGTACAGGGCAAATGCTTAATACATTGTAATATCTACTTAAAAGTGTAATAAAATATGACAACATTGATATTCTTTCACTAGGGTCATTAGGTACTATCACCATGAAATCACCCCTTCTTACTTGAATGTACTTGGCACATTCCATGGTAATCAATGAATGAATCAATCAGTCTTTATTTGCACAGCGCATTTCATGCATGGATCGCAACGCATAAAAGGGTAAAATAATACTTTGCAAAGGGACTCAATAAGTAATCAAACATTGAGACAAAAATAACAGGATAGAACAAAGATGTAAAAGGCTACAAAAATGCAATGTTAAAAGGTGCATTTTAATGCCCCATTTAAAGGTATGTACAGATCCTGCTGCCCCCAGATCCCCTGGTAGGGTTTTCCTTAAAAAGGTGTGGGGGGGGGGGGGGGGGGGGGTAGTGAGCAAATGATGCCTCATCAAGAGTTTTAATCCTTTCCTAAGGAACAACTGAGAGATTACTGTTAGAGGATCTGAGGTCTCTTTCAGGAGTATACCTTAGCAGCAAATCACTTACACAGGTGTCAGGCCATGGACAGATTTGTAAAACAATTTAAGGATCTTAAAATAAGAAAAAGTAACAGGCAGCCAGTGAAGTGATTTTAAAATGGTAGTTATACGTATGTGCTCTCTTTCTAGTCTTTGTAAGTAGTCTAGCAACTGAAGTTTGAACCAGCTGTAGTTGATTTATTGCTGTTTTTGATAGATGGGAAAGTACTGCATTACAATAGTCTAACCTGCTTCTTATAAGTGTGTGAATTAATTATTCTGTGTTTGCCTGGGAAAGAAATTACCGTAAATCGTCGGGATTCATTTGCAGGAAATTCAGTGACATCCATATTTTAATGTCATTAGTACAATTGATAAGAGCACTAATGGAACTAATGTCATCGGGGGGGTGGGGGGCGGGGGGCAGAGCTATACAGCTCGGTATCATCTGCATAGCTATGAAACTGTATCCCATGTCTCCTGATGACACTGCCAAGTGGTAGCATGTATAGATTAAAAAGGACTGGCACAAAATAGAAGCCTGTGGCACACCATAGTTGTATCAGAGGAATGGTTACCAAGACAACATAAAACAATCTATATGTGAGATATGTCTTGAACCAATTTAGTGCAGTGCCGGTGATACTAACCCAGCTCTCCAGTCGGTCTAAAAGGATTGCATAGTTAACAGTGTCAAATGTTGCACTTAGATCCAAAAGCCTTCTTGGCATTAACATTCATTCTTGAACAAGTGCTATTGCAGTGCTGTGATGAGCTCTAAAACCAGACTGGAATGGTTCAAGAGTAAATCCTAAAGTTGTGTAAAAGAAAAACAGTTCGTTTTTCAAGGATTTTACTAGGGAGGTTGGAAATAGGCCTGTGGCTACTAAGAACAGAAGGGTCCAAGTTACTTCAGAAAGGGTTTATCCACAGCTGTCTCAAGAGTGGTTGGGGGAAAAGCCTGCCTGAAGAGAATAGTTAACAATAGTGAGAATCTCCTCAGATAATGAACTGAAAACCATTTTAAAGAACAGGGTTGGGATAGAGTCAAGGACAGAAGTTGAGTTGACTTCAGTTTCATAGCAACACATTATCATACTGGGGGCTCAAACTCAGAAGATTTTAACGGGAGGAAAACAATTATTTTGGATTATGAATGCTGAGGATTAGTTAGGCAGTCAAGAGTAGTAAAGAGTGTCCTGGTGGTGTCCTGGTGGTCATCAATCAAATTTGAGACATAAAACTGTCTCAAACTTTAATGTATTTATTGTAAATATTCAGATGTGAAAAATGTAGAAATTTTAATTTACTTTCACTTATACCAGATAAATGATGTCAAAACCCCACAGTGTTGCAACTGTTTTACTAGAATTTCCCCATTGGCATAATCAAAAGGTGTGGCTACATTTAACTTTTGGTGGCTATTTACTGTCTGATCAATTCCAGGATTACACCTTTGGCCAGAAAGTAAGAAACACTTCTCATTTGGCAGTTCTGGGTCTAAAGGTCTGTATGATAGGAAATCTAGAACTTGGACTTGAATGTACTGTGTATGTACAGTACATACACAGCATAATAAATGCTGATGCTTCTTAAAATAACAATTACATGTTATTTTGAGACTGAAACACAATTAGAGTATTGCATGCTCAAAATGACATTTCACAGGATTAAAATTGGTCAAAGTGCTAACATTAGCTTGTTAGAGCCTGACCTCATTGTAAGCTCTGCTATGTATTTAGGGTCAGGTTCAGGTTTGGTAATGTATTTAGGCATAGATTTAAGTGAAGACAGTAGGGATATGTCCTGGCCAAATTTTACTATTGGACTGCTGAAATGTCCCAACCAATAATTTTGTTTAATCTGACCATTTTCTGAAGAATTCCTGGAAAATTATTTTTCTATTGACCACACAAAGTTGACAAGTAACTGAGTACTCAACGTTGTAGATGGCATAGTTGTTTTAGGGGTTTTCAGCACTAGATGTTAGCTGATTTGTTAGTGCACAAACAATGTGCTTGTAAGGACAGCTGCTGATGCCACTATACACTCCTATAGGCTGCACTTTGACAGGTTCGAGTAGTGTGTGGTTTATCTCTTGAGTGAAAGATGAATGTTTTTTAAAATGCTTTAAAAGCTGGGTATTAAACATACTGATAATGAACAGTATGCATCATTTTAGCAGGTAAGTTAAGCTGTGCAGCTAGATGAAGACAACAGTATAGAAGGAGACAGAAGCACATAGTCCCAGGTGAGGTGTTAGAGCTTGTGGCTTTGTAATTAAAAGGATGAAAGTGCTGGACTCAATTATGAGATACAGTACATTGTTTAAGGCACAATGTGGTAGTCTACTGCATATACTCAGAAGATGAAGTTAGCATGGCCTCTTCTATTGTATTCACATGGCACACAAGCATGATCAATGAATTATTTCATCAGGTGAGGGTGCCAAGTAGGCAACAAGCTACAGCACACAGGAGGCACAGGTGGAATAACAGCCTCGGGTTCAGTCTTACAATGGCTCAGTCAAAATTGTGTCTCATTTAAATATTGTTTTTTGTATTACATTGTAAATTTGAGTTTTCATAATATATTTCTTACTGTTAACAATTTGTGAGGTGCAGTATAGTTGTAATGATATAGCTACTCTTAGTATTAGGCATTCAGCAACTCATATTGTGGGGTTTGACCAGTGTGACCAAGAGTTGTTATTAAACAACATTAAAAAAACACATCTGCAGTGCCAAGTTTATCACAGAGATTATTTGATTTGATTTTACAGATTTTTGCAATCTCAATCAAAAGCCAACTGGCTGTTAGCCATATTGCCTAACTGTTAGCTAACCTAGTCTCTCCCAATTTGAGGCTATGACTGTGACTCAAACCTCCACCAGCTATCATTGGGTCAGATACTCACAAGCCTGTAAGGGACTTGCTATGCTGCAGAAAGTCTAACTGGTCCATAGCTGTCATGCCAAACTCAGGCAACAATCTGGCAATATTGTTGTCTGAAATGTCACATCTTTATTACTGGCTGGTTTTGCCCTAGCCTCGATGCAAGCCCTTGTTATTTTTTATATTGGCAAAAACAACTGCATGCCAAAATTTGGCAGTTTAATGTTTCCTTGCTCAGTGGCAAATACACTGTAGGTACCTCCTAAAACATGGCTGTAGCACAACCTTTGCTACCCCAGGGTCAGGACAGACAGAGACCGGAGAGAGTTTACTGGCAGTCGTGCCATTTTATTTCTGGCCACCTTGCACAGAACAGACCACCATGTAAAACAACATGAATCATAAGATACTTGAAACTAAATCAGAGGGGTGTTCCACAAAGCGAGCTTACCACTTATCCAGGCTTATTTCGCTTAGTCTGGCTCATTTTCAGGTTTATTCGGTTCCACAAAGCAAGCTCAGCATAGTTTAAGCTAAGTTGCTGTGGCAACTTATGCTTCCAAACTAAATCAGGCTAAACCACAGTTGAAGCTTAATCGGTACTCCCGTAACACTGATCCGACTGAAACGCAATGATTTTCAAACAAGGTTCCGCCATACTAATGTTCAACACTATTACCCTAGACCCTACACTATCAGACATAAAATATAACGTTAATAGAAAATAAAAAATATAAAATGATGTAGGCTGTATCGGGGATACAGTCACAATTCAGAGCGTTGTTAGGCAACCCCATTTAACCATGAGTGTCCAGCAAGACCTCAAGTGCAGTATTGCTTTTAGAAAACGGTTACAACTTATAGAAATAATTATTTGATGACACAATATTATTTTATTTTCTAAATTATTTTTATTTAACAAATTCATTGAAATAATAAAGTATCTTGAATATCTTGAATATATGTCAAGATGTTTCCACGGTTGCTAGGAGACTCATTCACTGTTACTGTATGGGATTTACAGTCACTGTAGAACACACTTTCAGCCGATCAATTTCCAGGATGGAAACAACGGATTTCATAATAATATAATAAAAGTAAGAACCAGCCCGAACAGCTCAGTCAGTAGAGCATGAGACTCTCAGTCTTAAGGTTGTGAGTTCGATCTCCATATAGGGTCGAGTACTGTACAATGACTGTAATGTAGTAAGATGAAACGTTATGTACAGCCTTTAATTTATGGCGATATATAGTACATTTACAGTCTTGAGGTTTCATATATGGCATGGTTTCATTTACAATATTTTTAGCACAGCTTTTCAGTTCTTTAATATTGTTGAACACATGATATTTAATAAGGTCTATACAATCAACAATTACTTACGCATTCAATCTAGCAGCAATTCGTTGCCAATCTTTCTCTCTCCCTTTATTTATGGCAATCGTATTTCCCTTTTCATTGTAATATGGCTGAATTCTCCATAGACCTCCACTAAAAGTCGCTGTTCAGTGGCCGTGAACATTGCGGCTCTGTCTTTACCGTCATTTTTCGCCATGATGAATCGATCAGATCCATGATCGACCTCTCGGGCTGCTTAAATAAACTCTGTATAAATGTGCACGCGCAATTATCTGGATTGCTTGAGCCTGGCTCGGTTTAGCCCGATCACGGTAGCTTGACTTGGGCTTCGTGGAACCGCCTTAGCCCCGATTGATTTGTTAGGTTAATTCAAACCAGGCTTGCGAGGTTAATCGCCGCTTTTCTAAGCCTGCTTTGTGGAACAGCCCCCAGGTCTTCTCAGGTCAGCGCACAGTCGAGTTCCCACTCACTGGAAAAGACAAACACACAATTAAATTAGTTCCAGGCTGCAGTTGTCCAATTAGCCTTAATTGGCTGCAGCAGGTGTCAGATGCAGGAGAATCAGCACAGCAGCCTGATTCTCATATGCATCCAGCCAACACCTCTACCACACACCCCTCTACCACACACCCGTCTACCACAACGGTTTAAGAGTTTTTCTGTATCTTTTAGGTCTATTGGTCATTCGGAGATACATTCAGTCCACCAAGCAACACCAAATTTCAGCTTTGGAAATTGGTTCACCAGTTGCTCCTTTATCTAAGGTCCACTCTCCCTATAATCCTACTTTCCAACATTATACTTATACTTTATACTTCCCAACATTCTTTACCAGCCCAAAAACATGATGTAAGACGTGGCTCAATGAATGATTTGATAGGGATTACAGTAAATAAGTGGTGCCCTTTAGAATTGTCAACATCAAGTGATGAAAGCAGCTATTCTGTCGTGACCTTGGTCACCCTCTGTCACCACGCAATCAACAAGTTTCACCCAATTACATCTCGCTCATCAGTGTTATTTTGGTCTAGGCAGCTTATCCCTTTCCTGCTCACAGTGAACCCAATCAGGGACACCCATCCAGGGATCACTTTGAATCACGCATCACATAAATTAAATTTCTATTTTTGTTTATAAATCATAATTATTTACACCATTAGCCCACTCTAAAATGTGGCGTACATGTTAGGATAGTAGATAACTGAAGTCCTTAATAATATAATAATGTTGTCCATGTGTCCATTAATAATATTACTCAAGTAAGATAATTAAATTAAAGTGTTAACATGATCCATGTTTCAGTTGCAACAATCACATAATCACATTAAGACTGGAGTACTGGTGTGCAAGTAAATGTAGCTACTTCATCCAGTGGATGTTTAGGTGGGCGTTAATTGCAGTCATACCTACATGAAAATAATTTGATAGAACATGTTTTCCTCAGTGTGAACCACCTTGAGAGTGAAAATGCACGCACTAATTCATTCACTAATTTTGGCCTATGGCTTTCAGTGGAGGGAGATCTTACTCTCAACACTGCTATTAATATCAGCATGATTAGCATCTGCTGACAAGTTTCAGAGCACCCCTGACTGATACAAGGCCATATCCAACTATTAGCCTTTTAAATCATTTCTAGTTAACACAAACTCTGCTCTATGGAGTAGAAAGGTTTAGGTTACACATAAATAAAAGCCAGGCTTAATACTAAACACATCCAGGAGACAACAAGAATGACTGGAGAAGGATAGGACTAGATCCAGCTGAAATCATTATTATAGCTCACTACAACAACTTAACCACTAAGGCCTACTCTGACATAATTTTTCTTTATTGGTACAAAAGCGATGCTACTAAGTGGCTCAATTTTCTCACTGCAGATCAAACATTTAACATTCACTCAACTGTGAATTGTGGTACACAGTGATGGAACACTGCAGTTTCAGACATTCAGATCACATTACAAGGCATTTTGGTATTTCTATTCTATTTCTACTGACCTATTATTTGGAAACACATGACACACATGCACATTTTGAGTTTTTATTTTAGGGCAGAATCACAATTCATTCACTGCAAGGTTAATGAATTGTGCTTAGATGTAGAGAAAGAAGTCACAATATGCAGTCTGTGAAAAAGCTATATTGTTTTAAGACATTGACAAATTTCTAATTTAATGTATTTTCCTTGCCATCATTTTGAACAGGGCCTGCTAAGTACTCACCTATTCTCCGTGTATCTGTCCTTCTCATCTCCTTCTCCTCCTCCATTTGAAGTCTTCTGTACATTTTCACTTCCTCCTGCCTCCAAATGTTTAGTGTCTCCTCTGTTCACGGTGTCACCTTTTCAGTGCCTGGGTGGTAAAGGAGAGGAGAGGAAAGCCTTGTGTGCATCTATAGTCAGGGCCAAGTGGGTTCTAGCTTTTGGCACCTGGTGAAACAAGGATTGAATTATAAGATACAAAGGTGATATATTGATATATCAGAAAGAATTAAAGTTAGCAAGTTGGGCTCTCTCCTTACATTGACCATAGGCTTATAAGCCTATCAGAACACATAAACAAGTTATCAAACCAGAAGAAAATGTAGTTATTGGTTTACTACTCACAGTCTTTACAGATTGGAGGCTCAACTGTGGGTAAATCTTGATCAGCTCTTTAGCTTACATACTGTATTAAAACAACAATTGGACATGTTTCAGGTTCTGGAGACATGTTTAAAGTTAAACAACCAATGCGTTTGGGAAGTTTAAGAAACAATCAAAGCTCCAGGTTGTGTTGCCAGATAAACAGTAAAGACATGGTAGTGCGTTATTCACCGAGAGAGTTAATCAGTTTCCACCATACTATACCACTTACAATTACAAACAACAAAAAATGCTATCCATCACTTCCATTGCCAGTGGTCAGAGCAGTGAGGGAGTTCAGTTAAATACGAGAAGGCAAAAATTGCCTTCATTGCTGCCCTGGCATTACCTATGCAGATCTTTATCAGGAGGGCCAGTGAGTCTATTGTGACTATTTTGCTGGCCTTACAATGGCTTTCTGTGCACCCATGCTACCAGGAGATTGGCTGAAATTATATTCCCTTCATGCTTGGCTAGGTTGCAGCTTAGAAACAAGCTGCTTAGGGAAGCCAGGGGAAGATTGCTGATAATAGGAGCTTCACATCCAGTTGACCTTTTTCCTACTCTTTTTTCTCCTCCGCAATAGCTCAATTGCAGTGACAGGAGAAAAGGAAACAATCTGTTCAGTAGAGGACACACAACCTGCACCATCTAAGCCAAGGCCTTGGCACTGAATGGCAAGGTCTTTGCGCCTTGCAACCAATACTCTGATTTCCACTGGGCCTAAAAGGGATAGTCTGGGCTTACTCATTATTTATGTCTCTCAATTTCCTCATCTCTTAGCATCTTGTTGCCCACAGCTGGGGTTCCCGACCACCAGGTCTCAGACCTCTACTGTGCCACAGGCTGTTTGTCGCAAGGCAGCGAAAAGGAAAGGGAAAAAAAACGTCTGAAAATCCTCAATTGTATCTGTCCTTTGTACATCATCTAGCTGAAATACAACTCCATGGCCAGAAGTATAAAAATGTCATACAGACTCTAGACTAAAAACCTGTAAACACACAAAGGTAGAGGCATTCATATGCTAATATTTCTTAATTATATGACATCTGTATATCGTACACCACTGTTCTTCATGTTTCTTGTTTTAAATAACAAACATTGTGGAATTGTCTGCATGTGAACAAGCTTAATATCCACAGTCCGTCAACTCTCATAGTTACCCATAACAATAAGCATTGTATCTTGAAGCATTAGTGTAAAGATTACTAATACAGGAAAATATATTCAATGGTAAGAAGTGACAGTGGCCATTATTATAATACCCAATAATGACAGCAATTTTAGTTCTGCCACAGTAGAACAGTACAGTAGAGCTTCATTTGTTATGATCCATGCATCCATGCATCCATGCATCCATCCATCCTCCTTTAAAGGGTGGCCCCTGGGGCCTCAAGCTTTTAAATCGTGCATCCGGTAAATTGAGAGCTTTGCTTTGCAGCTCAGCTCTCTCTTCACCACCACAGAATTTGTGACGTTAAAGTAGCTTGATCATAAATGTTACAGTTTTCAAGGAATGAGACATAAACTGCATGTAGGAACATAAGAACAATTCCATTTCTCAAAAAGTTGAAAACCATCTCAAATACCTGTACAGTAGCTGATGTAAGAAGTTTTAAAAGGCAACAGGTCAAGCATCTAACAGAAAAATCCACTTTAACACTGTTAAGAACAGCTACTGGCAATGTATCTTCCATTTCTGGACTTGTTGATGTTGTTGTTTGGTGGTGCATTTTTCTTATTCACGTGGATAACTGGCCAAACGTAGATGACATGATTTCATGTCAAGATATTTCCAGCACAACTAGAATGGAGTTTGATAACAGAAAAAATTGTTAGCTATCTGAAACATCAATGGTAAACGTCAAGCTTTGGTGTCAGTCCCTCAGAATCACAGAGGAAGGGCTTATTTCTGGACCCACCATTTTGCACCAATGTTCAACAGTCAAGAAAAAATCCTATCATAGAAGAGATACCATTTTCTGCATCAACAATAGCCTCAGACCATAATGCAATGCAGCCACAAGAGTAAGGGGCGTGGCCGCTGTCATAGACACGCCCCAATGTTCATGAACTCATTATGCCCAAACACTACCTTTGATCGAAAGTAACAAATTCACACTGAGGTAGAAGGGTTAAGGGAAAGTGGCTACACCAAAAAAGTAAATTACAACACATCAAAACATATAAAAATCATAAAATATCTAAAAATATAAAATATCTAACTATCTAACTGTAAGAGAAGCCCATGGTGAATTATTATCATATTCTGTTTAATCCCTTGCCCACTAATTTCTGCCTTGAATTTAAAAACAGACATGAGACATTACAAAAGCTAAGCATTAAATTAATTAATTATAAACATAGAATAGATATCGCTTCACTTAGAATAGATTTTTTTTCCAGTAGATTCTTATGAATGTTCTGTTTTAGTTCTCCTTGACCTTAAAACTGCCTTTGACAGTGACTATGTTACATGGTTACTCAAGTAACCTGGTTTTTGATGCAGGTAAACTTCATAATTTGATTAGAATAACCCAGGTGAACTTGTATTATGAATATAAGACACAGTTAAGCCTGGCTTACATCAGTATTTCAGAGTTACTGTGGCACCTAAATATGTTACTCTTTTCACATCTGGTTTTTGCCATCTGCACAAACTGTCATCACGCAGAGTTTTGGGTGTATTTTGATGTCAACAAAAAACATGGTGTTGAGCAAAACCTAGTACTACTATTACTATTCATCATTTCTTTCACCTGTATTAGAAGGAAACTATTGCTCAGCCTAAGAGGGAGTGGGTAGGCGGTAGCTGCACCTTTTCATTCTTTTTTGCAGGCGAACTGTTTTGTCTGTAGATGGATGCAGCACAGCTGGACCGGAATATTGTGTTACACAGGGATACTCAATAGCAGGGTATCAAAGCTTCATGGAAACAGCTTAACCTGAATGAGATCTTAACTAGAGCATGGCCAGTAGGATTCTGTGCATGCAAACACCTTTGTTGTTTGTTGACATTGTGGGAAATAGACACTTGTCTTAATCTCTCAGACACACCTCTGCTGCGTTGTTGGGAAATATTTGGGGGGCAGAATGACAATTCTTTCATTGCAAGGTCTTAGATGTAGAGAAAGAAGTCACAATATGCATTCTGTGAAAAAGTTTTTTCATATCATGATATCGTCTCCATATTTTACCAGGGTTTACAATTTTATCATGGTATTGTGAAAATAATGTTCAGGGATGCAAGTCACTCAGAATGCCATGCTTTTATCACTGTAGATGTCAAATTGCTGCTATGTCATCTCCTGCAAATAGGTGGCATCTGGCTGCGATGTACAGCTGGAAACTCGATGACATCCTGTCTGACTGCCCGACATCATACATTGTGAACTGCGGGCACATTATTATTTATTGGACTACATGCTTGGATCAAACAAGATTACTGACATCACACAGTAATAAGGTTTGCAGAACTTGCAAAATAAGGAGAAGGAGAGGACCATCTTGGAGCAGGGGTTGGCGATCGTCCCTGCCCCTGCCATTGCTGCCCAGCCACTCCCCGCCCCCGAGACCATCTCCTATCAACAGGTGAGCAACCGGCAGCCCTTCACCTTAGCTGTACTGGAGGACCAATCACGCCAGGCCATCCAGCTGTATGGCTCCCTTCCGCGTGTGCTGTTGCACACATCACACATCCAGCCTGCCTTGGTGCCTGTTTTTCGTGGCCCACCAGTCTGCTAGTTGGACTTCATGGCCTTCCCCTCGGCCCACCGCCACCTCCTCTTCCTCCTGGACCTGTTCTGTCCCGGACGATGTTACTTATTGTTACTTAATATAAATTGTTGTTTTAACGCTTGTAAGAAACAAAACATGGGACTATTCCTTGTATGTTTAGTCACTTTAAGTGGCTGTAACACTGTGCTAATGACACACCAGACCAGCGCTGGTTCACTTGACAGTAGGGGCATTCCTTTAATCTTTTCTTGTGGATTACTACAAAGTCATATGTGACTGTAACACTTTACTTGTAAAACACCATAACAACATTGGTTCATTCAACATTGTAGAGCATGTAATTCACCACTGCCTATTGTTTCAGTATGTGCTTTCTACTGTCATGCTTGTAAGGAAGCAAACAGCTCTCTGTTCTCCAATATGAGGCCTTGATCTGATGCGGTGACACACCAGACCAACACTGGTTCATTCAACATGGTGGGGTATTTAATGTACCATTGCTCTTCTTCTGAGAAACAAAACATTTGTCCATTTCATGAATTTATATGGCTGTGGCACTGTGCCTGTGATGCACCAGACCAGCACTGGTTCCCTTGACAGTATGGGGCATTTCTTGAATGTTTTCTTGTGGATTATTACAAAGTTATATGTACCTTTACCGCATGACTTGTATAACACCATAACAACGTTGTTTCATTCATAATTTTGGACATCATTGCTTAACTTGCTGTTTTAAGTAAATTTTTTAAGAGAAAAGGGGCATTTATCAAAACGATCCATTCTTAATTACATTTACGTCACAGATGACATTCATCTGTTTCTCCGGTCGCCACCTCCGGGACCTTGGGGTCGGGAGATTGTTGGCCTCTGTTGCACGGGGATGCGGCAGGGCCCCAAACAGAGAATGTTCAGGTTCCTATATGATGAAAATGCCTTGCTATCCTCTGAAGGATCACTTTTCTCTGCCAAGTTTGTAAATTGCAAGGAGACCCCAGATGTTTGAAAGACTGAAACTATTAGCTAGCTATTTACCTAATTAGGAGGAGCATATGAAATAAAAACATATCAAGGCAATTTTACAAGGCTTCATTGATCACATTGCAAAAAAAACCTACTCACACACTGTGGCAAGATCCGAGGTAACCCCTAACTTCAATGTCCCCTTACAGGATATTGCTGCAAGGCAAAAAAAGACTACTGATTGAGTCAGCTACAGTATCATGATTGATATAATATTTCAATTTGTGAGCCTCTCCTGTGTCTATATAAACCTGATTACTGGATGTGATTGCTGGTAAACTATATGAACAGTTCTAAATTATTTTGAGGGTTAGGCTGAAGGGTTAGGTTACAGTGTAATAGGCTTCAGCATCCAGCCAGCGATGGCATGTTTACGTCTTAATGAAAAATATTTTCAAACATTTGTCTAGTATATTACAACTTAAAATATCTAAAGACATTTTCCCAAAGATCAACTTATATTTTGAATTTTCACCCAAATAGGCGAAAATGTGTGCTGTGGCTACAAGCTGAATACATTTCTCACCTCCTAAACATTTTTAATGATTGTCTTTTCTGCTGTCCTGTTTTCCATTCCACTTAAGATTTGGACCCTGTTGAAGTTGTGATAACCCCTGTTTGAATAGCAAGTTCAAACTTCAATTTCAAATTTCAAAGGAAAATCCAGTTTGATTAGTAACCAATATGGTTCAGTCAACAAAAACTGCAGGGGCATGTTCATAGACCTCATTTCATCTAGTATTAGCATGTGTCCTGGGTGATTGAATTGTAATTGGATAGAGCAAAAATGCATAAAATCCAGGTGCAAAGGCTTCCAAGACGCATTGAAGAGCTGAACACCCAAGCCGCTTCCAGAGGTGGTCAGAGACACATTTTGCCACGTTACCAAGGTGGCAGACAGTTTGGACCGTAACATACTTGTCAAAAATACAGTTTTAAATGACGTGTGAGAGGAAGTGACGTCCACGGCAATCTGCATTTTGCAAGAGAAAGAGAATCCAATTTCAATGTGTATATGAAAGATGCATTTTAATGTCAGGTATAATTGTAATCCAGCTGAATCATATCTAGACACACCCCAGATACGAGACGCATGCTAATGCCACGTGGAAAGTATGAAGGTAAATATCATGCAAAATGCGAGAGCCTGTAGACTTGATGTGAGAACTTGTAGAATACGATGTGAGAACTTGTAGAATGCGATGTGAGAACTTGTAGACTTGATGTGAGAACTTGTAGTATACGATGTGAGAACTTGTAGAATACGATGTGAGAACTTGTAGACTTGATGTGAGACCTTGTAGAATACGATGTGAGAACTTGTAGACTCGATGTGAGAACTTGTAGAATACGATGTGAGAACTTGTAGAATACGATGTGAGAACTTGTAGAATACGATGTGAGAACTTGTAGAATGCGATGTGAGAACTTGTAGACTTGATGTGAGAACTTGTAGAATACGATGTGAGAACTTGTAGTATACGATGTGAGACCTTGTAGAATACGATGTGAGAACTTGTAGAATACGATGTGAGAACTTGTAGACTTGATGTGAGAACTTGTAGAATACGATGTGAGAACTTGTAGAATGCGATGTGAGAACTTGTAGACTTGATGTGAGAACTTGTAGAATACGATGTGAGAACTTGTAGTATACGATGTGAGAACTTGTAGAATACGATGTGAGAACTTGTAGACTTGATGTGAGACCTTGTAGAATACGATGTGAGAACTTGTAGACTCGATGTGAGAACTTGTAGAATACGATGTGAGAACTTGTAGACTTGATGTGAGACCTTGTAGAATACGATGTGAGAACTTGTAGACTCGATGTGAGAACTTGTAGACTCGATGTGAGAACTTGTAGAATACGATGTGAGAACTTGTAGACTTGATGTGAGAACTTGTAGAATACGATGTGAGAACTTGTAGACTTGATGTGAGAACTTGTAGTATACGATGTGAGAACTTGTAGAATACGATGTGAGAACTTGTAGACTTGATGTGAGACCTTGTAGAATACGATGTGAGAACTTGTAGACTCGATGTGAGAACTTGTAGAATACGATGTGAGAACTTGTAGACTTGATGTGAGAACTTGTAGAATACGATGTGAGAACTTGTAGACTTGATGTGAGAACTTGTAGAATACGATGTGAGAACTTGTAGAATGCAATGTGAGAACTTGTAGACTTGATGTGAGAACTTGTAGAATACGATGTGAGAACTTGTAGTATACGATGTGAGAACTTGTAGAATACGATGTGAGAACTTGTAGACTTGATGTGAGACCTTGTAGAATACGATGTTAGAACTTGTAGACTTGATGTGAGAACTTGTAGAATACGATGTGAGAACTTGTAGACTTGATGTGAGAACTTGTAGAATACGATGTGAGAACTTGTAGACTTGATGTGAGAACTTGTAGTATACGATGTGAGAACTTGTAGTATACGATGTGAGAACTTGTGGAATACGATGTGAGAACTTGTAGACTTGATGTGAGACCTTGTAGAATACGATGTGAGAACTTGTAGACTCGATGTGAGAACTTGTAGAATACGATGTGAGAACTTGTAGAATGCGATGTGAGAACTTCACATTGAGAACAAAAATCTGAACTCGTATGTTTAAATTTTCATTGTATAAAATAAAATATTCATAAATGTGTTTTTTTTACTTGAGTCCATTTTCCAGTACAACCACAACTTGGTGATTACAACCTCTCGAGTCAGTCACTGCAACTTCACAAATGTGCATTCTACCATGATTGCCTCTGCTCACTAGTGCTAAATTTGACATTGGAAATAGTCAAGTACTGGTCAGCTGTTAACCTGGAAATGACAAATTTCAGACCTCAAATTTCAGGTCATTTCAAATGCCATTTAATAGGTCAGCTCATGTGCCCACTAGTTCACCAAAATTCAATATGGGGACAGTTGTGTTGAGCTACTGAGATTTTACAAACCCTCTGAAATGAATAGTTTGCAAAGTAAAGTGCTTTGAAGTGCTTGCATCACTTAACCTTACCCTCCTGTATGCCAGCTAAAACATGAAGGAGGGCCTTTTGGTGGTCATGTTTACATGACTCTCATAGTTTTTGAACACAACCTTGGTATTTTCCAATGAAGTTGGTGATTTTTTCCATTGAAAATACATTGCAAGTACAACATGCCTCAATTAGAACAATGGAATAAGTGGATGTTGAGGGATTTAATAACTGGGTGTTTTTTTAGGCTGGTCAACACCAACTTTGCTGATCATTTCTAGATTTCAATCATTATTTTATCACTTTGCACGAGTTAGCGAGCATATGTTTGCCCATGTTAACTCATCAAGCAAGCCCTCAAAAACAAAGCATAACGTAACTACTAAGAACTCATTATTTGTTTGTTAAAGGAAAACTTCATCCTCAGATACCCTTACACGGTAATATTTCATCAATCTGTAATGGTCAATGCATTCCAGGAATTATTTTGTGATGCTTTGCAATCAATCTTTGTATTGTGCCCACTTTCCCTCAACCTGCCTTGTCTACTTCTACATCAGTCAGTGATTTCCTACATTTCCCAGAATGCCTTTCGACAAACTCCAGAGAAGGGGCCTGAACATGTTGCATTCAGCTCTTGATTTTAGGTGGAGAGAGCAAAATCGACAGCATAGAAAGAGCAAGAGAGCGAGACTTTTTCCAGTCAAGAAAAAGTGAGGTGCGCCCCTTACTCAAAATGTCTTGTGGCTGCATTGCATTCTGGTCTACCGTGTGTAGAAATTGGTTTCTCTTCCTGATCTACGATGGATTTCTCCCTGTATGATTGTTGAACATCGGTGCAAAATTGCGGGTCTAGAAAGAAGCCCTCGCTCTTTGATTCTGAGGGACTGACACCAAAACCTGACGTTTACTGTTAATGTTTTAGATAGTTGAAACAGTTTCTGCCACATTGTAGCTATGCTGCCACAGTGTCTGTGATTGGCTAGTTATCTGTGGGAATAACAACAACCAACCACCAAACAACAAAATGGTGTTTTTTTAAGTGTTAAAGTGTTTTAGGATACATTTTTATTTTAAGCTCACTTGTGTCCATTAGATATCCACTGGTACCCCTGAATATATACATGAGAAGAAAGATAATTAAGGTTGTTAATTACTGTTATGCATCCAAATATTGCCAAGTTCATTATCTGATTTTAATTGATATAGCTATTCCATGCTGTCAGTGATGAGGAGGTTAAGGAGGTCTGTGTGCACTGTGTAATTCTACAGGTGAGATACAACACTGAAACATCTTTTAATAAATGTTAGAAAAACTGGTAGCTTATCTCAACATTTAAAAATACAATTAATACATTTGTTTTTCAAAAACACAAATTTATATTATTATATTACCAGAATTGTGCTATATTTGGCAATGGCTCTCAATACATTTAAACTGAAACAAGCTACATTAGCTTGTTATTAAAACACATTTGAACTGAAATATTTAGAGAGGCAATTTTCTGCACTTCTCACTCAAATACACAAAATGTATTTGTTTGTCTATCTTTATGTATTTGAAAGAATCTGACACAAACTCTGAAAGAGTTAAACTGATGAAGTCTCACATTTTTCCATCCTATCGGATTTAAAAAAAGAATAAAAGTGATCCAAAAGATAGCTCTGGCCCTCATGTGGGGCCAGTGGTTGCAGGGGATATGTATATCTGCAGATAAAGCCTTCTGTTCCGAAACAGTATTTACCAGGCCTTTTTAGATACACATCAGCCGTGAAGCCATGGGTCCAGCCTTCATTATACTGTGTGAATCTTCCCTCATTTAGCTTGGATACCATCTCCTTTATTCCACCTCCAAATACCCCTATCCACATTCCCATTTGCTCTGCACAGCTAACAAGCAAGATGTTGCCATTGATGGTGGCAATATATTTGGAAACAAATGTCTTTGTTCAGGTTTCTGGAAGACCCCCCAGTCATTTTGAAATGCTTCGAAAGAGCCAGAAAATCAAAGGTGCTCCCCAGACGATACAACTCAGATGGTGGGAAGACATGCAAAGACCACGACCTGATGAGGTAAAGAGATAAGGAAGACATCCCTTTGAGCATTTATCATAGAAGAAAAAAACAATAATTGACACAAAAAATCCAATACTAATGTTTCAGAAGTTGCATCAATATTACACTGCTCACATAAAAAACCCTTGTCTTGGCTTGGAATTGGACACACTGTAAGTCCCTAACTACTGTCCCAAATTGTCCCAAACCTTTATAGTCAATATTTTGTGTGTTTAAGGTAAATTGTTACTAAAGTATTACTAAAGCCAGACTATTTTGCATGGAAGTTATGGTGCCCTAGCAATTAGTTACTGGTAGACTAAATAAAATGTGAGACATACTTAAAAAAAAAGAAGAATCATTGTATTATGGTTTTGTGTGGGGAAAAAAAAAAAATCCTAAGTCAACAAAATGATTGGTTTACTTGGATATTTACTGATTAGTTTGTTTTGGTGGCATCCCACATTCCATCCCACAATGTGCAATCAGTTATTTCTGTGAGAAAACACAAGTGGTGTGAGGCAAGAGGTTTGTGACATTCCTTCTGAGCACCTCAGAGAGGACCTCTCGTACAGCCTCCCTGGGTCCGCTCTGAGGGGGGTGGCTTGCTTCACGACTGCGGCTCCTATTCTTTAAACACAACTGGAGAGAGAGAAAAATTCCCTTACTCAGACACACGTATTAACTATAACTACAAATATCAAATTCTACTCAAATTCACTCAAATACATAATTTATATAATAACAAAACAGGCAGAGAAGTTCAGTAGACATGATGTACAGGAATTTACACTCAAATTTTCCTTGCATCAACTTTTAATCTTCAAAAGTGAACAACATCTAAATGATGATTTTGTAATGTGATAAATTTCAATATATTTGCTGTTTGGGGCACAAAACATCCTCTCATTGGCAAGACGTTTCCTGTAACACTCTATTGACATTTTTCCCTTGAGAACACAAGGCCAGGAAGCATAAACATTGGCTTGCTAAGCGTGCACTCGCACTGATGTTGAGATGGGACCATTCCCCTATCAGATTTCCGTCATATTTCTCTGGCTGACTAGACTAAGCACAAGTCAGAGGTATGAGCCGATAAAGGGTGTCTTTCACACAGCAACAACACGTACCAGTGTGCTTATCACCTCAATACCTAACATGCAATCACAAGGAGGACAGGAGGAAGATTGTTACATTTGGTGATTTGTTTTTGCTTTTGGGGACTGATAAAGAATGTGGAATCTGACCAAGAAAACCCATCTCTGCAGGCACGATATGAGGCAGTGCTGAGGCAGGCCTAGATTTGTTACCCTATGTCTTAATGTAAATAAAAGCCTGTTGTTTTCCTGGACGTCTTGTTGTGTGTTAACTGAAGTAAACACAAAGGTGCTATCGATAACAGATATTGGATAAAAATGTTATAAAAAAATGTAATCAAAATTAGCCAAATACATCAAAAAGAGAAAATTCATTTTATAAGAATTTGATACAAGTGCTTGTATGACTTTGTAAGACACGTTTTTCTGTGAAACTGACAAAGGGAAGAAAGAAGAAGAAAATATATACTGTATCATATCGGTCTTTTCCCATTACCCAAGCTATTTAATAGAACTTATTAAAAGGCTTTTATTTCCACGAAATGTTCTGTGCGCTTTAAGTCTAAAAGCCAGTCATCCACTGAGGCTCAGGCTCTCCTTTATTCCTTCAGTCGTAATGGCAGCAATTAAAAAAAATATAAGGTAAACTTTTAAACAGCCTTTTCTCCAGCATGAAAAACACTGTGTTTCAAAATGGCAATAATATATTCATCCCTAGGTAAACATCCCTGCCATGTACCTTATAAACAACAGCGGTGAACAAAATGAAAGTGATAATTTCTCTGCCTTTGAGAATTCTGTTCTTTAATTCTGACAGTAAACTCATGGCTGTTACGGGGTGTTAAGTAGGATTTAAAACTTGTCAGACAAGACATGTTTGAAATTGCTTTAAATAAGTGCACTGTGTTGCTGTCAACCAGAGGCTTAGAGGAAAATATCCCTACAATTGAGGCACTCATCTGGGCTCAGAGAGCTGTGCCCCAGCAACCGCGCCAAATTCTTCCTGCTGCTCACTGATTCTTTACCACTGTGACCCAGCACCCCCTGCTGGACAAAGGAGGCCCTGCTTACATCCTCCTCAATAAAGCAATCAGGAAGAAGAAATTAGTCCATACTCTTTCCACCTACATGGAATCATGTTGGCTAATTGACAAGACTTTAAATTACAACATCACAATTTTAAAACATCGGCAATAAAAAATATGGTCAGAAGAGGCTGAAGGAAAAGAAGTGATGAAGTGGAGAATTACTGTTCACCGCAAGAATGCCTGTAATACTGTTGTAATATGTGTAAAAATCACTTTGCCAATATTCAGTAACAAGGTGGGAGATAGATAGATAGATAGATAGATAGATAGATAGATAGATAGATAGAGTGGCTTTTACTATATAAGTCGATGATCCACCCCCCACCCCTTCTATTCAGGCACCAATGTTTTTGTTAAGTGTCTATATTGTTAATTTTGTTATTGCTATTGCATTATAGTAATCAAATATAAGTACCAGTTATACTAAGATGATAATGAGGTCCACTTATGGGGCAGCATTTGACTGTTTCAAAAATAAACAAATTATCACCCTCCTGTCACTTTTGTAAATACACAGTTGTGTTTTCACTGATTGTTCCTCTTGTCTGATTTTAGTAGTTCGGTAAATGTGGACTAGATTTAGATTAGATAATTTGAAACCCCAAGGAACTATTTGAATTCCATCCACATGAACCCTGTATTGCACACTGAGTCTTCTGAAGCAGTATGCACCCTGCAACCTGCAGCTCTACTGAGATGTACTGAAGGGACCTGATATTGAGTTTGCTAGCACGAAAATACAACATTTTAAAAGAAAAACATACCATGTGATTTAATAAGACTATAAGAGTCTAATCTAGCCCTAGAATACTTTTGTAGTATGTAATAAAATAGAAATTTGGTACAAAAAAGATTATTTGGTATATGCAATATATTTAAGTTTTTATGTATTCATTATGTCATTGCCTCAGACATTAATACTGTCAGTCTAGCAATAAAAAATATATTTGTACAGTTTCATCTGGTTTCGTTCTCTGACATGAAATGGAAACAGGCCACAAGTTGGGTCTACATAGTTCCTGTGTACAAATGGTGATCCAACAAATGCAGCATACATACAATAGGAAAGGGTTAAACCATCTGTTGTCAAGTGCATCATGCAACTTTTTATATTAGCGCAATAACTTTAGCTGTTGGTTCTCATATTACTAGTTTGTCTTGTGAAAAGGGGAGGGAAGAAAGAGCGAGGTTCTGATTTGAGGGACTAAACCTCTGGAGCACCTTGTCCTATGATCTGGCACACTCTCCTGCCAAGACGAGTCTTTATCATACAAAAGGATTAGATTGCCCAGTGTAAGTGCCTTCAAGTTATTAGCACCTTCTTATACAAAGTATAACAGCAAACCCAAAGACATTGATTGCAGGGAACAGTTCAAATATGATTTCCTTATAGCTATTAATATGTATGCCTTAAATAGAAGCACACCGCTAAGCAGCTTATGATATTATGAAAAGAATGTTCCCTCAGGGGCATAATATGCCAGCAGTGACAGTAAGGAGAGATTCGTATTTACCCAGATTGGCTGTACTTACGTCAAGCATTCTCAGAGCTTGTGGGAGGGAAGATGGGGCAGTGGCAACAGCTCGGTTTCGATAAGCACTTACCGTGAATAAAAGACAAGCATGAAAGTGAGGTTTAGCCTCTTTAAAGATTCCCAACCAAATGTAGAGGCAGATAGGGCAGGTGCCTTTGGTTCCGGACGTGATTAGCCGTCTGTGCAGCACTGTTCCCACAGAAATGAGACATAGCAGAGACATTGTCCAAGCTTGTCCAGGTGGGGGACCTGTCATCCCAAACCAGAGCTTAGCAGTGCAGCGCTTGGAGCGAAAGATTAGGACCCAGGAATTCAGATTCTTTTTCTTTTTTTTTCAATGAATGCTTAATTCAAACTGGGTTTTTTTTTCTGTTCCTTCTGCTTGCCTCACATCATCTTTCATTCTGTTTCTTTACCTTTTTATATTGACAGTTTCTTCCTTGTCTCCCTTGTCTCATGGGTAGACATGGGTTTATATGCTTCTGTGTCATGCAGACATTTTAGGTACAAATATTCTTGATTTAGATTTCCTCTTCAGGTCCTGACAGATACTACCATACCCAACAATAAAAATACGGGCCCATGAACTCTTCATTCTGTATTGCTGAAGGATGAGAGATAATACTATTGAACCAAGTAAAGTCTAAAATTGACATAGATCTGCATGACAATGTATACATTTGTTCTTATGAGTTCATCTTGAATGTTTTAAAGAAGAAAATGACGGCCATTGGGTTGAGTGGGACTTTACAAGCACGCATGTACAATATCTTCTGAAATAATTGGACATTCAAATAACTTTCAGTCTTCACACATTCATCTATTGATTTACAACAGCACATGAACTACCAATAAGAATAAAAATGTAAAAAAATAAAAAAAAAATTGAATTGAATTGAAAAGTAGCCTTAGTCATAATTATTGGCACCCTTTAGAACAATTGAAATCAATTTTGTTGTAGTGTAATTCAACTCACCTGTGACCGGTTGCAGGTGCCCACATGGTATAAATGAAATGTTTAATCCATTGTGATAAAACAGTCTGTTCTGCCTCCCTGGTCATCTGTGGAAATGGTTGAAGAGAAAAACGTTGGTTTGCTGCTCACTGAATTGTTCAGAATCTCCCAGGACGTTGGAAATTGATCTCAGCTGTCGTCAAAGGTTGATGCGAGCCATTGAAAAAACACCTCGCTTGACATCCAAAGATCTCAAGGCTGACCTGGAGATGTCTGGGGTAATGGTTTCAGCCTGTACCACACGCCGGACATTGAACCAAGAAGGGCTTTACAGTCAGAGGACCCCACTGCTGAAAGAGAAACACAAGAAGGCCTGATTGACCCACCTGGACAAACCTAAATCCTTCTGGGAAAATGTTCTGTGGACTGATGAAACCAAGTTAGAGCTCTTTGGCAATGCAGATCAGCACTTTGTTTACAGACTAAATGAAGCTTTTAAAGAAAAAACACCCTACCTACAGTCAAATACGGTGGAGGTCCCATAATGCTGTGGGGCTGCTTTGCTGCCTCGGGTACTGGACGTCTTGAACGTATTAAGGTAATCATGACATCAGAAGATTAAGGCATTTTGGAGTGAAATGTGCTACATAGTGTCAAGAAAACCTTCCCTGGTTAAATAAAGGTTAAAAAATATATTTCTGCTATGGTCTTTAGTTCAGATATTTGAAATCCTTTGGTTTTGAAAACAATATTTCTCCAGCAGTATCCCTCTGTGAGGCTTAAAGGTGCAATAAGTAAGATTTTTACTGTCCCATGGCACAGCATGACCATAATACATCTGCAGGGGTTTGATAGGGTTGTTGACCAGTACCAGTGACTCAACAGTTACTTGCTGAGACTTCTGGCTTTCAAAACTCACTTTCAGGCCTGTACTCAGCACAAAAGCTCCCCACCCACTGGAATTAAAGAGACTCCCAATCTCCTCCTCACCCCCCCGGCCCAGTCCCCATGCATTTTCAATTGCACAACAATGGAAGGACGGGGATACAAGTAAGTGACCAGCATAGCAAGATATTTCAGCTACGAAGGCTAAAAAGCGTTGTTCTCACGTCAAAAAAGCAAATGACAAGGCACTATTATTACAGTATTTTGCATTGTGATATATTACCTCTTCACTAGTTGTTTCTGGTGTGTTTGTGTCTGTTACAGGCCACCATTACTTGTGGGGATGGAAGGGGTGAGGGTGAGAGGGGTGGAGACTTGTGTAGGAGGAAATAAGTTGTATTGATTTTGTTGCAATTCCTGAAGGTTACCGACAGAGGTCAATAAAGGTTATAGATTACCTTTAAAGTTGCAGTAGGCAATATCATACGTAACTGTTTGAATTGTAAGACTTCAATAGCCAGAAGTCATGTTACATAACATCAGTAAATTGCACCTAAATGTCGCTGCACTTTTGTATTTTGCTCTTAAGTTTGTATTTGCTGCTGTGTGGAGAAGATTTCCCGCCAGTGACCATACCCAACACCAGAATTCAAATAGACGGGGCCCCACTTTGAGATTTAGGTTAAGACAGGTGTTTTTTTACATACAAATCTTGCCTACTGCCGCATTGAGACTATGCTAACTTTTCATTTTCTTTACTTCACTGAGATGCCTTTACTACTACATGGACTAAGAATCCTTCGGATGACATGAACCAGAGGACAAATCCAAACTTATTAAATCTTAAAAATAAATGAATTTGTATAATACAGTTTATGGTATTGCAATATGTATGAGATTACACACATAATGAATTAGCTTTTTTGGGCAACATGCCATGTAAAGCGCACTAAAAAAATGAGAGTGGTTGTAAAAGGACACAGGTGGTATTTGATTTCAATAGCATTTTAGTTAAGTTTGTGGGAAGAGTATAATATGTATTTTCAAAATTACAGATCTGAGCTGAAAGCATGGAGCAAGGATAGCAGTATATGTGGCCCTGAGCTTGTTGGCTACATTTCAGAGTTCTGGCACCAGCAAGCTGTTAGCTGTGTCAGTGCGATGATATGAAAAAAACAACCTTGCTGTCATTCATATAGCATGCCGGCACTATTATTATATTGACAAACGGAAACAAATATTGAGGAGAACCAAAGCAGGTGGAGGTTACAAGGTTGAGCTGGTGGTGGTAATGGGAAGCAGCAGCAGCAACATAAGGACCAATTATTTGTTGGATAGCATGTAAATGTACACCAGTCTGTACAGTATGATCTAATCAAAGTGAGTCAGCTCACATCCACTGAGTTACAATGTGCATGACTTTGTCCTGCCATGTGTCATATTAGCATGTTAGTTAGTAAGTAGTAGTAGTTAGTAGTAGTAGTAATAGTAGTAGTAGTAGTAGTTAGTAGTATCCAGCAGTAAAGGCTGCTGGATATTCTCATGGCTCTCAGATAGACTAGCCTACATCTTATTAAGGAATGAAATGAAACAAATTGCCATTGCATGACCATAGTTTGTAAAAGTAAAACAACAAACCTTATTAACCAGACAAGAAACTAAAACCTAAGAGCTGGAGCATGGTACCGTCTGCAACAAGCTGTTGTAAATCCTGCAAAATATTATAGTGGACATGAAAATTGGGTGTAAAATGATTTAGAGATATTTCAATTAGTTTTTACTACAAATATTTCCATTTGGGTGATTTCATAACAAAATTGTTCTCTTTTTGACAAGCAATTCTAAAATAGATTCTTAAAATTATATTTCTATGTTGAGAGAATATGATAGCTATTTATTTGTTCCTAAATCATATTTCCAGAAATGTCAACAATTGTGGAACAGCATTAGCTTGCAGGTGACTGATTTCAAGGTTGGATAGAAATAACACGATTGCAACCTCGTGGCATTCATATACTGTAGGGTGTATAAATAGATCATCAAATGCTCCAAAACACGTCACGATTTTCATGTCAGCTAATAGAGCAGTACCTATGACCCTGTTTATGAAACCGAGGTAAAATGGAGCCACTGGCAGTGTCACCCAGGGCAGAACACAAGCACACAAGTTAGCCATTCTCGCTCACTGGTAAGTGCTGGTGACCAACAGCTAGAATTTCAAAAATGTAAGCTGATGTGCATATTTGTAACGAATCATATTTGTCACAGCTTCAAATTCTCCAGGGTCACATCATGGCACATTGATATTTCATGTGATCTATTTCTACCAAGTGTGCCACAAATTATACACATTTATGTTTCATCTCAGTTGCGCAATAGTTGCAAGTTGCATTATAACATACAGCTCAGTTTCACAGCACATGCTACAGGGGCAGGCGATCACAGTGTGACCCTAAATGTCCTGTTAACTATCCACACAATCACGTTTTCACTAGGTAGCCCTTCCTAGGTCAATTTTCACCTTTATGCCAAATAACAAAAATATGGTAATATGCACATTGATAGTAGACCAAGTACCTCTAAACAAGCTCTAACAATGATCTCACCCTGACCCTAATGTTTATCAACTCAATTATCCTTCTATCTCCACATTTAGACCTTACACTTAGGCTACTTATTTGTCCTCTGTAAGAGATGAAAGCAGGTGAAAAGTGTAGCAAGGAAAAAGGAGGGATGGGGAGAGAGTCAAAGAGTTTCATTTATAAGAGGGAGGAGGGAGGTATTATGAGCACATTTATCAAAAATGGGAAAATAATGAAGAAAGATTAAAGCCCTCCCAGTATTTTAGATGTACCAAATGGACAACCAGTCCTGTAGTTGACAATGGACCACAGAGAGTTCCAGACACCATTATGTGCCACAAATGAGAGAGTGACAATGTGAAAGCCTCTTTGCAAGATAGAGGGAAAGAAACTTGAATAAGGTCTACTTGTGCCCATCCTTTTATGCATTTTGTGTTGTGGTCACAAGACAAGAGAAAGCGCTCTGTGTCTTGAATGAGGTAAAAGTGTAAAGAGGCTTAAAATGAAACCTTTTTCATCACCCATTTCTGCGATTATATTCTACTTTTGCAAATGTTGTAGTTCCAACCAACCTACCCTTGCTGACCCCGATTCCTCCGTTCCCCTGCAATATTTGAAACATTCCAACCCCTCAACACACACACACACACACACACACACACACACACACACACACACACACATGCATGCAGGCCTATTCATTCTGTCTTGTTTACTCATTGTCTGTTGCTGTCTTGTTGACCTCTTCAAAATGAAACATGTTTTTTATTCCACTTTACTATGAGCCAACCACTGTGAACTATTGGTTGGTTTTAGACTACTTATTCACTGAACTGGTAGATTTGTTCAATGAACACTGAACATTGTTAAGGACTGCCAGCCTACCATCACCTAGACCTAAGCTGAGAAAATACAGACAACCAGGTCACAGAATTTCCGTCACAAGTTATTGGGCACCTAAGAGTGTGGGAAATCCTATGGTGCAATATTATTCTCTGTAAATCTCAAACTGTGAATAACAGAAGCCAAGCAATTTAAACAGGAAGGTCATAGCAAAGTAAAGCAGGAAAATTGCCAGGAAAAATGGGCTTTCTGAGAGAGTGAAATAGATGAGAGATGAAGGGAGATGAAAAGTTGACGGGCTACCCAGGCAGGTCTACAAAAAGTAATGAATATCCCTTGGTGTGGAGCGATTTTGAGAAACTGTCATTCTGAATGAAGTGAGATAAAAATTATATTTCACCCAGATAAAAAAACCAACCAATACAAAAGCAGAAAGGACATATGTCTGCCTGATGCTGCCCTTAATCCAAGACAAGGCCTGACAGCCTCCACCATCAAATGTCAAACCAACTGAAACATCAAAACAGTATGATTATACAACATATATGACAAAAATAAAAACGGCATAGCATTAGCCAGAAATAAACAGAAAAGTAGAATTCATAGACACAACTCAGAACATAACCATAATTAGGGCTTTTACTTTCAAGCTCAAGCAATATTAAATTAATTTAGCTGTCTTTTTCTAGTAAAATGGAGTGATAGACAAAATCAGGTATCACTGAAAATCATGATTGAAAGTTCTGATAAAATCATCGAAAACCGTTTGCCATCATCAATGTGTTGATAGTCCAGCACATGCATGCAGATCACTGCACAGAATGCATCTTCCTCATCCTCGATTCAGAATTAATGGTTAAAAATAAATAAATTTAAGTCAGATAAAAATAATATAAGCATAAAGCCTGTCTCTGAAATCTATAAATTATGTGCAAGGATATGCCATACGTCTCAAACGTGTGTTAGCTGAAATGTCAGACCCCTTACCCTTAGTGGACTACATAGCTAACTTTCAAATTTGCATTACCAAGGTAACCAATCAAACATGAATTCCAAAAATAAACTTTTTTCAAATTATTAATTCAATTTCTTTTGTAAACACAGAATGGATTGAGCAGCCATAGATTTTGCCTTGTGTCGTAAGAAATAACGTGTCCTTCGCAAAATAATACAGCCATGCTTCTCATCATGCTTCTCATTCCAAAGTCTTAATGCTTTTTCCTTGAATAAATCATCCACATCTATTGAATCCCTTTCATTTCACAACACAAGCCCCCCATTCAAAGCGAAGAGAAAAGAGTCTGAATTACGTCAAGCTGGAGAGTTACCTCGCATAGAGAGGAATTAAGGACCAGTTGCCAATATTGTGGATCAACTATGCTCAGAATAAAAGCAGCATTCTTGTGTTACCTGGCTGGGGAATATAGTCACAATGGACTTCAAACAAGGACCATCGCACAATTCATGGATTGATTTTTACTTGAGGGACCTTGGACTTTTCACAAAAGACAATTTCCAGGAAAGACGAGCATAAAGCGAATGGTTTGAATAGTCGTTGTATTACCCTCATGCCCTTTGTTGGGAAGAATATAGGTGTTGTTGAGTGCACATCAGTGGATGACCTCAATCTCAAACTTTGTCATTGTAATGCTGGAAAGCAAAACGCTGGCTTTGAGAACTGTTGCTTTGCTTTCTTCAGAAGCTATTTGGTATGCCCACAACTTTTGAAGTTTTCTAGCGTATTTGCTTACTTACCACCTTCACGTGCCCTTGTATATTGGACATATCTGCTCTCTCTGTACAGCAGGAAGAATAAACTCAAAACCCAAAATTTTCCCATCCTTTTAGCTGCACACATTCACATTTAAGGTGAAATAAAGACAGTCTGGCAGTTTGAAATGATCATTGCCTGTACAATGTACAATAAATGTGACATGAATAAATATCGGTCCAAGTGAATATGCATTTCTGATGTTTGTGCTCCATGTTTCTTTGTCAGTACTGTAAGCCGACTATCCCTGCTGCTCTTAAAGGTGCCCACACTCCCACCTGAGTGACACTCACTCGAGCTCTGCTCCAGTCTCTAGCCCCTCTAACAGCAAGATAAGACTCTTATCACCTCCAAGAGTGAAGATTTGGCCTCAATCCAAGAGAACCAACGGAGCAGGAAAACCACTGTCTAGACACTTAAGGTGAACTAAAAGCAAGAATGCTCTGTTTGACAGGAAATACTAAAGGGCTGTCGCTGAGGCACGGCACGCCGAGGAGGCTGTAGTTCAGACAATGTCATTGTGCAAAAGCGCCTCACCAAATCCCTTCCCTGCAGTCATTCTTCACCACCATCTACCATGAACCTTCTGCAGGACAAAGGGGGAGCACACACATGCTATCCCAGCAAAGTATCCAAAAAATTGTTGTTGCAATGTTGTTAATTTCTAAGATGCTCATTGGAGTGCTGAAATGATTTGATACAGCATTATCCTAAGAGAATGTGTAACATAGCTGCCAAAAGGTCACATCAATTAATCTGTACTTCATGTAGGTTCCAGGTTGAATAAAGGATAACATTGCTAGTGTGCTAAGCTTTCCAACAGGTTTAGGCTACTTGTTAGTTTGGTCCTCTGTTTCCTAAAATTATTACAGTCATAAATTGTTTTCCACTGTTACGTTGCTGTTAAGTGCTACTGTATTGTTGAATCTACAGAACTGTACAGAACAAACATGGACCTGCGACTATACTTTTAGTCTGTGTAAACTTAATGTCGGAAAATATAACTGAGGACTAATTACAGTCAAGCTATTGACGTCAGTGTGAACACAAGAATACATACAGCAGTGTGGCATTATCTGATAGAGATACAGTATAATAGAGAACAGAGAAAGAACAGCAATGTGAAGTGTCATCTTGTCTGTACATCAGTTCGGTATTGTGAGGTACAACTTAAAAACAAGGCAGAGAAATCAGAGATAACAGTGGCCACAGGTTGGAACATGTAGAAACACGAAGCTATCTATATATCTAACACTTCTTAAGGTATGAACTCACTTGCAGCCACACTTTGTTTTAGTGGTGTCACTATTAGATTCAAACTCACAATGCTGACATTAGATGGTGGGAACCTTTTCCCACTACAACACAACCAAACTGAAGGCATTTAAAATAAGTAAAGTGGTAATGCTCAATCCTTTTATTTAAAATGCTTTTGTGCTTCACTAACAAGAGATCACTTGGCAATCAAACAGTGTCGCCAGTAGTGTGACATCTTCTTTGGATTATCTTTTGATGAAGTTTGAGTTTCTGTTTTCTTCTTTCTATTTAGACATGGTAGCTATTGCTGTCATGCTAACTACCTGGTTCTTCTTCTGCTTATTCCAAATAATAATAAACGGCTGTTGCTGCCGCAGGAAACATAAAATGAATCACTTCCTGTGCAAGATTTTTCCTGGTAAAGTCCCACCCACATCCAGTTATTTAGAACAGCAAATGTAAACGGTTTCATGAACTGGCTATAGGTTGAATCACTGTTGTGTTATATCATTAGAGAGTGGTAAAACAGGCATTTATTTATTTGAAAATGTTGCAGATTATTACTTTAAATAGTGCTCAGAGATAATCAAGTGGTTAATTCCCCTGCCTTTGCAACCCCCACTGGCCTAGGACTGAATCCAACCATTTCTTGCCTGTATCTCTATCTGTGCCCCCTGTGTCTTTCCAACAAAAGTAAGAAAAGTGACTGCCCATTCTCCTGCTAAAAAAAAAGTTTAAAAGTTTAAATCTTAGGCTAGGCCTAGGATATGATAGATTCAAGAATGCAGTGAAATATGGTCTGTGAAAATAGAAGATCTTTAACTTGGCCCAACCCAACCAAACCCAACCTACGACAAATCATGTGGCAAAGTTGGATGGATTTTATTTTTATGGAAGTCTTTAAGTTCAGCGAAATTTCAAATAACCAGGCCTTTTCTGGGGCTGCGTCAGGGAACATTGTATCCTCCTTACTCTCCATGACTCACTTCTGAATATGTTGCCTCTCATCATTTGATTGAGCTCTGCCAGTCTCAGTCACAGGGGATTCCGCAGTCTGCCTCTGCCATTTACTGGCTGGGCCAAAAAAATTCCAAATTGACCTAGAGGGACACACAAATGGCTGTTTCTTGGCAAACAGGATATGAAAATTAGGGCACACATTTATGCAATTTCTGTTTTTTTTTCCTATGTGTCAAAATTAGAGAAAAGTTTTTACATGAATGCCGTAGTCATAATATTCAACTCTTCATGGATGTATTCCAACATATGCGATATGAGGGCTATCACCCTCATAACTAATGCATGAACTTGTTATACAAATCATCTGTTAGATAAAGTTGTTGAAGTGGAAATGTAGAATGCAAAGCATATGCCTAGACATTTCCATTAGCTTAATTTCTGTATCTCAATGAAAGATTCCCTATTTAGCAATAAATGACATTTTAACATCATTGGGTCAACATACATAACATTTTACTGAATAAAGCATCTCTGTTGCAGAAAAATTCCATGTATGGATCGGACATTTTTCTTTGTATAAACTACCAGGAAAAAATGTAAAATGTACCTGGAACTAACAATGGCAGTCAGAAAAGGAAAGGAAAGGAAACATACAGCCTCTGGTCTTCCTTTTCAAATCAGCACGGCCATATTCTTTCCAGCACTTGAAATAGTTACACAAAATACTCAATTCTAACTTCATTGCAGCTGTGTCAGATAAAGTAATGTTCAATAAATACATAAAATAATGCAGGTACAAGTTTTTGCTCTTACTCCGTATCATACTATTATTTAAATGTTAGATATCAATAAAAGATGGGGGTTGGGGGGACTTTTAGCTACGTTATTTTATCTAGTTCTGGTCTGATTTCATTCAATACTATAATATGTACAAGATATATGAGAGAGATTTCTACACACTGAGCAAATTGATATTGACTGTAAAGTATAAGACTGGTCCTGGTCTAACATTTGCAAATACTTGCTTGGAAACTGCACTTTCTTTGTGCCAGGACTCAGCCTTGAAGCACTGTAGAAGGGTCTGGGCTGGTCGTGGCTGTTGAGAGGAGAATATCAAATTCAAGTCTGTCAATGCCATCTAGTGGTTGGGAGAATGCCTTATGTAGTTCCTTCTCCACTTGCACTCAGGCTGTGGCGCTTTACAGTATTATAATGTTAATAAATGTTATTTCTATAAAATATAGGCTAATAGTGAGATGATATGCCCAGGTCACAATATTATTTGCTTTTCAATGTTGAATTTACAATATAATATTGCTTTCAATAAAGCTAAAATAGAAACAAAACATGGCAGGACAAGATTACTTCATTCTTCTTTATGGACACAATATAAATTGCAAATGTGAACACTGAAAGGAAATGCACTCAAGTGGGCAACATATTGTAATGTGCTGAGGTTTTCTAGAGGACAGTTCCCCCAACACACAATAGTCTCATATGTGGTAAATGAACTCTGTGTGTTTTATGTGCACTCGAATCATCTCGGTTGGCAAAATGCACACAACATCATGAGAATGAATAGTAAGACCAAAAAAAATCATTGCAAAAGAGTTTGTAATTCGGTGGGGGAGTGAAAGACAGAGTGAAAGAAAGAGAGAGACAGAAAGAGAGAAAGAAAAGAGAAAGCGATAACAGGGCACTTGGCTGTTTTTAGTCACAAGATGCAAAAGTAGATGGCAGCAGAGGCAGGTAATAAGATGGCAAATGCCCAGAGACACAAATCCACCACTCAAATGTTTCTTTCATTTTAAAAATCAAAACCATATTACCTTCCAGGCAACCTCAATGGGCAAAGAGATACCCGAGGCCACCTGGATCCCACTCCAAAGAGTTAGCCAAGACAATTTCCCTCAAATCACCTCTCTATCTTAATCTGACAGCCAGACTCGATTACAAGGCGTAAAAATTGCTTTTCTCCCCACCAGCAGTCATTGGGAAATTATCTTAATTGTGTCATGATTATGCCTCAAAGCTCTGGTGAGAGGTTTACGTTACTCCTTTCAAACACACAGGAACGTTTCATGAGTCTTGAGAGTGCACCTCTATCAGGTTTCAAGATGAGAGAAGATGAGAGACAAATAAATTCATCTCCACTCTTTACTGTCTGACCAAGTATTTATCTATCGATCTAACACACACACACACACACACACACACACACAATCCACAAAAGAGGGGCCATTCTAAAATGCCTAATATTTAAAGAGCTTAACAAGGCAAAAATATTAACATTGAATACAAATTAGCCTTTAGGGAGATTGAATAGGTTTGAAAAGTAGTTAAGTATTTAGTTTAGAAGAACAATGGTATTTTTTAGCTCCTCTTACCTTATTGCCATCTTAGAGCTACCTACATTCCCCTTAAGCAAAAGAGAATGATGAAACTCTTTATTTTGGTCAAGTATGCTGAGGGTCTCTCTGAAGACCCTGGCAGACCTGAAAAATCTGGATAGGGGATAGTGAATGAGTAACACCGTCCTTTCCCTCAGTAAATACTGTTGAAGTGCCCTCGAGCAAGGCACCTAATACCCAATGTGTGTGTAACTCTGTGAGTGTGTAGCAGGATGTTGCTCAAAAAGATCCTACATGCCCAGCAAACCTTCCCCGGCTAAATGAAGGTTAACAAAATGTTGAATAAATATATATCTTCAAACTAAATTTTAAAACTGTAAAGTTGTGCTCTTAGACCAAGTCATGGAAACAGAAGTGACCTTACGCTACTGCAATTTAGTAGGATGAGATGGATATATCGGTTTGCTGAGATATCAGACTCATATTGGCCTTTTATTAAAAATTGGATTGGTGTTATCTGCCTCTGATATGATGGATATTATGCAATTTGTTTGATAACATATTTATGGTATAATTGATCAATACTACACTGGTTGTCTACGCAAAGCCCTGAATTGATACTAAAGTGACATTTTTATTTTGAATGGATATGATGATGATGATGATGATGAGAATAAGAATAAGAAACATAACTGCAAGCAGCAATTAAGCTATGCAAAAGACGTAGTAGTGGTTGTAGAAGCAGGAGTCGTCAAAGTGGTATTTGTCATAGTAGTAGTAGTTGTAGTAGTAGTAGTAATGGTGGTAGTGGTAGTAGTCATAGCCATAGTCGTTGTGGTAGTAGTAGTAGTAATGGTGGTAGTAGTCATAGCCATAGTCATTGTGGTAGTAGTAGTAGTAATGGTGGTAGTAGTCATGGCCATAGTCGTTGTGGTAGTAGTAGTGGTAGAAAGAGGAGGAACTAGTCCTGGTGGATCAGCTGGTTAAGAGTGATTAACTTCAAAAAGTCTGACAGTGTGACAGTCTGACAGACAAACTTTTTTAGAGCATGCTGTTAAACGTTGAGCTCTGTCTGGCTGACGCCGTGGCACAGCATTTGTTCTGGCTGACTGGTAGAGAAACTTGTGGACTACAAGGATGTGAACATAAATTAATTTTGCAGTGGACAAAGTGGAAACAAAACATGAGACATCATACAGTTTCTAATGTAAAGTCACATAATGTCTGTTAATAAAAACACGATGGACCATCAGATCCAGTAAAAATGCATTAAATCACTTTGACTGGATTCCCTTCTCTCCTGTCTCGGCCATGCGTTTTCCACATGCAACCAGAGATATGACAGCGCCACCTTCTGGCAAAGATTATTGGCAACCTTGCATTTTGTGTTGATAATGTACAGTATATTCTGAATTAATTGGAAATTGAAACATTGATCTTCATAAATCTTTTATGGTTTTAAAATTGAAAAGTGGCCATGGCCATGATTATTGGCACCCTTTAGAAGAATTCAAATCAATTGAAATATATTCTCATTTGCAATCTTATTCAAACCTGTGACAGGTTGCAGGTGCCCACATGGTATAGATGAACCAATTATCCATCTTAAAGTGATAAAACAGTCTGGTTTGGTTTCCTGGTCTTCTGTGAAAAAGCTTTCTGAGGATGTCTGAAGAACTATTATCACCAAACATAAGCGTTCACAAGGCTAGAAGGCCATCTCTAGAGACCTTGGTATTCCTGTTTCCACAGTTCACAATGTTATTGAGAAGGTTGCTGCTCATAGAATTGTTAAGAATCTCTCAGGACATGGTGGTAAGAGGAGAATGTATCTCAGATGTCATTGAAGGTTGGTGTGAGCCATTGAAAAAACACCTTGCATGACATCCAAAGCTACAACATACATACATACAATCATAATATAAGCCTGGGCCTGTCAGAATCTTCAAAATTAACAAAAGTGTGCTGAAAAGTATTTAAAAATAAAATATTTAACAAGGGATCTATAATAGTAGGCTAAATGATGATAAAAAAAAAGTGTTTCTCTTTTGACATTCTTTTTACAGCATACATAGTCAAACCAAGAGGTTCAAGAGGTGCCAAAAATTCACAAGATTCAAAACAAAACTTCCTACAAGACAATTTGTAAAGTAGTGGAGTAGGTAGCTCCGTAGTTTCTTCACAGCAAAAAAGACCAGGGTTTGATCCTTGGAGTTCTGTCTGGGGTCCATTATCTCTCAACATTTTCCCCACTGACAATGGTTTGGTCACACGCAAGCTACAGGCTGTCTGCTGCAGCAGGATGAGCCTGCAACAAGGCGCACAAAGGCAAACTTTTCGCTGTTTTTATAGATCGATCATTACCACGGTTTTAAAAACAAAAAGCAATACCTGAGTGTAGAGGGCAATAGTTTTGTAAACACAATTTACCAATGTGACATGGACTCATTCAATGAGGGCGAACACTTAGTGTATTGGTACATAATGACAGATGTTTTAGATGATTACATTCAATTGAAGTCTTTATGTCAAGCAGTTAGAGGTGAATATGAATCAAGTTTGTCCTTCCCAAAAAACAAAGCTGCAGAACAAATGAGATTTTCAATTTTTATTGAGTTTTTGGACAATTTAATTTCCAGTGTCATCCATAATCGTTCACTTCTATGGTATTTGCATAATCTTTCATACAGGGCTAGAAGGATAAAAACCAAGATAGGCTGATGTTAGATGTTGAAACAGCAGCTAGCAAGCCAAGTCTGTACCACTCAAGCAAAATGAGACATTCTGAGAATGAAACATGCAAAGTGCAACAACTGGGGCAAACGTTCCAAGAGCCGTCAAAGGAACAAAAACATACCCTCTAGTTCTTTAAATGCACCCTGACATCATCTCTACCTGGTTTGTATCATTCTAGCTATAAGGCTGATAAAAAGGGCCATTGCTATTTAACAGAACAATCTGCATAGCAAATTGGAAGACAAAGGGACTGGACACTGACCCAATACCAAGGATGGGTAACACAGGACATCACTAGACATAATTGGCACAGGGTGGTCTGCTCTTTTGCTCACAAACATGATCATATTTTTAACATTGTGATACAATTTTGTATGTCAAAAAAATAGTGTGGAAAAAGTTCATTCAACAGTTAGTGTGAGGTTTGATACATTGGAGCTCTAGGCCTAGTGTTGTAAGAAACGGTATAGTTCCGGCATGATCTCCAAAGCATCTGGCAGTTTGAGTGTGTGCCATTCTGCAGTGGCTAAAACCTCTTCAAACAAATTTGACCAATTCATAAGGCTGCAAGGTACATGCCACTACTTGACCATATTCACAGAAGCACAGTTACAAGCAAATGGGAAAAAGATGTGACAGGACAATCACTACAATGTGCTTTGAAGGCTAACAACTGACAAATTTCACTCCGCTACATGAGGAAAGCAGGAGGGGATGGGGTTACTGAAAAAGCTGGCCCCAACATTGGTCAGGCATCATGTTTGAACATGTCACCAGCAGTAATTCACTCCCTTTGCCCCACCCTGCGAAGGCAACTAAGAAGGGCAGCTCAGTAAATTTAAGAAACTCTGTGAAGTTGTCTGGCCACCTTTGAATTTGGTATACTTCAACCACAATGAAATGTTAAGTCTAATCAACATTTAAACTTGAGTCATTTACTGACTGTAAAGACTTAACCGCAACATCTTTCACAATACCTTGTTTTGTTTTTTTTGCAGAAGACAGTATTATTGAATGCAGATACAAAGCTCACAAGTCAATTACAGTTTCCGAAAGCACTTTAGATTTCATGATGAATCTGCAAAGGCAGACCAGGATAAGTAGACAGAGAAGCATGACATTCTCAGAATTGAAGACTTTTAGGGTCAGCGGTCAGTCCAGGTCAAGAGGGGACAATGAAGGGGAAGATTGTGTCCGGTTGAGTTTAGGCCCATCTGTAGCAGCACAGCTTAGAAGCGCTTGGGTCCCCAGGGAGAGGCCTTGGTTGACACTGGAGCTCCAAAGCTAGGGAAATCTTCAGAACTGCTCATATCTGGGGCCTAAAGCAAAAAATAAAAATAAAAATAATAATAGTACACACATATATGTATCTGGCAAACTCCATTTTCATTAAAAAAAAAAAAAAAAAAGTGAGAATGCCTCACCTTCTCACTGCCAGTGGTCCAGGGGGCCTCCCTCACCACAAAGCCTTTAGATGGGCCACGGGGTTCATCCATGGAAGCAGCACCACTCCCAGAGGGCCTCATGTATGCCATCTTTGCCTCATTCTCAACAACATCTGCCATCTGAAGAAATGACAAAGTGTAACAGTGCTAATCAGAACAGTAAACATTTCAAAACAAAATGTTGACCTTCTAGTAGATACTGCAATTAGTTTTGTTCGGAAAAAACATAAGAAAATGCTTACGTATTCCTCTTCCAGGTTAAGGAGGTGGTCGATGGCTTCATCCACAAGCTCAGGACGACCTGTGACTGTCACAAGGTTTGGGTCTGCAGCGCCACTCTGGGGAAACCTGAGATCAACCTAGAAGAGATAGAATACCAAGCTTGTCAGAATGGCTGCATGAGCAAGCTACCACTGCGTAAAAGAAACAAGAATTTTTTTTCACAATGTGAAAAATGATCATCAAGTCAACCATGGGGGATAGATTGTGATAGTTGCCACCTTTTCAATTCCATTTTTTTTTTTCATATCCCAATAGTCTCACCTTAAACTCATCCATGATCTTGCGGATGCCCTTGCCACGGGCTCCAATAATGCGGGCATGGACCCTGCTGTCTAGGGTGATGTCCTCAGAGATCATCTCCTCCAGCTCATCCACAATAGCCTGGATGGCATCTCGTGCAGCTGTGGCTTTGTGCTCATATCCTGTAATGGTAATCTGATCCTGTGGAGAAACAGTGGCCAACTCAACATGACACCAAACCTGTAGCAAAACCTTATAATTAAAATAAGCCTTGTATTTCAATACATTGCATCTCATAGTCTGATGATTGCATGATAGCATCATGAGCAACCCATAAAGACGGAATTGATAGCAATTCCAAAAGAAAAAAAAAAAAAAAAGAAAAAAAAAAGTTGAGGAACCTTGCCAAGTTTAAACTGGTAATTTGGTACCACCTGCTGCACTGATGCATTGCCCTTAACAGATAAAAGTGTAACCTACAATCAAAAAGTGTACCCTATGCATCCATGACTGGATACAGCAATTAGTTTTCAGTCAGTGAAACACTATACCTGGTTTTCGTCATTTTTCTCTGGGAACTGGATGTTAACTTCATGTTCAGTGCGGATGTTGGTAATAATGGCACCTTTGCGACCAATGATCTTGGGATGATACTTGGGGTCCACAGTGATGGTCAACTTGAAGCTCCTGAGTGCCTGTCATAGAGTTGATATAAAAATTGTTGAGTTCAAGCTCAAGAAACCCTGTTTCTTTTCTATTAGTTTATAATCTCTCCTGCTGTCATTCAATTTTACGTGAAACACTGAAGACTTCAAGGTGTTCACTATAATACAGTATGGCATGCATCAACATAGAATTTCCCCAACTGACGCAAACCGGTTACTGTGAATAAAGAGCAAAGCTGAAAACTTGCAAAGCTGACTCCCTTCCAGTAAGTCCCTTCTAGTCTCTTGGTGTATACTCGAACAAACTGAGTACTTAGTATAACAGCCATTGCACATGTTTGCTTTGGTGAAGTGAGCCAAAGTGTCTACTGAACCTTTTTCAAATTTATTCATCAACACGTACAACAGTGATAGCTGACTATTTGGCCACAGACTATAAGTACTGTGGCCACATCTGAATACTCCACGAAACACTAACCCGATCCTCCTGCTCAGCCTGCAGCTCTTTGACGCGATCCAGGAGGCCCTGTCTGGCGCGGTCTAGGTGATTGGCCAAGCCAGTGATGGAGATTATATCAGACTGTAACTCAGGAGCAGGCACTTGAATATTAACCTGGGGGCAGAACAGAGAAATCATTCTAAATTATAGCAAAATGAAAATCCTGTGTACACTCCCACAACATACCAGATTTAATACAAACCTCAAATTCATCCATCATCTTGCGAATTCCGCTTCCTTTCTGTCCAATGATGTAACGGTGAAGCTCAAAAGGCACTTCCACCTCAATACTGACAGGAACCAAAGCCTAAGGGAATGAAAGAGAATTAAAGTAATCAACCCAAGAGAACAAAGCAAAGAGTTTATGAGAAATACATCAAGTTCTGAGTGCTGACCTTTAATGCTTCCACAGCAGCCTCACACCGTTCTTTGCGACCAGAAAGCACAATCACATCACACTTCTTAGGTGCAGCTGGATCCACAGGCTCCTTGACTTCTCCATTGGCCTCTCCATTCTCCTGTACAGGAGCCTCTGCAGGAGGTGCAGCTAAAGGAATGAATCAAAAGTTTGATCGGGAAATTAAAATCTGTAAGGACAGCATCCACAACTCCTCAGAATGATCGTGCATTTACCTTGAGCGTCCTCGCGGTCTGGGAACTTTATTTGCACATTGTGATCTCTGGTAATCTGCTGGATCCTTGAGCCCTTGGGACCCATGATGGAACGGTGGAACTTCTGAGCAATGACACACTCAATTGTCACTTGAGCATCCTGAAAATCCAAAAAGTCAAAGGGGGTCACTCAAAAGTAGTCATGCATTACTTAAGATCAGACAAGGACCAACTAATGAAAGAAGACCTGTGTTCACTCACCAAGTCCTCAATGATCTCCAGCATGCGCTTTTTGGCTGCCTCGACACATTCTTTGGCTCCCTTGAGGGTGACCTTGTCGGTCTGTGAACCAGTGCGAGGGAAGCTTACCATCACACCGCCATACTCATCAGCAAGGTCCCTAAGGACTTGGCCACGGCGAGACACAAAGTAGCGATGGTGCTTGGGATCAACAGTCATTCCATCCTCGACAACGTTATCCTAACCGAAAAGTAAATTTGTTTAATATTCAGGCATTATAAGAGGACCAAAGGCTTGGCTGGCACTGACCAGTGGTGTTCAAAACCTATTAGGGGCCTCACCAAACTCTTTATGAGTTCCTCCAGCTCCTTCTGGGCCTCACGAACTGCCTCCTCTGTGCCAACCACAGTGATCAGCTCCTGGTCTTGGTCCTCTGCAGTGGGGAAGATGATCCTGGCACCAGTGCTGTCACGAACTTTACGGATGTTTCCTCCACCTTTCCCTATCAGGAACTTGTGGTACTCTGGCTTTGCACGCAGCTCAGCGGTGTGACTCTTTGTTTGCTGGAAAAGATGTCATAGCGTTACGTCTACACCTAAGCCAGTGTTGTGAGAAAACAAAGCATTTACTACAAGTCACCAGCAGATGGAAAATCCCATCACGTGACTAGCTATGAACATGTTTGCTGTCATTATTTTGAATGGATGGACACTTAGCAAGTCTTAATGTAGGATTAATGAGGCAGAGAACTTTCAAAGAAGCACCTGCTCGTTTTCCCTAACATGGTCTTAACAAGGTCAACGGAAGTTCAGCTTCTAGTGAGAGATACAAACCTTCTCCTCTGCCAAAGCAAGCAGTTGCTGCCTTGCCTTCTCTACCTCCTCAGCAGGGCCTCGGATGGTGACCTTATCAATGCCTGAGCCCTCAGTGGGGAAGTGGATGTGCACGCCATTACACTCCTCCATGATTGAGCGAACAAAGCGGCCCTTTGACCCAATCAACGAGTTGTGTAGTTTGGAGGGAATGGACACCTCCATCTCTGTGATGTTTGCCTGAACACAATTGATACATCAATTAGGCATACCTAGGAAACATCTGAAATGTATATCCACCTGCCAAAATATTGGACACCGACAGGTAGGTGGGGGTGGGTAAAAAAAACACAACACTTACCAGCTCCTTCTGAATGGCCAAGACGCGATTTCGGGCAGCCTCGCAGTTTGCCTTCTTGCCAGTTATGACAATCATCTCAGAGTTGCTGTTCTCGGCAGGCAGATCAATTTTTGTGTTTGTTTCCTCACGAATCTAGAAAGTAAAAGAACAGAACTGTCAGATGAACTTAGAAAAACTGGCAACTTCACTGAACTAGGTGTATTCTATTAAACATACCTTCTTGATATTTGCTCCTCCTTTTCCAATTATGTTCTTATGGAATTGCTTGAAGATGGGGACTGAGACAGAAAAGCTGTTTTCCACCTGACCAAGACAATCACAGAAGGTTAACAATCAATTATACTTTGTTATGGCATTGATAACTACTGTGATAAGATACTGTGTAGAAATATTAATATATTAATAATATATTTAATGGCTCTGTCCTATCAAACAAAAAACAACAAACAAAATTAAAACATCAGTAAAGGAAATTACAAAAATGCATCTAAAATAGATACCATTTCAGCCACAATCTTCTGCATGAACTTGGCGCATTTCTCCACCTCGGTCCGTGGGCCCCGAAGCTGAACGATGTCACTTTTCTGTGCCGGGTCGGGGAAATTGATGATGACCTTGAAGAAACAATTTTTAGAGTTAGGCAAATGAAATTAATTCAGTACAGACAAAACAATTCAATATTTTCCTCATATAAGCGGCCAGTCAGCAACAACTAAACATACATACGACAACCCAACATACATGAGATCTGGTGAATTTCCTCCCCAAACCACTCACCTCAGGGAATTTGTCGCGCACTTCTTTTATCTTCTCCCCTTTTTGCCCAATGATGGCTCTATGAAAACGCTGTTCAATGATCAGGTCCTTTGTACGCTCATTCTCCTGTGAGAGATAAGAAATTCAGTAATGCCTACACAGCGATCCCATTTTTGACATCTTGACATTAAACCAGAGTTTGTACCAACCATGCGTGACGCAAGCTCAAGCAGCTCCTTCTTGGCTTCTTGCACACCCTGGGGATCCCCCTCAATGCGGATCAGGTTGCTTTTCTCATTGTCAGGGGGTATGCGGACAGTCACCTTGTGCAGCTCTTTGATGCGGTTGACTATTTATAAATGGATAAATAAATGGTTGTGGAAGGGGGAAGGATTTTGATCTAAATATTTGTCAGACTGTCTGCAACTCAACAGACCAACCTCTGGCAGTAACAGTGCTTAAATAACAGTAATGCAGTACTTACTGTTAACACCACCTTTCCCAATTAGGTGTCTGTGGAATTTGGGATCCACACTAATCTCTGCATAATCCATACGGCTCACCTGTTAAGTGAAAGCAAACTTGTGAGATATGTGACAAAGATTGTGAGTATTAAGAAAATAATAATGGTTAAAAAGGTTCTCATTGGAAGGGTTGCTTAATTCTCATTATACAACATATTGGTTCAGACACACAATGTGATTGGACGAAAGGCATTCCATGAGTGCTTATAACTGCAATATAAGGACTGGGCCTCAGAACCTGAGTAGTATCATGCCACCTTGCTTACGCTTCACTCAATCAACACAGCTGGGCAAGATAGCCAGCTACCACCAGCAAAGCATTTTGGGTAATTACACACTGAGCGGAAATGTTCAAATAAATGTCCATGAGCGAATTGCATTTTAGCAATGATTAATTTAATTTAGTTGAGTTGTTTATGCTAGCAAGGATTATTGCATAGCAATGGGAACTACTTTTTGTCGGCGGAGGACCAAAATATTAAATTAAAAAGTTTCGATCTGTTTGTTTGAAAAGTTTAGTAAAGTCATATAAAAGCAATAAGATACTTTAAAACATTATTGCTTAAACATCCTCGTTTTTTTCAAATATGATGTTTTGACCTGACTAACATAAGAGGCTAGATATAGTCTTGTTTTGGGTATTTGTAGGCAACTCCAGTTCAATCTAATTTTACTGATTGTTGTTCGCAGTACTTGACCTTGGGATTTGAAACCTGACTTTTAGGAACCATGGCTTGGAACTCATGACTTGTGACTTGACTAAGAGTGACTTAAGTCTCTCACCAGATCTGTAACAATAGCTTCAATCTGGCTCTGCACAATCTGCAAATCTTTGGTGGGACCCTCCAGGGTGATCTTATCTTCTCCCTCAGTGAACTCAATGTGCACCTGAGAACAAAACAGATTTGTTTTAAATGTAATCCTTTAAAGAATTTTAAAGTTAACATTAAAAAGTCCATCATTACACAAACCTTGGGCATTTGTTGGGTAATCTTGGCCAAGTTCTGCCCCTTCTTGCCAATAATGAAACGATGAAGCCAGGAAGGAGCCGAGACCGAGGAAACAGTATAGCTGTTGGCCTGCAAACCAAATCAGGGTTTTTATGTTACGCCCTGTCACAATTTCAATAATGAGGTCAATAGTACAGCTCAAGGTCCTTTCAAAATGTTCCATACCTTGGCATATACTTCAGTGAGGGCCTGACCCAGACGGTCGGGCTCCCCACGAAGGATGACAGTTTCTGAGCTGCTGTCAGAAGGTGGGATCTCAACTGAGACGCCAGTTCTCTCCAGGATCTCTTGCAGGGTGTTTCCCTTGGGGCCAATCACATACTTGTGCTGAGACTTCTTAACCTCCACTGCAATGGTGGTGGCATTCTTCTTCTACAATAGAAGTAGTTGATCAGGGACTGTATTTTTTCTTTTTAACAAAAACAGTCTCCAGACAGTCAGAGGGAACAAAACATGACAATACATGTCTATTTTTAAAGAAACATGCCACCTAAGAATAGTAATTCATAGATTCTGTATTTAGTAGTGTAATTTGTATCCACAAAAACTTTCTAGCAATACAAACTTGTATCTATAATCTAAATACTAGCATACCTTCTCTTCATAAACCTTCTTGATCATAGCCACAGCAAGGGCCACCTGCTCCTTTTCCCCAGTGATGACAATCTCAGTCTTGTTCACACTAGGAGGGGGGACATTGATGCGGGCACCCGTTTCCTGCATCATCTCTGCTACTAGCTTATTGTAGGCACCAGTGAGGAATGGGTGGTACACCTTGTCGATGTTCACCCTCTCCACAGCACGCTTGTCCTTGAAAGAGGTATGATGGGCACAAGAATCAGCCACTGTCAAGAATAACCCTGACAAAAGCTATAATTCAGTCTTTGACATTGAGACCAGTCAAAGTGGATGATTCCCACAAAACCAGTTTTGAACCATGGCACTGTTGGCGTCCCATAGTCATGATTTTGATAAGAAGATGTCCGCCTTCATCTCAAGGTGACAGTGTAATAAATCAAGAAAATCCCCAAATACACCAAAAACAAACTAAAGCCCTCATGAAATGCTACACAACATGGATTCCTTGTATGAATGGACATGTACATCCCTTCCCGCTAGATAGGCCCCTGTACCTTTAAAACAGAATTTTACAGAACAGACTACAATGTAATGTCTGTTGATTCTTCAATGAAAAGGTCAAGATGGATACAAAAGTCAAGAACTGTATGCTGATTTTTAAAAGTTAAAATAAATTGTTGAATCTCCTATGTATGACAGTACTTACTATCATTACCATAATTGGCCATTTTTTATTATTATTATTATTATTATTATTATTATTATTATTATTATTATATCATAAGGAAGGATATCATAAATCCTCACATGATTACTCTATAAAATTGTGCTGAGTGATAAGGGACACAACAGTTGCCAGGTTCTCTCATTACTGCAAGACATGTTTGTCATTACTGCCGTTTGTGGCAATGAGTCAATATCAGAAACAAAAGAACATTGACAATCAGAAACATAAACAGCAAAATGGATCACCTAACAGTATTTTTTTGGTTGGTTGGCTGATGATTAAACTAAGGAATAAAGCAGCACAGTGCTGCTTTGTGCTGCAGTGGCAGTTTTATTTTACCCAGAATTCCATATAAATTCAAAGACAACAGCATTGTTTATCCCTCCTAATTACAAAAAGGAGCGAACAAGCAATCATGTTCTCATCTCATCACTATATTTAAAGGGCAATTCTGGTATTTTTAAACCTGGGCCCTATTTGTACATATTAAGTCATTTAGACCCCAAAATATGTACAAAAGGTTTTGGAATTGGTCCAGTAGATTGCCTCAGCCAGCAGCGAAACAGGCTGCAACGTAATCCTTTGGTGCAACTGCGCCCGATCAAAGTACGTCCACTAAAAATGCTTGTTTTTGCCACTGACAGGCTCAGATTTTTATTCGAAGTGTCTGACAACATTACGGAAAGGATCCCTACAGAGATAGACCTTTGTTTAACCAGAAACCTTTGTTTAACCTCTTCCTGCAACAACTCACCTCATCTTTCAGGATTACGGATTACGTTGCCATCAGCCATTGCAGCCTGTTTAGCGGCTGCCGGCTGAGGCGATCTACTGGACCAATTCCAAAACTTTTTGTACCTATTAGTCATTTAGACCCCAACGTTATGTAAAAATAGGGCCCAGGTTTAAAAATACCAGAATTATCCTTTAAGTCTGTTTTTGTAATTTAGGAAAGACAAAAAAAATACCTTTAAACATAGCAGTTTCTATTGCTATCAGTTTAAAGAGACATTTGAAGCGAATAGCCAGTCTGAAGAAATATGTTACCTGCTCAGCAGAGATCAATAGGATCTCATGCTTTGCCTTCTCCAGGCCCTCCTTGGTGCCAGAGATCTTAATCTGGTTGCTGGGGTCATCAGGTCGTGGGATCTGGATTTTGGTGGCAGTCTTGAGCTCTAGCTCCTGAAGCTTTTCCCCATTTTTGCCGATAACAAATCGATGGTGCTCCTTGGGGATGGCAACGGTAGCTGAAGCCTGTGATTAATAAAAACTGCAGTTGGCACCATTGTCTTAAATTCAAAATAGTTTAGTTATCCATTTATACAATTATAATTAACAAAGATAGATCTCTTGACCTGAGTCTGCAGTCGGGACACAATCTCCTTACGGGCCTTCATTACGGCATCCAACTTTCCAGACACCATGATGGAGAGGCCCTGATCTTTAGCCATGGAGAGTTCCAGGTGGGCTCCAGTCTTATGCATGATGTCCACACAGACTTTCGCTTGGTCTCCCTCCCCAAACTGGTTGATGTCCTTGTACTTGCGCTCTTCCAGTGGCACATGGAAAACCTAGTTCATGAGGAAAAAGAAATTTAGAAGCCAAATCTACTTCACTGTCTTCACAATCTACTTGACTGTTATATCATCAGTGATGTTCAGTGCATTCCAGGAGTTATTTTGTAATAAAGTGTTATAATTAACCTTTTTACTGTACCAACATCCCCTCAACCTGCCTTATCTACTTCTACTTCAATTTTGAGATTTCCCGTGTTTCCCAGAACACCTTTTGACAACCCCCAGAGAACTGGTGTGAACCTGTTCCATTTAGGCCGGAGTAAAGTCAGCTGGGTATTAGATATTCTGTTGATATTCATTTTTCCAACTTCAATAACTAAATAAATAAATTGTTCTTTATCTTCCAGTAATCACAAATATATTCATTAATGTGCTTTTACCCATTTACTTTACAACCACTGGTATCAATATTTGAGAAAATACTTCTCTAATGCGACCTCCAGTTCATATGGGAAATAAGCTATTTAAATGTGTTCATAAAAAAATATTTTCTCAAATATTGACCAGTGGTTGTAAATTGTTATTTTTCCAGTAATCAAATGTATTAACCATAGTACAACCACATAGCACAACAGTACATTGATTAATACATTTGATTACTGATTTTCCTTGTTTGCTTCACAAGTTATTGAAAATTATATAAACATACACACACACACACACACACACACACACACACACACATATATATATAACAACTGAATATCCAATATCAAGCGTTTTTTTTTTTTTTAATTATTTGTAGGTGGAGAGAGCAGGAGTGTTAGCTCTTATAGCCAGTGGAGAAAAAAAAAAAAAAGCCCCAAATGCAGTCGCACCCCTTATGCAAAACGCAACTTGTCTTGTGACTGTGTTGCATTATGGACTATTGAAGATACTCTGCTTTGAAATTGGCGTCTCTTCCTCTTCTACAATGAATTTTTCTCTGTATGATTGTTAGCTGTAGGCGTAAAATGGTGAGTCTAGAAAAAAAGCCCCTGCTTTTTGAGTCTGAGTGACTGACACCAAAACCTGACCTTTACCGTTAAGGTTTTATATTGTTAAATTCACCCATAAAATTCTATTGTAGCTACACTGGAAATACTAACGTGACAAAACATTGTCTGTTTGGCCGGTAGAATATATTGCTAAACACAATGGAACCAGGAATGCAAGGTACACCACCAACAGAGAGGTTGTTTTTTTTAGGGTGGATTTTTCCTTTAATGCAAACATAAGTAAAAACCAAGCCCTGCCATTGAAAGCCAAAACATGGTTTGAAACCTGCACTAGCAAGTGTAGTGAGTGACTGAATATCCCTTGTTGTCTTAGAGTAACAAGCGCTCTATTAGGTGTTTGGGTGGATGTATGCAGGATTGTGTAAATGAAAGTATGTAGACTCTACCTGTAAAAACAGTGTTGTTGTAAGACAATCACTGAACAAAGTATTTAATACATGCATTGACTTAGCCACTACACTTAGAAAATCACCAAGCTACTTCCTGGTATGTGAACGTACCGTACACCAACCTAGAGCTGCTCGTGCAACTTCTACTGTACTGCTTGGTGTACGAGTGCACACTGCATTTCCCTATTGAGGCTCTTAGGACTCTGTGCACCCCCCCCCCCAGCACTGCGAATTGCAAGAAGCGATACACATGAACGAATGATCGCACAGAGCCCGTCTCTTAGAGGTGCTCCAAGCAACTACCAAATGCAAAAGTAGCTTGTTGTAATCACACCATTTTATTTATTTATTTATTTATATATATATATATATATATATATATATACCAATGTAATCTGGAAAAAAAGGACACTAGCTCTCAATTGCTTCCGTCTGACAATTATGGCTAGAGTGAGCATTTGATTTTCAATAATGGAAAAGAAGAAAGCAGCCAAGCGTAAACAAAAGCATGGGGAAATTCTTCAGCTATCTGAAACTTTAGGTTTAGGAGTCAGTCCCTAAGAATCAAAGAGCAAGATCTTCTTTCTTGACTCACCATTTTGCACCAATGTTCAACAATCATGCAGGGAAAAATCCATCATAGAAGAGGAAGAGACCAATTTCGCCGCTGACAGTAGACCATAATGCATGCAGTCACAAGTCACGTTGCGATTTGAGTAAGGGCCGCGACTCTTGCTTTTTCTCAACGGGAAAAACTCACTCTCCACCTACAGGTACTGAATGGAACATTGGAACAGATTCATTCTCTGGATTGTGGAAAGGCATCCTGGGAAAAGTAGGAAATCACTAACTGAAGAAGACGAGGCATGTAGAGGGAAAGTGGGTACAATAAAAAGGTAAATTACAACACTTCATTAGAAAATAATTCCTGGAACACATTGAACATCACAGATTGATGATATAACAGTGTAGAGTGTGAGGGTGGAATTTTCCTTTAATCCTTCACATTTGTTGAACATTGAACCAGAACTGTTGTAGCACCTCCTAAAAATGTTATACCTGGGTGATAACAGAAGCCTTGAGGGGGCGGAGCTTAGATGTCCAGGCATTGGCCGATTCCTGGGTCCCTTCAGGTGAGGCTGCCTTCTCGGGCAGAGGAGGGAAGGCATCCTTGTAGGTAGGAAGGGAATCTTCCTCCCCTGCACCACCGGGTCCTGCCACAGCAGCTGGACACACAGAGAGGTAAAATCAGACAGACAAGTCGACTTAAGGGCTCTGTGTCAGTACTAATCAATGTGGCCTTGAAATCCAGTTATCAACCCCAGAGCAATACTCACCACCACTCTGCTCTGGCAAGAGCCCATTGCGGTGCTCATTAAAGCTTTCCTGCGTAAGTACAGCGACTGAGCTCATGGTCAAAATCCCACGTTAACAGAGTCCGAGTGTGCCACTGGAAGAAAAAGTTAACACCATTTTAAAAAAGGTTGTTGACATTTATATATATATATATATATATATATATATATATATATATATATATATTCACAACATCCTTAGCATCATCCCACCCCCCCCACCCCCACATTGACCTGAAAAGTGGACTTTGAGAATTTGGCCATTATCTAAGCTACCTTTATCAAAAGCAACAATGCCTTTAAAAGAATAATCTCTATTCTCGTCATTTACAATGTCAGCACTGTGTGAATCTATGATAACATTGATAAATGTCAACAGATTATGCCTTAGTATCACCAAGAGTGCTATGGTTCCATTTTGACTTTCAAGAAGAAACCAGTTAGCCTTCTGCTCAACTGTCTGCGTCAAGTGCTGTCAAGTAGTGCAGCTAGACTAGGTTCCCAGGTTAAGAGGATTTTCCCCACTGAACTCTTAGTATAGCCACATAGGATGAGATTAAAGCAGAAATCCACCCTAAAAAGAGAATTCATAAACATCTTTTCTATGATCTATGTGAACATGAATAATTTCCCCCCCCCAAGAAACCAGGGAGCCGCTATTCTATGGTGTCAGCAACAGGAAAAAAATGCTGAATCCCTTTTATTAGCGGAATTCAAGACAGATTTTGTGGACGGCCTTTACATTCCCCATGCCATTATAGGCCCCCCAGGTATGAAAAAAAAAAAGTATATTATCTAGAGGAGAGATAAACGCCCAAGTGCTCTGTCTAAAGCTTGTTTCCAGTTCACCATCAATGATGAAGCTCTACATTATATCATAGAGGCATGACTCTTGTTTCTGGCTTGTTAAGGGACTTAAATTCTGACTAACAAAAGAGCACATGTATGCAAATGGTCTTTAGGTGGATTTTGCCCCTAGGCATGCCTGCAATTAATCTGCAAAAGCATGAAAACATAACATATAAACATTTACAATTTTTCCTACAGAACAGGTTTGAGGGAAATTCACTACAAGCTTGAAAAATGAGGAAGCCAGTTTAGCATTTTGGGACTCCTTGGAGTAGGTCGTTTTCCCCCCTACACTTCAGAACACCCCCCTTCAGTGGCCTCTCCCTTGCCAAGCTTCGTAAACTTAAGGCAGCTCTGTAGAGTTCTGAGTAGTGCACGCAGACCCCGTTGCCAATTAAGGTCTGCAACAACCCTCCAGTTAAAATGGTATGAACAAGCAGATCATCACCTGGAATAAAGACTTATCCAATTATGACACCCAATATAAAACATTCCAGTATATGCTGCAGTCCTCTGCTGGGACCATTGCAGGATATCTTCCGGTAGGTGTTCCAGTTTAAGAATGGCTTTGATATACATGTATGAACGGATATGTGGTGCTGTAATTGCAATGATTGGGGGGGGGGGTAAGATCTTACCAGCTAAATGGTCAGTTACCAGATAATCCGTCCTGTAAAGCTGCTAGTTCGCGTCAGCCTGCCAGCTTTTGCCTGAAGACGACAAAGACAATAATTATTTGTGAAGACAAGAAATTCCTCTGTATTGCAACTGGAACATGGATGTTTGCTTTCACAAGCATGGGCCCAGGTTACCAGTACAGTATCTTAGATTTGTGGAAACCAAAAGTACTGAATATAAATAATAGTCCAGATCAGATGTAACAGTTTACCAGATTCCCCTTTTAGTATTTGGCTTAATAGTGTTTGTACAGTACAGATACAAACCCTACCCTTACCCTATTTGGCATATCTCCCTATACAATTAGTTACTAAATTAGTCACTAACGTTACTAACACCAATTACAGTTAGTTAATGTTGAGTCAGTTTATGGACGCCCACAAACGACACTGATGTCTACAAATACAAATTATTGATTAACTCGATAAACGTTTGATCCTTTGGATTCAAATACATGATGTAAATCACAATATATAAAATGCCATGTTGTGTTGCTCCGACTAGCTTGTTGTGGACGCAATGGTGGGTCAAGACTAGTAGGTAGCAAATCAGTCTCAACCTCCACCCTCACTCAACCCCACAAAGCTGGTCAACCGACATCGTTAACTGTCAGATAAGAGTTAATTCATGTTAACTAAGGTTAACTGGGATCATTAAGGGACTCTCAAGGCTGCTAAGAACTAAATGTTAATTTGGCCAGACTTGAATTAGCTTCAGCGGGATCGAAAAGTTGCAAAGTTTCCTAGTCCCAGCCTTTCAGTATCTGTATATAATTGATATACTCAAATCCCGGATTAGGGATTTAACGTTAAGTAGCTGGTTAGCTACAAAGAGCTAACGTTAGCAAGTTAGCTAACGTTACTAACGACACGTTAGAGTTAACGCTAGCTGGCATCATGTTAGCAAGCGGTGACCAACCATCAAAATTGTATTAAGATTAAAAAAAAAAAACACTACCGTTAGCTGTCATGGACAGTAAAATAATGTCTAATGCCTGGCACATGTGTGTGCCTCTTAAAATTAGAGAAATTTTCAACTGTAAAATCATTGTAGTTTGGGATTACTAGAGCCACAGCCTTAGCCAGTTAGCCAAGTTGCTAAAAACTTTGACCGTGGCGTGTAATTGTGACACGTAGCTCGGTATAGAGCTATACGCTAACATTAGGTAGCTTGGCTTAGTCAAACTGACCAACACAAAAACTTCAAACTGTAAATTACCTTAGCTAACCATATAACGTTAAGCCAAGGATTGATTGAAAACAACAATCATAAAATAACTTTGCAATATGAACAGATTCAAAGAATGTCATTGTTGTTTTTTTCATAAATTAGCCAACGCTAACTGGTAGCGTGCTCGTTACACTAAAAGTATCAGTTTAACTGTAGCACTAGCGAGCTAATGTTAGCTAACATTACAGTTTGTACTACTAGCGAGCTAAGTCCACGTAGGCATAAGGAATACAGCTGAGCAGGGGAGAAATGACACGGAGTCAGGCCAGAGCATATTGTAGCTAGCTACCCCAAAAAGCTGTCTTCCTAATAACAAGTACCACTTTGTAGAGAATATGGAAGGCAGAGGTCATATGCAATGTAAACATAATCATGTTCCATAAGGAACTGTATTAGATACTTACTTATTTTATGTTCTCGTCTGCCCTAAAGGTGCAGAAGCTGTGATGAAATTCCACTGGCGAGAAGGTGGGATTGAAGCCTGACGGATATATACCAGTGCCGCCCACCAATCATGTCCTACAACGTCATGTCAAAGAGTCCGATTACAAATAACTTATTTCATGGAGTGAGAAAGACTTGTGTCACTTCTGAACTTTGATTAAATTACATTCGAAAATCATGTAAACAAAATGGGATTTCAGTTATTTTTCTCTGCATTTCACTGGTGCGAAAGTAAAATGTGTTAACTGCTTTCATTCACAAAGAGGCCATATGGGGCGGCAAAGTTCAATTTGAATTCATTACTTTATTTTGTATTTTCCACAAATATCTGTGGATTATATTTTGGTATGCTATGTTTATATATTTTGGTATGGTATGGTAAGACATGATATTATATTTCTCAAAGAAATGAAATCATTGATACCTTTTAAACTCTATAATCACTCACAAAATTTGATATAAAAAGAATGACAATTCAGTAGGGGGTCAAATGTCAGTGCTCAATGCATTTTTAGAGCCATTTTAAGCACTCCTTATAGTAGATTACACAGTCATTAATGATGACCTCCTGCCAATCCTCTGATTTGCCATCAAGTTATGAATGTTTCAAGCTCAGGCCCATTTTTTATCAGTAGATTTGATAGGGCTATGCTAGGCACAAGTCAAACAACCATCATTTACTTCCTAGATAGTATAGGCATGTAAATACTCAGAAACAACTTATGTTGTAGCAAAGCTACATTCAAGTCTAAAGGGGTCATCCCAAAGTCCTACTTGGTCCTCGGATAGCTGTTAAAGGATCCACTGCACAAGGCCACTTCAGTTTACTGGGACCCAGCTGAAAAGAACCTGAAACCTTAAAATCAATTTCAAAACACTTTGCCAAGGATTGAAGTCAGCCCCTTCTGATCAGGTAACTGTTGACCCACAAACAAATTATTATTTTTGAACGAGTAATTTGATTTGATTCACAAAGAATGCATATCCTTCTCCAGGAACTGGTCCTGATCACTCACAAATTCTCAGTTGTTCAGTTTTGAATACTGAACAAATCTGTCAGTGAATAAATGACTTAGCAATTGAGTTGCAGAATTGGATCAGACATTGTTTCATTCCAGCTGCCCATACTTACTGAATTCTTTGCACTAAATGAACCAAATATACTGCATGTCTGATAAATGTGTGAACGACGTTCACGAGAACTATTTCATGATAGTTTCTATGGCCACTGTCAAGTAGTTTGTGACTGAAAAGATCAAATTCCAAAGACCATTGTGACAACAAGCCATTTTATGGTGTTTGGGTAGTAAGCTGACATAATGAAAAACAATCCCTTCATCAATTTATTTGTAGTTTGTAAATATAAAGACGCAAATCTTGATAGTTTGCTGCTTGAACCTACCTACGCACTTTCTGTCTATACTGAATCTGGAAGATTTTCTTCATGCCCTACAAAGCGTGCTGCATAGTTACCTATTGCCTGACTGGAATGTACCTCAAGTATTTTAAGCTGCTTCTCTTGTCTCCTTCACTACTGAGACAGCAGGTGTCCCATTTCTAAGTCATGGAGGAAAGCAGGAGAAAGCTGAGGAAAAGGTATGATTTTTTTCAAATATTTTTAAGATTAGTCATCAATACAGTGAAGCAGGGGGAGATGTAATACAAACATAGGTAGTTCAACAACAAAATACCAATAATAATAACAATAGGTATTTTTTACGAACAAGTGGGTAAAGAGAATGAATGAATGAAAATCTATACACTGGAAAAATGCATTCAATAATGATCCCCGTCAAAATGATTCCACTGAATCTTACACATATTGTGTTGTGTTGTATTGCATTATTACATTGTGTCAGATCGTACATATCACATCAGCAGTAATCCAGCAACAAATACTGTTGTTTAACCACAGGCCAAATCAACTCTTGTGATGCTATTGCCATATTACTCAGGAATGGCAAAAAATTAAAACACTGTCCCCTCTCTGCTTATCTTATCTCCTCAAGCAAACTGTCCTCATATCATTGAATAAATGTGTCAAAATACTGTCTGATGCCTAAACCTGGTGCTGGTCTATTTTTGGACCATTGCAAAATTGTGTGACTTTCTACTCTATAATAATAAGAATAATTGTAATATTGTTATAGAATTATATTAAGATCATAAAATCTTCATTCTCACTGAGCCATGAGCTCAATATATTGCCTATGTTTGAGAACAAACTGAATATAGTAGGGACACAGAGGGAAAGGAGCATATTTTCTGAAGACCTACATCTTGTTGAGTTGTGACCATTTTACCTTCATTTTCAGCTCTTTGTGGACTGCTCTATGTGGACTATTGAACAGCTTCCTAAAAGTCTATTCTCACTCTATTCTTTCCCTTAAATGAAAAACAAAGTTTCCAGGAGAGGGAGCTCTTTACAATGCTTACAATTACTTTGTTCCTTGCATTAGGCATGTAAGTCCAACCTGACCCTTATCTTTCAACTGCTGTTGCAAAACAGTGGACCTAAGTGCAAAAAAACAAGTAAATAAACTTATCACATTTGATGTAATCAAGCTTTGAAGTAGCTCTCAGATTATGTAAGAACAGTGGGCAAGATATCTCTGTTCCACAGGATCCTCCCTAAAAAGGACTTTGGTTAACACGTTACACACACAGCATTGTTTTCTCTTGTGTTCAAAGAAATGTGTTTGAATTTGGTCTCAGAGTGATATGTAAGTTATATCACTTGGAGGGTTATAGAGATGATCAAACGAACTTATACATGGTTTTCACATGATCTACTCGGGTGAAACGTTTTACCCTAAATTTGGATCTAGGCTAAAAATCGTGTTTAGTCTCAAATCAGATTTAAAAAAACAAAACAGATAAAACCGTGATTTTAACTCCTATGGGTGTTGACAACCATCGGCCTATAGGTTAATAACACGTCGGCTGGAGGCCCTAAATTGTAAAACTTTTCACGAGGCCTAATTAAATAGCCCCAACATATCATTTTCAAGCGGACAAGTTTATTTTCCATCCATCAAGGCTATATTAAGCGAAGGAAAGTAAATCTTCGCTCCCCGGTATTATGTAGCGTACAATCCGGTGCCATTTGAACCAATGGTAGGACGAATTGGGCTGATTCGCCCAATGACAAAATAGTCTCTGTGCGCACTCCTTGGGACGACGACGACCATGGACTGGAGTTGTGCCCTTTTCGATGATACGAACTTTTAGTATTTCCTTTCAAGACGAACAATAACGGTACGTTTTATGCTACTTCACGGAAATCTTGTAACATTTTAGTATCCTACTGTTTTTTTTTCCGAGAAGTAAACTCGGTTAAATATATCAATACTTTGCTTCGCTTCTCGTCGGTAACCTGGAGTCCAGTGAGTCCTCCTTTTTTTAAGGAAAAAAAGCAAACCTTATCTAAAACATTTGTCCTCGATTGTTCATTTGATTGAATGCGTTTTCGGTTATTTTCTAAAAAGGTTTTAAGTAATCGCAACAATGAAATCTCAACTGACCCAGTTTTCCAGTTAGGCCCAGACGTAAATCGGAACTTTATGCAGTCGTTTTCTTGTCGTGTTTTTACGTCGCCAGGTCGACTAGACCTTACTCTAACCTAGTCTACTACCTTGTATCTAGACTTCTAGCGTGGACATTGGCTATTGGCTTTCAGAACTGTGAATTTCGTCTCTTTGAATAAACTTCGTAGGCGACACGACAATTTGAATGAGACTCACATGTCCAGAAACGACTCACTATTGGGCTGAAACGTGCCAAAGCTTAGTCAATTGAGTTGCCTCATCATCTGCAGTCAACCCAGAAAACCAGTTTTTCCCTAAAGCTCCATGTCACCTTTGATCACCATGAACAAACTTAGACTCAATGAAATGTGATCATGTTTTGTATCGTCATTATAACCCAGAAGGTGACTTGATGCCCTGCCCCTCCCTGTGTTTGCAGGAGTGAGGTGTGTGAACTGCTTTGAGCAGTAATGGGGGAGATGGAGGGTTCGTACCGGGTCCTGCAGACCCCTGGTACACGGCTGGGAGCTCAGTTCAATGCTGGTATCAGTACTTTGGAGCCGGGTCAGAGCCTCGGTGCCAACATGGCCAGTGGAGACACAAGCCATGGGAGAGGACTACAAATCCGTGTGCTGGGGTTGGATGACTCACAAGAGTTTTATGACTTGGAGGTAAGTTCATGGTTGCCCAGAGAACAATGGAAGCCTCACTGTGGCCCTCATGTCTTTTATTTACAGTCTGTTGTTTTGAAGAGAACAATATTTGGACTATCTTACACAGAAGCAACCCTACTTGCGTGTGGCTTGGGTTTGTGACAGCTGCCACATGGCTTTGGTGCTGAAATCCCTTCCTCCTTAAGGCTTCTTACTAGGGCAAATTAGTGTAACTCACCAGGGCACTTTTCTGTTTCCTGGCAGTGGTCTGTGTTCAGGGCCCAAGTAGTAGTTCTCTACCCTGTCCAGAAGTCTGGACATGTCGGTGATCCATTTTGTTGCTTTTGTGATCTTGCATTGCAATAACACACTGTGAACAGAAGCAATTAAGATTGAAATACAGTTCTGTGTATTTCAATCCTCAGTACATTGTCCTACACTGAGGATGCTGGAACAGGGAAATTGCATTAGGTGTTCTTATTTGATGTGAGATGCATTGGATATGAGTGACAAATGACTGGTGATGTAGGATAGCCCTGAGAGAGATTGTTTTTTTATTCGCAACATCAGGCTTTGTATTATCTTGCCTCTTTTGGAGTCTGGTGTGACGTATGGTGTTATTTCTTTAGTCTATGTAACTTCAGTGGCAGACAGAACAGGATGTCAGAATTGTATATTATAAAAGCCCTCTAGTTCCTGCTCTGCCATCATCACTGCCACCACAGCAACTAAAGGCATGGTGTCCACACTGCTGACCAAATGGAAACATGTTTGATGAATTTGTTAAATAAATATCCCTTTGTACAATAACAGCATGCAACGCAATAGGCCTATTTATGCTGAGCTTGTTAGCAAATGCTTTTTCTCTGTAATTACTTTTGACTACAAATAATTTTTTAAGATTTGCATGTACATTGGACTGGCATGTAAATAATTAGATAACACTGGAATTCTTTGCTCTTGGTTTAAATACACTTTTAGAGCCACATTGGTAATGTGCCTGTCCATGTTTACTTGCCTAGCGGCTGCAGGAGTCATTCACAAGGCAAATAGGAAGTAATGAGGAAGCCACTATATCAGACCAGGTTTCCTGCCTTTTCTGGGGGGAGAAAATACATCAAAGTGTAATCTCCACAATGAATAAACAACCAAAGGAGTTGATGACCAGTGGATGTAGGAGATTTATTTTGCACTTTAAATATAACTGGACTTGTTGATTTCTATTAGAATAGTTTAGTGTAGTTTTAAGAACTCCTCTGGCCTAAATCCTGCAGACACAACAATAACTGTTCTGACAGCTGTAGTTTGGGGCCACTGCTGAGACAAACATTTCATAATCTTATGCGCCATATGTCGTCTCAAAGTCTCAAGCTAATAGAATTTGACAGACAAGTTTAATTTGTATGGGAGTTGATCCATGCACTGTTCAACCTGGGAAATTGTTAAATTGTCGTTTTTAGGAGAATAATAAACCTCACTTATTGAAAGGAAATTGAACTTGGCCTGTGGAATTCAAAGTAAGCTTTGGACATGCTGTTGGTAGGAGGTGGCAGATGGAAATAAATGGCTGCAAAAGGGACTGACACCAGTCCTGTTGTCAAGCAGACTGCAGTTTGTCAAGAACGAGATGGTCTCTGAGAGGCTCTTTTGTTTACCACTGCCTATCCTTCTGCTTAATATGTCTATTAATTCAGTCTGACGAGTCGTGGCTTGATGAAAGAACAGCAATTATCTGTCTGTACATAATGGCTAGAGTTGAAATACATGGACTGTATCTGAAGTTTTGTTGTATTCACACTGTAAAAACGTTTGCTGATTTCACTTGTTCTAAGACATTATTACTTTTATGTCTGAGGAAACATGTAGTTTTGATTACGTCTGTAAAAACAAAAAAACTGCTTGTTTGTGCACGTATTTTGCAGAGTATAATCACTTACAATAACAACAAATGTCATACAGTAACTACTTTTTCCTAGCTTGTAATTTTATCTCAGTTTTTCCCATGCATACTGTATACAAAAATAGATACAAAATTGCAGCGTTGAATGTTTCAAATGGTTGTGGCCTTTAAGAAACTGCCTTCCCCCTTTGCGGCACCTGGTGGCTCAGCGGCCTAAGGCACATACCTCGTACACTGGCTCATAACCTTTGTCACCTGCCATTACCTGCCACTCTCACAGTATACTGTCTAATGAATCAGAAATAGTCAAAAAATCAAAGAAATGTCCCCTTTCATACACATGCAGTGCACACTTATTCATCTTATGTGATAATGATGCAACTTTATAAATGCATGACGTAATTTGGTTGACTACAAGTCAGAATGCATGGTTTCATGGCCTTTATCTTTAAACTACAACAGACAAATCAAATCAGTGTGTGTGCTTTGATCTGATCTGCCCTCATCTGCTTGCAGGTAACTGGCATGGTCATCATCAGCAGACATTTGCCTGTATGGCTCTTGTCCACAGGCCCCTCCTACACCCATCACAGGAGAAAGCTCAGCCTTGTGGTTTCTGGACAGGGAGGCAGTGCAGGGAACACAGGCCTCTTTTATCCAGCACAGCCAGCCCCTCTGCTGGCTTTCACTTCTAGCTCAAACTCGCAAAGGCTGAGGGTGGGATGTGGAACCTAGCTGTGTGAGAATGCAGTACAGTTGGGGACTGGTGGGAGGGAGTCTGGCCAGGCTTTGCTTAGCGTTCGCAAACAAGCACATAAATAGCAAGGTTGACAACCAAGGGGGGCACAGAGGGGCAGCTTCTGGTGTTAAAAGAGCAGTTCAGAGGGAGCAGTTGTGTCCAATGTTGAGTTTGAGCTGGGATGGTGGGGGAGGGGATGCACTCAGGAGTAAAGTCCCACAGGAAGTTTGGCCAAGGAATTTCGACTACTGGCTTTATACAGAAATGCTATTATGATTTTTGTGTGTACTGGATGACGAAACTCATGTCACTTCATGATATCAATTTCATTGCACTGTATAACTCCCCTTTAAAAAAAAATAATAAGTTACACAGGTGGACGTTGGTGTAAAAAAAGTGAGCGAGATATGGTCGTATTAGACTAGTAATCTAACATAGCCTAGTTCAGTGTTGTTCCCTGAACAAGTAGAATAAATAATACCAATTTAATTTGTTTACAATAATTCAGCATTAGAAAGTTATCAGTGTGCCTAAGTAAAATTATTACTCGTTTATATGCAAGTACTTTAAGCACAGCCCAGTCACAACATTAGTTGATTATTAAAAGTGATGGAGGGCAACACAAATGTAGCAGCAGGTCAGCTGTCATCCCAGCACCACACTCCCACCTTATCCTACTGTATATCGAGGTAGTTTAACAATTTAATCCCTCACTCGGATTAACTTTTAGTAATGTTACTTAGCTCTCCGGCAATTGTATTATTTTTAGCCATTGGTAATAGTTGGCTGCAACTGAAAGAGTTCCCTTCTATCTCTGGTTTGTTCTTATGTGTCGGAGGCCAGGCTGATGTTTGATTGTCTAGGTGACACAGCAGACCTAAGCACAAGGCACGCTAAAACACCTGATCCTGATTACCTAAACAGTGTTATATCTGCCAACAAACTGGCCAGCTGTCCACGGGTGCATCTCATAAATGGGTAGTGCAATCCTCACCAACCATATAGACTGGAAGTTGCCAGTAAGCCAAGACAATCAATAAAGACCCTTTTGAACTTTGAAATCCTCCTCACAGACTTGTGAAAGTAGTCACTGGTCTGCAGATCTTGAATACATATGTCGGTGAGAAATCTGGTACCAAGAGCAAAACAATGTACATCCCACCGTGCCAAATACAAGCCCAAACACAACCCTGCTGTCAGTAGGTTCTGCTTTCTGTTGTTCACTCATGACTGGGGAATATCTACTGCTATTTGGGAAACCCTGTCTAACCTGTCAGGCAAGATACAACCAAGCCCTGGATCTGAATAAGAGTGGGTGATATTTGGGTTACATCTATACGTATTTATTTTTTTATTTTTTTTTATTTTCTTCTTCTTCACTCTCTAAGCATAGCTGGGTGCTTTTCAAACCAGGCGCTTATAGCCCCCTTCTCTTGGGGAAGATCTGCCTCTCAGAGAAACATCTGCTTGTCATAATCCCTGCTGCTTTCTGAGCTTGATTGGGTGACCCACTGACCTGCCTTAATGGTAGAGCTCAGAGATGAGACAGAGATTCTTTCTCTGGTCCACAAGTTGGGTGAGAACATATGTGATCTCACTGTCACGACACAGATGTGCATGAATTTAAAACACAAGAAGTGCTTCTAGGTAGCAACTGGTTTGAGCGACAAATTACCAAAATGGATACGTTTGGTTGAAAGAGCCATGCCATTCATCCAGTCTTATGATTTTATGCTGTGAGCTACAGTTGTGGCTCTTCTCTGGGCAAAGGCTTGGTTGCCTTAACTCAACATAGTTGACACACTACTCTGCCACGCTCTGCACACGTTTTAATGCACTGGGTGTACATTAATTAAAACAAACCTTATTTTTGCCATGTTTTTATGTTTCCATATTTTAATAGTGTAACAGGCCAGGTGCTCTGTAGCTCAGCAGACTAAAGCGGATACCATGTGCTCTCAAGTTTGTTGTTATAAATTCAAGGTTGGGTCACAGCAGAAATGCCAAAAATAATTTAAAAATGGTGGTGGTTCCTGTAAATGTTACTTGCTGTGCTTTCAATGACTGATTGAACACACAGATAACCCAGCTTGGCCAAAGTAAGAGGAAGTTATTTGGAGGGAAATTATCTGCACAGTTCTGCATTGTGTTGACATTCCATGTACAAATTGCATTGGATATGAAATGAGTTAGGCCTAGTGCATAGTCGTCTGTCTGCAGGCTGTCACCAGAGTGTCAGTCTGTCCCTTATTCCAGCTGTTTGGGAGCAATTAGATCACTGTGAAAATGTCATTCCTCCCTCTCCGATTGTGGAGGATAATGCTGAATGTCCCAGGGGAGGAGGCTCGAGGGATTTTATTCACCCTCGAGACTAGAGCTCTGTGAAAGAGTTACATTCCTCTAGAAGGTTAATGAGTAACACAAGGGAGGGGCTTCTGAAAACACACCAGTCAACACCTAGCAGTTAGCTCAAGACTACCCAAGAGGGAAAAATCAGTCAACGTTTTATTCTAATCTGCCATAGGCTTCTGGTGTTCTCATCAAGCCCATCGCTCCAGATCTGTGCAAACATTTTCACAACAATAAAACTGTAAATCCAATATTTGAGTAGTAATTGGGCTGATTATACTAGGCTGATAGCGCTGATTTTGCTTTAAATCCCCAGGAAAAGAAGTTGGAACATACTCTGTGATTGATGACATTTATTCTTTATGTTGAATTGCCATTTACTGACCTCCACCAAGGGAGGTAAACTGAGGCAGAATACCTCAAACTGCTCCTGACTGTTGGCCACTGATGCATGTTGACCACTTATCGGTGCTGTCTGGATAGTTTGTTTTGGCCTGTAGTCAGCCAGACAAACTATTTTAACACTTCAGTTTTTGTTCTATGTTTGAGGTTGGGCTTAAATCAAACACTGTACATGCATGGGAAGGCAGAGAAAGACATTTCACAATAGATTCCAGAATTTGCGGATGTTGTATCATTAGGTTTCACCTGCTCTTTATAGATTTTGAACATGTTTGATTGTATCAACCCAATAAGAAGACCAACTACAGTAAATCTCCTGGTAGCCTTTGTTAAGCTGTAATACTTTATTTTGCCAGTGCAAAGCAGTTCTTTTTATAAGGCCTTTAAAAATACAATTTTACATTACAACCAGATGTTTCAGGCTATAATTTTCTCAAAAAGTCACAGGCTAGGATTCCAAACCTCAAGTGCAGTGTGTTCTTGGTACATAGTAATTAGTCCTTCGTTTAGTGAAAACAAACCCTGGAGCGTTGTGAAGGTAAACTTAGGCAGATTTCCTCCTAGTGAGTTTGCTGCACTCTGTTCGGGGCCTGATAGACTTTGTAAATGTACAGTATTGCATGTTTTTGCAGTTTGCTCACTCATCCAAATCAAGCAAACTATTCAGCAGTGACATACACTGCCATAAACTCAGAGATCATTCTAAACACATGGACGGTCTTCCTTGCCCAACCTCAACAAATCACTTTTTAACATTGATGTTTTGTCTAAACTCTATATGATCACAATCTGATCACAAGTCTGATCGCAAATCTAAAAGTATGAAGCACCTAAATTGGAATGGGATTTTCAGTACCCTTTAAATCCATGTTGTCTTTTAACATCCATGTTTTGAAATAGTGATGCCCCCTTTTCTGTTCTTCTTTCTTTCAGTCAAAAGCTGCTGGACAGACGCTTCTCTCTGAGGTTTTCCAGAGAGGCAACCTCATCGAGAGTGATTACTTTGGCCTTGAGTTCCAGAACATGCAGATGAACTGGGTACGTATACACGCAACGGTTTCCTATGTTTCTCTATTGTGGACAAATGGAGTATTCTGGTTAAGGAGTCATTACTGCCCTACAAAGTCAAATGGCAACAACTACTTTTTGTGTGTTTTAAAGTTCAACGGTCATGGCCGTGCTCTTAGGCTTTCTACAACAGTGGAGTTGCAGTATGTTAGTATTGTTTTAGCTAGACTTAGTATATAGTATACAAGTATACAATCTAGTAAGAATATTTTCAACATGTCTGGCAAATAAGAAAATGTAGGACTTTCCATTGTTCTGATGTTCTAGAAACATAACTAGAATTGAACACCACCTTAATGTTCATATAAAGCAATAGAGGACAGATGTGTTTTTTTTTTCATAGTTCATTTCTTTTGTCATTGAACAGCAAACTTTATTGTTTTGTACATCAAACAATTGTATACTTTTTCATGAATTTATTATAACCTACAACCACAATTATATTCAAATATGAGTAAATGCCCATATTTAGCAGATTGGCATTTACAAAATTGGAAAATAACTCATAATATTAATTTCCCCAAATACTATCTGTCTGGTCCTAGTACATTCCTCACTCAACCAGGCCCAGATGTAATGGGACAAGCAGGCACCCACAGTGAGGCTTTGAAGCCAAACTTTGCTTACAACATTGCCACATCCCTCTATTATCTCTCTCTCACACACACACACACACACACACACACACACACTGTAGCAAAGGAGTCTGTGTTTGTTTTCAATACCAAATCAGTTTTAGGCAGAGCTGTCAGATTTTGTGAATGTGCTCGTGACATTGTGAAGACCATACAGTTCTGTCTTTTCAGGTTTGGTTGGAACCGATAAAACCCGTTGTGAAACAAGTGAGAAGTAAGTTTGCTCAAATATCAGCTCAACCACCACCAAATGAAAGCGTGAAAGTGGGCTGATTATCTCTGTCTATGTATTTCAGGACCAACAAATACACTATTTAGGCTGTCGGTGAAGTTCTTTCCTCCAGACCCTGGTCAGCTACAGGAGGAGTTCACAAGGTCAGTGCCTGTAATTTCCTATTGGATATTACAGTTATCTGATGTCTGTGTAGTAGAGCTTTATGAACTAAACTGAATTCTTTCAAGAGCTTGCAAATCTGTTTTTCAGGGCAATGTGTTCAGCAGTATCTGTACTCAAAAAAAATGTTAATGCTCAGTTGCAGTCAACGAAGAAATGATCACGTTTCAGCATTTGGTTGTCATTAGTGTTGCGCAGGGAATTGAGCAATGAGTTTTTTATTTTTTATTCATGCTGTTTTTAAAGCATTGAATGTAGATGGCTCTTATACTTGTCTATAATAACGTACCCACATTAATCATATTACAAATGAAACGCAAGTTTACTGATATAGTAATTAAACGTTTACGCCTGTGGGCTATTTGATGTAAATGTTACATTTATCACAGGAGATTATGACCCTTTTTTCATAAATATGCTTCAAATAATCCCTGATAAACTTGTCTCGTGCTTATATATTCCTCATGAATATGAACAGATGGACACTAAGCGCCTTTTCACTTTTTCAGGTACTTGTTTTCCCTGCAGATGAAAAGAGACCTGATGGAGGGCAGGTTGACCTGCACAGAGAATACTGCAGCCCTGCTTGCTTCTCATCTCGTCCAGTGTATGTTGAGGCCTGTCTTTTCACCACACTAGTTAATTGTCTATTAAAGGCGTGCATAGTGCTATTTGACCCCTGTTATACACTATCTTGTTTATATACACTCAAAATTAAAGGAATTAATCCCTTATAATACTTGTTTAACTTTTATGAAGCGTAACAAATGTTGCCCTCTTCCTCCATAAACCACAGCGGAGATTGGTGACTATGATGACATAGCAGACAGAGACTTCCTGAGGATAAACAAGCTGTTGCCCTACCAAGAGAGGGTGCAGGAGAGGATCTTGGAGTTCCACCGCAGGCACCTGTAAGTTGTTGCCTCTCCTCGTTTAGTTTCTGTTGAGTGAGGGCTGTGTGATGTTCTGTACTTAACATGCTAAGTAAGGCTGTGCATTGGTTCGTCAGTCTCTTTGCCTTACCTGGCCGTGCCCTGAGTCTCCCAGTGAGCTCTGTTCAGCAACAGCACCAGCAATTTTAATTGGTGAAAAATAATAAAAATGAAGTTGATGAAGATCACACACACACATACACAAATTCAACATATGCTGAGCACAAATATACCCACTTTGACTGACTATTGTCTTTGCACTTTGTAGATTAATGCAATGCATCAAATGACTGATAAATGCATGCATCACCTGTTGAGACCTGATAGGTACTGAAACCCTATTGTTTCTGCCTTAAAGCAATCTGGAGTTTAGAGACTGTAAGTCTCAGTGCAACTAAATTTGATGAATAGGTTTCAAATCTCTCCCATTACTCGGGTAAGAAAAACAATCAGCCAGATGGTGGCACACTGACAAGCAACTCAACATATAACTCCTGAACTGTATAGCCTAGAATCATTGTTTTCCTCAGATTCCTTCACTCAACATGAAACCATCACACATACTGGTTTCATTTCTGCCTTGATAGTTTTCTGCCTTGACAGTTTTGCAAAACCTCTTGTTTTACTATTTATTCCACAAAGTTGAACCAATCTCCACAAAATTTTGCAAACAGTATATTTGGACTTCCTACATTATGGCTATTACACGGACTCCAAAGTGTTTGACTGTGACACACAAACAAAGTTGACAGCAAAGATATGCTAACAGGCAGTGAGGCTTAAAGCTTGAGCAACCAAACTTCACCCATAGAGTGCCACCATCAGGCCAGCCATGCAATAACACATTTTTTTTATTACTCCTGCAAAGATGATTCAATCTCCACAAAATCTGACACACAGCATATTTCAACTATGTACATCATGGCTAATCCAGAAAATATTGACACACGTAACCATTTGGCCAAGACACAAGTTGACAGAGAAGATGCGCAAAGCTAAACATTTAATGCTAGAGCAATCAAACTTTGCATGCATATTTGTGAGGGGGTTCTAAAGTGTGTCAGATCACATTTGGTCATGCTCAATAATGTTGCTCTTGCTGTGAGGACAAATTGGCAATTTTAGAAATTGCGATATCTCAGGCATGTCTGGCCCATGGACTTGGACCTCAATACTGCAGGGATTCTGCCTTTTAAAAAGTCTTAAATTCAATTATCTAAATTCAAGGTCTTAAATTGTCTTTTTTGTTGTTGTAAAGTCTTAAATATTTTTCAAAGGTCTTAAAAATTTGACCGGTGATGTCGACTAAGTTACTTTAGTATGTTTCCTTTGATGCAAAATGTATAGTGATGTATGTCACTTCAATGGTTGAAGGAATCAATTTGTTTTTTGGCAGTAGAGCGGAACCGCACCTGCAACTTTCCTGCCCCGATCAGAGTTTGAAGCTTTCGAATCGCATATGCAGAGTGAAAAACACAAAACGCCAAAACACACATACAACTGTTTGGGTTTTTTGCATTCATTTTTGTCGAAAAATAGGTCTTAAATTGCATTCTTAGTGGCATTAAAAAGGTCTTTAAAAAGTCTTAAATTTAACTTGATGAAACCTGCAGAAACCCTGTACTGGTCATGTGGCTACTGGCTATGTTTGTTATTGTCTTTTCTGAGACCTTTTGTAAAAGCAACACACCAAGCTCCTTAGTAACCTCTTCAAGTATCTGTCTGCGGTTTTAGAGGGAGTGCCATGATTTAATCCCACTGCATTTTCCACGGAATGTTGGATGAGCCATGAATTTGATACCTTTACTACACATTTCTGCTTTTAACTTTTTGGACCATTTAAAATGTTTAATTATACCACACAACGGCAACACATGAAACTTTCAGAAGCAGTTTCAGATGGCCTGTGCCCTTATATGCACCTGTATGTGGTTTACACACAAATGTTTAGTGTGTCAAGAGATAACGCTAACCAACCATACTGGGCTTTGCACCTGTTCAGAGTCCTGCTTTTAACAAAACCATTGACTGCATTTCTGCACAACCAGCTTCCCTGTTCACACGACACTGTCCTATGGCCAATCGTGGCTCTCTCAACCTGATGTATTAGGCAGCTCTAAGATTGGGCCTCTGTTAATCTCTTCCCTTGGTTGTCAGCGTGGAAGCACAGGGCTGCTAGTACCCTGGCCTAATCCCTTGCTTTGGCCAGTCTATTAGCCATAAGGCTAGTAGGGCAGGGGAGGGCCCTAAGGAGATTTCACTGCTTAACGGATGAACAAAATTAGAATGTGGTGATGATTGGATGGATATGTTCTTCCGAACATATTGTTAGGTTGTAATCACATGGTTTGAAATGATGCCTGTCAAATCCTTGAAGTTTAAAGGGATTTAAGGTCAGAGTGTCTGATGACTGCATGTACTCTGCATATAGCCATGATATGATTGTCCTGTGTTTAAAGTATATGTCCTACTTCAGAGGGGGAATACGTCTCAAAAGCCCACAGCACCCTGTCCAAAACTTGCCAATTCAATGATACTTTGATGATAACCTTTAAGTTAACATTCTAGAAGTCAAGATGTATAGTTTCAATCCCCCAACTTCTCAGGATCAAAGCCAATTTACTCACTAATTTGTTCTTCTTCTGAATTGTCACAACATAACATAGAAAAATAACATAGATATTTTTCAGTTTTTTGGTGTCTACATCTTGAATATTTTCAACTACACTGGAGATTCTACATCAAACAAAATGTTACGCCAATTTTCTGTGATGATTCATTGTATATTGCACTACATGGTTCAGCTTGGAGCATTCGGCTAGGATAAGAACAAAGTCATTCAGGAAAATATTAGTGTTCATGTGTTGGGCATATTGTCTACCGCAGGGGCCAGACTCCAGCTGAGTCAGATTTCCAAGTCCTGGAGATTGCCCGTAAACTGGAGATGTATGGAGTCCGCTTCCACCCAGCAGCTGACCGGGAAGGCACAAAGATCAATCTGGCTGTTGCTCATATGGGCCTTCAGGTTTTCCAGGTGACTGCTACACTCACGCCTATTGTCTGCTGTCAACATAAGTTTCAGTCCCTAAAACCTTCCTAAACATTGCCACTTTCTTTTTAATATTTCTATTTCTCCTAGGGCAACACAAAAATAAATACCTTCAATTGGTCCAAGATTCGCAAACTGAGCTTCAAGAGAAAACGGTTCCTAATCAAGCTCCACTCAGAGGTTCATGTATGTATTTATGAAGAGATTAATTTCCTCCTTCAAAATGAAAAGGACTGAATTTCCATGGGTTTGATCTGCTTGAGATATCTGTCTGTTACTTTACCTATATCTCTCATATTCCACTTTGATGGACACCAATTAACTGTGTGGTTCCATTCTTTCTTTTCTTTTCTTTTGGATCTTTGTTTTTAGGGCCCCCATCAGGATATTCTTGAGTTTATGATGGGCAGTAGAGACCAGTGTAAGATCTTTTGGAAGAACTGTGTGGAACACCACTCTTTCTTCCGCCTTTTTGACCAACCTCAACCCAGGTCCAAAGCTATTCTCTTCACTAGAGGCTCCTCATTCAGATACAGGTATTAAATATAGTATTGATGTAACATGCAAAGGCATGTTTGACTACCTTACATGTCATCTTTAATGCCAGTCACACCAATATTAAAGGCACCTTATGGTGCAAAGCCTATACCTAAATGATATCTCTTCAAAGTGTTTTGTGGTTTAGTGTTTTGACTTGAAACCTTTGTCTGTCAGTGGGAGGACCCAGAAGCAACTAGTGGACTATGTCAGGGACAGTGGAGCAAAGAGGACACCATACCAGAGGTGTGTATTTCTATGTATATGAGAGATATGAAGTTGTTTGCCTTCATAATTCTTTCCATGCATTGACAAGGAAATATAAGCCCTTTATCTTAGTACGTCTGACCTGGAATTCTTTCTCGTTCAGGAGGAACAGTAAAATTCGAATGTCTGCTCGCTCCCTGGCCACAGATGTGCCAAAACAGGTCAGTGGAGCTATGAGGTTGATGCATTTTTGTGACAGGTGAAGCTGAAACGTAAATGTATTATAATGGAAAAACTGATGCAACTGTCCTCTCTTCGTATTACTTTCCATGTTCTCTCCCTCCCTAACTCCCCATTTTTTCTCCTGTCTTTGTTGCATTGTTTCAGAGCTTGTCGTTCAATGACAGTCTCAGGGCCGCAGGCTCCCCTTCCTCTGCTACTGTGTCCTTCCACTCAGCGCACATCTCTAGCTCTCTCCCACGCAAGGAACTGCAACCTCAGCCCCAGCCCTTGCACCTACTGAGCCAATCTTCAGCGCCTTCCCAGCAGCAGCAGCTTCAGTCCCCTCCGCAAGCTACCAGGCCCCCCAGTCCTCCGAAGGAAGAACCTGTCAAGGCCGCTTCCCCGTCTCACTACGTTTTTCAAGGTGCCCCTAGCAATCAGGCAGCAGGAGACTGCAGCCCCTTGTTTGTGTGTGTAGAGAGTAGCACTTCTTATTCACAGCCCTCCCAAAATGGCAATGAGTATAGTGAGCATGGTGGGAGAAGGGGAACTGGGTGCTTGGTGGGAGGGAAGAGGAAGGGGGTTCTTACACCTGAGGCTTTCGAGGCGGAGCTCTTGCGTGCAAAACAGAATCCCATGTTCTCAATGGCCAGTCCACAGCTGCAGGTCACTGAGGAGTTCATTGATGATGATCCAACTGAAATTTCATTTTACGGTGGGGGGGCTGAGGCCTACTCTTTTGGGCTTGACGATAAAGTAGATCAGTTTGAATATGTTGTGGACACTGACCACAGCAAAAACAGGATGTATAGCTTGGGCCTTGAGGACCTGAATGGGAATACCAATCCCTTCTCTGATAGCATCGTTGGTCGTTCAGAGACCAGCTCATTGATTAATAACCGCTCTGAGTGCAGCTCCCTGGACAACCTGGGGCTCAGCTCTGCAGGCGAGTCCCTGTCAGTGGGCTATGGAGGCCCTGACTCCTCCTCTCTTCGCCTGCCAGGGTCAGACAACCCTTCAGAGGCCAGCTCAATGGTTAACTTCCCAGCGTACTCAGTGCGCTCTGAGACCAGCTCTGCTGTGCAGTTCAGTGACTTGGTGGAACAGCTTGAGCAGCTCAGCTACCCACCCACAGCCACTGAGGACTCTGCTAACGGCAGCTCGGATTCAGACTCCAACTGGGGCTCTGACAGCGGCCTTCCCCCTGAGCAGAACCTCTTTTACAGTAATCCCCTGACTGGGGGCAGTGGAATAGAGGGCTTTCTCCTTCAGTGCCACAACCTTCAGGCCCTGACCCTCGCGGACCCTCCTGGATCCCCTCATATTAAAATGTAAACCCCTTGTCCATACAGCACTTGAAGCTCCAGTCTGGATTTTTATAGTATCCTAATCATGGCTATATCGGAATAGATTTGTGAAGGCTAGGAGTTGCAAATTAAAACAACCGTTTCACAATTTCAACATCCCATTGTTACTCAAAATACGGGTGTAGTTCAGTATTAAGTATAAATATATACTTGCCTTTAACAACGCTTTTAACAGTTACCATTTTTGTTTTAGCCATCACATACCAGGTACAAACAAAAATGGTCGGACACTGAATTGATGAATTGACTGCTGGTGTCCAGCCACCTTTTTGTATTTACCAAGTGTTCATTTCCACCAGCCTGCACTCCATCAATGCCGGTGTGCTTCCTCGCACACTTGCTAACAATCACATGCTGTCAGTCCTTAAATCAAGAGGTCGAGGAGTGGGGGGAAAAATGTCTGCTGTTCCGTGTTTTGGTTTTCTGCAGCAGGGCTATCCTTTTTGTTCAAGTTAAGATTAATGAGTTGACCTGGTGTCCCTATTACCCCTGCCATAGTCAGGTTGTGATGCTTTTATATCACTCCCATATTCTTGTGGTCCTTGGCTTGTTCAGTCTTAGCCTTAGTTTTTCTTAATGGTTCTTGACAAACGACCTGTCGTTTTCTTTTTAATTGCCTTGTCTACAGAATGTAGATAATGCATGCTATGTGTTTAGAATATGGTTGCTATCATCCCTCAAGTACTTCAGAAAGTGTAAGAATTTTTTGTTATTTTTAATTTCAGAAGCTATATATTTTTTAAACACTTGTTTTAACTTTAAAACACTAGAGACCACTACAATGCTGTCTCATTGTAGTGCCTTGGCGTCTAGCATATCTCTCCCTGAAGGATATAACTTTAGTGTTGTCTATCTGGTATTTTGAAGAATGTGATATTTTACCCATTGATGTCTGAATAACAAATCATCCGTAGTTCAACACGGGATGTCAGGAGAAGATTGTGCTGCATTCACTTTCTTTTCATCTGACCTCCTGACAAAATAGTTTTGAAGTAATTTAATGAAACTCAAAGATATGGATGAGCAAAGGAATTTGAATTGGGTGTGAGTAAATGTAGGGTTGTTGGGTTTTTTTTTGGAGGATGATTTCTCCCCTTACATTCATTATAATATGACACCAAGCTAGTATGTACGTCTAAAGGAATGTGATTCATTTGAACAGCACTTAAACACTTAATAATAATAATAATAATAATAATAATAATAATATAGCTCTTACATCTCCCTTCTTAAGCATCTTATCTTATGCAGTTTAGACTTTGACTATAACTAGTAATCATTGATTGTGAAATTTGTGAGATGGTTGTGAATTAGTTGATTATACTAACTACTGTAATCTCAGGGTAAAAATGAAATTGATACTTGTTTAGTGTTACCTACGGGCCTTATTAAATACTTAACATTTACAAGATGCCCATTGAGTCACTATCAATTTGCAGTTTTGTGCCTTGGTGACATCTACTGGTTGCAGTACTAGTCAGCAAAATACACATCAAACTAGCACACAGTACATGATGGGTGTCAGAGGCTAACATGCATTTTATAATATTAAGTTAATGATGTTTTTAAAAAAAATTCACTAAAATGGACACAAACTCATATTTTGTTCAAAATGGAATTCAGCTAAAGAATGTAAGCAGTGTACTTCTGAGCCAATAAGTATACTGTTAACACCACTTCCAAATAATGAATGTATCGTGTAAAACATGTACCAAGTCTCTCTCTACTTCCTTAGAAAAATAGCTAACATTAGCAAACTGTGTATGATAGTGTGTGATAGAATGTTATCGTATGACTCTCAGAAATACTAAGATTTAGACTGCACTGCATTTAGAAGTATCGCTATTCAACATTTGAAACCTTTAATGTTTGTAAGGAAACATTAAAGGAACCCTTTTGGAAATAGATAAAGCTTTTATTGCACCAGCAACATAGTTTTAGATTGATATTGCTCTGTCTTTATTCTGGCCTGTTGTGCTTATGTTCTGGGTTTTGGCTTTAGCTATCATCAGGATGCCAAGAAGATGGTATTCTGTTTTATTGGAAGACAGCAGGGGTCTTTTGCACATTTCTCGCCACTTTTATCTTAGCTGGAATTCTTTGAAATTGTTGGTTTACAGTCTTGTGATTGCAAACTATATTCATTTATCAAGCATGGTCAGCCAGTAACACATTACTGTGGATAGCTTTTTTTAGGCCGACCACCAGGCCTCGGATATGTCTGAGGTATGCTTGTATGGGTACATCAGGTCTTTCTTGAAAGGGTTTCACTATGTGACATAGAACACAAAAAGCTAATGTAGTGCTGGAATATAAATAATAAGTAGCCGTTTTTTACTGCATTGATGTAATTTCCTGCTCAATACAGTCTTAATTTACCAAGTCGCGTTTTAATTTCCGTTCATTGGAACCCACTTTCATCTGCCTGAAGGCAGATTTTGCTTGGCTTTCTGCAAAGTTTTCTTTCGGCTTCTGTACACAGAATCTTATTTGTCTACATCATAGAGTCAGCACTTGTACTGCAGTGCCTTAAAGCACTTTCACTCTTTCAATATGCTTTTAATGCATATCTCAGGTGTATGTTACTATTTACTTTTTGATAGCTTTATGTTTTCTCTGAACATCTATGTTGGGAAGGGGCTATCTGAATTAAGATTTGTTTTTTTCTCTCCAGTAATCAAGAGAACCTTATTGATAAAAGCTATATCGTCAAAGCCTGTTCTCATTGTCATTTTGAAGGATGGCAGATCTGCAGTTTCCCCTATGAAAAGAAAAAAATAATACGCAAAAGTGTGCTTTTGAACCCTCTCTACAATCACAAGTGTGGACAATTGCTCCTGTGTCACCTTAGGGGGGTGTGGGAGGCTATTTTGTGTCAAATACCATGGGGGGTATGGAAAGTTATTTTGTGTCAAATATCTTCAGTACTTAGTAAAGAGTATAGAACTGACTGATCGTATGTAGAGTCTCTTGATGATGACTTTTGTTTTGATCAGCCTTTAATCCTTTTCTGCAATTTAATACTTCCCACATCTCCACTAAACATTTAATTATGGGCTGACAAATATAACCAGCTAAGATAACTGCACTTAGGCATCAAGTAATCAATACTTACTCCTGATGAACATGTATAATTACTAATAATAAACAAATTGTACTTATGTTTGTATGTTTTACTCTCAAGAATAAAGTAATCACTTTTGGGTACCTTGAATGTCAGACTTAAAATTCTTTTAAGACAACAGACTGAAATCAAATAAACAATGGTGTGCAAATTATCTTGACGGGTTCCTCAGTAGAAAACTGGTGTTGGACATTTGTAAACTTAGCAATCTCTTCTTTTCTGAAGGGCCAAGAATGAAATCGTATTAGAGGTAGCATGTGCTACCTAGAAAGACAAGTTTGTTCAAATTTACTTCTCGTCTTTCTACACAAATCCTAGAGCAGAGTTGGAGACATGTGGAATGTGGAATGTGAGAGGAGAGCGACTCCCTCCAGGTTCTGTGTTATACTCACATGTTTCCAAAGTGCAAGCATCAAGTGTCTTGCTCTTGACATGGCATTGGTGTGCTGCTTTAACCCCATCATTTTCCTAATTGCTTGATAAACTGTAACTAAATTAATCTCAGTGGGATTGACTTGTAATCCGTTTACCCAGATAAAACGCTTTAACAAATAATTTTGTTTGTCGTTTAGATTGGAAAAATATTAACTTTGATTTTGCGTCTTTGAATTTGTATCCAATTTGTATTCACTTTCGACAATTTCTGCTGAACAGTTTGTTTCAGTGTATCCTTTTGCAGTTCTGAAGTTGATTATCCTTTTCAATTCAGCGTTCAATTAAGTGCTCTTCAATGTGACAAAATTAAACCTTCAGAGTCTGACAGCAAATCAATATATGCACTCTTATTCCAGGGAACAGGTCTGACTGTTATGATGTTGGGGGTTGGGTAGTTCTCCTCACACACTAGATTCCTCAACCTAATTCCAGCTGAGTGTGTGCTCCCTGTTTGGACAGGCTCTGTGCCAAGTCGTTCCACAGCAATCCCCGTTCCCCCTCTGTGGAGACTGATGTCCATTCTCTCCCCACTTGTGTCATCCCCCATGGGGCACTTCAGATAAACTGTAAACGACTGCTTGCCTCACAGACAGACTGCATTCCTGATAAGTGTCTACTTGGGCAATTATTTCCGGGTCGAAGAGTGACTTTTTCTCTTGGTCCAGCACCCCCCACCCCCCACCCCCCTCCTTTTTCCACTTTTTTTTTTTCTTGAGAGAAATGGAAGAACCGCTGTGGTGACCCATGACTCAGTAAAGAGTACAGCCTAGCATTTCATCTGTTGCACTTCTCCCGATTTTCTTGGATAGCAAAGCTCACAGCCAGAACAAAAGCACCAAAGTCAGTTCTCTGTAATGTAATCAGGCCCGTGTAAGAGTTGGCAATAAATCATTCGGCATCGTTCTAGAGGGCTATCGCTCTGAAAACAATAGCGGAGGAAAATGTGGGAACCATTATTTGCCTTGGTCTGCCCTGCCGTCTTCTCTTTCATGTCTGGCCAACGTGTGTGAGGGCATGAAAAATTTGTTTGATGAGCCATTACACTTGTTTCTGTTGAAATACACAGGACATTGGCAAAGCAAGCCATTTCTGTCAGAGGAGATAAGATATGAACTGTGGAAAACATTTTAGGCAAAGATGAGTGTTATTTTAATAGGGCTGAGACAAATGCATCCCTCAGACAGGTCTCCGGGTTTCAATTTACTATAAACAACTAGACAGTAGACATTAGTAGACTCTTTTATTAGTTTCCCTTAATGGGTTCATACCGCCATGCTCCCATTTGTCTGATATACTCCACATTCTGTAGAGGGTATTGTTGTCGACTGTATGCTCCACCCATTTCAAAAGAGCAAGTTTTGCCTTTTAGTAGGGTCCCTCCCTGGTGATTTAGTAGAAATGTAGAAAGCATTTCTTTTTGTTTTTCACTTTCCCAGCCCTTATACTACAATTTGCATTTGAGGGTGTAGATTAAAACGCTAACTACTGATGGAATTTCTCTTTTGTGTTTCATTTCTTGTTTCCCCAGGTGTAATGCTCTTATTTCTTCCACAGGTTCAGTCATGGACAGCCCCCAGCTCTCACCATTCAACTCTAAGAGTCCACTCTGCCTCTCGCCCTCCTTCCAGATGTCTACCCTCAGCCTTCCCGGCCAAGCCCCTTCACCCCTGCAAAGCCCCATCCTGAGTGAGGTGGGCAGCAATGCCAGGCTAGAGGAGGAGGAGGAGGGCAGGAGGAAGGTACACTGCTTATATGCCACCCTTCCACCCCCTACCTCACAACCCTTTTAAGAGTCTAGACCCATAAGAATCACCTACCTTGTGATTCACTATGGGCTGCTGGATTTACGTTATAATAATTATATAATCGAGGGAAAATGAATTTCCTGTGCCACTGTAGTGTAGAAAGATTGGAATTTCCTGATCATACGTTTGCTTGGGAACTCGGGCTTTGACACTAAACGCCCTCTTCTCCCTTAGAGATATCCCACTGACAAGGCCTACTTCATTGCCAAAGAGATTCTGACCACAGAGCGAACATACCTGAAAGACCTTGAGGTCATCACTGTGGTGAGCAGTACATTTCATCCATGATCATGTATACATTCCAGTCCATTTGTTGGAAGAATATATATCAATACTGTTTGTTTCTCTGCCACTCCCAGTGGTTTCGCAGTGCTGTGATCAAAGAAAACGCCATGCCAGAAGGCCTGATGACTCTGCTCTTCTCCAACATCGACCCCATCTATGAGTTCCACCGAGGCTTCCTCAAGGAGATAGACCAGAGGCTGGCTCTCTGGTAGGTGCTTCTTCACTATTTCTGTCTGTGACAAACTATAGCAAAGCCACTGATGAGATGGCAATATAGACTACATCTGTAAAAATGTTTGTTTCTCCAGGGAGGGGCGCTCTAATGCTCATGTCAAAGGGGACTACCAAAGGATCGGGGATGTAATGCTAAGGAACATGTGTGCTCTGAAGGTGAGACTTGTACTGGCCAGTAGAAAACTTCGTAACTAACATCAGCTCTCCTTTACATATTTGGCTATACAGACAGGATGTAAAGTAGTTAAGTTAAATGTCTATGTGCTTCTTTTTAAAGTGTACTATGTGCTTGTTGACTATTATTCTCAGCAATTCACCAGCTACCTACAAAAGCATGATGAGGTGTTAACAGAACTGGAGAAAGCCACCAAGAGGCTGAAGAAGCTGGAGACAGTCTACAAAGAGTTCGAGCTGCAGAAGGTCTGCTACTTGCCCCTTAATACATTCCTGCTCAAGCCCATCCAGCGCCTCATGCACTACAAGCTCATCCTGGAGAGACTGTGCAAGCATTATCCCCCTGCCCACCGTGATCATGACGACTGCAGAGGTGAGACTCTACATTTAATTCACCAGTAGAGCAAGCTAAGTCTCTAAAATAATGATAATGTTGATAATCTAACACCAGTTCCATGTTTAATTGGCTGTGTCACTTTAGTCAACGCTGTAGCCATGTGGTCATAAAACAATGCTGTAACTATTTTGGGTGCTAATAATTTATGTTTCCATACAGAGGCCCTGAAGGAGGTGGCTGAGATAGCCACTCAGCTCCAGAGTAGTCTCATTCGACTGGAGAATTTCCAGAAACTGACCGAGCTGCAGAGAGACCTGATTGGTATAGAGAACTTAACAGCACCAGGCAGGGTGAGTGCAATGACATGGAGCAAGAGGTAGGGGGCACTGAGAAATAGGGTAGAAATGTAACGTACCTAATCAAAATTCTGTTTTCAGGAGTTCATACGAGAGGGTTGTCTGTACAAGCTCACCAAAAAAGGGCTACAGCAAAGGATGTTTTTTCTGGTGAGTAGAAAAGTGTTCTTCATGCTCAAGCTGTAATAAAAGCTGGAACAAATTCAATTCATGGTTTTTGAATAATTGTGCTTCTTAATATCTGTTAAGAAATATTTTCTTTTCAGTTCTCAGACATGCTCCTCTACACGAGCAAAGGTGTTACAGCGACCAATCAATTCAAAGTCCATGGCCAGCTGCCCCTTCATGGCATGATTGTGAGTAGAAGGTCTCGTTCTAACCTTTGTTTCAGGATTAATTTGCGTCAGTCATGAACATCCCTCTAGGGCTCTGGGCTATCAGAGGATCCGGTGTTGCAGCCAATATCTGACAGATACCTGTACTTGGCATTGAATTTTATTACCTTTAACTGTGGCTTAGAAGACTGAATCGAAATATTCACACTACAGAAATGGCTTTTCATGACAGCCTTTATTGAGGGTGAGTGATTCTTTCCTCAACGTAAACGTAGCTTAAAATTCCCCCATGTTCCCCCCTGCTGTATGGTTGAACTCAAAGTTATTCTAGAAATGTTTAGCTCTTAAAGTACTCATTAATGTTACGTCATTTTTTGGCACTCAAAGTTGCTTAATCAGGTTGAGGAAAGCAAAGCGAACGAAATAGTCTGCAGGATGAGGCGGGTGTAGGCCAAGATGTTAAAACACAGAAGTGGTCTATAGCAATGCATTGAGAAGGGAGGGCCTGGGTCTCCTAACCTTGCATGTCTCTGCTTTACTCCTGGCTGCAGCTCATAGTGTTGGATGCACCGGTAAGTACTCTGAGCACTGCCAGCTTGGATGCCCAAACCCCCCCCACTCTCTTCTCCCATGCTTGTGTAGACAAAACAACAAAAGAAACATACCTAGCAGATTGCTCAAGACGAGGAATCAAGTCCTTTCCTGCCACAACCATTTAGGAGTGTACATAAGGCCAAACCACGTACATTCTCATGAACTTGCATGAAAATGATGATTAAGGAGGAGTAAATGGGGAAGATTTGCAAGGTCATGTTTAAAAATGTCATTAACATTTTTTGAATTTGAACAATTAACCAAGCAGATTCATCATGTAGGGCAAACCAGCTGATGCCCACTGCCTCAAACTGCCCAACCATGTATTGACGGCAGTCTAGTAGGCGTGTTTTGGTCTTAAAACCTGGATACTGATAGGAGTGAGTCAGCTTGTGAATGAAAGGAAATTAACCCACGCTGGTTTACGGATATAGATGCCCCAGAGGCTCTTTGGCAGGTCTTCCTTTGAACTGATCTGAGTGATGTTTTTATTTTGTTCTTATTCAGTCAATTTGTGAAACAACTCCAAGAGGTTTCGGTGTGTTGAGAGAGCCTGTGTTATTTTGATAACCATTACAAGGCTGCAACTTTGTCTTTGTTGACTGTGAATTTCTCTGCCCTTCATCTATAGGTGGAGGAAAGTGAAAATGAGTGGTCAGTGCCCCACTGTTTTACCATCTACTCTGCTCAAAGGACCATTGTAGTGGCTGCCAGGTGAGCACGGATAAATGCACTCAACTTCTCACCAATTAGTTTAATTTGGTGCACTATTGGCCTACTTAGTTCTAATCATTCGGTTGTGATTTCAGCTCTAAAGTGGAGATGGGCAAGTGGATTGAAGATCTGAACATGGCTATTGACATGGCCAAGAAGTCGCAAGAGAAATCCAACATCTTCCTTGATGCTGGGCTAGGTGATCGCTCCAACCGTAAGACCTTACATTGACCTCAGTATTGTTGATGCTTATACCTGTTCACTCTGCATACTGAAAAGTGTGAGTGAATGAGCATATTTTATACATCATTATGTAGCCATGTTATACTTTTTTAAGCCTTAAAAGAAAAGGCTTAAAAAATGTTGCCTTGGAACATATCAACTATCCAGATACAGCTTATCCCTTTCCTCCACACAACGTCCTTTCCCCTCCTTCTCCTTACTTCCTCCCTCCTTCCTCAGGGTCATCTGATGAGGTTTCTCTGGAGCAGGAGTCAGAGGATGATATGCACTCCTCCCGTACCTCACTGGATAAGCAGACGCACCACCGTGCCAACACAACTATGCATGTGTGCTGGCACCGCAACACCAGTGTGTCTATGTCTGATCACACCCTAGCTGTGGAGGTACTCCTCCTCTGCCCACATTAAGACACACATGCACAAACACACACACATCAAATATATATGCAGAGGCACACAGACTATGAGAATTGTTCCCATATTGCGTGTAAATTTGCACACACATGTAAACGTCGTTGGTCATCCATAAGTACTGCATTAGTGGTGGTGGGTGGGGGGAAAAACCTTGCTCTGGGGTCCATCATGGTGTTTCATTTCCTTCCCCTTCCCCTTTCATTTTACTTTAATCTCTTCTCTCATCTATCCCTAATGTCTGACAATGCCCTGTGTATTTTTCTTTTCTGAGGTGTTTACATATGGCTCTAACGCTTTGATCCTCATTGGTTCCTCTTTTGTTCTTGATAATTTATTTTATCAAAACAATGTGCATGCAAGAGCATTCTCACATGATTCTCTGACACTAACTTTCTCACTCCACAGAGCCTGGAGGACTTTCCAACTGGTCTTTCTTTCCCCCTTCTGACACTCAATGCTAACATGCTAACACATTGTTTTCCTCCTGTCCTCTCTTCTCTACACCCATTCTGTCTCTTGACCCTCTCAGCCTTCTGCTCTCCAGCTGTTTCACCAGAGCTTCCTCCTCGTTATCTCCTCGGTCAGGGCCAAAGACCCAACACCATCACACACGTTTGCTGGTACCGAAACCAGAACCTTTCTCTCACTGATTACCTGCGCATGAACCAGGTACCAGATCCCCACGGGCCATGACATTTTACAAGGAGAGGTGCAACGATTGCACTCACTCCCTGCAGCCTGTCTTGGTTGGCATCCACAGATTATGGGATTATTAATCACTATCTGCACTGCATTAACACTCAACAAACCTAAATAATTAGTGAACCAACCAGCCACTTCCACACAGCCTCAAATCACTGACTATTATACATCATAATAATCCAAAATGTTTAATTGGCACTGCATAACCTTTTTTCTTTCTGCTCTGTCCTCTTTCTCAGAACCAACTCTCAGGCTATCTCCTTAGGAAGTTCAAGAACAGTAATGGCTGGCAGAAGCTCTGGGTTGTTTTCACCAACTTCTGCTTGTTCTTCTACAAGACTCACCAGGTAGCCTGCTGATCCTGAGACTCCCAATCTGATCTCTTGTGTTTTATCATTGCTGCTAGGACAAAACCCCATTCAAAACGCATGCCTGAAGTGAGAGGGTTATATTCAGAGGTGACTGTTCAGTTCCCCCCTCTGTCTTTCCAGGATGACTTCCCGTTGGCCAGTCTCCCATTGCTAGGCTACACAGTCAGCACCCCAGAGGAGTCTGACAGCATTCACAAGGAGTATGTCTTCAAGCTACAGTTCAAGTCCCATGTTTACTTTTTCCGAGCAGAGAGCGAGTACACATTTGAAAGGTACGTAAAGTTGCATTACTTATGTATAACAGTCCAACAATTATCAGCACATTCTTCCCCACTTCTTTTTGAGGTCAAGTAGTAATGGTGCAGTGTTTTAAACCTTTTCCTGTCTGTCTGAAATACTGCACGCTATCCGCTCTTTGCAGATGGATGGAGGTGATCAAGAGTGCAGCTAGCACTACAGGCCGGATGAGCCTGCTGATACCCAAAGGCCCCATGGAGATTAATGGAAACTGAACTAAACATCTAGGTCTAGAGGCTGGGCCTCACAGACGTTCAGAAAGACACTCTACTATCTCTCTTCCTCGGTGTCATCATTTTTGGGGGGATGTGGACGATAATGGCTCGATGACAACTGGAGACTAGAAGATGCTGCCAGTTTTCAAGTGTTAAGATTTTGTGCATTTTCTCTGCCTGAGGATTCTATTATAATGGTCTGTGCATTTCTATTTTTATTGAACAGTAGTGTAAAGGATAACATTTGTTCCAGTTCAGTTTGCAAGATGTAATGAAAGGGAGGCATGTACATAGTGGTCATAAACCGGTTTTACTATTGTAGTACTCAATCAAGCTGTTTATAACATAACATAACACTGATATTGGGAATTACAGTAATATGGGACCAATTCCAAAACAAATGGCTTAGACTTGGTGCTTGGTGATCACTCTCAATAGGTTTCCTGAAGGACTCTAATCTCCTCAGCACACAACGACTGTAGCATTACAGGGTATACTTGAAGGGAGTAGTGCACTAAGATTGGAGTGAGGATTCAGACTAGATATACAGCATGTGGAAATGAAGGTCCTTTATAGGATGGTAAGGATGGGTACAGCAGCTGGGCAAATACCAGTCACCTTCATCCTGCTTTGAAGGACCCGGAGGTGTGAGACGGAGCGATGGTAAAATGAATGAGGGCAGAAAGTGAATGGGATGTTGAAATGAGTTTAGGAGTGTTTAATTTTGCAAGATCTATGGAATGTTTTTGAGTGTTGAGGAATTCATGCCTATTTTAGTGACACAAGTATTAAAATTGGTTGAAAGTCCGCTGTTTCTTTAGTTACTTCTGGCAGACAAAATGCATGTTCCTGAAAGTTTCAAGAGTAGACCTGTATGAGCTGTAGTATAAGCAGTATTTATTTCTCAAACCAATTTGTCAATTTAAATCTGAGGCCAGTCCAATTTTGGGGGGTTTATTTGCCTGTTAATGAAAAGATGATACAATAGAAAAGGGGAGTCCACATAGCAAGACTTAAGTAGAACAGCTAACTAAAGATAAAATCACTGCAGCTCATGATTAATTGGAAAGGTAACTTGTCAATAACAATGACTTATTACTCAAAATTACAAAGATCGGTTACCTTTTAGGCATTTTAACCGATCTTTGTCCATTAGTCCTGATTTGTGAGACAGTGCAGAGCTGTTTGGTGCTACACTCACTCTTTAATGTCCTTGTATGCCATCCTTGGCTTCTTCATTTATCCTGTTTTTGTTATTTTGCATGGGGATGGTGACTTGGCAAAATACTATGCAGTGTTTATTCTAGTATCTGTCTAAAGTTACAGATTTCATTTCCATTAACACAAAACTGAAGGACATATCTGAAAACAAGTCATGTTATACTTGTATTTGGTGATAATGTCTTGCTGTGTGTAGGACGGTATTAGACCATGGGAGCTGGGTTATGGGAAATCTAGCTAGGAGCTCGGGGCTAACGGTCACCAAATAACTCCTCTTTCTCAGTTATGTAGTGCACTACATGGAACCATGGTATTATTTTGTATATTTTTTTTATGAAGACTGGAATCTTTACCATGTGTGGTGTGTGTGTGTGTGTGTTTTGAGGAGCCAACTGTATAGTCCTACCTACACCTCCACTGCCTCTGGAGCTGTAACAGAACCTGATGATAGAGGGCATCTCTAAACCAGCTAAAATTCTCTCCATATAAGAGACGTGCACCACTGGCTCTGTTGCACCGTTGAAACGTATGTTACTCCTATTTATTGTGTAGCAGGTCATCAGGGCCAAGCTCCTGAATGCGCTCATGTAGTCTCATGATATTGCATTGAAAACGTAACAAATAAACAGAACATTGGAGTCGCAGTTTCTGTGTCTTTGTGCTGATTCATAAATTGTTATTTGTATTGTATATTGCATGTTGTGTATTTTAGGCGTAACAGATTTACTAAAACATTTTGTTGGCAGAGGGAACAGTGACTTTTGCAGTTCTGGCCCGGGGCAGCTCATTTACATCTTATGACTAGCCTGTTAATGCAATCCATTCATCAGCTGGAAGGATATACCTGAACAGAATCAACATGTTGATTGTTCAATTCAAAACAGTGGTGTTGCACCAGCCATCATGTCATTATTAAATCTACTGCTTCCTGTGTAAGACTAGAGGGGAAATGAAGGTGTTTTGTCTTTTCATTTTCTACAACCTTTTCTAAGTAGAGTCTACGTACACTAGCCCCAAGCTAACATACTGTCTGAATATGAAATGTGAATTAGGTGATTTCACAACACCACTGCAATTTGAAATGTATACTTAAGATAGATAATAAAGGGGAAATTTAAATTTGTCTTGGCTGTTTCAAGAGATGCTTACCTGTCTATTACCGGGGAGCTGCCTATCTAGTGTGCAGTAATACACAAAGAAGGGCATTCCTCAGACATGTTCAAACAACAGCAAGCAGAGCGGGTGGGGTGGCTTCCTAAGAAGTGCCAATATCACTATTCTACCAAGGAAAAACTGTTGGGGAGTGGAGAAGGTGTGTTCTCATGGCCTGTTGTCATGGCTCTACAGTGCCTCAACATTAGCTGGCTTTGGAACTAAGCTTGCCAGTAGTTGTGACAACCATCTTGTTTAGAATATGTTTCTGCGTGGGTTTTTCTGAGAATTTCTGAGAATCCTCTTAATAAAATAATGAAATGCTTGAATTGCCTGAACACAGCATGGCCAAAGGGGCCATTTCTGGAAGGCATTGAAACTATTGTTTCTTTTCATTTGGGGATCAGTGGCTACAGCTTTACAATGCAGTGAAAAGTTAAATAGTATTATACCCTAAGGCAACAGAGAGCCCCACTGTGTCATTTTCATAGTTCCTTCTCATCTTCTATCAGTTGTGGACTTATTGTGTGGTTTCTGAGAGTGGTCATGGTCCCAGTTTTAGATATTATTCCTAGATGGAGTATAGTTCAAGGTGTTGTTGAGTAAAGCAACAGTCAGCAGTTCCACATTTAAAAAAAATAAATAATAATTTGTAATTCTTGAAAGCTTTCATCAATTAGAGTCGGAGACAATTAACCCTCTGATGCACAAACCCAGTAGGCCCATTGCTATATCATTGCATTATTTAATCATATTCTGGGTATTTTGGATATATCTTGCTTTTGATGCTCCCAAAAAAATCGTGATTTTCATTTCTCCCCCTTAAGTTTTGATAAAAAAGATTTTCCCTCATTCCTACCCCAAGTTTCTATAACATGGTCTGTATATTCCCTTACATTGCATGGGTTTATGTCACTCGTGTTCCTTTGCTGTATCTTTGGAATCATTGTAATTCATAATTCAATATTCAAAGTATTGTTTAAATAACATTTTCTGATGTTCACAAATGTTTGTTTTCATTTTTACCGTTTAAAAAGAAAAGCTTAGGTGGAGATTTACTGATTCTGTGCAGACACGCCCATTATAAATGGAGTTATTGATTAACAGATGGGATACTATTCGGTTATGACGAACATATTTACTGTGTGTGTGTGCGTGTGTGTGTGTGTGTAAAAGTAAAAGTGCCTTTGAGAGATTTAATGCTATTTGCACTGGATACATGCATCAGCGTCCATCATAGAGTTAAGAAAGTTAGGGCGGGGCCTGTGGATCTGCTTATCTCCGCCTTTGGACTCCACAATAAAGTGTCCTTAGAAGGAAACGCTACCAGGCTGTAGACTGGGGAACATTTTAGTGCCTAACCTAGAATGGCAGCTTACTTTAGTTTATAAAGTTCAATCAAAAAACGACGCTTTTTGGCCAGTGACAAATGAAAAAACAGCCTGCAGACGTATAAGACTATTTTAGGTGGGGCACATTGAACATGATAATAAATCCCCGGGTAAGTGTCACTTAATTGTAAAATATTGTACTGGAATGTAATCTGCATTGATTGTAACTAGATGATGTTAAACTGTCCATATATTATTGCCACCTAGAAGCGGCACACAGACTAACGAACTCACAAATAACTTTTTTCGACTATATTATTCAGCTTTTTCTCGCCTGAATTTCACTTTCTCTCCAGCCAGCGGTTTAGATAAGATGGAGGTGTAAGACTCGGAACTTCATCTCGGCTGTACAAAGGTGTCCAGAAGCGAGGTCTAACCCGTGTTTGTTACACGGGGCTGTCCTCAGAAGTCCTGGTCTGCCAAGAGGGGTGGGGGGTGTAACTGCAGCAGGACCCACCATCATCAGAGAGGTGGAGGCAGGGAGCCCCATATAGTCCGCGGCGGATGAGAGGGGCATGGAGATGTTGCGCCGCTCGTCAGTGTTCGCGGCTGAAGTGATGGAGGTTTTTGATCGCTCACCCACTGACAAGGAGTTGGTGTCGCAGGCCAAGGCCTTGTGCCGCGACTACATCCACTCCAGGCTGAACCGTGCCGGGATAGGCTGGTCCAAGCCGGAGCACGGACTGGCAGCATCAGGTGGTAGCCTTGGAGAGATATCGTCGGTTCTCCTCTGGCTGGGTAGGTTGTTAGGTAACCTATGGAGTGGGTCTAAAAACTACGATATTCTTATAGGGGCTTATAGTGTGTCTGTGATACTCAAAAGTGACTTTATAGTTATTTATAGTACTTTATGGCAGTTTTTCCGTTTTTTATTAGTACTGTAGGCCTATAGTATCCCTCTAAAATGTATGTAAATGCTGTTGTGTGGTTCCTATAGTGCAGTGGATCCCAAAATGGGGTCCGGGGTTTGGGGTTCCAGTGGATCCCCAGAAAAATGAGGAATAGTGTAATTTTACTGTTATGCCACTCCCTAGAAGTTAGCACAATAAAAGAAGGGTGGTTGTTGAGGTTTCACTTTACCAACTGACTATCACAAGTTAGGAGTTTAGACAGTTATGTGACAGTGTACAAAGTCATATCTAACAGGAAAGGACAACATGTCAACAAATGGGGGTTCGTGGTTTAATGAAAAAAGTTTGGTAACCCTTATAATGTAGGAACAGTTGATACAGAGGGTACAACCACTGAGCTTGAGAGGGTTAGGGTACTTTCAAAATGTATTGGATAGATCACCGATTACCTGCTAAAATATGGGCCAGCACCTATGTAATCTACTAGATCACTCCACTCACTGATCTCTGTTAATTACTTGGACTTATTTGCACTCAAAATCTAAATGAAGTAAATTTCATTAATTTAATAACCATATTCAACTGCCATGATTAATTAATTGATCACTGTAATCTGTTACTTTCCAACCCGGCCAGTCTATACCTGAGAAAGTTTACTTAAATAAAGGTTAAATAAAGGTTAAATAATTTGTGAGGCTTGTTATTCAATTAAGTTTGACTTTTCACTATGTTGTTCTGGCCAGGTGATGAGTTGGAGTACCTACGTCCCAACATTTACCGCAATGTAGCGCGACAGCTCAACATCACAGTGGCGTCTGAGAGTGTGGTGTCTGATGCCTTCCTGGCTGTGGCTGCAGATATATTCTCCACAGGTAGGTCCACACCAAAAGTGATTATTCTAAATGCATGCAGGCCCACTGGCAGGTACCAGCATCAGGATTTTGTCATCTAGTTTAATTCTGATCTACACAAACGTCGTCCTTTTAGGGATGTGAAAATGAAGTTTGTCCTTTTAGGGCTGGTCATCCTTTTGTTTTTATCAGAAAGAACTACAGACCTTGAGGCAAACACAGTGAAGATATTAAAAGCTATGGGAGGCACAGGCTTTAGAAATAAGTGAGGTAAGATTAAAGTGCATTGTGGTCTTTACATTGATTTACCAGTGAGAGTAATAATACTTCAATGCGGAGGAACAAATAGAAAAAAAAATTGTATACAGTTATTATATATTACACAGTTATACAGTATACAGACTTCAACTTTTGTTGAGGTAGAGGGGAAAAAACACACAGAGAGAAAAACTATGCCAATCATGCCAACCATTCCAACCCACATTTTCATGTACACACCACTAAGACTATTGCATTCTTGAGTTGGTTAGAGACAAGCTGTTTCTGTTATTATCCTTTTACAGGAAAGGATCTTGTGTAGGGAAAATGTTCAGCCCATATTAGGTTAAAATGTTCCTCAAGGGAGTGATCATTACAGGCAGTTAGGACCCCACCCAGGGAGTTCACTCACAGCAGACAGACTTTTCCCTCAGGGAATAACAAAGCATTCTGCTCCAAAGGTAATTAAGGAACAATTGCAAATCTAACAAAATCAGTCTTGTCCCCAGTGTATACAGGATTAATCTTGTACACAAATCTTTATTTTCTATTAGTTTCATTGAGTTCTTCATTTATTTAAGTTTGTAGTAAGTAAGTAAGTAAACTTTATTTATAAAGTGCCTTTCGAAACAAGAGTTACAAGGTGCTGTACAATGAAAACATAAAAAAATGGAAGTAAAATAATGGAAATAAAATAGAAAAACAGAAAATAACAATACAAGGATGTTAAAACTGCACAGAAGGCAAACACACATTATAAAACAAAGTGCTTACGAAACAAGTACATTTTTAACAGTTTCTTAAAACTATCCACTGATTCTGTGTGTTTAATAACAGTCAGTTTAATAACAGTTGGAAATTCATCCCTCGGTGATTATAAATTTGGACATGAAGCTGACAGCCTAGAGGAAGTCATGGGCAGCAGTAGATTATAACCACAGACTTTGTCCAGTGCATAAGAACTCAGTCACACATGCCATGCTTTTCTCCACAAGGCACAAATAAACTAAAACTAAAAACAACAACAATGAGGGGGCCGGAGAATTGTACACATGATGTCTCATCCGTATAAAATGAATGTGCCTATAATAAGCACAATGAACTATCCAATGTGGGGAAATGGGTCTAAATTTGTCTCTAAATGATTCGCAAGATGTGGACATTTGACATTTTGTGTGCTACAGTGTGCATCTCACAGATAACCCACTGGCTTGAGGCTGTATAACTATTTTATGATGACTTTGTAAAATGTTCAAGATACTTGTACTCCGGCCTGGGAGCCTTGGACCACCATAATCACTTAATGTGGCAAATTTTGGATTTTCTGATAATGATGCATTGCAAATTGCACTGAGTGAACTTGAATTGTGCACTCTTGTAAGTTGGATAATGCTCTGCAAATTACACAGAATCCAGTGATACATAATTTGCCACAGTTACTCTTTAAAAAAATGAAAATGAAAATCATCGACTCCCAGGCCCAACATGAGTATATGGTCCACTTACTTATCCGAATTTGAAACATTAGCATCCTGGAAGTGTTTCACCATTGAAAATTGTGGTTTGTGCATCGATAGAAAAAAAGAAATACAAAGCTGTCCTAAATCATAACTCGAAATAACACTCCAGTGGTTACGAGCAGAACAATTATACATGTTCAGGCGTCAAATGCCGGCTACCCTTTAATCAAAAGCTAGACAATGAATTTCAGAGTTGAATTTAATGAATCACTATGTAAACAAAGCTGGTTATAGTATTACAGTGTTTTCACAGAGGGTACCATCCTGCAATTCCAGATGTGGCCTTTAAACAAAGAGAAACATGACCACCATTTATGAGAATTCAGGAACTAAACGGATGACAGTTCCAGAAAATGGATGGGAGTGAGGCTCAATTTGTATGTGTTTGGCATATAAACACTGTAAGAATAGTCCCAAGGCTCTGACTTTAAATGGTGTGGTAGATAGAAGCTTTACTTAACATGTGAATTAACATTGCAAAAATATCTGCTGACTTATTTAATGAGGAATAGTGTATTACTATTCCATCGAGCCTTGTGTCTTGGCTTTCTTCTTTGTGGGGGAGATAGGTATGTCGACCTAATGCCTGGCTGCTGCTGGGGTTATATAACTCTTTCACCCATTTTAAAAGAGAGCTGCTGGCAGAGACATTCACCTCCTAAATCACACTGCAACTCCACAAAAACATTAGAGTCGCTCTGATAGGCTTTGTCTTTGTCACAGAGCCCTCAAATCCACAAATATTGGATTTCACAAGATGTTTTCATTTATCAGATAGTATGGTGTAAATAGGTCTGTAGAGTATGTAGTTTTGAGTAAGCATTCAGTATATTTTGTTTTATTCATATAACAATCTTATAATTTGTGTGTCTCTCCCCAGGTGTGACGTGGGGAAAGGTGGTTTCTTTGTATGCAGTGGCAGGGGCCTTGGCAGTGGACTGTGTCCGGCATGGCCATCCAGCCATGGTCCATACCATTGTTGACTGCATGGGGGAGTTTGTCCGCAAGAGTCTGACCTCCTGGCTAAAAAGGAGAGGGGGCTGGGTAAGGGGAACTTTTGTTTGTGTGCATGCATGTGTGTGTCTGGGTACACATCGCTGCTGTTGCTGATACAGCCCTCAGTAGAGTGAAGTTAAAAAAAAAAATGTTTTGGATGATGATAAATAAAATGTTTGTTTGATACCATATATTATCTGATAGATGTCAGATTCAACTTAAACACACAAACATCAGCATCAGACAATGAGGAGTCCGTGTATCCAAACTGTTTGTGATTAGGTTTGTGTTGTGTTGTTGTGCCAGACTCAATTATCGTTCAAGTAGGTCGATCCTTTTCTAGTCTCATCTAGCCTAAAGGTGTATGCGTGATGGCACAACAAGGCCATCATTTCAAAGGGGAAATGAATGAGGACCCGCAGTGCCAGAACAGCTGACCCTCATTAATACTGTTTGAATTTAACTATTAAAATCAACTGCCAGACATGAACTTCAGACAGAAGAGAACATCTCTCTTCTGTGTAATCTTGTGAAGAGAACATCTGATATAAATTTGCAGAAGTAATTGTGCTCAAGTGGAGCTCAGGCAAAAAAAAGAAACAAGGTCTGGCAAAGTGCCTCTGTCTATGTTCTGCACTGTTGGCAAGGCACAAAAAGGTTCTTGTACCAAAACTGAAATGGCACATTTGAAGTGAACATACAAAAATAATTAAAGACAACCATGCACTCTAATCTTGTCCCTCTGCCCTGTTGCTATTGAGGCTACAATTCCCAAGTCAGTTTGCTTTTGCAGATAAGTAGGGTGTCGTAAAATGGAAGACATTGTAATGCATTGTAACACCGACCTGAAAAGCACAAACGAGGCATCTATTTTCTAGCCACACGTACACTGATGTGTGAGTGTACTTTTTCTTCAGTGAGATGTCAGCATGTAGCACACCTAAATAACATTTTGGGATATGAAAGATTGTAGGCCAGAAGGTTCTGAAGAAGGCTAATGCGTGGCATGACACTTCACAGTGCTTGCTCTTGTTTTATTGCTTATGAAAACCGTTTTCTGGTTATATAAGTAGGTTGTTGAAGTATGCATTGTTGAGATTACAGTGTGGGCTTTGGCTTTGAAATCACATATTTGTGGGCCAGTTGCACATCTTTTCACTGCAGTTTCCCAGGATGTTGTTAGAGCAAGAACACATTTCGGATTTATGAGCTCTTCTCACCAACTTCAAACTCATACTCATTCATACTACAGCATATCTGCTTTAAATGTGACAGGTGTAATTTGTAGAATCAGATCCAATTGAATTCATTTGCAGAATGCATTCATGACATTCTTGAGTTACTCCATATTGTGATCATTGAAGTGCTTAATGTGTATCTCCCTCTACAATCACAGGTGGATGTAACAAAATGTGTGGTGAACACGGATCCCAGCTTCCGCTCTCATTGGCTGGTGTCTGCTGCCTGTGCCTGTGGACACTATCTGAAGGCAATGGTGTTTTACCTCCTCCGAGAAAAGTGAAAGGCATAGTCACACACTGGATTGTGTACAGTTGCTTTCATTCACCAGCATAGTACAACACCACTCCACTAAAGCATCCACTGCTTTGGATATGTTTACACTTGTGGAAGTTTGCACTGAGCCTCCATTGATGAATGCTCATCCCTTCACAGACAATGTGGACTGGCCTTGCCTTCCCTGCTTCACATGCTAGAGCGTCTATTTATTTGTTAATGGTTATATTATGACACACAATCGAGATGTTTAAATGTGAGTTCATTAGATCAACTACTGTAAATATTTTGCTGAATTGTACTTTATCTGTGTTGTCTAGACAGTATCATTCGTTTTCATAAATCCTGGGCAAAATGTCTGTTGTCAAATTAGATTGAATACTGTCCTTCACAAAGAACAGAAATGCCTGGTTGTTGGCAGGGGTTGGGCTGCCCCAATAGGATGAAAATGATCATTGTTCTGACATCTGAGTTGAGAATGTCCCTTGAGCTGGGACTAATGGACCTCTCACCTGGCTGGCACATCTGGTCATCATCAAATAATTTTCTTCTAACTCAATGAATGGATCCAATGGTCACATATGATTCAATATTTAGTGTGTGCACTATACTGCATATAATACGTGTGTGTACATGTGTGTCTTTCTCCATTTCTCACTGTGAGGCAGCATGTGCTGTCTGGACTGTTTCTTATTATTTACTGTAATTACATGTTACAGTCTGTTTTCTCTCAGTTAGAGCACTTTGATACAGTTTCATTTTACAAGTAGAATTTATTCTGTGAATAATTTCACTTTTGTATGGCATGCAGCACTGAGTATCCTATCAATTAAACGTTTTGCCATAGACCAGACACCGATTTCACTGTTCAGTTTGTAGACAACAATCACTCTTAGTGAACAAATACTGTCACAAGTAAGTATACATAAGTAAGTATATATCCTGGTGCCTATACTACTGTTAAAGCATTGCATAGCTACTCCAATTCAGCAGGAGGTAAACAAGCAGTCACGAGACATATGACACGTTTATGGCTATGTTTACAGAAAGTCAAATCCTGCCATGTTTCGTTGATCTTCATAGCATGTGCGCAGCATGGCCCACTGAGGGCAATGTCACACTGCAATTTCAGATCTGTAAAAGCATCATTCATGGAATTAAACGATCCCTCCGCCCAAAACAGAAGATTTGATTGGATGCCATAAGAAAGACCCACCCTCTTCCGCATTCCGCAGCAAAGATTCCCTTCCCATTGGTCAGGTGGTCTGCAGTGCTGGAGACAACAAACAAGATAGGGTGAAGACCGTCGGGATGGATGCAGGTAGGCAGGATTTTTGACCAAATAACTTGGGGGTTTCCTCCCTTTAAACAGCTACGCTAGCCACAGAATATTCACAATATGGGTCGTTTATACTTGACAACAAATCTCCAACTCTGTCATGAAAGTATAGCAAACTCCAATCGTCAATCCAAGACACAGACCCCCTATTGCTTTATTTAGCCTCTTTAACGTTAGCCTGCTAACGTGATGACTAAAGCTAACGGCTGGCTAGCGTTAGCTATGTGTTATTAGCTTATCTTGTGGATTCTTCGTATTGACAGCTAATTTGACAACTTTCTAGCCTGCTATATAGTGGTTATCCGGATGGTTGTTCTACTTGGGATGTTATTACGCTATTGGCAGCCCGCTGTCTGTCCTTGGTTTGACTGTTAATGCTAACGCTACGCCCAAAATGAGACATCCCAGTTGATGCACTGTCACCATTAGAGTCATTAGGCTACCATTAGCGTGGGGAATGTTATCACTTCTGGTATCCCAACCCCACAATGCAACTGGGTTGATTTAGGTAACTACTCAATACTAACAATAGATAGTGAGCAGCACTATTCAGCGGCTAGTGCCAGCTAAACAGCTTTAGCTACGTTAAATATATGCCCTCGTCCTTTATGAACCCTTAAAGCACACTACTACTGGTAACCAGACAGGTAGCTAGTTAACGATATCTTGATTTCTCTTGTCATTGTTTGTTGTACTTATGAATATAACTCAGACTACATTATAGAAAAGTTTTACTCAATATTCCATACAGTAAATTGTAAGGCATCAGTAGGCCTAAATGTTCACCGATTGCTGTGCCAAATGTTATACCTGGCTATGAGCCCAATCCTAATTGCAATGAAAAAGTCTACAAATAGAGTCCATAATTCTGATTGTCTTAGATGCTGCTCTAAGGACGCTTGAATGCCACATACAGTAACTGCTCCCAATCAAACGACGAGGGAACAAAATTACTTTTTGTGGTGACCATGATTATTCAAAAATTATTATATATTTTTAAATATAACAGATTTGTTAAATGATATGAGATACTTTATTGATCCCTGTAGGGAAATTCTACCTACACTTGCATTCAGCTGCAGTGCTCCTGGAGCTAGTAGGGTTTCAGTTACTTACTCCAGGACACTTCAACTAGGTGAATGCAGACTTGAACCCAGGCTCCCTCGATTGAAAGGTGGTCTCCCTACTCACTATGCCACTCTGCAGCCAGGTCTCAAGTCTGTCAGGGCAGCTTGTGGACACTTCATCCTGATGGAAAAGTGAAGTAATGGTTAGTAAAATGATAGTGAGGGTGCTCTCCCCTTGGTAGATGCTTCCCACAGACTCATGGTTGATGACTTCTTGTTTTACAGCTACATTGACATACGACACACTTCGCTTTGGAGAGTTTGAAGATTTTCCTGAGACCTCAGAACCTGTGTGGATCTTGGGGAAAGAATTCAATGCACTCACGGGTAGGACTGTAGAATATGTAGTGCAGTCGTCATAGTGGTTTGAGTGTGAGAGAGAGAGAGAGATACCAGTCATTTATGGGCTAATAACTGAAATCATAACAAGAAGACAGCCATTACACTTGTGGTTGTGGATGTATTGTCACATGCTGATTTATGCTCTTCATTTAGAGAAAGATGAGATCTTGTCAGATGTTACTTCAAGACTATGGTTCACTTACAGAAAAAACTTCCAGCCAATCGGTAAGTTAAGGCAGCTGATGGAGGCTTTGCTGAGCCACATCAACACTTTTTGAGTATTGAGTGTTGACTAATCTGAGATTGTTCATCTACTTTCAGAGTGTATCTTATGACACTTGAATGTGTTACAGGGGGGACAGGACCAACATCGGATACAGGTTGGGGATGTATGTTACGGTGTGGCCAGATGATCCTTGGCGAGGCTTTGCTCTGTAGGCATTTAGGCAGAGGTATGACTCCTTTGAAACTACAAAAAAATCTGTCCTTGATGCAGTCAGCCCTGATCAGTTGAGATATGACGGCAACAAGACTAGCATACTTGAGACATAAAATTTTAAGCAAGCGACTTGCTTAAAATTCATGCAACACTGCAACACTGTCTGGCACAGATTACTGTGGACTCTGGAGTGAGCAGACTCTACCATAAAGAGCTTGTTATAAGCAGACTTGATAACTGAGTATTTGTTTATCAGACTGGAGATGGGACAGAGGCCAGAAACAAAAAGAAGAATACATCAGTATTCTCAATGCCTTCATCGACAAGAAAGACAGCTACTATTCCATCCATCAGATTGGTAAACACTGACTGTCAAACCTATCCATTTATGACAAAGGCCTGCTCTGATAATCCTGAAATAATTTCTGTAAAATTGTCATTTTTCCTAAATACTGCAGCCCAGATGGGAGTGGGAGAGGGAAAGTCCATAGGCCAGTGGTATGGACCGAACACAGTGGCCCAGGTTCTAAAGTAAGTGCTGCTGCAGCAGCTGAATGCTACACCCGTTTTCAGATCATGACTACACTGAAATGCAGTGAGTCGCCTGAGGGCCATACTTTTACTGTCTTGTCTCTTTTTTTTTACTCTCCCTTTATAACATTCCACTGTCAGACAATTAAAAGAAGAGATTAGATACTGAGAGGAGGTTGGAAAACCATTTGAAAAGTGTCCTTCAAATTTGAAAAAAATGTGAGTGGCTCAGTGTGCTGTCTTTCTCTCAGGAAACTGGCAATGTTTGACTCATGGAGCCGATTAGTTGTACATGTGGCAATGGACAACACTGTGGTCATCGAGGAGATCAGTGAGTGCAGCTGTGTTACTTGTGTTGTTATTATCATTCATTAGCATAAACAGTTTAAATGTCACTACTGCACTTGTACTATTGGTTGAGCTGTGGTCTGTGCAGACATGGGTAGTGTCCACATAATCTTTACTCAATTACAGGACAAAGTTCCAAGCAGGGATAAAAATTGGGGTAAATGGGGTCAAAATGAATTTTAAAATTCTGTGTTTCAGTACCTTTTCATGTATAAATATCAATGGTGTTTATGTGCAAAGCTTCCATGAAATGCAGATGAATTAAATTCAATCTTTATTGTTCCTCAAGGGAAAATTGTGTTTTATTGTGCAGTTTACCATTAAACTGTGTCTGGTTAATGCTTTTGTTATTTTTTCACTGCAGAACGACTGTGTATGCCTTGGTTGGACTTTGGAGGAGCCTGTGCTGAACCAGAGGGAGTCGGGGAGCTGAATGGCTGTCTGGAGGGGGCCTGCGCCCTGGTGGAGGAAGAGACAGCCCTCTGGAAACCTCTTGTCCTACTCATCCCACTCAGGCTGGGCCTGAGTGATATAAATGAGGCCTACATCGAAACCCTGAAGGTGAGATACTTTGAGATGTATATATACATTGTAGAGCTATTATAGTAACTAAAGTAGATAATTCATCTCTTAAGTTTTCTATGGGGGGAAATGGCCACAAACTATCACAATATAAGTGTGGTGATGCTTCAGCTACTAGCACCAAACTATTCACCCAAATATACAAACATGGGCAATGTCATCGGAAACTGGATTTGCTAAGTGTCGATCAGAAATAGTATTTCTCTAGTTTCCTGGGTCACACGTGTTTACAAATTGGTGTGGGATGTCTACAAAGTACTTATGTATTTCCGCGTTGCCCTTTTGTAAAACATGGACATCTGCTCCACCTCCTCCTCTCCGCAGTTGGGCAGGAGAAACAAATCTGCACAGGTGACAAAAAACTGTGCCTCAGAACAGGCTGAGATACCCCTCCCCTTGAAATACAACCACTACTTGAATTAAATTGAGGCAAGTTCAGTCATAGCTGGGGTCAGATAAACCCTCTTATTGTCTCTGTTCACAGCAATGCTTCATGCTGCCTCAGTCCCTTGGCGTTATTGGGGGAAAACCCAACAGTGCCCATTACTTCATTGGTTATGTCGGTATGTTGAGTCTCCGTTAGTGAAAATAACACTGAACTGTGCACTGCAAGCAACTCATGCTTGCCACTTCAATTTTACTTTCAACAAGAGAATAAGCTGGTTGTCAACATGTTTGTCTCCTTTTCAACCTTCAGGAGAGGAACTAATCTATTTAGACCCACACACCACCCAGCCTGCAGTGGAGCCATGTGAAGATGGCCAGGTCCCTGACGAGACGTACCATTGTCAGCACCCACCCTGCCGCATGCACATCTGTGAACTGGATCCATCCATCGCAGCGGTAGGAACGCCAGGGAGGGCAATATAGGGCAGAGCTTTGTATCTCAAACTGAAGGCAACATATCACAAACAATACTAGCAATGCTAGTTGGTGTGTAAGAGTACTTTCTTGTTTAGTGAAATGGGCAAAAGCAAACCTTATAAATAGTCCACTTTATAAATACAAAACTAATTGACCAGCACGTTGCTGTTGTAATTAAGAGATTCACTGAAACATCATGCATACATTTATATTTTTAAAGTTTCATGACAATATGAAATGATTGGCCTCATTAACCTTTCTTATGCCTAGTTAGTGTGGGACCATCTTCACAATGTAGAGCAGTTGACTTGAATCTGAAAAATGAATGTAAAAAATCGAACCCCGTTCTCCCGCACTGCCACCATACCAGGCTGACCCCACAAGGTCCAGCAATGACATCATACTTTTCCAGTGAAGGAAAGTTATGCCCAGCTGTATCCGATGAAACTGTCTATTAAATGTGAATGTAAGCAGGCTGAAGCTTATTTAAAGTAACTCAATGGTCCACAGCTGTTCAACAGTTTTTTTTTTTACAGGGGTTCTTCTGCAAAACAGAGGATGAGTTTGATGATTGGTGTATGCGCATTCGGAGGGTAGGTCGCTACAATCCCAAATTTCTGTTTTGACTGTGTGTAATAGTTAAATATAGGATCACCATCCTTTCAAAGGAACATCAACATTATGAAATTATCTGCTCTATTTTCTAGATGTCCTGCAACAGAGGAGGCTTACCCATGTTTGAACTAGTAGACAGTCAGCCCTCTCACATGGTCAGTGTGGATGTCCTTAACCTCACTCCTGGTAAATACACTAAATTCTTAGTTTTTTAAGTTCTTTAGTTTTCTTAAGTTTTTTGTTTTTTTTAGGGGGAAAGAAACATTGTTTTTATGCAAAATGTATTTTAATGACACTTGTTTTCAACCTGGTGACCCCCTCCCTTGCAGATTTCTCAGACTCTGACAGGTTGGAGCGGTTCTTCGATTCGGAGGATGAAGAGTTTGAGATCCTGTCCCTGTGAGGAACATATGGACAATGAATTACTGTTATTGACAGTAGGCAAAATATTCTCTCTTCTCTGTATGAGAAGGGAAGCCAAAGGGGATGAAGATTACTGGTGACCTCTCGAGCCAGTGCAGCACCAATGGCGTAGTCATGTGTGTCACACAGCGTTCTTCTTAACAGCCTCTGAATGCTCTCTGTATCCAACATGGAGACTGCCTGGTGGGAGGCAGTAGCAGGAGCTCAGGATAAATTCTGTATGCTCATCTTCACAATGTGTTTCCATTTGAGTCTTAACACTTTAAATGTTTATTTTGAAGTGATATGGTGCCTTTCCCTGAGTCCATAAGCAGAATTGCCATAACGGTTTATGTTTAGACACAGAATGGTTCATGACACCCATGGCTTACGCAGTTTGTCACTAATATCTGAAGTCTGTAACAGCCTGTAATGAAACCAAATTTACTCAGATTTGCAGACGAAGTTGTATTAATTGTTCATGCAAAGTATCCTTGTCGGGTCTAAAATCTGTACACTAGTTGATTTGAAGATTATTTATTTACTCAACACAATATGTAGACAGGTGAAAGAACAATAGACATGTAATGGATAAGAGGATTAAAAAGTTAAAATAAAATCAAACTGGACATTTGACAATAACATTTATCCTCCCAAAAAAGTGAAAGTACAACTGAGTCACAATGTTAACTGAAAAGGAAAATGTTCTACTGAAGAGGAATTTAATGGGGATGAAGCCATCCCCGGTCTGAATAAACAACGTAGCCCTGACCGGTCCAGGTTCACTTCCATAGTGCTTCAAGTGGCTGATTCTTCACTGTGTTGATGGTATTTATGCTGTGGGTTGTGATGTTAGTGTGCACATCCTCCACACTCTGAGAAGCATCTATTACCTAGGAGAGATCACTTGTAAGTTTAGATCATAAAACCTTGAGTTTTTCACTGATTTAAATAGTACAAGTTGGTGTAAATCAAATGGTAACAGTGCCTCATACCTGCCAGTTGATTGAAGGGTCCTGCATCAGTTTTTCAAATTTCTGTTGGACTGCTCTTTGGAAAACACTGTTCTCATATCTCTCTTCTCCAAACTGACCTCTGAGAGCAGCCTCAGAGGGATTAAGCTGTAGGAACATTACGACATCTGGCTTCGGCAGTCCCACGTCAGGCTTCATGCACCAGTCCAGACAGAAGCCCTGTGCACAGAGCATTAGACAGATGTGTCAAGCTTAGCTCCTGTGAAATAATCAGAAGCTTTCACAGATGGATGCATGCAGTTTTTGAAAGGCCACTAAGAAACTCACTGGCTTGGCACTGGTGAAAGCAACTCCAGAGAAGGCATACCTATCTATAACCAGAGTGGTGCCTTGCTCCAGCTTCTTCTTCATTAAAGGCCTGGGATAAGAATAACTTCCATTACGTTGGATAAAGAACACAGGAAACTTATCAAAGCTTGCAAATGTATACTGATGACTGAAACGATATCAGGGATGTTTGAGATGAGTTTTTCAAGGGGTGGTGGGTTGTCACTGTCTTGAATCTGATTTAACTGAAGAGAGGAGTGGGTCAGAGGGAATGAAATAGCACATTGTAGTTGTCAATAAAGACTAGGGACAAAAAATACTTGAGTATACATTTTTGGATCCTACTGTGCTCTTTTGACAGTTTTCTATACTGTCCCTCTTCTGAACTATAGTCCTCCTGATATTAGTTTTGTGGCAACAAATTTATATTAATTTAAAAGGTTACGAGATATTCATCCTAAGAATGACTACAAATCCATATTTTTAAAGCTGATTTAAAAAAAAAAAAAAAAAATCTTTCCGGGAAGCCATGTGCCCGGGCGCCACGTCTTCTCGCCCTTTTCCACCCCTGGTGATTTTCCATTCCTGAACATGCGTTATGCAGTTCATAGTCTATCATTCATAATATAGACATTAACTAGATTATTATGTTACACAAGTTCCCAGCGGTTTGCAGAAAACAACAGGTGTACAGCGTGGTCCTCCAAATCGCTGTTATTTTCAAGGTAGGCGTTGATCAGTTGCCCAATCTTCGTAGTTCTATCTATAACAGAAACCCAGACAATGACATATTTAGTCAGTTTCCCATTAACGGTCATTCAAATTTACAGACCAACACTGGGTGAGATGTGCACATTAACGTCACATGCGAGAAAGAAAATCTCACCCGGGAATCTCATCACCTCAGCCGGTCGACCACTTTGTCGCAAAGCCTGCACTAGCTTTTTGCATTGCGTCGTTTTCCCAGCCTTGTCCACTCCCTCAAGCACAATGAGCGCTCCTCTTTTACACGCCATTTCTCCAAACAGTTTGCAGATGTTGCGGTCTGGCGTACAGATGGAAAATAACAAGTAAGCCTTTCTATAGCATTCAGGCTAAACAGCAGCGGGCACTACTTGGAGTAGAGTATCTCTGCAGACCGGAACAAACTCGACTATTTCGCGCTCTGCAGTTATGGAATATGTCAACAGGAAGTACGTGTTCACATTTCCGTTTCCGGTTGATCGGGGTTTTTTTTTCTAATTAAGATTTATTTTGTCAAGTATTATTGTACACAAAATGCCAAAGTACTCGTATATGTTATTTGTGTTAGACCGAAAATTAAATAGCATAGGTAGGTCAACGCTTTAGCTAAAGGCTGCCGCCTGCTGTTGCTAAAAGGTTACGTCAGTGTCTTTGACGACAGACCCACTCGGACTATTCAAATATTGGAACAATAAACCAAAATATTTTATGTTGTTTTAGATAAGGTCGGAAAAACGGCAAAACAACACACAACTACTGATGAAATGGTTTATTTATTAGACATACTCTCTCTCTCATAACAGTTGTGTTGATTCAAGATCTTTACTATGAGGGGTGGAAGTAACAAAAATTAAATAAATATATGTGATGAAAATGCTTGAAAATTTAAAACAAGAATGATGAAAATGCTTGAGAATTGAAAAGTTGAGTAATAAACACTCAAGTGATTTGAATCCAAAGGTGATTTAATTAAAATAGAGGTGATTTGATAAAACATTTTCCTAGATATTTTCATAATTTATCACACAACACAATTGCTGAGGAGAGCCCTAGAAGTAACAAAAAATGATACCCGATAAATACAGAAATTATGAAAATGAATGTTTATCATTTAATTTGTGTTACTTTCACCTCTCATACCATCCAACATGCAACAGAAATATGTTACACTTTGCTCTTGTGGCAGTGTTTAAGAGCATCTTTTAATGCTCCCAGCACCATGTCAACACTGGCCTTGCTGCTGTTACATCCCATAAGTCCCACACGTAACACCTGAGAAGGACAAAAACGTCTGGGGTTTAGATAGGATTTTGGTGACTTAATAAGTGACAAATAAATTATATTTAGGCACGTAATAGCCAGCTGTTTTCTTACCAAGCCAACTGATGGCCCGAGCCCTCCAGAGATCTCTAAATTGTGTGTTTTCATGATGTAGGTTGTGATCTCTTTCCAGTCATATCCCAGAGGAGCAATAATAGTTGTGACGGTAGGTAACCTTGCATTCTGTAAAAAACAGTGCATTACCTTTAAAAACTATGATAAAATGTAAGCTATAGTAAGAATAACATTATTATTATAGATTTTCCTTCCTTCCTTTTTTATATTTTGATGATTATTACTACTTGCATGGAAATAAAATAAAGAAATAAATTCCACTAATGATTAGAAAGATACACAAGTTCAATGGTTATGTTAGACATGTGCTGTTCAGCCAATACTTGACAATACTTGAAACTCACTTTGTCTTTGACAAAAAGTTTGAGACCCATGCTCTCTAGGCCATCGTGGAAGTACTCTGCCACTTGTCCATGCCTTTCCCATGAATGTTCCAGACCCTTACAGTGAGGACAAAATGGTATAAACACAGAGACACATTCAAAACCGTATACTGCTCTTGCCTGTTCATGCATAATCACACATTTGTGAGTCTTGAAATTTGCATCTGAGACAGATATCAAAGAAAACAGTTAAAAAAAAGTGTAATTAATTATTTGACCATGATACTTAAGCAGTTCAGACCCAGAGCAATTACATGGTCCTTTATGTACTGGGTAGGTTTCATGACCTTAGCATCAGTGGAACCCTCTCAAAACCAATGCTATAATTTTAAAATTCAGTGGTCGTTAGTAGGATTCAATTCTCATCAGGCTGACATTTTGCAAAAATTAGGTTCACACCTGTCGCCACCCCAGCATGGCATCAGCCTGTTACTAATGACTAATTGCCCTTTTTTCTCCATTTTGTACCGAGGACAGTGTTCTGCATCAACTTTCTGCTTGGAGCTCTTTGCAAGATACATTAGGACAGGTCCAGTGCTACAGTGGGTTAGGGGACATGAGTTTGAGTATTGGACTCAGACAAAATGCTCACTTCATAAACTTAAATGCCTCTGTTATGTAACAGAGGCATTTAAGTATTAGTGTGAGCACTAATGCAGTATTAGTGTGAGTTTAGCAAAATCTGGATATCAGGTACTGTGTGACATGGAAGATTTAATGTCTTGGGCTATGAGAGCATAGATAGTCACTGCCCACATAAAATATATTTGTTTCTACAGCAGTCTTTATCTTGTGAAAATGATTTACTTTAAACTATTATTAGTGGGCACATACATTGTATCGGCTTCTTCTTGGAGAACCAATACTGCCGCACAAAGCCAAAGAGCAGTAGTTGCATAAGTAGTGAAACTGAGAAAATCTCTGTCCTGACAAAAGTATTGTTGGTACAGAGATGAACTGTATATCATGTAATTGCATTTAACGGTGCAATGTTTGTTCATATGAATTCTAAAATCTAATGATGACCTTTGACCTTAAAAACTCACAAAAAGTAGTTACTGCTGTTTGCCTTTGTAGGGCTAAATAGCCTGAAGGTCAGAGAAGCTAACTGTCGTCACTGGACCTGCTCAGCGGCTAACTGTAAAAGTGTAGCTGTACTGTGGAGCTCTGAACAGATGCAATGTGGAGATATTTATTTATAACACATCTCCCACCTCTTCAGCAAGGATAGACAGGCTCTCCCTCAGAGAGTAAAACGCAGAGACTGGTCCTGTGTGGTGATATCTGCACAGAGGAAGAACAGCTCAAATACAGTCTTGTCAGGTAAAGCAACACAGTTTTGCAAGTAAAATGTAAAATGAGCTTCTACTTTACAAATGGATGTCCTACATTCTTGATGGCTTGTCATCACATCCCCAGTAGTTTGCCAGCCACTTCAAATCCAAGAAGAATGACACAGGCTTTGTCGTCCGGTTGAATACTTTCTGGCTACAGATACAAATTCAGTTTTAAATGTATGTGTTACATTTAGCATGTATTTTAAACTGCTGCTACAGACTATGTACGTTTCTCACCAAGCTCTTTCACTGAAGGAGATGGGTGCTGTACCAGGAGGTGCATTGAGAACCTTTTGGGAGCCAGTGTACAGGATGTCTATCCCTGAAAACCCAAAGATCCAATTGCTCATGTACATCTGATGTCATATTTCATACAAACTAATAATATAAGACAATGCAGACATATTACACAGTCTCAGCAGCTGCACCACATTTTGACCTGACTGAATACCTTGCTTGTCCATGAATAGAGGGGCCCCTCCCATTGAAGCCACAGAGTCGACGAGAAACAGGCAATCGTACCTAACAAGAAAAGCCATGGCACAACACGTAACGGATATGACACGGTTGTTGATCGTCACAGTTTCAATGATGATAGAGGCGTGAGGCATCTTACTTATGGCACAGGTCACCGATGCCATCTAAAGGATGCAAGACTCCTGTGGAAGATTCTCCATGCGTAAGGAAGAACAGCACTGGCCTGTGTTTTGATAAGGCCTATTGGGAAATAACATGATCACTTGCACTGCGGTTCTGACACAGCGGATGTGAAAGACACCCAAATAACACAAGACTGAAAGCTTGTATTACCTGCTCAATTTCTGCATGGGTGAAGCAGCCCCCAGGCGGTGCCACGATGGTATTTACTCTGGCACCTGTTGGATTTACAAAAATCATATTCTAATGATTCAACTCAAAATATATATTTTTTTATTTCACCACTTATGCAAACAGAGCAAATGCTGTGTAACAAGTACCTATCCTCTCGGCCATTTCTGCAGCTCGTTCTCCCCATATGCCGTTGACTGCAGTCAGGACACTCTCCCCTGGCTCCACTGCGTTGAAGATGGCACACTCCATAGCAGTGTGGCCGGTGCCACTCACAGCTAAGGTCATGTTGTTCTGAGTTTGGAAAATATACTGGATTCCACTCTTGATGTCGCTCATTATCTGTAATGTAAAAGGAGCAGATACTGATGTAGGCTACTGCAGAGGAAGATCATTATGATAGAAACATATTTATCACCATCATCTTCACCACAGGAAATCACTCAGAAGCTGGTGACTAAACAAAATGTGCTTTTTAACCATTTGTTCAGTAAGTATTACAGTATGTGTAAAACCAATCTCTCCTTTCACTGGTAAAGAATTATGGGTCAAAGTCTGTGCGTAAAAGTCAACCTCCACTTGTCTGTTTACTGCGATGTGTTGTCCACTTTTTTTTCCATCAACGTGAGTACAGGCGAGTTCTCCGTGATTACATTGAGCTAAAGCCCACCAAGTTATACCTCAAACATTTCCGGATGCATGTGTCCGATGATGGGACTCGCGCCGGCCTCCAGGATGCGAGGGGGGACATTGGAAGGTCCTGGTCCGAACATGTGGCGACGAGGGACCACTAAGGGGTTCTTCAGGCGCTGGGGTGGTGGGACAGAGGCGGACGACATGCTTACCAGAGGACGACAGGCAGAGGGGAAAACGCAAATGACAAAATCGTGGAAGCAGGTAAAGTAGGAGACAGAGCACACCCCCTCTGTCCGACCAATGAGCTCCTACGGTCATCTGCGCGTCTTGTCACAACATTTATTTTTTTCAAACTTAAAATATATATATATTTTCCCCTTTTGTCAACACTGGAGTTTTTATGCGTAATGCCCACAGGTAGCCTGATAACTTTCACATTTTAAAACGTAAGGAGTGTTTTTCACAAGTCATTTAGCACACATTCACATTAATTATTAACCACAGACTCTCCTGGCTGGAACAGTAGCTCTCAGCTAGCTCTCAGTTGCATCAGGATCAGGATGTGGACAGGCGTCTGCAATTTAATTTTAGGACATTTGAGTGCCAAACTGACACTTAAGATTTCACCACAAAAATGAGTAGTAGCTGACAACTAAAGCAAACAGTAGCAGTAGTATCCCTGGCCCAGTCCACTGTACCTACATGCTTCAAAGGATCAACCATCGTCCCTGTGCCCAAGTCCTCCAACCCAGCCTGTCTGAATGACTACCGCCCTGTAGCCCTGACCTCTGTGGTGATGAAGTGCTTTGAGAGGCTTCATCTGCTCCTCTCTTCCCAGCAATCTGGACCCACTACAGTTTGCCTACTGCCCCAACAGATGATGCCATCTCACATGTCCTACACACCACCCTATCCCACCTGCTGTTCATTGACTACAGTTCAGCTTTCATAGCTCGCATTTGCTAGCATAGCTTTCAATACCATAGTCCCCTCCAGGCTGGTCACCAAGCTCAGAGAACTTGGACTGAACAGCTCCTGTCAGGGAGCATTAGTGCCTGGTACAGCAACCACTCCTCTCAGGGCCGCAAAGCCCTGCAGAGGGTGGTACAGTCACCCGAGCAGACCACTGGGACCCAGGCGGTGTAGGACCAGGGCCAACAGGATCATTAAGGACACTACCCATCCCAACAATGAACTGTTCGGACTGCTCTGCTGTCACATGGCCAAGACAGAGAGCCACTAAGTCACTAAGTTGTCTTGATTTTGGGTTGTTACTGATTTGCGTTGATAAGATTTCTGGATTTTGCTGAAACGTTTTGGACAGTGCACTACAGTTCAACCACGGTTACCCAGAATGAGTCGGCCTGCCTGGAGATTTCACATCCTTGAAATGTCTTAATGATCAAAGTGTATTTATAATTTTGATGCAGCTATTAAACTAGACAGTAGTGACATATTCTTTACATTCAGTGATATGTAGTTTAATTGCCAGAGTAAGCCAAAGAAATAAAGTGAAATGTAATGAATTGTGTACACCAAAAGATGTGAATGGGACCAGTAGTATCAGTTTTCAGGACAGTATCAGGACAAGGTTAATGAAACAAACCAAACATGTTGTGTTTTCATTGCATATACTTTAATAAACATAGTTGGACATCATGTCTCTAAGCATTTTCTTTCTTGCCGTCCCTTTTCTTATACTGCTCAAATACACTTTCAGAACTTTCATGAGATCTGTTCAACTGCAAATAGTCTCTTTTTGCCACATGCATTCACCTTGTTCCCAGCAGCTTTCAGAGAGACAACAGGACTGTCTTCTGGGAGAACTGTCTCCCTCCCCTAACCCTAAAATTCCCATAAGATTGCCCCAAGCGTTGAATTCTACCGTTTACATTTGTGTCTCTTCATTCGGTGGGTGAAATAAACAACCTTGTGCACTCGAACCAGCAGCCAACAAAATGAAACAGACTGACAGATCGCCTGAGGTTTATTGCACCTTGTTAATATGCCTTATAGTTGGGCTTGATGTTTCCGTTGAGGGATGAGGAGATGCTTCCCCAGAGGCTCTGCGGAGAAAGAGCCCTCTCTGTACACGATCCTTCCCCTGAGGATGGTGGCACACACCACTCCTTGCAATGTAAGGCCAAGGTAAGGAGTTAGCTGCACACACAGAGAGATAGGGCCATCTTTAATAACATTCCCCTCATCAAGTCATTCATTATCATCATCATAGCATCTGTTCATGACAGTCTCAAGGATTATATTTGTTTACCTTGTTTTTATGATGAATGCTTGCCTCTTTGACCTGGGAAGTATGACAAAAAATGAAATACAAATGTTAGTCATTTGACAGCAATCATACTTTGGCTGGTTGTAGGTTCAAGAAAGTCTGAGGTTTCCATCAGATGCAGTGTTTGCTCTGTGTTAATGTTATGAACTCCTTATACTCACTTCAAATTCTTTCTCTGGGTCCCATATGACCAAGTCAGCATCGTAACCAGGGACAAGGCTGCCCTTCTGGTTGTCAAGACTACAAAGCTGGGCTGTTTTCTGGCTGAGCAGCCTCACCACATCAGGCAGCTTAAAGCCCCTCTTCCTGGCAGAACTCCAGAAGAGAGGCAGACCTGAAAAGAAATATTAAAAATGTCAATAAGATAAATGTCTCATGTCTGACTTTGTCAAAAATGTTCACTCTATTTTTTATTTTTTCATTAATCCTTTGATAGGAATACAATCACATCAGGAATGCACATTATTCTTGCAGCTTCTGTTAAAGTAGTGGACATTATGTATCCATGTCAAAAGTCTTAACAGTCCCAGTTTTTTCTGGTGTCAGACTTTGACCCACCTGCTGTCTACTGTGTCTGAACAGTAAATTATTAGGCTGGCCTCTAAACTTCCACTTAATTCTTGTTTACCTCCTTCTGAACTTTGCCCAGTTTAGCTGTTTGTCAAAGGGAGGGCGGGGGAGGGGATTACTGTTAGAAAACAGCAGAATATCTGCTATCTCTAGTCTCAGTTTTCTCTCAAAAGGAGACAATTGGATTAATCAAATGAAAGAAGAGTACTGTGCAAAAACGTTAAGCTAGGAGTCCAGACTTGATCTGTGCCCAGTGGATAAGAAATAGGGTACTACGATACTGTAATACGGTACTGAATCTCGTGTGTCAGTAGTTACCAAACTGTAGGGAAGAGATTCCTCCCCAAGCCTGAGTGAAGTCTCCACTATTCAATTTCTTCAGGTCGGGGGTGCAGGGAGAGTGATCAGACACGACCATGTCAATCTGGCCAGCTTTCAGAGCAGACCATAACTGCTCCTGGTGGGTTACAAAAGGAGACGATCTACTTCTAGTAATCCGTGAAGCTGATTTATCACTGTTTTATTTGCAGACTCAAAAATGAAAATAGTTTATTTCCAGCCTATGAGTGCAGAATCTTGCCAAGATCCCTTTTCGTTTACCTGGTTAGCATGCCCTCTGATGGGAGGGCAGCACTTGAACTGCGTGGCCCCTGCAGGTATGCTCTCTGCAGACAGGCTGAGGTAGTGGTGGGTAGTCTCCACCGTCAAGGGGGCTCCGGCCTGCCGTGCTTCCTGGATCAGTTTCAGTGGCTTTGCAGAGGACAAGTGAACTATATGGCACCGCACCCTAGAACAGGAAGAGGAAGTTGACCGGGGCATCAGTAACAGGAGAACAACCAATAGTACCAATGACATATCCATTACAACACAAAAAATTATCTTTCCGTCATTATGCTACTGGTTAACATGCTGAAGATCTCACTGGTACTGGAGACAGAGATCTGTGACGGTGCGGATCGCCTCAATCTCCATGGCATCTGGCCTGGACTGCAGAAAGGTGGAGTACTGACTGGGGTCTAACAGCAGGGATAGGCAGAGGTTTGGCACCTTGCAATGTTCATTATTGAAAAGATTCAATTGAAATTACATTTATAAACTAACTCATTTATAACTATATAATATAGTGACTGCAGCAGATATGATAGGATATTATTTCTTTCATTGTATATATGTATATATTGATTGTTTGAGTTTTTTTATTTGATTGCTGTGCCTGTCTGTTTTTTAATGCACCAACGTCACCAAGTCAAATTCCTTGTATGTGCGAATATACTTGGCCAATAAATTCTGATTCTGATATACCAAAGATAGATTATACTTTTTGTGCTGAGTGTTAAATTATACTTACCCCCTATCTCTTCTGCTGTCTGGGGAACATCCCTCTCTGCATGAAACTTAAGGGGGCAAAGGGGAAGGCATTTCAATGACATCCATTTTATTCCTAGCGTGTGGGTTTAATATTCACTAAGTGTGGTTAATGTTATGGAAGATGATGCCGCTTGTGAGTTACCAGTAGAACACTCCCCGTGCCTTGCAGCTGCTTCATGGCTGTGTGTAGGTCGCAGTCAGTGACATGGGGGAACTCCTCTACCCCGCTGTGGATTAGGAAACACTTGAACCCAGCCACTCCAGCCTGGATCATGGGCTGAAGTTCTAACTGTAAGGATACAGTGATCGTTGTGTTTACTATATGGTCACTTTTCAGTATGATCTGAGATTGCATCTATTTCGGCCAAGCTGTTCCACTCTACCTGGTTGCCAGGGATCACACCTCCCCAGAAGGCCGTGTCCACAAAACACTTCCCCGTCGCTTCCCTCATCTTCTCATGAAAATGATCAAGTGTGGTGGTTGGGGGGATGCTGTTGCTATGGGAAGGGAAATTCAGCAAGCATATCATTTAACATTTTCCTTTTTTAATGAAAGAAATGCATCTTATTTCTTCTCTCCTTTTATCAGTTTTGCATAATTTGTATGTGTAAATAAACCAAACCTAAACCTCAGATCTATGTACAACTGTTGAATCAAACCGAATCCGTCATGCTTAATGGTTAACTTTGTTTCTGCTGTCTATGTTGAAAATGTGGGGCCCACTTAAAAACAGTGTTATTGTGCAATGTGTTTACCCTGATACCTTTATCTACCACCATTGACTTTGCTTTGTAGATGGTGGGTATTGATTCTGGGAGAGGGGAGACTCCAACTTACAGGGGCATATCCACAATCGTGGTCACCCCTCCAGCAGCAGCAGCCCGGGTGGCGGTCCAGAAGCCCTCCCATGTGGTGCGGCCTGGTTCATTCACGTGAACATGGCAATCTACAATTCCTGGCATCACCACACTTTCACCCACATCCAACACCTGCCACCACATCATTCATAATATGTTGTGTAATAGATATTATATAATAACTGAGTAATAAGGATTATTCATAATAATAACTGGAATTGTGTGACCTATTATGTCAAACATTTGACTGCAAATGCAAATAGATTATTATTAGGTGAGACAAATCAATTAATGTTCTTTCCAACAGGGGGAGTATGCTGAACGTGAGACCAGCATGAGACAGCCTACCTCACAGCCAGCATCTATGGAAAAGTTGCAATCAGAAAGGATGCTATGGATTTTCCCATCCTCAATAATGATGACAGCAGGGCGGACCTCCTTGCCAACCAGCACCCTTTTACTCCTTACAGCACTGACAGTCGATCCAAGCTCCATGACGGTGTTTATTGTGTGTCTGCGAGTTCAATGGACTCCTAACTCTGCTTCTACATCTCAGATGTGTTCAGAGCTTAGTGGCTCCACATACTGGAGTTGAAGCACCGCCCTGCTGCCACGTGGTGCAAAGGTTAAGGGGTTTATTGAACCCCCCTCTCAAATCAAACACAGCAGTTCACCTGGAACTATAAGCTCTGCCCACGGATGTCTAGCTCCTGAGTCGATGCAGTAACCTTCACTGCCACAAAACCTGCCGACCTGAACGGGTTCAACTACCCTCGCTGCTCTGCTTGAGGGTCTTTCTTTCATGTGTTTTCATCAACTGTATCTTCCTGTGCCACCGTGAGCTCCACAAAGTAAACAGTCTGCAATGTGGCTGAGTGCCAAGTCCACTCTTAAACTACTGCTCGCTATTTCTTGTTGTTGTGTGCCTAAATCTAGTGGCATTTCCCAGTCCCTAGTTGCCCTGTGTCCTGTGCCCTGCCTACAGCTGCTTCTTTCCTAATCTGCTCTTGTCACAACCTTGCCCCTGTCTCCCCTTGTGTTTCCTGTGTTTCCCATTCCTTCCGTGTTCCATGTCCCTGGTTTTGTCTCTCTCTGTGTTTGTGTGGGCGTGGGCGTTCCTGTCCTGCTGCTTCCCTGGGTCCTCCATTCCTCCCTGTTACCTACTCATCAGCTCCTCACCTACACACCTGGTTTCAATCATCTCATCTATGCTCCTGCTTAGCAAACCCGGCTTTCCTCCCACTCATCGCCAGATTGTTTGCTCTGCTTCAGTGGTAGCTACTCGCCAGCCTTTCTCATGTTCGATTTTGCTCATGCTTGTTTCCCCATGTTTGCTCCCGTTAATCCCTGTTCTGTCTCCGCACTCCAGGAACCCAGCCCATCTGCTAACCTGCCTGCTAACTTGCCTGCTCCTCACCCATCTCCGCTTTCCCCTGTCATCCCGCCGCCTCGCCATCTCCACTTCCCCGGCCGTCTCCAGCCTTCCCTATTCCTCCCTTCTCCGGTTATCCCCTCAATAAACCTGTTTAACTGCCATCTGCCTCCGCCTCTGTGTTCTGCGCTTGGGTCCGCTTGTCAGCTACCCTTGACAGAACAATCTGGCCAGCATGGACCCAGCAGACTACGATGTCCTGAGGCAGGCGATCTCCAACCAGGGGCAGTGCTTGAGTCACCATGAGCAGGCGTTGCAAACAGTCGTGGACCAGTTAAGGGACATCTCCACCACACTGGCAGCTCTCCACTTCGAACAGACCACAGCCATGGCGGCGACCTCCTCTCCACCACCAGCAGCCGCCCAACCAGCTCCTCCAGCCTCTCCCGTCTCTGAGCCCCACATTCCACCTCCATCAAAGTATTCTGGCGATCCCAACACCTGCCGTGAGTTCCTAACCCAGTGTCAGTTAATTGTGCCCAGCCATCTCGCTACGGCAGTGAGGCTTCTAAGATAGCTTACATGGTGAATCTGTTGGAGGGAGCCCCACTTAGCTTATTCAGTGCCCTCTTTGAGCAAGGTTCCCCCACAGCCCAGTCTTTTGTAGCTCTTGCAGGAGAATTGAAGCGTGTTTATGACTACCCTATACGGGGGCTGCAGGCAGGGCAACACTTGATGAGACTGCGGCAGGATAAGCTTAGTGTTCGTAAATATGTAAGCAGATTTCACAGCTTGGCATCACTGCATTCCAGAGCGGGCTCAATAGGGAGATCGGTAGGGAGGTGGCTCTCAGAGAGGAACTACAGTCCTTAGATGTAGCTATTAAGTTAGCGATTAAGGTATCCGACCAGGTTACTCAGTGGCGCGTCGAGCCAGATCTTCCCAGAGGAGTTGCCTGTCTCTCGTTACCTGTCTGACTGCGGGGGTCCTGGCGAGCCAAGACCATTCTTCCCCTCTTCCTCAGCCCCGTATGCTGCTTGACGCTACCCCTGTGCTAGACCAGATGTCCGTCCCCCTGTCAGCTCTCGTGGACTCCGGTGCGGACAAGAACTTCCTGGACACCAACTTTGTCGCCCAGGCTGGCTTAGCGTTTGAACCACTCGCCGCTCCCCTCGACGCCAATGCCCTGGACGGCAGACTCCTCGCCCGTGTCACCCACAGCACTAAACCCCTGAAGCTGGTCCTGTCCGGCAATCATCGTGAGGCCATCTGGTTTCACGTCATTCCCTCTCCCCATGCTCCCCTCATTCTCGGTCAACCCTGGCTCAGGCAGCACAATCCTCACTTCGACTGGGCCTCCAGCAGAGTGGTGAGTTGGAGCTCATTTTGCCACTCTGCTCTGCTCTTTCTCCCGCAGAGGCTGCTGTTCCGCTGCCAGCCCCTGAGCCTCCAGATCTCTCTTCCATTCCCACCTGTTACCATGACCTCGGTGAGGCGTTCAACAAATATCATGCCCTCACCTTGCCCCCGCATCGCCCCTACAACTGCTCCATTGATCTCCTCCCTGGAGCCGCCCTGCCTTCCAGCCGCCTCTACAACCTGTCTCGCCCGGAACGTGAGGCTATGGAAAAATACATCCATGACTCCCTGGCGGCAGGAATCATCAGACCATCCTCCTCCCCGGTCGGCGCAGGCTTCTTCTTCATGGATAAGAAAGACAAGACTCTCCGCCCCTGCATCGACTACCGTGGTCTCAACTCCATCACTATAAAAAACAAATACCCACTCCCTCTCATCAGTTCCACGTTCGAACCACTCCACGGCGCCACCATATTTTCCAAACTGGACCTCCACAACGCCTACCATCTGGTCCGCATCCGGGAGCGAGACGAGTGGAAGACATTCAACACGCCCCTTGGTCACTTCGAGTACCTGGTCATGCCTTTCGGACTAACCAATGCCCCCGCTGTCTTCCAGGCTCTGGTGAACGACGTGCTCCGTGACTTCCTCAACCGCTCCATGTTTGTCTATCTCGACGACATCCTCATCTTTTCCCGGACCCTGGAGGAACATACCCAGCATGTCAGGCAGCTGCTCCAGAGACTTCTGGAGAACAAACTGTTCATCAAAGCTGCAAAATGTGAGTTCCATGTCGAGTCTGTGGGGTTCTTCGGCTACATTATTGAGAGCGGGTAGGTGAGGACGGATCCTGACAAGATCCAGGCAGTGGCAGAGTGGCCCTAACCAACCTCACTGAAACGACTGCAGCAGTTCCTCGGATTTACCTACTTTTACCGGCGGTTCATCCGGGACTACAGCCGTGTTGCTGCACCACTCACCCAGCTAACCTCGCCCTCATCGCCGTTCTCCTGGACCCCTCAAGCCGATGCAGCCTTCGAGGAGTTGAAGAGACGCTTCACCGCCGCGCCCATCCTTGTCCAACCTGATCCCACGCTGCAGTTCATCGTGGAGGTGGATGCCTCGGACACTGGGGTGGGAGCGGCCCTCTCCCAGCGCCCCTCCTCCGACCAGAAACTGCACCCCTGTGCCTTTTTCTCCCTGTCGTCTGTCACCAGCGGAGCACAACTACGACGTGGGGAACCGTGAGTTGCTAGCAGTTAGGCTGGCCCTAGAGGAATGGAGACACTGGCTTGAGGGAGCTGAACTGCCGTTCATCGTTTGGACAGACCACAAAAACCTTTCCTACATCCAGACCGCCAAGCGCCTCAACTCCTGGCAAGCCCGTTGGGCCCTATTCTTCAGCAGGTGTTTGTTCAACTTTTACATCCAAGTGAGCTCACAGTTATGAGCCAAAAAATGCCTACAGCTTCCCCAAATGGTCCTGTGTACAGTTCCTATTTCTACAAAGACTGTTCCGCATTCATTGGAGCAACTCTAGACTTTGTTTCATGTCCTTGCTTTTCTTGTTTTGTTCTTTAAGAGAGATTTGTTCATGTTGACCAAACAAGAGTGACCGAATATGTCAATTTTCTTTAGGTTGGATGTTTGCTTTAAGTGCTCAAGTGGACACAGGTAGGGTGCATCTCTTTAAGAAAACACGTCTGTCACACTAGGCTTGAGGCAACAGCTCACTCAACCAATAAATTATTCAGGCTCCATTGCCACTGAATTTAGACATGGCGGAGGAAAGGAAGGTTGGGCCTCCTCCATCTTCCTGTAGTGGACATTGCTATTCCTAAATAATCAAAAGCCATTTCCTTTTCCACGCTTACAAAATAGAGACTTCAGCTGCTTAATTTTTAAACAGGGAGGCTAAGTGTATATCAGAGGCTCCCCACCTACGTACTGTATGATGACGCCATCTTTTTTTCATCTGTTGTGATTTAATCATAGTCTTGTTTTGACATTTTCCGTGTGGTGTTGATAGGCTATGGCTGTACTTTAAGCATTACATTGGCAGCATACTCACACTGTACATAGATCAGTCCTTGAAATCTTAATGCTGATGAATTAAATAAAGCAATTGCATCAGATAGAACTGGAGGAGACAGAGTGGGCCACAGAGAGATGTCACACCAGCCAGTAAGCGAGAGAGGGAGAGGCTGAGTGATACACAAGGGAGAGAGTACCAAACAGTAGCATGTCTGGATGGACGCTGTGCAAAGAGCAAGGTCACAAAACACAATTGCATTGTGTTTCACTCAGGCTGAAACCTGAGCAGCTCCAACCTGTCCTACCATGGTGTCTTCTAGAGCAGCCAGATAGAAAGTTCCTGTTCACTACCCTCTACTAAGCCTCACAGGCAATGGACTCTATACAAGATTGCGTTTTGTCTCAGTCTAAATGAGGCTATAATATATCATATGCCCATTCATGTTTCAGAGGTGTCAGCTAATTTCAACTGAGAAGCATAAGAAATTTGCCATGAAATATACTGTAACACATAAGCAGCTGTTGGAAGGTAGTACATCTAATCTAATCTAGTACATTGGTCGGCTCACACCCTAAATCTTTCAGACCTAGCAGTTAAAGGAGCCCGAACAGAGACATTTTGGAGGTTTTCCTCTGACAAAATAGGAGAGCACATCACAAGTTGAAGTAACTCAAGAAAATATATAAAAAAGAGTGAAAGGTTTTGCCACAAAAAGTAAAAGTACCCATAGTATTAAACATGATTATCAATATAATGGTCAATTTAAAATGCTTGTAAATTGTCCACATTATTCTAACTTCCTTATACTTAAACTTCATATTGATATTGAATTGAATTCTTTCAAAAGTTTAATACAGAGTCAAAACCTCTTAGTCACTCAGTCACAGTTAACTACAGTGTAACTGTTACAGAAAGCAAGTCTGCTCAGTCAAATGACATGCAGGCATTTTCTCCATTGATACATGAAAGCAATTCAATTCCTTATTCAACCCGTTGGATTAAGCCACAGCTGAGTCAATATGGAGGTGTACATTATTCATGTCACACAGCAATCCCCATTGAGAGTGTATTACATGGTTTGACTTGCAATAGGATTTTCTGCAGAAAAAGAAAGCACAGGGAGGTTTTCTAGCACATTTTGAGAACTGGATATACGTATAACCCTTCAACTCCCAAGCAGATGGATAGCATACAAGAAAAGCAGCAGCACTTTTTGTGAAACAGGCTTACACAGTTAAACACGCCACAAATGCAACATAAACAAAATGCCTAATATCTTGTGTGCATGATGACCCTTCTTCCATAATGCTGTTTCTGTAGTCAGACCCTGCTTTTATTGTAAACTCCAGCAAAGTCTGTCCCGGTGCTCTATTCTAAATAACTTCATAGGCAGTTTCCATGGTACAGAGCCCTGCTTTGTCCCCACCCAGCTTGATGTCCCAGACTTGACCTACTAAACCTTAATTCACAACAAATATGTTTTGTGCTTGTATTGTCCAATAAATAAAAAATCCGGTTGCCTGTTCAGAAAATGACTCAATCCTTTTATCTGCTGTTTTTTTTAAATTAAATTCAAAGTGTAGTTATGTCGTCGCACAACAGAGGCTTTTGTATGAGTGATTCCAGGGGGGATACTAATCTCTTGCTCTCTCTCTCTCTCTCCCCCTATTCTCTTTCTCTCTCTTCCCACTACTGCATTGATGCTGTTACCTCCCTCAGTGGTGATGTCACCGGCTCAGTGGAGCCTCAGCATCCTTGCCAAAGACAGGGAGACAACAGAGCCATTTTGACCGCTAAGAGTGTGGAGGAGCAAGCAGCCACCTTTCTGGGTTCCCAGTACCAGGCGAAGCAGGGTAGAGGGGGTATTAGGGCGCTGCCTCTGGGTACTTCAGCCTCGGGTCTCCCAGCTTTCATGGACAGGAGAGGAGAGAGGAGAGGCTGCTAGCAGGGCAGTATCAGACCTGCAGGAGGACCCTGGAGACCAGACGAGCTGGAAGTCGGGAGCTGATAAGAAGAAAGAGCATAACAAAACCTGCTTCTTAAATAGCAGCAAGGCGTTAGAGACACTACTGAGGTAGGATTCCTCTTTTTTTTGTTTCCGTTGTTCCGGCTGATAATGCAGCTTTAATGAGACAGTATTTATTTAGCGTTGATTCTCTTGGGATGGGATTGGCATAGGGTGCGGCCATTGAAGAGGCTGTCAACAGACCCTCCGACAATGTTTGAGGGATAGAAAAGAGGGGAAAGGAAATGTCAATAAAGCTGCTTGGTTGGTAAAGGTCATGTGTTATTATATTGGGTTTATATTTAATTATATTTTAATTATGTGGGCTTTAGCAGGAGGACACGAATAGATGCCCTGTCATTGGAGGTAAACTACGAGGCGTGTTAATAAAAGACTCGCGATCCCTCATAATATTCGAAAAATATGCAATATTGTTTCTTTCCTTGTGTAATTATGTGATGATTGTATGATGTAGGCCAATACTGGCTGTTGTTTTCGGACGCTTTGCTATTACGCTAGAGACTTACCAAAACTATTTTCATTTTATTGAATAAGAATGTACAATTGATATCTAAGATAATTGAGATATCGTAACAACACATCAGCTTTTGTTTTTTACATTAGCTTTTGTCACCGGTAAAATGGTGGCCGCCCATCTGCATCCTCATCAGCTGATTGGTCTGAGCATCCGTGTGTGCTCTTCACTGGATTTCGGCCATGAACGGATGGATATTGTAATAAAGCAGATTTTATTTTGAAGAAGTTTAAACCCCCCCCCCAAAAAAACCACAAAGAGGTTGGACATAATCAAGATAGATAGACTAGGCATGGAGAATGTATCGTGACATATGTTGGCACAAAAGTGTGAATATGCGTGATAGCAGAGCAATCCGGACTGCATGCTGTGTATGTGGAGAGGGGAAGGGGAATGGGCAGGAGGGCAGCTTTCACCCCACCACACCACTCTCCTCTGCTTACTCATAACCAATTGTGACGACTGAATAATAAAATTCACAGATCAATTTCTCAATTTCAGAGCTTAGTCTATTGTTCAATCATAAGCTATGGTTTAATTTTGACATCATTTCAGATATTGTGATAATGCTCTGTTTCATCTAATGTGACCCTGAGCTTATTGTTACACCCCTACATGCTACTTACAAAGTTTCCTTACTGGCATACTGTTACCTACAGGATTTCATCCCTTGGTCCCTTCACCCCAAAAAGGAATGGATCTGTTCACTGTGCCAATAGCGAATGTACCAGGAAGCAGTGTGACACAGCAGTTTTACAAACACCTCATGATGACAACCCTTGAATTTATCTAGACTACAGTAGGACATATTGCAGGGTATATATAAGTCAAAGAAATTGTAATAGCCTAAAAATGATGTAGTCTACAGCTACCTAATATTCAGGCCCTAGGCAGAAATATAGCCTCATACGTAACGTTTTTGCTTTTGAGATTGTTGTCCAGTATGAAAAAATATTGTAATTTGATCGCCATATATGATGAGTCATGGTTGCACTGGATGACTTCACAAGACCTCCACTATAATCATACAGTGATGATATTGGCAGGATATCGTATTTTTATTAGTGATTATATGGTAGTTATCATATGGTGAGCATCTGAGCATCACCAGCTGTTCTGGTAACCAAGCTCCTGGATTCCCTCAGAGCCAAACCCTGGTTTTGTGGCTGGTTTCTGTGTTAGGAGGCCATTGTAATCCAGGGAAATAGTCTGACATTTAGCTGTTGCTGCACTTCTTTTGTTGCTGCTAGGCTTGTTATCCATCTCCCCTGACTGTAGCTGACCATGCATGGTCTTTTCATGTTATAGCTACACTCCTATTGTGCTGACCGCTTCGACCATGAGGCAAAACTTTTCTGCTTTTACAATTTTTTATACAAATAATACAAATGATACAATGAACATGACATGACATAACATGTGCCAAAACAGTGGCATAAGTCTATTATGTTATGTTCATGGGATAGGAAGTGATACTTACTGATAAAGGTTTAAGAATAGTATCAATTAGGATTTGCTCTCTGTTCCTCTCTACAGATCCTCAACTTGCAGGCCCTCTACCTGGGCATTGAAGAGGGCACCCCAAGGTGCTAGGAAGGCGGCACCATGGCAGGGGCCTCTGTGAAGGTGGCGGTGCGTGTCCGCCCCTTCAACTCAAGGGAGATTGGAAAGGATAGCAAATGTATCATTCAGATGTCTGGGAACACCACCAGTAAGTACTCCAGCCAGAGTTCGTAGAGTAGAGTATGAAACCGCAAACTAATTGTTTCAGCTTTTAATGTTTTTCATGTTCATGGGAATTTTATGGTGAAACACATCCATCCTGGTCATAATCTTGTTACACCACATAATCCTTTTTTCTTGGGTTTTCTATGCAAATCCTGGCTGACTAACAGCTGAAAAGTCTCTGACTGAATAGTGTTGTTTTGGTGGTTTACAGATTTTTGCACCTCATCATGCTACAGTCTTTCCCACTCCTCCACTCCTCCCCTTCCCCCCCGCTCCTCATGCCACTTGTATTTTTCAAAATCATGCAGTAGGCAGAGAAAGGTTCAAACTGAGGGTATCATGACCCTTTAGGATCTATCAAATTGTACACTGCCCCAGTTTCCCATTTGGAAAATTCATCAGGCCTGTGTGGGTTAAGGTTACAAAGGATACAAATACTTTTTTATTATTAGTTTCAATTCAGAATGAATTATGGATTGCAGGGAAAATTGTTACATGCTGCATGGGCAGCAAAAGTACAGCAACAGATTGGCAGCAGACACCTGGGCAGCAGGGTGGCAGTGATTAGCGAGGTTGTCCTTCAACTGGAAGGCCCGGGTTCCCCATGACAGCAAAGCATCCACCCTACTGAAGTGTCCTTGAGCAAGATACTGAATGCCCACCAGCTCCAGGGTGCTGCTCTGTAGCTGACCCTGACCTCTGACCTCTGACCTCCTGGTAGAGGGGGCTAAGTGGAAAGACACATTTCTCCTTTGGGAGATCAATGGAGTAATTAATAACAAACTTATTTTGAAAAATTACCTAATCAACACCTGCCCATGTAACAAAATGATTACTGATAGATACTTTACAAAATGTGATTAAGCTGTTCTAACGCGGTTAAATGTACCTTATCAATTTGCCAAAAAGTGTGGATTTCTTCCCACTAAAAGCAAAGCCTATTCCAAGACTTGTGAGATGAGTTGAAAAGTTATTTGGCATCAGCATTAGATTCAGAAAAGGCTTGTCGGGATAGGCCCTAATTTCCACAAAATGGAAGCCAATTAAAATAGATACCTTAACTTATATATTATTTGCCTCTTTTCTAATTCATACTGTTTAGTGGGGCTATATGGCAATTACAGTTGTAGTATGAGATTGGAAATCTGAATAAAGACGACACCATGTTCAGCTTCTTCACAAGATTGACAGCGGTCTAATTACTCCATGCAGGTAATTAGACACTACACTACAGAGAAAATATCAAATTGAAATCACATGCAATCTCTTGATGTTAACTATATAATAACCATGCAATAAGAGGAGTGGACATAGTCTCCAGCAAATTCCACCTTACATGAATTGGGGCTGGAATAGTGATTTATTGATGTGGCAGTCAGAGTAAGCCATAATTTAAGATGGATTATTATATAATTCTATGATTACTTGTTCAATTCAAAACTCTGTGAATAGAAAATTGTGAGTGCCACCCAATGTTACAGTACAATTTGGAATGATCTTCCCCCTATGAAATAATATATACAAACATTTAAGAGTGTTAGATATTTGTGAAATATATAAACTCGCCTGTATGGCCTACTGTATTTCCTTTTGTGGCAATATGTTGTGCAGCTTGTAAGCATGCACTAGAGGCTTAGTAGCTTAGACGACCCTGCATTCCTTGGAATACAGTGTATGGAGAGAGGAACCGAGTCGAGAGGAGACTGGAAAGACACTTGATATCTAGTCTGCCTAGCAAGGTAAAGCCATTTGTCAATAATGGATGAGGCTTCCTGAAATATTTACAGTTTGGCCTAATTTAGCCATCTCCCCCTCCTTCCTCATGTCATGGGTGACGAGAGACAACAAGCTAGGTCGGCTTTTTTGGACCGTCATTTTGTAACTATGGCCATTGTTGTTGTATGCTGTGATGCAGTTCCCTGGATGCACTGTCTCTGTCTATCTACGTGTAGAGTATGTTATCTATCCATCGATAAAATCCTTTTAAATTGGACTTAAATTACAATCTTGAACAGTAAATGAAATGTTCCTTTTTTAAATCAGTCCCTCAAGGATTTTGCAGCATCTGTGATTGTAACCAAAATTTGCTCACACCTACGTACTGCGGTGTCCTGGCACAGAATCCTTCCTCTGTCTCCAGAGCGGATGATGGGTATTTTGCTGTCAGCATTGTCTCCTTTAGCAATGTAAACTTAGATCAAAGACCGTCCACTGGGAATGTTTTGGCAGTATGGAATGCCCTTGGGAAGTATCCTGTTTAAATGAATCCCTGAAAGCAATTTCTAAACACACAAAGCCAAGATCACAGTTTTAATCACAGACAAAACATGTTATTTGAGTGTTTCTAAGTTGAAAACGTGTCAATTTTACTGCCATGCTAGCATAATAGTAGCAGGCATGATGCTACACTGTTAAACTCTTTGCCATCCCAATATGTTCATTCATACTGTTCATTCATTGCATTATTATCTCATTTTAAACAGTCTTTATTTAGAGACCTCTTCCCCTTGGAGACCTAAACCCCTTGGAGAAGTCAACATAGTAATATTGCGATAGGCGCTGTACTGTTCTCATGCACCAGAATGCATTATGCCACGACCAGGCTGTGAAAGCACATACTACTGATTACTCTACTTGAAGAGTTGACAATAATGTGCAAATAACTTTCAGCATGAGATTAACTACATGATTTCACTAGCTATTTCTCATTTATATATTACTGTGAAATCAGACATGGTGATGGGTTCTAATGTTAGCAACACCAAAAAAGTGACTGTTGCCGTGATAAAATGTAGCCTAATGATCTCGTCAGACCTGCAATTGGAGTTCTTGCACTTGATTCCAACAAAAAAATATATCTTCTGCTAGATCGTAGACGCTTTGCATTTAAATTTACAGGGAGGGGAAAATAAAATAAGCTGATAGAAAGTAGATCACAGTGGCTGAGGAACATCGAGTCAGTGGTTGCTGTTACTTTGAAGAAAATACATTTAAAGGTTTTAGTTGTGCCTATGACACAATTCTACTTAATCAATCTAAATTAAATTTCAAAGAATAAATCAAGTTTACCATTACATCAGCAGTATTAGAAAACTCATCCTTGGTCAGCACACACAGACACACAAAGATACTCTCAGTTAGACAGCAGTGCTTTTCAGCAGAGCAGATTGTTCTCTTTCATACAGAGTCAATGGCTCTGGATGTGGACTAGGATGCGAGCAGACTGATGAAAAAGCCCAGTGGTAGCAGTGTCTGGAGGGGGTATAAATGGCCCCTTGTTTTTTTTTTATAGTCTGGTCCGCTTTGTGCTCTGTGACACCCATACATGCATCAGTAGCCTAGTTCCCACAAAGCAGGAGAATGGCAACGATCTTTGGACACAGCTTGTCTGAGAGATCTTCCCTGCTACTCCACGCCAACCTTGATTAAGATGCAGGACACAGACCTGAAGGAATCACAGGCCTCTCTTTAGGGGGCTACTGGATGGAAATACTTAAATGAATAGTTCTATATTCATTGTGGAGGGATTAGTGAATTCAGGATGAATGGATTCAAGAAATGTCACTGCGGTACTTACTCAAAATATCTCTTGGTACACTTTACCATCAGCTGTCTTCACGTTATCACAACAAGCTGTTAATGTCAGTCCTATGTATGGGAAAAAACTTAAGATTTGTGGTTCATAAGTGAGCTTGATAAAGTTAGGTACTAATGCAGAGCAGAGCAGCTGGCTATACACCACCCAAGCCCAGTCCCACTGCTGAACATAGTGTCTATGTTAGAACCCAGGCTGTCCTCCAATCTCCATCAGTGGGTTTACACCCCCTCTGCCAGACCTGCTGACGCAGCCACATTTCCTGTCCTATTGACTGGGGCAGGTCACCCGTGACAGTCTGACCAGCATCACTCAGTCACGATTACGGAGTCCCCAACAGCCATGGTAGCTGAAAACACCACAGCATGACTGAAATTAAACCACGGCAGATAATCATGCTTAACTACAATTAATGCTGTGAGGTGTGTGTTTGGATGACACCGTTGACGTGTTGACGAGGTAAAGGCACACACTGCCTGGAGAAAGCTGCCACCTCGGCACAGATGAGCTGCTATTATACCCTGTCTAATTAAGTTTGCCCTCCATAACATGACATCCAGACCTGGCATCATCCATAAAATCAACACCTCGCGATTAACAAGCGTTTCCATCGTAAAAAGGAGCAGACAGACTGAAACGGGGCTATGATGAAGACTGGAGACGTGCTCTGTGTGCTCAATACACCGCTCAAGCTGGTCTCAGGTGGAGATTGATCTCATGCGTAAGCAGCGAGCGCCGAGAGCGTCAGCCTAGCCGCTGAATGTGATTTAAATACCCAGCCCTGCCTTGTTTCTCATTGTGGGTCTCATCTACTCTGCCAATCACTGCCACTCTAAAGTAATTGCTTTATCTGAAAGCAAAGCACTTCTATTTCCGGAGGGCTTGTATGAATCATAACACAATCAGAGATGAGTAAGCAAAGACAAGATGTCACGCTGTAGAGACACTGGGTCTGGGGAACAGTGAGATCTTGATTACTTTTTGGGATTTCGCGTGTGAGAGGTTTGGTAAGGTAATCCATTTTTCTTTTAACCTGTGGCTTTCTACTGTGTAATAGAATAAGTCAAGATTTTGAGTAGAGCTTGGAAGCAGAGGCAACCTTGCTGTGATAAAATACTCAAGCTGCGTCACAGGTACTGGCCCAGGTCAGCTGCTCTTTAATTGCCCAGAAAACCAACCCATTCCATCTCTGTTTCCAGTACGAGGCAACTCAAGACCTTTTGAGCCCTTCATACACCACTAGACTGATAGACAGATTATATATTTCTATTGGGTAACCCTGTTATTTAACCTATTATTTAAAGGTGCAATAAGTAAGATTCTGACTGTATGATTGTTGAGGCAATTGTAAAGCTCATTGCAAAGCTCATAGCTCATTACCAGCATATATGAGCAATATGGCTTTGTAATGGCCACCATAAATGCCAAGACGAGAGGTTGTAAAAGAGGACAAGGGTGAAACATGAGAATAATAATGTCTCTCCATGCAGTACATGCCTATTATTACACCTAGCATAATGTTTTCAAACTGCCTGTGAGGGTGAACAGGAAGACATCACTGCACACAAATGTAATTAGTGGAGCGACTCTGATAATTGCTAACCATAAATTGATGAATCCTCACTGTCCCTTCAATACCGAGCAGATCTTTAGATCTAACTGGATTAGCTCCGGAGTAAATCAATACACTGATTTATTGAGAGTGATATGTTACAATACTGTAGAAAGGTCATTTGTGACAGGAGACGATGCTGGGAAATGAGCAGATTTGCTATTTAAAAAGAGGCACCGTATGGAAAACGTCTATAGCTGATTTGCAAAACTCGGTAGTTGCTGTGCTTAAAAGCCAACCTGATGTACTTATGAAGATTATAGATGATGACAAGCATCCCCACTACACGTGTAGATGGAAGAGAGTACTGTGTGTAAGCTATAGTGCATTTATGTTGATATCTGGCTGTCTTCCAGTGATGGAGTACTCGGATACATCATGCCTGGTAAAAGAGGTCTCATCTCTTTGTCATGGTGATGCATGGGCCTGAAACCCTAAACCCAAGTCAGCCACACTGGCCTATATTCCACAATTGGAAACACAGTGGCTGTGTAGAGGGGAAATGACAGTGTGTACACTCGCTTAAGAGTGTACTTAGCCCAGGGCTTTTTCTTGGTGCTATCGACCGCATCTCTGCATTAGGAGAGAAAATGGTGTCTGGAGCTCTGGGAGGCAGGAAGAGGCTTTTTCACCGTTGGCACAGTCAGGCTACACAAGATGTTTTGCTACACAGGCTACCTGATGCTGCAGTAGTCATACAAATCCACCTTGATAGTATTCATTCATATCGCTACACTTTGGACTGAGTTGGCTAAAACTAACGGAATGGGCATGTCAATATTCAGGTGTGTTTGAATCCTGTACGTGAGGATTGGATTGAAAACCTGCCTGTCACTGCTGGTCTGCAACAGGAGCAAGGCACAGGCAACGGGGCTGATTAATAGGTGTCATCAGGGACAAAAGAGTCTCTTCAATTGTCTGTGTCTGAGATTGTTCCTTCAACTGCCCAGTGTTAGCACATACAATTATAAAATGGCTCCCAAAAATATAAGAATGAGAGGAATTATACCATGCCATAATTTTGGGGCAGAGTTTTTCTGCAAAAGCCTGATTGCTGTTGCTATATGTTGATTCTTCTATGGATACAATTTATTTTTCTTCTTTATATTTTTTATATATATTTTCTGCATATTTTCTATGGCATTTTGTGTTCACCTCTCTGCCAGTTTCATCGTTATCCAGTTAGTCTGCACAGAGCCAGGGAGTGGTCTTTTCTGATGGGAGGTTAGATCCTGCACAGCATCCTTTAATATTTAGTGCAAGTTAATTTGACATATTTCAACAAATGAGTTTATGAGTGAGTGAGTTTTTGAAATTTGTTTAATTGGTTTACTGGTGAATACAACTTTGAAGGATCTACATTTTTGCTGCCAGTTGCTCAATGTGCGTGGTGAATGACTCAGAGAATGAAAGTCACCTCTCTGTCATCACATAAATGGAGATTAAATCTACAGGAAGTTCTGCTTACCAATGAGGTAGATTAGTGCCAATTTAAATAAATGAAAAATACATTATACATACATTATTCAGCTTTTTAGGGTGTGACTCAGACACTCTCTGTAGCCTAGTAGGCTATGTAAGCCTAGATTTCATGAAATTATAATACACGCTTCACGCAACCTACAGCCAAAATCAAGAGAGTTTTTACTGTTCAACCCAACAACCACGGACATTCCTGAAATCCTGATTTTAATTGAAGCATCATATTGTCAGTAATACAAAAACAAACATTAATATTTCTGTTCTTTCTTACTGGGTTATTTTGTGTATGTGCCTGTGCTGTCTAGTTGCAGTGATATCACAGTGTGAAAAGTACATTTGCTTGAGTCATGATACCTTACCTTACCTTAGTATTTGGTCTTATTAGATCTGAACAGAAACCAGACTACTTATTGGTTAGACTGGGAACCTCTGTGAGATAGATAAATGAACCCCAGCTTTTCCCTTTAAGTGTCCCAAACCTCAAACCTCATTCAGTCTAACTAGTATGGTGTGTAATGTGGACAGCCTGTTCCTGTGTGTCTTGTTTGTGTAGATAGATAGATGATAGAAGTTTTAATGGTTGATGCTGGATTTAAGTCATAATGGTTGTTGGTTGACAGCTGCAGTTTTTCCACGATGAATAGACATGAAAGACATATACTTGTAGAACATGTATTGGCTTCCTCTACTGGCAGCATAGGTGTAGGTTTGGGGGGAGACAGGAGGGACCTATTCCCCCTCAGTATTAGGATATGGATGGATGGTCTCCCTCAATTATTTGTCTCAAATGCATATAATGTATTTTTATTCACTCTGCTGTTTTAGAAGCATAGTTGAGTTTTACTGAAGCACAGTTTGTGATTGGCTTTGGTCACAAGCCCTTTAAAAGAGAACCCCTTCTCGTAGTTGTTTGAAACTCATTTTAATGCCTTAAATGCATTTTGACAACAAATTAGACTGCAGTGTTTCATATTTTGATTCATGTTTGCCCTTCACATCATGGGTTCAGTTTAGCAATGGACCAAAAAGGTACAGGCCCAGTGACAAAAGATGCAACTCTGTATCTAGTTTTCTGACAGTTTCCTACACATTTCCTCATGTAAATATATGTTTTGTTTAAATATTGCTGGTGAAGTGAGGAAAAGTTGAGTTGCATTTAGGCTAATACAATGCCCGTCGTATATCATTGTGATTGACTGCCCAGAGTTTGAGCCAGTGCCCCCCTCACCACCCCCCAAACCCAAGTTGAAGTGAAACTTCACAACAAAACAAAACTAACTAGCTGGTTTAAAGCTGTATGCAACAAGCTCTAAAATGAAACTTCCACAGTCTAGGCAAAGTTTAAATTCTATGATTTAACACTTTGTACACTAACATCTCAATATTCATAAAAACAAGCAACCGATGGCATCAGATATACTCAGTTTACATTAAAATCTCTGAAAAGTCTAATGAGTTTCTAGTCCCAATACCTCCATTGTTCAGTATTGACGATTACCATTTATTATGCTCTAGTGCAGAAGCCCAAAAGCTAAGCATCTCTAATAGTGCAGAAGGTAGGGGTGACTTAGGCCTTCCCAGCTCTATTAGCACGACACTGATCCCAGCTCAGATCCAGTTTCACATAGGCAGCTCTCACCCTTCCCCTGACCCATGTTTCTTGTTCTATCTTTCAGCCATCATCAACCCCAAGCAGCCCAAAGAGAACAAGAGCTTCAACTTTGATTACTCCTACTGGTCACACACCTCGGTAACTCTTTCTGCACTCCCACAGCTTAAACGTTGCTGCTGTCCGGCATACACAGACACCCCAACGAAGGCACCCACACACTACACATGCACGTACTGTATGCGCATGCACACACTCATGCACATACATAAACATAAAAAGAACAGCACACAGAACACAACACCAATCTTTTGACATTTCTGTGGATGTTGATGTGAAAGACAGTTCAACAATAAATACTTTTTGTCGTGTTTATCAGTTTCATTGTAAATTTGAAGGTTTACGTTGCTTATTATGACCTCTCTCCACAGCCCGAGGACATCAACTATGCCTCTCAGATGCAGGTGTTCAAAGACATCGGAGAGGAAATGTTGCTGCACGCCTTCGAGGGCTACAACGTCTGCATCTTTGCTTATGGTCAGACGGGTTCTGGCAAGTCCTACACCATGATGGGGAAACAGGATGTCAAGGATCAACAAGGAATCATCCCCCTGGTAGAGACCATACCTTCTTATGTTTGCTTGACCAAAGCAGTGTACTACAAAACAGTGTAACTGATGATGAGCCAAAAGGAGAACGGAATAATGAATTTCTCAAATGTAACAATTTTGAAAATAACATTCAACTTATTTTTCTCCTACCAGCTGTGTGAAGATCTCTTCACCAAGATCAACGACAGCAATAACGACAACAGCATGTCCTACTCTGTGGAGGTAAGCTTGGAAGCCCTTTGTCATTGGCCTTCCTGTTTGTTTACCTGAACTGGTTGTCCGTTTTGAATGTTCAAGCTAACATTACGAATCTGTTCAGGTAAGCTACATGGAAATCTACTGTGAGCGTGTGCGGGACTTGCTGAACCCTAAAAACAAAGGGCACCTGCGTGTGCGAGAGCATCCTCTGATGGGACCTTATGTGGAGGACCTATCCAAGCTGGCTGTCACCTCCTACAACGACATCCAGGACCTGATGGACTCCGGCAACAAGGCCAGGTAATGGAGCCATTTTACTCTGCTTTCACCAGAGGGTCTGGTGATCTACAGGCTTACAGTAGCGTGCATGCATGGCCGTGAATGAATGGATTAATTAATGACCCATTTTTTGTTCTTGCCAAGGAATTTACTGCATGAGAAAACTCAAAATCAAGTACAAAAATAGATGCGATCTACAATGAGTGAAATACATCAAAGACGTACATCAAACATGACAAATACATCAAAGACGTTTTAGGTATTGAATATCACAATCAGTTTTGTTCAGTGAATGAGTTCCTCAGACCTGCAATAGCAGTAACATAACCGTTCATGCTGCACTGACATGATAAGAAACGTTTCCTTGTTGTAGCTTGCTACTCACTGCTGCACAAACTGATCCTCACTACAAATGATCTTATTGTCTTATGTATGTGATGTGTGTATGTATGTGACAGGTTTTTATTATGGCTGATTATGGAGTACATTAGTTGTCATGGGGCTTTCCCCCTCACCCCACTACAGAAGGTGTATTTCACTCTTATTACATCATGTGTTGTTGAAATGATGGTTCATTCTCTCTACAGGACTGTGGCTGCCACCAACATGAATGAGTCAAGCAGTCGCTCGCATGCTGTCTTTAACATCATCTTCACACAGAAACGTCACGATGCTGAGACTGACAACACCATGGAGAAGGTAGTGGGGCACATTGCTATTGCTTATCCGTGAGCTTTCATTGATTTCTTGAAGGTCCCATTGATAATGTGACATGTGACGAGATTTTTCTGATGAAATCTATTATTGGAATGAAGATGAATGGCTTCAGCTTATTTTGTTGTCATGAATTGCAGCTTTACTTATTGAACTGTACTTGTAATTGTTCTGTCGCAGGTCAGCAAAATCAGCCTGGTGGATTTGGCTGGGAGTGAGAGGGCAGATTCTACAGGAGCCAGAGGGACCAGGCTTAAGGTGAGAAATGTTTCCGTCCTCTGCATTTTGTATTTTGAAAACAGCTTTGCTTGCCTATAGGGGAAACAATGACTATGTTTTTGTGCATATTGAAGCAACATACTACATGTTTAGCTTCAATGCTCAATGCTCTGCCTCTTGCCCTATCACAGGAAGGAGCAAATATCAACAAATCTCTGACAACGTTGGGGAAAGTTATCTCTGCTTTGGCAGAGGTATGGAGATCTTTCTTCTCAGTATTTCTGTATACTGTTTCATATATGATAAAGTAGAATTTGTTTAAGATAACCATGTTAATATTGTTGTCTACTTCACCCTAGGATTCTGGACCAAATAAGGTAATTTGTTCACAGATTTTTCAACATATTTGTTTATTTTGTTGTTATTATTATTATTTCTCTTAGCCATAATGGAGATACATGCACTGACAGTCGTCTTAATTTGTGTTTGCATTTTACACACAGAATAAAAAGAAGAAGAAAGTAGAGAGCTTCATTCCCTACAGAGATTCAGTCTTGACCTGGCTATTGAGAGAAAATCTGGGTATGAACACAGTATTTATCTATTTGACAGGCTGGCTGTTCCTTTAGTTTTCTGCCAAGTGAGTCCAATGTGTTCCAGTAACCCTCCTCTCTACCTCATCTCAGGGGGGAATTCTCGTACTGCTATGGTGGCTGCCCTAAGTCCAGCGGACATCAACTACGATGAGACCCTCAGCACACTCAGGTAGAGCACTGAGAGCAGCCAACACACGTTCTGCTGTGTCTTTTCCCGCGGCATGTGGCATCGAAGGACACTGAAGCCACTGAGACCACCGTGTAGCGTAACAACAAATTCTGGTGTCCATCAGTTTCACTCTTCAAACATCCTTCAGAAGTTGCAGCTGCAGTATTAGGCTGCAGAATTGTGTAGTGATGTACAGATCGGATGCTGCGTGTATGTGTGGTGGTGGGGGAGGGTGTGTGTGTGTGTGTGTGTGTGTCCATGTGTGTATTGCTCTCTCCACCCTCGCATGTGTCAAGATGCTGATATATTCCTCTACAGGTATGCAGACCGCGCCAAACAGATCCGCTGTAATGCTGTCATCAATGAGGACCCCAACAACCGGCTGGTGCGCGAGCTGAAGGAGGAGGTGTTTCGTCTCAAAGACCTCCTCTACGCCCAGGGCCTGGGTGACATCATTGAGAGTAAGGGATTTTCCATCGGGCTATTAGGGCTGTCTCTAGTTATCACTGTAAAAACTTTTAATGGTTTTGTGTAGAGACCCCTTCTCTAACAGTGGTGCACACTATTCACAATCACCCTCACAGCATTTCTCACAGGCACTGCGCTTTTATTCTCCATATTCTCACAAGTAACGTGTGTTAAAGTTAACCTTCTCAAACCCATTGTCCTGGCTGAACCTGTGACTGATTCAGTGACAACTTTGGTCAAAGGGAGATATGATCAGAAATGAAGACACATGGCAATGCATTACACGCCAAGAGCATCAGAACTCAATTGATCAATTGATTATTGCCCTTGCCCTTATGTTGACTGCAACGCTCAGGTGTTCAGCAGACAGCAGTGAAATGATCGGATCTAAATGTGTTACCCTGTCTCTTTTTTTCCTTTCTCTCTGTCTCTCTATCATTCTTTATCTTCTCTTAGCGTATCGGGTGTCTGATCCTGCGATAGCCGGTTTGAAATGTGTGTTCAATGGCTCTTGCTTTTGCTCTTGTTGCAGCTTAGCACCACCAGCGCTTGTTACAGTACATAGTAGCTTTACTGTGTTCTCTGCAGCACCACAATATCACAAGTAATTGATTGATCAGATTGGTTTGCATCATCAAAAATGATTTCTATTGAAATGGAAGTAGCTAATGTTAATGCAGTATAGGTACCACCTGGGCCTGGTTTGAAGGTAATTTATAGGCTTTATCATATTGGCTCTAATTGGATATTTCTTGGCAATATGTGCCATGCCCTGGTGCTGTAGAGATTTGTGTTTGATTTTGTAGCTTTGGCATTGGTTGGATGAACTTTGGCATTGTTCATAGAGCAACTGGCAACAAAACAAAACAATACAATACCTACAGTTCTGCACCTTAATGAGATATTTTGTGTATCACAGATCATCACAGATCACCAGATGATTGTGAATGAGAGACTGTAGCCTAACAGCTGCTCCCATTCCTCTGGCAGGGTCTGTCTGTGACACCAAGCTCTATCGCCTCCTGTTGGCTGCTAGCAACCAAAGAGAAAGGGTAAAAACATAGCATGATGATGCAGCCTTCAATGAGAACAGTCACTGGTACAAAACTCTCCCAGGTTATCCATAAATTGTTATAGTCTTTCCATAATACATGACGTTATTAACTTCACCGTGAAGGAGACATTATGTGATCCATCTTGGCACACAACAGAGTCCAGACAGATGGGTGTGAAACAGTCTCCCGTTTTATTGCTCTGTGTTGCCATAGCAGCAGCAGCAGGGTTGATATTCTTTATATTTTATAATGTAACGTAGATCTCAGCAGTGCTGAGTGACAAAATCTTAAGCGGAAAAAAAGGAGTATGACATAAAACCAACTAGTTCGCCAGAATATTTTGATGACTAAACGATACACTAATGATTATCAAATAATTAGCTTTTCTAATCTAAAGGTTTCTGTTGGTTATCCATATAAATCTTCCACCCTGCCAGAGAAATGGATTTCCTAGGAGCTCAATGAGTCAGCTTGTAGATGTAATCTGAACTGGAAGTGCTGGCTTCCTAGTGCTCTCTCCAGGAAGCAGACCCCTTATATCAATGAGTCATAGTGTGCTTGCGCATAGTGTTTGTATTTTGGATATTTGATGATTCAATTCTTATTTACTCTAAAACTACTTGATTGACAACAGGCAATAGACTCTTAATCCTCTCGTAGGTTCCTTCTGAGGTGGCAGTATATGTGAGACAGTGTTACCTTTTCTGATTTTGAATCGAATGTTACTACATACAGCGCTTTGCTTGAAGTTTGTATATAATAGCTGCATTTTGTTTTAGTCCTCTAGTGGCTGGATGCCCCCATTGTTGCATCTTTTAAGTTGGTCCTCTTTGCGTGTGGCTTTCAGCTGGTGCTGTCTACCCTCTGTACTCGCAGTTACAGCTTCTCTCTGTAAATCAGATTTGTTTCAAGCTACATTATCTTTCTCCTTTTCTATTTTCCCTTCTCTTCTTCTCCTTATCTGTCTGCTTTTCTCCATTTCTTTCCTCCCTATCCCTGGCTTCCCCTTCCTGTATACTCCTCGTGCCCCTTCCCATCCCGACAGACCTATCCGATCACAAGAACAATAACAATAAAGGCCAAGCTGTGAATCAAAGGGGTGATCTCTCCACAGTGACCAATGCCATGACGGGGATGAGTCCCTCCCCGTCTCTCTCGGCCCTGTCCAGCCGTGCCGGATCCATCGCCAGTCTCCACGACCGCATCATGTTCAGCCCAGGCAGTGAGGAGGCCATCGAGAGGCTGAAGGTGAAAGCTGGAAGGCAGCACTCTTTATACCCACACTCAGCTTTGACATACTGTAGTCGAATTAATATATTGGATATTCCCGATGACTTTTCATTACATATGGAACATCCATTAATTATATATCATATGGAAAATAACTGCTCACTGCTATTGACCAAGCATCATTACCTAGAACTGTTTACTATAACAATCACTCTCGTTTGAAATATCAGGAAACAGAGAAAATCATTGCTGAACTCAATGAGACTTGGGAAGAGAAACTTCGGCGAACAGAAGCCATTAGAATGGAAAGGTGAGATATGACTGTGTCTCTTTATCAGCGAGGAGGAATGTTTGATCACATCAGTGGTGTAAACTAGCAGGATGAGAGAGAGCCATATGCCCTGAGTGGAAATGAGTGTGGTTGGTGTCACAGCATTGTATGGTTTTCTACAGAGAGGCCTTGCTGGCAGAAATGGGCGTGGCAATGCGAGAAGACGGTGGAACTCTTGGTGTCTTCTCCCCTAAGAAGGTAAGAAGATATGAACCCCCCCTCCAAGAAATGTTCTTGGAGAATACGCACACACAATGCATTCAAAAGTAAGAATTACTCATTGAAAATGTTTGTTCATTTACTCCAAAGCCTTCAGATAACCCCAGAAAGCCCCAGGCTGTGTTTATTGACACAGTAGGGCTGTTCTCCCCCAATGAGGTTTGTAGTTCTGGAGTGCTAATGCTATATGCTATATCCTTCTCTGAGTGCACCTCCACACTCAACAGCAGCCTTCTTCTTCTTCTCTTCTTTCCTGTTCTGTTTCTGTAAGAGTACAATACAGAATGCCACCATCAATACCGGGTATATTTAATCACATTAGATGATCTCTGTCTGACTCCTTAGTCACAGGCTATAGCCTCTCACCATTGCTCTCATATAGACTTCAACGCCATCAGTCGAGGGTTTCTCCTTTTCATTAAGTGTTATCTTAAATCTACTCCAAACACACCCTTGCTGTGCTGAAGGCAGCAAATGGTGTAAACATGGGAAAAAAGACAATAGTGGTGCCCCCATTTCAGTGATTTGTAGCTGTTTGCCTACAGGCCAATGGTGTCTGACAGAGACTACATTAAACACACTGACTCTGTATGATGCTGTGAAGCTGCGGGGAGTGAATTTGTCTGCATGGTTTTAACTATTGCTGATGATCCTACTGAGTGAACTGAATTCATTTTTCTCACTGACAGAGATTTGCTTTTGAAAACTACGGCGTACAGAGTATATGTTATATTGTAAATAACATATGGAAATGATATTCTGTCCATGCATTTTACTCATCAAATTGCTACAAACACTAAATCATTCCTTTTCTGCATTAGACTCCTCATCTGGTGAACCTCAATGAGGATCCACTGATGTCTGAGTGCCTGCTCTACTATATTAAAGATGGAATCACCAGGTCAGAGATTTTCATATTTGTTGACTCTGAAATCTGAAGGCTGCTGCAACAGTACTGGATTGGTTTATGTTTTGATTTATTGCTTGAAATTGCTTGATTCTTGACATAATGGTATTTCCCTCTATCTGGCTCCTGCAGCAGTTTGTCGTGACATCACATTGTCCCTTTGTTTACAGGGTGGGTCGAGTAGATGCCAGCAGTCGTCAGGACATAGTCCTCAGTGGACACTTCATAAAGGATGAGCACTGCACCTTTACCAGCTCTACTGGTCCCATGGGGGAAGGTGAGCTATCTTTTTGTAGCTGTCAGAGGTTAAAGTTGACAGAAAGGAAGTGAAGCCTCATATTTTACCCTCTGTCCCAGCAGCTGTCATACTAGAGCCCTGTGAAGGAGCTGAGACTTATGTCAACGGAAAGAGAGTGACAGAACCCACAGTCCTTAAATCAGGTGAATTACCTCTGCTGCTCTATTGCCATACATTTCACTCCCTGTTCCTTTTGCAGAACCTAGCAGTTATATTTGTCATCTCTCAAGGCATGGCATACATGTATATATTGCTTATATTGTTGGATATATTTCCATACATTCAGATTTTTGATGCCTGTCTCTGGACCTACGCTTGTAGGAAATCGCATCATCCTGGGGAAGAGCCATGTGTTCCGGTTCAATCACCCTGAGCAGGCCAGGGCTGAGAGGGAGAGGACCCCCTGTGCTGAAACCCCTGCTGAGCCTGTGGACTGGGCCTTTGCCCAGAGAGAGCTGCTGGACAAACAGGGCATTGACATGAAACAGGAAATGGACCAGAGGTAATAGGGGGAAATAGCAAGGACACCAATGAACCTTCAAGAACCGGAATAAGAAAGGCTTCAACTGAAGATAGAGGAGAGGACTTAGCCAACAACATATCATAGAAGAGAAGATAGAGGGGGGGGTATAGAAGGTGGGGAGGAGAGGAGGGTTATATTAATCCAGGCACAATCTGAGGCTCAACAGCTGTCGCATCATACAAACCCACAGCACCGTGACGAGTGACCCCTTTAAAATCGATAGCACAGTAATTGCTATGCTGCTCCAGACACTTCAAGGCGCTGGAGTGAAAGCCAAAATAATGTTTACTTTGAGGTGGTGTGTCACATCTCTTTGGCCTTTTGTGTTGTTCATCTACGTTTATGTCTTCAGGCTGCAGGAGTTGGAGGACCAGTATCGCAAAGAAAGAGAGGAAACCCACAACCTTCTGGAGCAGCAAAGACTGGTAAGTTAATGGTTGTATTTTCAAATCTCATCGCCCAAAGACTGTAGGTTGTAGTCTTGTTTACATTCATCGTTAAAGACAGTAGAGGTTGTGTACTTTCAGGTGATGTAGAACATTCACAATCCAAAATGATGTCTAGAAGAGGTGATCCTCCCCCAGACAGTTTTTGATGTCTTGAAATATGTGATGATGATTTATATGTTTTCTCCATTTTCACTCTTTTGCAGTCACAAATCAGTAATAGGTGAAGCCTATATGACTGATATTGTAAAATCTTATGAAAGTCTTATGAAGTCTTTCTTTGCCAAATGTATACTTATACATTATATACAGTATATATTATCTGAAATGTAGATTTACATGCAGCAAAACATATTTTGAATGTGCTTTGACCCACTATTTCAGTTTATATTAATCATCCAGACAATTCACACGTCTGAATGACCTCTATTCCTGAAGGGTTTGTGGTATGGTCTTCTCATGGGTCCCACAATTTGTAGCCGTGCCCCTTTCTGGCAGTCTTTGGTGATTAATTAATCAACTATCTAGGATTATGAGAGCAAGCTGGAGGCTCTTCAGAAGCAGGTGGACCGCTATTACCCAGAAGCCCCTGAGGAAGAGGAGGAGCCGGACGAGGAAGGTACAGTTATTTATCGGGCACATTTATACAATTTGATGTTGTTGGTGAGCAAATCTTTGATTGTATGGTCATCTTGTATCGTCTTTGGCCCACAGTGCAATGGACAGAGAGGGAAACAGAGATGGCTGTGTGGAGCTTCCGTAAGTGGAGGTGCTACCAGTTCACTTCTCTCCGTGACCTGTTGTGGGGCAATGCTATCTTCCTCAAGGAGGCCAACGCCATTAGTGTGGAACTCAAGAAGAAGGTTCCAGAAGTTATTGTCCTCTAAACTCAATTATATCCACAGAACCATGATTGTCAATAATATGCAGCTCTGACCGGACCTTGTTCTGGATGTGCCCCTCCAGGTCCAGTTCCAGTTTGTGCTGCTGACAGACACTCTCTACTCCCCCCTGCCTCCAGACCTGCTGCCCCTAGAGGCAGCTAAGGACAGAGAGAAGCGACACTTCCCACGCACCATTGTAGCTGTGGAGGTGCAGGACCAGAAGAATGGAGCCACCCACTACTGGACATTAGAGAAACTAAGGTACAGGAACCTGCACTAGCTCTTTAGACTGCAGTGCTTTTAACAGTGATGATGATAATATATTGCCATGGCCTACCCAAATCCTTTCAATATAAGATAGACTAAATTAAAGTACTGTAAGATTTAGCCCCAAAACGTTCCCATTGACCTCATGATATGCATCTTTTTTCCTAATGGTTTTATGTGATAATTGTTGCTTCTCCTTGCAGGCAGAGGCTTGATCTCATGAGAGAGATGTATGACCGTGCTGCTGAAGTGCCCAACAATGCCACTGAGGACTGTGAAAATGTGATGACCGGAGGCGACCCCTTTTATGACCGCTTCCCCTGGTTCCGTCTGGTTGGCAGGTAAATGCCGACCAAGACCCTGTACATGGTCAGGGACAGGCAGCGATTAATCTCCCGTCCACACACTATAAACACCAAATCATAGATCCATAGCAGTGAGCAGAGCCAAACAGCCAAACTCACCAGCCTTGTTCAATTCATTTTAACTGGAAGATTTTATCACTTACTATACTGGAATAGGGTTCATATGTGTTGTCCTGACATAAGTCTTGAGTTGAAGCACATCACTACCGTTTTGTAGACCTGAGCCAAATCTTAACATTTAGTTTTAACTATTTTGTCAACTTTCTGATAAATTGATACATTTTATTGATAAATATATTGATAAATGAGGCCCCTTGTTCTTGTTCTTGCTTGCTCTTTAAAATTCTTTGATTATTTTTCTGAAAGCCAATGTGAATGTATTTCTGCTGAACATGGGCTACCAGGCTCCTGTGGTACCTGGTAGTAATTGACTTTTCTGGAAGGGTGTCTATTTGCCACAGGGTACCCATATCATATCCTTGGCCAATCGGCCTGACTGATTGGCATCCTGGTGGTTTGGCAAACTATGGCGTATACCATGCACTTGTGACATCGGTGGTTCAATCCTGCTCACGGCCTTTGTAACTTGTCTCGCACTCTCCCATCTGTCCTGTCTGTCACCACTATGTGTTTGCCACTAAACAGAACTGTCATAAAGATAGTTTACAAAAACCAGCTCATTTTGGGAGCCAGGTTTTCTCCAGAGGCCCAGTAAATCTGGTCCTCTTCCCCCCTTGGTTGAACAAGTGTGTGCTTTTATCCAATTGTACTAACCTAGTTCCCATGTCTCTGGCTGCACCAGCAACCCCATTTTCAAGACATGCATGAGCGAGCGCATGAGTGACCCTACCCCATCCCCGACCCCCTCCAACTCTGAAATTACTGAGCTGGCTGACTTGCGGCGGGAGGGGCGAGGGGAGGAGGAGGAGTTGGAGGAGTTGGAGGACCTGGAAGATGATATCTTTTTGGACGACCCGTGCTCGGAGCTCGGGGGAGAGGATGATGATGATGATGATGATGATGATGAGGGAGAGTTCTGCCGAGGCTCCAGCGAAGGCCAGGATCCCTTTTACGACCGCTCACCATTATTCAGTGTAGTGGGAAGGTTGGTGAGGTTTCAGGAGCATGCTGGTGGAGGAAACTAGCTCTTTCACGCTGAGACACAGAGTCTGCCTCCCTTAGTAGAGGTCAGCACAGATACAATGACATGCAGATACAATACACATCGCAGATACAAGAACATGTTATTACTAACGCACTTCTTTGCACAGAGACGAACGCCGGACTCTATTGGACTGTGTATGCACGGGTGACATGCACATGAAATCAAAGTAGCTGTAACACATCAGTGCTGGATTGTGGCTTGTTTACTAATGTGGCAACCACACTTCTTAGGTCCACATTGGCCTGCTTTTGGTTTTACAAATGTACATTTTCCTTGGGACTGTCTTGTCGGGGCTAGTAAACCATGGCTGTAACATGGATTTATTAGGGGTGACATCATTTCAGCTTGGTGGCTTCAATGGAAGGATGAGAAACAAACATTCCCTGTGTCTGATTATGAGCTATTAATTTTGTCCACATCCTAGACACTCCCTGCCTTTAAATTCTTGCTTAGCCGTCCAAGTCATGCTAGCTGCTCCAGTTACCATGCCCCGCCTCAGCTGTCACTGTCACAGTCTCACCAGATTTTGAAAAAATGTCATTACCAACAACTAGTCACACAATCCTGTCAAACCACGACACAGAATTTTTCATTATGCCTCTAAGTGCGACACTGAGGGCACACTGGTAGACATTTCTGGGCTTTTAGGTTTATCTTTATCCTTTCTGCACTCTACCTTTAATCTCATCAAATAAGACTCTTTTTTTGCTTACTGTCTTTGTATACACAACGTTAGGCTCAATGCTTATCCTTGATAGTTACAATTCTACCTTTTACATAAGTTCTTTGAATCAGGCTAGGGTGGGTCTGTTCATGTCACTTGCTTCGATAGAAATCCAAGCAATGTTGATGCTCAACGGCTGCTTGAGGTGTGTGTCTCACTTGTATGTATGTCTAAATGCAAAATAGTGGCTTTTAAACTGGAGACCATGTGCTAGCCAAAGCACTGACATGTCTCATGGAGTATATTGAGATCTGATTTAACACAGGAACCCACAGCTAAATGTTCTCGCCATGCTGTGAAACCTGAATAAGTATGGAAGAGTCTGGAAATTATTTATGTGAAACGGAAAACTGGTGTTCAAGGAAGACTCAAAATCTCAAGATGAAAGAGCTGGTTTCTACTGCAGCTGTCTCTTTTAGGCATGCCAGAGCACAAGTCTTTTAATTTTGACTTTTTTGTCAATTTTTACTTGAATACGTCTGATGAACTAGTGCCCCTCTTTTGCACAAATTAGCACTCCGACCCAGGAGGTGGGCTTTGATTTCTGATGTCATCCTTTGGTTTTTGGTGTAGCATACAATATGTCAAGCTGTTGGCAGTGTTTATTCAAGCTGAGCCATGTTCCGTATGATGATTTCTGTTCCATTTGCTTTTGATTCCTTTGAGTCAAGAAGCTGAAAGCATTTTTGTTCACCTTTTTGTCCTGAGCATGCCTTCTTTGCACCTCACCAATCTTGTCATAAGCCTTTCCCTTTTAACACTCTTCACCCTTAAATGTCTACCCCCATTGGCTCGTGGAAAATGTGGTCATTGACTGCAAGATCAAATATTATACAGTTTTGATAAACCAAGAAAGAGAAACAATCCTAATGAAGATGTTCCCACATTTATCTGGTCGAGTAATAGGTAATTGTCAAGTCTGTGTCACTACCACTGATAGGCTGAATGTTAGACTGAATGTTTTCAAATATAAGGCAAGTGCAAAATATTTGCAAGTGTGAGATGTTGTCCCTCTAGTGCTCAGTGTAGCACTATTTATTGGATATGTAGTGTAGCTACTCTGTAGTGCTGCTCACACAGGCACTTTCATGTTGTGAAAGTTAATCAGTCAGAGTACAAACATTACCAAGGAACACAAGGGAACATCATTTTCAGGGACGGACTACCATATTCATATGGAAAACATCAGTCAAATAAATGAAAGGCTTTTCAAGCATCTGTTCTCCAGCTTAGTATTGAGCTGGTGTCCCATGTTTGGTGATTACTTGAAGCATAGGTAGTTTCACCTTACACACATGCTCCTTAGCCTCACCAGGTTTTCATCAGCAAAACACAAAAGTTATGAAATACTGCATGTGACCCATAATTGTCCTAATAATATCATCATGAATAAATGTTGAGGAAAAGCCCCCTAAGAAGCGATAGTAAAGGGCAGCCATGGCCATCGCGTGAGCAGTCCCAGCTTTTGTTTGGTTGCTTTGCAGCTCTATGTTCTGTTCGTCCAGTCCAGTGATATTTTATCAAGTATGCGCCTTCTCCTTTGCCCTGTGTTGTTTTTAATCGTTTCCCATTTCTCTCTCTCTCTGTCTCCTTCAATCTGTCTTTTAATCTATTAAGGGCTTTTGTATATTTGAGTAACCTGCTGTACCCAGTTCCCCTGGTCCATCGTGTGGCCATTGTGAGTGAGAAGGGAGAAGTGAAGGGCTTCCTCAGAGTGGCGGTGCAGGCCATATCAGGTAAGGCCTGGATCATCAACCTCACTCTTGATAAGACAAAGGATAGGGAGGGATTGGAAGGACAGGCTATGTGTGACTTCTTGAGGAAGTGAAGTGAAGGTGCTTTGTGTTTCCCTCCAGCTGATGAGGAAGCGCCTGACTATGGCTCAGGAGTCAGGCAGTCAGGCACTGCCAAAATCTCATTCGAGGATCAGCAGTATGAAAAGGTAGGCCTAAAGAAAACCAATACGGGATTCAAACCACTTCCCCCACCCGTCTTCACTAACCACAGTCTGTGTTGCGCCTTGTTGTTTCAGTTCCAGTCAGAGACCTGCTCTGTAGGACTGTCCCGTACAGGGATTTCCCAGGAGGAGCTTCGCATCGTGGAGGGGGAGGGGCCGAACGCAGAGATGGGACCCTCAGCTGATGAAGTCAACAACAACACATGTGCGGGTAATTTTATTTTACGTGTGTGTGTGTGTGCACGTTTTCTGTGTATTGTGTGTGTGTACGGGTGTGTGTACGGGTGTGTGTTGTGTGCTAGCATTGAGCTGTAGCTGATTTGTATTATTATTCCCCACAGCTGATGCAGATGAGCTGGAGAACCCGCTGAAGGCCAATCAGGACGACCCGCTGGACAGAACACTGGAGCACCTCAGGATTGGTAGTGTTTTTACCTTCAGAGTGACTGTCCTGCAGGCGTCCAGCATCTCTGCAGAATATGCTGACATCTTCTGCCAGTTCAAGTAAGTATGTTTCTTCACAGCATTCCCATTGTATGCAGTTACTACTGTGTCTGCCAATACTAGGTTTTTCTTTTGAAATTTTTAAAATACTGTTATTTTATTTCAGTTTCATCCACCGCCACGATGAGGCCTTCTCCACCGAACCCCTAAAAAACACAGGCCGCGGCCCTCCTCTAGGCTTCTACCATGTACAGAATGTAAGAGATCCTGTACAATAATGTCATGGCTTGACAGGCTTTGGTGGGTCTTTAAGCTCTTAAATCATCTCTTTATTGCTTTTACAGATTGCTGTAGAAGTCACCAAATCCTTTGTTGAGTACATCAAGACCCAGCCGATTGTGTTCGAGGTGTTTGGGCACTACCAGAAACAGCCCTTTCCTCCACTCTGTAAAGATGTCATCAGGTACTGGTGCAACTCTGAAATCTATTGCTATAGCTAATATATAGTAATGGATTAGATATTGCTGAAGCATCATAAAATGACACATCATGATGTATTCTTCTTTCCACTACCAGTCCACTACGACCCTGCAGAAGACAGTTCCCAAGAGTGATGCCCCTGTCCAAACCAGGTAAATAAAGTTCCAATTTTGTAAGCAGAGTGAAAATATATACTATATTTACTATATTCTTATACTATGGTGGCACTTGGTTGAGTTATCTAGCTTGAATTCCACCATGCATTTTTGTTGCATAGTCTTTGAACTGGTCTACCTGTAAGTCATGTCACCTTAGCTTCATGTTGTTGGGTGTGAAGGAGCGGACTCTGAGACCACGCCGGACCAGGAGAAAGCACTGGAGCTGATCCGATACCTGGTCCCAGATGTGTTCAGTGGGGCACTGGTGGACTCGCTGTCAGGCCACGCTCTGTCTGCCGCTGGCTTGGCTGCTTCCTTCCTACTGGAAGGGGATGAGCGAGCTCAGTTGCCAGCTCCACCTATCTCTATCTGTTCAGTTATTAAAGCCCAGAAGCCGGGTTGGTTAATGATGTTAGATCCAAGAGAATCCCTGTAACAGAAAGTCTTTTTTATATCAGTTATTTAACTCAGCATGGCGTAAGGGATACTTTGCAAAGCAAAACGCCTGTTATGCCACACTGCATAGGACAGATTGGCACATGAACTACTAATGCAAAGAACAAAGGATGCTTTACTTTTTATACAGGGTTTATTTGTTATGACTCAGCAGAGTCATTGATTGATATGAATCTTCAATATAAAAGACTTGCAGAAATCAAATTAACTGATATAAAAAGAAAAAAACATCAGTTGCAGGATTCTACAGTTGGATTGGCTCTCTTTGTACTGTGTGTCTACTTGCGTGGTTGATTTTCCCTGCAGTTCCTCCTTTGAACGCCTCTTGAACTGATCATCGGGCTTTTCTGCTACAGTAGTGGTCATGAACAATATACTCTAGGATGGGAAGATTACGTTAAATAGACTATATACTGTATAGGTGGGTCATATAATACATTGGTGCTTGAGCTTGGGTCAAACTCAGTATTCTACTACTATAGATAATAAGTAAACACTGGTACTGTTAAAGGAGAGCACCACTCTGTTTAAGTTAGTGCATGTGCTTTTCTTCTTGCCAAGGACAGTTCAATCTATATTTGTGAATACAGGCAGCTCTCTTGCAAAGCTAGAAAAAACTGATATCTGTGATGTAAAACCTGACAGCATGATGTTTATTTGAGCTTTTCTGATTAAGTTAAATTCAGTGGTAATGAATCTGAGCCACAAAATATAAACCCTTGCAGTTACCTTTTCCATTCTCTCCAGCTTGTTGTCGGTGGTGCTGTACATCAGCATACATCACAGATTCAGGTGCATTTCTCTGTCATTTCTGACTGTAGGGGGCAGCAGTGACTATTTAATAATACGAAAGTGAACTGTCAAAGGGCATAAGGGAAAAAACTGAATTCCACAAATTGAGTGGTATTCCCCTTTAAGGGAGGACTACAGAGTTGTTGATAAACATGCTGGTAGAGAGGTCCTCCTTCCACAGGCCTGAGTGGTTCCTCTTTCTCCCTGCATCACTGGTTTCCTGTATTCTTCCCTTTCTCTTTCCTTTGTAGGGTTACAGCTGTTCACAGCTTCTCCCTGCTAGCCAGCAGTCTGCTGTCGACTTACCCTCACTCTTTCTTCCTGTCTGCCATGTCTGTCTCCAACACAGTACCTGCCACCAAGCTGACAACCTTGACCCGCCCCACGGCAGGGCCCTGCCACTGCAAGTATGATCTCATGGTATTCTTCGAGATCTGTGAGCTGGAGGCCAATGGAGAGTGAGTATCCTACTGTATGCCCCCCTAGCCAAGTGATCTCTGCATCCAGTGCTACAGTTCAGTTACACTTACTTCACAGATATTTGGAGTCCATTGGCTGAGCTTTCCATGAAATTAAATATTTGCGAAACAGATATCATGATCCTGCTACAAGTTGGACCAGACAAATCTCAACATCACCTTTCATAAATTTACCAGCACATGGTCAATGAAGGCTGAACTTTTGTCTGTCTGTGTCTTCTTAGCTACATCCCTGCAGTTGTGGACCACAGAGGAGGCATGCCTTGCCATGGTACATTCCTACTGCACCAGGTATGTCAGTCACACTCTGAGCAAACTGGTCGACCAGAGGGACACATGTTTAATATTCTGTAATGCTCTGAGCACAACCATATCTCTCTCTCTGTCTCTCTCTCTCTCTCCCTCCTCCACTTGACAGGGCCTCCAGAGAAGACTCACTGTCACTATTGTACATGAGACAGGAGGTGACATTGAATGGAAGGAAGTCCGTGAGCTTGTTGTAGGTAAGTTTGGTTTTGAGGTTTTCATAACCAGAAAAACAAGAACCAAGAAGGTGCGAGGGCATTGCACCGTCTATGAGCCTTCCTCACTCAGGTCTATGTGCTTTCTTAGGACGTCTCCGCAACACCCCAGAGGCTGATGAGACTATCATTGACCCCAATATTCTCTCTCTCAACATCTTGTCTGCTGGGTATGTCAGACCCATGCATGATGACAGGTATGTACTGGTGTAAACATTTGACAAAACCAATTGCTTTGTAATGGTGAGAGCTTTATAAATGAGGAACACCACCAGGCCAGCGCGTCTTTAGGATACGATACATGGATATGCTTGTTTATTTTAAGCTCTTGGCAGCTAGTTTTTTTGTTCTAGTGGTTTTGATTCTGTTTTAACGACAGTCTTGTCTCAGGATCCCACTCCGTAATACTACTGCTACTGTTGTTAAAGTGACAGCTCCTGCATTGGAGCTTGGCACACAGGCAAATGCATGGCACAATGAACCAGCTGTATGGGTCAGAAAAAAAGCATGACACAAGAAGCACAACTTGGATATTTTAACAAACCACAGCGATTTATTTTGTATTATTATTTTGGCTTGGGGTTTTAACACCCAAACATATGAATTTCCACTCTATTTACTTTGCATGAATCTAGTTTCAGTCTAGATGCAGGAGGTCACACATACAAGAAGAGTGACCATGAGCAAAACCAATGTAAATCAGAATTCTTCAGAGTAATGGCACTACAACGTTTTAAATTAAAACAGTCACATCAGTATTTAAGATTGTATGTATCCATGCTGGCTGTGCGACCCTCCGTGGTGTTGATCTGTGCTTTAAATGTTTGATTGTCATCATTGCACCTTCATGTTGCATCTCACCCAGTTAACCACCTCACCTCTTACCTGTCACTCGTCTACTAACCCCAGGACCTGCTGATAGATCTCAAACACCATGCCACTAATTTATGATCAAGCACCCTCGTTTTACTGAATCTCACTCACCTATACAGACCATACCATGCACATCAAGAAGTGTTAACACGTCATTATAAAATGAAAATTGCATGTCTCCACTGACTTATACAATGGCTGGTAGACATGTCAGTAGTATAGAATTACTAACAAACCTAAGTATCAATATTTGCGGTCACTACAATGTCATACATTGGACATACAACATTACATCATCACCCTATTGAGGTCCAGGACTAACCACTATAAAGTTACATTGGATATCAATGACTACTGTATGACTCTTTGACTCTTAGCTCTGCCTCACAGAGTGACTGTGGTGTTGCCCGTTGACTTCTTACTGGCCTGTTTGAAGCCCAGGAAGTGGTATTTTGGGTTTTACAGATTTATGTTACAGGACATATTGTCATTGGTAAGAACAGGACTACACAGCCCCCTCACATTCACTGAAATTCAAACAAATATCTTTCTCCTGACACAATTGTTTTGAGACATTAGAGGAAATTAAATAATGTGACTACAACTTGTTGTCGAAAAAAAATTGACTTTATATTTCTACATAGAAGATGGACCTTGGTCCCTTTGACTTATACTGAGGTGGGTGGAGTTTCAAGTTGTTCTGCAGCCAGCCAGTAGAGGTCAATAGAGGGACCATCCCTCCCAGCACTTCTGCGTTGGGATCTTGATCAGAACTCCTATATTGGTAACTGCAATCATATTAAATAGCTAGGTGTCCTTTCATGGAATATACAGTACTGTGTCATTTCAAAACCACTATTCACTGTGCATTGGCATGTCCCTTAACACCTAACCTCACTTACCACCAGTGTCACCATTATACAGTGGTGCCATAACTGTAGAATATTGGCATCATATATGTTTTTACAGTATATTTACATTGAAGCAGTGCATTAATGAATAACAGTGTTGCTCTCCTGTTGCTAAATGACCAAATAATTGTGTCACCCAACATATTAAATGCCTCCTATAAGGTCCAGCTGTGTTCAGATTTTTGCTCATTGACATGATTAATTTTTTGGCCTTCTGTCTTGGCTCATTGCTTAATCATGCTGCTTTCCAGTTCCCCTTCCCTCCCCTCTCCAAAAAGCCTAACCATACATTCCCTACACTTGGGTTTACAACTCTAAAGGAACCAAAGGCTCCAGGCAGCACTGTCCAGTGGCCCTGCTGGACCGGCCTCTGACCATGGTGCTACATTCTTAGGGCTCACAACCTTAGGGCTTACATGCTTGTCCTGTTATGGCCTCCAGGCCAGAGGACGGGGGTCAGCACCAGGTCAGGGTGTGGTCCAGCGTGGTCTCTGCTCAGTCTTGCAGAGGCTAACATCAAGGTATATATGGATGCTAACATGTTTCTCCCTCCAGTCCACTAACAGAATGTTGTTTTTTGTTTTTGCAGACAGTTTCTTGATTCGGACATGCCTAGGTATATTATTTTCCCTCTCCTCTCATGCTCTTGAGTTAGATAATAACTCTTATCATTTAAGGTTTTCTATACCCTGTCATTTCCAGTTAACCTCTAGTCATCTACAGTCAGTTCCTTTTCTCCCATTGTGCCATTTCTGTCTGTCACTCATCTAAGCCTTTTTGTTTCTCCCCTTCATAAGAAGTGAGGGATATGGCTCTGCATATCCCTTGTTTTCTTGCTGCATTGGATGTGTGTGTTTGAGCTGTTATGAGACTGAGGTTGATGGTTGTCAGGGACTGCATGGCTCGCTTTGCTTCATATGGACTGCCTTTGGCTGTGTCTCTGCTGGAGGTGTCGTGGGGCCAGTATCACACTTTCTGTTTCCACTTCAGCAATTGCTGCAGGAACTATCCATCAGGCAGATTTAAAAATGGTAGAATCAATCTTTGGTCATTCTTGTTTCCTCTTTACCATCCTCTAATATTGACCAGTGGCAGAGAATTTGGAAAATGTTGCTAGCATAATGAAAAATGCTGTGCCTTTCCCATGTGTTCATCTCTCCTAGTTGATCTTTGATAATTACAGATGCTATTTTACTCGCAGATTAATATGTGGTTCATTGTAAAAGGCAGATCATTTTATATGATTTGGAGCAATGGTTCTCAATCCTGGTCCTCGGCACCCAGAGCCCTACTGGTTTTCATTCTAGCTGTCTAATCAGGGATTATTTTACACCTGACATGCAAAGGGAATGCAATTACCGACCTGGTGGGACAGAAAACCAGCAGCACTCCCAAGCAAGTAGGTTTTATGAGTATGAGATGAAGCATGAGTGCTACTTGCCACAAGAGGGCAGCAGTGATTCATTACAACACATTTAGTTCATTTGGAATAACAAAGGGGCAGAAAGGCACCTTGTTTGTAGCAAAAACACTCATAAAATCTCATAAATTAAATGAAAAGAATCAAGTAATCATAATGCAGGTTGCCTTCTTTCCTTCCTCTTACTCTGTTATTTTCATAGTGTTGGCCAATGTAAGAATCATTGATATTTCCTTTGTGATTGCTATGTCATTGATTTGTATCCTTGGATACGGTACAGTCAGTGACCTCTCCTCCCAAAAGACAGAGTCCTTCCCGTCACAGCTCCAGAAAACAGGAACAGGGAACAGGAACACTAGTCATCCAGTATTACTCAAGTGCTGTTTGTACGGAACACATCATTTACAGTACCTTCTCTGGCAAGATGTTCAAGTCCAACCATTAAAATGTAATCCATGGAACTATTACCTCACCAGTAGCATTTTCCCCAAAATTGCTGCGATGTTGTGAACATTTTCATTTTACTTATACCTTAATGAAACCAAGCCAAACGGCAGAACCCAACGGTTCTTCACATGTTACGCCAGCAGCATGACTTAAAACCTGGCTTGTACATTTTTAGGAGGGTAGTAAAAAGAAAATAGAAGCACATGTAAACGTAGTGCAAAGAGGAAATTGCTTCCTTGTAGTGTGAGAGAACAGGCTTCTACCACAGACAGAGCAGTGTGTGTGTGTGTGTGTTTGTGTTTGTCTTATATGTGTGCATGTATGCTTTGTAAAGTAATTTGTTGAAAAGGAAAAGCCATCTCTCTGCTGAAGTATCCTCTTGACAGCCACAGAGCAGCGCTGAGCTCTCCTTACTATGGAGTCAACTCAGTACATTGCTTTCTTCTGGGTGACACATTGTTCACTTTCCCACAAGGTCACTTCAGTCCAAGGCCAATGGGCCCAACATCTGAACCTCATGAAGAGTCCATTCAGTCTGTTTTTATGACTTACAGAAACATTAGTTTCCTTTTACAATTCTTGCTTGGATTGTCTTTTTTAGATTTAAGGCCATACTGGGCTGCAGGCCAGAGGAATAGCCGGTTTCAATGTGTGATTATTCACTCAGGGGAAATGGGAAAATATTGTATGTTAACGTATGGGGTAAATCATAGAGGAGTAATAGATAGCAGTATTGTTTTGCTTGAGGAATGGTCATGTGTGCTATTTGACCTTTTCAATGGCAGAGGAGAATGGGAGATTGCATCAAGTGGATTACTATCTTCCACAGGATTGCTCAACTGCAAGATGTACTGTCCATGGTAGTGTTTACATAGGACATATTGCTGAAAAGATTGCATTATGAAAAAGCAGTTAAAAGGACAACACACCATCCCAGCCACAAAGCTCACAACCACAACATACTTCCTGACTCTCACCTTTTATTGCTTTGCTGGTTTCTTCTTTCTCACAGCATTTCCTTGGGAGTTGACCATAGGTATTTCACAGCCCTGTCCCTCAGTTTGTCTGTTAGTCTCTCATCCTCCTCCTTTTGTTCTGTACTAATATAGTCATCTCAGCTCTTCTTGCTTTTCCGTAGTGTTTTGTACAAAGCAGAACATCAACTCAGGTGGTCTGTTGCATGCAAACCATTTCATTATCACTTTTGTTGTATTGACAACTATCCACCACAGGGTCTACATACTGTAAATTGATTGTATGAACTATTTCCAAATCATGGCATTATGTTCTCATGTATGTATAATGAAACTATAGTGCACATCTTTCTGTATGTGAAGTGTTGGCTGGGTTTCCAGTAGTATGTAAGAGTCGTGGTTAGGTTGAGGGGCTTCAGCATGAGGCTTGATTGCTAATTTATTTTCTTGGCCTCCTCTTCCATTGACCTTTTCAGGACCTTCTACCGTTTTGAGGCAGCCTGGGATAGCTCCATGCACAACTCCCTGCTACTAAACCGAGTCACCCCATATGGGGAGAAGATCTACATGACCCTATCAGCTTACCTGGAGGTACAAGGCCTGCATTTGTGGGAGGCAGAGCTAAGCCTCTTGGGCCTTAAATAGCTCTTGCAGCATCTGAGGCAATGTGTGAAGCTCTGTAGAGGGATGATGTTGAAAATCCCTCCTCTTTTATCAATTGCAGATGGAGAACTGCACCCAGCCCACAGTCATAACCAAAGATCTCTGTATGGTATTTTACTCCCGAGACACCAAGCTGCCTGCCTCCCGCTCTATCCGCAACCTTTTTGGCACTGGAAGCCTGAGAGCAGCAGAGGGGTGAGTTTTAAATTTCAAACCATGAAGACATTACCATACAGTACATGCATCCTTTCTATTTTCATGGGGCTCTGTCCTTTTTCTAGAAACCGTATCACGGGAGTGTACGAGGTCAGCCTATGTCACCTGGCAGATGCAGGAAGCCCAGGTAATTGTCAAGACAAAGTCAGCATTTAGATGTGCACCTCAACCTGTCTCTACTCTCTGGGACACTCATCCTCCACTTATCCCACCCCAGGTATGCAGAGGAGACGCAGGCGGGTGCTGGACACCTCAGTGGCCTACGTCCGTGGGGAGGAGAACTTGGCTGGGTGGAGGCCCCGTAGTGACAGCCTCATTCTGGACCACCAGTGGGAGCTGGAGAAGCTCAGCCTTCTGCAAGATGTGAGGGGCATAAGCTACTTATCGTTTATAGCACCGCATAACACCTGTAGACAGATGGTTGACAGATGGTTGCTGTGTTTTCCCTTTTCTCTCAGGTGGAGAAGACCAGACACTACCTCCTGTTGAGGGAGAAACTGGAGTCTACCCTGCTGATGGGCCAGGAGTCACTGCTGTCCTGTGTGACAGAGGAGCTGAGTGATTCCCCTCAGCCCTCTGAGGTCAGCCAGGACCTCGGCCCCAGCTCTGACATCCCCAGTGAGAGGCAGATGGAGTTAGCTGCCAAGGTCAGCCATCATCACTTACTGGATACTGAATTTCAGCTTTGAAATATGTTGCTCTTATGCACTCACTGCTAAGATCTGATCTGTAATGTCACACATCAAGTGGATGTTAAACTGTGTAGTCTGTTATGGCATCACAGATCAGAGTTTATTTCTCTACATTTCTAACTTTGGAAGAGACATCTGAAGCTCTGCCTGTCGTTTTTACACTCAGTGTTTGCGGCTGCTCACTCATTCCTTCAACCGAGAGTACAGCCATGTGTGTGTCAGCGCCAGCGAGAGCAAGGTAACGCTTGACAGGCCTGAATTTGTATTTGATAATTGCTTTCTCTAGTTTTTCCACCAAGTTTGAGCCAATATGTGTGTGTGAGTTACAGCTCTCACAGATGTCTGTCACAATGCTGAGGGACTCCACCTCAGCCTCTGCCCTCAACACAATCACACCCTCCTCAACATGCCCTTCCCTGGTGGAGGGTAGCTACAGCAGTGCTGAACTCAGGTCAGTTCAGAGACATACCTGTATGTGTAATGTAATAATTGCCATAATTTTTCTAATACTGTATATAATAGCCTTCATTATGAGGCAGCAAGGATTAGACAAATAATAACTAAAACGTCTTATATATATGTATATTCCTTACTTTTGAATAATATGTATGGATTAGATAGTGAGATTACATGAAGCAAAGTTTTTTATTTTTGTACCCCAGACCCCCTACGCCTCGCTCCCGTGCCGTCAGCCCCAATCCTGACTCCCAGCCCGATGGAGAGGCCAAGACATCCCCCAATGGAGCCCCTGAGCCCAGGCCTAGATCCCGCAAATTTGTTCCTGATATCCAGGAGATCCGAGTCAGGTGAGTGAGCTCCACGGGCCTGTTAACTTGAAAAGAAAAATCACTTTTGGCTCATAAAATGTGTTGCAATTTCTAATCTGATGCTCCGTCACTATCTTGACAGCCCCATTGTATCAAAGAAGGGCTACTTGCATTTCTTGGAGCCGCACACCAATGGATGGGTGAAGCGCTTTGTAGTGGTGCGCCGGCCATACGTCTACATCTACAACACAGAGAGAGACACTGTAGAGCGGGCTATCCTCAACCTCTCCTCCGCCCAAGTGGAGTACAGTGAGGACCAGCAGGCCATGCTGAAGGTTAGTGATTCACTCCCCAAAATACTCTCTTCCCATCTTCTTCTCGGTCAAATCTGCTGGTATCCCATAATAAGCTTTTATTTTTTTCCGCGTTCTCAATAGACCCCGAACACATTTGCTGTGTGTACAGAACATCGTGGGATATTGCTTCAGGCCAACAACGACAAAGAGATGCATGATTGGCTGTATGCGTTTAACCCTCTCCTTGCTGGAACTATCAGGTAAAATGCCAACTCATCTATGATACAAGATGTTATCATCCTCAGGTAAAAGTGACAAGGAACTAATAAATCTATCCTGCATGAATGCATTTTCTCTCTATCTCTCAGGTCAAAGCTTTCAAGAAGAAGAGCTGGACAGATGAGGATGTAAAACAAGACTGAACAAATCTCATGAGAGAAAGTTGAACACAGAGCCTAACCTGTATATAGATCCCTGTCCTTATACCTTACCCCTGTGCTGAGACCCCTCCCCACCCCCACTATCACCACCAACCATCCTTTCCCTGCACAGTCACAGTTTATCACTAGTGCTCTCAAGACTCAAAGCCCGCATTTTGTGTCAGGCCTTTTTCTGCGCTGTGAGTCTCATAGTCTGAGGAACCTCTTCAAAAGTTGTCACTGTACTGTACTGGAATTTACTCATAGCTGGGGGATTGGAGAAAATGGAGGAAGTAGCAACAATTTCTTATTTCAGATTACATATGTATGGTAATGTAGTTGTTGTCAGTGACACATTGAGCCTTACACATTTATTCCTTAAAAAATACAGTGACGGTAATAGTTACCTAAAGCTGCCATGTCAGTGAGGATCACATTACTACATTTACATCTCAGCTGTCAGTAAATAGACAAAAGTTCAGATTCTTCTCTATTAACTCTACAACTATATACAATGTTTAAACTGGTTTGCATACAGAGTAAAACTAAAATATACATAGTTGCTGATAAGAAAAAAAGTTGAGTATCTGTCTTTAGAACATTTCTCTTTTCCTTCTGGTTCAGCCGTGGGGGCTGAATAGTTCTTTGTGAATTCTGACACCGTATAATCTTCCTATTATCCCTAAAAGTTCTCAGAAATCTTAGCACACACAGTCCGGCAAGAGAAAGCGAATGGCACTCAAAAAACAATACATGTTCCTCTGGTGTTTTGATGAATCCATATTGTTTTAGCTACATGTAGGAGCTTTAAGGGTATCTACTGTCACAGATTAAAAAATCAACCATCATCACAATAATCCTCCCAAATTTAATCTCATTCTCTACCTGAATTTTATTTGTATTAAAATGTGAAATATTTAGATATTTAACAGCTTTATTATTTATTTCTGCATGTATTTATTTACAAAGACATTTATATTTCTAAAGTAGTAGTACGGTGCAATTTCTGCACACTGCACTTTTTAATATGAGTTCCTTAAATGTTTTGATAATATAACCTTGTCCCCATGCAGTTAATGCTATTTAAACAATTTAATAACATTATGATAAACATTGGCCAGTGTCTTTGTGCTGAAGATTACTTGAATTATACTATCCCTTTTAAGATTAGGATAGTCATACCTGACCTTCAACCCAACTCACGTACATTACATCTGACATGGTAAATAAATTGTTAGGTAGAGAATATTGCTCACGGTGGTCTGTGCATCATCAGCTGCACAAAGCTACCTTGTAGAACGAACAGCAGTATGTAAACTGTTCTTTGTTTGTAAGGCAGAATAAGAAACTGGTTTTCTGAATGATATGTATATTAAGTATGTGTAGTGCCTCTCTTTTCAACCATACTGTACAGTATGTCTCTGCACCAGTTGCTTTGAATCTGCATCCTTCATGCTGCTATAATGTTATTCTGCAAGTGTCTGCAAATCATATTGAAATGGCTGTCCTGCTTGTCATCATCATCCATTAATGTTTCTGACAAATATGCAAAGGTTTCATTTATGTTCATGTTACATTCCTAATGTGGCAGTGAGTATTCAAAACATATTGATACTTCATCACTATCATGTCAGCCTTAGAAGTGTATGGCTATATTTGTCAAACAAATGAATATGCTTTCAAGGGAAAAATCAGCTTGGTTGGCAGCGTCAAACTGCAAGTTGCAAAGACTATAGTTAGTTTTTTGACCTCTTAACACCGTCAGCCAAAATTGCTACAGAACATTCATGCATTATAGGGATGACAATTTAAATCTGAAGCTGAATTTGGTCACATAATACCATAAAGATAAAGGTTGTGAGTTAATTTTGGCATTGGATTCATGAGCGTGCCTCAGGTCAGCCAACCTAGAGAGCATGCTCAACAACAGTACCAATAATGACAGTGCACTTACAGGATGGAAGCACTGCTGAATCTCACAAATCAAAACAACCACACTATAACAATATCTCAAAGTATGCATTATTACTCAAAAAGGCACAAATTAACTCAATTTTCTCTGTACTGCACAGTAAATCTAGATGGGAGACTGTTTCAATTGTTTACTTCAATATGTTGTTTCTGTTGCTGCTGATGTAATCCGGTACCTTGCTCTACAAAAAGCATATCTCCCTGGATTATAAAGTATTGTGTGTGTGTGTGTGTGTGTGTGTTTGTTGTTATACTTTGTGGGCATCTGATGAAGTCATCCAAGTTTTTAAGCAATTTTACAGCGCTCCATGTATTTGGCATTTTATCAAAGAGCAAAATGTGTGTTAATATCTTGCTTTTGTTGTGCACTTAAACACAATTAAGAGTCCAGGTGATCAATGTTGTGATCAAAGTCTATCACAGAGATTCTTGGCAGCGATTGCAGTTGTATGATTGGCCAGCTATGTCATCATCATAGAGGGAATACCCTGCTGTACTGTACACAACACTGTGTCAAACACTGTCTGATTTCCTTAAAGACCCAATCCGTTATCAAAGCACCATATGTGGGCCCAAGATTACTCCAAAACAGTTTTATATTTAATTGAGTCTGACCTTTATACTGAAATTCTTTTTCTTCTTATTACGGATTGGGCCTTTTAACGTGTGTCACATTTGTCTAAATCAGCCAATCAAGGTCTTGTTGGTGCAACACCAGTTTCACACTGAATGTAAATTAATATTTCAAAATACTTATTCTACTGCAGTGATTGTGAGGACCTATCTACTGGTGTCACTTTCTGGTTCCTTATTGATTGTAGGTAGGCGATTTTCAGGGAGCCATATGGTGGATGTGGGACATACCTGTATTAATCCATCCAATGATGTTTCGGAGGAGATAGGCCCAATTACACATCACATCTTGTATACAGTGATGCTGTAGGTCATGTTACTGTCACACACTTCCACTCTTATTTCAATATCTAGCCACACCTTCCTTCACCATCATGGTCTGACAGACTTCACAAAACAGGCTTTTTTTGAATCTATCCCCCTTTAATGAACATCATTTACATTTTTGTGCTTCCACATCTAATCAGAATTTATTATTTTTCCGCAGCATCAAGCTGCACCAATACATTTTTATTTTTTTCTCTTCATATTATTTTGCATTGTATATAAACCTGATTGCTGTGAACAGTGTATTATAAAATTGCACCCATTTTCGAAATCTTAAATGGGCAGTAGTTCAGTGTCTCTATTTGAGTGTTGGAGTTAAGCGTCAAATGTTTGTGTACACTAAACACATTGTCATATATTAAATAAACATGGAAATTATGCAACACAAACTGATCTACTAGTCCTATTTGTAGAATCGACTGCACGTGTAGCAATTAACACTGTAGCTTTTGTGTTTGGTGCCCATGCCTCTATTTTGCAGAACCAAACCAATAAATAGCCATAAATCAATACATCAATTAATATCTGGCCCTGATCAGACTTGGATTGGAGGACATGTGCTTTTTTCCAACCCAATATCCACCTGGTCCTTTGGCCGTAAATCAACAATGCTGTACTAAACGACGACGACTTTGCCCAAAATTTGGTAGATGTAGTTTCTATACTGCCGTTTCTGTGGACGTTTGCGGGGGGCACATTTCTAAAAATATTAAGTCTAAATTGCGTTTTTTCCCAGAGAACTGAGCCCCGCATTTTGACCTCATTCTTGGACTCCTCTGGTCTCAGGTCGAAGAACCATGTGTTACAAAACCATTATCTTTTAACATTAAGTTGTGGCAATTTAGAAACATATGTTCAACAACAATAACAATATGAGCTATTGCTTTGTCTGCATTATAAACACAAGTTAATAACCATAGGTGAAAAAACTCAATGTATTACATTGAATCATCTTCTGATGCAAGTGAAGAGTAATAAAATGAGCGTTGAAGCAAGGCTTCCTGGTTGCCATGTCCGCATATTCCAAGCGTCTTTGGGATCGTAAAACATGCCGCACACTTAACATGATCTTGAATATAATAATTACTTATGTAGTACTAATTACTTTGCGGGACATCGCTCAATTTGCCTCCTTTGCCCATGCATCCCTCAACTAGGGGAAGTGGCCCACATTTTAATCAGTCACAATAAATCAGAAATTCAAACCTTGGATTTCAGTGTATAAAGTAGTTACATGAAATAGACAGTTTATCATGCCTGCGCAATAGATTTTGTCTAACTGCAATTATAGATGAAAATCAAACAAGTAGAGTCGCTTGCTTTGAGCTTCTCTTGGTAGCTTAAATTGCATGTTCCACTTTACGATATTTGGCAACCCTGTGGATCCGCGCATCATCCAGCATGTACGTCATCTACCACACTAGCTAGCTGATGATTGACACAAATAGCTTAACTCTCCAGAGCATCTTCGCATCACTTTACAAGGTCAGAGTCGTTATACAGCAATAAAGCCAAGAGATCCAGCCTGCCGTCGCAAAACAGAGAAAAAAAACGTTTGACTTAAACGTAATGTTGACAGGAGATTAACGTTAACTAATCTTGTTAGCCGGCGTTAGTTAGCAATACAGGAAGGAAACTGTAGGAAACTCAGCCTGGTAGACATTGTCAGAGATGAGTCTGGTTGTCTTTAATGTTACATGTGCGAGTTACTCAAATCTCCCATATGGGCATTGATCAAATAAAGCCCATCAATCAACCGTTGAGCATGGCCAGTACCAGGAAGCTTCACTTTAGCTAACAATGACAGCTGGGTAAACACATGTCATGCCTGCTGCAGACAGACCTGACGTGGACATGAGCGTTGGGACAAGTTTTTACCATGTTTTGCAGTGCTACCAATATGTACTGTCCTTTTATATCGTTTAAGTGAGACGCCCAGCTTGAAGAGAATCATAAATTACTTGAGAATTGTGGAGCAAACATTCAGTTGTGAGAAAAAGTTTGTGAACCCTAGGGAGTGGGCATACAGTACTTAATCTGTCTGACTGTAGGCTGATGGAGGTTCAAGTCTATAATGTAAATGCTTTTGTAGCCTTATGAGCCTCAACAGCGCTTCTCTGGAGGTCCTCTGAAATTTCTAATAACTGGGGCATATTCCACTTCAACAGATGGAGCGCAGACTCTGTTGGTCACCATCACCAAACTTTGTGGGGTTTTTATATGACAGGACACCTCTAACCCACACCTGAATGTCATCTCATTGATTGGATCAGCTGACTTCAATTAACCCTTTTCACAGAAGTCATTATCCTAGAGGGTCACATACTTTTTCCAGCATAGGCTGTTAATGTTTAAACAATATGTTGAATAAAAGCTTATTTTTTGTGTGTTATTTGTTAAATCACATTGTGTTTATCTGTTGTTATGACTTGTTATGAAGACCATATTATAGGAGACATTTATGCAGGAATGCAGGTAATTCAAAAGGGTCCACAAACTTTTTCTCGCAACTGTAGCTGCTACAGGAAACTGCAAAGGCTGAACTCTTACCAGTGTCTCTGCCTTGAGCTGCACCGCCACCTACTCTGCTTTGTTGATCAAAGCTTTCTTGTTTTGGCGTGTAATCATTGAATTAAACAATGCCCTGTGTATAAGCTCCTAATGACCCCATTTCTCTCTAAATTTCTCTACATGTTCTTAACAAAGTTTACAAAGTGTCTTATTTCTCCTAGGTCATTATGGCTAATCAACCTGATGACGTCGCCTTGCTAAAGGGCCACACATTTGTCGGCCGTACCTTCTTTCATGATTCAGAGATGAATGTAGACAGGTAGGGAGTTTTAATTGGATTGAAAACTTGGTATCATCAGTAGTAGATAGTAAATACATAGCATGAAAAATGAGTTTGACTTTTAACTCAGGAAAGTCCTTTGTGCTACATACTGGAAAAATATCAGAGTTCACACATACATACTTCAGATAAGCAGTGAGAGAACTGCAACATCCTGTAATCATTGTGTGCTATCTACCTGGTCAGCTTATTTGTAGATGGTCAGTTGTTAGTAAATGGTCAGGACCTCTTTTTTTTTAGTTAGTGATCATCTGGAGACTCCACCACATAGGCTATTCTTCATTTGGTGTATGTTTATAGCAGGTAGGCTACGTTTTTTCTCCACTCTATGTTTTATAATATAGGATCTACATGGACTACAATGCCACTACCCCCCTGGAACCAGAGGTGATCCAGGCAGTTTCTGAAGCCCTACAGGAAGCGTGGGGAAACCCTAGTAGCAACTATGTAGCAGGTGAATAAAAATGTAATCCTGCATCAAAATGCTATTGAATTGACATTTTACTTGCAATAGGAAATGAAAAGCAAGTTACGTAACAGGACAGGTGATGTAATTTCTTGATTATTAGTGGGCTATGTTGTTGTTTGTTTGTTGTTACATAAGTTGATTAGAGCCATATTTATCTCACCTTTTCAGTACCCAACCACGTAATGTTGTTCTCAGAATGCAAATATTACTCCATATCAACAAACAAACATATTTTGCTATACTTCTTATTACTGTATGAAACATATTTTATTTCTAGGTGCCAATGCCAAGGCAATCATTAAGCAATCCAGAGAGAATGTAGCGAGAATGGTTGGAGGTAAAGCAGAGGACATTGTTTTCACTTCAGGTGGAACAGAGGTAAGCATCAGTCTTGGTACATTATTGTGCACTAGTTTGGAAAAGCCACAACATGGGGCTAATCCTGTGAGGACATCCTATTATTAAAGTGCTTCTGGAAACACCAGTGTTTAGAGTTGAAGCTAACCTTCTTTCAGGCCAATAACCTGGTGCTTCACACTGCCATGGAGCACTTCACGAGGAGCTGCAGCACTACAGAGCGAGAGAAGAGGAATTACCACAATGGAAACGTTGGCCTTCCTCACATTATCATCTCTAACGTGGAGCATGACTCAGTCAAACTGGCAGTTGAACATCTACACAAAGACGGCAAGGCAGGTGGGAGAACCTGCTACACACCCAGTTTTTATTTAGACGAATCCCAAGATTTCTTGTTTCATTCTTCAACTACTAACAGAAATAGCCTGTTTTAGTTTTCACTGTCTTGACTTGGCTCTTTATTGAACGTTGTCTCAATGATCAACTATGTTTTTGTCACAGATGTGACATTTGTGCCTGTTTCCAAGGTGACAGCCCGTGTGGAGGTGGAGGACGTCATTGCTGCGGTGCGTCCCACTACTTGTCTCATCTCCATCATGCTGGCCAACAATGAGACAGGAGTCCTTATGGTAAGAGAAGATAGAGGCTTGGAAAGCTGAAGGCTTCTTTCTTGTCCACCTGTTCCGGCATCTTTTTCACAATACCTCTGGATTTGGTGTCCTTAAATTTGAGATTTGTTAACAAGTGGAAAAATTGGAGTGTGTGAGCACATTTACAGCATGAATAGATTCTTGAATGCAACTCCTGGCTAAAACAAATTAGCAACATTTAAACAAACTCACTTTCTGTGTAGCTCTATGTATGTGGCCCCCAGTATATTGAAATACCTTTCTCTTTTTTAGCCAGTCCAAGAGATCTGCCAGAGAATAAAATCTCTTAACAAGCAGCATCAGCAACCCAGAATCCTCCTCCATACTGATGCCGCCCAGGCTTTGGGGAAAATACGAGTAGATGCCTGTGACCTGGGAGTGGATTACCTTACCATTGTAGGACACAAGGTCAGGACTTTGTTATTCTAAAATAGCATGTTTTGCCATTACATGATTTGAAAAATAGGAAAAACCTGTTTTTCTTTTTTACATTTGTAGTTCTATGCACCCCGGATTGGTGCCTTGTATGTGAATGGCCCTGGAACAAGAACGCCATTGTACCCAATGCTATTTGGAGGAGGACAGGAGAGGAACTTTAGACCAGGGTAATGTAATTGTCAATCAACTACCATGCATGTATGAAACGATTACAGAAATCCAGATGTAGATATTAGGGTCTCATTTATCTTTTTTGAATATTACAGCACTGAGAACACACCAATGATTGCCGGTCTGGGAAAGGTAGATCTCCTGCTTCATGTGCTTATTATTGCAATTGTTAATGGAAATGTTTTCAAAAGTAGTATGTTGATATCTAAACAAAAGCTGGTTACACTGAATGATGTTTCACTCCAAATTAAAGTTTCTCTTTTCATCATTTAACTATTAAACATTTGAGTGGAAAAATTACATCTTTGCAGTTTGGTTCAGATTTTGAATAATTCACTTTAAACCCCTTTAGGCCTCACTAGAAGAGTTTAAGACATTGATAAATACAAATGGTATTGATTTTGTAACTTATTCAATTTAGTCACCAAAACTGTCATTTTATTAGCCATTTAATAGTTATTGATTTATCATGTGATTATTAGGCTGCAGAGCTGGTGACCTCCAATCTGTCAGATTATGAGAGTCATATGAAAAGTACCAGACTTTACCTGGAAGAACGACTAAGGGTACGTCAGTTTCCTTTTCTAGAGTGAGAACAAACTCACAAGAAAGTTTTAACAATGTTATTGATTTACAGTATGATTGCGGTTCATGGGCCTTCTTGTTGCGGTCTTGAATTTAGAAATGATTACCTGAGATGACCCTGTTGCTTACAGTACAGCTATATATATATACATTTAGTAGTTAATCATCAGTATGCTTGCATTTTTAGGCTGTCTTTGGGGAGAAGATCCACTTCAACAGCCATTTCCCTGGCTCTGATATCCTTCCTAACACATGTAACGTGTCCATTATGGGCCCAAGATTACAAGGTGACGTCATGACTCGCTTCCTTCTCTGTGCTTCGTCTGTTTTGCCCTGCCACTTTGTGTCCTCTAACCCTACACCTATGCTTGTCAGAGGCAGGTCATGACCTGCACTGGGCTATTTGTAAACTACAAAGGCTTTAAATGATTAATCTCTCTCTGCTGCTTTAGGCCGGAAGGTATTGTCCAACTGTATGAGGTTGTTGGCCAGTGTTGGTGCTGCCTGCCACTCAGACAGTGGAGACAGGTAACGAGTGCCTCTCTCTCACCTATTGTGTCTTTGTCAAGGGCCAAAATCTATCAGTGAATAAGTTACATGGCTACTCTGTGCTGTGTCTGTCCATCAGGCCTTCCCATATCCTTCTGAGCTGTGGCATTCCCTCAGAGGTGGCAGCTAATGCCTTGCGGTTGAGTGTGGGTAGGGGTACATCAAAAGCAGATGTGGATGCAGTGGTGGAGGCCTTGAGAGACACTGTACAACACCTGGAAGAAATGGACTGATGGCCCCCATGGACTGAAACTAAAGTTATGGGTCAAACATGTATATAGAGAAGTAAGACTGCATCATCTGTGTTTGTTGTTAGTTATTAATAATCTAAAATGGTTTAAATGATTGTTTATATAAATAACATGCTAAGTGCTAAATGTTGGGGCAGGGTGTGGGTTTAAAAGTGACTTATTCCTAAGTAATTCATGTACTTAACTCAAACGTGGAAGTGACTTGTAGAGTGATGGTTATGGAGGGATGGATCGCTTTACTCTGCTGAAAGACCATCATCAGCTTCCATCACAACCTCATATGAGAAGCTAATCAGCTAATCGGCTCTTCTGGAGCCGGGGAAACATGTTGTTGAAATAAAATATTTACATACATTTTAAACAATTTGCTCACTTTCTGCATCCTTTACACACCTGACCTACCAACATGTTGATTGTCGTGTAGATTCATTCCACTGAATTCAGGATGAATTTTTAAAATAGTTGTAAAAAATAACACTCGCTGTAATCCATCATCTTGGCGGTGACTTCTCTCATTACTTAAGTTTCCGTGCTGCCTCGGCTCCCCTGTCTCCAGTGAAGCATGGGTGCATGTGCCAGCATATATTCATTGCCACACAAAGGGGAGCAGGAGGCCATGAGTGCTGCGCCTCCACCCGTCTTTCATTACCTTTCTATCTCACTGGGTTTGACCCCCTCCTCTCCAGCAGCCAGCTGGCCAGCGTGCTCGGGTGTCGCTTTTCTGGCATGGGAGGAGGCAGTGAGCGCATGCGTTTCTGTGATTGTGTGCGAGTTTGCCTGCCTGTGTGTGCATGTGAGAGAGATGGTCGCTTTCTGGGGTCCAAGGACCACCAGGGAGCCTGTAGCGTGTGCCATAAATTACCCATAGGGCCAGAGAGATAGTGCCAGGGATGGTGCTGCACCGGGCCATCCAGGCCGTGCGGGCAGGGGACCTCGCAGTCCTGAGGGAGCTAGCATCTTCCGGTCACCTCTCAGCAGCCATCACTGACGCCCAAGGTGCTGGCCCAGTGCACCATGCCGCACGGTGCGGACGCCTGGAGTGCCTGTGCTTCTTGGTGAGCGAGTTGGGGTTGGCAGCTGATGCCCGGGCCTTGAACAGGGCCACACCAGCACATGATGCAGCAGCCACTGGCCACACCCGAGAGCTGCAGTGGCTGGTGGACCAAGGTGGCTGCAATATTGAGGTAAGTCTGGCCATTGAGAGCAGGCTGCACAGAGAGGTGAAACTACACTGAGACACACAAATCCCCTGGGGACATGTCACATGCTGTCTTTCCTGTTACATTCAAGTCATTGAATTGTAATAGTCTAAATGCAAGAGATGGCTTTAGATGGTCATGTAACCGATCCCAGAGTGGGTTTACGTCATTGCAGTTGTAAAAGGTACCGCAGAGTCCCTTTTCAGATGTATTACCAGCTGATTACATCATATGGTGTTGACTTACTTGTTATCCTGTAGTATTACATAGCCACTGTAATTACGTCCAGATGCTTCCAGGGGCTCTCCCACCAAAGTTAGCTATTAGTTATAGAGTTAAATTTACCTCCAGCTTTGTTTCTCAAACTACTACAAGACGATCTCTTGATTGAATTTGCACACAGCTGCTTAAAATCAAATCTAATGTTCCATATTGTCATTAGCTTAATTGGTGGTGTCCTGGAGAACCTCTACTAAAGCTTCTAAAGTGAAGTCAAAAGGACAATGTGTTTCCCCTGATATTTCAGCTTGCACATGTTAAAGTTGGCTATACTGCATTGGAAAAGGAATGTATACGTTTGATTATCATAAATGTTCAACAATCAATTCGTTTTGATCATGGAGTCAGTTTTGTGTGTAGTGTGTATGTGTAACAGTGTCCAATGATGTATTGTGATACAGGTTTATCTATTATGAGCACATTTCTGTCTATATGAAACTCATGAAACTCTCAGCATTCTGGGTGATTCCAGGATCGGGATGCTGCTGGGGCCACCACACTGCACCTTGCGGCCCGTTTTGGTTGTGTGGAAGTAATTAAGTGGCTGCTGTCTGTTGGGGGCGAGGCCGAGGTGGAGACAAACTGTGGAGCTGTGCCTGCTCACTATGCTGCAGCTAAGGGGGACCTCACCTGTCTGAAACTACTGGTTCAACAGGCACCAGGGTAAGTAACATCCTTGTTTTCACCGGTGCCATCCCTTCTTTTTTTTTTTTACTTTGAAAGGCCTTAGAAGATATTAACTCAGCTTTGATAGTGAATTTCCATCAAAATCAGTACTGAGGTTAAAGCTGATTTTCAAAAATATTCTGTTAATTACTGACTGATATTGTTAAAATTCCACTTAATAACTTAATTTTGTAAATAAAACAAAAGTTGTATAACATACCTCTGGTGACCCACTGAATAAAGCACAGGGTACCCCTGACACTCCTTTTAACCCCGGTGACATGTGATCAGAGGAAACACACATGCTGACCATTAGACAATCTCATCCAGACCAGCCACCTTGGTCACCACCACCACCACTGTAGTCCTCACACAAAGCATGTGGGGGTCATCACGGCAACCTAAGTGTGTCACTATATTTCATTTCACGTAGAGGTTTAGGTAAAGGGCAAAGTATGAGGATTCATATACAGTAATGGGTCATTTTTCAGTCTGAAATACATAGGGGTTTTTTTTGTTTGAAATTTGGCAAAATTGTGTCAGAACCATATTTTTTGGCAAGCTATCTGATGATCTGTAGATGCCGAAAGTGTACTAATTTCCTATAAATTACTCTGTTATTTTTTATATAAAATCACATTTGCAGATGATGCCTGGATATTATCAACTAATCACTCACCCAACTTCACTTTCTGAGGTAGTTCATAAGTGAACAAGAGGATTTACTGTAGTAGGCTACACTCCCCCAGAGAGAGGGAGGGGATCATGTGAAATGTTATCCCATCCCCATGAATCCCCCCTCTTCTCCCCCCCTGAACCTGAGACGAGGGCACTCAGTAAGGACCAGATAGGACCATGTTACTCTGCCTGTTTCATCTCCTTGTTACAGGAGGTTATGACTGTAATTTACATGATGCATGGTGGGGTCACAGCACCACATGTGACCATCGGTAACCTGTTAATAATGGATGCATAGAGGCTGTCTATCACATGCCTCGTGGTTGTTAAAGGACTGTATGTATGTGAATGTAAATGTCGCCCTACTTTCCAAAGTGTAGACTGAAAACATGTGGTGATCAGGCCTTTGCCATCAGCAGTTGTAGACTGAACAACCTGCTGGCTGGCTGGCTAAATCTGTATCATCTTTTAAATCACGTCGTAATTCACTTTTATAGACTTCGTTTTATGTAATGATCTTTTATTAATAGCCTTTGACCTCCCTTTTTATGTTTCACTTTTTGTGTCTTATGTTGTTTACATTTCTTTGTGCTTTTATTGTTGATCTTTTCTTTTTTGTTATTATTTACTTTCCTTTACATTGTAATGTGGTCTGTAACTGAGTTTTGAAAAGTGCTAATTAATAATTTGTAAAATTGCCAATTTGTCCTCACAGCAACATTATCAAGCACAACCAAATCTGACACACTTTAGAACCCCTTCCAAATATGTATGGAAAGTTTGATTGCTCTAGCATTAAATGTTTAGATTTGCGCATCTTCACTGTCAACTTGTGTCTTGGCCAAATGTTTACGTGTATCAAGATTTTCTATTAGCCATGATGTATGTAGTTGAAATATGCTGTGTGTAAAATCTTTGCAAAGTTGACGTTATTACTTTGCAGGAGTAATAAAACAATGTTATTGCAAGGTTGGCCTGATGTTGGCACTATGGAGCCCAAACATATGTGGTCTGACACGCTTTGGGGCCCATCCCAAATTTTATGTGCTTTAAGTCTATAAAAATGATGCCATCTTCGCAATGAACTTCATCAAACACTTTGGAATTTCAAAAGTCTGTGTAATAGCAGTAATATTAATCTAGGAAGTCCAAATATACTCTGTGCAAAATGTTGCGGCGATTGGATCAACTTTGTGGGGCAAATAGTGAAAAAGAGGTTTTGCATAAAATTGTAAATGCTGGAATGTTATCAGGGCAATGAAATGAAACCAATATGTGCAATGGATTCATGTTGAGTTAAGGTAGATTAGGAAAAAGGCTAGGCTATACAGTTAGTGGCTATACTTCTGTTGCTTGCTATAGCACCACCATTTGGCTGATCAGGGTAATATTTATTGCCTGAGTAGTGGGGGAGATTTGACACCTATCCACCAAATTGGATTGCTCTAGCATGAGGCATTTAGGAATTATGCCTCCATTTCTGATTGTGCATCAACTTTGTTCGTGCATGACGGCCTCCGGATTGTTTTAATGCAAAAAAAGAAAAAGTGGAAGAAAAATCTTAATAAGAACAACAGGGTTCCAGCACCTGTGGTGCTTGATACCGTGGGGAAATTAGGTTGTTGTAGCAGCAGACAGTAATAGGAATTAATAGGGAGAAGGAAATAAAATATAAGCACACCACTAGAATATAAGAATAATGCTTAAAATTATTAGAAAAAAATAAATTTTAAAACAGAGTCAATAAAGTAAACTATAAATAGTTATGGGCTTATGTAAGCATAAGCTGCTGACAATTTCAACACTTTAAGTAAACTGTGAAAAGAAATAGATTACTAAGATTACTCTCATAATGTTATTCTCTCAAGAAGAACAAACACTCATAAAAATGTTTTAAAACAATAGCGAAAGTTGTGTCTCATGTTCTCCCGGGGCTGTGGTGATGGGAATGTGTGTGCAATCTGCTGCACCAATCACTCTCAGGAATCCTCTGAAGGAATTTCAGCACACCTAATATGCACCAGTAAATTTCTTTAAGTATTGATAGTTGTAAGTAAGTAAGTAATAATGTAAGCCACCTGCTATTTGACAGAAGCTCTCTTTTGTAGTCAGAGTGGGTAAATGGCCTGGAAATGCTCCATTACATTTATTATATCTCTGATATAAGAACTCATCAGTGAAAGCAAAGGGGTTCCATGTGAAGAGTCCTTCTTGTTATCTGTGTACTCAAGTCCACAGGATCCTGGAGGAACAGTAATTATATTTTCCAAGAGAGTTGATTGGTGAGGAGGCAGTTTATATGTTTGGATCTGATAGCCTGAACAAAACCCGCTCCAGATCAGGTTAGGTGAGCAGCCTACATTACCATGGTGATCTACTCCTCTATAAAGTGAGCCACTTCCATGAGACGCAAAAGCCAGGGTTAAGCCCAAAGCTAGCTCACTGACCCACTGATTTTGCTTCGTGACAGGCCCCTGGTTCTTATCTTTTGCTTGTTGATGTGTAGGTGTGTGAACCACCAGACAGGCATCGGAGCTACCCCACTGTATCTGGCCTGCCAGGAAGGGCATCTGCGTGTGGTTGAGTACCTGGTGAAGGACTGTGGGGCTGACGTCCATCTGAGGGCCCATGATGGCATGACTGGCCTACATGCTGCTGTTCACATGGGCCACTATGCCCTGGTGGTCTGGCTGGTCAGTACAAAAACCCTGAGGGCGCAGAGAATGCCCCAGACATATATTTCATTTTCTACATATATTTGTGTGTTTGATCAGCACTTTGATCTTATTTCATCAAACCCCAAATAGGTCACATTTACAGACATAAGCCTTTCCTGTCAGGACAGAGATGGAGCAACTGCTCTGCACTTTGCTGCCAGCGGGGGGCACTATTGCATCTTGGAGAGGTTGCTTCACATGGGTTCAAAGGTCATTAAGGATTACTGGGGGGGGACCCCGCTGCATGATGCTGCAGAGAATGGAGAGCTTGAGGTAGGACATAACTGTATTCACGAGTCAGTAAAGGTATGAATTGCTGTGTCTTGGTGTTATTGATATTGGTCTCCCATCCTTTCTCCCAGTGTTGTAAAATCCTGTTGGCCAACCAAGCAAAGCCCTTAGACCAAGACATTGATGGGTTCATAGCAGAAGACTTGGCAGAGTGCAACGGACACTATGAATGTGCCAGATATCTCCGTGCCATGAAGACAAATGTAAGAACTCATTCTTATCTTTATTTTATTTTGCACATTTTTTATGGTTTGTGGCCTGTGTGTCAGTGTTGTTTATCTTGGCATGAGAATCAAGTCAACAGCAGACATCTGGGAGATCTTGGAGCCACTGTGGATGGTGAATTTGTGACATTTATTTAATTAAAGCCTGTCCTTTGCCAGAGCTATTCTCTCTACTCAAATTGATTGAGTGACTCTCAGTTTAAGAGGTCTAGAGAAAGGAGCATGATGCTATTGGTGGTTAATAAGGCATTACATCCTATGATGCTGTAAGTCTGTGTACTGGAGAAGATTGGCTTTATCGTCTCAGTTTGCCTGAGGACTCTGTGAGATTAGCTCTTTTGTTTTGTGTGGTAAGCATGACACTCCTTCATTTGATCGATGAATATTTCAGTGTTAACACCTTGTTTGCACTGGTGTTCCCTGTTCAAGGCAAGGAGTCAATCTAGTAAAAATTGGTCTACATTGACCTCACATAAATAAAGGCAGTTTGTTGTCTATTTTGATACATTTATTTGTTTGATTTGTTTTTCCTTCAAATGGCTACATAACGATTGGGGCTAGAGCGTTGCAGTTGATACTGAAAATTTAAGCATTGGTTAAGCTGTTTTTATATTAGAAACACACAGAATACCATTGACTGAAGAGCCTATGGTGACCGCCCTGTCAGCAAACTTGTTGAACCTTAAAATGATGGCCTGTCTACCTGCAGGATGTTGTTCTTTCTCTATATCGCACTTCACTTGCCACAGGCCAAATGAGGCTCACAGCATAGACCAGTGATGTGCAAAGTAACGGAAGCTGTCAGCCAATAGAAGCTATGAATAAGTCAACAGAGGAGAGTAGTACTCATACGTGAAGAGGATGATGATAGGGAGCCAGTGAGGCGTGGCTGCTGGGCTTCCTTAGTAATAATCCTTCATCAACAATGGAGAGCTAATTAGCACAGGGGCCGCTGCAGCGTCGAACGCAGCCGGAGCCGCCGCCAACTAAGGGCCTATCAGTTACCCCTCTCCAGCAGCTCAGGTGGAAGGAAGGCCCAGGGGCTGAGCCCGTTATGAGATCCAGGAGCTTAAGTTTCAGCGTTTTCACCATTCTGATGCCTGGAACTGGCAACTCTATCCCTCTGTGGACTTGGAGAGCAGGATGTCATTGGCTTCAAACACACGTTTGATTGTGTGTCATGTTTTTTTCCAGAAGGTTTGGAAGTGCTATGATTGTCACTTCTGGATACTGTGCAATGTTGGTAGCAGACTGTATGGTGTATTATGTTTCTTGGCAATGTATGTTTTGGACAGACAAACTGAGAAATGAAGACAGCAAAGGGATCATCTGATAGAGTACCTGAAATAACATTTTTTAAATCCAGTTTCATAATATTTAGAAGAGAGGCTGTGTATGCTTTGAAACCTACAGTACCAGAGTTGATCTGTAGAAGCAGACATTCCTTAATTACATTTCAAGCGGTGTTGCACATTTGTAAAGTACCATGTAGCTCACAGGGTTTCATTGGTTCTAAAGTGTCGGCCAGATAATCTCATTTCCGAGCAGCGACCTAAATGGATTGGGACATTGAGAGTTGCGTGTTTGGCATTTCCGCATGTTTGGTTTGCTTGCAACGAGGTCACACTCCTGCAGTGCTGCCAACTGCTCTTCCTCATCTTGCCTCTCAGTAACAGCTGCAATCAAATAAACAATGTGTGTTGTGAGGTTTATCTCACACACATTCATGCCTTTTGCTCTTCATTCAGAGCATTCAAACAAAAGACAGACTTGGACTGGTATTTTTAGACCACTTAGAAAAACAATGTCATCACAGTTTTTTGGGACATAGTTAACATTTTATTGTTTGGTTGCTGTGATAAAAGTTGATAGTTACTTAGCATCAGTGCCTGTTTACAATGGGAATGTAATGGCAGTGGAATTCAGCATTACCACTAGAGGGTACCTAGTAAAGTTTGCATATTCTTCATTGCACCAAAGATAAGGGAATCTACAGGCATGCTTCTTATTAAACCCTGTGATCCAGCAAAGCTTGGTTGGATCATAGTTGAATGTTTATCACACATGGGGAGCTATTGTACAATACTGCAGAGGTCTACCCAGAGGTCTAATCAAATCCCCATACACAATCTGTGATACCCCTCACTGACAGAGCTCTAAACGTGTAGTTAGTAGGGGCTAAAATATATTTATCTGCACTGTTTTCCGTTTTAAATTGAGAGTTTGTCACAACATGAGTTGGTGTGTTACTAGAGATTGTGTTTATCACAGTTCTACCTCGTCTCCTTCGGACATCGTTGTCAAATATTCCACACTGTTAATCAAAGTCCTGCCCTGTATCCAGGCTAATGCTGTGACATGATCAGTGTGTTTCCACAGTGGCATTTTGCTAATCATCTCAGGTGGACTTTGCCAAAAAATTCTTGATGCCTTAGCTTCCTCATTCAATGGAACGGAGTGGAAAAAGCACCTGAACGCACAGGATAAAGTGTCTCTTTTCCAGCTGCTTTGACAGCCTTCCGCTGATACCTCCCTTCGTGCAACAACATGGCCATTGGTTTGTCGGTGCATTAGTGACATTACCGGCCATCCTATCCTTTCCCTTAATTATTAACAGCATTCTCCGATCAGAGTTTATTGTTTATTGCCTGGCAGTCCTTGCGTACTAGCGGAGATGTTCATGATGGTGTCAAGCGAATGGTGGGTAATCTTCAGATAGTGTCACATCCTCAACACCGAGTGGCTGCCTGGATACCTGACTGCACAAGTCAACGCCACTGGAGATCCACTGTAAGTTGTATTGCTCTGCGTAGAAAGAAAAGTGAGGTTAGTAAGGTTTTAGATGTATTACCTTTATTACCTTTTATAATATTATCTGTTTTTATTTATTTATTCTTCAATACTTTGTTGTTTCTGTGACTATTTATCCAGTAGTGTAAGTGACTGCTCAGGCTGAGTAATCATATTTTTAAGGTGAATGGTAGTTTTTTGTAAATCCTTTAAGAGAAGCCTTAGCAGGAAGAGCTGATGTGGCAATGTTTTAACTATTTTCTGATCAGTTTTATGGTAGTCACTGACGGTTAGTCGTGGCTAATGTCTTCGATTGTTGTACTCTAATCATTGGTGATTTTAACATATTACATATGGTTTTTTTTCTTTGTGGGTCTTGGACTGGGGCTAGAGATAGATTTTGTTATGATAGTAACGGATCAAAATAAGCAATGATTTTACATGGATTTTTTTTTTTTTTTTTTAAGATGCAAGTTGCTGTGCTGTCGGGTTCGGCTGGTTTAGCTAGATGACAAATGGCTCTTTAGAATAAATGTTGGCTAGAAATATTTTGTCTGTTGGGTCTTGGTAGTTATTACCCGTGCAAGCATGTGTCTCCACTGTGTAGGAAACCATATCACTGAGATTATATGAAGGTGTGAGTGGACATGTATTTACATTAAAGTGTTCTGTGTATAATGTATGCCTACTGTATACATTCCACGTTGCAATTTATCAGCAAGAACTTGAATATTTAACATGGAAATAGGCTGTTTTAATGATGGACTCCAGAGCAGAAAATTGTGAGACATGTTGCCTAAATAGACACGCTGTTCTAAAATCATCAGTCCCTCATGGCTTGACTCACAGGGGCCACAGATTACTCGTGCTGTATGTCTGTCAATGTGACAGCAGTAAGTAGCTGTTTCTGAGGTAACTCTTGGCTCCTAATCTGTCCGGATCAGGGTCTTTGTGGCCTCAGATAGTGGGAGAGTGGATCGGGGCCAGAACAGGGTTAGGCTATCTATATCTGCGTGGCAATTGTGATGGGGTGCTGATGAAAACCAAATGCTCGCTGGCCACTGGATCTAATTAAACACACACAAGAACAAATGCATTGTAGTTTTGAGGATCTTAAACTGTTACGAGAAGGGTCACAAAGGAATTGGATCCCCCCATTCCCAGCCCCCTGTTTATCTATTTATGTATTACACAACTTCTGGGAAGTTTATTTCTCCGCCTGAGCAATGTCACAGCATATTTCGTGCTGTTCGACATCAAAGTGCCGCGTGACAGGAAATGGCAAGGACCACCTCATGGACACAAAGCACAACAGCATGCGTCAGCATATTAGGCATGCCTTTGATGTTTTGTTTTTTAATAATGTCCTTGGAGAGCTGAATTTGATATGCATTCTGCATGGAGTCCATTAGGACAATACAGGTTCATTAAGGGATGTAAATGCTTCCATATATCCTGCATCCTCCCTGCAGTGGTGTGAAATGTTGCCAGTATATTCAAGGTTGCTCTCTTTCCCCTGTACTTGATGTACTCAATGTACTGCAGCTCAGATTTGTTCTTTAGTCTCCCAGTGGGCTTTAACAGGGATTTCTCTGCTGTTTCTACCAGCCCTTTGCTGCAGATAAACCCACTGAGGAGATCATTCCAGTAGAGGAAGAAGTGAAGGTAAAGCCAGCTGTGTTGTGGCAGCCCACCGGAGAGGACTACTACTGGTGCCTGAGTGACGCATGTAGACACAGTCACAGCAGTAACACACAGATGGAGAGTTTAAAGGTGACCGCCATATTGAGATTGACCTTTCCTAATTTATTTCTTTGATTCTTCATATTATAACCCAAAGCAATTGGTAACGTCACTCTATTGTTCCAATCAGCAACCAGAGAGTGAGGAGTCCCCCCAGGCGAGATACCCTGCACCTCCTATGACCTCCCCTTCATCTCTGCCCTGCTTACCTGTCAAATCAGATCTCGCCACAGTCGCTAAAATTAAACAGGTTAAAATTGCTGGTGAGAGGAACATTTTATCTTATTTCTATCTTTGTGTGTGTGTGTGTGTGTGTGTGTGTGTGTGTGTGTGTGTGTGTGTGTGTGTGTGTGTGTGTGTGTGTGTGTGTGTGTGTGTGTGTGTGTGTGTGTGTGTGTGTGTGTGTGTGTGTGTGTGTTAAAATATATTAAAATGCAGAGTAAGACAGATTAATTCATTACAGCTATTCAAGGTTTCAGTAAGTCCAAGACCACTGGGAGTGAGAAAAAAGACCCTGCTGATCAGATGCTGCTGCCTGATGCAAAAAACCTTCTCGGTAGCATGAAGTCCATCACATCTTATAAAGAGTCAGGACTATCGGGAGCCTTTACTGGACAAGCAGTAAGCATAATAAGTGTACCTATATCTTCCATTTTACCTCTGTAATTGCTTTCTTTATTTACTTAATATTTCAAACTAATATCCTGTTAGGCTGGCATGCAGTATGTCACCGCCCTGTGTCCTCTGCAGAATAAGATGGTAGTGCTGCCCACTGAGGAGGCTAACCTGTCGGACATTGACTACCTGGTGCCCACCCATGATGAGAGGAGCCGACCCATTGCTGAGTGGAAGAGGCAAGTCATGGTGAGACAGCTGCAGGCCAGGCTACTGGATGAGGAGGATCAGAGGAGGAAGGTGAGCTGTACTTTATTCCTTAACATTAAATATTGTTTCAATAATATGTAATTTTTAGATGCAGCAAATCCTTGCTAATCTGTGAGAATAGAGGTAGCACAGGTTCATAGGTTCATTTTTTGGACATTCAACTCACCTGTAGCATTCTTTATTTTAGACACTGGGAAAGTAAAGAGGGAAACAGGAAGGGAGGCACAGGAAAGAAAGCTCTGGTAGGATTCAATCCTAGGCCAGTGGGGACATATGTGGTTCCAGAGGCTGGAAGTTAACCACTATCTCTGAGCAAAGTTAAAATGCTTTTAATTACATATATGAAATAATTTAGCACACTTGGTAGCACATAATTTGTCTATTCATATTTCTGAGGTTTGGATGAATGCAGTTCTACTAGACCAGTACTCTATTCCTCCTAAAAGGCCCTTAAAGGGCTACACCAACTTTTTGGGAAGTTGGCTCGATGGTCAACAAGAGGATTGACAGAAAAACATCAACTCTGGATTACTAAAAGGTCTATCTTCTTATGCTAGATAATTCTAGTTGCCTATGGACACACACATAACATACTGTTATATCTACCAGAGACATATTTTGGAGGTGCTCCTATTGTAACATGCAAAAGATAAGTTGACCAATGAGGCAATTTACGAAAATGTTGTGTAGTCCTTTAAATATCATATATATTGCATAGTTATCTCCCTGCTGTTCACCTCTTTACAGGAAAATGGGAACAAATATGAGAAGGTCAGCTGGCGGTACTCGCAGGCCCACAATGCCATCCTGGGGCCCTTTGGTGAGCTGCTGACTGAGGATGACCTCATTTACCTGGAAAAGCAGATTGCGAATGTCTCCATGCAGAAGAACTGTGAAGGGTATGAGCTGGAGCTAGCTCGTCTGGCTGAGGAGCTCAGACACATCCTGCCAGCTCCCATAGTGAACATATCGGTCAACACACAATTCAGGAACTTCACTAGTCAAGTCTCTCTGCCTGTATGGTGCAACCGCATCTCGGGCATCGTAAAGAGCATGTCTCTGCTCATGACCAACCTGACAGACCAGCCCTACTGCAAGATGCCCAACACCGATCTGGTCACCGTGTTTTCCCAGATGCCAGACAGACAAAACTCCATCAGGGGACGCAGGGAGAGTATCAAGGATGAAATCCATCAGTGTGGCGTGTCCGTGAGGAATCTGAAGTCCAATTTTGAGAGTCAGAATTCATCTCTGTCAGAAAACATAGAGGAGGCTGTCATGTTAAATTCCCCCATACAACTGGAGGCTGCAAAGCCACATAATCAGCCTCAAGTCTTGAATCCAACCCCAGAAACAGACCAAAACAGTGACTCTGGCATTGACTATGATGAGACTGTCCCAGATGTTTTAGAGACTACCAGTCTTAGAAAGGAACGTATAGTGGTGCTGTTCTTAGCCCACTGGAAAAAATCTGCTTACAGTGTGACACTGAGGAATAAGGATGCAGCAGAGAGGAAGATGAGTGGCAATGAGCCGGGGAACAAATCTGGATCAGATTGTAAGGGCAGCATGGAGAGTGCCCAGTCTAAGAAGATGTTGAACAGTTCTCTGGGACATTTCTTCAAGCAGAGGAGTGCAGTCAACAAGTTGTTAGGAAACTGGAGGAGAATCATCTCCAGTGATTCCTCCAAACAGATACACAGGTAAGGCTGCATAATATTGTCTTTTTTAATATATTGTGATGTAAATTATAATACATGTGGCACACAACTTTTTCTAACTTTAAATAATTCCTTTTCCAGAACTTAAAATGTGTTAAAAAAAGATTAAAAATGTGTGTAGGGAGAGAAAATGTGCTGTACAATTAAAATCGGTCAGACATTCTGCACAGCATAAGAAAACCTTTTCTTGGAGGCTGTCTGAAACATCAAAGAAAAAAATGCAGTGTCTTGTAATTTGGAAATTGCAGTAGTCAATATTACGATGTCAGTACTAATTGTGCAGCCTCATCCACAGGCTTCACAGGCAGAAGGCACTGTACTCCCCAGAGCAGTTCCTACCTCGTTTGGATGGATTGACAGTAGACTATGACAGCCTGACCCTTGATCTCTTCATGCTGGGCTACTTTCATATCCTGGAGTTGGAGCTGCCTGCGGACGAACGCAAAATGAGGCACCTGTTGTGCTTTGAGGTGTTTGACCACATTGGTGGTTTTACCTGGGAGACGGTCAGGGACTTTCACAAGGCTGTCATACAGGACATTGAGGCTGGCAACCGTGAGTGGAAGGATGGCTTTGAGGACATTAAAATAAAGTTCTTTGGAAATGCAGTGAATCAGTGTGAGCAGACTCCAGAAGTGGAGAAACACACCCTTCCAGAGGTTAGACAAGTCCCTAAAGTCATTGTCCAGACGCCTACCCCTGATGAGGGGATGCTGAAAACTGGAACTGACATTTCCAGTTTTAGTAATGAAGAAATTTGTAAATACATTGACCGTAGTTTCGCTTTTTGGAAAGAGAAAGAGGCAGAGATTTTTGATTTTGAGTAGTTGCTTGTGTCATCTTTTATATATTTTTGTATGATTTGTAGTTAACTGACATCAAGTTATTTAAACAGCCAGAGTGCTTAGAATACTGTGTTTTCCTGAGAGTGAATATCTTTGTTTTGAGATAGATCCATGGTCTGGCAGGATGAGCACCAGTCTAACAATATTACAAAATAAATCATCACACAGATACCTGTGTAATGTCATTCCTTATAAGGGAAAGCTTGGTTATTCCATTACTTACCTCAATCCAAAACCCATTTCACTGATTTTCATTTAATCTCCTTTCATCTGTTACCCTTTCTCAGTGCACACCATCTTTACCCCCATGGGGACATGTTTTCTATTATGGCACTACTGTTAATTAATTATTGTAATACTAAAGTAATACTAAAACATCATTTATCTAATTTGCCAGCTTCCATATTCATCATTTTCCTTCTTGAGAAAAGGCAATGTATGTCCCTTTAACAACAGGTGTGGGTCCCATGCATGTTGTTTGGAATCTGACTTTAGTACCACTGGTGGTCCTAAAAATAGTTGTGTAAACGACAGGCAGTCTGTCCCAATGACATGGCAAAAGCTTACGCCATACTGCCCACTCCATGTTGATCCAAACAGCTTCTCGGCCACATACACCTTTTTACTGGAAATGTGAGCAATTATTTCCATTCTTCGCTTCTTTGGTGAGTTTGGCATTTATTTTTTCAATTTCACAGTGTTTTGATGGCATGAAATTCATTTATTGTAGGCTTCAGAGGACATAGTTATAACATCACATCATACCCATGTAACACAAAACTAAACTGATCTCCCTGTCCCCGAGTAAACAAACCAGTGTAGTCCTCATGATAATACATTGATACCTCACTTTAAACAAGTTACACTTGTTATATTTTTGCTCTGATACTAAATTAAGTTGGACTAAATCAGATATATTAGGTAATTGAGTAAGTTCTGTTCTTAAGAAGACATTTTCTCTTAAACTCCTTGATAGGCTTTTTAATTGTACAATAGTTTAACAATAGTATGAGGTGGACAATATTCTTTAGCATTCATTGTAAATGCAACAGAAAATATGTATTCATAGACACCCCTTTTTTCCAAAGCAATAAATGACCATCTAACCATCTATTTTCTAAGTTGCAGCTCTACTGTTAGTATGATCCAATTAAAT